>JBBDGP010001294.1:0-1451250 GCA_037952835.1 Lithobates septentrionalis
TGGTAACACCTTTGGTAACAGGTAAAACAAGAAGTGGTATGTTATAAAAACAACTGTGGAGAACCCTGGCTCTATCCCTTGCTCATTTACTAAGGCAGCCATAACTGCTTGTGACTCATGACACGGTCCATGTGTCAAGCTGAAGGGAAAAGAGTGGCTGGCAGACATAAATGATCACCTTTTCCAAAGTCCTGTTTCATAAGAAGTTGCCCCCTGTGGACCACTTGTTCTTCTCGTTCTGGGGTCCTTAAAGTTGAATTATTAATCCCAGCTATACTGGGCCAGAACTAGGGTGGAATCTGTGAGTTGCACAGACCCATCAAGTGTCCGGGGCTGTAAATGCAGCATCCTTAGTCACCTGGTCTGCTTCCATGTGTGAAAGTTAATATGGCTACCTCAGCAAGAACCTGGAAGGCTGAAAACAGCCGATCAAATTAACTTAGCATGCTTTATTGGTTTACCTGCCGAAGTAAAAACAAACTTCTGGCCCTTTAAATGGAACCAAAAGCTCTCTATATCTCGACTATCTATATAAATATACACTCTTTTTACAGCTCACAGGCTTTGCTAAAACATGGAGCTCTGTTTCATGAGCTGGGGAAAAAGGATCCAATGACTTTGAATACAGAGTATCCTTCTGGGTGATAAACTGCATACTCAAATCTACAAAAAATTAAATATCTGGGTCTTCAGGGAGTGTGTCCCGCACTGGGCTCACAGCAGCTGATTCCTACACCATCAATTTAACACATGTGTCTTTTCCTTTCTTTTGAATAAATGTACGCATTTTTCATTGTTAGATTTGTACATAAACAAACTCATATTTTAAACCTTTCATTAAACAAACATTTAGTTAGCTGTATATTTGCTGCACAGAATGTCGGACCATTAAAAATTAAATGTTTGACCAAAACAATATCTAACTTTTTCTAATAGCACCTTTGCATAAAAGCTACAGCTCTGATATATCGGGATGAACCCTTCATTACTGGGTCCAGCTTGCATAAATATATTACAATGGCTTGTTTTCTATCACGCTATTTGTGTAAGAACTCCAGTCTCATGTTTCAAAAGACAACTTTTTCCTGGCAATATTATAATAAATGATAACAATACCCTGCGGTCATGGAGAGATGCCCATAAATCCAAAATATTCTTCTGCTTATACCACAGTACTTACAAGAAAAAGGGGCACATCATTTCACAATCCACACATTCTGCTTTGGATTTCAAAAATAAAAATAAATAAAAACAAAAGGACCAAGAATCTGTATGATGGACCAGAAAGCATCAAAAACTATAAAACAACTGGCTGCAGGTGACATCTATCCCAACAGGGTGTGTGGACTTGATGTGATGGGTCTGTTATATTTAAATTTTATTTATAACAACTCTCACATCATGGACTGACATCAAGTTATTATCAAGAACCTTGAAATTTCATTTCTGTAGAAAAACTTCTTATGTATTCCATCCATCTTGGCTTTGTTAAATATTATGGCAGCTGTATTCCAAATAACAACCTCATCTTAATCTTTTTTTCTCTCAATAAGGGCTTATTGAATAAATGTAAAATTACAAAATTGTTATCTTAATCTAAACTAATCTCATTCATTACAAATTTCCCCATTAACCTTGACTTCATTTCCAACCAAAGGTTGTCTAAACCAGTTTCAATATATCTATATTATTAATAAAATTGTTAAACTCATATTAGAAATTAATACTCATTATTACTTAATTTTACTTAATTTCCCTTTTTTAAATGCACTGTTTCCACTATCAAAGGATATTCAATTTGTGTAATACACGGTTAAATGTAACCTTCATTTTACCATGTTTGGAAAACAGATTCAAAATAATTGTGATCACATTGTTTACCATTAGATTCGTTAACCCGGCTCATTTTGTTATAAATGTTTTGTCTAAAAAACAGAAATTGGCATGGTGTCCTTCCAGCTTATCACTGACCACATTCTTTCAGGAGAGCACAAAGGAGGGGGTCACATCTGAGTACATGACACACACAAGCAATAGAACTAAAGGTCCCAGCATTCGCACACACATACACCAATATCTCTCTAAAATCGCTTACATTTTTCCCATTTGTACACAACACATGCATATCATTCTCTCACTTTCTTTTAACTCTCATTAATATTTTCC
Source organism: Lithobates septentrionalis (assembly GCA_037952835.1). Classification (NCBI taxonomy): domain Eukaryota; kingdom Metazoa; phylum Chordata; class Amphibia; order Anura; family Ranidae; genus Lithobates; species Lithobates septentrionalis. The sequence goes on from JBBDGP010001294.1 coordinate 2,167, forward strand.
TGTCTAAATTCTACTTTCTTTATTTTGTTCAGATATCTTTTATATCTAGCTTCTATGATCAGACGGTCAGCCAGAGTGCTCATCCCATCTTCTCTCTCTGACAACATATAAAGTATTCTGTTTTACCTCTCATTTCTCTGTTTCTGACTCTAATAGTTGTAGTGCCTGACCCCAAATTCATCCCACAACTTAACATGAAAATGTCCCTTTCTGTCTAGTGTTAATGTCACCCTTGATCCATCCTGCTCACATAGATAGCTGTTTCTCTAGCTGTTTACTCTGCATGATTCTTAGTCCCTGTGGACCTTGGTAACCCAGTTACCCATTGTGGATCCCTGTCCACTCTAACCATTAATCTAGGGGCTCAGTATAGGCAGAACCACACCTTTGGTTCATATATAGCGCTCCTCTTGCGCTGTGCATTTTTGAGGGTCTCTTACCCTTCATTCCCTTACTTAATTTAATGCCCATAATGACTGGCCAGTCTTCTCTCTTCTCTACTTGTGCCTATACCCTCTTGCCTCTAAACTACTTTATCTAGCAGATTTACTACATATACCTGTGAACAGCACTATTATTCCCTTTCTTATCTATAACACTCCGATGGACAATAGACAGGGACAACATAACATATAACCACCAATCAATACAGTTCGATTAAGGGGAGTAAAATAGGTACCCTTTGTCCCGAAAATGCCTTACCGATCAAGGAAGTCTGATAACTCAAATGTAAGCAAAAGGCTTACCTCAGCCGGCTGATTATCAGAAATTCCCGGATAGTCTCAAGCTCCTCGTTTCGGATACTCAGGGTCACCTGGAATCCCCTCCTAAGGCAAAGCTCGCCATGCTGATTAAGGGGAGTAAAATAGGCAGGCTTATTCTAATCAGGACTCAAAAGAATGTAAACATTCACTGAAAACATTATTAGTGCTGTGTGCACAGTGAGGGCAGTGTGCAATACATACAAAATAGAATACAATTATATACAGAACTTACAAATTTCCATTACAGTCTCCCCTCTTTTGATCAATATTTTGATCAAAAGAGGGGAGACTGTAATGGAAATTTGTAAGTTCTGTATATAATTGTATTCTATTTTGTATGTATTGCACACTGCCCTCACTGTGCACACAGCACTAATAATGTTTTCAGTGAATGTTTACATTCTTTTGAGTCCTGATTAGAATAAGCCTGCCTATTTTACTCCCCTTAATCAGCATGGCGAGCTTTGCCTTAGGAGGGGATTCCAGGTGACCCTGAGTATCCGAAACGAGGAGCTTGAGACGATCCGGGAATTTCTGATAATCAGCCGGCTGAGGTAAGCCTTTTGCTTACATTTGAGTTATCAGACTTCCTTGATCGTCTCAAGCTCCTCGTTTCGGGTACTCAGGGTCACCTGGAATCCCCTCCTGGCTGGCTCGCCATGCTGACTCGGTTGAATTGATGATAGGCAACTCCTATCCTCATATTGATTAGTGGTTCCAAATTAATAATAACTACTGCAGTAGGGAACAGACACAAAAGATACGCTCAGCATCTTTCCAAATTACTGTTCTGCTTTATTATGACGCAATTGAAGGTTTTTATGCACATGATTACGTAGGTATCACATTAATATTACAATTGTACGTTTATGGTAACAAGGGGCGTTACATAGGCAGGCTTATTCTAATCAGGACTCAAAAGAATGTAAACATTCACTGAAAACATTATTAGTGCTGTGTGCACAGTGAGGGCAGTGTGCAATACATACAAAATAGAATACAATTATATACAGAACTTACAAATTTCCATTACAGTGAACGAACATATCACAGCTATAAAAAAGGGACGCACAAACCACAGTGTACCAAAACACTACCTACATCATCATGATCAAAATCCATCCGGAACAAAGTTTCAAATTATAGATAGATTCACACACATTGGAGGGGGGAACCAAAGGTGAGGGGTGTCTCCAAACTTGAGACCTTTTGGATACATCTCATCAAATGCTATGTACCCCATGGGCTCAATGTAGACTGGGATATCAATGCTTTTATCAATAAGTCATAAGCATTGTCATGCCCTCTCAAAGGTTGTTGTGATAGTAAACATTCTTTCTCCCTTTGAGATTTCCTTGCCTGATTTTCTGTCTAACCACTTCTCTCATCCCTTTTCCCCTGCTTTACCTTTGGTGAAACCTCTGAAGTCTATCATAGCATTCTTTATTTTGAGTAAGTTGGGTGAATGGAATTCCCCTCCCTACCTTCTGGGTATTTTTATATATTTTTTTATAATTCTTTGATTTATTTCTTTTTGGTGAACCTTTGAAAGTTTGTCATAGCACTTTCCATTTGAGTGAGTGGGATGAATAGAATTCCCCTTCTCTCACTCTGAGTACCTTTGGATGACCTATTCCTTACACCTAATTAGTCACTAAGACCTTCCTCTAAACAACTGGACACATTGGTAGGACCCTCTTAGATGTCCTCCAAATTCTCTGTTTCTCACTGTTCTCTTCTTCATACTATATTACAGCTTTTCCTTTTTTCCTATATACAAGTAGGCGGGATAGACCCTGGCTGAGACATAGTTCTTAAAAATCTCCTCTGGTTACCCTATCCCGCTTTGGCCCTATGTAATAGCCTCTTTTTAATATATCTGGCATATTAATGCCTGATTAATAATTTTATACGCACCTTGATTCTATTCATACAGACAGGCACACCCTGATTCATTTTACATACTTTGAATCTTATAGAGATATCACCACTATATACCGGTCCTAAAATTGTACGGGCTTGGACAGATATACAAAATTTTTTTCTTTTTTTTGTGTTATTGTGCTGCATATAGATGTTTGTATGACATATGAAATTTCCGATATATGTTTCTTATGAATTTTGCCCGATATGACACATACATATGCACTCAGGAAGATCCATCCCTAATAAGCATAATAATTGGGAGATGTTTACGATTTGCCTAGCATATATCCGGTGATATGACTTCCGGTTTTTCGATTGGGCTGTTTTCGTTCTAAAACTCCTCCCCTTCTTATGGCCGTCACTGTGTTTGCGCTCCACACCTCGATCTTACAAGCCTCGGCTCTCTATTATTTATGACACGCAGACCCTGAACGATTTGACATCACTCCGCATCGAACGAATCACGTGATCGCGGCGTGGCCAACGTGTCACATGGGCTGACGCTGTACTAGAGATTGGAGGATGCCAGTGAGGTCTGGCTTTGACCACCCAAAAAGGGATACAATTGGCCACTCTAACAACACATGATCTTTTGGCCTTTGCTAGCGCCGCCCAACCCGGAATTCATGCCCGGTTTCGCTGCCAATCGGATTTTCTGCATTGTTTGCCCCTACATATATAAGCGCAGTAGATGGGGGGCAATTCCATACCCCAGCAGAAGTCTTTGAGGACGAAACGCGTCGGGTTTCTGTGGATTTTACCCTCACCATCACCTACTGCGCAAATTTTTAATCTTGGGACTCTTTACAATATTTTGAGCCTAGTTTTTACCGCCCAACTTTTTTTGTATATTATTGCAAAAAGCTTATTTTAATAAACGTCGCCACGTTTGAGAAAGATTTACACTATGTGGAAGTTTTTGTTTTTTTTTCTTGTTCCACCTACCAAAATGGTGCTGGCTGCTGAGAAATAGGTTTCCTTTACCTGAAGATTTTGGTTGACCCCGGCTTCCAGCTGTGCCCTGCCAAGGACGCACCATTAGATGACATCTGGGAAAATTTATCGAGCCAGAGGCGTGCCTTCCGGTGACACCAGGGAAATCCTATCCAGGAACGACATACGGCTTTACAGCCCCACACCGCTTGACGGTACAAAGCTCGTATGACTCACCGCCAAGGGCCTGTGAGTCCACCTGATCTGGTAAGGGCATTATACACCTGTTCCTTTTGGGCCAAAGACACCACTCTAAGGGAAGAACCTACCTCTGAACAGGGATACGTTCAACAGTCCCTGTTTACCACAGCCTATTGAACTTTTTAGACCAAGATTGACATCTAGTAATCCCATATCTAAGATGGTGGACTTTAAATATGTTTGCATCTATGTACTTACCACTTTGATGGACCTTTGATTATATATTTATTTATTTTAACCCCCCTCTCCTTTGGGAGGCATAGTACTCGGTATACATCATTGTATTAGCTTTAACAATATTTTTTCCTTTAGCTTCCTTTTTCTGTTTGATTAGAACCTGGAGTTGAACCTCCAAGTACCAGTCTGACAGATGTTCCCTATTTGTCAGGATACGGAACATCTACCTTCTAATACCTTCACTTACTTAGCATACAGATACAGACATATCTTTGCACGCATTTCCTATTAACGTTGAACTCACCTATGGGGAAGTGCGGGTGGGGAAGGTGATATCTCCCTCACTCCAACTCCTCCTCTTCTCCTTTTCTTCTTTTTTATACACACCTCATAAGGTTAACACTACCTCTTACGAGGCATCATCACTAGCGCCACACTTTATATATATTTTTTCAACTGAATGAACTGCCTGCCTGTAGTATATTAGGAAGAGAACAACTGGAACGGTCTGCAGTGAGATCAAGCTGCACAGGATACAGTACTGAATATACTGCAGCTAAATAAATGAACGGCCTACCTGTAATATATTAGGAAGAAAACAACAGGAACGGTCTGCAGCGTGATCTAGCTGCACAGGATACATTACTGAATATACTGCAGCTAACTGAATGAACTGCCTGCCTGTAGTATATTAGGAACAGAACAACAGGAACGGTCTGCAGTGATATCTAGCTGCAGAATATACAGTACTGAATATACTGCAGCTAACTGAATGAACTGCCTGCCTGTAGTATATTAGGAACAGAACAACTGGAGCAGTCTGCAGCGAGATCTAGCTGCACAGGATACAGTACTGAATATACTGAATATACTGCAGCTGAATGAACTGCCTGCCTGTAGTATATTAGGAAGAGAACAGGAGCGGTCTGCAGCGAGATCTAGCTTTGCAGGATACAGTACTGAATATACTGCAGCTATTTGAATGAACTGCCTGCCTGTAGTATATTAGGAACAGAACAACTGGAATGGTTTGCAGCAAGATCTAGCTGCACAGGAAACAGTTCTGAATATACTGCAGCTAAATGAATGAACTGCCTGCCTGTAGTATATTAGCAACAGAACAACTGGAACAGTCTGCAGTGAGATCTAGCTGCACAGGATACAGTACTAAATATACTGAATAAACTGCAGCTAACTGAATAAACTGCCTGCCTGTAGTATATTAGGAAGAGAACAACAGGAACGGTCTGCAGCAAGATCAAGCTGCACAGGATACAGTACTGAATATACTGCAGCTTACTGAATGAACTGCCTGCCTGTAGTATATTAGGAAGTGAATGACAGGAACGGTCTGCAGCAAGATCTAGCTGCACAGGATACATTACTGAATATACTGCAGCTAACTGAATAAACTGCCTGCCTGCAGTATATAAGGAAGAGAACAACAGGAACGGTCTGCAGCGAGATCTAGCTGCACAGGATACAGTACTGAATATACTGCAGCTAACTGAATGAACTGCCTGCCTGTAGTATATTAGGAACAGAACAACAGGAACGGTCTGCAGTGAGATCTAGCTGCACAGGATACAGTACTGAATATACTGCAGCTAACTGAATGAACTGCCTGCCTGTAGTATATTAGGAACAGAACAACAGGAACGGTCTGCAGTGAGATCTAGCTGCACAGGATACAGTACTGAATATACTGCAGCCAACTGAATGAACTGCCTGCCTGTAGTATATTAGGAAGAGAACAACTGGAACGGTCTGCAGTGAGATCTAGCTGCACAGGATACAGTACTGAATATACTGCAGCTAAATAAATGAAGGGCCTACCTGTAATATATTAGGAAGAAAATAACAGGAACGGTCTGCAGCGTGATCTAGCTGCACAGGATACATTACTGAATATACTGCAGCTAACTGAATGAACTGCTTTTCTGAAGTATATTAGGAAGAGAACAACAGGAACGGTCTTGAGTGAGATCTAGCTGCACAGGATACAGTACTGAATATACTGCAGCTAACTGAATGAACTGCCTGCCTGTAGTATATTAGGAACAGAACAACTGGAGCAGTCTGCAGCGAGATCTAGCTGCATAGGATACAGTACTGAATATACTGAATATACTGCAGCTGAATGAACTGCCTGCCTTTAGTATATTAGGAAGAGAACATGAGCGGTCTGCAGCGAGATCTCGCTTTACAGGATACAGTACTGAATATACTGCAGCTATTTGAATGAACTGCCTGCCTGTAGCATATTAGGAACAGAACAACTGGAATGGTTTGCAGCAAGATCTAGCTGCACAGGATACAGTTCTGAATATACTGCAGCTAACTAAATGAACTGCCTGCCTGTAGTATATTAGCAACAGAACAACTGGAACGGTCTGCAGTGAGATCTAGCTGCACAGGATACAGTACTAAATATACTGAATAAACTGCAGCTAACTGAATAAACTGCCTGCCTGTAGTATATTAGGAACAGAACAACTGAAATGGTCTGCAGCGAGATCTAGCTGCACAGGATACAGTACTGAATATACTGCAGCTAACTGAATGAACTGCCTGCCTGTAGTATATTAGGAACAGAACAACAGGAATGGTCTGCAGCGAGATCTAGCTGCACAGGATACAGTACTTGATATATACTGCAGCTAAATGAATGAACTGCCTGCCTGTAGTATATTAGGAAGAGAACAGGAGCAGTCTGCAGCGAGATCTAGCTGCACAGGATACAGTAATGAATATACTGCAGGTAACTGAATGAACTGCCTGCCTGTAGTATATTAGGAACAGAACAATAGGAACGGTTTGCAGCGTGATCTAGCTGCACAGGATACAGTACTGAATATACTGCAGCTAACTGAATGAACTGCCTGCCTGTACTATATTAGGAACAGAACAACAGGAATGGTCTGCAGTGAGATCTAGCTGCACAGGATACAGTACTGGATATACTGCAGCTAACTGAATGAACTGCCTGCCTGTAATATATTAGGAAGAAAACAACATAAACGGACTGCAGCGAGATCTAACTGCACAGGATACAGTACTGAATATACTGCAGCTAACTGAATGAACTGCCTGCCTGTAGTATATTAGGAACAGAACAACAGGAATGGTCTGCAGTGAGATCTAGCTGCACAGGATACAGTACTTGATATATACTGCACCTAACTGAATGAACTGCCTGCCTGTAGGCTGCACAGGATACAGTACTGAATATACGGCAGCTAACTGAATGAACTGCCTGCCTGTAGTATATTAGGAACAGAACAACAGGAACGGTTTGCAGCAAGATCTAGCTGCACAGGATACAGTACTGAATATACTGCAGCTAACTGAATGAACTGCCTGCCTGTAGTATATTAGGAACAGAACAACAGGAATGGTATGCAGTGAGATCTAGCTGCACAGGATACAGTACTGGATATACTGCAGCTAACTGAATGAACTGCCTGCCTGTAATATATTAGGAAGAAAACAACATGAACGGACTGCAGCGAGATCTAGCTGCACAGGATACAGTACTGAATATACTGCAGCTAACTGAATGAACTGCCTGCCTGTAGTATATTAGGAACAGAACAACAGGAACGGTCTGCAGTGAGATCTAGCTACACAGGATACAGTACAGAATATAATGCAGCTAACTGAATGAACTGCCTGCCTGTAATATATTAGGAAGAAAAAAACAGCAACGGTCTGCAGCGAGATCTAGCTGCACAGGATACAGTACTGAATATACTGCAGCTAACTGAATGAATTGCCTGCCTGTAGTATATAAGGAAGAGAACAACAGGAACGGTCTGCAGTGAGATCTAGCTGCACAGGATACAGTACCGAATATACTGCAGCTAACTGAATGAACTGCCTGCCTGTAGTATATTAGGAACAGAACAACAGAAACGCAAGATCTAGCTGCACAGTATACAGTACTGAATATACTGCAGCTAACTGAATGAACTGCCTGCCTGTAGTATATTAGGAAAAGAACAACTGGAGCGGTCTGCAGCGAGATCTAGCTGCACAGGATACAGTACTGAATATACTGAATATACTGCAGCTAACTGAATGAACTGCCTGCCTGTTGTATATTAGGAAGAGAACAACAGGAACGGTCTGCAGTGAGATCTAGCTGCACAGGATACAGTACTGAATATACTGCAGCTAACTGAATGAACTTCCTGCCTGTAGTATATTAGGAACAGAACAACAGGAATGGTCTGCAGTGAGATCTAGCTGCACAGGATACAGAACTGAATATACTGCAGCTAATTGAATGAATTGCCTGCCTGTAATATATTAGGAAGAGAACAACAGGAACGGTCTGCATCAAGATCTAGCTGCACAGGATACAGTGCTGAATATACTGCAGCTAACTGAATGAACTGCCTGCCTGTAGTATATTAGGAACAGAACAACTGGAGCAGTCTGCAGCGAGATCTAGCTGCACAGGATACAGTACTTAATATACTGAATATACTGCAGCTGAATGAACTGCCTGCCTGTAGTATATTAGGAACAGAACAACAGGAACGGTTTGCAGCGAAATCTAGCTGCACAGGATACAGTACTGAATATACTGCAGCTAACTGAATGAACTGCCTGCCTTTATTATATTAGGAACAGAACAACAGGAATGGTCTGCAGTGAGATCTAGCTGCACAGGATCTAGTACTGAATATACTGCACCTAACTGAATGAACTGCCTGCCTGTAGTATGTTAGGAAGAGAACAACCTGAATGGTCTGCAGTGAGTTCTAGTTACACAGGATACAGTACTGAATATACTGCAGCTAACAGAATGAACTGCCTGCCTGTAATATATTAGGAAGAAAAAAACAGCAACAGTCTGCAGCGAAATCTAGCTGCACAGGATACAGTACTGAATATACTGCAGCTAACTGAATGAACTGCCTGCCTGTAGTATATTAGGAAGCGAATGACAGGAACGGTCTGCAGTGAGATCTAGCTGCATAGGATACAGTACTGAATATACTGCAGCTAACTGAATGAGCTGCACGCCTGTAGTATATTAGGAAGAGAACAACAGAAACGGTGTGCAGCGAGATCTAGCTGCACATGATAAAGTACTGAATATACTGCAGCTAACTGAATGAACTGCCTGCCTGTAGTATATTAGGAAGAGAACAACCGGAATGGTCTGCAGTGAGATCTAGCTGCATAGGATACAGTACTGAATATACTGCAGCTAACTGAATGAACTGCCTGCCTGTAATATATTAGGAAGAAAACAACAGGAATGGTCTGCAGCGAGATCTATCTGCACAGGATACATTACTGAATATACTGCAGCTAACGGAATGAACTGCCTGCCTGCAGTATATTAGGAACAGAACAAATGGAACGGTCTTTAGCGAGATCCAGCTGAACAAGATACAATACTGAATATACTGAATATACTGCAGCTAACTGAATGAACTGCCTGCCTGTAGTATATTAGGAACAGAACAACTGGAACAGAGTCTGAGTGTCAGTCTGACAGTCAGTGCTGACACTGTGAAGAACAGACCTCTGCTTTAGCCCTGCTGCAGCGGCTTGCAAACAGCTCCGGCCACCCGGCCACCCATCCTTGGGATACTGACTCTTCTCTGACTCCCCCTGCAGTAGCTCACCTGCCCCCCTCCCCTCCATCTGCCACCACCCTCATCCTCACGCCGCACTAGTGAGCTGGCAGGCCGCTTGGGGCTCTCTGCGGCTCGACCGGCTCCCCCTGCAGCAGCATCCGGGACTCCCTCTCCCCCCCTCCGCTCTTGATGGTCCTACATTCGGACCCCTCGCTCCGTTAGTTAGCCGGCAGGCCGCCAGGCCACTCCGCGGTCCGGCCCAGCCCCCCTTGCTCTACCCATCGGGACTCCTCCCCCCCACCCGCACCTATCCTCTCCGACGCCGCCTTCAGCCAGCTGGCCAGCCGCACAGGATACTCCGCGGCTCCGGCCTAGCTCGGCTGCTAGCCAGCAGCAATTCATTGCTTTCCTCCCTCACCGACCGCTCTGCCCGACCGGCGGGCCGCTCCCCCCCCTCCCCGCTTACCTTCCTCACCGGATTCTCCCGCACACCTTCGTTGGACCTCCGGGAACACCACAGGACAGTCCGCGGCTCGGGCCTGGCCGACGGCCATCTTGGTACACCCACCGCAGTCCTGCCTGCAGCTCAGGCCTAGCCGGTGGCCATATTGGCACACCCAGTGCCGGCGGTGTAGCAACTGAGGACCCCCGGTGCAGCATCCAATGCCACCAGCCCCTAGCCGGGTCACCCCCCGGTTGGACCCACTATCCCTGGTCCCTCCTTCCAGCGCCCCCCCCCCTGGGACACCACCGCAGCCGCAGTCTAATCACCATAGGCTAGCTGCTAGATCGGTGGGACAGACCCCGGCTGCGGCTTAGTTCCTGCCAGCCAGCCACTCATCCCCCCCTCCCATTTTGTCCAACAGAGCCCGTGCCCCTCCACACCTGGAATCAACCCTCCCGCCACTACTGGACATCATCGCAGGGGCTCTGGTATCTCACCGGAGGCTACGCCAACTTCAATCATCCTAGACGCAGCCACCGCACCACTTACCAGTAAGTAGTGTCAGATCCCCCCCCCGTCATCCGCCGAACCATCCGTACAGGTAAGCCACTGGGGGTACTCCAACAGTTGATCCATGGGCCTAGTCCGATCGCCCCTCAGGGGGTCAGGAAGGAATTTTTTCCTCTGCTGCACGATTGGCCCTTGCAGCTAGGGGTTTTTCACCTTCCTCTGGATCAACGACAGGGGGTTAGGCAGCCGTACCTCCTCAAGTACCTCCGCACCCACACTAGCCCATCGCCACACCACTCCAGAAGCAGTGGGTAGCCATCAGACCCCTCCATCCCCCCGCAAGTGGATCATCACCACATCAGTACCACCGTCAGAACACCTTTACTACTATCAACACCATCCTCCTCATCATGTGCAACTTCAAATACACAGCAGACACCATCCACAGGCTAAGAAACACTGCCGCAACTTTACCGATCGCCACTCAAAAAAGACTAAAAAAAGAACAATTACTAAGGACCAACCCACAATCAACCAGGAAATGCAAGGAGACACCAATCCAACCGCAACAACTAGCATGCGCCCTGATCAACACCAGATCTGCAGTCAAGCACAGGCTGGAAATCCACGATTTCGTCATTGAAAACAACATAGATTGCCTCTTCATTACAGAAAGCTGGCTAACATCCGATTGCAACACCATCCTAACTGAACTGGTGCCCGAGAACTACAGTATCTTAACCGAGCATAGAGTCGGAAAAAAAGGAGGAGGCCTAGCAGTGATTTTCAAATCACATCTTGGGTTCACCAAACCAAACGTACAGAACTCAGTGCCTTTCATGGAAACACTCTCACTGCATCTTCAAACAACACCTCAAGACACCATTCACATACTACTATGCTACAGACCACCAGGACCAAAGACCAATCTCCTCACGCCGCTCACTGAATTCTTCTCGATACACACCTTGAAAACCAAAAACCTGCTGATACTTGGGGATTTTAACCTGTGGGCAAACTCTGCCCAAGACCCCACCGCAACCGCCTGCGTCAACCAAATGGAAGAACTTGGCCTTGAACAACTGATAAATTCTCCCACGCATGGTTCAGGACACACTCTAGATCTCATCTTCAAACAGAATATGGACATCAACGTATTTGACAACACTCCACTACCATGGACGGACCACCATGCTATTAAATTTAAAATCACCACTAACACCATCCTCCAAAAACAGAAACACGCAACAGCAACACACTGGAATAGATCTCAGAAGAAACTTCACTCTGATCTCTTCAAAACTACATTATCAAGCAAAATTCTTTTGCTAAACTCAAACCTCTGTACTGAACAAATACTCAACTCCGTAAACAATGTATTACTACAAACAGCAGACTCCGTGGCGCCAAAACGTAGAACACTCATCCGCAAAAAAACCTTGAGTTGGTTTAATGGTACTCTCACCCTACTCAAGCAAGAACGTAGAAGAGCTGAAAGAGCATGGACAAGAAATCCCACCAAGGAAAACCATGCTAACTACAAAGCACTCACTGGGAAATACCACAAGGCAATCTTCAAAGCCAAAAAAGAACATTTCTCAGACACCATCTCATCCGCCCTAAACTGTCCGCGGGAACTTTTCAAAATAGTTGCTCAGTCAATGAACCCGACCTGCTTAGAGCCCCCAGGAAACGATACTCAAGAATTCTGCAATGAGTTATCAGATTTCTTCATCGACAAAATCGACAACATTCGGAAATCAATCCATCAGAAAACAACAACCAACATCACTCAACCAAAACAAAAAGAGGATATCGACACGAACATCACTCAACCTCCGAATTTCTTTTTGTCCCCAATCACCATAGACACGACTAAAAACATCATCAGAAGCCTTCGAGAAAGCACATCACCGAACGACATCATCCCCACTAAACTGCTTAAAGAATGTTCTGACATCTTGGCCCCTATCCTAACACAGCTCATAAATCAATCATTCAAAGAAGGGACTGTGCCAACCTCCCTCAAGCAAGGCATCGTCAAACCTCTGCTAAAGAAAGCCAATCTCGACCCTAAGGACCCTAACTGCCGCAGACCAATAACTAGCCTCAACGCCATCTCCAAGATTATGGAGAAAGCAGTAGTACAGCAGCTACAACACCACCTGGACACACACCACCTCCTGGACCCTCTGCAATCAGGCTTCCGCCCAGGCCATGGCACAGAAACAGCACTTCTCAAAATATGGGACGACGCCCTTGAAGCAGCAGACGACGGAGAACAGAGTCTCCTGGTACTGTTAGACCTCAGTGCAGCATTCGATACAGTGGACCACAATACTTTACTTGTCCGCCTCGCTGAAGTTGCAGGAGCTACAGGTTCCGCTCTAAAATGGTTTACATCCTTCTTAGAGAATCGCTCCTAGACAGTGAAACTAGGAACATTCACCTCGGAAACCCGGGCAGTCTCCTGTGGAGTCCCTCAAGGCTCACCCTTGTCACCAGTACTATTCAACATATACATCCGCCCACTTCTCAATATCATCAGGAAAACCGATCTTTGCTTCCATTCATACGCTGACGACACCCAACTCTACCTTAGCATCAATGGACAAAAAGACCTTCATCAGCAATTACAGAAATGCCTCACCTTAATAGATGACTGGATGACCACTAGCTCCCTCAAACTTAACGGATCAAAAACAGAACTTCTTCTCCTACAAGCTAACAAAAATTCCAAAATAAAGACTCCATGGACACCTCCCACCATCCTTGGACAGACCACCTCTCCAAGCACCAAAGCCAAGAGTCTCGGAGTCATTTTTGACTCAGGAATGACAATGGATGCACAAATAGGATCAGTGGCGAGCGGATCTCACCATCTCCTCCGCCAGCTACGTAGACTCATCCCCTTCATCCCAGAAGAGGACAAAGCGGCAGTTGTGGGAACAATCATCAATTCCCGACTCGACTACGCAAATTCGCTCTACGTAGGACTACCCCAATATCAGCTTGCGCGCTTACAACTCATCCAAAACACGGTGGCAAGACTGTTAACAGGAAAAAAACCCTGGGAACCCATCTCCTCCTCCCTAAAGAGCCTACACTGGCTAACCGTGAAGAATCGGATCACATTCAAGACCCTCTGCCTCACCCACAAATGCATACAAGGAAACGCCCCATTATATCTCCGCGAGAAAATAAAACACTACACACGGAATCGCAGTCTTCGATCAGCTAACCAAAACCTCCTTACCATTCCCAAATATCGCAACTAAGCAAAGGGAGAACGAAGATTCGCAGTCCAAGGACCTCGACTATGGAATGCTCTTCCAACCAACATCCGCATGGAAGCAAAACACCAGGCCTTCAGGAAAAAACTAAAGACCTTCCTTTTCTGAGAAGCTGACAACAGAGAATGCATCCAGCGCCTTGAGGCGATTCAGTTTGCATTTGCAGCACTTTACAAATCATTCATTCATTCAACAGTCTGCAGTGAGATCTAGCTACACAGGATACAGTACTGAATATACTGCAGCAAACTGAATGAACTGCCTGCCTGTTTTATATTAGGAACAGAACAACAGGAATGGTCTGCAGTGAGATCTAAGTGCACAGGAAATAGTACTGAATATACTTCAGCTAACTGAATGAACTGCCTGCCTGTAGTATATTAGGTAGAGAACAACCGGAACAGTCTGCAGTGAGATCTAGCTGCACAGGATACAGTACTGAATATACTGCAGCTAACTGAATGAACTGCCTGCCTGCAGTATATTAGGAACAGAACAACAGGAACGGTTTGCAGCGAGATCTAGCTGCACAGGATACAGTACTGAATATTCTGCAGCTAACTGAATGAACTGAGTGCCTGTAGAATATTAGCAACAGAACAACTGGAACGGTCTGCAGTGAGATCTAGCTGCACAGAATACAGTACTGAATATACTGAATATACTGCAGCTAACTGAATGAACTGCCTGCCTGTAGTATATTAGGAACAGAACAACTGGAATAGTCTGCAGCGAGATCTAGCTGCACAGGATACAGTACTGAATATACTGAATATACTGCAGCTAACTGAATGAACTGCCTGCCTGTAGTATATTAGGAAGAGAACAGGAGCGGTCTGCAGCGAGATCTAGCTGCACAGGATACAGTACTGAATATACTGCAGCTAACTGAATGAACTGCCTGCCTGTAGTATATTAGGAACAGAACAACAGGAACGGTCTGCAGTGAGATCTAGCTGCACAGGATATAGTACTAAATATACTGCAGCTAACTGAATGAACTGCCTGCCTGTAATATTTTAGGAAGAAAACAACATGAACGGTCTGCAGTGAGATCTAGCTGCACAGGATACAGTACTGAATATACTGCAGCTAACTGAATGAACTGCCTGCCTGTAGTATATTAGGAACAGAACAACAGGAACGGTCTGCAGTGAGATCTAGCTGCACAGGATCTAGTACTGAATATACTGCACCTAACTGAATGAACTGCCTGCCTATAGTATGTTAGGAAGAGAACAACCGGAATGGTCTGCAGTGAGATCTAGTTACACAGGATACACTACTGAATATACTGCAGCTAACAGAATGAACTGCCTGCCTGTAATATATTAGGAAGAAAAAATCAGCAACAGTCTGCAGCGAGATCTAGCTGCACAGGATACAGTACTGAATATACTGCAGCTAACTGAATGAACTGCCTGCCTGTAGTATATTAGGAAGCGAACGACAGTAACGGTCTGCAGCGAGATCTAGCTGCACAGGATACAGTACTGAATATACTGCAGGTAACTGAATGAATTGCCTGCCTGTAGTATATTAGGAAGAGAACAACAGGAACGGTCTGCAGCGAGACCTAGCTGCACAGGAAACAGTACCGAATATACTGCAGCTAACTGAATGAATTGCCTGCCTGTAGTATATTAGGAACAGAACAACAGGAATGGTTTGCAGCGAGATCTAGCTGCACAGGATACAGTACTGAATATACCGCAGCTAACTGAATGAACTGCCTGCCTGTAGTATATTAGGAACAGAACAACAGGAACAGTCTGCAGTGAGATCTAGCTGCACAGGATATAGTACTAAATATACTGCAGCTAACTAAATAAACTGCCTGCCTGTAGTATATTAGGAAGAGAACAATAAGAATGGCCTGCAGTGAGATCTAGCTGCACAGGATACAGTACTGAATATACTGCAGCTAACTGAATGAACTGCCTGCCTGTAATATTTTAGGAAGAAAACAACATGAACGGTCTGCAGTGAGATCTAGCTGCACAGGATACCGTACTGAATATACTGCAGCTAACTGAATGAACTGACTGCCTGTAGTATATTAGGAACAGAACAACAGGAACGGTCTGCAGTGAGATCTAGCTGCACAGGATCTAGTACTGAATATACTGCACCTAACTGAATGAACTGCCTGCCTATAGTATGTTAGGAAGAGAACAACCGGTTGGTCTGCAGTGAGATCTAGTTACACAGGATACAGTACTGAATATACTGCAGTTAACAGAATGAACTGCCTGCCTGTAATATATTAAGAAGAAAAAATCAGCAACAGTCTGCAGCGAGATCTAGCTGCACAGGATACAGTACTGAATATACTGCAGCTAACTGAATGAACTGCCTGCCTGTAGTATATTAGGAAGCGAACGACAGTAACGGTCTGCAGCGAGATCTAGCTGCACAGGATACAGTACTGAATATACTGCAGCTAACTGAATGAATTGCCTGCCTGTAGTATATTAGGAAGAGAACAACAGGAACGGTCTGCAGCGAGACCTAGCTGCACAGGATACAGTACCGAATATACTGCAGCTAACTGAATGAATTGCCTGCCTGTAGTATATTAGGAACAGAACAACAGGAACGGTTTGCAGCGAGATCTAGCTGCACAGGATACAGTACTGAATATACTGAATATACTGCAGCTATCTGAATAAACTTCCTGCCTGTAGTATATTAGGAACAAAACAACTGGAATGGTCTGCAGCGAGATCTAGCTGCACAGGATACAGTACTGAATATACTGAATATACTGCAGCTAACTGAATGAACTGCCTGCCTGTAGTATATTAGGAACAGAACAACAGGAACGGTTTGCAGCAAGATCTAGCTGCACAGGATACAGTACTGAATATACTGCAGCTAACTGAATGAACTGCCTGCCTGTAGCATATTAGGAACAGAACAACAGGAATGGTCTGCAGTGAGATCTAGCTGCACAGGATATAGTACTGGATATACTGCAGCTAACTGAATGAACTTCCTACCTGTAATATATTAGGAAGAAAACAACATGAATGGACTGCAGCGAGATCTAGCTGCACAGGATACAGTACTGAATATACTGCAGCTAACTGAATGAACTGCCTGCCTGTAGTATGTTAGGAACACAACAACAGGTACGGTCTGCAGTGAGATCTAGCTGCACAGGATATAGTACTGAATATACTGCATCAAACTGAATGAACTGCCTGCCTTTAGTATATTAGTAAGAGAACAACCGTAACGGTCTGCAGTGAGATCTAGCTACACAGGATACAGTACTGAATATACTGCAGCTAACTGAATGAACTGCCTGCCTGTAATATATTAGGAAGAAAAAAACAGCAATGGTCTGCAGCGAGATCTAGCTGCACAGGATACAGTACTGAATATACTGCAGCTAACTGAATGAATTGCCTGCCTGTAGTATATAAGGAAGAGAACAACAGGAACGATCTGCAGTGAGATCTAACTGCACAGGATACAGTACCAAATATACTGCAGCTAACTGAATGAACTGCCTGCCTGTAGTATGTTAGGAACAGAATAACAGAAACGGAAGATGTAGCTGCACAGTATACAGTACTGAATATACTGCAGCTAACTGAATGAACTGCCTGCCTGTAGTATAGTAGGAACAGAACAACTGGAGCGGTCTGCAGCGAGATCTAGCTGCACAGGATACAGTACTGAATATACTGAATATACTGCAGCTAACTGAATGAACTGCCTGCCTGTTGTATATTAGGAAGAGAACAAAAGGAATGGTCTGCAGTGAGATCTGGCTGCACAGGATACAGTACTGAATATACTGCAGCTAACTGAATGAACTGCCTGCCTGTAGTATATTAGGAACAGAACAACAGGAACGGTTTGCAGCGGGATCTAACTGCACAGGATACAGTACTGAATATACTGCAGCTAACTGAATGAACTGAGTGCCTGTAGTATATTAGGAACAGAACAACTGGAGCGGTCTGCAGTGAGAGCTAGCTGCACAGAATACAGTACTGAATATACTGAATATAATGCAGCTAACTGAATGAACTGCCTGCCTGTAGTATATTAGGAACAGAACAACTGGAATGGTCTGCAGCGAGATCTAACTGCAAAGGATACAGTACTGAATATACTGAATATACTGCAGCTAACTGAATGAACTACCTGCCTGTAGTATATTAGGAAGAGAACAGGAGCGGTCTGCAGCGAGATCTAGCTGAACAGGATACAGTAGTGAATATACTGCAGCTAACTGAATGAACTGCCTGCCTGTAGTATATTAGGAACAGAACAACAGGAACGGTCTGCAGTGAGATCTAGCTGCACAGGATCTAGTACTGAATATACTGCACCTAACTGAATGAACTGCCTGCCTATAGTATGTTAGGAAGAGAACAACCGGTTGGTCTGCAGTGAGATCTAGTTACACAGGATACAGTACTGAATATACTGCAGTTAACAGAATGAACTGCCTGCCTGTAATATATTAAGAAGAAAAAATCAGCAACAGTCTGCAGCGAGATCTAGCTGCACAGGATACAGTACTGAATATACTGCAGCTAACTGAATGAACTGCCTGCCTGTAGTATATTAGGAAGCGAACGACAGTAACGGTCTGCAGCGAGATCTAGCTGCACAGGATACAGTACTGAATATACTGCAGCTAACTGAATGAATTGCCTGCCTGTAGTATATTAGGAAGAGAACAACAGGAACGGTCTGCAGCGAGACCTAGCTGCACAGGATACAGTACCGAATATACTGCAGCTAACTGAATGAATTGCCTGCCTGTAGTATATTAGGAACAGAACAACAGGAACGGTTTGCAGCGAGATCTAGCTGCACAGGATACAGTACTGAATATACCGCAGCTAACTGAATGAACTGCCTGCCTGTAGTATATTAGGAACAGAACAACAGGAACGGTCTGCAGTGAGATCTAGCTGCACAGGATACAGTACTAAATATACTGAATATACTGCAGCTATCTGAATAAACTTCCTGCCTGTAGTATATTAGGAACAAAACAACTGGAATGGTCTGCAGCGAGATCTAGCTGCACAGGATACAGTACTGAATATACTGAATATACTGCAGCTAACTGAATGAACTGCCTGCCTGTAGTATATTAGTAACAGAACAACAGGAACGGTTTGCAGCAAGATCTAGCTGCACAGGATACAGTACTGAATATACTGCAGCTAACTGAATGAACTGCCTGCCTGTAGCATATTAGGAACAGAACAACAGGAATGGTCTGCAGTGAGATCTAGCTGCACAGGATATAGTACTGGATATACTGCAGCTAACTGAATGAACTTCCTACCTGTAATATATTAGGAAGAAAACAACATGAATGGACTGCAGCGAGATCTAGCTGCACAGGATACAGTACTGAATATACTGCAGCTAACTGAATGAACTGCCTGCCTGTAGTATGTTAGGAACACAACAACAGGTACGGTCTGCAGTGAGATCTAGCTGCACAGGATATAGTACTGAATATACTGCATCAAACTGAATGAACTGCCTGCCTTTAGTATATTAGTAAGAGAACAACCGTAACGGTCTGCAGTGAGATCTAGCTACACAGGATACAGTACTGAATATACTGCAGCTAACTGAATGAACTGCCTGCCTGTAATATATTAGGAAGAAAAAAACAGCAATGGTCTGCAGCGAGATCTAGCTGCACAGGATACAGTACTGAATATACTGCAGCTAACTGAATGAATTGCCTGCCTGTAGTATATAAGGAAGAGAACAACAGGAACGATCTGCAGTGAGATCTAACTGCACAGGATACAGTACCAAATATACTGCAGCTAACTGAATGAACTGCCTGCCTGTAGTATGTTAGGAACAGAATAACAGAAACGGAAGATGTAGCTGCACAGTATACAGTACTGAATATACTGCAGCTAACTGAATGAACTGCCTGCCTGTAGTATAGTAGGAACAGAACAACTGGAGCGGTCTGCAGCGAGATCTAGCTGCACAGGATACAGTACTGAATATACTGAATATACTGCAGCTAACTGAATGAACTGCCTGCCTGTTGTATATTAGGAAGAGAACAAAAGGAATGGTCTGCAGTGAGATCTGGCTGCACAGGATACAGTACTGAATATACTGCAGCTAACTGAATGAACTGCCTGCCTGTAGTATATTAGGAACAGAACAACAGGAACGGTTTGCAGCGGGATCTAACTGCACAGGATACAGTACTGAATATACTGCAGCTAACTGAATGAACTGAGTGCCTGTAGTATATTAGGAACAGAACAACTGGAGCGGTCTGCAGTGAGAGCTAGCTGCACAGAATACAGTACTGAATATACTGAATATAATGCAGCTAACTGAATGAACTGCCTGCCTGTAGTATATTAGGAACAGAACAACTGGAATGGTCTGCAGCGAGATCTAACTGCAAAGGATACAGTACTGAATATACTGAATATACTGCAGCTAACTGAATGAACTACCTGCCTGTAGTATATTAGGAAGAGAACAGGAGCGGTCTGCAGCGAGATCTAGCTGAACAGGATACAGTAGTGAATATACTGCAGCTAACTGAATGAACTGCCTGCCTGTAGTATATTAGGAACAGAACAACAGGAACGGTCTGCAGTGAGATCTAGCTGCACAGGATCTAGTACTGAATATACTGCACCTAACTGAATGAACTGCCTGCCTATAGTATGTTAGGAAGAGAACAACCGGAATGGTCTGCAGTGAGATCTAGTTACACAGGATACCGTACTGAATATACTACTGGTAACAGAATGAACTGCCTGCCTGTAATATATTAGGAAGACAAAATCAGCAACAGTCTGCAGCGAGATCTAGCTGCACAGGATACAGTACTGAATATACTGCAGCTAACTGAATGAACTGCCTGCCTGTAGTATATTAGGAAGCGAACGACAGTAACGGTCTGCAGCGAGATCTAGCTGCACAGGATACAGTACTGAATATACTGCAGCTAACTGAATGAATTGCCTGCCTGTAGTATATTAGGAAGAGAACAACAGGAACGGTCTGCAGCGAGACCTAGCTGCACAGGATACAGTACCGAATATACTGCAGCTAACTGAATGAATTGCCTGCCTATAGTATATTAGGAACAGAACAACAGGAACGGTCTGCAGCGAGATCTAGCTGCACAGGATACAGTACTGAATATACCGCAGCTAACTGAATGAACTGCCTGCCTGTAGTATATTAGGAACAGAACAACAGGAACGGTCTGCAGAGAGATCTAGCTGCACAAGATATTGCACTGAATATACTGCAGCTAACTGAATGAACTGCCTGCCTATAGTATATTGGGAAGAGAACAACAGGAATGGTCTGCAGCGAGATCTAGCTGCACAGGATACAGTAGTATACAGTAGTACTGCCTGTAGTATATTAGGAACAGAACAACAGGAACGGTCTGCAGTGAGATCTAGCTGCACAGGATCTAGTACTGAATATACTGCAGCAAACTGAATGAACTGCCTGCCTGTTTTATATTAGGAACAGAACAACAGGAATGGTCTGCAGTGAGATCTAAGTGCACAGGGTAAAGTACTGAATATACTGCAGCTAACTGAATGAACTGCCTGCCTGTAGTATATTAGGTAGAGAACAACCGGAACAGTCTGCAGTGAGGTCCAGCATGCTCAGGATACAGTACTGAATATACTGCAGCTAACTGAATGAACTGCTTGCCTGTAATATTTTAGGAAGAAAATAACAGGAACGGTCTGCAGCAAGATCTAGCTGCACAGAATACATTACTAAATATACTGCAGCTAACTGAATGAACTGCCTGCCTGTAGTATATTAGGAAGAGAACAACAGGAACGGTCTGCAGCGAGATCTAGCTGCACAGGATACATTACTGAATATACTGCTGCTAACTGAATGAACTGCCTGCCTGTAGTATATTAGGAAGAGAACAACAGGAATGGTCTGCAGTGAGATCTAGCTGCACAGGATACAGTACTGAATATACTGCAGCTAACTGAATGAACTGCCTGCCTGTAGTATATTAGGAAGAGAACAACAGGAATGGTCTGCAGCGAGATCTAGCTGCACAGGATACAGTACTGAATATACTGCAGCTAACTGAATGAACTGCCTGCCTGTAGTATATTAGGAAGAGAACAACTGGAACGGTCTGCAGTGAGATCTAGCTGCACAGGATACAGTACTGAATATACTGCAGCTAACTGAATGAACGGCCTACCTGTAATATATTAGGAAGAAAACAACAGGAACGGTCTGCAGCGTGATCTAGCTGCACAGGATACATTACTGAATATACTGCAGCTAACTGAATGAACTGCCTTCCTGTAGTATATTTTGAAAAGAACAACAGGAACGGTCTGCAGTGAGATCTAGCTACACAGGATACAGTACTCAATATACTGCAGCTAACTGAATGAACTGCCTGCCTGGAGAATATTAGGAACAGAACAATAGGAATGGTTTGCAGCAAGATCTAGCTGCACAGGATACAGTACTGAATATACTGCAGCAAACTGAATGAACTGCCTGCCTGTTTTATATTAGGAACAGAACAACAGGAATGGTCTGCAGTGAGATCTAAGTGCACAGGAAATAGTACTGAATATACTGCAGCTAACTGAATGAACTGCCTGCCTGTAGTATATTAGGAAGAGAACAATAAGAATGGCCTGCAGTGAGATCTAGCTGCACAGGATACAGTACTGAATATACTGCAGCTAACTGAATGAGCTGCCTGCCTGTAATATTTTAGGAAGAAAACAACATGAACGGTCTGCAGTGAGATCTAGCTGCACAGGATACAGTACTGAATATACTGCAGCTAACTGAATGAACTGCCTGCCTGTAGTATATTAGGAACAGAACAGCAGGAACGGTCTGCAGTGAGATCTAGCTGCACAGGATCTAGTACTGAATATACTGCACCTAACTGAATGAACTGCCTGCCTGTAGTATGTTAGGAAGAGAACAACCGGAATGGTCTGCAGTGAGATCTAGTTACACAGGATACAGTACTGAATATACTGCAGCTAACAGAATGAACTGCCTGCCTGTAATATATTAGGAAGAAAAAAACAGCAACAGTCTGCAGCGAGATCTAGCTGCACAGGATACAGTACTGAATATACTGCAGCTAACTGAATGAACTGCCTGCCTGTAGTATATTAGGAAGCGAACGACAGTAACGGTCTGCAGCGAGATCTAGCTGCACAGGATACAGTACTGAATATACCGCAGCTAACTGAATGAACTGCCTGCCTGTAGTTAGGGATGAGCCGAACACCCCCCTGTTCGGTTCGCACCAGAACATGCGAACAGGAAAGAAATTCGTTCGAACACGCGAACACCGTTAAAGTCTATGGGACACGAACATGAATAATCAAAAGTGCTAATTTTAAAGGCTAATATGCAAGTTATTGTCAATAAAAGTGTTTGGGGACCTGGGTCCTGCCCCAGGGGACATGAATCAATGCAAAAAAAAGTTTTAAAAACGGCCGTTTTTTCAGGAGCAGTGATTTTAATAATGCTTAAAGTCAAACAATAAAAGTGTAATATCCCTTTAAATTTCATACCTGGGGGGTGTCTATAGTATGCCTGTAAAGGGGCGCATGTTTCCCGTGTTTAGAACAGTCTGACAGCAAAATGACATTTTGAAGGAAAAAACACATTTAAAACTACCGCGGCTATTGCATTGCCGACAATACACATAGAAGTTCATTGATAAAAACGGCATGGGAATTCCCCACAGGGGAACCCCGAACCAAAAAAAAAAAAAAAAAAATGATGTGGGGGTCCCCCTAAATTCCATACAAGGCCCTTCAGGTCTGGTATGGATATTAAGGGGAACCCCAGCCAAAATTTTAAAAAAAAATTGACGTGGGGTCCCCCTAAAAATCCATACCAGACCCTTATCCGAGCACGCAACCTGGCAGGCCGCAGGAAAAGAGGGGGGACGAGAGTGCGCCCCCCCCCTCCTGAACCGTACCAGGCCACATGCCCTCAACATTGGGAGGGTGCTTTGGGGTAGCCCCCCAAAACACCTTGTCCCCATGTTGATGAGGACAAGGGCCTCATCCTCACAACCGTGGCCGGTGGTTGTGGGGGTCTGCGGGCGGGGGGCTTATCGGAATCTGGAAGCCCCCTTTAACAAGGGGACCCCCAGATCCCGGCCCCCCCCTGTGTGAAATGGTAAGGGGGTACTTACCCCTACCATTTCACTAAAAAACTGTCAAAAATGTTAAAAATGACAAGAGACAGTTTTTGACAATTCCTTTATTTAAATGCTTCTTCTTTCTTCCTTCATCTTCTTCTTCTTCTGGTTCTTCTGGCTCTTCTGGTTCTTCCTCCGGCGTTCTCGTCCAGCATCTTCTCCGCGGCGTCTTCTATCTTCTTCTCCTCGGGCCGCTCCGCACCCATGGCATGAGGGGAGGCTCCCGCTCTTCTCTTCATCTTCTTCTCTTCTTCATCTTCTTCTTCATCTTCTTCTTCATCTCTTCTTCCTTCTTCTCTTCTTCATGTCTTCTGCGGGCCGCTCCGCAGCCATGCTGGCATGGAGGGAGGCTCCCGCTGTGTGACGGCGTCTCTTCGTCTGATGGTTCTTAAATAACGGGGGGCGGGGCCACCCGGTGACCCCGCCCCCCTCTGACGCACGGTGACATGACGGGACTTCCCTGTGGCATTCCCCGTGACGTCACAGGGAAGTCCCGTCATGTCACCGTGCGTCAGAGGGGGGCGGGGTCACCGGGTGGCCCCACCCCCCGTTATTTAAGAACCGTCAGACGAAGAGACGCCGTCACACAGCGGGAGCCTCCCTCCATGCCAGCATGGCTGCGGAGCGGCCCGCAGAAGACATGAAGAAGAGAAGAAGGAAGAAGAGATGAAGAAGAAGATGAAGAAGAAGATGAAGAAGAGAAGAAGATGAAGAGAAGAGCGGGAGCCTCCCCTCATGCCATGGGTGCGGAGCGGCCCGAGGAGAAGAAGATAGAAGACGCCGCGGAGAAGATGCTGGACGAGAACGCCGGAGGAAGAACCAGAAGAGCCAGAAGAACCAGAAGAAGAAGAAGATGAAGGAAGAAAGAAGAAGCATTTAAATAAAGGAATTGTCAAAAACTGTCTCTTGTCATTTTTAACATTTTTGACAGTTTTTTAGTGAAATGGTAGGGGTAAGTACCCCCTTACCATTTCACACAGGGGGGGGGGCTGGGATCTGGGGGTCCCCTTGTTAAAGGGGGCTTCCAGATTCCGATAAGCCCCCCGCCCGCAGACCCCCACAACCACTGGCCACGGTTGTGAGGATGAGGCCCTTGTCCTCATCAACATGGGGACAAGGTGTTTTGGGGGGCTACCCCAAAGCACCCTCCCAATGTTGAGGGCATGTGGCCTGGTACGGTTCAGGAGGGGGGGGGGGCGCACTCTCGTCCCCCCTCTTTTCCTGCGGCCTGCCAGGTTGCGTGCTCGGATAAGGGTCTGGTATGGATTTTTAGGGGGACCCCACGCCGTTTTTTTTTTTTTTTTTTGGCGCGGGGTTCCCCTTAAAATCCATACCAGACCTGAAGGGTCTGGTATGGAATTTAGGGGGAACCCCACGTCAATTTTTTTTTTAAATTTTGGCTGGGGTTCCCCTTAATATCCATACCAGACCTGAAGGGCCTTGTATGGAATTTAGGGGGACCCCCACATCATTTTTTTTTTTTTATTTTGGTTCGGGGTTCCCCTGTGGGGAATTCCCATGCCGTTTTTATCAATGAACTTCTATGTGTATTGTCGGCAATGCAATAGCCGCGGGTAGTTTTAAATGAGTTTTTTCCTTCCAAATGTCATTTTGCTGTCAGACTGTTCTAAACACAGGAAACATGCGCCCCTTTACAGGCATACTATAGACACCCCCCAGGTACGAAATTTAAAGGGATATTACACTTTTATTGTTTGACTTTAAGCATTAATAAAATCACTGCTCCTGAAAAAACGTCCGTTTTTAAAACTTTTTTTTGCATTGATCCATGTCCCCTGGGGCAGGACCCGGGTCCCCAAACACTTTTTATGACAATAACTTGCATATAAGCCTTTAAAATTAGCACTTTTGATTTCTCCCATAGACTTTTAAAGGGTGTTCCGCGGCATTCGAATTTGCCGCGAACACCCCAAATTGTTCGCTGTTCGGCGAACTTGCGAACAGCCAATGTTCGAGTAGAACATGAGTTTGACTCGAACTCGAAGCTCATCCCTACCTGTAGTATATAAGGAACAGAACAACAGGAACGGTCTGCAGAGAGATCTAGCTGCACAAGATATTGCACTGAATATACTGCAGCTAACTGAATGAATTGCCTGCCTGTAGTATATTAGGAAGAGAACAACAGGAACGGTCTGCAGCGAGATCTAGCTGCACAAGATACAGTAGTATACAGTAGTACTACCTGTAGTATATTAGGAACAGAACAACAGGAACGGTTTGCAGCGAGATCTAGCTGCACAGGATACAGTACTGAATATACTGCAGCAAACTGAATGAACTGCCTGCCTGTTTTATATTAGGAACAGAACAACAGGAATGGTCTGCAGTGAGATCTAAGTGCACAGGGTAAAGTACTGAATATACTGCAGCTAACTGAATGAACTGCCTGTCTGTAGTATATTAGGTAGAGAACAACCGGAACAGTCTGCAGTGAGATCTAGCATGCTCAGGATACAGTACTGAATGTACTGCAGCTAACTGAATGAACTGCTTGCCTGTAATATTTTAGGAAGAAAACAATAGGGACGGTTTGCAGCGAGATCTAGCTGCACAGAATACATTACTGAATATACTGCAGCTAACTGAATGAACTGCCTGCCTGTAGTATATTAGGAAGAGAACAACAGGAACGGTCTGCAGCGAGATCTAGCTGCACAGGATACATTACTGAATATACTGCTGCTATCTGAATGAACTGCCTGCCTGTAGTATATTAGGAAGAGAACAACAGGAACGGTCTGCAGTGAGATCTAGCTACACAGGATACAGTACTCAATATACTGCAGCTAACTGAATGAACTGCCTGCCTGTAGTTTCTTAGGAACAGAACAACTGGAACGGTCTGCAGTGAGATCTAGTTGCACAGGATACGTTACTAAATATACTGAATATACTGCAGCTAACTGAATAAACTGCCTGCCTGTAGTATATTAGGAACAGAACAACTGGAATGGTCTGCAGCGAGATCTAGCTGCACAGGATACAGTACTGAATATACTGAATATACTGCAGCTAACTGAATGAACTGCCTGCCTGTAGTATATTAGGAACAGAACAACTGGAACGGTCTGCAGTGAGATCTAGCTGCACAGGGTACAGTACTAAATATACTGAATATACTGCAGCTAACTGAATAAACTGCCTGCTTGTAGTAAATTAGGAACAGAACAACTGGAATGGTCTGCAGCGAGATCTAGCTGCACAGGATACAGTACTGAATATACTGAATATACTGCAGCTAACTGAATGAACTGCCTGCCTGTAGTATATTAGGAAGAGAACAGGAGCAGTCTGCAGCGAGATCTAGCTGTACAGGATACAGTACTGAATATACTGCAGCTAACTGAATAAACTGCCTGCCTGTTGTATATTAGGAACAGAACAACAGGAACGGTTTGCAGCAAGATCTAGCTGCACAGGATACAGTACTGAATATACTGCAGCTAACTGAATGAACGGCCTACCTGTAATATATTAGGAAGAAAACAACAGGAACGGTCTGCAGCGTGATCTAGCTGCACAGGATACATTACTGAATATACTGCAGCTAACTGAATGAACTGCCTTCCTGTAGTATATTAGGAAGAGAACAGGAACGGTCTGCAGTGAGATCTAGCTGCACAGGATACAGTACTCAATATACTGCAGCTAACTGAATGAACTGCCTGCCTGTAGTATATTAGGAACAGAACAACAGGAATGTTTTGCAGCAAGATCTAGCTGCACAGGATACAGTACTGAATATACTGCAGCTAACTGATTGAACTGCCTGCCTGTAGTATATTCGGAACAGAACAACTGGAACGGTCTGCAGTGAGATCTAGCTGCACAGGATACAGTACTAAATATACTGAATATACTGCAGCTAACTGAATGAACTGCCTGCCTGTAGTATATTAGGAACAGAACTGGAATGGTCTGCAGTGAGATCTAGCTGCACAGGATACAGTACTGAATATACTGAATATACTGCAGCTAACTGAATGAACTGCCTGCCTGTAGTATATTAGGAAGAGAACAGGAGCAGTCTGCAGCGAGATCTAGCTGCACAGGATACAGTACTGAATATACTGCAGCTAACTGAATGAACTGCCTGCCTGTAGTATATTAGGAACAGAACAACAGGAACGGTTTGCAGCAAGATCTAGCTGCACAGGATACAGTACTGAATATACTGCAGCTAACTGAATGAACTGCCTGCCTGTATTATATTAGGAACAGAACAACAGGAACGGTCTGCAGCGAGATCTAGCTGCACAGGATACAGTACTGAATATACTGCAGCTAACTGAATGAACTGCCTGCCTGTAGTATATTAGGAACAGAACAACTGGAACGGTCTGCAGTGAGATCTAGCTGCACAGGATACAGTACTAAATATACTGAATATACTGCAGCTATCTGAATAAACTTCCTGCCTGTAGTATATTAGGAACAAAACAACTGGAATGGTCTGCAGCGAGATCTAGCTGCACAGGATACAGTACTGAATATACTGAATATACTGCAGCTAACTGAATGAACTGCCTGCCTGTAGTATATTAGGAACAGAACAACAGGAACAGTTTGCAGCAAGATCTAGCTGCACAGGATACAGTACTGAATATACTGCAGCTAACTGAATGAACTGCCTGCCTGTAGCATATTAGGAACAGAACAACAGGAATGGTCTGCAGTGAGATCTAGCTGCACAGGATATAGTACTGGATATATTGCAGCTAACTGAATGAACTTCCTACCTGTAATATATTAGGAAGAAAACAACATGAATGGACTGCAGCGAGATCTAGCTGCACAGGATACAGTACTGAATATACTGCAGCTAACTGAATGAACTGCCTGCCTGTAGTATGTTAGGAACACAACAACAGGTACGGTCTGCAGTGAGATCTAGCTGCACAGGATATAGTACTGAATATACTGCATCTAACTGAATGAACTGCCTGCCTTTAGTATATTAGTAAGAGAACAACCGTAACGGTCTGCAGTGAGATCTAGCTACACAGGATACAGTACTGAATATACTGCAGCTAACTGAATGAACTGCCTGCCTGTAATATATTAGGAAGAAAAAAACAGCAACGGTCTGCAGCGAGATCTAGCTGCACAGGATACAGTACTGAATATACTGCAGCTAACTGAATGAATTGCCTGCCTGTAGTATATAAGGAAGGGAACAACAGGAACGGTCTGCAGTGAGATCTATCTGCACAGGATACAGTACCAAATATACTGCAGCTAACTGAATGAACTGCCTGCCTGTAGTATGTTAGGAACAGAATAACAGAAACGGAAGATGTAGCTGCACAGTATACAGTACTAAATATACTGCAGCTAACTGAATGAACTGCCTGCCTGTAGTATAGTAGGAACAGAACAACTGGAGCGGTCTGCAGCGAGATCTAGCTGCACAGGATACAGTACTGAATATACTGAATATACTGCAGCTAACTGAATGAACTGCCTGCCTGTTGTATATTAGGAAGAGAACAAAAGGAATGGTCTGCAGTGAGATCTGGCTGCACCGGATACAGTACTGAATATACTGCAGCTAACTGAATGAACTGAGTGCCTGTAGTATATTAGGAACAGAACAACTGGAACGGTCTGCAGCGAGATCTAACTGCAAAGGATACAGTACTGAATATACTGAATATACTGCAGCTAAATGAATGAACTACCTGCCTGTAGTATATTAGGAAGAGAACAGGAGCGGTCTGCAGCGAGATCTAGCTGAACAGGATACAGTAGTGAATATACTGCAGCTAACTGAATGAACTGTCTGCCTGTAGTATATTAGGAACAGAACAACAGGAACGGTTTGCAGCGAGATCTAGCTGCACAGGATACAGTACTGAATATACTGCAGCTAACTGAATGAACTTCCTGCCTGTAGTATACAGTAGGTGACCGCGATATTGTGTCAATCTCGCCGCATTTCTCTGCGAGATTTGACACCTGCGAGCCCCGTCGCAGGAGCCAGCACCGAGATGGCTCACTCATCGGGAAAGGAAAACTTTGTTTTCCTTCCGCGATGAGTGACAGGCAGTGCTGACAGCTGTCTGGTATGAATCCTGAGGCGGGAACACCGTTCCAAATTTTAAATGAAAAAACCGGCGTGGGTTCCCCCCCCAGGGGCATACCAGGCCCTTAGGTCTGGCATGGATTGTAAGGGAAACCACCTACACCAAAATATTGGCATGGGGGTCCCCCCCAATCCATACCAGACCCTTATCCGAGCACGCAGCCCGGCCGCCCAGGAAAGGGGGTGGGGACGAGCGAGCGCTCCCCCTCCTGAGCCGTACCAGGCCACATGCCCTCAACATGGGGGGGGGCCCCCGCAGGGCACCCCCCTCCCCCAAGGCACCCACCCCCCCATGTTGAGGGCATACGGCCTGGTACGGCTCAGGAGGGGGGGCGCTCGCTCGTCCCCACCCCCTTTCCTGGCCGGATAAGGGTCTGGTATGGATTGGGGGGGACCCCCACACCAATTTTTCGGTGTAGGGGGTTCCCCTTACAATCCATGCCAGATCTAAGGGCCTGGTATGCCCCTGGGAGGGGAACCCATGCCGGTTTTTTCATTTAAAATTTGGCGCGGTGTTCCCGCCTCAGGATTCATACCAGACAGCTGTCATCACTGCCTGTCACTCATCGCAGAAGGAAAACAAAGTTTTCCTTTCCTGATGAGTGAGCCAGCGCAACATGCACAGTACCCTGTCTCCGAGAACCAACGCCATGGTATCGCGCTGGAAACAAAATCTCGCGGTCAGGTACTGTATTAGGAAGCGAACGACAGGAACGGTCTGCAGCGAGATCTAGCTGCACAGGATACAGTACTGAATATACTGCAGCTAACTGAATGAGCTGCCTGCCTGTAGTATATTAGGAACAGAACAACAGGAACGGTCTGCAGTGAGATCTAACTGCACAGGATATAGTACTGAACAGTGGCGGAATTACCAGGGTCGCAACAGTCGCAGTTGCGACTGAGCCCGGCATTCGGCCACTGTGGGGGGGCCCAGCGGGGTTGATCTTCACACACGACTCTGAGCGGAGATCGTGTGTCATAGATTAATAGCACAGAGAGACTCCGGCAGCATTAATGTTCTATTTGTCGGTCCTCTCTGGCATGGATGAGAGAGGAGGACACACAGCTGATCTCACTGCTCCCCCTTCTCCCCCCTCCCCTCTCCTGTGTGCTCCGCGGGAAATGTGAGCTCTTTAGCTTCACACTTGAGTGCCCGCAGAGCACAGAGGAGAGGGGAGGGGGGAGAAGGGGGAGCAGTGAGATCAGCTGTGTGTCCTCCTCTCTCATCCATGCCAGAGAGGACCGACAAATAGAACATTAATGCAGCCGGAGTCTCTCTGTGCTATTAATCTATGACACACAATCTCTGCTCAGAGCTGTGCTGTCCTGAGAAGGCAGACAGCACTGATGGAAATTAATAGCAGGGACTGATGAGCACTAATAGAAGGCACTGATGAGCACTGATAGAAGGCACTGATGGGCACTGATGAGCACTAATAGAAGGCACTGATGAGCACTGATAGAAGGCACTGATGGGCACTGATGAGCACTAATAGAAGGCACTGATGAGCACTGATAGAAGGCACTGATGAGCACTGATAGAAATTAATAGCAGGGACTGATGAGCACTAATAGAAGGCACTGATGAGCACTAATAGAAGGCACTGATGAGCACTGATGAGCACTAATAGAAGGCACTGATGAGCACTGATAGAAGGCACTGATGGGCACTGATGAGCACTGATAGAAGGCACTGATGAGCACTGATGGGCACTGATGAGCACTGATAGAAGGCACTGATGGGCACTAATAGAAGGCACTGATGAGCACTGATAGACGGCACTGATGAGCACTGATAGAAGGCACTGATGAGCACTGATAGAAGGCACTGATGAGCACCAATAGAAGGCACTGATGGGCACTGATGAGCACTGATGGGCACTGATGAGCACTAATAGAAGGCACTGATGAGCATTAATAGACGGCACTGATGAGCACTGATGAGCACTAATAGAAGGCACTGATGGGCACTGATGGGCACTGATGAGCACTAATAGAAGGCACTGATAGACGGCACTGATGAGCACTGATAGACGGCACTGATGAGCACTGATAGAAGGCACTGATGAGCACTAATAGACGGCACTGATGAGCATTGATAGAAGGCACTGATGGGCACTGATGAGCACTGATAGAAGGCACTGATGGGCACTGATAGAAGGCACTGATGAGCACTGATAGACGGCACTGATGAGCACTGATAGAAGGCACTGATGAGCACTGATAGAAGGCACCGATGAGCACTGATAGAAGGCACTGATGAGCACTGATAGACGGCACTGATGAGCACTGATAGAAGGCACTAATGGGCACTGATGAGCACTGATAGTAGGCACTGATGGGCACTGATAGAAGGCACTGATGGACACTGATAAAAGGCACTGATGGGCACTGATAGGAGGCACTGATGAGCACTTATAGGAGGCACTGATGAGCACTGATAGGAGCCACTGATGGGCACTGATAGGAGGCACTGATGGGCACTGATAGGAGGCACTGATGAGCACTGATAGGAGGCACTGATGAGCACTTATAGGAGGCACTGATGAGCACTGATAGGAGGCACTGATGGGCAATGATAGGAGGCACTGATGAGCACTTATAGGAGGCACTGATGAGCACTGATAGGCCCCATTGATGAGCACTGATATGCAGCACTGATAGGAGGCACTAATGTGAACTGAAAGGCTGCACTGATAGGTGGCATTGATGGGCACTGAGGAACACTGATAGGCAGAACTCAGGCAGTATTGATGGACTTTGATGGACAGAATTGAAGAGTACTGATAGGTGGCACTGATGGACGCAGTTAGGTGGCATTAATGAGCACTGATAGGTGGTGCTGATAGGCAGAATTGATGGGCACTAATAGGCAGCATTAATGAGCACTGGTAGGTAACACTTGCAGTTGGAAGTGATGGGCACTGATGATTGGGGCACTGATTATCAGTGTAAACAATTTACTGACATTCTTGACAGTTAATGGCAGTCCTTTCCTAACACAAACACAGCGTGTGAGGAAAGGGCTGTGGATAACCAGTCTGTTTACATGTGATCAGCTGATCACATGGTAAAGGGCCGATGTGATTGCGCTGGATGCATGTCCCAGGGGTCATGTGGGAAGCACGGTTTTGGGAGGATGTCCATGGACACCCTCCCAAAATTGGAAGCCGGGGCTCGGGTGGAAGGGGGGCCCATCATGGTTTCTTGCACCGGGGCCCTGAAGGTTCTAGTTACGCCTCTGGTACTGAATATACTGCAGCTAACTGAATGAACTGCCTGCCTGTAGTATATTCTGAAGAGAACAATCAGAATGGCGTGCAGTGAGATCTAGCTGCACAGGATACAGTACTGAATATACTGCAGCTAACTGATTGAACTGCCTGCCTGTAATAGATTAGGAAGAAAACAACATGAACGGTCTGCAGCGAGATCTAGCTGCACAGGATACAGTACTGAATATACTGCAGCTAACTGAATGAACTGCCTGCCTGTAGTATATTAGGAACAGAACAGCAGGAACGGTCTGCAGTGAGATCTAGCTGCACAGGATCTAGTACTGAATATACTGCACCTAACTGAATGAACTGCCTGCATGTAGTATGTTAGGAAGAGAACAACCGGAATGATCTGCAGTGAGATCTAGTTACACAGGATACAGTACTGAATATACTGCAGCTAACAGAATGAACTGCCTGCCTGTAATATATTAGGAAGAAAAAAACAGCAACAGTCTGCAGCGAGATCTAGCTGCACAGGATACAGTACTGAATATACTGCAGCTAACTGAATGAATTGCCTGCCTGTAGTATATTAGGAAGAGAACAACAGGAACGGTCTGCAGCGAGATCTAGCTGCACAGGATACAGTACTGAATATACCGCAGCTAACTGAATGAACTACCTGCCTGTAGTATATTAGGAACAGAACAACAGGAACGGTCTGCAGAGAGATCTAGCTGCACAAGATATAGCACTGAATATACTGCAGCTAACTGACTGAACTGCCTGCCTGTAGTATATTAGGAAGAGAACAACCAGAACGGTCTGCAGTGATATCTAGCTGCATAGGATAAAGTACTGAATTTACTGCAGCTAACTGAATGAACTGCCTGCCTGTAATATATTAGGAAGAAAACAACAGGAATGGTCTGCAGCGAGATCTAGCTGCACAGGATACATTACTGAATATACTGCAGCTAACGGAATGAACTGCCTGCCTGCAGTATATTAGGAACAGAACAACTGGAACGGTCTGTAGCGAGATCTAGCTGAACAGGATACAGTACTGAATATACTGAATATACTGCAGCTAACTGAATGAACTGCCTGCCTGTAGTATACTAGGAACAGAACAACTGGAACAGTCTGCAGCGAGATCTAGCTGCACAAGATACAGTACTGAATATACTGAATATACTGCAGCTAACTGAATGAACTGCCTGCCTTTAGTATATTAGGAAGAGAACAACAGGAACGGTCTGCAGCGAGATCTAGCTGCACAGGATACAGTAGTAGACGATAGTACTGACTGTAGTATATTAGGAAGAGAACAACAGGAACGGTTTGCAGCGAGATCTAGCTGCACAGGATACAGTACTGAATATACTGCAGCTAACTGAATGAACTGCCTGCCTGTAGTATATTAGGAACACAACAACAGGAACGGCATGCAGTGAGATCTAAGTGCACAGGATATAGTACTGAATATACTGCAGCTAACTGAATGAACTGCCTGCCTGTAGTATATTAGGTAGAGAACAACCGGAACAGTCTGCAGTGAGATCTAGCATGCTCAGGATACAGTATTGAATATACTGCAGCTAACTGAATGAACTGCCTGCCTGTAATATTTTAGGAAGAAAACAACAGGAACGGTCTGCAGCGAGATCTAGCTGCACAGAATACATTACTGAATATACTGCAGCTAACTGAATGAACTGCCTGCCTGTAGTATATTAGGAAGAGAACAACAGGAACGGTCTACAGCGAGATCTTGCTGCACAGCATACATTAATGAATATACTGCTGCTAACTGAATGAACTGCCTGCCTGTAGAATATTAGGAAGAGAACAACAGGAATGGTCTGCAGTGAGATCTAGCTGCACAGGATACAGTACTGAATATACTGAATATACTGCAGCTAACTGAATGAACTGCCTGCCTGTAGTATATTAGGAAGAGAACAGGAGCGGTCTGCAGCAAGATCTAGCTGAACAGGATACAGTACTGAATATACTGCAGCTAACTGAATGAACTGCCTGCCTGTAGTATATTAGGAAGCGAACGACAGCAACGGTCTGCAGCGAGATCTAGCTGCACAGGATATAGTACTGAATATACTGCAGCTAACTGAATGAGCTGCCTGCCTGTAATATATTAGGAAGAGAACAACAGGAACGGTCTGCAGTGAGATCTAGCTGCACAGGATATAGTACTGAATATACTGCAGCTAACTGAATGAACTGCCTGCCTGTAGTATATTAGGAAGCGAACGACAGGAACGCTCTGCAGCGAGATCTAGCTGCACAGGATATAGTACTGAATATACTGCAGCTAACTGAATGAACTGCCTGTAGTATATTAGGGAGAGAACAATCGGAATGGTCTGCAGTGAGATCTAGTTACACAGGATACAGTACTGAATATACTGCAGCTAACAGAATGAACTGCCTGCCTGTAATATATTAGGAAGAAAAAAACAGCAACAGTCTGCAGCGAGATCTAGCTGCACAGGATACAGAACTGAATATACTGCAGCTAACTGAATGAACTGCCTGCCTGTAGTATATTAGGAAGCAAATGACAGGAATGGTTTGCAGCGAGATCTAGCTGCACAGGATACAGTACTGAATATACTGCAGCTAATTGAATGAGCTGCCTGCCTGTAGTATATTAGGAAGAGAACAACAGGAACGGTGTGCAGCGAGATCTAGCTGCACAGGATACAGTACTGAATATACTGCAGCTAACTGAATGAACTGCCTGCCTGTAGTATATTAGGAGCAGAAGAACAGGAACGGTCTGCAGAGAGATCTAGCTGCACAAGATATAGCACTGAATATACTGCAGCTAACTGAATGAACTGCCTGCCTGTAGTATATTAGGAAGAGAACAACCGGAACGGTCTGCAGTGAGATCTAGCTGCATAGGATAAAGTACTGAATATACCGCAGCTAGCTGAATGAACTGCCTGCCTGCAATATATTAGGAAGAAAACAACAGGAATGGTCTGCAGCAAGATCTAGCTGCACAGGATACATTACTGAATATACTGCAGCTAACGGAATGAACTGCCTGCCTGCAGTATATTAGGAACAGAACAACAGGAACGGTCTGTAGCGAGATCTAGCTGAACAGGATACAGTACTGAATATACTGAGTATACAGCAGCTAACTGAATGAACTGCCTGCCTGTAGTATATTAGAAACAGAACAACTGGAACAGTCTGCAGCGAGATCTAGCTGCACAAGATACAGTACTGAATATACTGAATATACTGCAGCTAACTGAATGAACTGCCTGCCTGTAGTAGATTAGGAAGAGAACAACAGGAACGGTCTGCAGCGAGATCTAGCTGCACAGGATACAGTAGTAGACAGTAGTACTGCCTGTAGTATATTAGGAAGAGAACAACAGGAACAGTTTGCAGCGAGATCTAGCTGCACAGGATACAGTACTGAATATACTGCAGCTAACTGAATGAACTGCCTGCCTGTAGTATATTAGGAACAGAACAACAGGAACGGTCTGCAGTGAGATCTAAGTGCACAGGATATAGTACTGAATATACTGCAGCTAACTGAATGAACTGCCTGCCTGTAGTATATTAGGTAGAGAACAACCGGAACAGTCTGCAGTGAGATCTAGCATGCTCAGGATACAGTATGGAATATACTGCAGTTAACTGAATGAACTGCCTGCCTGTAATATTTTAGGAAGAAAACAACAGGAACGGTCTGCAGCGAGATCTAGCTGCACAGAATACATTACTGAATATACTGCAGCTAACTGAATGAATTGCCTGCCTGTAGTATATTAGGAAGAGAACAACAGGAACGGTCTGCAGCGAGATCTAGTTGCACAGGATACATTACTGAATATACTGCTGCTAACTGAATGAACTGCCAGCCTGTAGTATATTAGGAAGCGAACAACAGGAATGGTCTGCAGTGAGATCTAGCTGCACAGGATACAGTACTGATTATACTGCAGCTAACTGAATGAACTGCCTGTAGTATATTAGGAAGAGAACAACAGGAACGGTCTGCAGCGAGATCTAGCTGCACAGGATACAGTACTTAATATACAGCAGCTAAGTGAATGAACTGCCTGCCTGTAGTATATTAGGAAGAAAATAACAGGAGCGGTCTGCAGCGGGATCTAGCTGCACAGGATACAGTACTGAATATACTGCAGCTAACTGAATGAACTGCCTGCCTGTAATATATTAGGAAGAAAACCACAGGAATGGTCTGCAGCGAGATCTAGCTGCACAGGATACATTACTGAATATACTGTAGCTAACGGAATGAACTGCCTGCCTGCAGTATATTAGGAACAGAACAACTGGAACGGTCTGTAGTGAGATCTAGCTGAACAGGATAAAGTACTGAATATACTGCAGCTAACTGAATGAACTGCCTGCCTGTAGTATATTTGTAACAGAACAACTGGAACAGTCTGCAGCAAGATCTAGCTGCACAAGATACAGTACTGAATATACTGAATATACTGCAGCTAACTGAATGAACTGCCTGCCTGTAGTATATTAGGAAGAGAACAACAGGAACAGTCTGCAGCGAGATCTAGCTGCACAGGATACAGTAGTATACAGTAGTACTGCCTGAAGTATTTTAGGAACAGAACAACAGGAATGGTTTGCAGCGAGATCTAGCTGCACAGGATACAGTACTGAATATACTGCAGCTAACTGAATGAACTGCCTGCCTGTAGTATATTAGGAACAGAACAACAGGAACGCTCTGCAGTGAGATCTAAGTGCACAGGATATAGTACTGAATATACTGCAGCTAACTGAATGAACTGCCTGCCTGTAGTATATTAGGTAGAGAACAACCGGAACAGTCTGCAGTGAGATCTAGCATGCTCTGGATACAGTACTGAATATACCGCAGCTAACTGAATGAACTGCCTGCCTGTATTATATTAGGAACAGAAGAACAGGAACGGTCTGCAGAGAGATCTAGCTGCACAAGATATAGCACTGAATATACTGCAGCTAACTGAATGAACTGCCTGCCTGTAGTATATTAGGAAGAGAACAACCGGAACGGTCTGCAGTGAGATCTAGATGCATAGGATAAAGTACTGAATATACTGCAGCTCGCTGAATGAACTGCCTGCCTGTAATATATTAGGAAGAAAACAACAGGAATGGTCTGCAGCGAGATCTAGCTGCACAGGATACATTACTGAATATACTGCAGCTAACGGAATGAACTGCCTGCCTGCAGTATATTAGGAACAAAACAACTGGAACGGTCTGTAGCGAGATCTAGCTGAACAAGATACAGTACTCAATATACTGAATATACTGCAGCTAACTGAATGAACATCCTGCCTGTAGTATATTAGGAACAGAACAACTGGAACAGTCTGCAGCGAGATCTAGCTGCACAAGATACAGTACTGAATATACTGAAAATACTGCAGCTAACTGAATGAACTGCCTGCCTGTAGTATATTAGGAAGAGAACAACAAGAACGGTCTTCAGCGAGATCTAGCTGCACAGGATACAGTAGTAGACAGTAGTACTGCCTGTAGTATATTAGGAAGAGAACAACAGGAACGGTTTGCAGCGAGATCTGGCTGCACAGGATACAGTACTGAATATACTGCAGCTAACTGAATGAACTGCCTGCCTGTAGTATATTAGGAACAGAACAACAGGAACTGTCTGCAGTGAGATCTAAGTGCACAGGATATAGTACTGAATATACTGCAGCTAACTGAATGAACTGCCTGCCTGTAGTATATTAGGTAGAGAACAACCGGAACAGTCTGCAGTGAGATCTAGCATGCTTAGGATACAGTATGGAATATACTGCAGTTAACTGAATGAACTGCCTGCCTGTAGTAGATTAAGAACAGAACAACAGGAACGGTCTGCAGTGAGATCTAAGTGCACAGGATATAGTACGGAATATACTGCAGCTAACTGAATGAACTGCCTGCCTGTTGTATATTAGGAAGAGAACAGCAGGAACGGTCTGCAGTGAGATCTAGCTGCACAGGATACAGTACTGAATATACTGCAGCTAACTGAATGAACTGCCTGCCTGTAGTATATTAGGAACAGAACAACAGGAACGGTCTGCAGTGAGATCTAAGTGCACAAGATACAGTACTGAATATACTGCAGCTAACTGAATGAACTGCCTGCCTGTAGTATATTAGGAACAGAACAACAGGAACGGTCTGCAGTGAGATCTAGCTAAACTGGATACAGTGTATATATATATATATATATATATATATATATATATATATATATATATATATATATATATATATATATATACAAAGCCTGAAATGTATATATATATATTTACTAAATATACTGGAGCTAACTGAATCAACTGTCTGCTCAATCTATCTAAATGAATTTAAATTACACTTTCTCTCTCTCTCTCTCTCTCTCTCTCTAAACGCCGGAACACACTTCATACGGCCGACGTACAGGCAGCCCTATATCGTGTGGGGCGTGTACTTAATCCCCTGAGCCATAATTGGCCAAAGCACCCAATTTTGGCTCTGTTTGCTTACGGCACTGTGATTGGCCAAAGCACGCGTGTCATAGTGCATGCTTGGCCAATCATCAGCCAGCAAACCTCTGCGATTACGCAGTGCATTATGGGCCACGACAAGCAGCTCGAATTTGGCACGAACGCCCCATAATGTTCGATCTTCATTGAACGATCGAACAGCTAAGCCTAAGAGTAAGGTATGAGGTTGCCGCCATCTTCAAGTTGGGGAAAATTCACTAGTAGTGGCATGCGTTTCCACTAAATATATCCATATACTATATATATATATATATATATATATATATATAGTGAGGTCCATAAATATTGCGACATTGACAAAATTCTAATCTTTTTGGCTCTATATACCACCACAATGGATTTGCAATGAAACAAACAAGATGTGCTTTAACTGCAGACTTTCAGCTTTAATTTGAGGGTATTTACATCCAAGTCAGGTGAACGGTGTAGGAATTACAACAGTTTGTATATGTGCCTCCCACTTTTTAAGGGACCAAAAGTAATGGGACAAATTAACAATCATCCATCAAACTTTCATTTTTTAATACTTGGTTGCAAATATTTTGCAGTCAATTTCAGCCTGAAGTCTGGAATGCATAAACATCACCAGACGTTGGGTTTCATCCCTGGTGATGCTCTGCCAGGCCTCTGCTGCAACTGTCTTCAGTTCCTGCTTGTTCTCGGGGAATTTACCCTTCAGTTTTGTCTTCAGCAAGTGAAATGCATGCTCAATCAGATTAAGGTCAGGTGATTGACTTGGCCATTGCATAACATTCCACTTCTTTCCCTTAAAAAAACTCTTTGGTTGCTTTTGCAGTATGCTTCGGGTCATTGTCCATCTGCACTGTGAAGCGCCGTCCAATGAGTTCTGAAGCATTTTTCTAAATATGAGCAGATAATATTGCCCGAAACACTTCAGAATTCATCCTGCTGCTTTTGTCAGCAGTCACATCATCAATAAATACAAGAGAACCAGTTCCATTGGCAGCCATACATGCCCACACCATGACACTACCACCACCATGCTTCACTGATGAGGTGGTATGCTTTGGATCATGAGCAGTTCCTTTCCTTCTCCATACTCTTCTCTTCCCATCACTCTGGTACAAGTTGATCTTGGTCTCATCTGTCCATAGGATGTTGTTCCAGAACTGCGAAGGCCTTTTTAGATGTTGTTTGGCAAACTCTAATCTGGCCTTCCTGTTTTTGAGGCTCACCAATGGTTTACATCTTGTGGTGAACCCTCTGTATTCACTCTGGTGAAGTCTTCTCTTGATTGTTGACTTTGACACACATACACCTACCTCCTGGCGAGTGTTCTTGATCTGGCCAACTGTTATGAAGGGTGTTTTCTTCACCAGGGAAAGAATTCTTCGGTCATCCACCACAGTTGTTTTCCATGGTCTTCCGGATCTTCTGGTGTTGCTGAGCCCACAGGTGCGTTCTTTCTTTTTAAGGATGTTCCAAACAGTTGATTTGGCAACACCTAATGTTTTTGCTATCTCTCTGATGGGTTTGTTTTGTTTTTTCAGCCTAATGATGGCTTGCTTCACTGATAGTGACAGCTCTTTGGATCTCATATTGAGAGTTGACAGCAACAGATTCCAAATGCAAATAGCACACTTGAAATGAACTCTGGACCTTCTATCTGTTCCTTGTAAATGGGCTAATGAGGGAATAACACACACCTGGCCATGGAACAGGCGAGCGGCCAATTGTCCCATTACTTTTGGTACCTTAAAAAGTGGGAGGCACATATACAAACTGTTGTAATTCCTACACCGTTCACCTGATTTGGATGTAAATACCCTCAAATTAAAGCTGAAAGTCTGCAGTTAAAGCACATCTTGATCGTTTCATTTCAAATCCATTGTTGTGGTGTATAGAGACAAAAAGATTAGAAATTTGTCAATGTCCCAATATTTATGCACCTGACCGTATATATATATACATATATATATATACACTACCGTTCAAAAGTTTGGGGTCACCCAAACAATTTTGTGTTTTCCATGAAAAGTCACACTTATTCACCACCATACGTTGTGAAATGAATAGAAAATAGAGTCAAGACATTGACAAGGTTAGAAATAATGATTTGTATTTGAAATAACATTGTTTTTACATCAAACTTTGCTTTCATCAAAGAATCCTCCTTTTGCAGCAATTACAGCATTGCACACCTTTGGCATTCTAGCTGTTAATTTATTGAGGTAAGCTGGAGAAATTGCACCCCACGCTTCTAGAAGCAGCTCCCACAAGTTGGAATGGTTGGATGGGCACTTCTGGCGTACCATACGGTCAAGCTGCTCCCACAACAGCTCAATGGGGTTCAGATCTGGTGACTGTGCTGGCCACTCCATTACCGATAGAATACCAGCTGCCTGCTTCTGCTGTAAATAGTTCTTGCACAATTTGGAGGTGTGTTTAGGGTCATTGTCCGGTTGTAGGATGAAATTGGCTCCAATCAAGCGCTGTCCACTGGGTATGGCATGGCGTTGCAAAATGGAGTGATAGCCTTCCTTAGCTTTTACCCTGTACAAAGCTCCCACCTTACCAGCACCAAAGCAACCCCAGACCATCACATTACCTCCACCATGCTTAACAGATGGCGTCAGGCATTCTTCCAGCATCTTTTCATTTGTTCTGCGTCTCACAAACGTTCTTCTTTGTGATCCAAACACCTCAAACTTGGATTCATCTGTCCACAACACTTTTTTCCAGTCTTCCTCTGTCCAATGTCTGTGTTCTTTTGCCCATCTTAATCTTTTTCTTTTATTGGCCAGTCTCAGATATGGCTTTTTCTTTGCCACTCTGCCCTGAAGCCCAAAATCCCGCAGCCGCCTCTTCACTGTAGATGTTGACACTGGTGTTTTGCGGGTACTATTTAATGAAGATGCCAGTTGGGGACCTGTGAGGCGTCTGTTTCTCAAACTAGAGACTCTAATGTGCTTATCTTCTTGCTTAGTTGTGCAACGCGGCCTCCCACTTCTTTTTCTACTCTGGTTAGAGCCTGTTTGTGCTGTCCTCTGAAGGGAGTAGTACACACCGTTGTAGGAAATCTTCAATTTCTTTGCAATTTCTCGCATGGAATAGCCTTCATTTCTAAGAACAAGAATAGACTGTCGAGTTTCAGATGAAAGTTCTCTTTTTCTGGCCATTTTGAGCGTTTAATTGACCCCACAAATGTGATGCTCCAGAAACTCAATCTGCTCACAGGAAGGTCAGTTTTGTAGCTTCTGGAAGGAGCTAGACTGTTTTTAGATGTGTGAACATGATTGCACAAGGGTTTGCTAATCATCAATTAGCCTTCTGAGCCAATGAGCAAACACATTGTACCATTAGAACACTGGAGTGATAGTTGCTGGAAATGGGCCTCTATACACCTATGTAGATATTGCACCAAAAACTAGACATTTGCAGTTAGAATAGTCATTTACCACATTAGCAATGTATAGAGTATATTTGTTTAAAGTTAGGACTAGTTTAAAGTTAGCTTCATTTAAAAGTACAGTGCTTTTCCTTCAAAAATAAGGACATTTCAATGTGACCCCAAACTTTTGAACGGTAGTGTATATATATATATATATATATATATATATATATATATATACATACATACATACATACATACATACATGCATATATATATATATATACATATATATATATATATATATATTTATAGTATCTCACAAAAGTGAGTACACCCCTCACATTTTTGTAAATATCTTATTATATATTAATGTCTAAAACGCTGGCAACAAAAGTGAGTACACCCCTAAGTGAAAATGTCCAAATTGGGCCAAATTAGCCATTTTCCCTCCCTGGGGTCATGTGACTTTTTACTGTTAGAAGGTCTCGTGTGTAAATGTGGAGAGCAGGTGTGTTAAATTTGGTGTTATCGCTTTCACTCTTTCATACTGGTCACTAGACGTTCAACATGGCACCTCATGGCAAATAACTCTCTGAAAATCTGAAAAAAAGAATTCTTGTTCTACATAAAGATGGCCTAGGCTATAAGAAGACTGCCAAGACCCCGAAACTGAGCTGTAGCACGGTGGCCAAGACCATACAGCGTTTAAACAGGACAGGTTCCACTCAGAACAGGCCTCGCCATGGTCGACCAAAGAAGCTGAGTGCACGTGCTCAGCATCATATCCAGAGGTTGTCATTGGGAAATAGACGTATGAGCAATGGGGGGTCAGCCTGTCAGTGCTCAGACCATACACAGCACACTGCATCAAATTGGTCTGCATGGCTATTGTCCCAGAAGGAAGCCTCTTCTAATGATGATGCACAAGAAAGCCTGAAAACAATTTTGCTAAAGACAAGCAGACTAAGAACATGGATTACTGGAGCCATTTTCTGTGGCCTGATGAGAACAAGATAAACTTATTTTGTTCAGATGGTGTCAAGCGGGTGTGGCGGCAACCAGGTGAGGAGTACAAAGACAAGTGTGTCTTGCCTACAGTCAAG
The DNA here is from genome assembly GCA_037952835.1 of Lithobates septentrionalis. Classification (NCBI taxonomy): domain Eukaryota; kingdom Metazoa; phylum Chordata; class Amphibia; order Anura; family Ranidae; genus Lithobates; species Lithobates septentrionalis. The sequence goes on from JBBDGP010001294.1 coordinate 46,679, forward strand.
CATGGTGGTGGGAGTGTCAAAGTCTGGGGCTGCATGAGTGCTGCCAGCACTGGGGAGCTTCAGCTCATTGAGGAAACCATGAATGCCAACATGTACTGTGACATACTGAAGCAGAGCCTGATCCCCTCCCTTTGGAGACTGGGCCGCAGGGCTATATTCTAACATGATAAGGACCCCAAACACACCTGCAAGATGACCACTGCCTTGCTAAAGAAGCTGAGTGTAATAAACATGAGAATAGAATGAAACATGAATACAAATACAAAGCACCATTCTGGGAAATACATGAGTTCATTTGAAATTGTTACAATTAGGCTGATTTACTAAAGTAGTTGAGAGTCTAATTGGTTAAATATTCACTTCAATCATACAAGTATGTGATAAGCAAATTTCTGTTTACTTATTGCATCTGCACATGATTAAAGTGAACAGGAAATTGTGTTTTACCTGATTGGTTAATTGAAGAGAATATTTAACATGATTTATAGTAAAGATTCTCAGCTTTCTTAGTAAATCAATCTCAACAAAAATATATTTGAGTCACAGTGATCAAATGATGAAGCTTCTCATCCAGTAAAGGACACCCTACTTTGTTGACCTGCTTGCTGTACACTCTATTATCTTTCTGGCTGGCCAGGATTTAAACACTTTACTTTACATTCTAGTTACTGACTTACTGACTTTTCAAAAGATGTCATAGTTCATCCTGAAGACAAGAGGGACCAATAGTTGTGCTATTGATCTTAATGGTTAAGTCAAGAGGGGAGGATCAGAGAGGAGGACATTTTAAAATCTCGGTTTTGACAGACTTTGAAGAAGTGGTGTGACATCTATACTGATATGTTACATTTAAGGATCACATTTAAGCCCTGTCTCAGAAACAAGACAGGAAGCAAGTGGAAGTCTACTTCAAGAGTAGGGATGAGCTAGATGTTCGGGTCGAACAAAAGTTTGACTCAAACATCGGGTGTTCGCCTGTTCACCAAACAGTGAACATTATGGAGTGTTTGCGGAAAATATGAGTGCAGCAGAATGCCCCATAATGCACTGCGAGATCTCAGTGCATTGCTGTATGTTGATTGGCCAAAGCATGCACCTTTCCTGCATGCTTTTGCCAATCACAGCGCGTTCTGCTGAGAGAGCCATAATTGGCAAAAGGTAGGGTGCCTTTGACCAATCATGGCTCAGGGGGACTAAGTCCACGCCCCACACTATATAAGGCTGCTTACAGAGCATCCGTGTGTAGTGTTGTTGGCGTGGACAGAGAGATATCTTGAGTTAGATTAAGCAGGCAGGTTATTCAGTTAGTGGTAGTGTATTTGATATAAATATATACAGTATACAGTCAGTCTAAAAATAATAAATATATATATATATATATATATATATATATATATATATATATATATATACTCTGTGTCCAGTGTAGCCTATATCTACAGTGCATTCAGTGGTGTACTGTTTCTAATACACTTCAGGCAGTGTATTTATATATATATACATTCTAGTACATGGCAGGTGGTGTACACAGTATCTAATACAGTGTGTACAGTTTCTACTACACTTCTGGTGGTGTACACAGTATACAATACAGTGCAGCTGTTGTACAGTTGCTAATACAGAGCAGGCGGTGTACACGGTATCTAATACAGTGTGTACAGTTTCTACTACACTTCTGGTGGTGTACACAGTATACAATACAGTGCAGCCATTGTACAGTTGCTAATACAGAGCAGGCAGTGTACACAGTATTTAATACAGTGTGTACAGTTTCTACTACACTTCTGGTGGTGTACACAGTATTTAATACAGTGTAGTGTGGTGTTGCAAAACAAAAACATCATGTCCGGAAGGCCACCAAGGAGAGGCAGATGCTCACAAGGCACTAAAAGAGGGCAAGTAGCCCCTGTGTCTACAGTCAACAGTGGTGGTCTTGGACATGGTGCATCCTCTGCAGAAGGCCATGGGGCACGCTTGTCATTTTTCGCTGCTGTTGTTATTGAGCCACAACATGCAGAATAGTTGGTGGAGTGGATAACAAAGCTGTCCTCATCCCCCTCATCCTCTGTCACCCAGGCTCAGAGTAGTTTGCCTTCCAACGCAGCTGCCAAAGCGGCCTATTCCACCGGCTCCTTGTCCACAGTCACTCCTTTCATAGCCCCACCATCATGCATGGAGGAGTCCCCAGAATTATTCGACCACAGTGTCGGTTATATGCTGCTGGAAGATGCGCAGCGATTTGAAGGCTCCGATGTTGGTTTACAGGTTGAGGAAGGGAGTAATGTGAGCTTAGAGAGAGGGGGTGCCATAGAAGGACAAGAAACTAGCAGTCATGTTCCCCCAGCTGCAGCATATTGCCAAGTTTGCTCCAGTGATGGGGATGGAGGGGATGATGAGGTCAATGACTGTACTTGGGTGATGAAAGAAGACAGGAGGAAAGTGAGGAGAAGTAGGAGGCACAACTCCAATGAGGCAGGATGTCCTCTAGGGCAGTGATCATCAACCCTGTCCTCAGGGCCCACTAACAGGCCAGGTTTTATGTATTACCTTGGGGAGATGTAGACCAAAATACTGCAATGACTGAGCAGCTAATGATATCACCTGTGATGTATTTCAGTTATCTTGCAAACCTGGCCTGTTAGTAGGCTCTGAGGACAGGGTTGATGACCACTGTTCTAGGGGACAGCTTAAGGGCAGCCACCCTATTGCATCACAACACAGAGCTCCACAGGTGCAGGGTGCTGCTGACTCCTCGCTGGCTTTTAAAAGTTCATTGGTGTGGGCCTTTTTCGACACGTGTGCAGCAGATCAGACTGTTGCTGTTTGCAACCTATGTCTGAAGCAGATCAAGCATGGCCAGAACAGCAGCTGCTTGGGCACCACATGCTTGACCAGACATATGATGACCTGCCATTCAGTTTGTTGGCAACAGGACTTGAAAGACCCACATTGAATAAAAAGGCAGGCTTCTCCTTGCTCTTCATCTAGCATCTCCAACCCTACTATACCTCCAGTCCTCTCAAAAACCTGTACTGAAAGGAATGAAGGTATAGCAATAGGTGTCCCAAGTACTTGCAGCCAATCTGCTAGCAGTATATCACCAATTGATTTTAGCAGGCAAATTTCCCTACACCAGTTGCTGAACTGTAAAAAGAAATTTGGCCCCTTCTATATGCTCAGCGTCTAAATGCTAGCTTGGCCAAATTGCTAGCACTGCAACTGCTGCCTTTTCAGCTGGTAGACTCCGCCCCCTTTCGTGAATTTGTGTAATGCGCTGTACTTCAGTGGCAGGTTCCAAAATGCCATTTCTTTTCACGGAAGGCCATTCTGCCTCTCTACCGGCATGTGGAAGGCAATGTTTTGGCCTCATTGGACAGGGTGGTCAGCAGAAAGGTTCATATTACCACTGGCTCATGGTCCAGCAGGCATGGGCAGGGACGTCACCTTTCCTTCATGGCACACTGGGTAACTCTGCTGGAAGCTGGGTAGGATGCAGTACAGGGTTCAGTGTTGTTGGAGCTCGTTCCACCACAATGCCTCCAAAATGCTAGTGGTGATTCTGCCACAGCTCTCTCCTCCACCCCTCTTCTTCTTCCTCTATGGCCTCTTCTGCAGATTTGTCCTCTGAACTAGCGGTGCTCTGTAAGCGTTCAAGGGGCTACGCAAGCAGTCAGGCTAAAAGATGCCATGCGGTGCTTGAGTTGGTCTGCCTAAGGGACAATAGCCACACTGGGGCAGAGATTCTGTCAACTCTGCAGGGGCAGGCTCAGAGGTGGTTGATGCCACTTCAGCCAGGAATGGTTGTATGCAACAATGGCACCAACCTTCTCTCCGCCTTCCGACAGGGACACTTGACTTATGTCCCATGTTTGGCACACGTCCTGAATTTGGTGGTGCAGTGGTTCTTGAGCAGGAACCTAGGCTTACAAGATCTTCTGAGGCTGGCCAGAAAAGTCTGTGGTCATTTTCACCGGTCATACAATGCCAGTGCTTGGCTGGCTGACATTCAAAGGGAATGCAACCTGCCCACCAACCACCTCATTTGTGACATGCCCACCAGGTGGAACTCAACATTGGCAATGCTGCAGCAGTTTCAAACACAGCAGAGGGCCATCATTGAGTACCTGTGCGAGTATGGCACCAGGAGAAGGTCAGGGGAGCTTAGCTTCTTTTCGCTACGCCAGTGGCTACTGATAAAGGATGCATGCTCTGTCCTGTCACCATTTAAAGAGGCCACAAGGATGGTGAGCAGCGACAATGCATGCATCAGTGACACTGTCCCTCTAGTCTTCCTGCTCGAGCACACGCTTTGTGGAATCATGGACAGGGCACCTGAGGCAGAACAGCGGGAGGAAGAGGAGGACTTCCTTTCCTCTCAAGGCCCCCTTTATCCAGATAGCATTCCTGTGGGGCCACCAAACACACAGGAAGAAGAGGAGGAGGATTGTGTCAGCATGGATGTAGAGGATACACTCAGCATCAGTCTTCAAGGGATGGTTTTCAGTCCCCAGAAACCCAAGGAGTTGTACGTGGCTGGGAGGAGGTAGTTACGGATAATGTGATCCTTAGTGACCCAGAGGACTCAGATTTGAATGCCTCTGCAAACTTATGCTACATGGCCTCCCTGATTCTGCAAAGCCTGTGAAAGGACCCTAGGATTAATGATATCAAGGAGATGGATCATTACTGGCTGGCAAACCTTCTTGAACCACATTACAAGGGTAAGGTTGCAGAACTCATCCCGCCTTCGCAGAGGGAGCAGAGAATGAAACATCTTCAAGAGGCCTTGAAGAAAGCTTTGGGCAATGCATTTCCAGACCCCGGGAGGTTACAATTTCCTGGTGCTGGACAACGTGTTGCTGAGGCTTCATTCAGTCAGAGGAAGAGCGGTGGGAAGGTGTCCTCAATGCCAAGGTCTGATCGGTTCATGCAACCATCGCCAGTGTCTGCATTATATGGTGCAGGAATATCTAGGGGCAAGAGCAGACTTGGAGACCTTTCCAACAGACCATCCACTGGGTTACTGGGTCTTGAGGCTGGACCACTGACCAGAACTTGCTCAATATGTAATTGAGCTACAGGCCTGTCCTGCATCCAGGGTGCTTTCTAAACGCACATTCAGTGCTGCTTGGGGGTTTGTAACGGATCAAGGAGTGCACCTGTCCACAGACTCCATTGATAGGCTCACTGTCAGGGCTGGGCTCAGCCCTTCCTTCTCAGAACTGGCTTCTCAGCTGTCGGCTAATTGCAAGCTCCCATCTCTCTCTACAGTTACCCAGCTGTTGTTGATTCTGCTCGTCAGTGCTGCCCACTTAAAGCCGTCCAGCTCACTTAATCTCTGCCTTCGCCTTTGTCAACATCATAGAGACTTTCTCCTGCGTTCCTGTGGAAGACTTGCTCGGCTGACATTCCTTCTGGCTCCTGATCCTGCTTGCTGTACTGTTACGTTTATCTCTGGCTCTCTGACATTTGCTTGGCTGACTACCCGATCCGGTTACTGAACTCTGGCTTGTTTTGATTACGCTTACTCTGTTTACCTTGTTATTATTATTATTGTTATTATTAAACAAGTGTGATTTAACTATACTTCTGTCTGGGTCTGATTCCTGGTTCCTGATACTCACATTCATAAAAATGAATCAGTCTTGGATCAGCAGCTATCAAGCACCTGATGCTGATATAACTGATTGAATCTGCTATGGATCTGGGATCCTTTGAAGACTGCCGATGCTGACTATCCTCTTCCTCTTCAATCTTGATTATGCTAGCTTCCAACAATATTTTTGGTTTATGGCACCACCACCCAAGGCCTAATTTTTCTGCCCCTATTAAACGGGGGCATGGAATAACAATTTTTGATCTAATATTTTACAGCAGGGCCCGTTCCTGCGCCCAAAAAGAGTATCTGTGAGTGGTTACAGTGTTGTGGCACCACCGCCACCCAAGGCCCAATTTTTCTGCCCCGTTTAACAGGGGCATGTAATTACAATTGTTGAGATAATATTTGAACGCAGGGCCCATTCCTGTGCCCATCAAGAGTAACTGTGAGGACTTACTGTGTTCTGGTGCTACCAAAACCAAAGGCCCAATTTTTTTGCCCCTGTTTAACAGGGCCATTTAATTACAATTTTTGATATAATATTTCACAGCAGGGCAAGTCATGCACCCAACAAGAGTGACTGTGAGGGCTTACAGTGTTCTGACGCCACCACCACCCAAGGCCCACTTTTTCTGCTCCTGTTTAAGAGGGCCATGTAATTACAATTTTTGATATATTATTTCACAGCAGGGCCCGTTCCTGCCCCCAACAAGAGTAACTGTGAGGGCTTACAGTGTTCTGGTACCACCAACACGTAAGGCCCAGTTTTTTTGAAGTGTATATAGGGCAGGCCATATAGTATACATACTGCTGTTCAGAGTATTTGTTGCCTGGGGGTCTGGGAGACCCCCACACCATTTTTAAAAAATATTTGGTGCAGGGTTCCCCTTAAGATCTATACTAGACTTGAAGGGCCTGGTATGGATTTTGGGGGGACATCCACACCATTTTTTTGGTATTTTTATCTATATTGCCAGGATCCAACAATACATTACAGCTGCAAGCAGTTTTATATAACATTTTTTCCTTTAGAAATGTCATTTTGCTGTGGTACTGTTATAAACATGGGAAAGATGCACTACTTTACAGGCATACTAAGGACACCCCCCAGGCATGATATTTAAAGGAATATTTCATTTTTATTGTTTCATTTTGAGCATTATTAAAATCACTGCTCCTGAAAAAATGGCTGTTTTTAAAACCTTTTTTTGCATTGATACATGTCCCCTGGGGCAGGATCTGGGTCCCCAAACACTTTTTATTCCAATATCTTGCATATAAGCCTTTAAAATGAGCACTCTTGATTTTTCACGTTTGCGTTTTATAGACTTTAACGTTGTTTGCGTGTTTGCACTAATTTTTTGTCTGTTCGCATGTTCTGCTGCAAATCGAACTGGGGGATGTTTGGCTCATCCCTATTCATGAGATAGGAGCAACTAAGACAGGTGTCTTTACTCAAAGATATCCTCTCTACTACTATTTTAAGGAGAGCCATAAAGTTTTGAATTCCCCTCCTGTCCTAGTGCATTGGTCATGATGATAAATCCTGATGGTGGATCTCGTCCACAGTGACACAGATGACAATAAAAACCTGACAGCAGTTCTAAACCTTCTCAACTTTATCCAATCTTGAAAAACATTTTGGCTGGTATTTTACAGTACTTTACCATCAACAATGTAGTGTGCAGGCCTACCGATAGAATCTGTTCAATTTTATCTGTGTAAACATTTACACTGCGGAGTTGCTCGAAATGCTGTAAATCTGATGGATTGAATCTGATGAAAAATGTATTTTTCTGTATCAATAGGCAACAATAAACTTGTATATGTCAAGAATTTAACCTGTTTTCTTTTAATAAGTGGTAGTGTACTGACCAAAAAGTCCTTGACAGTGTTCGAACACATGAATTGTGCTGAACATTTTTTTTTAGCATAACGGTGACGTTGAAGAATCATTTCAAGGTCAGATATAACCCCACAGCATAATCATATGTGAATAAATTACATCAAGGCGTGCCCCAGAGAAGTTGGAATTAAACTACATGAATATATCCTCTCTTTTTTAGGGTCCTACTTTCATTTGAAGCTGCCATAAGTACTGTGGTGACCAACTGTGTCCCTGAAAGGTTAATTCTCCTCTAATAAGTCCCCTGTGATTCAGCAATAAGCATTATTCATAAAATATGGAACTAATGGATATTATTTACTAACAAATCCTTTAAGAAACAGCAAGAGCAAACTGACTCAAAGTGTTAAAGAGGAACTTTGGTTCCTTTTTACTCTGGTTCCTTTAATTAAAACTCAGCAGCTACAAATATTGTAGCTTCTGACTCTTAATAGAAAAATACACTTACCAATTAAAAAGATTAGTGCTGTCTTCACCTTGACCAGTTCTTTGCTGGGCTTTAAAAACCTGGTGCTGCCATCTTGGATGTGCGATCCAGCTGTGATTTCTTGCTGTTTGACATAGTTCCCCACTGCATATGCGTGAGATTATAGTGAGTTTTCACACTGGCCCCAAAGCCTCCTGGGACTTGTGTTGAGAGTGGGTGGAGGTGGGCCAAACTTGTGTAATTGTCAGAAAAAGGTACCTACTCCCTGAAAAAAAATAAAAGTCCACCAATAGAGGGGGTGGAAGAGGATTAGAGGAAGTTTCAGTTTTAAGTGAAGTTTTGCTTTAAGTGTAAGTGTAATCTTTATTTGATTAGGAAATTAAATTCTAGAAAGGCAGGACCATCTGTGTTACCAGAATGTGGCTAAAAGACGCCCGGTTGTTACCCCGGAGGAGCGGGAGGGGGCATCCCCCCTCCCACCGCCTTCTGCCGCTCTTACCGGGCCTCCCGTCCCACCGGGAGAGACCCGATCCTTGATCTGCCACTTCCGGCGGCTATAGACAGATTGGCTTCGTTCTACTCTTCTCTCTGTAAACACAGAAGTGACATCACAACGTCACTTCCTGTTTACTCGGCTGCCAATGGCGCCGGTTTTAAAAAAATATACAGTATTCAGAATTATCGTTTTCTGTGATCTGAATACTTTGAAGTGCGAAGGAGGGATTTGGGATCTTTTAGACGCCCAATCCCTCCATAAAGAGTACCTGTCACCACCTATTACTGTCACAAGAGATGTTTACATTCCTTGAAACAGCAATAAAAGTGATCAAAAAAAAAAAATAAATAAAAACACAATCTAAAAAAATAAAAATAAATGAAATTTAAAAAAAAAAAAATTTAAAGCGCCCCCGTCCCCGTGAGCTCGCGCAGCAAAGAAAAAGCATATGAAAGTCACGCCCGCATATGTAAACGGTGTTCAAATCACACATTTGAGATATCGCCGTGATCGTCAGAGCGAGAGCAATAATTCTAGCACTAGACCTCCTCTGTAACTCTAACCTGGTAACTGTTATTTATTTTTTAAATTTCACCTATGGAGATTTTTAGGTACTGTAGTTTGTCGCCATTCCACGAGTGTGCGCAATTTTAAAGCGTGACATGTTTGGTATCTATTTACTCGGTGTAACATCATCTTTCACATTATACAAACAAATTGGGCTAACTTTACTGTTTCATTTTTTTTAAAATTCATGAAATTGTCTTTTTCCCCAAAAAGTTGCGTTTAAAAGACCGCTGCACAAATACCGTGTAACATAAAATATTGCAACATTTGCCATTTTATTCTCTAGATTTTCTGCTAAAAAATATACATAATGTTTGGGGGTTCTAAGTAATTTTCTAGCAAAAAATACAGATTTTAACTTATAAACACCAAATGTCGGAAATAGGCTTAGTCATGACATGGATAAGCCTGCTGGCAAAGTCCACCTAATGCAGTTTCCAGTGATGGTGTGGCAACAACGCCACACTGCTCCTGAATTCTTATATAGGTTTGGTTGCACTATAAATATAAAATGTTGTAGGCTTCATGACTATCAGCATCGTTGCTGCTTTTTCACACAAGCTTGTGGTTTGTCAGTTACCAGCTGGCCACGCCAAGTCCTGCCTAATGCTCTCTAATTGACATGTCAAGGGTGGAAATACAGCGCTGTCTCGTGAGCTATTCTGCTATAAATAGTAGCATAAACAATAGGTCCTGCTGCAGCCTAAACGTGAGATACACACAATGCAATAATAACAAAAAGAAAGAGCTGCGCAACATGAGACTAAAAAAGGAAAAAATTATTAACCACATGTATCTAAATCAAATGGAGGATATGATTACTCCCAAAAAAATACTTGACACAAATTTATATGATAACCTTATGCATCATGTAGTTGAAACATATGTGCTATAAAATTAGTTCCACAATGTATCTCAGGAGTGTCCTAAGGTACAGTTCTGGTTAGCAGAAAGTCCTCATAGAGAGCAATGTTATCAATCACAAATTGTACAAAGTCCTCAATTCGCTGGTTATTGGTGACTTCAAACAGAAAAAACACAGCAGAGGAAGTGATTAGGGATAGAAAGATTCCTCCACCTGGAAAATGACTGCCGCTTAACAGCTCCGTTGATCTCTTTTTAAGGAGATTGTATCCGCTTGTGGCATATACCCCTGCCTGGGTCTTTATATTCTTCAGCCGGATATCACCTCTCTTTCTAATAAGATTGCCTCCGAGTGACTCCCGATCAACAATCCCCATGTTAAAAAAAGGGCTTACATTGTGTGATACCATAAACATTTATTGGTTGTTAAAAAACAAGATTGCACTTACAAGAATGTCTTAGGTTAATAGCAACATCGCCATCCTGGAATAGGGCTGTTGCCCTTACCTCTATCAAAACTAAAAATATCATTTCTCAAACATCCTCCTAAGAGGTGATATTAAAGATTGAGCACAAAAGGGATAATATCACATTCTATATATCCCATTATATATATTGCAACTGGGAGAATTCTGGCAATCCTTGTATTAGGGTGAAGCTGTACTTAATTAAAAAGGAACATAACTCAAGTGACCTCTAGTGGCCCATCAATAAATTACTTTATTATTTTAGGCCATAACACAATGATTGGTTGTCTCCCAAAAAAGATGATTGTGACACTAAGATTACATCTAAAAAAGAAAAAAAATTATGATCAATGGAAGAAGATACATTCCATTGTCCATATCAAAAGAGAAAAAAAGAGGAAAAAATTCCTTTTGTTAGAATAAAAAAATTATGTTGATTAAATAAGTAGACTATGGGGTGGATACCTACAATCGGTTCTTCCCATTGAGGGATAGAGAAGGCCCTGTCCATCATGATTCAGACAACTATGATAACAGAGATCATGATTACTTTAGATCATCTAGAGATTACTCTAACAGACCTAATGGTAGAAATCAGGAATCACATCCTTGGGGTTTTCCCAGACCCAATCAAGGGGTAAAAAGGCTGGTAGAAAGCAAAGAGGAGGGAGGAGAGCACGACTCAAAAAAGAAAAGAATGTAAAAGGGGATGGCATTTTTAATTTAAGTTCTCAAGTGTTGAATAAATTGGAAATAGCATTATTAAATAAATAAAGGTTTGAAATTTGCACCCCCAAAGAAATTAAACAAATTTCAAACATATATGGACGTTCACAAGTACGTTTGCAGGATTAATGTCAAAAGACATTTTGCGAGCATTGCAGCCAAACCAGGAGGAACAGTCCAACATGAATTTCAGCATTCTGGATTGGCAAATGCCTCCACATTCAATCCCCCCGGTGTTTTGGCACCTTCATTAAAGGTATTCAGAGACGTAGTCCTGAGAGACTTGGAATCCATTAAAATTACTAATCAGAAGATGGAAAAGAATCTGGAAGAGGGACTTGACTCACTTTGCAACAATAAAGAAATAGTCATCTGTCCAGCAGACAAGGGTGGGGGAATTGTTGTCCTGGATAGGAAGGACTATTTGCAAGAAATGCATAAAATCATAGGGGGTCGGGACACTTATATTCCCTACCTGGTAACCCTGTCAGTAAATATAAAGAATCCTTAGAAACATTAGTACAGAAAGGATTCCAGTCAGGTATACTCAATGAAAAGGAAAACATATTTCTGGTCCCTAAGGCCCCAAGGGTCCCAGTGATGTACTGTCTTCCAAAAATTCACAAGAGCCTTACTTGCCCCCGGGACGTCCGATAGTGAGTGGCATTGACTCTGTCACGTCCCGAGTGGGCAAGTATATAGACCATTTTCTTCAGCCTTTGGTGCAGCAAATGCCCTCTTATTTGAAGGACACAAGACATGTAATTAATTTGTTGTCTGAATTAAAATCTACGTGGTAGATCATACGTGGTTGGTGACAGCTGATGTCACATCACTGTGCACTATTATTCCGCATAATTTAGGGCTGTCAGCTGTCAGATACTATCTGGGAATTTTTTCAAAAATACCCCAACAACAACAGGAATATATTATGGATTTGTTTGAATTTGCTGCAAACCATAAATATTTCTGGTTTGACCACAATTATTATTGACAACAACGTGGTGTGGCAATAGGAGCAAAGTACGCCCCGAGCTTGGCCAACTTCTTTATGGCTAAGTGGGAGGAGGACGTCTTCTATAGTGACCGTAACCCACATCTTATCTTCTGGGCGAGGTACATTGATGACGTCCTCCTCCTATGGGACGGAACCATCTCCGAGCTTCGTGAATTTTTTCCTCCATCTATGTGAACGATAGAGGGATCAATTTTCTTCATGAAGCAAGCCAGGAAAGAATCAATTTCTTGGACCTCACTATAATAAAAGGTGAGGGTGGCTTTAAGACAATTACATATTTCAAACAAACTGATCGTAATGCTTTTATACTTTTGGACAGCTGTCATAATAACTCTTGGCTGAAGTCAATTCGTTAGGATGAGACGTAATTGTTCTGAAATGGAGGATTATAAATTTCAAGCTGATGTCTTGAAAAACAGATTGCACAAAAAAGGTTACGATTTGGACCCTTTAGAGGTCACTATAGAGGAAGTTGCAAAACTTGATAGATCAACCCTACTAGATGCAGGACCAAAGGAAAAGAAATAGGGACCTATGTTACCTTTCATTACTACATATTCGACACAACATTTTTTAATCAAGAAAATCATTCGCAAATATTGGCATCTGTTGGGTAATGATAGGATTATTAACATTTTCCTACCAGCTAACCCACAGGTAATCTTTAAAGGGGTTCCCTCCCTTAGGGACAGGATTACCCCTAATGTTGTGGACCCACCCATAAAAAGATTGTCCTTTTTCCAGAATCTTTCTGGGTACCATCAATGTCGCAGATGTCAAGTTTGTACGTTGAATAAAAGTAAGACAAGGAGAACTGGGTCTTTTATTGCAACGTATATAATGGGATATATAGAATGTGATATTATCCCTTTTGTGCTCAATCTTTAATATCACCTCTTAGGAGGATGTTTGAGAAATGATATTTTTGGTTTTGATAGAGGTAAGGGCAACAGCCCTATTCCAAGATGACATATTTCACAATCGCAATCCAGCTAATGCACTTTTCCTGGCGATTCATAAATATAGTGCGCATTGGAGGGGGGCTCTTTAGTTAGAGAACTATCAAAGTTAGGGATGGTTGGATCCATAGGGTACGTTGTTACACCCCGTATGGCCTTAATATTGACACGGATGTCAATGCTTTTATAGATAATGGATACATTTATTAATGTGAACTGGACCTGAGCTCCCAAATGACCCCTGCTTTGAGGCTGAGAAAATCCTTTTATTAAATTTAGAGGTAATAATTGATATCAGGAATATATGGCAGGGACATACGGAATGTACAGGCTTCCATTATATGATTAACTTTGGGGGATAGATCATCTTCTCTTCTTTTGAGTTGGAGATTCTCCCTCTTATTTGTAGTTCAAAATACATTTCCAAAACTAAATTTTAAAACTTATTTAATCAACATAATTTTTTTATTATAACAAAAGGAATTTTTTCCTCCTTTTTTCTCTTTAGATATGGACAATGGAATGTAATTTCTTCCATTGATCATAATTTTTTCTTTTTTAGATGTAATTTTAGTGTCACAATCATCTTTTTTGGGAGACAACCAATCATTGTGTTATGGCCTAAAATAATAAAGTAATTTATTGATGGGCCACTAGAGGTCACTGGAGTTATGTTCCTTTTTAATTAAGTACGGCTTCAACCAAATACAAGGATTGCCAGAATTCTCCCAGTTTCAACGTATATAATGGGATATATAGAATGTGATATTATCCCTTTTGTGCTCAATCTTTAATATCACCTCTTAGGAGGATGTTTGAGAAATGATATTTTTAGTTTTGGTAGAGGTAAGGGCAACAGCCCTATTCCAAGATGGCGATTCATATGATGGGGATGCTTGGAGCTCAGGGCTGGGCGTCGCCTTTCTGATACAGTGTTTAAATGGTGGTGAGTTAGCACGCCGCCCGTGCCCCTGGACGACGTCATCTGTGACGAAACAGCGTAGGGAGGAGCGGCATGCTGACATCATCACAACAACGCACAGTCCCGGAAACAATGGGCACATATCGAGAGCCAGCAGGCTCGAGTTTCTTTGCTATGCTTTTAACCCAAGACATTCTTGTAAGTGCAATCTTGATTTTTAACAACCAATAAATGTTTACGTTATCACACTATGTAAGCCCTTTTTTTAACATGGGGAACTGTTGATCGGGAGTCACTCGGAGGCAATCTTATTAGAAAGAGAGGTGATATCCGGCTGACGAATATAAAGACCCTGGCAGGCGTATTTGCCACAAGCGGATACAATCAATGGAGCTGGTAAGCGGCAGTCATTTTCCAGGTGGAGGAATCTTTCTATCCCTAATCACTTCCTCTGCAGTATTTTTTCTGTTTGAAGTCACCAATAACCAGCGAATTGAGGGCATTGCACAATTTGTGATTGATAACATTGCTCTCTATGAGGACTTTCTGCTAACCAGAACTGTCCCTTAGGACACTCCTGAGATACATTGTGGAGCTAATTTTATAGCACATATGTTCCAACTACATGATACATAAGGTTATCATATAGATTTATGTCAAGTATTTTTTTGGGAGTAATCATATCATCCATTTGATTTAGATACATGTGGTTATTATTTTTTTTCCTTTTTTTAGTCTCATGTTGTGCAGCTCTTTCTTTTTGTTCTCTAATTGACATGATTGCTTTTAATGCTGAAACCCTCCCACTGGAAACTGCAGTGTCTGGGAAAGGAAGCATGTAAGGAATAAATCAAGGAGGGTTTGGCTAAATAAAACAAGGTACATTTGGTTTTAATGTACTTTATGAGGCTTGAGTATCACATAGTAACTGTATTCAGTATTTGTTTAGACTGTCATACAAGAGCCTTTAGTTGTACTTTTGCTGATTTAGCTGTTTTTATGTGTTTTTTGTCTATTGATCTGTATTTACAGATTTTTTTTTTTGTATTCAGGGTAATTTGGTTTATTTATTTCAGGGGTTAATTTAAGAAGCAGCACTTAGGCTGTACCAAGGCCACACTGCTGCCCTAAAATTATATCACATCTATAAAGCACAGTAGCTTTATTATTAGCTTAAAAGCATATACTGTAAAGACAATGTGTCCACTATATAGATGACCTTGATAGTTATATGGGAAGAGAGATAAGGAACTCATATGAGTGTATTATAAAGCATATGTCCAGGTAAAACATTTTTATTAGTATTTGGATAGAGTGGGTGAGGTTAGGTCAGGCTTTTACTCCTATCTGGTGTTCCGTTAGATAGAGATTTAAGCAGGCCATAGATTATGCATTTTTCTTTCCTGCAACCCATGGTTAAGTCAGTCAGTATTAAAAAATGCTTTTACTTAGTAAAGTAGTTAAAGGCTAGAACCCCCATCAGATTTGTATTTTTGCCTCTGTCCCTATTTTAGCATTTTCCCTTACTGCCTTTCTGATGCAATCCCTCTCTGCAGAACAGGAAGGGAGTTTTGCACCCCCCCTCCACCCCTTTACTGGAGTCCCTGATAGCAGTTAAAACCCTGATGTGAGTTCTGATCCTTCCTTACTCTAGCCAACAAGGCTAAAAAGAGCATTTTTTCTGGACAAACCCTTTAATTAGGTGACAATTAAAAGAAACATTCTTGGATTCCATGTTGTACTTGATCCCTTTTTCCTAAAGGTGGAATATTGCTACATCTGTCTGGATTTGAACCTAGATCTCACTCACTGCCAAGTCTGCTCTTTCTAGCACCAGGGTCATTTTACAGGATCTGCAAGTGTTTTACACTTGTGAAATCTGCAGATTTATAAGCATATCTCTTTGCTTATTGTGACTTTGGCTTATATACTGACTTTATCTGTCTATTGATTTTGTAACTTGCTGGGGGGCCCTGTCAGAAACCATGAAATCAGGCCGAGACAGAAGCACAGTTAAATCACACTTGTTTAATAATAAAAGTAAAAAAAACATAGTCAAAACATAGCCAAAGTTCAGTAACCGGAACGGAAAGTCAGCCAAGCCAGTAGTCAGGGATCAATGTAGTGGAACAGCAAGCAGGATCTGGAGCCAGAAGGGATGTTAGGATTTCATCAACAGCTGAGTAACTGTGGAGAGATAGGAGCTGGCAATTAGCGGACAGCTGAGCGGCCAGCTCAGTGAAGGAAGGGCTGAGCCCAGGCTTGAGGGGAAAACATCTATGGAAATCATGGAGGAGGACAGGGGCATGTACGTCTGAGGATGAGACCCAAGAGCGTTCCTCTGGACCCTTTCAAATGCACCACTGTGGTACTGTGTGCGCCCACGGAACCTACGGGAGTCAACAATGGACTGTACTTCATACTCCTCATGGTTCTCAACCAGTACAGGGTGAGGACATGGCACTGAGGTGGTAAAGCAGTTGCAGACCAAATGATTTAAAAAAGAGACATGAAATACATTCAAAATTTGCAAATTAGAAGGATAGATCTAATGCGTAAGCCACTGGGTTAATCCTGCGAAGAATACGGAAGGGCCCAAAAAAACAGAGGTGCAAACTTCAGTGAGGGAAAACAAAGTCAGAGGTTGCAAGATGACAGTCAGACCCTGTCCCCAACCTGGTAGGAAGGCGCAGGCAGGCGTCTGCGGTCAGCATGGAGTCTGTACCTATCATTAGCATGTCACAAAGCCTCCTGGTGCCCAAGTGGAACGAAGGCCACGGAAATGCTACTCTAACGCAGGAATTTTCTGAAGAACAAATGAGTAAGGCGACATGGAAGGTTGGAAACCATAATTCACCATAAACGGGGACAATCGGGAAGCAGAATTCAAGGCTCTGTTGTGAGCAAACTCTGCCCACGGTAATAGGTCTGACCAGTTGTTATAATGGTCAGAAATATAGCAACGTAGGAATTGCTCCAAGGACTGATTGGCTCATTCTGTGGCCCCATTAGACTGCGGTTGATACGCAGAGGAGAAAGCAAGCTGAATTCCCAACTGTGTACAAAAGGCTCACCAGAACCAGGACACAAACTGACTACCCCTGTCCGAGACAATCACCTTGGGTAGCCCATGTAAGTGAAAGATCTCCCGAGCAAAAATGGAAGCCAGTTCCTTAGAAGTGCGCAACTTCTTAAGTGGAATACAATGACACATCTTTGAGAACCAGTCAACCATGATAAGGATAACTGTGCTGCCCTGGGAGCTGGGTAAATCCACAATGAAATCCATAGACAGGTGGGTCCTGTTAAATGCAGTTTTCCACTCGTCGCCCTCCTTAATACTCAAGAGATTGTATGCCCCTCTCAAATCAAGCTTCATGAAAACTGTTGCTCCCTTGAGGTGGTCAAATAATTCCATAATTAACGGAATTGGATAGGCATTCTTAATCGTGAAACCATTGAGACCCCTATAATCAATACAAGGTCTCAGTTCACCACTCTTCTTTTTCACAAAGAAAAAACCAGCACCAGCAGGAGACAAGGATTTGTGGATGAAACCTCGAGAAAGTCTGTCTGCAACATACTCCTCCATGGTCTTATCCTCCAAGACCGACAAAGGTTAAACCTGGCCACGAGGGGGTATGGCACCAGGTTGAAGGCCAATTGCGCAATCATACGGCTGGTGTGGAGGCAAACTACCGGCTTGACCTTTGTCAAAGACATTGCTAAAATCGCGGTACTCCTCTGGCAGGGAGGAGAGTGAAGAGGTGCACAGGACCTTGACTACCTTCTGGAAGCATGTCTCACTGCATTGTGGTGACCAGGAGTGAACCTCAGCATGGAGCCAATCAAAAGAGGGGTTGTGCCTCTGTAACCAAGGATGACCAATAATCAGCGGAAACTTAGGTGAGGAAATAACTTGGAATTGGATTATCTCATGGTGAAGAGCTCCTACGGCCATGGACAACTGAACCGTCTCATGAGTCACATGGGCAGGCTGTAGAGGTCACCCGTCAAGAGCCTCAGGGGCAAGTGGAGTGTCACACAGCTGCAGTGGAATCGAGTGCTTCGATACAAAGGCAGCATCAATGAATATGCTGGCAGACCCAGAGTCTATTAGAGCCTGTATCTCGACTGATGACTCAGCCCAAGAAAGGGTGACCGAAACCAGGGGCTTATCCTTCTACATAACTGGGAATGAAACAATGCCACCTAAGGTCTGTCCGTGACAGGACCTCAAGGTTCGGGCATTCCCTGGATGGGTAGGACAAGACTTCAAAAATTGACCTGCCTGGCCACAATAAAAGCACAATCTCACCCTCCTCCTTAAGGCTCTCTCATCCACAGAGAGACACGTGAAACCCAAGTGCAAGGGTTCACCTTCACTGACCGACTCGGTACCAAGAGGCATGGGAGGTGAGGGAGGCACGGGTGGGACTGGAAAGCTCGGAGACAAACGTACAGGAGGCTTCCGCAAGCGCTTCTTGAAAGCGACTGACTTTGGAGTCAATGAGGATGTCAAACGTGATCAGCTTCTCCAGCTCAGTGGGTATATCTTAAGCTGCTATCTCATCCTTGATGGTATCCGAGAGACCATGAGAAAAAGCAGCCACGAGGGCCTCATTGTTCCACACAACCTCTGCTGCCAGAGTACGGAATTCAATGGCGTAGTCGGCAACAGTTCTCGTACTCTGTTCGTTAACATGAGGTACTTGGCAGCAGAAGCGGAGCGTGCGGGAACATCACATACCTTTTTAAACAAAGCCACAAACTCAGGGTAGCTCAAGACAACAGGTTTATGTGTCTCCCATAGAGGGTTTTCCCAGGCCAAGACTCTCTCAGAAAGCAAATATATCACGAAACCTACTTTGCTTCTGTCCGTGGGAAACGCCTGGGGCAGCATCTCAAAGTATATCTCAACCTGGTTGAGAAACCCTCTGCATTTCACTGGATCACCCCCCAAATTGCTGGGGAAGCAGAGCAGAACCAGACATGCCTCTTATAGAGGTAATACTCGAGGCGGGTGTCTGCACAGAGACTGGAGCAGCAGCAGGGTTGGCCTGCAACATAAGTTGTACTGGGGCAGCCACAGTGGGATATTCGAGGTAAGCCGTGTGACTCAGGAGCGTTTGTAATGCCATGGCAAACTGATCCATGCGGTGATCCAGTTCATCCAATCTGGAAAAAATATTACCAACAAGTGGATTGACTGCATCTTCTGAATTCATGGCCTTCGCCTACTGTCAGAAACCATGAAATCAGACCAAGACAGAAGTACAGTTAAATCACACTTGTTTAATAATAAAAGTAAAAAGAACAAACATAGCCAAAGTTCAGTAACCGGAATGGAAAGTCAGCCAAGCCACAAGTCAGGGATCAATGTAGTGGAACAGCAAGCAGGATCTGGAGCCTGAAGGGATGTCAGCACAGCAAGTCTTGAACAGGATCAGGTAGGATTGACGAGCAGGATATCGTCAAAAGCTGACTAACTGTGGAGAGATAGGAGCTGGCAATTAGCTGACTAACTGTGGAGAGATATGACCTGGCAATTAGCCAGTTTAGTGAAGGAAGGGCTGAGCCCAGCCCTGACAGGACCCGTTACAGAGATTGGACTGTTTACTGATTGTACTTCTGTCTACAGTTCTGCTAATGCTCTCCAATATTTATACTGCTTACCTTAGCTTGTCTCCTGATCATGTTCTGTTGCTTATCTGACACCATACCCTACACCACGACCATTGGACTATACATTTATAAAACCAAACCAGTAGGTATTCTCAGAGTCATCAGTACATCTGTGCTATATCTATAGCTGGGCTGACCACCCATGGCCCCACGATAGCTCTTGTGATTTGCTAAACCAATTAGGATGCTTTGACAGCATTGTAATAGTATTATTGTTTCATGATGCACAGAAAAGAAAGTCACTTTTAAATGCTGGTATGTCTAAAATGAAAATCCAAGGTTTATTAACACACTGAAGCCTGAGTTTTAAATCTTACACTAATCTTTCCTCTTCCATAAGATAGTTTCACTTCTAGGCAGCTCCATTTCCTTGTAAATGAAATCAGGTGTTAATTTTGACTTTGCTGATCTTTTTTTTTTTTTTGCAAGTATAATAAATGTATACGGTATATTTATCATAACGAATTATACAAATATAACAACAAATATATCCAACTATAATAACACAGCAGGAATCTACACATACAAATATAATTAAACAACATCCGCCCTTATTGATTAGTTCAGTAAATACAGAGCTTTACCCCAATTAAGGAATCTTTTCCCCAGATGTATGTTTCAACAATATCAATAGGAACACATGTCCACATGTGTTTCTCTTTCTCAATGTCCTTTGCAATGCACTTTGTACTGAACATCAATTCGCATTATAAAATGCATTGAGGCAGGCCTTAGTAGTGTATGCATTGATATGCATTTTGACACGTTTCTTTTGATTGCAATGGAAAACGCATCAAGCAAAAGAGGAAAGATGTGAATCTATCACTACTTTCTGGTTCAATAAAATTTATTTGCAGAAATAGTATTAAAACATACAATGTCAAAGGCACCTAGATTGCCCACGCAGAGGCTAGAACTGTCACATAAGAGACAAAAAGGACACAACATAAACAGAGGAGGGAAAGCTCCTGTCTAAACGGTCACAAAAATCCTGAGTGCAACATACATTTTTTTGGGGGGGGAACCCCATTAAGTGCAGGAAATAACCAGGACAAATATGCAATAACTCTGCATTATAATATAAAGAGTGATCAGCGCAACTTTTTAACAGCTGCGTGTATCTTAAATGAATGTGTAAATATTGCTCTGTAAATATTGCTGTGCAAACAAATAACTATGTGCAACTTCCCTACTCCTGGGAAGTAACCGGACTACGAGAAAAACGGAAGTGATGTAAAGAGGCGCCTGTAATGCAGTGTAAATTACAGATCTTACAGATACTATAAACATACTCACTCATCGTTCACTTTGATAGCGCGAGGGATCCCCCCCCCCTTATTTTTATAATAACTTTGCATTAAAATACTCTTGGGCATCTTGTTAGAAATCGAAAGAGGCTAAGAGGCCCGGTAAGAGAAAAGGAAAACTGAGAGAGAGATAAAAAACAGAGGGGGAGAATAAGAAGTGGGGTCGGGGGAGGAGGGAGAGGGAGAAGGGGACCTGGGATCACTCAGGAAACCAGTCAGAGCTGATAAATACTAGCCAGAGAGAATTCAAGAAAGCATATGCCAGCCATGGCTCACAAACTTTAAGGAAGCACGTGTGTCTTTGAGTATACTAGACATTTTTTCATTGACCATCATGGTCGACTGTGCTGATCTTTAAAGGGAAACTTTTCAAATTAAATTATTTCCAGCGCGGAAGATATTCCAGAGGGTAGTATTGGGGGCATTAGTGGTAGGTTAACCAAAGCACAAAAAGGTGAGTATAGTAGCAAGTCCTAGTTGCAATCTTGAAACACCCAATACGAGGACAATATGCGACCAGTCTAAACTATGTGGCATGTTCACCAATGCCAGGAGCATGGCGGACAAGATGGGTGAACTAGAGATACGGTTGTACAAGGAGGATTTGGATTTTGTGGGAATTTCAGAGACCTGGTTCAACAGCTCTCATGATTGGCTGGCAAACATTCAAGGGTATACCCTATACCGCAAGGATAGAGAAGGTAAAAAAGGGGGAGGGGTATGCCTATATATCAAGAATAATGTACAAGTGAGTGTGAGAGATGACATCACTGAGGGGGCTAGGGAGGAGGTGGAATCTTTATGGGTAGAGCTCCAAAGGGATGAAGCTAAGGGGAAAATAATACTGGGAGTATGCTATAGGCCCCCAAACCTGAGGGAGGAAGTGGAGACGGATCTCCTATCACAAATTGGATTAGCAGCAAGGATGGGAAGTGTTATCATAATGGGGGATTTTAATTATCCAGACATAGACTGGGCGGAGGGAACCACGCATTCATTTAAGGCTCGCCAGTTCCTTAGTGTTTTGCAGGACAATTTTATGGGTCAGATGGTAGACGCACCAACTAGAAATAAAACATTACTAGATCTACTGATTACCAATAATACAGACCTGATAACAGATGTGGTAATACGGGGCAATTTAGGTAACAGCGATCACAGGTCAATTAGTTTCAGTATAAATCACACAAATAGGAAACATGAAGGGAACACAAAGACACTGAATTTCAAAAGAGCCAACTTCCCTAAACTACAAACCTTGCTAAAAGGCATAAATTGGGATAAAATATTAGGAACAAAGAATACGGAGGAGAGATGGGTTTGCTTTAAGAGCATATTAAATAAGGGCATTAGCCAATGTATCCCATTGGGTAATAAATTTAAAAGAGCGAACAAACATCCTGGATGGCTTAACTCCGATGTAAAAATGCATATAAAAGCAAAGGAGAAGGCCTTCAAAAAATACAAGGTTGAGGGATCATCCTCAGCATTCAGTATTTATAAAGAATGCAATAAGAAATGTAAGGGTGCAATTAGGATGGCTAAGATAGAACATGAAAGACACATAGCGGAGGAGAGCAAAAGAAATCCCAAGAAATTCTTTAAGTATGTAAACAGTAAAAAAGGGAGGACAGACCATATTGGCCCCATAAAGAATGAGGAAGGACATCTGGTTACAAAGGATGGGGAGATGGCAAAGGTATTGAATTTATTCTTCTCCTCAGTCTTCACAAGTGAATCGGGGGGCTTCAGTAACCAAAACTGCAGTGTTTATCCTCATGACACATCACAGGAAGCACCTCCATGGTTAACAGAGGACGGAATTAAAATTAGACTTGAGAAACTTAACATTAATAAATCACCGGGACCAGATGGCTTGCATCCGAGGGTACTTAGGGAACTCAGTCAGGTGATTGCCAGACCGTTGTTCCTAATATTTACAGACAGTCTATTGACTGGAATGGTACCAGCTGATTGGAGAAAAGCCAATGTAGCACCAATATTTAAAAAGGGCCCAAAAAACATCCCTGGGAATTACAGACCAGTTAGCCTAACATCAATAGTATGTAAACTCTTGGAGGGGATGATAAGGGACTATATACAAGATTTTAGTAATAAGAATGATTTCATTAGCAGTAATCAGCATGGATTCATGAAGAATCGTTCTTGCCAAACCAATCTATTAACCTTCTATGAGGAGGTGAGTTGCCATCTAGATAAAGGAAGGCCCGTAGACGTGGTGTATCTGGATTTTGCAAAAGCATTTGACACAGTTCCCCATAAACGTTTACTATACAAAATAAGGTGCGTTGGCATGGACCATAGGGTGAGTACATGGATTGAAAACTGGCTACAAGGGCGTGTTCAGAGGGTGGTGATAAATGGGGAGTACTCAGAATGGTCAGGGGTGGGTAGTGGGGTTCCCCAGGGTTCTGTGCTGGGACCAATCCTATTTAATTTGTTCATAAACGACCTGGAGGATGGGATAAAGAGTTCAATCTCTGTATTTGCAGACGATACTAAGCTAAGCAGGGCAATAACTTCTCTGCAGGATGTGGAAATCTTGCAAAAAGACCTGAACAAATTAATGGGGTGGGCGACTACATGGCAAATGAGGTTCAATGTAGAAAAATGTAAAATAATGCATTTGGGTGGCAAAAATATGAATGCAATCTATACACTGGGGGGAGAACCTCTGGGGGAATCTAGGATGGAAAAGGACCTGGGGGTCCTAGTGGATGATAGGCTCAGCAATGGCATGCAATGCCAAGCTGCTGCTAATAAAGCAAACAGAATATTGGCATGCATTAAAAGGGGGATCAACTGCAGAGATAAAACGATAATTCTCCCGCTCTACAAGACTCTGGTCCGGCCGCACCTGGAGTATGCTGTCCAGTTCTGGGCACCAGTCCTCAGGAGGGACGTACTGGAAATGGAGCGAGTACAAAGAAGGGCAACAAAGCTAATAAAGGGTCTGGAGGATCTTAGTTATGAGGAAAGGTTGCAAGCACTGAACTTATTCTCTCTGGAGAAGAGACGCTTGAGAGGGGATATGATTTCAATTTACAAATACTGTACTGGTGACCCCACAATAGGGATAAAACTTTTTCGCAGAAGAGAGTTTAATAAGACTCGTGGCCACTCATTACAATTAGAAGAAAAGAGGTTTAACCTTAAACTACGTAGAGGGTTCTTTACTGTAAGAACGGTAAGGATGTGGAATTCCCTTCCACAGGCGGTGGTCTCAGCGGGGAGCATTGATAGCTTCAAGAAACTATTAGATAATCACCTGAATGACCGCAATATACAGGGATATGTAATGTAATACTGACACATTATCACACACATAGGTTGGACTTGATGGACTTGTGTCTTTTTTCAACCTCACCTACTATGTAACTATGTAACTATATTTCCTGCATATACAGTGCCTTGAAAAAGTATTCATACCCCTTGAAATTTTCCACATTTTGTCATGTGACAACCAAAAACGTAAATGTATTTTATTGGGATTTTATATGATAGACCAACACAAAGTGGCACATAATTGTGAAGTGGAAGGAAAATGATAAATGGATTTCAAAATTTTTTACAAATAAATATCTGAACAGTGTGGCGTACATTTGTATTCAGCCCCCTTAACTCTAATACCCCTAACTAAAATCTAGTGGAACCAATTGCCTTCAGAAGTCACCAAATTAGTAAATAGAGTCCTCCTGTGCGTAATTTCATCTCATTATAAATACAGCTGTTCTGTGAAGCCCTCATAGGTTTGTTAAAGAACCTTATTGAACAAACAGCATCATGAAGGCCAAGGTACACACCAGACAGATCAGGGATAAAGTTGTGGAGAAATTCAACCGCTTACCGACCAGCCGCTATCATTATACTGTGGCAGGTTGACACGGCTGCGCAAACCACCGTACGTGTACGCCGGGCGGATTAAGAGCTATAGAGGGTGTGTGCCCAGGACGCCGGAGCCGATGCACATGGCCGGTGGCCTCAATGTCCACTGGCAACCCACGATCACTCCACAGAGAGCCAGAATGGGGATCTGTTTGTTTACATTGGCAGTAATCAGGAACAGCGATCTCTCTCTACTCCCTGTCAGTCCACTTTCCATACATTTAGAAAGACCTCCCTAGAGAACACTTAACTCCTTGATCGCCCCCTAGTGTTAACCCCTTCCCTGCCAGTGTCATTTATACAGTAATCAGTGGCTATTCATAGCACTGATCGCTGTATAAATGTCAATGGTCCTAAAAAAGTGTCAAAAATGCAATGATGCTAAAAATCACTGATCACCGCCATTACTAGTAAAAAAATAAATTAATAATAAAAATGCCATAAATATATCCCCTATTTTGTAGATGCTAAAACTTTTGCACAAACCAACCAATATACGCTTTTTTTTTACCAAAAACATGTAAAAGAAGATATTTTTTTTATTCTTTTTTTTGGATATTTATTATAGCAAAAGTAAAAAATATATATTTTTTTTTTTTCAAAATTGTCGTTATTTTTTTGTTTATAGCGCAAAAAATAAAAACTGCAGAGGTGATTAAATACCGCCAAATAAAACTCTATTTGTGGGAAAAACAGGGACACAAATTTTGTTTGTGTACAACGTTGCATGACCGTGCAATTGTCAGTTAAAGCAATGCAGTGCCGTATTGCAAAAAATGGCCTGGTCAGGAAGTGGGTAAATCCTTCCGGGGCTGAAGTGGTTAAAGCAGGAATAAGATAAAAAAATATCCCAAGCTTTAAACATCTCACAGAGCACTGTCCAATCCATCATCCAAAAGTGGAAAAAGTATAAAACAACTGCAAACCTACCAAGACATGGCCGTCCACCTAAACTGACAGGCCAGGCAAAGAGAGCATTAATCAGAGAAGCAGCCAAGAGGCCCATGGTAACTCTGGAGGAGCTGCAGAAATCCACAGATCAGGTGGGAGAATCTGTCCACAGGGCAACTATTAGTTGTGCATTTCCCAAATCTGGCCTTTATGGAAGAGTGGCAAGAAGAAAGCCATTGTTGGAAGTCATAAGAGGTCCCATTTGCAGTTTCTGAGAAGTAGGGATGAGCAGAAAACCCCCTGGTTCAGTTTGCACCAGAACCTGCGAACGGACCGAAAGTTCGCGCAAACTTTAGAACACCATTAAAGTCTATGGGACTCGAACGTTCAAAATCAAAAGTGGTCATTTTAAAGGCTAATATGCATGATATAGCAAATAATGACACTTCAAAAGAG
Source organism: Lithobates septentrionalis (assembly GCA_037952835.1). NCBI lineage: Eukaryota > Metazoa > Chordata > Amphibia > Anura > Ranidae > Lithobates > Lithobates septentrionalis. The sequence goes on from JBBDGP010001294.1 coordinate 72,875, forward strand.
TTTGATAGGGCTGCACACCCCAAAACAAATGTTTGCAGAAAAGAAAATAGAAGTTCGACGTGGGGTTTTTTAGCAGCCAATTGTAAGTCAAAAAAAGGATTTTTGTTAAAAAATTATTTTATTGACAAAATACTCTGGACATATATCATACAAAACAAAACAAAACAAAAGTTTAAAAACGTGAGCTCCGGTTTACATAATGCGAGTGGATTGGGTAGCAAATCAAACAATGAATTGGTATCATGAAAGAATTGTTATAAGAGGTATACATACACCGATGCTACCTATAACATTGATTGTAATTATGCTGTCCGATGTTGGAGAAAACCCCAATGCATTTCAAACTTATTGGGTCATGGTCATGCGCGCGGCTCGTCTCCAGTCACGGTGTTTACGTCGGAGGTGACGGAGGCGTCCGGAGCAAATTGCTTACCGGAACGCCGAGGGGGCCACAGCAGGGACACATCAAGCTTCCCAATGGCCCCTCTCTCTGGGGGAGGGTCGGGAGATTATCATGCATATGTCTTTTTGATTTTGGCGATTAGACATTATGCATCTTGGGGGGTGGGGGTAGATCCTTTCCCTCTTTTCTGGACTGGATACAGGTTTATGACTTTACTGGCCAAAGATGTGTACAATCAGCGCAAACCTTAAACAAATTAATCTAATTGCAGGCTGAACACTTAAGGGTATACACCAAGCCCAAACGACATAACAAACAAAATAAAGTGCAGCGCAAAAAACTTGAGAGAAAATGAACACAGAGAGTCCCATAAAAAACATATATATGTATCCTCCTCTGTCTTATATCTTCTTGCTAGGAGACACCCAAAATCTTCAGCATAACTGAGCAAATAAACTGCTTACCAGAAAGAAGATCAAAAAGGGCATAATTAACACCGATGCTGGGGGAGTCCGGAACAGCTGGTCTGACGATTTCAGACGGTATCCAGCAGCTAATCTTCCAATACAGCAAGTGATAAGGAAACACCGATGCTGGAGAAGTCTGGAACAGCTGATCTGGTGATTTGGGAAGATATCCGGCAACTAATCTTCCAGTGCAGCAGGTAGTAAAGCAACTCCAGAGTGCGGTGAGGCAAAAAGAAAAAGAAGGGACATCTAAGAGCGTTCCGTTAAGCTCAGTATAAATTTATTTAATGTTGTATAGATAATATGGTGCCGCGCTAATCCTATTCTATGAACTTCTCCTTGTGAAATGCAATAAGATTAATAAAATAAGTATAAAAGGCCCGGCCTAGAGGGCCAGTGATAAATATAAACATAAAAATAATAATAAATGTGCCTGCGCTGAAAAATGTGCTAAAATAACGTGCATATATAGTAAAATCCACTGTAAATGAACTGTAAAATCATATATGTATACTATAAAAGTGCAAAATTAAGCCTCAAAGTGCATATAACATTGTGCAAAAAACAATATAACCCATTGAAAGTGCACCATGCATAAATAAAACAACAACAGGTGCTCAGATATCCTGTGTGATACAAGTGTCCAGCTCAATCCACGGGTTAAAATCCAAATAAATGTATGTAAACAGTGTCCATAAGAAAAAAGTTCCTCCGAGATCTTCTAAAAAGGTGCTCAAACCACAGCAAACAATATGTGCTCTCCCGTGACACCCCACATGTGCTTGCGCTCACCTCTACTCGTGTGACCCAGTATTTAAACTGTGTCAAAACACGCAGTGGGGCCAATCCTGGGCTCCCTCAGGGTGGAGTAATAGGAGTACAATCCTCACAGGTGCAGTCAGTATCCACATGTATAGGAGAGAAGTAAGAACTCCATAGTGTAGTAAAGCAGGGATATTTTATTAAACCAAAAGAAAATCCTCCAGGAGGGTACTCACATTCAGTAGGTGCTTCAGTGCACCAAACTTAACAGGCATATAAAACAAGCTGCGATCCAGATGGCGTGCGGTGTGGTGTGTAATGTCTCCTCCACTGCTGACAGCTCCGTCCTACCCCTCCCCGACGCGTATTCGGCACAGGGATTGCGTGCCTTCCTCTGGGGGATATCATTGGACGGGTAATCAGTGTGGTTTTATATATGCTGACGGCGGCCATTTTGCCGAAGACCGCCGACAACCTTATTATAGAACCAATAGCACAGGACGGTCAGCGGCCATTTTGCGTGTGATCCTCAGTCTATGTTGTAAATAGGGATGGCTTGTGTATGCTAATTATACATCGCCCACCATCCAAAAGAGATGTGTCAGCGGCCATCTTGCCTAAGACAGCAGACAATTCTAGTGATGGGCTACAGCTGAGATCACTCAGTACATTATGTTGGTAAACGACAGCGCTATTATTAGGTCTTTAAACTACTCTCCTAGTTGGATAACCCAAATGTAAATGGCATAATAAGCCCTAAAAGTGCATAACCATAATACTACTGCTATATTGATAAGAACAAGGAAAGAGCTGTGCATATAGGAGCCACCACACGTGGTGGCTCCTATATGCACAGCTCTTTCCTTGTTCTTATCAATATAGCAGTAGTATTATGGTTATGCACTTTTAGGGCTTATTATGCCATTTACATTTGGGTTATCCAACTAGGAGAGTAGTTTAAAGACCTAATAATAGCGCTGTCGTTTACCAACATAATGTACTGAGTGATCTCAGCTGTAGCCCATCACTAGAATTGTCTGCTGTCTTAGGCAAGATGGCCGCTGACACATCTCTTTTGGATGGTGGGCGATGTATAATTAGCATACACAAGCCATCCCTATTTACAACATAGACTGAGGATCACACGCAAAATGGCCGCTGACCGTCCTGTGCTATTGGTTCTATAATAAGGTTGTCGGCGGTCTTCGGCAAAATGGCCGCCGTCAGCATATATAAAACCACACTGATTACCCGTCCAATGATATCCCCCAGAGGAAGGCACGCAATCCCTGTGCCGAATACGCGTCGGGGAGGGGTAGGACGGAGCTGTCAGCAGTGGAGGAGACATTACACACCACACCGCACGCCATCTGGATCGCAGCTTGTTTTATATGCCTGTTAAGTTTGGTGCACTGAAGCACCTACTGAATGTGAGTACCCTCCTGGAGGATTTTCTTTTGGTTTAATAAAATATCCCTGCTTTACTACACTATGGAGTTCTTACTTCTCTCCTATACATGTGGATACTGACTGCACCTGTGAGGATTGTACTCCTATTACTCCACCCTGAGGGAGCCCAGGATTGGCCCCACTGCGTGTTTTGACACAGTTTAAATACTGGGTCACACGAGTAGAGGTGAGCGCAAGCACATGTGGGGTGTCACGGGAGAGCACATATTGTTTGCTGTGGTTTGAGCACCTTTTTAGAAGATCTCGGAGGAACTTTTTTCTTATGGACACTGTTTACATACATTTATTTGGATTTTAACCCGTGGATTGAGCTGGACACTTGTATCACACAGGATATCTGAGCACCTGTTGTTGTTTTATTTATGCATGGTGCACTTTCAATGGGTTATATTGTTTTTTGCACAATGTTATATGCACTTTGAGGCTTAATTTTGCACTTTTATAGTATACATATATGATTTTACAGTTCATTTACAGTGGATTTTACTATATATGCACGTTATTTTAGCACATTTTTCAGCGCAGGCACATTTATTATTATTTTTATGCTTTATATTACACGATATGAAACGTGGTTGAGTGTTTGCTGCTAATTAATTAAGGATTATCACCCCTTAGAGGCATTGATCCATTTGTGGCTCGCAGGATATTCCCATTTCTTATTTTCATAAATATAAACAAGTGTTAAAATCCACTGTGCACAATAAATAAATAAAAATAAAAATATATAGTGGATGTGAGCGATAAATAAATAAACAGCCTAAAAGCCTCAAAAATTCCAATCGTGACTATCCATAGGTGTAAATATTGTGATAATGTGACAAAAACCAAGGAAATTATATTAGCATAAATTAAATACAATAATTATCAATCACAGACCAGCAAAGTGCAAGGTGCCAACACTGTGCAATCTAAATGGCTGAATCATAACGTAAACATAATGTGAACCAACAAGTTTTCCGTAAGGTGCAAGCGTGCAAACAAACTTATATAAAGTGTATAGTCCAAAACTGGATGGTATCAAAATAGAATGTCCCAGCAGATGGAATATAAAAATCATACAGAAATAGCGTCCTTAATCTTCAATAAAATCTTTGTGACTTATAGTGCTGGCATGCGCATGTAGCAGTTAAAGTGCCTGGTGACTCAAGGTTTCATGCAGCTTCGTGTGTAAACACTCCAGTGAGCAGTGGCCCCTTACCTCACAGAAATGGGGCAACAGCATATGACCAAACTGGTTCTTATCTTTTTTCCGCCTAGCGGCTCCTGCGTATTCCTCACCATCCTGGGGTGGGATTCCCTCAGATTCCCTCAGATTCCCTCAGGTATGGTCCAGGGAGGTGTATTTGAAAACAGGAATAAAGGAACCCAATAGTGTAATACCGTTTACAAGGTAACTAAGTTTATTAGATAAAAGTAGCAGGTACTCACATTTAAAATTGAACAGCAGGGTGTTTGTATCCGACGAGCGGCGAGCTCGTAGCTTTCTTTCAGTGTACTCAGCCTATCCTGTCCCATAGTCCTTTAGGAAGTTGGGCTATCTGTTTGATAAAAAAATTAAAACATGGTGGGATATAGTGTTTTTTGAACAGTACCTTAAGGTTAAACTGGTACCTAGAAGGCTTCGGTGGGATCTTCCCCCTAATGATGGCCTCACCGATGAGACATTCACACAGGAATGGTACCAGTTTTTCAACAATAAAGGATTAGAACTGATTGAGTTTCTTTTGATTAGGAAACGAAAAAAGATGGGAATTTTAGATCAACAGATCACTGACCTCAAAAAGGTATTAGAACCATCACAAAATCACTTAGATTTCGTCAAATTATCAGGTGAACTGAAAAATAAAATGATGAAATGGGATAGAGAGTCACAGGAAAAGAAGAGGAGCAAGTTTATTAGAGATTCAGGAGATTTCACTAGGGGAGAAGTGTTCAAATGGCAATCTAAATTGCCATCTCCAGCACCGATACCCACTACTCTAATGCAATCAGCCTCCAACCCATTACCATTAGGTACTCCAAGACTCTTTCAATCCCCTCAACCCCTACCTTATGTATCTCAAGGGGCTGTCCCTAAGAAAACCAATAATTTCAAGAAGAAAGGTAAAAGCAATCCCCCCAGGAGGGAGGTAAACAGAGGGACTTATCAATCATACCCACCCCCTCGTGACCAAGGTTACAGAGGTGATAATAAGGGACCTCCAGGTACCCCTAGGGGTGGGAATAATTATAATTACAATAACAACCGGTCAGACAGAGGCTATTACCCTTACTCTGAACATGACTCGTATTATGATCACCAGTATGCTAGAACCCCTATTCCCACCAATAATCGTTTTGCCCCCTTGCTAAGAGATGATGAATACCACCAGAATCATTTTTTAGAGAATCCCCTACCCCAATGGCCAGACCGAGGGGAATATACCCCAACAGGAAACAGACAGAGGGGAAAGAGAAGACAAAGAGAGGGAGAAGAGCAGGACGTAAAACACAAAAAACAAAAATCCCATTAGGGACCGGTATTTTTAACATTAGTGGCATAGATCTGTCGGAAGAAGAATTAAGAGTCCTAGACAAGGGCTTAAAATTCGCTCCAGCCTGTAATCTTAACAAATTTAAAACGTATATTAGTTTGCAGAAGTTTGTGAGGACCCTGAACATAAAGAGATATTTTTTATCCAAGCCCGGAGAGAGATCTGCCTTAACAGGCCCTATGGTTCCCCCTGGTGTGCATTCTAACCTCGCTAACAAGTCGGTCTTCAATCCTCCAAAAAATGACCACAAACATGTGGAAGTTTTTAAAAATATGGTCATTAGCGATTTGGAGGCAATGAAGATAAGAAAAATAGGAGACCCTGCGTTTTTGAAAAAAGGTATTAGTTCTCTGGAGAAAAACAAGAACGTAGTTATTCGCCCCGCAGATAAGGGAGGGGGGTTAGTAATTATGAGCAAAGCCTATTATCAGGAAGAAATGGATCGGTTACTGTCAGATAGGAAGACATATAAAATTCTGACTAAGGACCCTATCATACAATATAAAGAAGAGCTGGAGGCCCTTATTTTGTTAGGCAAAACCAGGGGAGTGCTGAATAAAAAAGAGGTATCTTACCTCAACCCCAGTGCCTGCAGACGACCGATTATATACTTCCTTCCCAAAATTCATAAAAATCCCTCAGTCCCTCCAGGCAGACCAATAGTAAACGGTATCGACTCTGTTTCAGCACGTTTGGGTCAGTACATCGATCATTTCATGAAACCTCTGGTGTTTAACACCACAGCGTTTCTAAAGGATACCAAACATATCATACAAGTAGTTGAGAAATTACCGTGTAAAGATAATAGTATATTAGTGACGGCTGATGTCAGCTCTCTTTACACGATAATTGGTCATGCCGATGCGATTAGATCAGTACAATGGGCTCTTGATAAATCGGACTTGCCAGTCAAATTAAAAGAATTTTTGTTGAATGCCTTAGAGTTTTGTCTTACTAGGAACTATTTCTGGTACGGCGGAAAGTTCTTTTTGCAAATTCTCAGAGTTGCCATGGGTGCTCGCTTCGCTCCGAGCGTCGCAAATATTTTTATGGCTCTCTGGGAAGAGGATTTTGTCTTTGGTAGCAGACCGGCTCAGCTGGTCTGCTACCAAAGATATATAGATGATATTTTCCTGATTTGGGAGGGGGACATGGTCAGCCTCCAGCTTTTCATGTCCCGGCTTAACGGGAACACTAAGAACATCTGTCTCACATGGAAGGCTGATGTTTCCAGTATAGCCTTCCTGGATCTTGAGATTTTTAAACATGAGGGGGGTTTTAGGACCAAAAACTACTGTAAACCCACGGATAGGAACGGGTATATACCCCTTGATAGCTGCCATCACAGTTCATGGCTACTCAACATCCCCAGGGGGCAGTTTTTTCGCCTCCGGCGTAATTGCTACCTGGATGATGACTACTTTTCACAAGCCAATCATATGGCAAAAAAATTCCTACAGAAGGGCTATTCCAGTTCTCTTATAGCAGAGGAAGTACAAAAAGTAGGCAGTATGGATAGATCTTCCCTAGTTAAAAACCCAGATAGGAGACCACCTATGAATACAGAACAACAGAATTCCCAATATAGAATCATCTTGGACTACAACATCCAACATAAAAAGGTTGAAAAGATCATTCTAAAGTATTGGAACATTCTCAAAAAGGACAATGTTTTGGGCCCTACCCTTCCCGACCGTCCCAGATTTGTTTATCGGAGACCTCCAACCTTGAGAGATATGATTGCCCCAAGTGTGGTTGACCCTCCGGTGATCAAAGAAAGCAGATTATTTAGTTTTATGTCAGGATTTTATGCCTGTGGCAAATGCCCAGCCTGTAAACAATGCAAATTCAATGTTAAGAGAAGAAAGGAATTCAATGCTACTGCCACCAACAGAACCTATCAGATCAGGAATTTGATTACATGCGACACGGTGGGAGTTGTATACATGTTAGGCAAAACCAGGGGAGTGCTGAATAGTGCAGTGCGAATGCGGACTGCAATATGTAGGAAGAACTTCTCGACCAATGGGTGTCCGTATAGCGGAGCATGTTAACAATATTAAAAAAGGTTTAAACTCACACCATGTATCGAAACATTTCAGACTGTGCCACAATAGGGACCCTAGGAAATTACATTTCTGGGGTATAGAAAAAGTTTCGAAACATTGGAGGGGCGGTAATTTTATCAGGCAATTGAGTCGCCGCGAATCTCTTTGGATCCATGAAACAAAAGTTGGAGTCCCTAGAGGGTTAAACATTGAGTTCGACCTTAATTGCTTTATCTCTGACAAATGAGTTTTATTTTCTTATATATAATCTTATATATAATTTTATATATTTTTACATATTTGTATTCTATGCTTTTTTATATGTATGTGGTAATTCACTTTACAATGACATCTTGTGCCGTCTTAATGTAATTGCTCTTATAGCACTTTGAGTGGTGCTGTAATTTATAATAGATGACAGCGACCATTCCGACAGGTGACTTTTCCGACCATTTTTACCATTATGTTTTATTGTTTATTTGATTATAAGACATATCTATATCTTGATCGTAGTGTGCCTATTTCTTTTGAACCATATCTAATTTACTATCTGTTTTATATCTGTGGCTATAGTCCCAGCAAGTGTCTCCGTTCGTGATTATTTGGAATTTTGTTTCCGCTTCCGTTCTAAAGACACACTCTCTGCTGATAGTCGGCAGGTATTTAAGATCCCGGGTGACAGCCTGACTCCACCCCTGCTGACGAAGTCCATTGGACGTAACGCCGCGTACGGGGGCGGAGTCTCACGTCACCCGCTGTTATCTTGTCACAGCTGTTCGGACGCGAACAGTCTTTTTATCCTCATTTGATGTTGTTTTTATTAGCGCTTCCCTATGCGCTCTTTTATGGACTGTACCACGGTTTAAATAAATTTATACTGAGCTTAACGGAACGCTCTTAGATGTCCCTTCTTTTTCTTTTTGCCTCACCGCACTCTGGAGTTGCTTTACTACCTGCTGCACTGGAAGATTAGTTGCCGGATATCTTCCCAAATCACCAGATCAGCTGTTCCAGACTTCTCCAGCATCGGTGTTTCCTTATCACTTGCTGTATTGGAAGATTAGCTGCTGGATACCGTCTGAAATCGTCAGACCAGCTGTTCCGGACTCCCCCAGCATCGGTGTTAATTATGCCCTTTTTGATCTTCTTTCTGGTAAGCAGTTTATTTGCTCAGTTATGCTGAAGATTTTGGGTGTCTCCTAGCAAGAAGATATAAGACAGAGGAGGATACATATATATGTTTTTTATGGGACTCCCTGTGTTCATTTTCTCTCAAGTTTTTTGCGCTGCACTTTATTTTGTTTGTTATGACTTTACTGAGCAATGGCGCTGGAAATACCCGGATGAAAGACAGTTTTCTTGTCACTCAGACTCCTTCCACACCATGTCTCAGATTGATATGGCATTTGCCCCAGCGGACACCCTTCCCATTGTCTCTGCTGTTTCATACCTGTCTAAAGGTGTCTCAGACCACGCACCTCTTTCTGTGGACCTCGCCATCCTCCCAGGCTCAGGCCCTACCATTTGGCGTCTAAATTCTTACTGGCTGGAAGACGAGGTGGTACAGGTGACATGCAGGAAAGGTATTATGGAGTACTGGAAAGACAATCTGGGAACAGTGGACCCTAATATAGAATGGGAAGCCTTTAAAACCACATTGAGGGGCACATTCATGTCCATCACTGGGGTTATAAGAAAAAATAACCAGCAGCTTACCGGAGAACTAGAAACAGCCATGGTGCAAGCTGAGTCTGTTTATGCCACTAACCCGGCCCCTGAAATGAGAGAAGCATGGCTTCAGAAGCGTAGGGAATATGAACTCTGTTTACTAGACCTTACACAAAAGCTACTGTTACACGTTGCACAGAAATCATTTGAGCATGGTAACAAAGCTGGACGCCTCTTAGCATACCTGACCAGACCTGACCGCCCCCCTGTATCTATCCCACGTATCCCTACAGTACAAGGCCAAATTAGTGATGTTCCTGGGGATATCATGGAAACCTTTTTAAACTTCTATAAAGACCTGTACACATCTAGGGCCAACTACCCTGAGCCCCAACTAAATGACTACCTTGCTGACATATCTCTCCCCTTCCTTTCGACTGAGAGGAGAGATAAGTTGGAGGCACCCATCTCAATTGAAGAGATTGCAATGGCCATCTCACAAATGCCAGCCCATAAGACTCCTGGTCTGGACGGTTACCCTACCGAATGGTACACACAATTTAGGGATTTGCTATGCCCACTTCTACTACGTACATATAACAGGGCTTTAGATACTGGAATCCCCCCCCCACTATGCGAGAGGCCTTGATCATACTTTTCCTGAAACCCCGTAAAGACCCACTTAAATGTAAATCGGACCGCCCAATATCCCTCATAAATGTGGACGTTAAGATCCTGGCCAAAGTACTTGCAAATCATTTAAATGCTGTAGTCACAACCTTGGTCAGTAGTGACCAGGGGGGCTTTATATCTGGAAGGTCCACTAGAATGAATATTCATACATTATTCCACAATTTGCAATATCCACATGATTGCCCTCCTACACGGGTCATTGTATCCCTGGATACTTGCAAAGCATTCGATAGTGTGGAGTGGCCATATCTTTTCCGGGTATTGCAGCTGTATGGTTTTGGTCCTTGCATGGTGGCATGGATAAGACTCCTCTATGCTTCCCCCGAGCCTGTGTTCGGGTTAACTCTTCGGTCACTGAGTCATTTCTAATTACTAGGGGTACAAGGCAGGGATGCCCGTTGTCCCCACTCCTATTTGCCCTGGCCATGGAGCCGCTGGCAGTATGCATTCGCTCCTCCCCATCTATTAAAGGCCTTCCTATTGCTGCCATAGAGTAGCGAATCTCGCTTTATGCAGACAATACCTTGGTGTATCTGGCAGATACCAATGTGTCCCTCGGGGCACTGTTGGCCGAGATCAATACGTTCGGAGATTTCTCCGGATTCCGGGTGAATTGGGACAAATCTAGTCTTTTTCCCCTGGACTCCGCTGCGATTTCCCAGATCCACTCGGACTCTAAGTTGCAGGTGGTGTCATCTTTTCGATACATCGGGGTTTTTGTACAGTCACCTTTATTCACTTATATCAATAATAATTTATATCCTCTACTAACTTGCTTACAGGAGCAAACTAAACAATGGAAGGACCTACCTTTGGATCTTATGGGAAGGGCAAACTTACTCAAAATGGTATATCTACCGAAATTACTATATATTCTGGTCAATTCCCCCCTGTAAAATCCCTAAATCTATCTTTAAACATATAGATAAGATCTGTACAATGTTCCTGTGGAATGGCGGATCCCCTAGGGTGGCTCTTGAGACGCTAAGGCTGCCATCACATATGGCAGGCTTGGCGTTTCCAAATTTTTTACTATATTATTTAGCATCACAGTTGGTACATATCCATGACTGGCTGCACCCATTCTTGGCAAATGCATGTACCACCACTGAAGGAGCCATTGCAGCTTCCATGAAAACCCTCCATAATATTATTTACAGGGACAAGGTCCCAAATCGACCAGGTACCTCCATGCTGGCTACCTACCTTTCAATTTTCCGATACATCACTACAAAAATTTCTCGGCATACCTGGTCAGCATCCCCAAATAATCCTCTATGGTTTAACCCCACTCTGCAGGAACTATACTCTTTACCCGACACCAAACACTGGTATTCCAGGGGAGTGAAATATCTATGTCAGTTATACAATAAACAAGCCTTCAAATCCTTCTACCAACTGAGACTTGGCTTTGACATACCACGCTCCTACTTGTTCTACTATTATCAGCTTAGACATGCTATCCGAGCTCAATTTGGCTCACTAAATGATCCTACTGACTTACCTCCATTGGAGAAACTGCTGAGACAACCTGATCACAATAAACTTATTTCTGCCTACTACACTGCCCTAATGACCGATTTTAACCCCAGATTTAGTAAAACACAGGAAAAGTGGACATTTCACTTACAGAGGATGACTGGGCTGAGTTTAGTGACACGTACAAAAACACAGTTATTTCATCTAGGGACCGTGTCATACAGGTTAAGATTTTCCACCAATCTCACCTTACCCTGGCCAGGCTGTACAAAATGGGGTTGAAGCCCACAGCTGGAAGCTTCCGTGGCTGTGGCGGAGACGCTGATTTCCTACACTGCTTCTGGACCTGTCCAGTGGTTCAAGAGTTTTGGGTGGAGGTGGGTTCTTTCATTTCCTCTGCTCTAGGCCTTCCTAACATTATTCATCCTAAGAACGGTCTACTGGGGATCTTTGGTGACTTACAGATACCATTACAGGCTAAGAGACTACTACGTATTCTGTATTTTTATCTAAGAAAGGTTATATTGTTATCATGGAAAGGTGCACAGACATCTTTGAAATCCCTTTGGCTAAAATTAATTAATGACGTTATACCACTATATAAACTTACCTTTGAGCCGAGGAAACTGAAAAAAACGTTCCACAAAATCTGGGACAGATGGCTGGCCAGCCCCCTGACCCTCTCCTCATAATGTATGTATAATATGTGTTGCATGCAGGCAGTGCCAGGATATACTCTATACAGAATTACTACTGTTGCTATACATTGACAGAATGCTTGTGCTCTATATGTACATATGTGATCAATATGGGACCATTGTTTCACCATTTGTCCTTTATTTATACCTGAGCTATGTACTTGATGATACAGTATATACCAATGATTAACCGAGTTTTATTTAGTGGTTGTTGTTGTGCTTGTTTTGTACAACTGGTTTGTAAAAAAATCAATAAATATATCTTTAAAAAAAAAAAAGACATTATGCATCTCTTTCTGGATGTCACATTTGTCCAACTTTTTTAAATATAGAGACCAGGTATTGATTTTTGTGGTTTCTTTTACACTTTTGTAGCACTGAAGTATCTTTAATAGTCCTCCTACATTTGTTGATGGACTATATGTATTTTACAGCACTCTAATTTATAAGGGTTCCTTCACTTTTATAGTCACTCAATTTTCTTTGATCTCCAAATATCCTTGGCAGCTGGGTATATATCTTCCAAGGTAATCACATTTTTCACCAGCACCATTTTCTGCACTAGTTTTTCTAATCTACCGTGGCCTTTTTATTTACTGCCACTTTCACTTATATTTTGTTTTCATTTTTTCTTTTCTTTCACGGATGATTTGCACTTTTACACCATTGTTTTTCAGTAACTTTGGTTGAGTAAGAGGAGTTATATTATATAATTTTCTCTCTCACTGTTTGCACTAGCCAAAATTCCCCCCCTCTCCTTAAGGGAAGAGGATGCATTTCGCACAATCCCCTTCTTTTGCTATTCGTCACCTTGCACTCTTAGCATTCGGTTTTTCATCACGTTTGTCACTCTTGTTGGCATAGATATTTCTGTTTTAAGTCTAAATTAGGTTATATCATGATTGGATATCTATCCCTTTTAAATAAACTCTTGAGATATACTGATATTTATATTCTCAGTAATCGTTTCTACACTGATTCTTGTAATTTATTTTCACATTGATACACACACCTTCTGGTGTATAATATATAAATATTTCCAAATAAATTGCTCTTCGCCCCCTGTGTCATATATAAACACTTTGCATACTTGGGCTAGAACACTAATATAATATAACATATAGATAACATATTAATTTGTATCATTATGGTAATTTCCAGGTGCTTTGGTTCTCCATTTCCCTCCCTCCGGCTCTGGGTGAGGGCCACTTTGTCTGTGACCACCTGTAAGTCGCACGGGTCGGCTTTGCCTTCCTTTTGGGGTGCAGGTAGGGACGACGTCTCAGCGGAACCCAGAATCACAAGTGGGGGAAATTTTTGTCTTCTGTTTTGCTTTTAAAGAAGTCTCTGGATAAATGAGTGCATATGGTATAGAGGGTAAATATTAAGAGATTGTTTCCAACCATTTTGTGTAGAAGTCATATTTAACAATATTAAGATTTTGATCTTTTTTCTGATGTTATTGTAGAATTATAACAACCCCCTGAGGAAGACCATGACTCAATAAGGTTGAAATGCATTCGGGTTTTCTCCAACATCGGACAGCATAATTACAATCAATGTTATAGGTAGCATCGGTGTATGTATACCTCTTACAACAATTCTTTCATGATACCAATTCATTGTCTGATTTGCTACCCAATCCACTCGCAATATGTAAACCGGAGCTCATGTTTTTAAACTTTTTTTTTGTTTTGTTTTGTATGATATATGTCCAGAGTATTTTGTCAATAAAATCATTTTTTAACAAAAATCCTTTTTTTGACTTACAATTGCTGCTAAAAAACCCCACGGGGAACTTCTATCTTCTTTTCTGCAAAAATATGCATGGTATTGTCCTAAAAAGGGTTTGGGGACCAGGGTCCTGCCCCAGGGGACATGTATCAATGCAAAAAAAAGTGCATGCCTGTAAAGTGGCACGTGTTTCCCGTGCTTAGAACAGCCCCTGCACAAAATGACATTTTTAAAGGAATAAAAGTCATTTAAAACTGCTTGCGGCTTTAATGTAATGTCGGATCCCGGCAATATGGATGAAAATCAGTTCGACAAACGGCATGGGTACCCCCCCAGTCCATTACCAGGCCCTTTGGGTCTTGTATGGATATTAAGGGGAACCCCACACCCAAATTAAAAAAAGGAAAGGCGTGGGGCCCCCAGGCCCTATATACTCTGAACAGCAGTATACAGGCGGTGCAAACAAGACAGGGACTGTAGGTTTGTTGTTAAGTAGAATCTGTTTGTAATTTTGAACTGGTACATTTTTAAAGTGTAGCTCCAGCCAAAAAATCTATTTTTAAGCTTTTTGGAAAACATAGGGAAGGGTTATCACCCCTGTAACATTTATTTTGCAGTCTGTGCACCTCTTCAGAAGATTTTACCTCACTTTCTGTCCCAATGACAAATGTTTTTTGAAAATTTGGGGTTTTTAGTGAAACAAGTATTGGTGATAAAGCATCAGTGGAGAGGGGACCTGTTTTTCCCATATTAACACTTACAGGAGAGAAGTTCCCTTCCTAGGGGTAGATTTCATCTCACTTCCTGTTGTCTCCTTCCATTTACAAGTAGGAGTCGTTTGTAAGTTGGATGTTTGAAAGTAGGGGCCTGCCTTATGTACTCTGCAGAAATTGGGGCCTTAGGTGTTGGTGTTGCCACAACACTGTAAGCCCTCACAGTTACGCTTGGTGGGCGCAGGAACGGGCCCTGCTGTGAAATATTAGATCAAGAATTGTAATTACATGCCATTGTTGAACAGGGGCAGAAAAATTGGGCCTTTGGTGGTGGTGGTGCTGGTGCCACAACACTGTAAGTCCTCACAGTTACTCTTGGTGGGTGCTGGAACGGGCCCTGCTGTGAAATTTTATATCACAAATTGTAATTACATGCACCTGTTGAACAGGGGCAGAAAAATTGGGCCTTGGGCACTGGTGCTGGTGTCACAACACTGCAACCCCTCACAGAAACTCTAGTTGAGCGCAGGAATGAGCCCTCCTGCAAAATATTGCATCAAAAATTGTAATTACACGCCCCTGTTAAACAGGGTCTGAAATTTGGGCCTTAGGCACTGGTGCTGGTGCCACAACACTGCAACCCCTCACAGATACTCTAGTTGGGTGCAGCAACGAACCCTCCTGCAAAATATTGCATCAAAAATTGTAATTACACGCCCCTGAAACAGGGGCTGAAAAATTGGGCCTTAGCCACCGGTGGCGACACCCAGAACCAAAAATGTTCCTTCAAGCTATCAGGATGATCATTGAGGAGGAAGAGGATAATCACTCTGCATAACAGGATAGTCACTCAGCATCAGCATAGGCAGTCTTAAAGGGATCTGACATTTCAAAAAAAAATATTCGGTTATATAAGCATCAGGTGCGTGGTAGCTGGTGGTGATCCAAGACTGATTCATTTTTATGGTTCAATTAGATTTTTATTAATTTTAAACAAGTTTATAACAAAGAAAGAATAACAACAATGCAAGAGACCTGACATCAAGTCTCTTGGTTTACCAAGATACAAAAATATATAAAATTCAAAATAGTGCAATCAATTCACCAAACATTGATCCTTTACATTGTTTCTTTGTCTGTGGGTCATATGTATGAGACAGTAGACTGTAAGGCATTGAGTACCCTGGTCTAGGAAGCCCCAATGGGGACCTTCTGCTTCCTTGGACTAGGTAGAGACTGGGTAGAAATACTAAGAAGAATATGTGTCAAACATATTATCTAAAATAAAGTGCAAAAACTTATAAAGTATAAGGAGTGAAAGGCATAAATAATCCTCCACTGGGGGAGGGACAGTTATTGGAATGGATTGCAGTTGTACAAGTCTTGGAAAATCTGGAAAAAGAGGTTAGAAATAAGAAAAGAAATGAAAAGGGAGAGATTAGGTTTGTTCAATAGGAGAACAAGAGGGGAGGAGGGGGGGGGGAGACAGCGAACCTCGATCTGTCAAACCAACCATGGGGTACCACCTAAGTTTTACTACAAAACCGTATGTGACCTTTAGGGAGGATTCGTAGTCTTCAATCTCTGTTTAAGCTTGTCTGTGGAGTAATGCCTCTAAACACTGCAGACATATGAAAATTTAGCTTGTTTATCAAGGACATTGGCCTGCATTTCTTCCATTAACATTATGTTGTTTACCTCATTAACCCACTCCATTATAGAGGGGGAGTGGTAGTTTTCCAGTGTCTGGGAATGAGCTGTCTACCTGCACTGATGAAAAACTTCAAAAGACTGTTTTTCTGTGATTTTACAGTCCCGGGTAAAATGGAGAGGAGGGCAATGGTGGGAGAAGGTATTAGAGGTTTATCATAGATCTCTGAATAAATGTGGAAAACCTGTGTCCAAAATGGTAGAAGCACATCACATTCCCACCAGATATGTAAATAAGTACCTTTCTTGGAGTTGCATCTCCAGCACATGTCTGAACTGGTAGGAAACATCATCCTAAGGGTTGTGGGGACCCGATACCACCTTGATAGGACTTTATAATTCTTCTCCTGCATGTAACTCGAAATCGAGGTCTTACTTGTGAAGAGAAAGGCTTTACTCCAGTCTCCCTCGGATATTTCAATCCCAACCTCCGCTGACCATTTTGTTGTGTAAATAGGAAGGACACCGTGAATGTGTTCTAAGATTTGTTTATATATAAGTGATAAAGGGTGCCGTGGAGTCTCTGGTAGAATGCAGAGTTGTTCAAATCCACTTAAAGGTCTGTGAATTAGGTTAGAGTCGTGTATTTGTTTGCAGTATATGTTCAGATGTCTACGAGTAAGCCAAGTCACTCTAGAGGCTGTGTCTGATAGAGCAGATGCAAATGTACCTAAGGTGGGGTCGACAAATTGTCATGCCGTGGGCCAAGACTCTCTATGATAGTTGTCTAGGGAGTATATGGAGTGGCCCTCCAGAAGTTTTGGGTTGTCAAACAAAGGGGTGAGTGGGCTGGGTTCCGAGGATAGAGCATAAGTAAGTTTCCTACGATACCAAATCGCCAAAGCATCTCTTGTGAGAGGGGACATCGCAGCGATCGATTTAAATGAAAGGTCGTATCCCCAGAGAAGGGCTCTGAGGTCATATGTGGATAGGTCTTGCTCCACGAATGTGGTAGCCTTGGTCATGGGGCGAGGGAACCATTCGAGGATACGGGAAATAACTGCGAACGTATGATATAGCTCAAAGTCCGGTAAACCCAACCCACCTTTTGTAATGGGAGAGCACCAAAGTTTATGTTTCAGCCTCGGGTGGCTACCCTTCCAAACAAAACGAATAGCCATTGATCGAAGGGAGCGGAAAAAGGCAGGGGGGAGGGCTATGGGGAGGGCCTGAAACAAGTATAGGAGTTTGGGGAGGATGTCCATTTTTAGTGCATTAATACGACCCACCCAGGATACCGCTAAATCCATTCGTTCTTCCATTAAATGTCTGAGTTTTAGCAGGAGAGGGCTAAAGTTCAGGGCGTAAATATCTGAGGTGTTTTTTTGGAATAGCCGTACCTAGGTAGGAGATGGAATTCGGTTTCCATTGAAATGAAAAGTTAGATTGGAGAGTTGAGAGTGTAGGTTGTGGTAAAGATATGTTTAGGGCCTCCGTTTTGGAGATGTTTAATTTATAGTTACTAGGGATGAGCTTCGTGTTCGAGTCGAACCCATGTTCGACTCGAACATCGGCTGTTCGGTCGTTCGCCGAATTGCGAACGATATGGGCCGTTCGCGCCAAATTCGTGTGGCGCGTCACGGCCCATAATTCACTGCGGCATCACAGTGCATTGCTGGCTGATGATTGGCCAAGCATGCACTATGACCCGCATGCTTGGCCAATCACAGCGCCGCCTGAACAGAGAGCCGTAATTGGCCAAAGCCAAGGAGGCTTTGGCCAATTATGGCTCAGGGGATTTAGTACACGCCCCACACTATATAAGGCCGCCTGCACGGCGGCCCTGTGTAGTGTGTGTTCCGGTGTGCTGAGAGATAGAGAGAGAGACAGTGTCATTTGATTTGAGTTAGATAGATTAGGCAGAACAGTCAGTCAGTTAGCTGCACTTACAGTGTATTGTGTATATATATGCATCCCAGGTGTTGCATATATATATATACACTGTATTCAGTTTAGCTAGATCCGTTCCTGTTATCTTCTAGACTATTTACATTTAGTGCAGTGCGTCCTGCTCATAGTGTTCAGCTAGATCTGTTCCTGTTATCTTCTAGACTATTTACATTTAGTGCAGTGCGTCCTGCTCACAGTGTTCAGCTAGATCCGTTCCTGTTATCTTCTAGACTATTTACATTTAGTGCAGTGCGTCCTGCTCACAGTGTTCAGCTAGATTCGTTCCTGTTATCTTCTAGACTATTTACATTTAGTGCAGTGCGTCCTGCTCACAGTGTTCAGCTAGATCCGTTCCTGTTATCTTCTAGACTATTTACATTTAGTGCAGTGCGTCCTGCTCACAGTGTTCAGCTAGATCCGTTCCTGTTATCTTCTAGACTATTTACATTTAGTGCAGTGCGTCCTGCTCACAGTGTTCAGCTAGATCCGTTCCTGTTATCTTCTAGACTATTTACATTTAGTGCAGTGCGTCCTGCTCACAGTGTTCAGCTAGATCCGTTCCTGTTATCTTCCTACTGACAGGCAGGCTTGTCTGGTTACAGTATATAAAGCTACCTGAAGAAAATTACAGGTGTTCTATTTGATCCTATTAGTACCACGGTCAGGCAGCTAGACTATTTACATTTAGTACAGTGCGTCCTGCTCACAGTGTTCAGCTAGATCCGTTCCTGTTATCTTCCTACTGACAGGCAGGCTTGTCTGGTTACAGTATATAAAGCTACCTGAAGAAAATTACAGGTGTTCTATTTGATCCTATTAGTACCACGGTCAGGCAGCTAGACTATTTACATTTAGTACAGTGCGTCCTGCTCACAGTGTTCAGCTAGATCCGTTCCTGTTATCTTCCCACTGGCAGGCAGGCTTGTCTGGTTACAGTATATAAAGCTACCTGAAGAAAATTACTGGTGTTCTATCCCAGCTTAGTGCAGCTACAGGCCATTAGTATGTCTGGAAGGCCAAGAAGGAGAGGCAGACAGTCACAAGCCAATAAGAGAGGGCAAGCAGGCTCTGTGTCTAGTGCTGGTCGTGGAGACGGTGCATCCTCATCAGCACGTGGCCATGGGACACGCTTGGCCTTTTTTTCGGCAGCTGGCCGTGTTGAGCCGCAACATGTGGAAGACTTGGTCGAGTGGATGACCAAGCCGTCCTCATCCTCCTCATCCTCTCTCACCCAAGGTGCTTTGTCTGGCAAAGCAGCGGCCTCTTCCCTCAGCTCAATGTCATCAGTGACTCCTTCCCTAGCTCCACCATGTCCTCCTGAGGATTCCCTCGAACTGTTTGACCACAGTGTTGGGTACATGCTCCAGGAGGATGCCCAGCGTTTGGAAGGCTCTGATGATGATACTGAGCTCGATGAAGGCAGTAACATGAGCACGGACAGAGGGGGTGCCCAAGAAGGACAGCAATCTGGCAGTCATGCTCCCCCTGCTGCAGCATACTGCCAGGTTTGCTCCAGTGATGAGGAGGGAGGGGATGATGAGGTCACTGACTCAACGTGGGTGCCTGATAGGAGAGAGGAGGAGGAGGAGGAGGAGGCGGCACATCACCAACGAGGCAGGATGCCCTCCAGGGGCCAACCTAAGGGCAGCACATTGACTGCATCACACCCCAAAGCTCCACATGTGCAGGGCGCTGCAGTCTCTGCGCGTTATTCAAAAAGTTCTTTGGTGTGGGCCTTTTTTGAGACCAGTGCATCAGATCGCACCGCTGCTATTTGCAACATATGTCTCAAGCGTATCTCGCGTGGCCAAAACATCTCCCGCTTGGGTACCACATGCTTGACCAGGCATATGTTGACCTGCCATGCAGTTCGTTGGCAAGCGTATCTAAAAGACCCACACCAAAGAACAAAGAGGATCTCTCCTTGCTCCTCATCAGCTGAGATTTCCAACCCCACTAGACCTCCAGTCCTCTCTGAGACCTGCAGTGAGAGGAATGAAGGTGTAGAATTAGGTGTGTCACAGCCAAGTACTTGTGGGCAATCTGCTTTTGGTACACCGACATCAGATTGTACCAGGCAAATTTCCCTGCCCCAGCTGCTGCACCGCTGAAAGAAGTTTGCTCCCAGCCATCCACATGCCCAGCGGTTGAATGCTAGCTTGGCAAAATTGCTAGCACTTCAACTGCTGCCTTTTCAGTTGGTAGACTCTGCCCCCTTCCGTGAGTTTGTGGAATGTGCGGTTCCTCAGTGGCAGGTACCCAAACGCCACTTTTTCTCACAGAAGGCGATTCCGGCTCTCTACCGGCATGTGGAAGGCAATGTCCATGCCTCGCTGGACAGGCCGGTCAGCGGTAAGGTGCATATTACCGCTGACTCATGGTCCAGCAGGCATGGACAGGGACGTTACCTAAGTTTCACGGCGCATTGGGTGACTCTGCTGGCAGCTGGGAAGGATGCAGGACAAGGTGCAGTAGTGTTGGAGGTTGTTCCGCCACCACGCCTCCAAAATGCTGATTGTGACACACCTCTCTCCTCCACCCCCTCCTCTTCTTCTTCCTCCATGGCCTCTTCCTCGGAACCAGCGGTGCTCCGTAGTCGTTCAAGGGGCTACGCAAGTACGCAGGCCAAAAGATGCCATGCGGTGCTTGAGCTGGTGTGCTTGGGGGACAGGAGCCACACTGGGGCAGAGGTTCTGTCAGCTCTGCAGGGGCAGGTTCAGAGGTGGTTGACGCCACGCCAACTTAAGGCAGGAATGGTAGTTTGCGACAATGGCACCAACCTCCTCTCTGCCCTCCGACAGGGACAAATGACCCATGTGCCCTGTTTGGCTCACGTCCTTAACTTGGTGGTGCAGCGGTTCTTGGGCAGGTACCCAGGCTTACAGGATGTCCTGAGGCAGGCCAGGAAAGTCTGTGTGCATTTCCGCCGGTCATATAATGCCAGTGCTCGGCTGACGGACCTCCAAAAGGAGTTTAACCTGCCCAAGAACCGCCTAATCTGTGACATGCCCACCAGGTGGAACTCAACGTTGGCCATGCTGCAGCGGCTGCACACGCAGCAGAGGGCCATCAATGAGTACCTGTGCGACTATGGCACCAGGACAGGGTCAGGGGAGCTTGGTTTTTTTTCCCCACGCCAGTGGGCCATGATCAGGGATGCATGCACTGTCCTGTCACCATTCGAGGAGGCCACGAGGATGGTGAGCAGTGACAGTGCATGCATCAGTGACACTGTCCCCCTTGTCCACCTGTTGGAGCACACGCTGCATGGAATAATGGACAGGGCACTTGAGGAAGAACAGAGGCAGGAAGAGGAGGACTTCCTTAGCTCTCAAGGCCCCCTTTATCCAGACAGTGTTCCTGCGTGCCCGCCGATCACACAGGAAGAGGACGAGGAGGAGGAGGAGGAGGAGGAAGATTGTGTCAGTATGGAGGTGGAGCCTGGCACTCAGCATCAGCAGCAGTCTTTAAGGGATCAGTCCCAAGAAACACATGGACTTGTATGTGGCTGGGAGGAGGTGGCTGCGGACGTTGTCGTCCTTAGTGACCCAGAGGACTCTGGACCGAATGCCTCAGCAAACCTACGCTGCATGGCCTCCCTGATCCTGCAAAGCCTGCGTAAGGATCCTCGTATTCGTGGTATCAAGGAGAAGGACCAATACTGGCTGGCAACCCTCCTTGATCCACGTTACAAGGGTAAGGTTGCGGACCTTATCTTGCCATCGCAGAGGGAGCAGAGGATGAAACATCTTCGGGAGGCCTTGCAGAAAGGTCTGTGCAATGCGTTCCCAGAGACTGGGAGGTTACAAACTCCTGTTTCTGGACAACGTGTTGCTGAGGCTTCGGTCAGTCAAAGAAGGAGCGGTGGAGAAGGTGGCCATCTGACCGATGCGTTCAGACAATTTTTTGGTCCGCAGCCCCAAGGTATGATCGGTTCCAGCAACCATCGCCAGCGTCTGTTTTACATGGTGCAGGAATACCTAGGGGCAAGATCAGACTTGGACACCTTTCCCACCGAAAATCCTCTGGGTTACTGGGTCTTGAGGATGGATCACTGGCCAGAGCTTGCACAGTATGCAATTGAGCTACTGGCCTGTCCTGCATCCAGCGTTCTTTCGGAACGCACATTCAGTGCTGCTGGAGGCGTGGTAACCAATCACAGGGTGCGTCTGTCCACCGACTCGGTCGATCGGCTGACCTTCATAAAAATGAATCAGTCTTGGATCACCACCAGCTACCAAGCACCTGATGCTGATGTAACCGAATAATTTTTTTTGAAATCTCAGATCCCTTCAAAGACTGCCTATGCTGATGCTGAGTGACTATCCCTGAGTAATTATCCTCTTCCTCCTCAATCATCACGCTGATAGCTTGTAAGAACATTTTTGGTTCTGGGCGCCACCACCAGTGCCTAATGCACAATTTTTCAGCCCCTGTTTAACAGGGGCGTGTAATTACAATTTTTGATGTAATACTTTGCAGCATGGCTCGTTCCTGCATTCCAACTAGAGTGTCTGTGAGGGGTTGCAGTGTTGTGGCACCAGCACCAGTGCCTAAGGCCCAATTTTTCTGCCCCTGTCTAACAGGGGCGTGTAATTACAATTTTTGATGCAATACTTTGCAGCAGGGCTCGTTCCTGCGTTCCAACTAGAGTGTCTGTGAGGGGTTGCAGTGTTGTGGCACCAGCACCAGTGCCTAAGGCCCAATTTTTCTGCCCCTGTCTAACAGGGGCGTGTAATTACAATTTTTGATGCAATACTTTGCAGCAGGGCTCGTTCCTGCGTTCCAACTAGAGTGTCTGTGAGGGGTTGCAGTGTTGTGGCACCAGCACCAGTGCCTAAGGCCCAATTTTTCTGCCCCTGTCTAACAGGGGCGTGTAATTACAATTTTTGATGCAATACTTTGCAGCAGGGCTCGTTCCTGCGTTCCAACTAGAGTGTCTGTGAGGGGTTGCAGTGTTGTGGCACCAGCACCAGTGCCTAAGGCCTAATTTTTCAGCTCCTGTTCAACAGGGGCATGTAATTACAATTCTTGATCTAATATTTCACAGCAGGGCCCTGTGAGGGCTTACAGTGTTGTGGCCACAGCAACACCTAAGGCCCAAATTTCTGCTGAGTATATAGGGCAGGACCCTACTTTCAAACATCTAACTTACAAATGACTCCTACTTGCAAACGGAAGGAGACAACAGGAAGTGAGATGAAATCTACCCCTAGGAAGGGAAATTCTCTCCTGTAAGAGTTAATATGGGAAAACAATTTCTCCTTTCCACTGATGCTTTCCAATCCTTGTTCCACAAAAAAACCCAAATTTTCAAAAAACATTTTTCATTGGGACAAAAAGTGAGGTGAAATCTTCTGAAGAGGAGGAAAGACAGCAAAACAAATGTCACAGGGGTGATAACCCTTCCCTATGTTTTCCAAAAAGCTTAAAAAAGATTTTTTGGCTGGAGCTAAACACGTTAAAAATGTACAGAAAGGGGGGGGGGGGTTGGAGTATTGATACCCCTGGGATTTTTTTGGTGCTTTTCAAAATTTCAATAGATCAATATGGAAAAATAAATCAAAAGGAGAAAAAAACACTGTATGCAAATTGCCAAACTGACTGTAAGTAATCTTTTGATTCAAAATCTTTAATAGTTTAAGAATATTACAAAACATCATCTAAAAACAAGCACAATTTTGAACAATCACGATCAATCAATGAAATATTTTAAAATTAGAAACCACTTTGCGATACCAATCTCAACATGTTTCGCTCAACACATGAGCTTCATCAGGAGTTTTTTGGTACAGATGTGGCATACTATAGGTGAAAAGGAAGAAAAAGAAAAAACAAAATACAAATCAGATGCTTACAAAACATTTAAAGATGAAGAATACATTAAGTAGTACTGAAAAAACACATGGTATATATACATTTGCATACAAACAATGAATGTGTATGGGTGGAACTCTCACGTTTCTACAGGTCTATGATAATGACAATCTAAAACATGGTGGACAAATAGTTATGATTATTATATGATGTGTACTTTAGTTTCCAAGTCCACAAAAGCAAAGTACACCAATGTGGACATGGGAAAGACATAAAAACATAAAAAAGTGGGATTTGCTTACCAAGCCCAAATAGGTTTGAAGATGAATAGTAGACAACATAGATTGTGAATGTATATAAAGTTCCGTGGCTCAAATACCAGTCAATTACATGCGTCTCACCCGTCTAGGACCTCCCAAAACCGCTTTTTGGTCCACAGAGGGGCCCAAGTGTAGAGTAACTGAAAATTAAATATTAAAAGGGAGTAATGAATTGCTTCTAATTAGGCTACTGCGGGGGAACAGGGCAGTTATAAAGAGCAGTGAAAAGTTTGAAAATTACCTTCCAGGTTGAATCAAAGAGTAAATGTTCAGGGCTGAAATAGCCGTATAAACAAAAGCATAAAGGAGAGCAACGCTCCAGTTTCACCACAAGGTGGCACTTCAAGTTGACAACCCTTAAGAGTCAGATCAAGAGATCCAAGTATACACTGCCCCAGTAAACTACAAGAGACAATACAATAAAACAGCCAATTACTCTAAAAAACTTCTTATTAGCAGTATCATTGATTCGGTCATCAGCAAGAGATGACCCTTCTCCGATGAACCGCTTCGCTTACCTGAGAGGTAGGGTGGATGTGTACGGAAGGGGAGAGCGGCATATACCTCCCCTTGCAGCCTCAGAGCCACTGTCAGGAGATAGCGGCTATTGAGCCGTATTATATGGATCCCTCCATCACGATGGCGTCTGACGTCACCATCGGGATGCGGACGCATCGTGAGGCCCTCCCTCAGGTCACATGTGGCCAATGGATAGCAAGAGGGCGAAGCCGGATACCGTCCAGGCTCCGCCACTCCTAGTCGGGCGTACGTGCTTCAGGCACTAGTTCCGACAGTGTAGGTGGGCGCATGCGCAGGCAGGGAGCGAACGTCGTTCGAGTCCCATTATCGCGCAGGCGCGCTACAACCAAGACGTAAAGGAAGAAATACTGAGCGGCAACAGCCTTGAATGTTAAACATTACCTGTCAGGGACAGAGCAGGAAACAGGCCAATCATTGGATACATATCAGCCATATTGACTAAGGGAAAAGGAATGGGAAAGAAAATATATGCATATGGAAAGAAACATTTAAAAGTGATAAATGTTTCAAAAAATACTGAGCAGTTACCCAAACCTGTCTGATATTCTGTTCCAATGATTTGCCACATATGAATACAAATGCCATGACTTACAGGATTAAATTAAAAATTGGGATAAAGGATAAAATTTAATAAATTATATTTGAATAGACAAGCTAACTAGGAGTAACTTGCTGGTTTGACCACCGGACACATGTATCCTGACAGGGAGTTTGATACCTCTAGGGCCCCCAGGGGAGGGTGATTGATTACTCACTCCACACCCTAAGTGCCCGTGGCGTCCGTGCGGACCAAAGCAAAACAGGGGGGGGGCAGAGAGAGGACCTACATTGGCGGGGAGACGGTAATCATTTACATAGTTTTATCAAAAAAATGAATTTATTTTAATTTAAAGGAATAATAAATTTAAATTTATATTGGCTTGGAAAGGAGACCCCACTGTATATGAGAACAACCCGGAAATAACCACATAGAATAGACAAAGAATACATAGTATATACAACAAATGTATACTAGAATTGTGTATCGTGAAATCTTGACAAGTTTAGATAAAATAAAAAAAAACAAACAAAATAAACAAGGGCAGATATATCTGGTGGACTAAAGGAATGGTTTGAAACTCAAAGCATCATTGAGGCCTGGAGGTTTTAAAGCGGACAGGGTGTGTATCCACCGGGTCTCACGTTGCAAGAGTATTTTATCATAGTCACCCCCACGCTCCCCTGGGGGGACATGTTCCAACGCAAAAAAATGCATTTTGTTACTGTCAAAATCATGGTGCAGGCCCATGTGTCGGCTAATGGGCGTCTCCATTTTCTTTTTTAGAACCAGGGATACATGGTCCCTGATCCTGCAGAAAAAGGGGCGCTTAGTTTTGCCTATATAAAATCCTTGGCATTCACACATCATGATGTATACAATCCCAATGGATTGACAAGTGACGGAGAAATTTGGTTTAAAGTGGCGGCCATTGGGGAGTATAATGCCTCTCGCAGAGTGAATAAATCTACAAAAGGGGCATTTGTGGCAAGGTCTACACCCCTTACGGGATTCTGTTGTTGATTGTACACCAATATCATAATGGCTGTGTACCAAAGTATCCCTCAGAGATCTAGATCTTCTAAATGTGATCTCCGGGTAAGATTTTAAATGCTTGGATACTTTCTCATCTCCCATTAGGAGGTACCAGTATTTTTGGATGATCTCACGTACTTGCTTTTGTTGGCCTGAAAATCTGGTGATTAGTCTGACACTAGAGTCTGCCTTGTTAGGTCTAGCTTGATGTATAAGTAGGGATCTCTTTTGGCTCTTGGCTTTTAGATAGGCCTTTTTCAAACACTTTTTGCTATAGCCTCGTTGGCTCAAACGAGACTGCAATAGTTTCGCTTGGTATTCAAAATCTGATTCAGTGCTACAATTACGTCTTATCCTGAGATATTGCCCATAGGGTAAATTATTGATAAGGGGGGCGGGATGTGAGCTTGTGGCATGTAGTACCGAATTACCCGCCGAGGGTTTTCGGTACAAGGTGGTTCCAATGTTGCCTTCATCGTCTACTAGTACTTGAACATCTAAAAAGGTCAACTGATGTTGGCTCATTTCAAAAGTGAATTTCAGATTATATTTGTTGACCTTCAGACTTTCAAGGAAGGCAAGAAGGTTGGATTTGCTGCCCTGCCAGATAAAGAAAATGTCATCGATGAATCGCTTCCATGTCAGGACATGCTCAAAGAATGCCTGCATGTCCTCCCTGAAGAACAACTCACGCTCCCACCCCCCCAGATACAGGTTGGCATAAGCTGGGGCACATTTCGTCCCCATAGCCACTCCCTGTATCTGGAGGTAGTGGGAGCCCCCGAACAAAAAAACGTTGTTGGACAAAATAAAAAACAAAAGATCCAAGATGAATCGGTTGTAGCTCACCGAGGCATCCGGATCTTCAGATAGGAAGCCCCCCACAACTTCCACCCCCAATTCATGAGGGATAGAGTTGTAGAGGGCTTCCACATCTAGAGCCACAGAGGGCTCTTGGCTAATGGCTCTAGATGTGGAAGCCCTCTACAACTCTATCCCTCATGAATTGGGGGTGGAAGTTGTGGGGGGCTTCCTATCTGAAGATCCGGATGCCTCGGTGAGCTACAACCGATTCATCTTGGATCTTTTGTTTTTTATTTTGTCCAACAACGTTTTTTTGTTCGGGGGCTCCCACTACCTCCAGATACAGGGAGTGGCTATGGGGACGAAATGTGCCCCAGCTTATGCCAACCTGTATCTGGGGGGGTGGGAGCGTGAGTTGTTCTTCAGGGAGGACATGCAGGCATTCTTTGAGCATGTCCTGACATGGAAGAGATTCATCGATGACATTTTCTTTATCTGGCAGGGCAGCAAATCCAACCTTCTTGCCTTCCTTGAAAGTCTGAAGGTCAACAAATATAATCTGAAATTCACTTTTGAAATGAGCCAACATCAGTTGACCTTTTTAGATGTTCAAGTACTAGTAGACGATGAAGGCAACATTGGAACCACCTTGTACCGAAAACCCTCGGCGGGTAATTCGGTACTACATGCCACAAGCTCACATCCCGCCCCCCTTATCAATAATTTACCCTATGGGCAATATCTCAGGATAAGACGTAATTGTAGCACTGAATCAGATTTTGAATACCAAGCGAAACTATTGCAGTCTCGTTTGAGCCAACGAGGCTATAGCAAAAAGTGTTTGAAAAAGGCCTATCTAAAAGGCAAGAGCACAAAGAGATCCCTACTTATACATCAAGCTAGACCTAACAAGGCAGACTCTAGTGTCAGACTAATCACCAGATTTTCAGGCCAACAAAAGCAAGTACGTGAGATCATCCAAAAATACTGGTACCTCCTAATGGGAGATGAGAAAGTATCCAAGCATTTAAAATCTTACCCGGAGATCACATTTAGAAGATCTAGATCTCTGAGGGATACTTTGGTACACAGCCATTATGATATTGGTGTACAATCAACAACAGAATCCCGTAAGGGGTGTAGACCTTGCCACAAATGCCCCTTTTGTAGATTTATTCACTCTGCGAGAGGCATTATACTCCCCAATGGCCGCCACTTTAAACCAAATTTCTCCGTCACTTGTCAATCCATTGGGATTGTATACATCATGATGTGTGAATGCCAAGGATTTTATATAGGCAAAACTAAGCGCCCCTTTTTCTGCAGGATCAGGGACCATGTATCCCTGGTTCTAAAAAAGAAAATGGAGACGCCCATTAGCCGACACATGGGCCTGCACCATGATTTTGACAGTAACAAAATGCATTTTTTTGCGTTGGAACATGTCCCCCCAGGGGAGCGTGGGGGTGACTATGATAAAATACTCTTGCAACGTGAGACCCGGTGGATACACACCCTGTCCGCTTTAAAACCTCCAGGCCTCAATGATGCTTTGAGTTTCAAACCATTCCTTTAGTCCACCAGATATATCTGCCCTTGTTTATTTTGTTTGTTTTTTTTATTTTATCTAAACTTGTCAAGATTTCACGATACACAATTCTAGTATACATTTGTTGTATATACTATGTATTCTTTGTCTATTCTATGTGGTTATTTCCGGGTTGTTCTCATATACAGTGGGGTCTCCTTTCCAAGCCAATATAAATTTAAATTTATTATTCCTTTAAATTAAAATAAATTCATTTTTTTGATAAAACTATGTAAATGATTACCGTCTCCCCGCCAATGTAGGTCCTCTCTCTGCCCCCCCCCCTGTTTTGCTTTGGTCCGCACGGACGCCACGGGCACTTAGGGTGTGGAGTGAGTAATCAATCACCCTCCCCTGGGGGCCCTAGAGGTATCTAACTCCCTGTCAGGATACATGTGTCCGGTGGTCAAACCAGCAAGTTACTCCTAGTTAGCTTGTCTATTCAAATATAATTTATTAAATTTTATCCTTTACCCCAATTTTTAATTTAATCCTGTAAGTCATGGCATTTGTATTCATATGTGGCAAATCATTGGAACAGAATATCAGACAGGTTTGGGTAACTGCTCAGTATTTTTTGAAACATTTATCACTTTTAAATGTTTCTTTCCATATGCATATATTTTCTTTCCCATTCCTTTTCCCTTAGTCAATATGGCTGATATGTATCCAATGATTGGCCTGTTTCCTGCTCTGTCCCTGACAGGTAATGTTTAACATTCAAGGCTGTTGCCGCTCAGTATTTCTTCCTTTACGTCTTGGTTGTAGCGCGCCTGCGTGATAATGGGACTCGAACGACGTTCGCTCCCGGCCTGCGCATGCGCCCACCTACACTGTCGGAACTAGTGCCTGAAGCACGTACGCCCGACTAGGAGGGGTGGAGCCTGGACAGTATCCGGCTTCGCCCTCTTGCTATCCATTGGCCACATGTGACCTGAGGGAGGGCCTCACGATGCGTCCGCATCCCGATGGTGACGTCAGACGCCATCGTGATGGAGGGATCCATATAATACGGCTCAATAGCCGCTATCTCCTGACAGTGGCTCTGAGGCTGCAAGGGGAGGTATATGCCGCTCTCCCCTTCTGTACACATCCACCCTACCTCTCAGGTAAGCGAATCGGTTCATCGGAGAAGGGTCATCTCTTGCTGATGACCGAATCAATGATACTGCTAATAAGAAGTTTTTTAGAGTAATTGGCTGTTTTATTGTATTGTCTCTTGTAGTTTACTGGGGCAGTGTATACTTGGATCTCTTGATCTGACTCTTAAGGGTTGTCAACTTGGAGTGCCACCTTGTGGTGAAACTGGAGCGTTGCTCTCCTTTATGCTTTTGTTTATACGGCTATTTCAGCCCTGAACATTTACTCTTTGATTCAACCTGGAAGGTAATTTTCAAACTTTTCACTGCTCTTTATAACTGCCCTGTTCCCCCGCAGTAGCCTAATTAGAAGCAATTCATTACTCCCTTTTAATATTTAATTTTCAGTTACTCTACACTTGGGCCCCTCTGTGGACCAAAAAGCGGTTTTGGGAGGTCCTAGACGGGTGAGACGCATGTAATTGACTGGTATTTGAGCCACGGAACTTTATATACATTCACAATCTATGTTGTCTACTATTCATCTTGAAACCTATTTGGGCTTGGTAAGCAAATCCCACTTTTTTATGTTTTTATGTCTTTCCCATGTCCACATTGGTGTACTTTGCTTTTGTGGACTTGGAAACTAAAGTACACATCATATAATAATCATAACTATTTGTCCACCATGTTTTAGATTGTCATTATCATAGACCTGTAGAAACGTGAGAGTTTCACCCATACACATTCATTGTTTGTATGCAAATGTATATATACCATGTGTTTTTTCAGTACTACTTAATGTATTCTTCATCTTTAAATGTTTTGTAAGCATCTGATTTGTATTTTGTTTTTTCTTTTTCTTCCTTTTCACCTATAGTATGCCACATCTGTACCAAAAAACTCCTGATGAAGCTCATGTGTTGAGCGAAACATGTTGAGATTGGTATCGCAAAGTGGTTTCTAATTTTAAAATATTTCATTGATTGATCGTGATTGTTCAAAATTGTGCTTGTTTTTAGATGATGTTTTGTAATATTCTTAAACTATTAAAGATTTTGAATCAAAAGATTACTTACAGTCAGTTTGGCAATTTGCATACAGTGTTTTTTTCTCCTTTTGATTTATTTTTCCATATTGATCTATTGAAATTTTGAAAAGCACCAAAAAAATCCCAGGGGTATCAATACCCCAACCCCCCCCCTTTCTTTGCAACTTAATTAATAGGGATGCGGTGCTAAGGGTTAACTGTCCCTGCCCTCTAACAATATTTCTTGTACGTTAAAAATGTACCCGTTCAAAATTACAAAGAGATTCTACTTAACAATAAACCTACAGTCCCTGTCTTGTTTGCACCGCCTGTATACTGCTGTTCAGAGTATATAGGGCCTTTCCTTATTTTAATTTGGGTGCGGGGTTCCCCTTAATATCCATACAAGACCCAAAGGGCCTGGTAATGGACTGGGGGGGTACCCATGCCGTTTGTCTCACTGATTTTCATCCATATTGCCATGACCCGACATGACATTAAACCCGCAAGCAGTTTTAAATGAGATTTTTTCCTTTAAAAATGACATTTGGTGCAGGGACTGTTCTAAACACGGGAAACACGCGCCACTTTACAGGCATACTATAGACACCCCCCAGGTACGATATTTAAAGGAATATTTCACTTTTATTTTTTTACTTTAAGCATCATTAAAATCACTGCTCCCGAAAAAACGGCCGTTTTTAAAAGTTTTTTTTGCATTGATACATGTCCCCTGGGGTAGGACCCGGGTCCCCAAACCCTTTTTAGGACAATACCATGCAAATTAGCCTTTAAAATGAGCACTTTTGATTTCGAACGTTCGAGTTCCATAGACGTCAATGGGGTTCTAACGTTCGTGCGAACTTTCGGTCCGTTCGCAGGTTCTGGTGCGAACCGAACCGGGGGGTGTTCGGCTCATCCCTAATAGTTACTAAAGCGACCAAATCTGTCTATCTCTGCTAGTATTGAGGGTATGGATATATGAGGTTTGGTTACGTACAGGAGTAAGTCATCTGCGTAAAGAGAGAGTTTACAGTGAGATGAAGGGGTCTGGATGCCCTGTATGTTAGGATTCGATCTAATGGCTTGGGTGAGGTGTTCTATGACTAGGGCAAACAGAAGAGGGGAGAGGGGGCAGCCTTGTCTGGTGCCGTTAGTGATCGTAAAGTTGTGTGATTGGATACCATTCACTAGGACAGTGGCAGAGGGTGCAGAGTGGAGTGCCATAATGCGTGTCAACATTCTCGGGCCTAGACCTATTTGGGAGAGGGTGGACTGAAGAAAAGACCAACTGACCCTATCAAAGGCCTTCTCCGCATCACAAGAGAGGAGGCAGGTTGGTATGCGGTGGCGTTGGGCAAAAGTGATTAAATGTATGGTCTTGGTGGTGTTGTCCCTGGCCTCTCGACCCGGGACAAAACCAACCTGATCCTTATGTATTAAATTCGGTAACAGGGGGGAGAGAGACGGTTAGCAAGTATTTTGGCATATATTCTTTTAAATCAATATTTAGAAGGGAAATCGGTCTATAGTTGGAGCAGATGGACGGGTCCTTTCCAGCCTTAGGGATGACCACTATTTGGGCTTGGAGAATAGAAGTGGAGAGGGCAGCATTACCATCTAAAGCATTAAAAGCTTTCGCTAGTAAAGGGGAAAGTTGTGGTGCGAAGAGTTTGTAAAAACGAGAAGAGAACCTGTCGGGTCCAGGGCTCTTACCGTTCTTAAGGTTTTTTATGGCAGAGAGGAATTCTGTATCAGATAAAGATTCCTCCAGGTCCTGCGAGTCTGATGTCGGGAGAGATGGGAGAGCTATCTCTTGAATATAGGAGGCTAAGTCTGGCGATGTGGATGTAGATAGCGGGGTCTGAGGGGTGAGGTTATACAATGTTGAGTAATACTGGCGGAATTCTTCGGCAATGGCCGAATTCTGCCTGATTTTACCTTTAGTGGAAGAGTTTATGAATGGAATGGGGTTTCTAGTTTGGCGGGGTTGAAGGGTGGATGCAAGATGTCTGCCGCACCTATTGGCTTGAGAATAATACGTGAACCTGCCTTTGTCCCTAGCTATGAGAGACCTCTCCGCATAAATGCGCAGGAGGTCCCTCCTAGCGTTGGTGAGATCAAGGAGGGTCGAGTCAATGGGATTTTGTTTGTGCGATTCTTCTAGGTTGGCAATGGTAGTGAGAAGGCGCGTCGTATCTGCTATACGCGCACGTTTAAGTCTGGAACCGTGTTGCATAAATTTACCCCTGAGCACACATTTAAGAGCTTCCCATTTCGTGAAAGGATTAGTGGGATCATGAGTGTGGTCTGCTACAAAGTGTTTAATAGTCTGTGCTATATCCTGAGAGCGTACCAAGTCATTTAAGAGATTGTCATTCAATCTCCAAGATGAGTTTTGTTTGCGTGTAGGTGTGCGTCCCAAGCTCATGTGTATAGGGGCATGGTCAGACCAAAGAGTAATACCAATAGATGCGGATGGCGAGAAATCTAATAGGGATTGTGAGATAAAGAGATAGTCCAGTCTACCGTAAGTGGCATGTACAGGTGAGTAAAAAGTGTAATCTTTGGTGGTAGGGTATAGCATCCGCCATACATCCACAAGAGATAAGTCAGACAGGAGTGTTCTAATTTTGGTCAGGGAGGTTGGAGAAATCGAGTGACTTACCAGTTGAGGAGTCAAGTCGAGGTATCAAGGTGGCATTGAGGTCCCCTCCCAGAATCATGTTGACTGTACCAAATCTTTTCAGGCGGGCGATAACGGATGTGAGGAATTGTTGCTGGCTCTGGTTAGGAGAATACACGTTAATAACAGTATATATAACATTCATGTATGACAATTTAAAAAAAATATACCTGCCTAACGGGTCAATATACGAGTCAAGGACGTCTGGAGTAAAAGATGCGTGAAAGGCTATAGAGACCCCTTTAGCTTTTGCTATGGGGTTGGAACTGTGAAACCAAATAGGATAACATTTATAGAGGATTTTGTCTGACCTAAAATGAGTTTCCTGTAAAAGAAGGATTTGAGTCCGCAATTTATGGAAGTGATAAAGTATTTGTCGTCTCTTCTCAGGAACGTTAAGACCCCTACAGTTTAATGAGGAAATTTTCAAGGCGGTTTCTGGTGCCATAAGAAAATTGTTCTATCTGGCATGAAAAAACAGATAAAAGGGAGGTTCGCTGTCTCAAAAGACTGAGTGTAGGGGATTGGGGATGGAGAAGGAGGACATCTAGTGGTGAGAAAAAAGAAGGAGCTGAATTTAAGGGGATAGAAAGGAAAGAAGGAAAAGAAAAGAAGAAAAAGAGGTCAATACGGCTTCACTAATGGTGTTCTCAGCAACGTATCAGCTAACACCCCAAGGGGCGCTGAAAGACCTAATTGGGGGAACAGTGATCAGCGCATGGGGGAGCCCACACACGCCGGGCGGTAAAGAGTAAGATAACAAAAAATGTATGGCTCTGGATAATAACATAAACTGGTAACAATGAACATAACATTTCAGGGCCCTGCATGTCTGTGTAAGCAAAACACTGTACTAGTGACCTCCTGGGAGAGAA
The DNA here is from genome assembly GCA_037952835.1 of Lithobates septentrionalis. Lineage (NCBI taxonomy): Eukaryota > Metazoa > Chordata > Amphibia > Anura > Ranidae > Lithobates > Lithobates septentrionalis. The sequence goes on from JBBDGP010001294.1 coordinate 107,459, forward strand.
TATCTCCTAAAGGTTTCAGGATAAATGCACAGCATACAGGGCCATTTTCTCAGCAACTAGGGGAAAGGGAAGGAAGGGGGGGGAGGGATGGGAGAGGATGAGACATTACATGGAGTTTGAAGGACAGTGTCCTTGTAACGGGACACCGCACGTCAAAGATATCAGGGAACACAAACTTTAATATAAATCCTACATTAAGGAAATAAAACATATTGGATTAGTATTCAAGTGTTCCAATGAAATTGTAACCGGGGACGACGCCACCGGTTAGAAACCTGTGGGAGAAAAGAAAAAAAAGAAAAATTGAGAAGAGAGTTCATCCATCGGTCGCAGAGGAGAAGTCCGACTTGGGCCGTTTGTTCTTCTTTGATCGTTTCTGCCAACCTGGCGCAGCCTTGAAGCCCGGAGTGGCAGCATGGAGGGGCCAATCTGGGATGGAAATCTGTTGTAGTTCAAAAGTTCCAAGGAACTTGGGTAGATCACCTAACGTGCGGAAAGTCGCAGATTTTCCTTCGTGGGATGCAAACAAGTTGAAGGGGAAACCCCAGCGATACTTAATCTGCTTAGCTTGAAGGGCTCCGGTAAGAGGTTTCAGAGCCCGTCGCATGTCCAGAGTCAGTTTAGATATATCAGGGAGGAGAGACACTGGGGTTTCATTAAAGTAGATGGCAGATTGAGCACGTGCGTCTTGCATGATGGCGTCTTTAACCGCGTAGAAATGTACTCTACAGATCACATCTCTGGGGTGTTCCAGATTCGGATTTTTAGGGCCTAGGGCTCTGGGAACCCGGTCGAGCTCCAGCAGGTCATCTTTATCTTTCTGAAGCAAGTCATTAAAGATGGCTGTGACAGCCGGTGCAAGATCTTTGGTTTCAACCGATTCAGGCAGACTGCGTATGCATATGTTGTTACGTCTGGCCCTATTTTCCTGATCGTCCTGATGATACATCAATTGCTGAATCTGAAGGGTATGCTCAAAATAGTGTCATGCGTTTGCAAAGTGGATGCAGTCTCCTCCATGTTGTGTTCTACCTCCTCAATTCTGTTAGTGATATCTCTGCGGAGCTCAGACATCTCCTGTTTGTATGAACGCTCTAAGCGTTGCACATAGGCCTCAAAATCATGTCTGGTGGGGAGGGCCTTGATATATGCTTCCATGTCCCATCCGGTGTAAGATCTGTGGGATTCAGGGGAATGGCAGGCTGAACGGGTGGATCCTGCTTCAGAGTCAGGGGGAGATCGGGCCCTTTGCCTGGTTTTCATGTGTGGCGTGGAGCGCTGTGAAGCAGCTCCCTGTGAGGCAGCGTGTGAGCCAGAGGTCCGGGCGGGCGCCATCTTGGACGAAGGGGGGCCGGAGCGGTTATGGCCCAAGTGTGTGAAGAAACGATCTATGTCCCCTTCAGGATGTGGATCGGGGGTTCGGTGATTGTCTCCCCCACCTTCCTCCCCATAACAGACTTGGATGGCGATGCTGGGAAGCGCTGAGAGCCGTGATCGTGCCGGCATGTGCGGGAGCTCCAAGAGGGAGCGACTTCTCCATGCGTCAGGCCACGCCCCCCCTGATTCACTTTTATGAAGGTCCGTCGATCGACCGAGTTGGTGGACAGGCGCACCCTGTGATTGGTTACAAAGCCTCCAGCAGCACTGAATGTGCATTCCGAAAGAACGCTGGATGCAGGACAGGCCAGTAACTAAATTGCATACTGTGCAAGCTCTGGCCAGTGATCCATCCTCAAGACCCAGTAACCCAGAGGATTTTCGGTGGGAAAGGTGTCCAAGTCATATCTTGCCCCTAGGTATTCCTGCACCATGTAAAACAGACGCTGTAATGGTTGCTGGAACCGATCATACCTTGGGGCTGCGGGCTAAAAAATTGTCTGAACGCATCGGCCAGACGGCCACCTTCTCACCGCTCCTTTGACTGACCCAAGCCTCAGCAACATGTTGTCTAGGAACAGGAGTTTGTAACCTCCCAGTCTCTGGGAACGTGTTGCACAGACCTTTCTGCAAGGCCTCCTGAAGATGTTTCATCCTCTGCTCCCTCTGCGATGGCAAGATAAGGTCCGCAACCTTACCCTTGTAACGTGGATCAAGGAGGGTTGCCAGCCAGTATTGATCCCTCTCCTTGATACCACGAATACGAGGATCCTTCAGCAAGCTTTGCAGGATCAGGGAGGCCATGCAGTGTAGGTTTGCTGAGGCATTCGGTCCAGAGTCCTCTGGGTCACTAAGGATGACATGATCCGCAGCTACCTCCTCCCAGCCACATACAAGTCCATGGGTTTCTTGGGACTGTAAATGATCCCTTGAAGACTGCTGCTGATGCTGAGTGCCAGGCTCCACTTCCATGCTGACACAATCCTCTTCCATCTCCTCACGCTCTTCCTGTGTGATCGGCGGGCACGCAGGAACACTGTCTGGATAAAGGGGGCCTTGAGAGCTAAGGAAGTCCTCCTCTTCCTCCCTCTGTTCTGCCTCAAGTACCCTGTCCATTATTCCACGCAGCGTGTGCTCCAACAGGTGGACAAGAGGGACAGTGTCACTAATGCATACACTGTTCACTGCTCACCATCCTCGTGGCCTCCTCAAATGGTGACAGGACAGTGCATGCATCCCTGATCATGGCCCACTGGCGTGGGGAAAAAACCAAGGTCCCCTGACCCTGTCCTGGTGCCATAGTCGCACAGGTACTCATTGATGGCCCTCTGCTGCGTGTGCAGCCGCTGCAGCATGGCCAACGTTGAGTTCCACCTGGTGGGCATGTCACATACTAGGCGGTTCTTGAGCAGGTTAAATTCCTTTTGGAGGTCAGTCTGCCGAGCACTGGCATTATATAACCTGCGGAAATGCACACAGACTTTCCTGGCCTGCCTCAGGACATCCTGTAAGCCCGGGTACCTGCCCAAGAACCGCTCCACCAAGTTAAAAACGTGAGCCAAACAGGGCACATGGGTTCATTGGCCCTTTTCGGGGGGCGGAGAGGAGGTTGGTGCCATTGTCGCAAACCACCATACCTGCCTTAAGCTGGCATGGCATCAACCACCTCTGAACCTGTCCCTGCAGAGCTGACAGAATCTCTGCCCCAGTGTGGCTCCTGTCCCCCAAGCACACCAGCTCAAGCACCGCATGGCATCTTTTTGCCTGCGTGCTTGTGTAGCCCCTTGAACGCCTAGGGAGCACCGCTGGTTCCAAGGACAAATCAGCACAGGAAGAGGCCACGGAGGAAGAAGAAGAGGAGGGGGTGGAGGAGAGAGGTGTGGCAGAATCACCACTAGTAGAATTTTGGAGGCAAACTCCAACACTACTGCACCCTGTCCCTGTCCTGCATCCTTCCCAGCTGCCAGAAGAGTCACCCAGTGTGCAGTGAAAGATAGGTAACGTCCCTGTCCATGCCTGCTGGACCATGAGTCAGCGGTAATATGCACCTTACCGCCAAAGTACCCTGAACCTGGGTGAGAGAGGATGAGGAGGATGAGGACGGTTGGTCATCCACTCTACCAAGTCTTCCGCATGTTGCGGCTCAACGCGGCCAGCTTCCACAAAAAAGGACAAGCGTGTCCCACGGCCACGTGCTGATGAGGATGCACAGTCGCCATGACCAGCACTATTGCCTCTAGACACAGAGCCTGCTTGCCGTCTTGTATTGGCTTGTGACTGTCTGCCTCTCCTTGTTGGCCTTCCAGACATACTAATGGCCTACAGTGAGATGTAGCTGCACAAGGCTGGGATGTATATGTATATATGTATATATATATATGTATATATGTATATATATATATATATATATATATATATATATATATATATATATACTGATACTGCAGCTAGCAGAATCAACTGCCCACCTGTAGTATTATTAGTATGAGAACACCAGCAATTGTCTTCAGGCAGCTTTAGGTGCACACTGTGCATAGGACACAGTACACTAACTGTAAATACTGTAGCTTCCTGCCTGTGCTATTAATAGGAGCAGAAGAACACCACCAATTTTCTTCAGGTAGCTTTAGGTTCACACTGTGCAGAGGACACAGTACACTAACTGTAAATACTGTAGCTGCCTGCCTGTGGTATTAATAGGAGCAGAGCAACAGCAATTATCTTCAGGTAGCTTTAGGTGCACACTGTGCAGAGGACGCAGTACACTAACTGTAAATACTGTAGCTGCCTGCCTGTGGTATTAATACCCTGTTTCCCCGAAAATAAGACCTAGCGTGATTGTCAGTGATGGCTGCAATATAAGCCCTATCCCCGAAACTAAGCCCTACCCTGTTTCCCCGAAACTAAGCCCTATCCTGAAAAGAAGACCTACAAGGACTTTAACTAGGGCTTGGGGGTAGGGCTTATATTGCAGCCCTCACTGACTATCACGCTAGGTCTTATTTTCGGGGAAACAGGGTAGGAGCAGAACAACAGCAATTGTCTTCAGGTAGCTTTAGATGCACACTGTGCAGAGGGCACAGTACACTAACTGTAAATACTGTAGCTGCCTGCCTGTGGTATTATTAGGAGCAGAAGAACACCACCAATTTTATTCAGGTAGCTTTAGGTACACACTGTGCAGAGGACACAGTACACTAACTGTAAATACTGTAGCTGCCTGTCTGTGGTATTAATAGGATCAGAAGAACACCACCAATTTTCTTCAGGTAGCTTTAGGTGCACACTGTGCAGAGGACACAGTACACTAACTGTAAATACTGTAGCTGCCTGCCTGTGGTATTAATAGGAGCAGAACAACAGCAATTGTCTTCAAGGAGCTTTAGGTGCACACTGTGCAGAGGACGCACTACACTAACTTGTAAATACTGCCACTGCCTGCGGCACTAATAGGATCAGAAGAACACCACCAATTTTCTTAAAGCGGGGTTCCACCCAAATTTTGAACAATATCTGTATGTATTCTCTTCCTTGCCTAGATGCTGACATGCCTTTTTAAAAAATTGAAATCGCTGTAATTACCTTTTATTTTTCTATTCTTCTTTGCACTTCCTGGTTCTCCTCCCGTGGGAGTAGGCGTGTTTCTAGCCTCTCCCAGACTCCTGGGAGCTAGTCTCAGGCTTCCCAGGATGCTACTGAGCATGTGCGGGAACGAGCGGTGAATGCTGGGAGCACAGCATTCACCACATCCAGGAAATAAATGCTTGTGGGCTTCAAATGCCCACAATGAAGATGGAAACCGCCTGCAGTGAATAATATAAGTTATTCTTTCCGACGAAATCTGACACAGGTGGACATATTACACACAATATGTGAGTATGTAATGCTGAGAAGAAAAGTTTGTGAATGAACTAAAAAAAAAAAAAACGATAGATAGGTGGACCCCCGCTTTAAGGTAGCTTTAGGTGCACACTGTGCAGAGGACGCACTACACTAACTTGTAAATACTGCAGCTGCCTGTGGTACTAATAGGATCAGAAGAACACCACCAATTTTCTTCAGGTAGCTTTAGGTGCACACTGTGCAGAGGACGAACTACACTAACTTGTAAATACTACAGCTGCCTGTGGTACTAATAGGATCAGAACACCACCAATTTTCTTCAGGTAGCTTTAGGTGTGCACACTGTGCAGAGGACGCACTACACTAACTTGTAAATACTGCCGCTGCCTGCGGTACTAATATGATCAGAAGAACACCACCAATTTTCTTCAGGTAGCTTTAGGTGCACACTGTGCAGAGGACACACTACACTAACTTGTAAATACTGCAGCTGCCTGCGGTACTAATAGGATCAGAAGAACACCACCAATCTTCAGGTAGCTTTAGGTACACACTGTGCAGAGGACGCAATACACTAACTGTAAATACTGTAGTTAATTGGACTAATAGGATCAGAAGAACACCAGCAATTTTCTTCAGGTAGCTGTAAATACTGTAAAAACACCTGCCAGCCTGTCAGTAGGAAGAGAATAACAGGTACGGATCTAGCTAAACTGAATACAGTGTATATTTATATATATATATATATATATATATATATATATATAGTAGGTGACCACGATATTGTGTCAATCTCACCGCATTTCTCAGCGAGATTTGACACCTGCGAGCCCCGTCGCAGGAGCCAGCGCCGGAAATGGCTCACTCATCGGGAAAGGAAAACTTTGTTTTCCTTCCCCGATGAGTGACAGGCAGTGCTGACAGCTGTCTGGTATGACTCCTGAGGCGGGAACACCGCGCCAAATTTTAAATGAAAAACCGGTGTGGGTTCCCCCCCAGGGGCATACCAGGCCCTTAGGTCTGGTATGGATTGTAAGGGGAACCCCCTACGCCGAAAAATTGGCATGGGGGTCCCCCCCAATCCATACCAGACCCTTATATGAGCATGCAGCCCGGCCGGCCAGGAAAGGGGGTGGGGACGAGCGAGCGCCCCCCCCCTCCTGAGCCGTACCAGGCCACATGCCCTCAACATGGGGGGGTGGGTGCCTTGGGGGAGGGGGGCGCCCTGCCCCCCCACCCCAAAGCACCTTGTCCCCATGTTGATGAGGACAAGGGCCTCTTCCCGACAACCCTGGCCGTTGGTTGTCGGGGTCTGCGGGCGGGGGGCTTATCGGAATCCGGGAGCCCCCTTTAATAAGGGGGCCCCAGATCCCGGCCCCCCACCCTGTGTGAATGAGTTTGGGGTACATGGTACCCCTACCCATTCACCTAGGGAAAAGTGTCAATATAAAAAAAAACACAGTACACAGGTTTTAAGAGTAATTTATTAGTCAGCTCCGGGATCTTCTTCCAACTTCGGGGGGTCTCCTTCTGACTTCTCCCGGCGTTCGGCCTCTTCTCCCGGTGTTCGGCCTCTTCTCCCGGGCCCCGCCGCTATCTTCTTCCAGCTCTATTGCCAGCGAGGGGCCCGGTCTGCTGCCGCTGTCTCGCCGCCGCTGTCTCGCCGCCGCTGTCTCGCCGCTTCTTCTCTTCTTCTCTTCTTCTCTTCTTCCCCAATGTTGACACGACGCTCTCTCCGGCTCGAATGCTGTGTGCGAGCCGCGGAGCCATTTATATAGGCGGTGACCCCGCCCCCTTACGACGTCATGGTCCCAGCATGCGTAGGGACCCTGGCGTCATAAGGGGGCGTGGCCCCAGAGTCTCTGCGCATGCTGGGACCATGACGTCGTAAGGGGGCGGGGTCACCACCTATATAAATGGCTCCGCAGCTTGCACACAGCATTCGAGCCGGAGAGAGCGTCATGTCAACATCGGGGAATCAGAGAAGAAGAGAAGAAGCGGCGACAAGACAGCGGCGGCGAGACAGCGGCGACAAGACAGCGGCAGCAGACCGGGCCCCTCGCTGGCAATAGAGCTGGAAGAAGATAGCGGCGGGGCCCGGGAGAAGAGGCGGAACACTGGGAGAAGAGGCCGAACACCGGGAGAAGTCGGAAGGAGACCCCCCGAAGTTGGAAGAAGATCCCGGAGCTGACTAATAAATTACTCTTAAAACCTGTGTACTGTGTTTTTTTATATTGACACTTTTCCCTAGGTGAATGGGTAGGGGTACCATGTACCCCAAACTCATTCACACAGGGTGGGGGGCCGGGATATGGGGGCCCCCTTATTAAAGGGGCTCCCGGATTCCGATAAGCCCCCCGCCCGCAGACCCCGACAACCAACGGCCAGGGTTGTCGGGAAGAGGCCCTTGTCCTCATAAACATGGGGACAAGGTGCTTTGGGGTGGGGGGGCAGGGCGCCCCCCTCCCCCAAGGCACCCACCCCCCCATGTTGAGGGCATGTGGCCTGGTACGGCTCAGGAGGGGGGGCGCTCGCTCATCCCCACCCCCTTTCCTGGCCGGCCGGGCTGCGTGCTCGGATAAGGGTCTGGTATGGATTGGGGGGACCCCCACGCCAATTTTTCGGCGTAGGGGGTTCCCCTTACAATCCATACCAGACCTAAGGGCCTGGTATGCCCCTGGGGGGAACCCACGCCGGTTTTTCATTTAAAATTTGGCGCGGTGTTCCCGCCTCAGGAGTCATACCAGACAGCTGTCAGCACTGCCTGTCACTCATCGGGGAAGGAAAACAAAGTTTTCCTTCCCCGATGAGTGAGCCAGCGCGACATGCACAGTACCCTGTCACCGAGAACCAGCGCGATGGTATCGTGCTGGAAACACAATCTCGCTGTCAGGTACTGTATATATATATATATATATATATATATATATATATATATATATATATATATATACACAACACCTAGGATGTATATATATATATGTACACAATACACTGTAAGTGCAGCGAACTGACTCGCCTGCCTACTCTATCTCACTAAAATCAAATGACACTGTCTCTCTCTCTCTCTCTCTCTATCTCTCTCTCAACGCCGGAACACACTACACAGGGCCGACGTGCAGGAGGCCTTATATAGTGTGGGGTGTGTACTAAACCCCCTGAGCCACACCCTGGCTTTGGCCAATTACAGCTCTCTGTACAGACGGCGTTATCGTTCGTAATTCGACGAACAGTAGAACATGCGATGTTCGAGTCGAACATGGGTTCGACTCGAACTCGAAGCTCATCTCTAGTGAGAAGCTATGTGGGGACACAGAAAACATGTGAAAGAAGGTACTCTGGTCAAATGAGACCAAAATTTAACTTTTTGGCCTAAAAGCAAAACGCTATGTGTGGCAGAAAACAACACTGCACATCCCCCTGAACACACCACCCCCACCGTGAAACATGGTGGTGGCAGCATTATGTTGTGGGGATGCTTTTCTTGGGCAGAGACAGGGATGCTGATCAAAATTGATGGGAAGATAAATGGAGCCAAATACAGGGCAATCTTAGAAGAAAACCTGTCAAAGACCTGAGACTGGGGTGGAGGTTCACCTTCCAGCAGGACAAGGACCCTAAACATACAGCCAGAGCTACAATGGAATGGTTTAGATCAAAGCATATTCATGTGTCAAAATGGCCCAAAGTCCAGACCTAAATCCAATTGAGAATCTGTGGGAAGACTTTCTGTACACAGACGCTCTCCATCCAGTCTGACAGAGCTTGAGCTATATTGCAAAGAAGAATAGGCAAAAATTTCACTCTCTAGATGTGCAAAGCTGGTAAAGACATACAGACTTGCAGCTATAATTGCAGCGAAAGTTGGTTCTACAAAGTATTGACCTAAGGGGGCTGAATACAAATGCACATTTATCATTTTCCTTCCACTTCAAAATTATATGCCACTTTGTTTTGGTCTATCACAAAAAATCCCAACAAATTCAATTTACGTTTTTGGTTGTAACATGACAAAATGTGGAAAATTTCAAGGGGTATGAATACATTTTCAAGGCACTGTATGGTGTTTGTTTACTAAAGGCAAATAGACTATTCACTGTGTGAGAGAAATTGTACTTTGCAAGGGAATGTTCCCCAGAGCTTAGTGAATGAGTTGAAGCTCTGTCTTCCATTATCCAAATATGTGCAAGAAAAATATGCATTTCTTTCATTATTCTTGCACATGATTGGGCATTCTTAGCTCTCACTAACTTTCTTACTTTCCATTAAACCATTGCCAGTGATCTCTCCCTCCCTCCCCCCCTCTCTCTCTCCCCCTCCCTCCCCCTCTCACTTTCTCCCCATTACTCCCTCCCTCCCTCTCTCCCCCTTCCTCCATCCCTCCATCTCTCTCTCCCCCTCCCTCTCCCCTCCCTCCTTCTATCTCTCCCTCCCCTCCCCCTCTCTCTCCCTCCATCCCTCCCTCCCCCTCTCTTCTCTCTCTCTCTCTCTCTCTCTCTCTCTCTCTCTCTTGTCTCTCTCTCTCTCTCTCTCTCTCTCCCTCTCCACCCCCTCTCTATCTCTCTCTCTTCTTTTGGATGTCTCTTAAGCCATGGCCTATTAACAAGTGCACAGAAAAAAACTCTCTTTTTCCTGCATTTTTAATCTACACGGCAGCCAGAGCGGATGAAGGTGTGAGGAGAAAGCTCTGCCACAATAGCCTGGATAACGCGGCTCACAGCAGACCTACACGGGCACAAATTGCATCCACAGAGAGGGGTGACTGAGGGGAACACAGCGGCAACAATGAATAAGCGCAAGGAGATAGAGGGACCGAAAAAATTGACCGATTTCTTCCCTCCCGCGGCTGGCCGAGATTTCCACGATGGCCCCCGCTCTGAGAACAGAAACTCGGCATCCCCTGCACCCTCCTGCTGCAATCCGTTGCCATCCACGGGTGAGTCATGTCCCACAAGCCATCCACCACCATCCTCACCCTTTAACAGCCCTGTGAAGCAGAAAAGGAGGATTGGGGTGGAGGGGGAGCAGCAGGATGAGGCAGGGACAGAGGGGGAAGAGATGGAGGAATCGTCTTCTTATGGCCAGAACTAGATGCTTTCCCCACATCAGGGCAGCCTATCATGGACACCACTATGAAAGAAATACTACTGACTCTGAGGAGGGCACTTCAACAGGACATCTCAGCATTTATGCACACCACAAAATCTGAACTGTCAGCATTCAGCAGCAGAGTAAATTATGTGGAAAAAAAATGGAGGAATTCACTCTGGCACATAATGAGCTAGTAGATGCCCACTTTGATGTTGAGGATGAGATCAAGGCCATGCGCCTCAAGATGGCGGACATCGAGAATAGGGCTCGCAGGAACAACATCAAATTCAGAGGGGTCCCTGAATCGATTAAACCAGCGGAACTCACAGCATACCTCCAAAAGCTCATGACCATGGCCCTCCCATCACTGGCACCTGCTGACATAATAATAGACAGAGCCCACAGATTGCCAAATCCATCATTCCTGTCTGATCACATCCCCAGGGACGTCATAGCTAGGATCCACTTTTACAACGTAAAGGACCAGCTGATGCTATTTGCCAGACAGCATCCCACACTCCCTGACCCATTTGCTGGAATCGCATTGTATGCTGATTTATCACAAGCTACACTGACGGCGAGACACAATCTAGTCCCCATTACAAAAATCCTGTGTAACCACAAGATTCTGTACAAGTGGGGATTCCCTGCCAAATTGCTGCTGGAAATGAATAATGAATCACATGCAATTACATCACTTGAAAAAGGTTTGGAGCTCCTCAGGAAATGGCGACTTCTGCCGGTAAATGGAGAAGCTGCAGACCCTGATAGACGCAATAATATTCACCAGAACAAGAGGGGCAGGTAGGCAACTATCAGCTAGATGCTAATTCCCGCTGATGGCATTTATACCTGTAAGGTACTTCTCTCAGGATCACTATCCCCTGGTGCCTTCCAAATCGCCCGCAAACACTTGTGTAGGGTCAAAAATCGACCGTTGTTCGGCTAATTTGAGACTTATTTTTCCCCCTTCTTTACTTACAGGATGACTCCTGTAACCTGTTTTATGCACTTCATGCTGCATGACTGTTCAAAGTTGCTACACAGCTAGGTTCGGTTTTCTACTTTTGTTTTTGTTCCTTTTTTTCTGATGGTTAACACAGAAACTTTATCTCGAGAATTACGCATACTCAACAACAACTCAAGAGAACATTCTCTTTTAATTCCTACCACTAGATGGCAGCAATTTGCTTTAACTACCTGGAATGAGTCCTAAAATTGTGTCACACAATGTGAGAGGCCTAAACAGCCCCTACAAACGTAGAGCCATGTGGAAGTCAGCTCTGGACATGAAATGTGACATTCTATGTGCACAAGAGACACATTTCGCCAGCGGCAAACCCAGAAAGTGCACGCATAACAAATTTCCCAAAGTGTTCACTGCCAATCACATTTCCAAGAAAAATGGGGTATTGGTAGCTATTAAGGACACTGTAACCTTTTCTTTATTGCAGGATCATATTGACCCCCACGGTCGCTTTATTATACTGGTCGCCGAAATAGACCGGGTTACCTACACACTGGTAAACTTATATGTTCCAAATGTCAAACCGATTAAATTTATTCGTAAGGTTGTTTCACTTGCTAAATCCATGCATAAGGGTAATTTATTAATATGTGGATATAGTTATGAATAGGGATGAGCCGAACAACCCCCGGTTCGGTTCGCACCAGAACCTGCGAACGGACCGAAAATTCGCACGAACGTTAGAACCCCAGTGACGTCTATGGGACTCGAACGTTCGAAATCAAAAGTGCTAATTTTAAAGGCTAATTTGCATGGTATTGTCCTAAAAAGGGTTTGGGGACCCGGGTCCTGCCCCAGGGGACATGTATCAATGCAAAAAAATCTTTTAAAAAAAGGCCGTTTTTTCGGGAGCAGTGATTTTAATGATGCTTAAAGTAAAAAAAAAAAAGTGAAATATCCCTTTAAATCTCTTACCTGGGGGGTGTCTATAGTATGCCTGTAAAGTGGCGCGTGTTTCCTGTGCTTAGAACAGTCCCTGCACAAAATGTCATTTTTAAAGGGAAAAAAGTCATTTAAAACTGCTTGCGGCTTTATTGTCGGGTCCTGGCAATATGGATGAAAATCAGTGAGACAAACGGCATGGGTACCCCCAAGTCCATTACCAGGCCCTTTGGGTCTTGTATGGATATTAAGGGGAACCCCGCACCCAAATTAAAAAAGGAAAGGTGTGGGGCCCCCAGGCCCTATGTACTCTGAACAGCAGTATACAGGCGGTGCAAACAAGACAGGGACTGTAGGTTTGTTGTTAAGTATAATCTGTTTGTAATTTTGAACTGGTACATTTTTAACGTGTTTAGCTCCAGCCAAAAAATCTTTTTTAAGCTTTTTGGAAAACATAGGGAAGGGTTATCACCCCTGTGACATTTGTTTTGCTGTCTGTGCTCCTCTTCAGAAGAGTGAACCTCACTTTTTGTCCCAATGACAAATGTTTTTTGAAAAATTGGGTTTTTTTGTGAAACAAGGATTGGTGATAAAGCATCAGTGGAAAGGAGAAATGTTTTTCCCATATTAACTCTTACAGGAGAAAATTTCCCTTCCTAGGGGTAGATTTCATCTCACTTTCTGTTGTCTCCTTCCGTTTGCAAGTAGGAGTCGTTTGTAAGTTGGATGTTTGAAAGTAGGGGCCTGCCCTATATACTCAGCAGAAATTTGGGCCACAACACTGTAAGCCCTCACAGGGCCCTGCTGTGAAATATTAGATCAGGAATTGTAATTACATGCCCCTGTTGAACAGGGGCAGAAAAGTTGGGCCCTTGGTGGTGGTGGTGGTGCGGGTGCCACCACACTGTAAGTCCTCACTCGCTCTTGGTGGGTGCAGAAACGGGCCCTGCTGTGAAATATTAGATCAAGAATTGTAGTTACATGCCCCTGTTGAACAGGGGCTGAAAAATTAGGCCTTAGGCACTGGTGCTGGTGCCACAACACTGCAACCCCTCACAGATACTCTAGTTGGAACGCAGGAACGAGCCCTGCTGCAAAGTATTGCATCAAAAATTGTAATTGCATGCCCCTGTTAAACAGGGGCTGAAAAATTAGGCCTTAGGCACTTGTGCTGGTGCCACAACACTGCAACCCCTCACAGATACTCTAGTTGGAATGCAGGAACGAGCCCTGCTGCAAAGTATTGCATCAAAAATTGTAATTACATGCCCCTGTTAAACAGGGGCTGAAAAATTAGGCCTTAGGCACTGGTGCTGGTGCCACAACACTGCAACCCCTCACAGATACTCTAGTTGGAACGCAGGAACGAGCCCTGCTGTAAAGTATTGCATCAAAAATTGTAATTACACGCCCTTGTTAAACAGGGGCTGAAAAATTGGGCCTTAGGCACTGGTGGCAGCGCCCAGAACCAAAAATGTTCTTACAAGCTATCAGCGTGATCATTGAGGAGGAAGAGGATAATTACTCAGGATAGTCACACAGCATCAGCATAGGCAGTCTTTGAAGGGATCTGAGATTTTAAAAATAAAATTATTCGGTTACATCAGCATCAGGTGCTTGGTAGCTGGTGGTGATCCAAGACTGATTCATTTTTATGAAGATGTTTCATCCTCTGCTCCCTCTGCGATGGCAAGATAAGGTCTGCAACCTTACCCTTGTAACGTGGATCAAGAAGGGTTGCCAGCCAGTATTGGTCCTTCTCCTTGATACCACGAATACGAGGATCCTTACGCAGGCTTTGCAGGATCAGGGAGGCTGAGGCATTCGGTCCGGAGTCCTCTGGGTCACTAAGGACGACATGGTCTGCAGCCACCTCCTCCCAGACACGTACAAGTCCATGTGTTTCTTGGGACTGATCCCTTAAAGACTGCTGCTGATGCTGAGTGCCAGGCTCCACCTCCATACTGACACAATCCTCCTCCTCCTCCTCTTCCTGTGTGATCGGCGGGCACGCAGGAACACTGTCTGGATAAAGGGGGCCTTGAGAGCTAAGGAAGTCCTCCTCTTCCTGCCTCTGTTCTGCCTCAAGTGCCCTGTCCATTATTCCATGCAGCGTGTGCTCCAACAGGTGGACAAGGGGGACAGTGTCACTGATGCATGCACTGTCACTGCTCACCATCCTCGTGGCCTCCTCAAATGGTGACAGGACAGTGCATGCATCCCTGATCATGGCCCACTGGCGTGGGGAAAAAAAAACAAGCTCCCCTGACCCTGTCCTGGTGCCATAGTCGCACAAGTACTCATTGATGGCCCTCTGCTGCGTGTGCAGCTGCTGCAGCATGGCCAACGTTGAGTTCCACCTGGTGGGCATGTCACAGATTAGGTGGTTCTTGGGCAGGTTAAACTCCTTTTGGAGGTCCGCCAGCTGAGCACTGGCATTATATGACCGGTGGAAATGCACACAGACTTTCCTGGCCTGCCTCAAGACATCATGTAAGCCCAGGTACCTGCCCAAGAACCACTGCACCACCAAGTTAAGGATGTGAGCCAAACAGGGCACATGGGTCATTTGTCCCTGTCGGAGGGCAGAGAGGAGGTTGGTGCCATTGTCGCAAACCACCATTCCTGGCTTAAGTTGGTGTGGCGTCAACCACCTCTGAACCTGCCCCTGCAGAGCTGACAGAACCTCTGCCCCAGTGTGGCTCCTGTCCCCCAAGCACACCAGCTCAAGCACCGCATGTCATCTTTTGGCCTGCGTACTTGCGTAGCCCCTTGAACGCCTACAGAGCACCGCTGGTTCCGAGGACAAAGAACAGGAAGAGGCCATGAAGAAAGAAGAAGAGGAGGGGGTGGAGGAGAGAGGTGTGTCACAATCATTAGTAGTGGCATTTTGGAGGCATGGTGGCGGAACAACCTCCAACACTACTGCACCTTTTCCTGCATCCTTCCTAGCTGCCAGCAGAGTCACCCAATGCGCGGTGAAACTTAGGTAACGTCCCTGTCCATGCCTGCTGGACCATGAGTCAGCGGTAATATGCACCTTACCGCTGACCGCCCTGTCCAGCGAGGCATGGACATTGCCTTCCACATGCCGGTAGAGGGCTGGAATCGCCTTTCGTGGGAAAAAGTGGCATTTGGGTACCTGCCACTGAGGAACCGCACATTCCACAAACTCACGGAAGGGGGCAGAGTCTACCAACTGAAAAGGCAGCAGTTGAAGTGCTAGCAATTTTGCCAAGCTAGCATCCAACCGCTGGGCATGTGGATGGCTGGGAGCGAACTTCTTCCGACGGTGCAGCAGCTGAGGCAGGGAAATTTGCCTGGTACAATCTGACGTCGGTGTACCAAAAGCAGATTGCCCACAAGTACTTGGCTGTGACACACCTAATTCTACACCTTCATTCCTCTCAGTGCAGGTCTCAGAGAGGACTGAAGGTATAGTGGGGTTGGAGATCTCAGCTGATGAGGAGCAAGGAGGGGTCCTCTTTGTTCTTTGGTGTAGGTCTTTTAGATACGCTTGCCAATGAACTGCATGGCAGGTCAACATATGTCTGGTCAAGCATGTGGTGCCCAAGCGGGAGATGTTTTGGCCACGCGAGATACGCTTGAGACATATGTTGCAAATAGCAGTGGTGGGATCTGATGCACTCATCTCAAAAAAGGCCCACACCAAAGAACTTTTTGAAAAACGCGCAGAGACTGCAGCGCCCTGCACATGCGGAGCTTTGGGGTGTGATGCAGTCAGTGTGCTGCCCTTAGGCTGGCCCCTGGAGGGCATCCTGCCTCGTTGGTGATGTGCCTCCTCCTCCTCTCTCCTATCAGGCACCCATGTTGAGTCAGTGACCTCATCATCCCCTCCCTCCTCATCACTAGAGCAAAGCTGGCAGTATGCTGAAGCTGGGGGAGCATGAATGCCAGATTGCTGTCCTTCTTGGGCACCCCGTCTGTCCGTGCTTACATTACTGCCTTCATCTAACTCAGTATCATCATCAGAGCCTTCCAAACGCTGGGCATCCTCCTGGAGCATGTACCCAACACTGTGGTCAAACAGTTCAAAGGGACTCCTCAGGAGGACATGGTGGGGCTAGGGAAGGAGTCACTGATGACATTGAGTGGAGCGAAGAGGCTGCGTTGGCAGCTGCTTTGCCAGACAAAGTACCATGAGCATGGGTGAGAGAGGATGAGGAGGATGAGGACGGCTTGGTCATCCACTCGACCAAGTCTTCCTCATGTTGCGGCTCAACACGCCCATCTGCCGAAAAAAAGGGCAAGCGTGTCCCACGGCCACGTGCTGATGAGGATGCACCATCTCCACGACCAGCACTGTTGCCTCTAGACACAGAGCCTCCTTCCCCACTTTTATTGGCTTGTGACTGTCTGCCTCTCCTAGTTGGCCTTCCAGAGATACTAATGGCCTGTAGCTACACTAAGCTGGGATATATATTTATATATATATATATATATATGTACTGATACTGCAGCTAGCAAAATCAACTGCCTGACTGTAGTATGAGAACACCACCAACCTTCTACAGGTAGCTTTAGGTGAACACTGTGCAGAGCTCGCCAAAAAACAACTTGTAGCTTATTTAGCTGCCTGCGGTAGTAATAGGATCAGGAAAACACCACCATCCTTCTACAGGTAGCTTTAGGTGAACACTGTGCAGAGCTCGCACTACACTAACTTATAGCTTATTTAGCTGCCTGCGGTAGTGATAGGATCAGGAAAACACCACCAACCTTCTACAGGTAGCTTTAGGTGAACACTGTGCAGAGCTCGCCAAAAAATAACTTGTAGCTTATTTAGCTGCCTGCGGTAGTGATAGGATCAGGAAAACACCACCAACCTTCTACAAGTAGCTTTAGGTGAACACTGTGCAGAGCTCGCCAAAAAATAACTTGTAGGTTTAGCTGAGCACTGTGAGGAGGATGCACTACACTAACTTGTAGCTTTAGCTGAACACTGTGCAGAGGTCGCACTACACTAACTTGTAGTTTTAGCTGAACACTGTGAGGAGGACGCACTACACTAACTTGTAGCTTTAGCTGAACACTGTGCAGAGGTCGTACTACACTAACTTGTAGTTTTAGCTGAACACTGTGAGGAGGACGCACTACACTAACTTGTAGCTTTAGCTGAACACTGTGAGGAGGACACACTACCCTAACTTGTAGCTTTAGCTGAACACTGTGCAGAGGTCACACTAAACTAACTTGTAGCTTTAGCTGAACACTGTGAGGAGGACGCACTACACTAACTTGTAGCTTTAGCTGAACACTGTGAGGAGGACGCACTACCCTAACTTGTAGCTTTAGCTGAACACTGTGCAGAGGTCACACTAAACTAACTTGTAGCTTTAGCTGAACACTGTGAGGAGGACGCCCTACACTAACTTGTAGCTTTAGCTGAACACTGTGCAGAGGTCTCACTACACTAACCTGTAGTTTTAGCTGAACACTGTGAGGAGGAGGCACTACACTAACTTGTAGCTTTAGCTGAACACTGTGCAGAGGTCACACTAAACTAACTTGTAGCTTTAGCTGAACACTGTGGGGAGGACGCACTACACTAACTTGTAGCTTTAGCTGAACACTGTGCAGAGGTCTCACTACACTAACTTGTAGTTTTAGCTGAACACTGTGAGGAGGACACACTACACTAACTTGTAGCTTTAGCTGAACACTATGCAGAGGTCACACTACACTAAATTGTAGTTTTAGCTGAACACTGTGAGGAGGACGCACTACCCTAACTTGTAGCTTTAGCTGAACACTGTGCAGAGGTCACACTAAACTAACTTGTAGCTTTAGCTGAACACTGTGAGGAGGACGCACTACCCTAACTTGTATCTTTAGCTGAACACTGTGCACTACACTAACTTGTAGTTTCAGCTGAACACTGTGCAGAGGTCACACTAAACTAACTTGTAGCTTTAACTGAACACTGTGAGGAGGACGCACTACACTAACTGTAAATAGTCTAGCTCCCTGAACTTAGTGTAGTGCGTCCTCCTCACAGTGTTCAGCTAAAGCTACAAGTTAGTTTAGTGTGACCTCTGCACAGTGTTCAGCTAAAGCTACAAGTTACTAATAGGATCAAAAGAACACCAGCAATTTTCTTCAGGTAGCTGTATATGTAACTGTACTGTAACAAGACAAGCCTGCCTGTCAGTAGGAAGATAACAGGAACGGATCTAGCTAAACTAAATACAGTGTATATATATATATATATATATATATATATATATATATATATATATAAATATAAATATATACAACACCTGGGATGCATATATATACACAATACACTGTCCTGCCTAATCTAGCTAACTCAAATGAAATGACACTGTCTCTCTCTCTCTCTAAGCACGCCGGAACACACTACACAGGGCCACCATGCAGGCGGCCTTATATAGTGTGGGGCGTGTTCTAAACCCCCTGAGCCATAATTGGCCAAAGCCACCCTGGCTTTGGCCAATTACAGCTCTCTCTACCAACGGCACTGTGATTGGCCAAGCATGCGGGTCATAGTGCATGCTTGGCCAATCATCAGCCAGCAATGCACTGCGATGCCGCAGTGAATTATGGGCCGTGACATGCCACACGAATTTGGTGCGAACAGCCCATAACGTACGCAATTTGTCGAACAATCGAACAGCCGATGTTCGAGTCGAACATGGGTTCGACTCGAACGCGAAGCTCATCCCTAGTTATGAATAATGAACTTAACTCCTCCTCGGTGGCTCTCAGGAAAAGGCCCTCTTTAGGGTCTTGGTGTCATGAAGAAAGACTCTTTGATCCCTGGTGTTTCCTCAGGTCCCCCGAGAAGGACTACACATATTACTCTATGGTGCATGATAGTTACTAAAGAAAGAATCTCACGGATATATAAATTCTGCAGAAAGTGAGTAAAGCTGATGTCCATGACATCACCTGGTCGGACCACATGCCTGTGACCATTGAGGTTGTGGATACTAGCAAAATTTCCCACAAACCACTGTGGCGCATCAACACTTTTCTTCTGTCAAACCCCCCCATCAGGGATGAAGATGAAACTCAAAGAATATTTCAGCATCAATGCCAATGGAAAATGCGCGCATAAAGATTTTGCTTGGGGAATACTTATCCAGGTAGCCTCTAGAGAAAGGAAAAAAAGGTTGCAGCGCTTAGCACAGCTTCACAAGTTAATTGCAGAACTAGAGGCCCAACATAAAACGCCTTAATTGCTGTCGCGAGAAATTACGACAGGCACATAGGGCAGACTATGATCTCTATTTCAAAAGAATGAAACTATCTTTCTATTCCAAAAATAATAGGGCAAGCAAACTCCTAGCCTCCCAAATTAAAAAAAAAGCAAGCCAGAACCAATATTACACACATTCAACATTACAGCTCCAATACTACACTCCACAACCCTAAGGATATAGCCAATGCCTTGGGGATTACTACGAATCCCTTTACAACTTCAACAAAGATCCAACCACCCATCAACCCACGGACACAGAGATTGATGAATTCCTCCAAAGAATCCAATTACCCTCAGTAGACACAGCAACACTACAAGCTCTGAACTCCCCTTTCACCAGTGAAGAAGTGGAGACAGTTATCAAATCTCTTCCCATGCACAAATCCCCAGGAGCGGACGGTTTCTCCGCTGAGTACTATAAAGCTTTCATCACCCTTCTGGCACCAAAACTGGTAGATGTTTTTAATACAGCAGCCACATCAGGTTCCTTCCTAAAGGAAATGCTCCAAGTGATCATAGTTACCCTACCCAAACCCAGTTAGGATGCTTTCCACCCTCAAAATTATAGGCCAATCTCATTACTAAACTCTGATCTAAAGATATATGCCAAGATATTAGCCAATAGACTAATGAAAATTACCCCCTCCCTCATAGGATTGGATCAAGTTGGGTTTGTAAAGGGCAGGCAAGCACCAGATGGGACCAGAAGGATGATAGACCTCCTGTGTTTTGCAGAAGTCAACCAAGTACCCAGTATCTTTCTAGCCTTAGATGCCAAAAAGGCATTTGATAGGGTACATTGGGGCTACCTATCCAGGACATTACACAAATTTGGAATATCGGGCCAGATTCACTCAACCATCATGTCTTTATATTCCAACCCCGCAGCTCAAGTCTACACATCTGGTCTCCTATCTGATTCTTTCCAGCTATCAAATGGTATGCGTCAGGGCTGTCCCCTCTCCCCAATTATATTCTCACTTATCATAGGACCATTGCCACAATGTATCAGGTACACTAAAACCATTCAAGGTATCAAGATAGGTTGAAAAAGCCACAAGATAGGACTTTTTGCCAACGATATAATACTAACAATATCTAACCCCGAAGCCTCCATGCTAGAACTTACAAAGCTGCTACACAACTTTGGTCAAGTTTCCTTTTACAAAGTTAACACAAATAAATGCTTTTCATTGACACTTAATGTGCCCATAGCGGAACAGAATAGGATCAAAAATCTATTCCCCTGTAACTGGAACCCTCCCTCCATTGCTTATCTTGGTGTGCAGCTCACCTCCTCTTCGGCTAAATTATACCCCTGCAACTTCCCTCCATTACTTGCTAACATTGAAGAAGAGATGAACCACATCGCTAAACTGCATTTATCAAGGATGGGGAGGATAGCTGCATACCGAATGCAGATATTGCTCAAACTATTATACCACTTTAGAACTTTACCGATACCTATCCCCCAATCATTCTTTTTACAATTAAGGAACAAACTAAAGAAATTTATTTGGGAAGGAAAAAAACCTAGAATTACACTGAAACAAATGTACAAACCAAAATATCTTGGTGGAGTAGGCCTCCCCAATGCATATGTTTACTATCAAGCAGCAATTCTAGAACAAACTCGTTACTGGTTCTCGTGTCAAACTGACAATAGATGGTCAGAAATAGAACAAGAAATTACCCCAGGACATGATCTCCCAGCGCTGGCGATAGCTGCATGTGTACACCATAGACCCGAATCACCACCGTACCCTACAATACAAGCCTCTATAGCGGCATAGTCCTCAATGTCAAAACAACCATTTACTGATACCCCAATGCAAGATATAAAAACTCCATTAGCGGCGTATGAATATCTAATCCCAAACTTTTCGACCCAAGCTTGGAAAAAGAAAGGGGATCATTTCTTTACACCTGACCTAGAGGGAAGTGAAGCACTGGATAGCTACCAACTATTCCAAATAAAACACTACAATAAATCTAATATACCCAGCCCATTAAAGATACCCCAAATCAACAAGCAACCAGGGAAGCACAAGGGGATATCCTTATTTTATAAATTCGCCACCCCTCTATACATACAATCGAAGTTACCCAATATGATGAAATGGGAACAGGAACTAAAAAGTGAATTCCAATTTCATCAATGGCATTTAGCTGTAAAACACAACGGCAGCTCCTCAACATGTGTAGACCACTGGGAAAATGCGCAGAAAATACTGCATAGGTGGTTCCTCACACCCCTGCGTATATTTACAAAATGAACCCAAGTATTCCACTACTATGCCGGCGGAAGTGTAATAACACGGGTAGCCTTCTGCACATGCTATGGAGCTGTAAAGTAATCGAACCCTTTTGGAAAGACGTAACGTCTATCATTCAAGATACCACATCCACACTAAACCCTGCACTTGCCCTCCTCAGCCTCGGCATAGAGAATGTTCCCCCTATGGTGGGAAAGATTGTCATACACATTCTATTTGCTGCACGCATATCCTTAGCTAGAGAATGGTGCTCCCAAACACCTACAAAAATTGAGGAAGTAATTTCCAGAGTAAACGCCCACTACACAATGGAGAAGATGCTTGCGTATAAAAAAAGAAGAGCACTGGCCTTCCATAAACATTGGCACATCTGGAGATCCTCCCGCTACGCCTCTTCTCACTTGTGACTATTGATGTATGTCATCTCATTACTCATGATACTTATACCAACCACCCAACTATATGGTGGTAAAACCAAATACTAGGTGTAGTCATACCAGAAGAACTACGACTAAAACCACTGCTAGGTGACTACACCAAAGCTATAGTATGTGTTCTCCTATTTTTGAGTTCAGAATGTATCATGGTTTGATGTTCTATAGATAGTTTTTACACAGAGATAGAAAAGTGCTATATATCGCATTACCAGGGACCCTCAATAATCCCAGGAGGGTTACCTCTTACAAATCCCTGAAAGGAACCTGCTCACAGTATGTACCCAGTTGGGGTGACAGGCTCTACCTCCAGTTGAGGTCGTAAGCTATGTGGATATTGGTAGCTCAGATAGAAGTGTATCTTTGTAGAAGTAAGTCCAACATTCAACTTCCACCATGTTCATGTTATATGCTATAGACAATGATTTGTACTTTATTTATAAACTGCAAATTTTCAATAAAAATCTATGTTTAAATCTATGTTAAAAAAAAAAAGATCTATGATATATGAATATGTTATAGAAAGGAAGATTGTCATATCGGCATTATAAGAAACATAGAACTGATGTGCCATTGCTAAAGGAGACACATTTATCATAAACATGCCCTTGGGTTTTTGAGCCTTTAGAGATTATTTATCTTTAAGAGATAATAATATATGATATCGGAATAAAAAATAAAAGATGTAATGATTTTTATCAAGAGTAATTCCCTTTAACCACTTTAGCCCCGGACCATTATGCTGCCTAAGGACCAGAGGTCTTTTTCCAATTAGGCACTGCGTTGCTTTAACTGCTAATTGCGCGGTCATGCAATTCTGTACCCAAACTAAATATGCATCCCTTTCTTCCCACAAATAGAGCTTTCTTTTGATGGTATTTGATCACCTCTGCGGTTTTTATTTTTTGCGCTATAAACCAAAAATTTTGAAAAAAAATGATATTTTCTACCTTTGTTATAAAAAAAATCTAATAAACTCAATTTTAGTCATACATTTAGGCCAAAATGTATTCGGCCACAGAAATTTCAATAAGTGTATATTTATTGGTTTGCGCAAAAGTTATAGCGTCTACAAACTAGGGTACATTTTCTGGAATTTACACAGCTTTTAGTTTATGACTGCCTATGTCATTTCTTGAGGTGCTAAAATGGCAGGGCAGTACAAAACCCCCCCAAATGACCCCATTTTGGAAAGTAGACACCCCAAGGAAATTGCTGAGAGGCATGTTGAACCAATTGAATATTTATTTTTTTTGTCCCAAGTGATTGAATAATGACAAAAAAAAAATATATATATATATATTTACAAAAAGTTGTCACTAAATGATATATTGCTCACACAGGCCATGGGCCTATGTGGAATTGCACCCCAAAATACATTCTGCTGCTTCTCCTGAGTACGGGGATACCACATGTGTGTGACTTTTTGGGAGCCTAGCCACGTACGGGGCCCCGAAAACCAGCCACTGCCTTCAGGATTTCTAAGGGCATACATTTTTGATTTCACTCCTCACTACCTATCACAGTTTTGAAGGCCATATAATGCCCAGATGGCACAAACCCCCCCCCCCAAATGACCCCATTTTGGAAAGTAGACACCCCAAGCTATTTGCTGAGAGGCATGTTGAGTCCATGGAATATTTTATTTTTTGACACAAGTTGCGGGAAAGTGAATTTTTTTTTTTTCTTGCACAAAGTTGTCACTGAATGATATATTGCTTACACAGGCCATGGGCATATGTGGAGTTGCACCCCAAAATACATTTAGCTGCTTCTACTGAGTATGGGGATACCACATGTGTGGGACTTTTTGGGAGCCTAGCCGCGTACGGGGGCCCCGAAAACCAAGCACCTCCTTCATGATTTCTAAGGGCGTAAATTTTTTGATTTCACTCCTCACTACCTATCACAGTTTTGAAGGCCATAAAATGCCAAGATGGCACAAAACCCCCCCAAATGACCCATTTTGGAAAGTAGACACCCCAAGCTATTTGCTGAGAGGCATGTTGAGTCCATGGAATATTTTATATTTTGACACAAGTTGCGGGAATGTAACACATTTTTTTTTTTTTGCACAAAGTTGTCACTAAATGATATATTGCTCAAACATGCCACAGGCATATGTGGAATTACACCCCAAAATAGATTTTGCTGCTTCTCCTGAGTACAGGGATACCACATGTTTAGGACTTTTTGGGAGCCTAGCCGCGTACGGGGCCCCGAAAACCAAGCACCGCCTTCAGGATTTCTAAGGGCATAAATTTTTTTATTTCACTCCTCACTACCTATCACAGTTTTGAAGGCCATAAAATGCCAAGATGGCACAAAACCCCCCCAAATGACCCCATTTTGGAAAGTAGACACCCCAAGCTATTTGCTGAAAGGCATGTTGAGTCCATGGAATATTTTATTTTTTGACAAAAGTTGCGGGAACATGACAATTTTTCTTTTTTTGCACAAAGTTGTCACTAAATGATATATTTCTCACGCAGGCCATGGGAATATGTGGAAATATATTTCTCACGCAGGCCATGGGAATATGTGGAATTGCACCCCAAAATACATTTAGTTGCTTCTCCTGAGTATGGGGATACCACATGTGTGGGACTTTTTGGGAGCCTAGCCGCATACGGGGCCCCGAAAACCAAGCACCGCCTTCGGGATTTCTAAGGGCGTAAAGTTGCGATTTCACTCCTCACTACCTATCACAGTTTTGAAGGCCATAAAATGCCCGGATGGCACAAAACCCCCCCAAATGACAACATTTTGGAAATTAGACACCCCAAGCTATTTGCTGAGAGGCATGTTAAGTCCATGGAATATTTTGTATTTTGACACAAGTTGTGGGAAAGTGACAATTTTTTTTTTTTTTTGCACAAAGTTGTCACTAAATGATATATTGCTCAAACATGCCATGGGCATATGTGGAATTACACCCCAAAATATATTCTGCTGCTTCTCCTGAGTACGGGGATACCACATGTGTGGGTATTTTTTAGGAGCCTAGCTTCATACGGGGCCCCGAAATCTAATCACCGCCTTCAGGATTTCTAAGGGCGTAAATTTTTTATTTCACTCCTCACTACCTATCACAGTTTCGAAGGCCATAAAATGCCAAGACAGCACAAAACCCCCCAAAATGACCTCATTTTGGAAAGTAGACACCCCAAGCTATTTGCTGAGAGGCATGGTGAGTATTTTGCAGCTCTCATTTGTTTTTGAAAATGAAGAAAGACAAGAAAAATGTATTTTTTTTTCTTTTTCAATTTTCAAAAGTTTGTGACAAAAAGTGAGGTCTGCAAAATACTCACTATACCTCTCAGCAAATAGCTTGGGGTGTCTATTTTCCAAAATGGGGTCATTTGGGGGGGTTGTGCCATCTGGGCATTCCATGGCCTCCGAAACTGTGATAGGCAGTGAAGAGTGAAGTCAAAAATGTACGCCCTTAGAAAGCCTGAAGGCGGTGCTTGGTTTTCGGGGTCCCGTACGCGGCTAGGCTCCCAAAAAGTCTCACACATGTGGTATCCCCGTACTCAGGAGAAGCAACAGAATTTATTTTGGGGTGTAATTTCACATATCCCCATGGCATGTTTGAGCAATATATCATTTAGTGACAACTTTGTGCATAAAAAAAAAAAAAATTGTCTTTTTCCCGCAACTTGTGTCACAATATAAAATATTCCATGGACTCAACATGCTTCTCAGCAAATAGCTTGGGGTGTCTACTTTCCAAAATGGGGTCATTTGGGGGGGTTTTGAACTGTCCTGGCATTTTATGCACAACATCTAAAAGCTTATGTCACACATCACTCACTCTTCTAACCACTTGAAGACAAAGCCCTTTCTGACACTTTTTGTTTACATGAAAAATGTATTTATTTTTGCAAGAAAATTACTCTGAACCCCCAAACATTATATATTTTTTTAAAGCAAATGCCCTACAGATTAAAATGGTGGGTGTTTCATTTTTTTTTCACAGTAATTGCGCAGCGATTTTTCAAACGCATTTTTTGGGGAAAAAACACACTTTTTTTAAATTTTAATGCACTAAAACACACTATATTGCCCAAATGTTTGATGAAATAAAAAAGATGATCTTAGGCCGAGTACATGAATACCAAACATGACATGCTTTAAAATTGCGCACAAACGTGCAGTGGCGACTAACTAAATACATTTTTAAAAGCCTTTAAATCCTTTACAGGTTACCACTTTAGATTTACAGAGGAGGTCTACTGCTAAAATTACTGCCCTCGATCTGACCTTTGCGGTGATACCTCACATGCATGGTGCAATTGCTGTTTACATTTGACGCCAGAACGACGCTTGCGTTCGCCTTTGTGCGAGAGCAGGGGGGGGGGCAGGGGTGATTTTTTTTTTCTTTATTATTTTTTTGATTTTTTATGTTATTTTTAAACTGTTCCTTTAATTTTTATGTTTTTTAATCATTTTTATTGTTATCTCAGGGAATGTAAATATCTCCAATGATAGCAATAGGTAGTGACAGGTAATCTTTTTTTTAAAAATTGGGGTCTATTAGACCCTAGATCTCTCCTCTGCCCTCAAAACATCTGACCACACCAAGATCGGTGTGATAAAATGCTTTCTCAATTTCCCAATGGCGCTGTTTACATCCGGCGAAATCTAAGTCATGAAATGCTCGTAGCTTCCGGTTTCTTAGGCCACAGAGATGTTTGGAGCCATTCTGGTCTCTGATCAGCTCTATGGTCAGCTGGCTGAATCACTGGCTGCATTTTCAGGTTCCCTGTTGGGGCAGGAGAGCCAGAGAAAAACAGGGAAGACGGTGGTGGGGGGGGCATTCCCTCCCACTGCTTGCAAAAGCAGTCTAGAGGCTAATTAGCCACTAGGATTGCTTTACATGAAAGCCGACCGCTGGCTGAAAAGAATGATACCAAGATGATACCTAAACCTGCAGGCATCATTCTGGTATAACCACTCACAGTCCAGCAACATACCAGTACATTGCTGGTCCTTGTTGGGCATATATTGTAAACTTTTTTTTCATGCAGCCTGTGGGCTGAACGAAAAAAAGATATTGATCGGTGGGTATGCCCACCATTAGAATACCTCCCTTCATCCACCCACTTCTAATGATGGGCATACATGCACCATTTATATATGCCGAAGCATGGGGGCATCCTCCCGCAAAAGGCAGGAGCAAATCGCTCCTCCACCCACTGCTGCCCCCACGCTTCGGCATATATGCTGAAGTATGTAACTGTTGTGGTGAAATCACCTCCGACAGCGCTGGAGTCACGGCTTTATATATCGTGAGAGCAAACGCTGTTGCTGTCAAGATAAATAAATCTGCGCTGCAACTGAATGAAGTACCTGCTAAGCAAATGATGGTTAACAGTAAAACAAAGTAACATTACAGTATAACAGTAAGACTTACCATACCTGCAAAGCAAATACAAAAAAAAAACATAGTAAAAAAGAAAGCATTTAACGCAACCTGTGCCTAAAATATATATATGCCGAAGCATGGGGGCATCCTCCCACAAAAGGCAGGAGCAAATCGCTCCTCCACCCACTGCTGCCCCCACGCTTCGGCATATATGAATAAATATATAAATAAATCCGCTCTGCAGCTGAATGGCGTACCTGAAAACAATAAAATTGTTACCAACAAAACACAGTAAACAGTAAAGTATAAAAAAAATTGCATATCTGAAAAGCAAACATGGTAAAACATAATAACAATAAAACATTGCAGAATAGAATACAGTAAAAAAGAGCAGAACAATAGAGAGAGAATAGAGAGAGAGAGAACAATAAAACAACAACTATTTTTGTTTTTTTATTTTATATTTTTTTGTGTTTTTATTTTTTTTATTTTTTACACTTTTTTTAGTAACTTTTAACTTTTGTAACTGGTACCAGGTTTGGATCTCTCAAAATGCAATGGCATCTTGGGAGACCCTGTGAAAGTGTGTCCTAGTCTGTGCAGTGCTGTACCCTATGCTATTACTCAACTAGTGTATGGTAGCGTTCAAAACATTCACCCATGCAAAGACCAGGATTGCCAGGACAGGAGGGACAATAACACCGGGTGTCACGCCTAAATCCGCGTTTGCTGCAGACACAACATCTTTTTTGGGGGGCTTTTTGGGTAGGGGTACTCGGAAGGTCATAAGGAAAATGCCTCTCATGCAGCCGGCTTACTGCATTTGGTTGGGGATGGTGAGGTGGAGCACCGTCTGGATACAGAAGGGCTCTGACGATCTCTTCCTGGAATGTAAGGAAGGATCCAGTCCGTCCTGAAGCTCTGTATAGCACATGAGCGTTCAGCAAAGCCAATTGAAATAAATAAACAGACACTTTTTTGTACTAGCGTCTGGCCTTACGGGCAACTAGGTACGGCGCCAGCAACTGGTCGTTGAGGTCCACCCCTCCCATATTAAGGTTATATTCGTGGACAAAGAGGGGTTTCTCCACAACACCAGTCGCCGTAGTAATTTGGGTCGTCGTGTCTGCATGAAGGGAGGTGAGAACGAAAACATTCTTCTTGTCCCTCCACTTCATAGCGAGCAAGTTATTACACGTCAAGCAGGCTCTCTCCCCCAGCCTAAGACGGGAATCTACAAGCCGCTGGGGAAAGCCCCAGCGATTAGGTAGCACGGTGCCACATGCTCCAATCTGCTGATCAAACAAGTGACTAAAAAGTGGCACGCTCATGTAATAATTGTCCACGTACAAGTGGTACCCCTTTCCGAATAAGGGTGACACCAAGTCCCACACTATCTTGCCAGCGCTTCCTATGTAGTCAGGGCAGTTTGTCGGCTCTACTTGACTATCTTTGCCCTCGTAAACCATAAAACTACATGTATAGCCTGTGGCCCTGTCACAGAGCTAATACATCTTGACCCCGTATCTGGCACGCTTGCTGGGAAGGTACTTTTTGAATGACAAGCGGCCAGAAAATTTAATCAGGGACTCATCAACGCAGACAACTTGATGGGGAGTAAACAAGTCTGCAAAACGTTGGTTGAAGTGGTTTACGAGGGGCCGAATTTTGTAGAGCCGATCGTATCCAGGGTCTCCATGAGGACGACAGAGTTCATTGTCGTTGAAATGCATGAACCGCAAAATCTGCTCGTATCGTGCCCTGGCCATGGAGACAGAGAACACGGGCGCATGGTAAATTGGGTCAGTGGACCAATATGGCCGCAACTTACTCTTTTTATTCAAGCCCATGTTGAGGGAAAGGCCCAGAAAGAGCTTAAATTCGGAGACTGTAATTGGTCTCTAATCTCTGGCAAGGGAGGACTGGGGATTAGCGGCGATGTGTTGACCAGCGTATAAATTGCTTTGGTCCACAATAGATCTATAGAGATCTTCGGTGAAAAACAGCGAATAAAAATCCAGTGGCATAAAGTCAACTGTTTCCACCTGAATTCCGGGTTGGCCAGTGAAAGGGGAAGTACGTGTGCTGCAGAAGTGGTGGGTTCCCAATTCAGATTGGCGAATGCAGCAGGAAGGGCACTATGGGCATGACGGGCCTGTCTTTGTCTTCTTGGTGGCAGCGGGACACTACTTGTGCTTGCCACCTCGCCAGCTTGAACTGCACTTATGGGACTCGCCACGTCACCACCTGATACTGCAGTGCTGGATGTACGACCAGGGTGTACTAGGCCGCTGGTGCTTGCCAGTTCACCAGAAGGAATAGCGGCACTAGTACTTCTCTGCTCCATACGAGAGCCCTGCGGTTCTTGCACTTCAAGGACAGAAGACGAAGTTTGGGGTCTGGTACGCCTGACCTTGGCAGGGACCACAACTCCGTCGTCAGAGCTATCTGTCATGGAGCCGCTGTCCTCTACAGGATCGTATTCTGAGCCTGAATCTGACAGATGAGTGACTTCCTCTTCACTATCTGTCATGCTCAGAAACATGTAGGCCTCTTCACTAGTGTACCTTCGATTTGCCATTTTGGGCTCTAAATTTAGGGGTACACTAGTGAGACTCACAGGCAAAAAAGCTCCTGACTGTCAGCGACTGTATCAAAATGCTACCAAAAAACTGTTAGCGATCGCAGGGATCAGGCCTGACTCTGCAAACGCTGCAGTTATGTGTGCTTAGTGTTTTGTAAGTGTCAGTGATCGATCGATACTGCACTTGGGTGGGCTGGGCAGGGCTGGGCCGAGGGGCAAAACGCAGGTGCTAGCAGGTATCTGGGCTGATCCCGCTAACACTGTGTTTATGGGAACCCTAAACTGCTGGGGAGCATAGATCTGATTGGATCAGATATTGATCCGCTCAGATACTATAGCACTAAGGGAGGTGTATGCTGCGTGCATGGGTTTTTAGCGGTACTGGCTCTAACCTGACGCTGCCTGGGGCGACGCAGACCTTATCTGACCCTAAAAACGTAAATTATATCACCGCCGGTCAATTAGGGGGTTAAACCTTTATAAGGTAATAAACGGCGGGTGCCCTAAAACTATAATAAACTATAATAAACTACAAAAAACAAACTAACTAACCAGCGTCACCTGTAACACTTATACAGTGATCGCTGGTGAAAGGGTTAACTAGGGGGCAATCAGGGGGTTAAAACCTTTAGCAGGTAGTATATGGGGGTCCCTGTCGCTATAAAACACTGACAGCGAACCTATATACTTACCTCCCTAACTAGCGTCACCTGTGTCACTAATACAGCGATCAGAAAAACGATCGCTTAGCGACACTGGTGATGGGGGTGATCACGGGGTTAACCTTTATTAGGGGGGGGGGTAGTTGGTACCCTGAACCTAAGGGGGGTACCCTAGACCTAAAGGGGGCTAACCTAACTGCCCTTACACTTATAACTGTCACAAACTGACACCAATGCAAAAAAAAAAAAAACTGCTATTGGTGTCAGTGTGACAGGGGGTACAGGGGGTGATCGGGGGGTGAAGGGGGGTGACAAGTGTGTCTGGCGTGTTCTACTGAAAGTGTAGTGTTGTGCAGACTTACTTGATGTCTTCTCGAAAAGACCGGCTCAAGGAGGGATGACATCACTTCCTCTCCCTCTGTTTACATTACAGAGGGAAAGGAAGCGTTTTCATTCGCCGGGAGCGATCGGGAGGGGGTGGCCACGAATGGATGGCCTCCCCCTCACCTCTCATTGCCCGGGAAGACATGGCAACCGCCTCGGGCACCGGGGGGGTCCGATCGGACCCCCCACCCGTGGAAGGCAGATCACGTAAATCTACGTGATTTTGCCTGTCCGTGCCACCTTGCCGACGTATATCGGCGTGAGGCGGTCGTCAAGTGGTTAAAATAAATAAGGTTTTCTTTTTTTTTTTTATGCAACTGAGCATTGAGCTTGTTCCCAAGTGATAGGAGGTAGGTAACTAGTAAATGCCATCTGGAAGTCAAACTAATGCCGCGTACACAGGAGCAGACTTTTCGACCGGACTGGTCCGACGGACTATCCGACGGACTTTCGACGGACTTCCAATGGACTTTCCGAATAAACGGACTTGCCTACACATGATCACATCAAAGCCCGACGGATTCGTACGTGATGACGTACGACCGGACTAAAATAAAGAAGTTGATAGCCAGTAGCCAATAGCTGTCCTAGTGTCGGTTTCAGACCATTGGACTAGCATACAGACGAGCGGATTTTTCGACCGGACACGAGTCAGTCGGAAAGATTTGAAACATGTTTTATTTCTAGGTCCGTCTGACTTTTTGGAAAAAAAAGTCAGCTGGAGCCCACACACGATCGAATTGTCCAACGGAGTCCGGTCCGCCGGACCAAGTCTGCCAGAAAGTCCGCTCGTGTGTACGCAGCATAAAAGTACAAATCTTGGCAAATCTACACTAACTGTAAATAGTCTAGCTGCCTGAAGTTAGTGTAGTGCGTCCTCCTCACAGTGTTCAGCTAAAGCTACAAATTAGTTTAGTGTGACCTCTGCACAGTGTTCAGCTAAAGCTACAAGTTACTAATAGGATCAAAAGAACACCAGCAATATTCTTCAGGTAGCTGTAAATACTGTAACAAGACAAGCCTGCCTGTCAGTAGGAAGATAACAGGAACGGATCTAGCTAAACTGAATACAGTGTATATATATATATATATATATATATATATATATATATATATATATATATACAACACCTGGGATGCATATATATACACAATACACTGTCCTGTCTAATCTAGCTAACTCAAATGAAATGACACAGTCTCTCTCTCTCTAAGCACGCCGGAACACACTACACAGGGCCGCCGTGCAGGCGGCCTTATATAGTGTGGGGCGTGTTCTAAACCCCCTGAGCCATAATTGGCCAAAGCCACCCTGGCTTTGGCCAATTACAGCTCTCTCTACCGACGGCACTGTGATTGGCCAAGCATGCGGGTCATAGTGCATGCTTGGCCAATCATGAGCCAGCAATGCACTGCGATGCCGCAGTGAATTATGGACTGTGACGCGCCACACGAATTTGGCGCGAACGGCCCATAACGTTCGCAATTCGTCGAACGATCGAACGGCCGATGTTCGAGTCGAACATGGGTTCGACTCGAACGCGAAGCTCATCCCTAGTTATGAATAATGAACTTGACTCCTCCTCGGTGGCTCTCAGGAAAAGGCCCTCTTTAGGGTCTTGGTGTCATGAAGAAAGACTCTTTGATCCCTGGTGTTGCCTCAGGTCCCCCGAGAGGGACTACACATATTACTCTATGGTGCATGATAGTTACTAAAGAATCATTTTTTTTTCACGGATATGTAAATTCTGCAGAAAGTGAGTAAAGCTGATGTCCATGACATCACCTGGTCGGACCGCATGCCTGTGACCATTGAGGTTGTGGATACTAGCAAAATTTCCCACAAACCGCTGTGGCGCAAGAACACTTTTCTTCTATCAAACCCCCACATCAGGGATGATGATGAAACTCAAAGAATATTTCAGCATCAATGGAAAATGCGCGCATAAAGATTTTGCTTGGGGAATACTTATCCAGGTAGCCTCTAGAGAAAGGAATAAAAGGTTGCAGCGCTTAGCACAGCTTCACAAGTTAATTGCAGAACTAGAGGCCCAACATGGGAACCCCAACACCACATCCCCCACTGTTTTGAAACGCCTTAATTGCTGTCGCGAGAAATTACGACAGGAACATAGGGCAGACTATGATCTCTATTTCAAAAGAATGAAACTATCTTTCTATTCCCAAAATAATAGGGCAAGCAAACTCCTAGCCTCCCAAATTAAAAAAAAAGCAAGCCAGAACCAATATTACACACATTCAACATTACAGCTCCAATACTACACTCCACAACCCTAAGGATATAGCCAATGCCTTGGGGATTACTACGAATCCCTTTACAACTTCAACAAAGATCCAACCACCCATCAACCCACGGACACAGAGATTGATGAATTCCTCCAAAGAATCCAATTACCCTCGGTAGACACAGCAACCCTACAAGCTCTAAACACCCCTTTCACCAGTGAAGAAGTGGAGACAGTTATCAAATCTCTTCCCATGCACAAATCCCCAGGAGCGGACGGTTTCTCCGCTGAGTACTATAAAGCTTTCATCACCCTTCTGGCACCAAAACTGGTAGATGTTTTTAATACAGCAGCCACATCACGTTCCTTCCCAAAGGAAATGCTCCAAGTGATCATAGTTACCCTACCCAAACCCGGTAAGGATGCTTTCCACCCTCAAAATTATAGGCCAATCTCATTACTAAACTCTGATCTAAAGATATATGCCAAGATATTAGCCAATAGACTAATGAAAATTACCCCCTCCCTCATAAGATTGGATCAAGTTGGGTTTGTAAAGGGCAGGCAAGCACCAGATGGGACCAGAAGGATGATAGACCTCCTGTGTTTTGCAGAAGTCAACCAAGTACCCAGTATCTTTCTAGCCTTAGATGTCAAAAAGGCATTTGATAGGGTACATTGGGGCTACCTATCCAGGACATTACACAAATTTGGAATATCGGGCCAGATTCACTCAGCCATCATGTCTTTATATTCCAACCCCACAGCTCAAGTCTACACATCTGGTCTCCTATCTGATTCTTTCCAGCTATCAAATGGTATGCGTCAGGGCTGTCCCCTCTCCCCAATTATATTCTCACTTATCATAGGACCATTGGCACAATGTATCCGGTCCACTGAAACCATTCAAGGTATCAAGATAGGTTGAAAAAGCCACAAGATAGGACTTTTTGCCAACGATATAATACTAACAATATCTAACCCCGAAGCCTCCATGCTAGAACTTACAAAGCTGCTACACAACTTTGGTCAAGTTTCCTTTTACAAAGTTAACACAAATAAATACTTTTCATTGACACTTAATGTGCCCATAGCGGAACAGAATAGGATCAAAAATCTATTCCCCTGTAACTGGAACCCTCCCTCCATTGCTTATCTTGGTGTGCAGCTCACCTCCTCTTCAACTAAATTATACCCCTGCAACTTCCCTCCATTACTTGCTAACATTGAAGAAGAGATGAACCACATGGCTAAACTGCATTTATCAAGGATGGGGAGGATAGCTGCATACCGAATGCAGATATTGCCCAAACTATTATACCACTTTAGAACTCTACCCATACCTATCCCCCAATCATTCTTTTTACAATTAACAAACAAATTAAAGAAATTTATTTGGGCAGGAAAAAAACCTAGAATTGCACTGAAACAAATGTACAAAACAAAATATCTTGGTGGAGTAGGCCTCCCCAATGCATATGTTTACTATCAAGCAGCAATTCTAGAACAAACTTGTTACTGGTTCTCGTGTCAAACTGACAATAGATGGTCAGAAATAGAACAAGAAATTACCCCAGGCCATGATCTCCCAGCGCTGGCGATAGCTGCATGTGTACACCATAGACCCGAATCACCACCGTACCCTACAATACAAGCCTCTATAGCGGCATAGTCCTCAATGTCAAAACAACCATTTACTGATACCCCAATGCAAGATATAAGAACTCCATTAGCGGCGTATGAATATCTAATCCCAAACTTTTCGACCCAAGCTTGGAAAAAGAAAGGGGATCATTTCTTTACACCTGACCTAGAGGGAAGTGAAGCACCGGATAGCTACCAACTATTCCAAATAAAACACTACAATAAATCTAATATACCCAGCCCACTAAAGATACCCCAAATCATTTGGAACTATCTAATCAACAAGCAACCGGGGAAGCACAAGGGCATATCCTTATTTTATAAATTCGCCACCCCTCTATACATACAATCAAAGTTACCCAATATGATGAAATGGGAACAGGAACTAAAAAGTGAATTCCCATTGCATCAATGGCATTTAGCTGTAGAACACAACGGCAGCTCCTCAGCATGTGTAGACCACTGGGAAAATGCACAAAAAATACGGCATAGGTGGTTCCTCACACCCCTGCGTATTCACAAAATGAACCCAAGTATTCCACCACTATGCCGGCGGAAGTGTAATAACACGGGTAGCCTTCTGCACATGCTGTGGAGCTGTAAAGTAATCGAATCCTTTTGGAAAGACGTAACGTCTATCATTCAAGATACCACATCCACACTAAACCCTGCACTTGCCCTCCTCAGCCTCGGCATAGAGAATGTTCCCCCTATGACGAGAAAGATTTTCATACACATTCTATTTGCTGCACGCATATCCTTAGCCAGAGAATGGTGCTCCCAAACACCTACAAAAATTGAGGAAGTAATTTCCAGAGTAAACGCCCACTACACAATGGAGAAGATGCTTGCGTATAAAAAAAGAAGAGCTCTGGCCTTCCATAAACATTGGCACATCTGGAGATCCTCCCGCTATGCCTCCTCTCACTTGTGACTATTTATGTATGTTGTCTCATTACTCATGATACTTATACCAACCACCCAACCATATGGTGGTAAAACCGAATACTAGGTGTAGTCATACCAAAAGAACTAGCCTTTTGAGAATATTTATCTTTAAGAGATAATAATATATGATATCAGAATAAAAAATAAAAGATTTAATGCTTTTTATCAAGAGTAATTCCCTTTAAAAATAAATAAGTTTTTTTTTTTTTTTATGCAACTAAGCATTGAGCTTGTTCTCAAGTGATAGGAGGTAGGTAACTAGAAAATGCCATCTGGAAGTCAAACTAATGCCGCGTACACAGGAGCGGACTTTTCGACCGGACTGGTCCGATGGACTATCCGACGGACTTCCAACGGACTTTCCGAATAAACGGACTTGCCTACACATGATCACATCAAAGTCCAATGGATTCGTACGTGATGACGTACGACCGGACTAAAATAAAGATGTTGATAGCCAGTAGTCAATAGCTGTCCTAGTGTCGGTTTCAGACCATCGGACTAGCATACAGACGAGCGGATTTTTTGACCGGACACGAGTCCGTCGGAAAGATTTGAAACATGTTTTATTTCTAGGTCCGTCTGACTTTTGGCAAAAAAGTCAGCTGGAGCCCACACATGATCGAATTGTCCAACGGAGTCCGGTGCGCCGGACCAAGTCTGCCGGAAAGTCCGCTCGTGTGTACGCAGCATAAAAGTACAAATCTTGGCATATAGCAAAATATATTGAATATATTAACTGTCTTACACATCAACGGATTTGTAATTCTGGACAGCCAATACTTTATTTCCCACCCCCTACCAAAGTGCACAGCTAGGTATTTGACGCACCTGTTTCCGCTTTGAAATTTTGGTGGCATCGGAGTCACTGTGTGGGAGGCTAGCACGATGGACATGCCGGGCTAGAGCTCCGCTCTGTGAGGGAGAATAAACCGCAAATAAAGGCAGCCCACGGACACAGAAATGGTAAAAATCTTGTTACTATTCACCCTAGAGGTGAGGGGGACATTATTCAAGAATAATGGTGCTGGGAGGTGCCAGGAATAAAACCAAAACTAGCTCTAATAGCAGCACCCAGGCAAGACATATTATGAAAAAGGCGCCAGTCTCCTCGGGTAATTTTACCTCAGACAAGAAACTCAAATCCAAGCAGCCAAAAGCTATCTCCTCAGGGGATTCTGACTCTGATCCTGATTCAAATATGTTACATTCTTCACAACAAAACTCTGATATTCCTTCTAACATTTTGAAACAGTTTGAAAAAATGTTACATAAAGCATTACAACAAACATCAGAGCAAATTACTAGTAATCTGACTAGAGAGATCAGAGAACTGGGGAGACGCACCGAAGCATTGGAAATGAAAATGGAAGATATAGAAAATTCTACACAGGATGCTTTCTCTGAAATAGATGTCCTCAAAGAGGAAAATATTATTTTACAGAATAGACTGGAGGACTATGAGAATCGCGCCAGAAGATCGAATTTGCGATTCAGAGGCTTACCAGAATCAATCACAGATCTGCAATCAACAATCACAGCATTATGCCAAGAATTACTACCTGGCATTTCAGTGGAAAGGCTTGAAATGGACAGAGTACATAGGGCACTCATGCCCAAAAAAACTGATGCCCCCCCCCCCCAGGGATATTATAGCAAAATTTCATTTTTTTCGTTCAAAAGAACAACTTCTAGAAGCGGCTAGAGGGAAAAATAATCTAACATTTAAGGGACATAGTTATCAACTATTTGCTGACTTATCCCAGTTAACAATATCTAAGAGTCGTGCAATGAAGCCTCATCTACTGGAACTTCAACGTTGTGCCATTAAGTATCAATGGGGCTTCCCGTTCTCCCTAAAATTCACCCACCAGGGGACCAGATTCGCATGCAAAAATGCAAAAATGTATATATATATATATATATATATATATATATATATATATATATATATATATATATATATATATATATATATAAATAATGTGTATGTGTATGTATGTGTGTGTGTATATATATATGTGTATGTATGTGTATATGTGTATGTGTGTATATATATATATGTATATATGTGTATGTATGTATGTGTATATATATATATATATATATATATATATATATAATTTTATTTATTTTTATATTATATTTCCTCCTCCTTTTTTGTTTCTCAATTGCTTTTTTGGTATTTTTTATTTTAGAAGCATGGTATGGTAAGTGTTCAGACAATATTTATGCTTTCTGAACACCTAAACAATCCCTATTATATGGTGGACTGATTAAATTATTATATATGTATATGTATTTTTTTATTCTGTATGTGTGTATGTATATGTATATATAAATGTATATATATGTATACATTTTTTATTTTTTAATATTTATTTATTTTTATTTTTTTATCATTATATTTCCTCCTCCTTTTTTGTTTCTCAAGATAAAATTGTGAAATAACAAAATTTTTATTTTGAATTTAAGTTCCCTTTTTATAGTACTTTTTATTTTAGAAACATGGTGTGGTAAGCGTTCAGATAATATTTTTACTTTCTGAGCACCTAAATGGTCCCTAATGTATGGTGGACTGATTAAGTTAGCATGTATGTATGTATAGATATATATGTAGGTGTATGTATATATATATATATATGTATATATGTATATATATATATATATATATATATATATATATATATATATATATATATATATATATATATATATATATATATGTGTGTGTGTGTGTGTATATGTATGTATATATATATATATATATATATGTGTGTATAAAAAAATTTTGTTCAGTATATATATACATATACACATTTTTTTATTTTATTTATTATTTATTTATTTTTATATTATTATATTTCCTCCTCCTTTTTTTGTTTCTCAATGTAAAACTGTGAAACAACCACCAAGGATGGAAAATCTTCCTTTAACTGAAGTTTATTTAAAATTCTTCATTAATTTGATATATACAGTTTTTGAGTAGTCTTAATTTCAGTTTAATTTACATTTCTTTGGTCACCCCAATAGGAAGGAAAGGGTTTCCTATCCTTTTCTATTGGTTGGACATCCAAATATGTTTCTGATATTACTGCACTCCTTTATTCCCATTCAATTTTTTCCTATTCGATTTATATTTAATATAAACATGTACCCTTCAAAATAATAGACATTACCAATTATATGAAACTCGGGCTCTTAAATTTACAATTTTATACTTTACAATCTTCATATTTTTGTGATAAATTTTCTTTCTTTTTAAGGCGGATTCCCCCATGCACGGAAATCACATGTGCCTCACCATGCCTTCCTCAGATTCCCATAGTAATATATGGGGATCAGACGAAGGCCTCCTTTCCCCTGTTGGGAAGTCCTTGACACCAACTCGGGTATTCTTTGAATCTACTTACATTTGTACTATACTCAAATGCTTTATAATTTTTATTGTTTCTTATTTCCTCGCTAAGTTATCCTACTATGGATCTGGCTATCTATCTCTTTGTTTCAAATCCGCGCAGGTCAGGCCAAATAGTCGCTGCACCCAGACAACTGGTAAGTGCATACTCTTGTTTCAATTACCATGGCTCCTTTAAATATTTTATCTCTGAATGTCCAGGGTCTTAATGTACCTCAGAAACGAGTAAAAGCCTTTCGTCATTTCAGTCTAAAAAAGCACACATTGTATGTCTACAAGAGACTCACTTTACCCCGACTTCAACCCCTAAATTTTTTTGTACTTCTTATCCCCAAGTTTACACCGCCTCGGCGCCCACTAAAAAACGTGGAACTCTCATTGCGTTTCATCGCTCTAC
Organism: Lithobates septentrionalis; assembly: GCA_037952835.1. Taxonomy (NCBI): domain Eukaryota; kingdom Metazoa; phylum Chordata; class Amphibia; order Anura; family Ranidae; genus Lithobates; species Lithobates septentrionalis. The sequence continues at coordinate 147,286 of JBBDGP010001294.1, forward strand.
CCCATTCACCTTACATTCAGAAATTAAAGACCCTGAGGGTCGCTACCTAATTCTAATGGGATACATTATGGACACAGCTGTAACGGTGGTCTCATACTATGCACCAAATTATCGTCCTGTACCCTTTCTATCGCACCTATTTAATATCATTAACACCCACAAAATGGGATCAATTTTTATATGTGGGGACTCCAACCAGGTCCTCCTTCCATTTCTTGACAAAACCCCTTATACCCCACCACGAACACAAGATGCTAGGTCTTTATCTCAACTTCTTTCTAGGCACAATTTGATTGACTCTTGGAGAGAATCTAATCCAGCTAAAAGAAATTATACATATTTTTCTAATCCACATCAAACTTTTAGTCACATAGACCATATCTTTGTAACAATAGGGATGGTTCCTGAAGTAATTTTATCTAAGATTATCCCTATACCCTGGTCAGATCACAATGCAGTTTATACCTCGGTGGCTTCTACTATACCCAAGGGGCATGATCCTTCATGGTATCTTCCAGATGTGCTACTTAAACACCCCTCCCACTGTTTAACAATCCAACAGGCTCTAAATGACTACGTAGAACATAACACAAGTGACGAAATCTCCTCACTCACAATTTGGGAGGCACACAAACCAGTTCTGAGAGGAATACTTCAGCAACAAGCAGGTATACTCAAACGGGATCGTGTAAAATTGGCTAAACAATTAGAAACGGAATTTAATGCATCATTCGTAGCTTTTCAAAACAATCCTAACCAGAAAGGGAAAATTTGCTTAGAGAAAGCCCGCCTAGAATATAATCTTTTCTTAATTGAATCTGCTGACAAATCCCTCAGGAAAACTAAGCATATGTTTTATAAGAATTCCAATAAACCAAGTACTCTCATGGCAAGGGCATTAAAGTCTATCAACAAATCTTATAAACCTATTAGACTCAAAATAGCAGACAATGTATACACCAGTAATCCTCTTAAAATCGTACAGAAATTTAGCTCTCATTTGAAAACTCTATACACAGAGACAAATAAAACTAACATTGAGGAAGCTGATGCCTTTTTTTCACATATCAACCTACCCAAAATGACGGAATCCCAAAAATTGTCAATAGAAAAACCCATAACTAGCGATGAAGTAGCAGAGGCTATTAAAACATTAAAAATAAATAAAAGGCCGGGACCAGACGGATTCACAGCCCTTTATTATTGAACTTTTACAGACATTATCTCACCTATGCTTGTTAAAGCGTTTAATGACCTATTAAATAATAAATCCTTTAGACAAGAATCATTATTGGCAATCATCTGCATGATTCCTAAACCTCACTCAGATGATACTCTATGTACAAATTATCGCCCCATATCCATGTTGAACATGGACATTAAAGTGTTGGCAAAAATTCTAGTAGCCCGCCTTAATATGATCATTGGTACCCTCGTAAATCGTGACCAAGTAGGCTTCATGCCCTCCCGACAGGCAGGTGACAATGTACGAAGAGCAACCCTCTTGGCACACATAGCTATAAAACGTCACATACCTCTTTGCTTTCTCTCACTTGACATAAAGAAGGCTTTCGATTCTATTGCATGGCCTTACTTGAATTATACCTTGCAGAAATGGGGATTCGGTCCAAATTTTATAAATTGGATTATGGCTCTATATAACAAACCTAAAGCATATGTCAAATACGCAGGTTATAAATCTGACTTCTTCAACATTGAGAGAGGCACAAGACAAGGATGTCCCTTATCCCCATTGATATTCGCCCTCCTAATAGAACCACTCGCACTAGTAATTAGATCTGACCCCACTATAACAGGGATAGAAATGGGAGGATTTCAACATAAGCTCTGTTTGTTTGCAGACGATATCCTCCTATTTCTTTCATCTCCACAAGTGTCAGGCCCAAACCTAATCCCAATTCTCAATAAATTTGCTAACATTTCTGGTTTATACATAAACCCTAAAAAATGTTTAGCATTGAACATATCTCTTTCTAACATTGAACTGACTTCAGCTAAAATTAGTCTTCCTTTCACATGGTCGAACAGATCAATCCCATACTTAGGTATACATCTTACAGCATCATTAGCAGATCTATTTTCAGTTAATTACCCTCCAATTTTAAAACAATTATCAAACTTAATGAAATCATGGTCTCATCTTCCATTATCGTGGTTCGGAAGAATCAACGCGGTAAAAATGACGATACTACCGAAATTACTGTACTTATTCAGAGTATTACCAATTCCTATTCCAGCTTATCACCTAAGAATATTACAAAGGAAAACATACACTATATCTCCCAAAATTAAACGGAGGCCTAGGTTGTCCTAATTTTGCTTATTACTATAGGGCTGCACACATAGCAAGCCTGGCTAAATATCATGCGTATCAGGAGACCCCTTTATGGGTACATATTGAAGCCACAGAATGCAATCCTATTCCAATATCAAACTTACTATGGATCACTCCAAAAGATCGCATAGACCTAAAGAATCCAATTACTAAACACTACATTTCCCTTTGGGATAGATTCAAAAAGAATAACCATTTACAATCATCTCATAACCCGATGTTGTCATTCTATAAAAATCCTGCTTTCTATCCAGCATGGATATTCCCTAATTCCTTTAAAGAGTGGGTATCTAGAGACGTACTGTGTATGTATAAATTTGTACATTCCTCATCATTCATCCCTTTTTCAACCCTTTGTGAGAGATATGGTGTACCGCAGTCGGAATTATTTAGATACTTCCAAATTAAAAATTTCTTTGCACCCTTAGTGTCTCAAACATCCCCATTAACACATATGACTAGTTTCGAAGATGTTTGTAAAAAAGATCCACATGCTAGAGGCACAATCTCTACTATATATTCTCACCTGCTGGTTCATTCCAGTAAAGACAAATTATCCTATGTCCAGAAATGGGAAGAGGACCTTGAGCGTACTTTTGATAATTCAGATTGGAAACAAATATGGTCAACAACAAAAACAGCTTCCCCTAATATATTGGCGGTTGAGGCTAATTATAAAGTTTTAACACGCTGGTATCTAGTACCTACTAGAGTAGCAAAATATGTGCAAAATTATTCGGCGCAATGTTTTCGGGGTTGTTTGGACCCTGGCACATACATTCATATCTGGTGGTCGTGTCCATTAGCTCAAATATTCTGGAGGGGAATTTTTAACATTGCAACTAACCTTATTGGGAAAACAATCCCTTTCGATCCAGCAATGGCCCTTCTCAACTTGAAACCTGAATTCATAACGCATACCCAATTTAAATTGTTGGTATATCTCTTCACAGCAGCTAAACAGACTTTAGCAAAATCTTGGAAATCACCAACATTAGATATAAATGAAGCAAAAGCTAAAATGAATTACTATATGACTCATGCCAAGATGATAGCTATAGAATTGGACACGATCCCCAGATTTGAGGTAATATGGCAGCCTTGGATTACATATTCCATGCCAACCCTAGACAAGAGTGTTTTACTGCCATGGTAGTTGTGATAACATGATATAGGCTATATTTCAGCCCTAGTTGTTGTGGTGACTTTCGGCCTGACCTCGCGGATTCTTTCCCTTAACCTTCTTCTCTTCTCCCCTTCCTACTATACTTTCTATCCTTTCTTTTCCTTATACTATATTATTCTATGATATTGAAGCTCTAATTGATATTTAAATAATAATCTCAATTATTGTCTAGAAATAAAAATAAAACAAGGCAAATAATGTAGCAGAACTTGCATAACTCATTTAATTCTATTCTTTTTAAATGGACAAAGACTCCAAAGTTCTTTTTCTCTCCTATTTCTTTATTTCCTTTTAAAATATATTGCCTTGTGTTAGAATATATTGTCTTGTTTTACGATATTATTAATGAATTAACTATTCTTTAATTGTAAATGAGCTTCCTTATACTGAATGTATGTTATTATTCAATGTTATCTGTACATAATCTCCATACTCAATAAAACTATTTTGACAAGGAAATTTTGGTGGCATCAGTTTGCTCGTTGAACAGTTGAGCACACCAGTTCAGTTGTTTGTAGAAAAGCATGTTATAATTCTATGGCCACACAATACATTTGTTTTATATCTTCTCACCAATCACATTCCAGAACAGAATAATTTTTTCATCAGACCAGATGTTACAGACAATATTATTTGCACAAATACGCTTACTACTGGGTTAGGACACACATTTGTGTCCTAGAAATGTCTGATTTTAATACATGATATACTGTAGATACCGTTTTCTACTACAGGAGATAAAGCACATTTACATCTAAGTAATAGGAATTACACTGACAAAGATTACTAAGATTACTTTATTTTAAAAAATACCCTTAATGTTTCCTGGCTTTTAAAGTGGATGGTTAAAAGGCAAAATTATCAGCATTTGGTCAGCTGGAAATGGAAACAAACCTTTTTTATCTAACTCTAAACTTTTCAATCAATCAAATGCTGCTGCAGCTTGTTCCCTAGAGATTTCTGAAGTCAGAAAACTCAGAACCTCCGACCAACTTTCTCATGTTTAAAAAAAAGCAATGATAGTGTTGCTATTATTAAAGCTAATGTTCTATTCTATTTACAGGAAAAAACATATAAGAAACTTAACAAGTAAAACAGAATATGCCCAAAAAGAAACCATCACCAGGTCAAAAAATATTAATATCATACTACAAACATTCCTACAATATTTTTGAAAAATTTTCAAGCAAAAATATTTGATGATCTCATATTTGAAGAGGGGATTCCTATTCTATTAATTTGTTAAAATCAGTAGTCGCAATTCATGACAGGAGAACATTTCTGGATTTCCTCTCCATATTTATGTGCCCATCTTATGTGTCTATCTTCTGTACTATAGTGGTCCACCCTTTCTTTGCTTCTTGATTGCCTATGTTATGATATGCTGGTTTTTGTCGATGTCATCCCCCCTTTTTTCAGGGTTGGGTTGTACGTGGAGTCAGCGGCATTTTCAGATCCACTGTCGCCAAAACAGGATGTGTGCACCGTTGCATGTCAGGACCAGGTATTTGTGCTTTTCACTGGAGGGGAGCCTTACCTATAGGGTGATACTCTTGAACCTTTTAAACTTCATAAGTGATTCTCTATTAATATTTTTTAGAGATTTCTTTCCCTCCACATTTATCACTTGTTTGAAATCAACCTTAGACATCCGGTTCTGTAATCTTTGCTTACCAACAGGTCCTGTAAGTTCTTCTTTCATATGTCTTTTCATATGACTTTTTTGCATTAAAAAACATTTTTGAGATAAGATATTAAAATACATTTTTCTTGTTAGCCAGTACATGAAGGCCCCAGCGGCAAATGAATTGGGGGTTCCCTGACTTTTTCAATCAATCAAATGCTGCTGTGAATTGACGGGTGAACATCGACACTGTTTTTATGAATGTTTTTTATCAGCGGCTATATACAGTTTGTGTATTAAGCTCAGTAATGACTCTTGTGTAAAAACCATGAATATGCACTATAATATAGTTTGGTTGTAATGGTATGTATTTTGAATCATAGTACATCTTGTATGCATAGAAAAGCACCCTTGAGGAAAAAGGTGACTTTGAAACATGTTGTCTGCTGGATTCTCTTTCTATCTATGCAGTTGGATATGTATAATGTTGTAATTTACATGTGCAATCTTTGTATGGCCACATCTTTTGACCCATAGGGTCCTTCAATTTGAAAAAAAATGTACTACTAAAAATGTAATATTCATATACAAATCATGTGTTGTTATACAGCCTAAAAGTCCCATATATTAGAGGGTATTCTTGGTCTGTGCAGTTCTTAGAGATGATCACTGCCTGCCAGCACAATTTTCTTTTTCAATGTCATTTCATATCCCATCAACAAATATGGCTAAAACACAAACAAGTCATAAAATGTATCTATATAACTTTTTTTGTATCCAGTACTAAAGTTTTTTTTTAAATGTATTTAATTTAGATCAGATAGTGTAAGCATAGTTACAACTATGCTGAGATATCACATTTAAGATAATTCCCTTCACTTCTTATCCTGTTGACATGATTATGCAGTGATGTGTGTCTGTCAACTTACCTCCTCAATGTGTTTCTTTAGAGACCAGCCTCCCTCACCTGACGGTTTAAATAATCTTCTCTCAACATAGCTCCACCCCAGCTTCTAATTAGGAACACTATATTAACCCTGGCATTGCAAGCCAACCTTGCTGATCAACCATTGTGTATCCACTGTGTGTTTTGCTTCCTGTTTCCTGCGTGCTGTGTGCTATATGTTTCTCTCTGTTACCGACCTTGGCGTGTTCTCGACTATTGCTGTCTGCTTGTGACCTTGACCTTCTGGCGTGTCCCCAACTATCCCTATCTGCCTCTGACCCTGAACCTTTGGTGTGTACTCTGTTGTTCCTGTCTACTAGTTGCCCTGACCTCTGCATTATCCCTTTACTATCCTTGGTGTTCCAGCCTGCTATTTCCTTCTCCTGTAGTCTACCGTGAGCTGTGAGACCCTAGGGGCCGCGACCTGGAGCCAGACTGCAGCGCAGTCCATCCTCACCACTGGAGGCTCTAGTTAACACCTGCTGGCTCTTAGACTCCGCGCCCTGGGGAATCTATGCTCTAGCTCCAACTGGGATCTGTGGTAATGATCCAGTAGACCTGCTTCCTTAACCTCCCTTGGTACAATCCGCAGCAGTCAGTCCTAGGGTTCACTATCTTAGCGGTGCACTTCCGACTCCTATGGAGTGCATCTGTCACCTGGTCTCAGGTGACCTGACACCTGTGAAGTTCTCTCTAAAATTAGGTAAATCACCTCTTAGGTAGTTGTCACCCGAAAAAGTTTAGACGATGGAGTATTCCTACTTTATTCCTATCCTGGTGAAAGTTTACAATTTAGGATTTTCCCTCACTTTCATTCCTGGTGACAATGGTTATCATAACAAATACACTGACAGCTGCAAAAACCTAAGGCTAAATTGTCACACTGGAAGTTGACCAACCAGATAAAAATTTATTCAATATTGGATGAAAAGTTTTATTATGAATCAATATAGTTCAGGAGCCAGACTACACTTCTTTCATCAGGGCTGTAAGGATACAATAAAAATATGATAGGGAACTTGTTATTATCTATTATATTTTTATGTTGTCTGCTTACAACCCTGGCCCACGAAAATGAATTTTTGTCTGACCATCAACTTCAGGTGCGGTGCTTTAATCTTAGATTTCTTTATAATAAACAAAGGATATCTTTTGGCATGTAGAAGCTGGCAACCCACAATCCAGAAACCTAATTCAAATACTATTACAACTCTTAAAGGAATAATATCATCTCAACCACTTGCCGACCGGCTCACGCCAAAATACGTTGGCAAAGTGGCACTGGTTTGCAAAATCATGTACGGATATGTTGGCCTTTTAAGACCTGCCAGAGGGCGCGCACGCGCCGCCGGAGACACGCACACATGCCCGCTGCAGGACGGGAGACCTGATGCACGTGACCGATGGGCGCGATCGCCAGCGGCCATGGACGATCATGTGAATGAGCGCCAGTACAGGGATTTGTGTGTGTAAACACTCAAATCCCTGTTTTGTCAGGGGAGAGGAGACATGTCGTTTGTTCCTAGTAAATAGGAACAGCGATATGTCTCCTCTCTTACTCAGTCCGATCCCCATACAGTTAGAACACACTGAGGCAGCACACATTTAACCCCTTGATCGCCCCCTAGTGTTAACCCCTTCCCTACCAGTGATATTTACACAGTAATCAGTGCATTTTTATAGCACTGGTTGCTGTATAGATGTCAATGGTCTCAAAAATGTGTCAAAAGTGTCCGATCTGTCTGCCGCAATGTCGCAATCCCAATAAAAATCGCAGATCGCTGCCATTACTAGTAAAAAAAACAAATAATAATAAAAATGCCATAAATCTTTCCCATAGTTTGCAGATGCTATAATTTTTGCGCAAATCAATCAATATACACTTATTCCGATTTTTTTTTTACCAAGATTATGCAGAAGAATATATATTGGCTAAACTGATGAAGACATTTTTTTTAAAATTATTTTGGGGGATATTTATTATAGCAAAAAGTAAAAAATTATGTTTTTTTTCCAAAATTGTTGCTGTTTTTTTGTTTATAGTGCAAAAAAAAATGCAGAGGGGATCAAATACCACCAAAAGAAAGCTCTATTTGTGGGAAAAATGGACGCAAATTTCATTTAGGTACAGCATCGCATGACAGCGCAATTACCAGTTAAAGCAACGCAGTGCCAAATTGTAAAAAGTGCTTTGGTCAGGAAGGGGATAAAATCTTCCGGGGCTGAAGTGGTTAAGGTCCCAGCAATATTTTTCTATTTGTCAGCTGTAAAACACTGACTGGGATTCTAAACCTTACAACTCTATACAAAACAAAAAAAAGAAAAAAAAAAAGAAAAAAAATGTGCTTTAGCTTTACAGTATATCTGTAATATTGATTCCTCATTTTAAAAGAAAAACAAATCCTTTCTAATTATCCAGCTTCTTCACAGGAACCTGGCCTTTTCTCCACTCTAATAGCTGATTATTGGGAAGAAGGAGATCGTGTCCTAATATTAAGCCCGGGTGGCTAGGAACAAACTGGAAATTCAGTTTGTAGTTAGACATCTTAAAGTGTATTTCCAGTTTTGTAATCAAATAGGGATACCTGTAATTGATAGCAATAACCTGCAGAGATCCTCCTTTGCTTCCTTTATCCTATGCAGGTTTATGGGACACTTGTATGGAACACAGGCCACCTGCTACTTCCGATAATAACCCAGCTCAGAGGTCACTATTTTCTCCTGGTATGTTTAGGGAGTCTCCTCATATACATCACATGCTGGAAATGACAGAGGCATGCAATAGCGTGATACCATTTAACCACTTGCCGACCGCCTCACGCCTATATACGTGAGCAGAGCGGCACGGGCAGGCAAAATCACGTACCTGAAACGTGATTGCCTTCCCGCGGGTGGGGGGTCCGATCGGACCCCCCCCGGTGCCAGCTGCGGTCGGCATTTGGTTGGAAGCGATGAGAGACGAGGGGGAGGCCATCCGATCATGGCCCCCCCCTCGCGATCGCTCCCAGCCAATGAGAAACATCCCCTGCCTCTGTATAGTACACAGAGGCAGAGGATGTGATGTCATCTCTCCTCGGCTCGGGAGTTTCCGTTCCAGCGCCGAGGGGAGATGACATGTAAGTGCACCAACACACACACACACACAGTAGAACATGCCAGGCACATAAAACGCCCCCGATCCCCCCCGATCGCCCCCCGATCCCCCCCCAATCACCCCCCCCCCCTGTCACAAACTGACACCAAGCAGGTTTTTTTTTATTTTTTTTCCTGATTACTGCATAGTGTCAGTTTGTGACAGTTAGCAGTGTTAGGACAATGACTGTTACCCCCCTGTAGGTCTAGGGTACCCCCCTTACCCCCCCTAATAAAGTTTTAACCCCTTGATCACCCCCCCTCACCAGTGTCACTAAGCGATCATTTTTCTGATCGCTGTATTAGTGTCGCTGGTGATGCTAGTTAGGGACATAAATATTTAGGTTCGCCGTCAGCGTTTTATAGCGACAGGGACCCCCATATACTACCTAATAAATGTTTTAACCCCTTGATTGCCCCCTAGTTAACCCTTTCACCACTGATCACCGTATAACCGTTACGGGTGACGCTGGTTAGTTCGTTTATTTTTTATAGTGTCAGGGCACCCGCCGTTTATTACCAAATAAAGGTTTAGCCCCCTGTAGGTCTAGGGTACCCCCCTTACCCCCCCTAATAAAGTTTTAACCCCTTGATCACCCCCTGTCGCCAGTGTCGCTAAGCAATCATTTTTCTGATCGCTGTATTAGTGTCACTGGTGACGCTAGTTAGGGACGTAAATATTTAGGTTCGCCGTCAGTGTTTTATAGCGACAGGGACCCCCATATACTATCTAATAAATGTTTTAACCCCTTGATGGCCCCCTAGTTAACCCTTTTACCACTGATCACCGTATAACCGTTACGGGTGACGCTGGTTAGTTCGTTTATTTTTTATAGTGTCAGGGCACCCGCCGTTTATTACCAAAAAAAGGTTTAGCCCCCTGATCGCCCGGCGGTGATATGCGTCGCCCTAGGCAGCGTCAGATTAGCGCCAGTACCGCGAACACCCACGCACGCACCGTACACGCACCGTACACCTCCCTTAGTGGTATAGTATCTGAACGCATCAATATCTGATCCGATCAGATCTATACTAGCGTCCCCAGCAGTTTAGGGTTCCCAAAAATGCAGTGTTAGCGGGATCAGCCCAGATACCTGCTAGCACCTGCATTTTGCCCCTCCGCCCGGCCCAGCCCAGCCCACCCAAGTGCAGTATCGATCGATCACTGTCACTTTTTTTTGTAGCGTTTTGGTGAACTGGCAAGCACCAGCGGCCTAGTACACCCCGGTCGTAGTCAAACCAGCACTGCAGTAACACTTGGTGACGTGGCGAGTCCCATAAGTGCAGTTCAAGCTGGTGAGGTGGCAAGCACAAGTAGTGTCCCGCTGCCACCAAAAAGACAAACACAGGCCTGTCGTGCCCATAGTGCCCTTCCTGCTGCATTCGCCAATCCTAATTGGGAACCCACCGCTTCTGCAGCGCCCGTACTTCCCCCATTCACATCCCCAACCAAATGCAGTCGGCTGCATGAGAGGCATTTATATATCCTCCCAAGTACCCCTACCCAACGAACCCCCCCAAAAAAGATGTTGTGTCTGCAGCAAGTGCGGATATAGGCGTGACACCCGCTATTATTGTCCCTCCTGTCCTGACAATCCTGGTCTTTGCATTGGTGAATGTTTTGAACGCTACCATTCACTAGTTGAGTATTAGCGTAGGGTACAGCATTGCACAGACTAGGCACACTTTCACAGGGTCTCCCAAGATGCCATCGCATTTTGAGAGACCCGAACCTGGAACCGGTTACAGTTATAAAAGTTACAGTTACAAAAAAAAGTGTAAAAAAAAAAAAAAACACAAACAAAAATAAAAAAAAATAGTTGTCGTTTTATTGTTCTCTCTCTCTATTCTCTCTCTCTATTGTTCTGCTCTTTTTTTACTGTATTCTATTCTGCAATGTTTTATTGTTATTATGTTTTATCATGTTTGCTTTTCAGGTATGCAATTTTTTATACTTTACCGTTTACTGTGCTTTATTGTTAACCATTTTTTTGTCTTCAGGTACGCCATTCACGACTTTGAGTGGTTATACCAGAATGATGCCTGCAGGTTTAGGTATCATCTTGGTATCATTCTTTTTAGCCAGTGGTCGGCTTTCATGTAAAAGCAATCCTAGCGGCTAATTAGCCTCTAGACTGCTTTTACAAGCAGTGGGAGGGAATGCCCCCCCCCCCACCGTCTTCCGTGTTTTTCTCTGGCTCTCCTGTCTCAACAGGGAACCTGAAAATGCAGCCGGTGATTCAGTCAGCTGACCATAGAGCTGATCAGAGACCAGAGTGGCTCCAAACATCTCTATGGCCTAAGAAACCGGAAGCTACGAGCATTTTATGACTTAGATTTCGCCGGATGTAAATAGCGCCATTGGGAAATTGGGGAAGCATTTTATCACACTGATCTTGGTGTGGTCAGATGCTTTGAGGGCAGAGGAGAGATCTAGGGTCTAATAGACCCCAATTTTTTCAAAAAAGAGTACCTGTCACTACCTATTGCTATCATAAGGGATATTTACATTCCCTGAGATAACAATAAAAATGATTTAAAAAAAAAAAAATGAAAGGAACAGTTTAAAAATAAGATAAAAAAGCAAAAAAATAATAAAGAAAAAAAATAAATAAATAAAAAGCACCCCTGTCCCCCCTGCTCTCGCGCTAAGGCGAACGCAAGCGGCGGTCTGGCGTCAAATGTAAACAGCAATTGCACCATGCATGTGAGGTATCACCGCGAAGGTCAGATCGAGGGCAGTAATTTTAGCAGTAGACCTCCTCTGTAAATCTAAAGTGGTAACCTGTAAAGGCTTTTAAAGGCTTTTAAAAATGTATTAATTTTGTTGCCACTGCACGTTTGTGCGCAATTTTAAAGCATGTCATGTTTGGTATCCATGTACTCGGCCTAAGATCATCTTTTTTATTTCATCAAACATTTGGGCAATATAGTGTGTTTTAGTGCATTAAAATTTAAAAAAGTGTGTTTTTTCCCCAAAAAATGCGTTTGAAAATCGCTGCGCAAATACTGTGTGAAAAAAAAAAATGAAACACCCACTATTTTAATCTGTAGGGCATTTGCTTTAAAATAATATATAATGTTTGGGGGTTCAAAGTAATTTTCTTGCAAAAAAAAATAATTTTTTCATGTAATCAAAAAGTGTCAGAAAGGGCTTTGTCTTCAAGTGGTTAGAAGAGTGGGTGATGTGTGACATAAGCTTCTAAATGTTGTGCATAAAATGACAGGATAGTTCAAACCCCCCCCAAATGACCCCATTTTGGAAAGAAGACACCCCAAGCTATTTGCTGAGAGGCATGTCGAGTCCATGGAATATTTTATATTGTGACACAAGTAGCGGGAAAGAGACAAATTTTTTTTTTTTTTTTTTTTGCACAAAGTTGTCACTAAATGTTATATTGCTCAAACATGCCATGGGAATATGTGAAATTACACCCCAAAATAAATTCTGTTGCTTCTCCTGAGTACGGGGATACCACATGTGTGGGACTTTTTGGGAGCCTAGCCGCGCACGGGACCCCGAAAACCAAGCACCACCTTCAGGCTTTCTAAGGCCGTAAATTTTTGATTTCACTCTTCACTGCCTATCACAGTTTCGGAGGCCATGGAATGCCCAGGTGGCACAAACCCCCCCAAATTACCCCATTTTGGAAAGTAGACACCCCAAGCTATTTGCTGAGAGGTATAGTGAGTATTTTGCAGACCTCACTTTTTGTCACAAAGTTTTGAAAATTGAAAAAAGAAAAAAAAAAAATTTTTTCTGGTCTTTCTTCATTTTCAAAAACAAATGAGAGCTGCAAAATACTCACCATGCCTCTCAGCAAATAGCTTGGGGTGTCTACTTTCCAAAATGGGGTCATTTGGGGGGGGTTTGTGCCATCTTGGCATTTTATGGCCTTCAAAACTGTGATAGGTAGTGAGGAGTAAAATCAAAAATGTATGCCCTTAGAAATCCTGAAGGTGGTGCTGGGTTTTCGGGGCCCCGTACGCGGCTAGGCTCCCAAAAAGTGCCACACATGTGGTATCCCCGTACTCAGGAGAAGCAGCTGAATGTATTTTGGGGTGCAATTCCACATATGCCCATGGCCTGTGTGAGCAATATATCATTTAGTGACAACTTTTTGTAAATTTTTTTTTTTTTTTTTTGTCATTATTCAATCACTTGGGACAAAAAAAAAAAAATATTCAATGGGTTCAACATGCCTCTCAGCAATTTCCTTGGGGTGTCTACTTTCCAAAATGGGGTCATTTGGGGGGGGTTTGTACTGCCCTGCCATTTTAGCACCTCAAGAAATGACATAGGCAGTCATAAACTAAAAGCTGTGTAAATTCCAGAAAATGTACCCTAGTTTGTAGACGCTATAACTTTTGCGCAAACCAATAAATATACGCTTATTGACATTTTTTTTACCAAAGACATGTGGCCGAATACATTTTGGCCTAAATGTATGACTAAAATTTAGTTTATTGGATTTTTTTTATAACAAAAAGTAGAAAATATCATTTTTTTTCAAAATTTTCAGTCTTTTTCCGTTTATAGCGCAAAAAATAAAACCGGCAGAGGTGATCAAATACCATCAAAAGAAAGCTCTATTTGTGGGAAGAAAAGGACGCAAATTTCGTTTGGGTAGAGCATTGCATGACCGCGCAATTAGCAGTTAAAGCGACGCAGTGCCGAATTGTAAAAAGTGCTCTGGTCAGGAAGGGGGTAAATCCTTCCGGGGCTGAAGTGGTTAAAAAAAATTTCAGGCTTATTTTTTAAGCCCCTAAGGTGAGGGTACACCCAGCGGGGGTTGTGTGTGCACAACGCATGAAGCCACAATTATCACATGGTTGATGTTAATATGGACTTTTGCTGTTTAGTTTAAACACTCATCAAGGATTAATTGAAAGTCACGGAGCACGAGCACTTTACTTTCATATATATGGACTGTTGTTGTTTAGTTTAATAACCTCATTGAGGATTGAGTGCAATATCACGGAGCATGAGCACTTTAGTTATAGTGTTTATATGTTGTTATGCTTTAGACATTTATGTTATATATAGTGTTTACTGGAATCATATATTTATATAGTATTGTTTCTATATTTATCAGCGCTGCACAGTGTGTTATACAGATTGCATTATAACCATCTGGGGAAGTGTGGGAAGTGCGGGCAGCTGATTATAGTTATATCACCTGTATTTATTTTAGGTTAATTTAGGCTTAGTGTGGCAGCTCACAAGGCTTTTACCCACTGTTTTCAAATAGGGATACCGCTTACTTTATAATTGTCACATGTTCCTATGAACATAGCAAACTATAAACATAAAAAAAAGTCTGGTTAATTTTTTACTTACTTAAAACTCATAACAATCTCTTCCTGCTTTATAATGTTTAGAAGGGGGCTGTGAGGTAATGTTTAACATAATTAACCCTGTCTGGACTATGCTAGCAGCTCTTTTCTTGTGATATGTAAACTGTATTTGAACATTGAAAGAGGAAGAGGAGGGGCGGGGGTGAGACAAGAAGAGGGTGCAGAGTAGGTAGAAGGATCCAATTCAAAAGAGCGAAGAAGGAAACATTAAATCTGAGATTTTTTAATTTTAGTAAAGCAACTCTAATACAAAAGGAACTCCATATTTTGGATCTGGGCTTAAAATGTGCCCCAAAAAGACCTAATAATAAGTTTAATGCATAGACACTCCTAAATATATCAGAAAGATCAATTTGAAGAAATATATTTTTTAAATAATTCCTTGAACTCTATTAGTAAAGAAGTTTCTGTGAGTGAAGGTGTAAATAGTGGCCTCCACAGTAAATCTACTTTTAACCCCCCTATGGATAGTAATCATTATGTTGAGGTATTTAAAAACTGAGTATTGTGAGATTTAGAAAAAGTTAACTCTAAAAGAGGGGTCAGTTAGAGACACATTAGGGTAGGAATAGGAAGTTTGAAAACACGAAAATATATTAGTGTCAGACAGGCAGATAAAGGGGGGGCTAGTAATTTTGGATAGAGGGTTCTCTCATCAACAAATTATGGATTTGTTATCAAATTCATTTACATATAAAATGTTGCTTAAATATCCCACTTTAGGATACAAGGAGAAATTGAAAGCACTGCTAGAATTTGGTTATAGGACCAAGATACTAACTAAGAAAGAAAAGAGATCTCATATGAGTGCTTGCAGGATCCCGATAATATATATTCTCCCTAACATACATAAAGATGCACAATTCCCCCCAGCCCACCTTATTTTAAATGGGTTAGGATCAGTAATGGCGAGATTAGGAGAATATCTTGATAAATTCCTTCAGCCTATCGTCACAGCAACCAAAGCCTATTTGAAGGATACTAAAGATTTTTTTTATGTTTAATTAAAGACATTAAATTCCAAAATACAACCCCCAACTTATTTGGTAACAGCAGACATATTGTCTTTATATACCATCATACAACATAATGATGCTTTATTGCCATTAAATTGGGTATTAAGTCGAAGAGAAGATTTACCTCATGCCCAGAATGTGTATTTACAAAAATCTTTAGAATTTTGCTTATCTCATAATTATTTCTGCTATCGAAACACATTCTTCAACAAGAGAAATGGCATGGTGATGGGTGCAAAGTTTGCACCCAGCCTCGCTAATATTTTTATGGATGAATGGGAAGATAGCTATGTGTTTAGTAAAGTAACAATAAATATAAAAAAAAAGCCGGCGCTTTGTGGGAAAAACACAGCTGTTGGCACTAAAAGATGAAACCTTTGTGGAAAAACTAAATTAAAAAATGAATTAGGTGGAGTAAGAGTGCTGACATTTTTGCCACATTGCATGTGGTGGCTATAGCTTTAAGTTCAGGATACTGTTTGGTCTTTTTGTTTTGTCTTGCATGTTTTTAATGCTTTTAATAAATACTATACTATATGCCTTCAATTTGGCTTTGTTTTTGGTGAGAACTTGTTCCACACAGTCCTGCATCTGCCGTGCTGGTATGTGACATCTTTTCTGGTTGGTGCTACATCAAGAAAACTTCCTTAAAGGGACCACTCTTTAGGGGTGAAATGTGGAGTCCTGGTGATAGTCATGTGCTATTTTCTGTTCACATGATGTGCAGCCATCTGGTCTGGGAACACTTGTGCCATTTTCAGTCCTGCCATCCGCTTGCTGTTTTTACCATTGGAATAGTCTGGTTGCTGTCATCTCCAAGATGGTCATCTCCTTAAAGGGATTGCTCAGAAAGACTCATTGGTCTTAGATTATGCTGTTGAGCCCAGTTTGCTGCCTATAATTTGTGCAGCATTGCTTTCTGGTGAGTGCATTTGGATTGGTGGTAGGACATGTTTGTGAATCTCTGTTGAGTCTGGATAAGACTAAATACATCACTGAGGATTGTTGTCACTATTTGAACTTTTATCACTAAAGAGTATCTATGGAAACTATTTTTGTATAGTTTAATGCCCCGTACACACGGTCGGATTTTGTTCGGACATTCCGACAACAAAATCCTAGGATTTTTTCCGACGGATGTTGGCTCAAACTTGTTTTGCCTACACACGGTCGCACAAAGTTGTCGGAATTTCCGATCGACAACCACGCGGTCACGTACACCACGTACGACGAGACTAGAAAAGGCCGGTTCAGAACCAAGCGCGGCACCCTTTGGGCTCCTTTTGCTAATCTCGTGTTAGTAAAAGTTTGGTGAGAGACGATTCGCATTTTTTCCGACTCGTGGCTTTCAGACCGTTTTCTGCCGTTCAGTTTGTGCTTGTGGGTTTGTATCTGCTCTTCAGTGCGTGCAAGCAAGTTCCGCGTGACTTTAAGGAGTCATTGTATTCTTGTTCGTTCGTTACTGGTTTTCAGGTCGCTCTGCACAGGCCTTGCTGTTCTTTAGTGCGTTCTGTTACTTCGTTCTGAGCAGCCGACCGTTTTCTAGCCATGTTTCGTATGCGTACTCCTCGAACAGTTCGTGCTGTGCGGGGGCTTGGTGTTGGGGTCCTGACCTTGACACAAGTCCAGTCCATGAACAGGGTGGGGAGGAGTTCATGGACCAAGAATTGGTTGCTTCAGCGTGACCAGTTCTCTCATATGCCTTTGCTCCGTGAGATCCGTGAGAATAATCCTGATGATTTCAGGAACTTTCTCAGGATGACGGACCCCGTGTTTCACCGTCTGTTGGCTTTGCTGACCCCCTATATCAGCAGGCAGGATACCTGCATGAGGCAAGCCATCACTCCGGAGCAGAGGCTGGTCGCTACCCTGCGGTATTTGGCCACAGGGAGAAGCCTGCAGGACTTCAAGTTCTCGACAGGCATCTCCCCCCAGGCTCTTATTTGTGGACATTTACTGCTTGTGTTTGTTTGAGCTGACCCTGACAGAAATGTGTGGAGTCCAGAAAATGTTGTGATTGTGTAACCTTACAAAGCACTGTTGGCTGTTATTTACTACATGCAAAGACACTTTGCACTACTACACTGAAACTGCACTTGTAGTGCAAAGAGTATTTGCCCTTAGGAAATTACCCCCATTTTCTCATCAAACAACAATTACATCACCCCAAAAATGTTGTAGCGTTGAGACAATAATCCACACATTCTTGATGAACAATCTTTTTAATACCTGCACAATCACATGTGCATTTACCAAAGGTTTTTCTGACAAACCGACATGTTTGTTGTATAACAATTTTTGTGGTGTCATTATCCAAAATGAAAATGTCCATTTTATAGAAAACAGGCCTGTGTAAAACCAACAAGAAAAGACACAAATCTTGATCTTACAAAGTTCACATTTGGTAGAACCTGAAGGCTATATCAGACATGAGTATTTAGGAACTGGGTTTGATATTGCGTTCAGATGGGGGGAAATCACACCAGGAAAAGCCAAATTTGGAAGATGCACACAAATTTCACAATGTCAACATGTGCTATCTGCCATCACGGGGGATCAAGGGACGTGTTTTGGGGGAGCAAGCCCTTCCTCACCGCTACTTTATTATTGAGGAAGGGGTTGCACCCCCAAAACGCGTCCATTGATCTCCCGTGATGGCAGATAGCACATGTTGACACACTGTGTGCATCCTCCAAATTTGGCTTAGGGAAAAATCACAAAAAGATTTAGCACATTGTAGCACACAAAAGAAGAAAGTGATTTGGAGGGGCTTTAAACTCGCCCCAAAACATCAATGATGTTTTTATATTTTGGAATAACATCATTAATGTTTTGCTTGATGTTTTGCAATTGTAAATTAAACCCCATGATCTCCCCGATCAGGATCTGGGCACTTTCGGATGTGAAAGGATCTTCATCCACACCCTCACGATCACCTAAAAAGAGAGGAACCCCAAAATAAATTAGGTTTGCCAAAAAATGCCGCCATCCATCTCTTATCTGAGCCTGTGGTCGCAGACACTCACCTGTTGTGGTGACTATTTCCACCACGTCTTCTTCCTCCTGCTCAGCGTGTTGGGGGTATTTCCCCTTCTTCCAGAGGGGGGGGGCTCTGGTCTCCTCGGATGAGGGGTGTCCTCCGAGTCTTTTATCCCCTATGTAAAACAAAAATGGTATAATTAGCACACAGATATTTGATGGCAGAACTATAAAGATGAAACATTGCTTGGAAGTGGGGTACAATTGTCTGTTTTAGTCGAGTTCCAAGATGTAGCTTTTTTAGTGTCCTTTGTCAACCTCCAATACTTTACCTGTTTGGTACAAGCTTCACAGATGTAGCCCCCCCTATAGTATACACTGGAGCACCTGTGTGGGCCCCCTAATAAAAATGGTGTTCTTGTGTCCCACACTAGTGCTCCAGTGTCCAGATGTGTAAACAGCTGCTCAGTGTCCTCTCCTTACACAAAATCTAGTTTGCATTTCATTCTAGTAACAAAGCCATCTACACAATCCAATTCTTTGAAGACAAGTATAGGGCCTCAAAATGGTGGCCAAATGCATATGGCCTAAACAATGGTATTTTATAGTCCGAAAGAAAAATGTGTGATCCGAACGAATAATGTGCCCATGAACATGAAAGTTGCCATTTTAAACTATACAACAGTTCCTAAAAGCACATGGAGCAGCACGAACGTAATAAACACCAAAAAAATAGGAACACAGCACAACTACTTACTTTTTTTCAGCACTCTCCAGATCTTTCTGTACTGCTCATGTTCTCGTAATTTCAGGTCCGACCACCGCTTCCTGAGCTGATCTTTCGATCGTCGTACCCCGAAATTCCGGTGCAGACTCCTGACCACTTTCGCCATGATCTTGGCCTTTCGGACATTGGGGTTGGGGTAAGGCCCATACTTTCCCTCATAGTCGGCCCTCTTCAGGATGTCCACCATTTCCAACATCTCCCCAAAGGACATATTTGAGTCCTTTAATCTCCTTCTGGATCAGGACGTTTCAGGCTCCGGCCTTTCCTCCTCCTCCTCCTCGTTGCTACAGTTAGCACGATCCTGCTGTCTATCCGCCATGTGCTCTTCTCCCACTGCGCCGAACGAAAAGGGGCGGGGAATAGACTAGAAAGAACATCAGGGGCGGGCGGAGTTATACGCATGCGCAGTGTGTATAAAGCGTAACGCGCGCGTCTTACGTACGATCTGTGAGCGGAGGAAGGAGCATCGGAGACGCTGATCATGCTAACGAAGGTAGGATCTAAACTTGGGCCTATACTGCTTCGAAATGGAAGCCTATATTGTAACAAGATTAGAGGAGTTTGGCCTGACATTAGGGTTTGTCTTGTGTTGTGTCTTGCAGAGAAAATGGATGGCTTCAATGACCACAACTTCCTTCCCCTGTTCATAGACCAGTACAGGGAGCTGCCCTGTCTGTGGCAGGTCAGACATCCCCATTACAACCACAAACAGAAGAGACAGGCAGCGCTGGAGAAACTGCTGGAGTTGGTGAAGCCGGTGGTCCCCACAGCAACCATCCCTTATTTAAAAGCTAAAATTGGTGGCCTGAGGAGCACTTATCTTAGGGAGCGCAAGAAGGTCACAGATTCCCAGAGGTCCGGAGCTGCAGCAGATGTTGTTTATGTCCCCAGGCTCTGGTACTACGAGAGACTGCGATTTCTGTCAGACCACACTGAGGTCAGGGAATCCCTCTCTACTCTTCCTTCCACTCTTCCTTCCACCCCAGCTGAGGCTTCCGATGTCCAACCTGGGCCTTCCTGCCAGGAAGAAGTGGAGGAGCCCAGCTGGAGTCAGGTATAGCATTCTTCTACAGATTTCTGGTCAATAAATAAATGATGTTTATTAGATGTTATTATTGATCACTAATTGCTGCTTGAAAGTGTTTTACATATCAATAGACAGTAGTGGGCACCCAAAATTGGGACAAGAATGAAAACTGCTGGGCTCACAATGATAGTCTGTTATATTTGTTAACATTCAATTTGCAGCAGTGAGGAGGTGAAAATTGTGTGTGATTGATGAATAAAATACTAAAACTATGTCCCTTTTTCATACACAGGAAGACCTCAGTCAGGAGGAGGCTGTGGAATGTGGCAGTCAGGAGGAGGCGGGGATTAGTGGCAGCCAGGAGGAGGCGGGGCTAAGTGTCAGCCAAGAGAAGCCTGGGACCAGTCGCAGCCTGACTGAGTCTCAGGTTCCTCCCCTCCGCCTGCCATACAAAAGGGCCAGGAAGATGACTCCCAGTCCTGTGCAGGATTCAGCATACAGGCTGATCCAGGAGGCTTTGGCGTCCCTCAGAGCCTTCCCCAGTCCTGCAGAGGCCTTTGCCTGCATGGCTGCCACAAAATTGCAGGGCATGCAGGAGGGCCAACGCAGGATCTCTGAGGATCTGATTTATAAAGTCCTTCGTAAGGGGGAGAGTGGGCAACTGACACCCAAGACGGATGTCATGGAGATGGACGATCCTCCTCCTCCTCCTCCTCCTGCTGCCACAACTCCACCACCACAGCCAAAGCCTGGAAGGAAGCGTGGAAGGAAGACCAAAGAGTGATTGCCCTTGGTTCAGTCTGGTCTGACAGAAGATGCAGTCTCTCGTATGACCACAGCCTGGGGACATAGATATCATCTGCTGCTTTCCGGATCTCTGGGACTTCTGGACCAGACTGCCCTCCCTAAGATATGGACTCCTCAGGCCACCAATTTTGCTTTTAAATAATTGATGTCTGCCCTGGGGGTCCAAGGCTTCACCCACTTCTGCAGTTTCTCCAGCGTTGCCTCCCTCTTTGTTTTTTTATAGTTGTGACCCCTTAATAAAAAAATTTTCAGTAAATTCTACTCTCCTGTGTGTGTTTTCATCCAAAAAAGACAGTTTGTTGGTGACGATTCAGGTACATTTCTAAAAACATAAAATGTGAAAATACAAGGGACAACAACACCAAACAATCTCCTACAGATTAAATACAACAACATATAATGGTGTTGTGGGAACTTGTCACAAAAAACACACAAACATTTTCGGGAGTACAAATCAAAATCACCAAAAAAAAAAATTTAAAAAGAGAAACACAAAAAAAGAATCTACATTAAAGTAAAAAAAAAAAAAAATATGTTGTCAGATGTGAGAAATCAAAATATATTGAGGGAATCCCGATAAATAGTAACGAAAGAAATTTGTGAGAAGTGTGTGTGAATATGAGCATCAAAACTACTTCATTCTTGTCACATTATAAAGAAGAAGAGAGTGCGCTGTATTAAACCATTTTTAACATTGCAGCGTGACGAAAGTGCTGTATCCATTGCGAACGCTAAGTTTACCAGAACGAGCTGGCCCGTGTCGGAATTTCTTCTGAGCATGCGTGGCATTTTGTGCGTCGGAACAGGCCACACACGGTCGGAATTGACGCGATCGGATTTTGTTGTCGGAAAATTTTATCTCCTGCTGTCCAACTTTGTGTGTCGGAAAATCCGATGGAAAATGTCTGATGGCGCCCACACGCGGTCGGAATTTCCGACAACACGCTCCGATCGGACATTGTCCATCGAAAAATCCGACCGTGTGTACGGGGCATAACACTTATGCATATTGGTTTATTTCATGTGTACATTTGGACACTGTATCATAGTTTTTTCTAAGAGCTGCACTTTTTAATTTAGTTTAGTAAAGTAAGAACAGAATTTTACTTTTATAGAAGATTTATAGATGATTGATGTTTGTGTGGGAGGGATCCGAGGAGAGTTTAAAATCATTTATGCAAGATTTAAATAAAAATAATAATGATAATGATATGAAAGAAATCCCAAGAAATTCTTTAAGTATGTAAACAGTAAAAAAGGGAGGACAGACCATATTGGCCCCATAAAGAATGAGGAAGGACATCTGGTTACAAAGGATGGGGAGATGGCAAAGGTATTGAATTTATTCTTCTCCTCAGTCTTCACAAGTGAATCGGGGGGCTTCAGTAACCAAAACTGCAGTGTTTATCCTCATGACACATCACAGGAAGCACCTCCATGGTTAACAGAGGACGGAATTAAAATTAGACTTGAGAAACTTAACATTAATAAATCACCGGGACCAGATGGCTTGCATCCGAGGGTACTTAGGGAACTCAGTCAGGTGATTGCCAGACCGTTGTTCCTAATATTTACAGACAGTCTATTGACTGGAATGGTACCAGCTGATTGGAGAAAAGCCAATGTAGCACCAATATTTAAAAAGGGCCCAAAAAACATCCCTGGGAATTACAGACCAGTTAGCCTAACATCAATAGTATGTAAACTCTTGGAGGGGATGATAAGGGACTATATACAAGATTTTAGTAATAAGAATGATTTCATTAGCAGTAATCAGCATGGATTCATGAAGAATCGTTCTTGCCAAACCAATCTATTAACCTTCTATGAGGAGGTGAGTTGCCATCTAGATAAAGGAAGGCCCGTAGACGTGGTGTATCTGGATTTTGCAAAAGCAATTGACACAGTTCCCCATAAACGTTTACTATACAAAATAAGGTGCGTTGGCATGGACCATAGGGTGAGTACATGGATTGAAAACTGGCTACAAGGGCGTGTTCAGAGGGTGGTGATAAATGGGGAGTACTCAGAATGGTCAGGGGTGGGTAGTGGGGTTCCCCAGGGTTCTGTGCTGGGACCAATCCTATTTAATTTGTTCATAAACAACCTGGAGGATGGGATAAAGAGTTCAATCTCTGTATTTGCAGACGATACTAAGCTAAGCAGGGCAATAACTTCTCTGCAGGATGTGGAAATCTTGCAAAAAGACCTGAACAAATTAATGGGGTGGGCGACTACATGGCAAATGAGGTTCAATGTAGAAAAATGTAAAATAATGCATTTGGGTGGCAAAAATATGAATGCAATCTATACACTGGGGGGAGAACCTCTGGGGGAATCTAGGATGGAAAAGGACCTGGGGGTCCTAGTGGATGATAGGCTCAGCAATGGCATGCAATGCCAAGCTGCTGCTAATAAAGCAAACAGAATATTGGCATGCATTAAAAGGGGGATCAACTGCAGAGATAAAACGATAATTCTCCCGCTCTACAAGACTCTGGTCCGGCCGCACCTGGAGTATGCTGTCCAGTTCTGGGCACCAGTCCTCAGGAGGGACGTACTGGAAATGGAGCGAGTACAAAGAAGGGCAACAAAGCTAATAAAGGGTCTGGAGGATCTTAGTTATGAGGAAAGGTTGCAAGCACTGAACTTATTCTCTCTGGAGAAGAGACGCTTGAGAGGGGATATGATTTCAATTTACAAATACTGTACTGGTGACCCCACAATAGGGATAAAACTTTTTCGCAGAAGAGAGTTTAATAAGACTCGTGGCCACTCATTACAATTAGAAGAAAAGAGGTTTAACCTTAAACTACGTAGAGGGTTCTTTACTGTAAGAACGGTAAGGATGTGGAATTCCCTTCCACAGGCGGTGGTCTCAGCGGGGAGCATTGATAGCTTCAAGAAACTATTAGATAATCACCTGAATGACCGCAATATACAGGGATATGTAATGTAATACTGACACATTATCACACACATAGGTTGGACTTGATGGACTTGTGTCTTTTTTCAACCTCACCTACTATGTAACTATGTAACTATATCAAATTGGATTACCAGTGGAATTGTGAATCAATACATTTTTTGAATGCAATATTTAGACAAGGAGAAAGTTTGGCCACAAAAGTATACTTTAAACCAACAGAAAGGAATAGCTATTTATCAATAAGGAGTGGACATCATCCCACATGGTTGCAAAATATTTCATGTGGGCAGTTGATAAGGAGGAATTGCACCTTTGACCATGATTTTGTCGAGCAATCAGAAGTGATTAAGCAGAAATTCATTCAGGAGGGTTATTCAGCGACTACATTGGATATGGGGATTCAGAAGGTGTTAGTGATACCAAGAGATTTCTGTCTGTTGGATAAGGAAAGAAGGGAGGGAATGGATGACAAACAATGGAGTTTTATCGCCGACTTCCACTGTCAATATAAAGATAGAGACCATATTCTGTCAACATTTTTATATTTTAATAATGGATAGGGTACTAAATCCGGTGTTACCCAGAACACCCTCCTTCAGTTACAGGAAAATGCTTAATTTCTGTGAGAAAGTAGTAAAGAAGATCTTAGATCCCCCTACAAGACCCTCATTTTATCCAGGGAGAAAAGGCTTTATAACCTGTGGGAAGTGTGAGGCAAGTAGCTATGCCAAAAATAATGTAAAAAGGCGTACAACATTACATTCTGAGTCACCTGACCTGCATGCTTTGGTCAATCAAAGCATGCTGTGAGAACCATGTTTGGCCAAAGGCAGGGTGCTCTGTGCTAGAGACCCCTCTTCACTCCAATTTTGGGGGGCATGGAAAGTGTACCCCCCTCCTGGAGGGCTTCCAATCAGGCGAGACACCTCTCCAGGAGGGAGACAAATGGGATATATTTCTTACATATGATGTCTCCAGAGGGTTTGAACATAAAAGTTGATATTCATTATTTTATTAGTGACTATTGCTTAAGTTTATTGTCTCAGATGGGTTAAAATCTGGCTTTGCATATATATCTTAAATATATATCTCAAAAGTTTACATACTCCATTTCTTAATACCGAGTATTGCCCCCTTTAACATCAAGGACATCTTGAAGTCTTTTGTGGTATTTGTGGATGAGGCTCTTTATCTTCTCAGATGGTAAGGCTGCCCATTCCTCTTGGTAAAAAGCCTCCAGTTCCTGTAAATTCTTAGGCTGTTTTGCATGAACTGCACGTTTGAGATCTCCCCAGAGGGCCTCAATGATATTGAGGTCAGGAGACTGAAATGGCCACTCCAGAACCTTCACTTTGTTCTGCTGCAGCAAATGACAGGTTGACTTGGCCTTGTGTTTTGGATCATTGTCATGTACAACCCATGTGCAGCTTCTTGGCTGATGCATGCAAAGGTTCCTCGAGTATTTTTTGATAACATACTGCATTCATCTTGACCAAATTTCCTGTGCCTTTGTAGCTCAAACATCTCCAAAACATCAGCGATCCACCTCTGTGTTTCATAGTAGGAATGGTGTACCTTTCATCAAAGACCTTGTTGACTCCTCTCCAAATTAAGCGTTTATGGTTGTGGCCAAAAAGTTCAATTTTGGTCTCATCACTCCAAATGACTTTGTGCCAGAAGGTTTGAGGCTTGTCTCTGTGCTGTTTTGCGCATTGTAAGAGCATGGGCGACCGCAGAATTTTTTTCAGGGGGGGGGCATCATTTTACGTCACCCATGCTCCGCCCATTTTTGACAATGTCATGAAGGGGTGGGGCTTAGTCATTATCACATAAAGCGCAGGCATGTGCCCATCAATTGCAACCTCATTGTGCCCATCAAATTTGGCCTGTACAGTACAGAGGGTGTACAGTATGTGTATATATAGGGGGTGGATGATATTAGTATATACAGGAAGGAAGATGGGTGTATGTAGCTGTATACTGGACAGATGATGTATATCTGCAGTCAGTGATGATGGAGGAAGGTCTCTATATACAGGAAGGAAGGTGGGTATATACCTTTATATAGAGACCTTCCTCCATCATCACTGACTGCAGATATACATCACCTGTCCTGTATACAGCTGTATATACAGGACATATGATGTATATCTGCAGTCAGTGATGATGGAGGAATACAGGAAGTAAGATGGGTGTATATAGCTGTATACAGGACAGGAGAGATGATATGATCTTTCCTATATCTGGCACCCCCCCTTCACTGATCATACCTGTATGCACCCAGCTGCCCCCCTCATCTGTATATATGTCAGGCCCCCACGTACACACATCTGTAAGCACACCCACACAGCTCTGCCCCTCTGTATACAAACATCCTCCTCCCTTCACTTGTACTCACAGCCCCCACTTGTAAGGTGGTCTTCCTTCTCCAAAGTCCTGTTTCCAAATGTCCCTGTGAAAATACAACAGGCAGCAAAATAAACACGAGGGGCGCACATACAGGAAGCAGCCAGAGGTGGCAGTAAAGAGCTCTGTAAGTTCAGTGACACTGATCTGCAGCAGCTGTAGCGCTAACTCACACAAACCCAGAGAGCCAGCACAGCTACAGATGTGGCCACCGCAGACCCTTGCCAATTCCAGGGGGGGTCACTCGCCCCCCCTTGCCCCTACCTGCGGACGCCCATGTGTAAGAGGGATACTTTGTGGCATTTGTGTAGTAATGGATTTCCTCTGGCGACTCGACCATGCCACCCATCTTTCTTCAAGTGCCTCCTTATTGTGCATCTTAAAACAGCAACACCACATGTTTTCAGAGAGTCCTGTATTTGACCTGAAGTTATTTGTGGGGTTTTTTTTGCATCCCGAACAATTTTCCTGGCAGTTGTGGCTGAAATTTTAGTTGGTTTACCTGACCATGGTTTGGTTTCAACAGAGCCCCTCATTTTCCACTTCTTGATTAGAGTTTGAACACTGCTGACTGGCATTCTCAATTCCTTGGATATTTTTTTATATCTTTTTCCTGTTTTATACAGTTCAACTACCTTTTCCCGCCGATCCTTTGACAATTCTTTTGCTTTCCCCATGACTCAGAATCCAGAAACGTCAGTGCAGCACTGGATGAAAGATGCAAGGGTCTGTCAGGAGTCCAGAAACTCATTGACCTTTTATACACACACACACTAATTACAAGTAACAGATCACAGGTGAGGATGATTACCTTAGTAGCCATTCAAACCCCTTGGTGTCTACTTGTTTGCATGTTATCAGGCAAAAATCACCAGGGTATGTAAACTTTTGATCAGGGTCATTTGGGTAGTTTCTGTTGTGATCATGATTTAAAAAGAGTAAACACAGTTGATTGATAATAAATGGCTTTAGCCAAACACTAACCATGAGTGAAAGAAAAGTTTTTGTGTTACCATTCATATTCTCTGAAAAATAGCCAAGAAATCATAAATTCTGCCTGGGTATGAAAATTTATGAGCACAACTGTGTATATATGTATGTATATATATATATATATATATATATATATATATATATATATATATATATATATATATATATATATATATTGTTATTAGCAGGAACTATATGGCTGTGTCAAATAAATATTAGTGGGTAAATGTCTCCTTTAAATTACTATTATTTCTACTTATTGAAGTGTAATTTTCTTCTGGAGATGTTCATGTCACTTTTAATTGTCACACCAGGGGTTAATAGCAGAGGCAGATAATGTCTGATCAAGTGCTTTGTTGTAGCCTGTTATCTGGAGATGTTCCTGTTACTTTTAATTAGACCAAGTGCTCCATTGTAGCCAGGTAAGTGATAATAAAGTGGCCTTTGAGGGGTTAAGGAGGAGGAGGATAGAAAAGCTGAGTTGCCTAGACATGTAACCTCCCACTGTGATGAAGTTGGATATGATGAAACACGTCGGGGCATGGTTACGCGGCAACCAGATGTGACGTCAGAATAGGAAGTGACGGGAATGTATCAGCCATCCTCACCAGCGCTGAGGTGGAGAGACTGCTGCGAGAGCATTACCTGGCATCATTTTATATTATAGGCAAATTTTGCATGGTTTTAAATGTGAGTGCATTTCTTTTAATCACTTGCCGACCAGCCATTGCAGCCGTACCGATACAATGGTTCATGTAATAGATACAGCATGCACGGCGCGGCGCCAAAGCCGATTTGCGTGGCCGGAGGCTGTGATGTCCGCCGGCCACCCGCGCTAGCTCTACAGAGAGGCAGAACGGGGATCTGCACACTGTAAACAAAGCAGATACCAGTTTTGTCAGGGGAGCAGTGTGATTGTCTGTTCCTAGTGATTAGGAACAGCAATTGCTCTGTACTCCCAGTCAGTCCACTCCCCCCACAGTTAGAAACACCTCCCTAGGACACACTTAACCCCTTGATTGCCCCCTAGTGTTAACCCCTTTCCTGCAAGAGTCATTTATACAGTAATCACTGTATTTTTATAGCACTGATCGCTGTATAAATGTCAATGGTCCCCAAAAAGTGTCAAAAGTGTCCGATCTAGCCGCCGCAATATCACAGTCATGCTAAAAATTGCTCATCACTGCCATTACTAGTAACAAAAAATAAAAAAATGATAAAAATCCTATAAATCTATCCCCTATTTTGTAGACACTATAAATTTTGCGCAAACCAATCAATATACGCTTAATAATCTTTTTACCAAAAAATATGTAGTAGAATACATATTGGCCTAAACTGATGAAGAAATTAGTTTTTTACTTTTTTGGGGGGATATTTATTATACCAAAAAGTAAAACATATTGTTTGTTTTTCAAAACTGTTGGTCTTTTTTTGTTGATAGTGCAATAAATGAAAACCACAGAGATGATAAAATACCACCAAAAGAAAGCTCTATTTGTGGGAAAAGAAGGACATCAATTTTGTTTGAGTACAGTGTCGCATGACCACGCAATTGTCAGTTAAAGCAACGCAGTGCCGAATCGCAAAAAATGAAGAACAGAATAAGTGTAGCGCTAATATGACAAATAACCACATATTATGTAGTGTGAAGACCATTAGGTTCCTCAAATCAGCACATCAAAATGTGTGGGGGGGACATAAAAAGTGTATCAATAAATAATCAAGTCCTCAAAGTTCTCAAGAAATATATCACGTAAAATAATGGGATAAGAGTCCTCAATAAATATGCGACTTTGTATTAAAGTATATCAAAAATACAGAAAACATCTGGACTGAAGGGACACCACAGCCGACAGTGACGAGGCTTACCGGAACGTTTGAACCCAATAAAACATACGTTCAAGTGGGTCAAACAAGCTTGAATCATTCAAAGGCATGCCTTGTGTCTTCTGTTAGCTTTTTGCTAACTCAGAACTGTCTGTGTTTATGCTGCATGCACTCAAATTCCTTGCACAGTAATCAACATAGAAGCTGGTAACATGGAGTTTCTGCCTCCACCTCCATGACCCTCTTGCAGCCAGTCAGGACAACTTTAATATGAAGTCGTAAATTTTATGAGGACTCTTATACCATTATTTTACATGATATATTTCTTGAGGACTTTGAGGACTTGATTATTTATTGATACACTTTTTATGTCCCCCCCCCCACAAATTTTAATGTGCTGATTTGAGGAGGAACCTAATGGTCTTCACACTACATAATATATGGTTATTTGTCATATTAGCACTACACTTATTCTGTTCTTTGTTCTTTGCTTATATCCTATTGGCTGTGTTAGCTGCTTACTATTCGGGTAGCGCAGAATTATTTGTTATACTCGAATCGCAAAAAATGGCCTGGTCGTTAAGGGGGCAAATCCTTCCGGGGCTGAAGCGGTTAAATAAAATCTTGTCATTTGAGGTAATACATTATTGGAGGCATTTTTTCTCTTTCTTCTGCATATGCTTGCTGAAATGAGAATTGAATAAGAGATTTGGAGGTTGAGCGTTATCTTGCGAAATGGAGTTGAACAGCATTAAGCGCTATTGCCACTCATGAAAATATCTGGTGAGTTACTCCGAAGAAAGGGGGACACACACTTTTCACTTCGGTGGTGGATTTATGTGCATGATCTTCAGCAAAAAATAACACTTATTCTGTGACACTTATATGGACTTTTATTTAAATGACTCATGTGTCTATTTGTTTATATATTGAGTTTTTTATATGTTTATTCATTTATTGTTTTTCTATTTGCGCTACTGTGGATTATTATCGCTTTGCTACTGATGCTTTTTCACTCTTATAAATGTATTTGAACACTGTATATACTAACAAATGGTTAAAAGTTGTGAAATTGGCCTCCTGAATTGTATGTTAATAAGGAATAGTGCAGTCAGTCCCCGGTCTGTATGGGGACAGAATCAATGCTTACAACATGGGTGCTCAACCTGTGGCCCTTCCACTTTTGTGTATCTACCAATCCCATGAGGCATTGTAAAGCTGACAGTTGTAAACATGACTCCCAAAGGCAGAAGCATGATGGGACTTCCACAACAGCTGAAGGGCCACAGGTTCAGCACTCATGGGTTATAATCTGCCATGACACCTTCTCCTAGAATATATATTTTTACAAATATTTTAATGTATACTGTGTGAATGGGAACAATTAAGAAAAGTATGGTGTTTTTTTTTTCAGATTTGACTGCAAGTGGAAATTTGGTTTAGGATTGGAAAATTCCGGTTTTTCCATCACAGAGAAAAACCACTGCACCATGTGGATCTGCTCTTATTTTGTTGTTAAAATGGGTACTTTTATATATGGCATTAAAGATAACAGAAATGAATTTGGTGTTAGTCAGGCCACCAATAGCTAATCATACTCCAGTAACTGTTTAGGTGGTTCTTTTAGCCTTTTGGCCTTTAAAGGTCCATCTTGTTAAATGTGGGATTGGTAATTTATGGAGTGGGGGGAGCAGGTTTCTCATTTCTAAGGAAAATCAAGAAAGTTTTTTTTAACACAATTGGGTATTTATTTCACCTTGTTTGCCAACATCTGTTTTGCAAAGTGAACATTAACTTTGCTAAGTAAACAACCTCTACTTCTTTAAAAAAAACCAATCTGTATTATGTCTACATCTAAATTCTTTTTTTTTCTGTAAATTAATTTTAAAGCTTATGATAGTTTTCATTTCACAGATGACTTCTGGCTGGTTTGTTTTGATGAGTCTAAAAGGCAAGATCACTCTAATATTGACATTCTGTTGTGCAATTTTTAACACGTCCTGGTGGTTTTCCAGCCAATTATTTTCAGCTTTTTAGATGGAATAAATTCATAGGATTATTAATTATTGTCTTATCCATGCCTAGTTTTGACAAGCCCATCTTGTATTTTCTCATTAGGTTATTTGGATGTCTATGCAAACAATGACCCAGAATTTTGAAGCGTAGTATTTCAGAGGACAAGAGGTCTATAACTGGCAAAGCCTGTGAAGTTCTCACCATCTCTTACGATTAGATTTATAAAAGAATTATCCTAAAGTGTGGGTAAACCTAAACAATAAACTTCTTGTATTTTCTTTTGGTGTGTAAACGCTATCATTAAAAGTGTTTTTTAAATCTGAGTGCAAAAAATACCAGTTGATCCTGACAGAATTCCAGTGAGCTGGTAACTTCCAGTAGACTCTGCCAGTGCTGCACTGCTATCAATTGTTAGTATTATCAGTTCTCAATGTAGATTAAAAAAAGCTTTCCCACTATGTTTTGGGGATGAGGAGGGGGAGATGTTTTGTAGTCCACAAATACTTTCTGTCCTAGGCAATGCTGCCATTGCTAGCCATGACACTAGGGATGGGGCTTTATTTTTTATTTTTTTACTCCCACACTACATAAAGTGACACTCACTTTATTGGGATGACTACAAGTGTTCTTTTTGATACCTTTAATTTATCCCTTCTAACTGTTTTTAATGTTGGTAACTAAGATATAGTCTTTGAGCTCCTACACATGAGGCAAATGAATATGTTAAGTTTTAGTCTTGTGCAATTTGTTTTATAACGAATAGAAATTCAGCCGAATTTTGCATCTTTCAGACATTCGGATGCATCCGAATAAAAAAATAATGGATTTCAACTAATACGAAAGAAATTATAGCGGATATAACAAATGAATTCGACATGATTCGGTAATTCATTAAAGATCTAATGAAACAAATGGTCAACTCAAAGTAAATCTTACAGTCCAATCAGCTGATTCATTTTGTGCTGGAGCTTGGATTACTGGAAAGTACATTCCTGAGAACTGAGTGAGAAGGGTGTTGTATTGTATTTGAGCAGAGGAGAAGAGATATTGTCATTGTGTGTGTTAAAAGATTCAATAAACAAATGACTTACCAAACTACGAATCATTATCACGAAAATATATACATACATAAATATCAAATTTCAGCGAATATGAACGAAATTATAGCGCATATATAACGAATGAATTCGACATGATTCGAGATTCAGTATAACGAATATCGACACTCTACAGAAATAACGAATTATCCGAAAACGTATTAACGTAACATAATGAATATAACACAATGAAATTAAGTATTTTACGAATGACAATGAACCGAAACTTAACTAAATTTTTCATTGTGCACAAGTCTATTAAGTTTAGTATCAATGCATAAAGTTGTAATGGCACTTAAAGAGAATATTCAACTTAGAAAGGAAAAAATAAAAATAAATCAGCAGCTACAAATACTGTCTACAACGCCGGCATGTTTAGTGTGGGAAGCAGGTTGTGACTCCTTGTGGCTTCACAACCGGCTTCATGCTGCGCTATTTGAATAGTACCCTAGCCTTCTAGGCTAGGCCTAGGAAATTTAGACAGAAGTGGGAGCTGGTACCTGTCAAAACCAGGTACCCACTGCCCAAAAAAAAAAGAAAGTGACAAAAGTTGAGGAGGGGGGGGGGGGAGATAGAAAAGTGGAATTTGCCTTTTTGGGTGAAGTTTAGCTTTAAAGCTGTGGCTGTCCACCAGATAATTCTTCTCTTACCCTAGTTTGCATGACGTTGAAACAAATTTTTGATGTATGAAAGGATATTAGGTACACCACTGCCAATAAAACAACAACAACAAAAATACTTCAAAGGGGGCTCAGCAGCTAAACAGAAACTACAGTTGCTGACATAATCTTTGAAGTGAAGCCGAAGCAAAGCAAAAGTAGGTGTAAACAGGACTGTAAGCTAACCATTTTATTTAGTGACAAGGGCTTTGACTAGCGTTCAGGGAGCGTTAACAAAGCCTTCCCAAAGCCACGTTTTGAAGCAAGTGTAAACTAGCCGTTAATGTGTGTTAAAGCTGAAGCAAGTGTAAATGAGCCCCTACATACACACACACACACACACACTGATAAATGGTTTCTGGAAACCCACCCTTTTATAGTGAGGGGGCTGGCACATAACAAAGGCCCGATAATTTATTATAGTAAACCCTGCTGACCCCAGTTCATAGTTCATAGGTTACGAAGTACATTATGCTTACAAAGAACTTGGACTGATGTATTTCCATATCAACTAATTATTTCAAACCTGCTGGATTTACCACAAACCCTTGGTAGTGGCAAACCTAGTCCTCATTCCTATAGAAGACAGAATGCAGGCAAAACAGAGTTCAAGTCTCTGTACCAACACATGCACAGGCACTGACTAGTGACAGCAGAGCTGCAGTATAACCACAAACACAACATACAAGGCAAAAGTGTAGCCAAACTGAGAAAATAGCTTTGATGGGTAAAATACACCAGACTTGAGACATCAAAGAGAAAAGCATAACCAGACTTGAGTTTTAATACATTTTCTCTTACATTTTCCTGACTCTCTCTGACCTATTTTCTCAAACACGTTAATAATACTTAGCTTTTTGGAGTTCCATGAAACATTTCTGGTTTAAGAAAGTTTTTAAACCTGATTTTGTTTCATATACAGTAGTACTTCTATTATGATAAATGAGGTATTCTTTTCTAGCCCTGAGTTGATTGCATTTTTATGTCATGATTAGTGGTTGTACTTTCCTTTAACAGAGTGTTTCATTTTCAGTCTCTAGAAATAATGTGACCAGAGTATGTGGTATTGTCATTCTTAATTTTAATAAAATCTTTAGGAAGTAACTGCTAGACAAAGAAATAGTCAACCCTTAAATATGAATTATAGACAGCAGAAATGAAGTA
This sequence comes from Lithobates septentrionalis, assembly GCA_037952835.1. Classification (NCBI taxonomy): domain Eukaryota; kingdom Metazoa; phylum Chordata; class Amphibia; order Anura; family Ranidae; genus Lithobates; species Lithobates septentrionalis. Next base: position 181,598 of record JBBDGP010001294.1, read on the forward strand.
TAATCTCTTGTATCTAAATAAAACGCATACAATATTAAGCCTATAATTTGGCCCTAACCTTATCTGGGGATGCTTTTAGACAATAGCAATTTATTTGATGAGCTCAGACATGTTAGTTGCATAATGCCGCATAAAAAAACAATGAATAGGGGCGCCTCTGAGTATATATCATAAAACAATTTAATAAAATAATAATATCCACTCACATGTAGGAAAGAGAAGTAGTATACAGCAGCATAATCTGGGCTGAGAAGATGATGATGTGTGACTTTAGTTAGCAGCAGTTCCAGTGTAGCTGATACTCAATCAGATCCAGGCAGGCAGGAGTACAGATGGCAGAGCACAACACAGTCTGATAAGGTTCAGTATACCTGGCAGATGCCAATGGCAGTCCGGTGGAGAGGAGGAGACCAGTCAGATGCTGACAAGGGTATCTGTGGGAGGGGGAGGAAAGGACGTACGGACGGATGGCCGAGCCGTGCTGTGTCTCCACAGCATTCGCACTATCCCTGTATGGTAGAGGGAAAGACACAGCCGTGTATGCAGATTGAAAGCGAGGCTTGGAGTGCAGACACCGGCCGGCGCCGAGCTGTGACGTCATCAACATACGATGCGTTTCTGAACTAGCTGGCTATGGGTGGAAGAGATAGCCACATTCCTTTCTTGATGCTTGAGAAAGTTCTGACAAACTGATTTCTTTATTATTTCTCGTGATCTCATGAATATTTTTTTTTTGTCGCCAGATCTCCAGAATAATGTTTATATTTTTTTATAGTGATCTACTTTTTTTTTGGTCAAGATCTCCTGATTTTTTTTTTCTAGTGTTCTCCATAATATTTTTTCTCGTTTTGCGTGTCAAGTTACCACAACGCCATTATTATCTTGTATTTTTTAACCTCAAGTAGATTGGTTGGTGTTGGTGTCCCTTGTTAACCACTTGCCGACCGCCTCACGACGATATACGTCGGCAGAATGGCACGGGCAGGCAGAATCACGTACCTGTACGTGATCTGCCTCCCTCGGGCCGGGGGTCCGATCTGACCCCCCCGTGCCCGAGGCGATCGGCTTGTGTCTGGGAGCGATGAGAGGCAAGGAGGAGACCATCCATTCGTGGCCCCCCTCGCGATCGCTCCCAGCCAATGGGATCATTCCTCTGCTGCTGTATGCTAAACAGCAGAAAAGGAAATGATGTTATCTCTCCTCGGCTCGGTATTTTCCGTTCCAGGGCTGAGGAGAGAAGACTTCAATGTGATTGCACAACACACTACACACTCAGTGGAACATGCCAGGCACACAATGCACCCCCGATCCCCCCCGATCACCCCCCGATCACCCCCCAATCACCCCCCCCGTCACACTGACACCAAGCAGTTTTTTTTTCTGATTACTGCATGGTGTCAGTTTGTGACAGTTAGTGTGGTAGGGCAGTTAGTGTTAGCCCCCCTTAGGTCTAGGATACCCCCCTAACCCCCCTAATAAAGTTTTAACCCCTTGATCACCCCCCTCGCCAGTGTCGCTAAGTGATAATTTTTCTGATCTCTGTATTAGTGTCACTGGTGACGCTAGTTAGGGAGGTAAATATTTAGGTTCGCCGTCAGCGTTTTATAGCGACAGGGACCCCCATATATTACCTAATAAATGTTTTAACCCCTTGATTGCCCCCTAGTTAACCCTTTCACCAGTGATCACCGTATAACTGTTACGGGTGACGCTGGTTAGTTCGTTTGTGGTATAGTATCTGTACGGATCAATATCTGATCCGATCAGATCTATACTAGCGTCCCCAGCAGTTTAGGGTTCCCAAAAACGCAGTGTTAGCGGGATCAGCCCAGATACCTGCTAGCACTTGCATTTTGCCCCTCCGCCCGGCCCAGCCCAGCCCACCCAAGTGCAGTATCGATCGATCACTGTCACTTACAAAACACTAAACGCATAACTGCAGCGTTCGCAGAGTCAGGCCTGATCCCTGCGATCGCTAACAGTTTTTTTGGTAGCGTTTTGGTGAACTGGCAAGCACCAGCAGCCTAGTACACCCCGGTCGTAGTCAAAGCAGCACTGCAGTAACACTTGGTGACGTGGCAAGTCCCATAAGTGCAGTTCAAGCTGGTGAGGTGGCAAGCACAAGTAGTGTCCCGCTGCCACCAAGAAGAAGACAAACACAGGCCCGTCGTGCCCATAATGCCCTTCCTGCTGCATTCGCCAATCCTAATAATTGGGAACCCACCCGTACTTCCCCATTCACATCCCCAACCAAATGCAGTCGGCTGCATGAGAGGCATTTTTATGTCCTCCCGAGTACCCCTACCCAACGAACCCCCCCAAAAAAGATGTTGTGTCTGCAGCAAGCGCGGATATAGGTGTGACACCCGCTATTATTGTCCCTCCTGTCCTGACAATCCTGGTCTTTGCATTGGTGAATGTTTTGAACGCTACCATACACTAGTTGAGTATTAGCGTAGGGTACAGCATTGCACAGACTAGGACACACTTTCACAGGGTCTCCCAAGATGCCATCACATTTTGAGAGACCCGAACCTGGAACCGGTTACAGTTATAAAAGTTACAGTTACAAAAAAAAGTGTAAAAAAAAAAAAATTTAAAAAAATATATAAAATAAAAAAAAAATAGCTGTCGTTTCATTGTTCTCTCTATCTCTATTCTCTCTCTATTGTGCTGCTCTTTTTTACTGTATTCTATTTTGCAATGTTTTATTGTTATTATGTTTTACCATGTTTGCTTTTCAGGTATGCAATTTTTTATACTTTACCGTTTACTGTGTTTTATTGTTAACCATTTTTTTGTCTTCAGGTATGCAATTCACGACTTTGAGTGGTTATACCAGAATGATGCCTGCAGGTTTAGGTATCATCTTGGTATCATTCTTTTTAGCCAGTGGTTGGCTTTCATGTAAAAGCAATCCTAGCGGCTAATTAGCCTCTAGACTGCTTTTACAAGCAGTGAGAGGGAATGCCCCCCCACGTCTTCCCTGTTTTTCTCTGGCTCTCCTGTCTCAAGAGGGAACCTGAGAATGCAGCCGGTGATTCAGCCAGCTGACCATAGAGCTGATCAGAGACCAGAGTGGCTCCAAACATCTCTATGGCCTAAGAAACCAGAAGCTACGAGCATTTCATGACTTAGATTTCGCTGGATGTAAACAGCGCAATTGGGAAATTGGGAAAGCATTTTATCACACCGATCTTGGTGTGGTCAGATGCTTTGAGGGCTCTAGAGAGATCTAGGGTCTAATAGACCCCAATTTTTTCAAAAAAGAGTACCTGTCACTACCTATTGCTATCATAGGGGATATTTACATTCCCTGGGATAACAATAAAAATGATTTAAAAAAATGAAAGGAACAGTTTAAAAATAAGATAAAAAAGCAAAAAAATAATAAAGGAAAAAAAAAAAAAAACACCCCTGTCCCCTCCTGCTCTCGCGCTAAGGCGAACGCAAGCGTCGGCAATTGCACCATGCATGTAAGGTATCACCGCAAAGGTCAGATCGAGGGTAGTAATTTTAGCAGTAGACCTCCTCTGTAAATCTAAAGTGGTAACCTGTAAAGGCTTTTAAAGGCTTTTAAAAATGTATTTATTTTTTGCCACTGCACGTTTGTGCGCAATATTAAAGCATGTCATGTTTGGTATCCATGTACTCGGCCTAAGATCATCTTTCATTAAACATTTGGGCAATATAGTGTGTTTTAGTGCATTAAAATTTAAAAAAGTGTGTTTCTTCCCCAAAAAATGTGTTTGAAAAATCGCTGCGCAAATACTGTGTGAAAAAAAAAATTAAACACCCACCATTTTAATCTGTAGGGCATTTGCTTTAAAAATATATATAATGCTTGGGGGTTCAAAGTAATTTTTTTGCAATTTTTCTTTCCCCGAAAACCAATCACCGCCTTCAGGCTTTCTAAGAGCGTAAATCTTTGATTTCACTCTTCACTGCCTATCACAGTTTCGGAGGCCATGGAATGCCCAGGTGGCACAAACCCCCCCCAAAATGACCCTATTTTGGAAAGTAGACACCCCAAGCTATTTGCTGAGAGGTATAGTGAGTATTTTGCAGACCTCACTTTTTGTCACAAAGTTTTGAAAATTGAAAAAAGAATTTTTTTTTTCTTGTCTTTCTTCATTTTCAAAAACAAATGAGAGCTGCAAAATACTCACTATGCCTCTAAACAAATAGCTTGGGGTGTCTACTTTCCAAAATGGGGTCATTTGGGGGGGGGGGTTGTGCCACCTGGGCATTCCATGGCCTCCGAAACTGTGATAGGCAGTGAAGAGTGAAATCAAAAATTTACACCCTTAGAAATCCTGAAGGCGGTGATTGGTTTTCGGGGCCCCGTATGCGGTTAGGCTACCAAAAAGTCCCACACATGTGGTATCCCCATACTCAGGAGAAGCAGCTAAATGTATTTTACGGTGCAATTCCACATATGCCTATGGCCTGTGTGAGCAATATATAATTTAGTGACAACTTTGTGCAAAAAAAAATGTGTCACTTTCCCGCAACTTGTGTCAAAATATAAAATATTCCATGGACTCAACATGCCTCTCAGCAAATAGCTTGGGGTGTCTACTTTCCAAAATGGGGTCATTTGGGGGGGCTTTGTGTCATCTGGGCATTTTATGGCCTTCAAAACTGTGATAGGTAGTGAGGAGTGAAATCAAAAATTTACGCCCTTAGAAATCCTGAAGGCGGTGATTGGTTTTCGGGGCCCCGTACGCGGCTAGGCTCCCAAAAAGTCCCACACATGTGGTTTCCCCGTACTCAGGAGAAGCAGCTGAATGTATTTTGGGGTGCAATTCCACATATGCCCATGGCCTGTGTGAGCAATATATCATTTAGTGACAACTTTTTGTAATTTTTTTTTTTGTCATTATTCAATCACTTGGGACAAAAAAAAATAATATTCAGTGGGCTCAACATGTCTCTTAGCAATTTCCTTGGGGAGTCTACTTTCCAAAATGGGGTCATTTGAGGGGGGGGGGGGTTGTACTGCCCTGCCATTTTAGCACCTCAAGAAATGACATAGGCAGTAATAAACTAAAAGCTGTGTAAATTACAGAAAATGTACCCTAGTTTGTAGACGCTATAACTTTTGCGCAAACCAATAAATATACGCTTATTGACATTTTTTTTTACCAAAGACATGTGGCCGAATACATTTTGGCCCAAATGTATGACTAAAATTTAGTTTATTGGAATTTTTTTTATAACAAAAAGTAGAAAATGTCTTTTTTTCTAAATTTTCGGGCTTTTTCCGTTTATAGCGCAAAATATAAAAACCGCAGAGGTGATCAAACAACATCAAAAGAAAGCTCTATTTGTGGGAAGAAAAGGACGCAAATTTCGTTTGGGTACAGCATTGCATGACCGCGCAATTAGCAGTTAAAGCAACGCAGTGCCAAATTGTAAAAAGTGCTCTGGTCAGGAAGGGGGTAAATCCTTCCGGGGCTGAAAGTATGCAAAAGTAAAGTAAGCAAAGTATTTGTGATAAAAAAATAGACATTTATTAGGGGTCATAACAAAATAAAAAGGAAGGCAACGCTGGATAAACTGGTGATATTGGCCAAGCCTTTGTACCCCAGGGCACACATCAACTATTTGACAGGAAAAATTGGTAGCCTGAGGAGTTCATTTAATAGGGAGCACAATCCGGTCAAGGACTCTGAGAGATCAGGAGCAGCAGCAGGTGACATATTGTCCCGAGGCTGTGGTCTTACAACAGCCTGCGTCTTTTGTCATACCAGACTGAACCCAGGCCATCACTCTCTTGTCTTCCTTACACGCTTGCTTCTACACTTGCTTCCAGGCTGTGGCTCTGGTGTTGGAGTTGTGGCAGGAGGTGGAGGAGGTGGAGGAGGAGGAGGATGGTCCAACTCACACAGGTGGGTTTTGCTTGTGAGTTCGCCCCTCAACCCCTTATTTAGGTTCAGATAGATCGCTTCCCCACAAATGAGGCATTGGCCCACCTCCATTTCCTGCATTTTGCTGGCTACCATTCAGGCATAGGTCTCTTGAATATTGGGGATGGTTCTGAGGGCTGCAGTAGCCTCCCGAATCAAAGAAAGTGCTGACTCCTCCACGTTCCCCCTCTTCCTGGTACTTTTTGTTGGAAGGCGGAGGGGGGGAACCTGGGATTTGGTCAGGCTACTGGGCCCAGCCACCTCTTGGCTGCCACTTTCCACAACCACCTCCTGGCTGCCACTTACCCCCACCTCCTCCTGGCTGAGACTTTCCACGGCCTCCTCCTGGCTGAGACTTTCCACGCCCACCTCCTGGCTGAGACTTTCCACGGCCTCCTCCTGGCTGAGACTTTCATGTGTATGAAAATGGGACATAGTTTTAGTTTTTTGGTCATCAATCACACACAATTTAGAGCTCATGACTGTTGCAAATTGAATGTTAACAAATAGAAAAGATTATCATTCTGACCCCAGCATTTTTCATTCTTGTCCCAATCATTTTTGGCTACTATTGTCTATTTATATGTAAACCACTTTGTTAATCCCGAAATTAGTGATCAATACTAATGTCGTGGACACTGGCTGCAAGGACCTTTTTCTGTCCACATTCACCCTATTATTTGGTATTTCTATATTAATCTTTTTTTTGTTAATTTTTTTTGGACTTGCCCAAAGACTATTCTTGGTTGTTTATTCTGAACAATACATGATTCTTGAAAGAGCTGATCACATTAACCTGCGGAGATGAACTGTCTGGTCAGCAGGGCTGCCTTAAGTGTTGTGTTAATTAACATGTTAATTATATTATTGTCTTTTAGGTTTTGCTAGAGGGGAGGGGGGGGAGTATCCATGAGTCAGCCCTACTTCGTTATCTAATCCCTTGTGTTAAATGTGTATAAAAAGGCTGTATTCTGTCCACTAAAGCATTCAAGATTCTACAAGCTATTTTCGGCTAGACTTGTATTTAATACAGCTATAATAATATCTCTCTCTGATGGTTAGACTGGAGGAAGCGGTACTACTGACGGAAGCACTCAGCGGAGTGTGGGATTGGATCCGTCACAATTGGTGGCAAGCTCTGGGATGCTTCCTCTTGCCTAGGCACACCCAAATCACCACCGGGACCCCTTGCTCCTAACAGCAGATGGAACATCACTATGCCAGACTCAAGCGCAGCACCTTGAAGGATCTCTTGGAAGCCCGTGGAAAAGTCTCCAGCAACAAATCCAAAGCGACTCTCATCACCGAACTAATGGAGATTGACCAGGCCAGCAACCCACCAGCAGATACCTCAGAGGCGACAGAGTTCCAGCGTGACGTCCAGTGGCGACTGGCCTTGTATTGTACTCACCCCCTGCAGGAGGTTATCAGTCAAGTCCTACGAGAGGTGTCCCAGCTGCGAATGCCTGATCTCCAGCGGGACCAAGGAGCGTCAGTTATGTTCAACTGGGAAGCTCCAGCGGCCCACATAAAGCTACCCTATGCCGCCTTCCGCATGTTTTAAGATGGTGAAGATGAGATGGATGTTTACCTGCAAATGTTTGAGCGGCAATTCGGTCTCCAAAGAGTCAATAAAGCAGATTGGGTCACGCTCCTGGTCAGCCGGCTCACAGGAAGGGCTGCAGAGGTGTACAATAATGTCCCTGATGAGATCAGCCAGAACTATGACCGGGTAAAAGAAAGACTATTGGCTTGCTTTGGCATTACTCCAGAGGCACACCGTTTGAGGTTTCGCAACCTCCGCCGAAAGGAGAGAGAGCCTTACACAGAATGGGCTCATCAAATGACCCGAGCAGCGGAGAGTTGGATGACCAGGTGCCAAGCTGTTACCATGGCAGATGCGCTCCAGCTAATCCTCCTGGAACAATTCTACAATCATACCCCACATGAAGTTAGAGACTGGGTAAAGGATCGGCGGCCAGTCACAGTAGATGAAGCTGCCACCCTAGCTGACCAATACGTGGATTCAAGGCGGACTGTACAACCAGAGCCTAAGACCCCAGCTCGGCCTGTCCCCAACATTCCACGGAGCGTTGCCCCTCCACACCAGCCGTCGATCCCCGGCCCCACTCAGCTACCATCTTCACGAGAAAAAGGGGACCTCTGCTACAGATGCAACCAAGCAGGGAATGTTAGGAGGTATTGTCCACAGAATGTTTCCCAGGACGCGCGGAACAACAGGCCCCTTGGACCTGCCCGGGCTGCTGCACACTGTCTGGAGAGAAATGATGTGACTTACTCAAGTGAGGAGAATATTGGAATTCTACATGAGGCAGACCCTGTGCAAGCTGCCACTACAGATAATCGTTTGCACCATTGACAAGCCGTGTGGATTAATGGTCGGGCTGCCCAGGGACTGCAGGACACGGGAGCTACTATTACCCTGATACAGTCCCGAATGATAAACCCGGCAGAGCAGACGGGACGGTCTGTGGCTGTGCGGGTGGCCGGGGGAAATGTTATGCGGGTCCCCACTGCCAGGGTTCACCTTGATTGGGGTTCAAGGGCCAAAGAAGTGGAAGTGGGAATAATGCAGAACTTACCTGCAGAGGTTTTGTTGGGCAACGATTTGGGACGTTTAAATTCAGCCTTCTCCCTGGATGTATCCCCGGAAGCCTACCCTGTTACCACCCGCCAGCAAGCCCGTATGGAGGTGCACTCCCTCGAGGACGGGACCCAGGTAAGACCTGTTACCCCTGACCCAGACTGTACTACCCCAGCTATTCCTACCCCGACTTGGGCTTCTCCCCAAGACTTTGCTCAGGCAACTCTTAGCAACCCTTCCTTAGCTATCTATAGGGAAAGAGCAGGATTGGACCCTGGGGGGTAGGGATGAGCTTCGTGTTCGAGTCGAACCCATGTTCTACTCGAACATCGGCTGTTCGACCGTCCGTCGAATTGCGAACGATATGGGCCGTTCGCGCCAAATTCGTGTGGCGCGTCACGGCCCATAATTCACTGCGGCATCGCAGTGCATTGCTGGCTGATGATTGGCCAAGCATGCACTATGACCCGCATGCTTGGCCAATCACAGCGCCGTCAGTAGAGAGAGCTGTAATTGGCCAAAGCCAGGGTGGCTTTGGCCAATTATGGCTCAGGGGATTTAGTACACGCCCCACACTATATAAGGCCGCCTGCACGGCGGCCCTGTGTAGTGTGTGTTCCGGTGTGCTGAGAGATAGAGAGAGAGAGAGACAGTGTCATTTGATTTGAGTTAGATAGATTAGGCAGAACAGTCAGTCAGTTAGCTGCACTTACAGTGTATTGTGTATATATATGCATCCCAGGTGTTGCATATATATATATACACTGTATTCAGTTTAGCTAGATCCGTTCCTGTTATCTTCTAGACTATTTACATTTAGTGCAGTGCGTCCTGCTCACAGTGTTCAGCTAGATCCGTTCCTGTTATCTTCTAGACTATTTACATTTAGTGCAGTGCGTCCTGCTCACAGTGTTCAGCTAGATCCGTTCCTGTTATCTTCTAGACTATTTACATTTAGTGCAGTGCGTCCTCCTCACAGTGTTCAGCTAGATCCGTTCCTGTTATCTTCTAGACTATTTACATTTAGTGCAGTGCGTCCTGCTCACAGTGTTCAGCTAGATCCGTTCCTGTTATCTTCTAGACTATTTACATTTAGTGCAGTGCGTCCTGCTCACAGTGTTCAGCTAGATCCGTTCCTGTTATCTTCTAGACTATTTACATTTAGTGCAGTGCGTCCTGCTCACAGTGTTCAGCTAGATCCGTTCCTGTTATCTTCTAGACTATTTACATTTAGTGCAGTGCGTCCTGCTCACAGTGTTCAGCTAGATCCGTTCCTGTTATCTTCTAGACTATTTACATTTAGTGCAGTGCGTCCTGCTCACAGTGTTCAGCTAGATCCGTTCCTGTTATCTTCCTACTGACAGGCAGGCTTGTCTGGTTACAGTATATAAAGCTACCTGAAGAAAATTACAGGTGTTCTATTTGATCCTATTAGTACCACGGTCAGGCAGCTAGACTATTTACATTTAGTACAGTGCGTCCTGCTCACAGTGTTCAGCTAGATCCGTTCCTGTTATCTTCCTACTGACAGGCAGGCTTGTCTGGTTACAGTATATAAAGCTACCTGAAGAAAATTACAGGTGTTCTATTTGATCCTATTAGTACCACGGTCAGGCAGCTAGACTATTTACATTTAGTACAGTGCGTCCTGCTCACAGTGTTCAGCTAGATCCGTTCCTGTTATCTTCCCACTGGCAGGCAGGCTTGTCTGGTTACAGTATATAAAGCTACCTGAAGAAAATTACTGGTGTTCTATCCCAGCTTAGTGCAGCTACAGGCCATTAGTATGTCTGGAAGGCCAAGAAGGAGAGGCAGACAGTCACAAGCCAATAAGAGAGGGCAAGCAGGCTCTGTGTCTAGTGCTGGTCGTGGAGACGGTGCATCCTCATCAGCACGTGGCCATGGGACACGCTTGGCCTTTTTTTCGGCAGCTGGCCGTGTTGAGCCGCAACATGCGGAAGACTTGGTCGAGTGGATGACCAAGCCGTCCTCATCCTCCTCATCCTCTCTCACCCAGGGTGCTTTGTCTGGCAAAGCAGCGGCCTCTTCCCTCAGCTCAATGTCATCAGTGACTCCTTCCCTAGCTCCACCATGTCCTCCTGAGGATTCCCTCGAACTGTTTGACCACAGTGTTGGGTACATGCTCCAGGAGGATGCCCAGCGTTTGGAAGGCTCTGATGATGATACTGAGCTCGATGAAGGCAGTAACATGAGCACGGACAGAGGTGGTGCCCAAGAAGGACAGCAATCTGGCAGTCATGCTCCCCCTGCTGCAGCATACTGCCAGGTTTGCTCCAGTGATGAGGAGGGAGGGGATGATGAGGTCACTGACTCAACGTGGGTGCCTGATAGGAGAGAGGAGGAGGAGGAGGAGGAGGAGGAGGCGGCACATCACCAACGAGGCAGGATGCCCTCCAGGGGCCAGCCTAAGGGCAGCACATTGACTGCATCACACCCCAAAGCTCCACATGTGCAGGGCGCTGCAGTCTCTGCGCGTTATTCAAAAAGTTCTTTGGTGTGGGCCTTTTTTGAGACGAGTGCATCAGATCGCACCGCTGCTATTTGCAACATATGTCTCAAGCGTATCTCGCGTGGCCAAAACATCTCCCGCTTGGGTACCACATGCTTGACCAGACATATGTTAACCTGCCATGCAGTTCGTTGGCAAGCGTATCTAAAAGACCCACACCAAAGAACAAAGAGGATCTCTCCTTGCTCCTCATCAGCTGAGATTTCCAACCCCACTAGACCTCCAGTCCTCTCTGAGACCTGCAGTGAGAGGAATGAAGGTGTAGAATTAGGTGTGTCACAGCCAAGTACTTGTGGGCAATCTGCTTTTGGTACACCGACGTCAGATTGTACCAGGCAAATTTCCCTGCCCCAGCTGCTGCACCGCCGAAAGAAGTTTGCTCCCAGCCATCCACATGCCCAGCGGTTGAATGCTAGCTTGGCAAAATTGCTAGCACTTCAATTGCTGCCTTTTCAGTTGGTAGACTCTGCCCCCTTCCGTGAGTTTGTGGAATGTGCGGTTCCTCAGTGGCAGGTACCCAAACGCCACTTTTTCTCACGGAAGGCGATTCCGGCTCTCTACCGGCATGTGGAAGGCAATGTCCATGCCTCGCTGGACAGGGCGGTCAGCGGTAAGGTGCATATTACCGCTGACTCATGGTCCAGCAGGCATGGACAGGGACGTTACCTAAGTTTCACGGCGCATTGGGTGACTCTGCTGGCAGCTGGGAAGGATGCAGGACAAGGTGCAGTAGTGTTGGAGGTTGTTCCGCCACCACGCCTCCAAAATGCTGATTGTGACACACCTCTCTCCTCCACCCCCTCCTCTTCTTCTTCCTCCATGGCCTCTTCCTCGGAACCAGCGGTGCTCCGTAGGCGTTCAAGGGGCTACGCAAGTACGCAGGCCAAAAGATGCCATGCGGTGCTTGAGCTGGTGTGCTTGGGGGACAGGAGCCACACTGGGGCAGAGGTTCTGTCAGCTCTGCAGGGGCAGGTTCAGAGGTGGTTGACGCCACGCCAACTTAAGGCAGGAATGGTGGTTTGCGACAATGGCACCAACCTCCTCTCTGCCCTCCGACAGGGACAAATGACCCATGTGCCCTGTTTGGCTCACGTCCTTAACTTGGTGGTGCAGCGGTTCTTGGGCAGGTACCCGGGCTTACAGGATGTCCTGAGGCAGGCCAGGAAAGTCTGTGTGCATTTCCGCCGGTCATATAATGCCAGTGCTCGGCTGACAGACCTCCAAAAGGAGTTTAACCTGCCCAAGAACTGCCTAATCTGTGACATGCCCACCAGGTGGAACTCAACGTTGGCCATGTTGCAGCGGCTGCACACGCAGCAGAGGGCCATCAATGAGTACCTGTGCGACTATGGCACCAGGACAGGGTCAGGGGAGCTTGGTTTTTTTTCCCCACGCCAGTGGGCCATGATCAGGGATGCATGCACTGTCCTGTCACCATTCGAGGAGGCCACGAGGATGGTGAGCAGTGACAGTGCATGCATCAGTGACACTGTCCCCCTTGTCCACCTGTTGGAGCACACGCTGCGTGGAATAATGGACAGGGCACTTGAGGCAGAACAGAGGCAGGAAGAGGAGGACTTCCTTAGCTCTCAAGGCCCCCTTTATCCAGACAGTGTTCCTGCGTGCCCGCCGATCACACAGGAAGAGGACGAGGAGGAGGAGGAGGAGGAAGATTGTGTCAGTATGGAGGTGGAGCCTGGCACTCAGCATCAGCAGCAGTCTTTAAGGAATCAGTCCCAAGAAACACATGGACTTGTACGAGGCTGGGAGGAGGTGGCTGCGGACGTTGTCGTCCTTAGTGACCCAGAGGACTCCGGACCGAATGCCTCAGCAAACCTACGCTGCATGGCCTCCCTGATCCTGCAAAGCCTGCGTAAGGATCCTCGTATTCGTGGTATCAAGGAGAAGGACCAATACTGGCTGGCAACCCTCCTTGATCCACGTTACAAGGGTAAGGTTGCGGACCTTATCTTGCCATCGCAGAGGGAGCAGAGGATGAAACATCTTCGGGAGGCCTTGCAGAAAGGTCTGTGCAATGCGTTCCCAGAGACTGGGAGGTTACAAACTCCTGTTTCTGGACAACGTGTTGCTGAGGCTTCGGTCAGTCAAAGAAGGAGCGGTGGAGAAGGTGGCCGTCTGACCGATGCGTTCAGACAATTTTTTGGTCCGCAGCCCCAAGGTATGATCGGTTCCAGCAACCATCGCCAGCGTCTGTTTTACATGGTGCAGGAATACCTAGGGGCAAGATCAGACTTGGACATCTTTCCCACCGAAAATCCTCTGGGTTACTGGGTCTTGAGGATGGATCACTGGCCAGAGCTTGCACAGTATGCAATTGAGCTACTGGCCTGTCCTGCATCCAGCGTTCTTTCAGAACGCACATTCAGTGCTGCTGGAGGCGTGGTAACCGATCACAGGGTGCGTCTGTCCACCGACTCGGTCGATCGGCTGACCTTCATAAAAATGAATCAGTCTTGGATCACCACCAGCTACCAAGCACCTGATGCTGATGTAACCGAATAATTTTTTTTGAAATCTCAGATCCCTTCAAAGACTGCCTATGCTGATGCTGAGTGACTATCCCTGAGTAATTATCCTCTTCCTCCTCAATCATCACGCTGATAGCTTGTAAGAACATTTTTGGTTCTGGGCGCCACCACCAGTGCCTAAGGCACAATTTTTCCGCCCCTGTTTAACAGGGGCGTTTAATTACAATTTTTGATGTAATACTTTGCAGCAGGGCTCGTTCCTGTATTCCAACTAGAGTGTCTGTGAGGGGTTGCAGTGTTGTGGCACCAGCACCAGTGCCTAAGGCCCAATTTTTCTGCCCCTGTCTAACAGGGGCGTGTAATTACAATTTTTGATGCAATACTTTGCAGCAGGGCTCGTTCCTGCATTCCAACTAGAGTATCTGTGAGGGGTTGCAGTGTTGTGGCACCAGCACCAGTGCCTAAGGCCCAATTTTTCTGCCCCTGTCTAACAGGGGCATGTAATTACAATTTTTGATGCAATACTTTGCAGCAGGGCTCGTTCCTGCGTTCCAACTAGAGTGTCTGTGAGGGGTTGCAGTGTTGTGGCACCAGCACCAGTGCCTAAGGCCCAATTTTTCTGCCCCTGTCTAACAGGGGCGTGTAATTACAATTTTTGATGCAATACTTTGCAGCAGGGCTCGTTCCTGCGTTCCAACTAGAGTGTCTGTGAGGGGTTGCAGTGTTGTGGCACCAGCACCAGTGCCTAAGGCCTAATTTTTCAGCTCCTGTTCAACAGGGGCATGTAATTACAATTCTTGATCTAATATTTCACAGCAGGGCCCTGTGAGGGCTTACAGTGTTGTGGCCACAGCAACACCTAAGGCCCAAATTTCTGCTGAGTATATAGGGCAGGACCCTACTTTCAGACATCTAACTTACAAACGACTCCTACTTGCAAACGGAAGGAGACAACAGGAAGTGAGATGAAATCTACCCCTAGGAAGGGAAATTCTCTCCTGTAAGAGTTAATATGGGAAAACAATTTCTCCTTTCCACTGATGCTTTCCAATCCTTGTTCCACAAAAAAACCCAAATTTTCAAAAAACATTTTTCATTGGGACAAAAAAGTGAGGTGAAATCTTCTGAAGAGGAGGAAAGACAGCAAAACAAATGTCACAGGGGTGATAACCCTTCCCTATGTTTTCCAAAAAGCTTAAAAAAGATTTTTTTGGCTGGAGCTAAACACGTTAAAAATGTTCAAAATTACAAAGAGATTCTACTTAACAACAAACCTACAGTCCCTGTCTTGTTTGCACCGCCTGTATACTGCTGTTCAGAGTATATAGGGCCTGGTGGCCCCACACCTTTCCTTATTTTAATTTGGGTGCGGGGTTCCCCTTAATATCCATACAAGACCCAAAGGGCCTGGTAATGGACTGGGGGGTACCCATGCCGTTTGTCTCACTGATTTTCATCCATATTGCCATGACCCGACATGACATTAAACCCGCAAGCAGTTTTAAATGAGATTTTTTCCTTTAAAAATGACATTTGGTGCAGGGACTGTTCTAAACACGGGAAACACGCGTCACTTTACAGGCATACTATAGACACCCCCCAGGTACGATATTTAAAGGAATATTTCACTTTTTTTTTTTACTTTAAGCATCATTAAAATCACTGCTCCCGAAAAAACGGCCGTTTTTAAAAGTTTTTTCTGCATTGATACATGTCCCCTGGGGTAGGACCCGGGTCCCCAAACCCTTTTTAGGACAATACCATGCAAATTAGCCTTTAAAATGAGCACTTTTGATTTCGAACATTCGAGTCCCATAGACGTCAATGGGGTTCTAACGTTCATGCGAACTTTCGGTCCGTTCGCGGGTTCTGGTGCGAACCGAACCGGGGGGTGTTCGGCTCATCCCTACTGGGGGGTTGGAGAGGGAGCGGAAAGAGTGGGTCCAGGGATTACTCTATCAGGTTACTGAGGGAAAGACAGCCTCCCATCCACCCAAGCGGCAGCTGGTTGTGCCGCAGAAATATCGGCATGACCTGCTGTGCATTGGGCATGACATACCCTTAGCCGGACACCTGGGGATGTCCCGGACCCTCCACCGTCTGACTCAGTAATTTTTGGCCAGGGATTACAGGGGATGTCTGACAGTATTGACGGACCTGTGACACATGCCAGCGGGTGGGTAAGCATGGGGTCCCGCTGAAAGCTCCCCTACACCCTTTACCGATCATTGATGAACCCTTTAGCCATGTTGCTGTAGACCTGGTTGGACCATTGCCCCACCCTAGTCCTTCTGGGAAGAGATATATATCCTTACTGTGGTGGATTATGCCACCCGGAGGCCATTCCCCTGGCAAATATCCATGCAGAAACTGTGGCTGATGCTTTGCTCCGGATCTTTGCCAGGGTGGGTTTTCCTCGGGAAATCATCTCTGACCAGGGGACCCAGTTCACTGCTGAGCTCACTCAGCAGTTATGGAGGCTCTGTGGGATAAAGCCCCTACAGAGCTCTCCCTATCACCCCCAGACCAACGGACTGTGTGAGAGGTTCAATGGAACACTGAAACAGCTGCTTAGGACATTTGCAACCTCTCACAGGGATTGGGAGAGATATCTGCCACACCTTCTCTTTGCTTATCGGGAGGTGCCGCAGGAATCTACCGGGTTCTCCCCATTTGAGTTACTGTATGGGAGGCGGGTGAGGGGGCCCCTAGATCTAGTCAGAGCCCACTGGGAAGGGGGAATTGATCCCCAAGGGTCCTCTATCGTAGCATACGTTCTTGAGTTTATGGACAGACTGAAGGAGCTCACGGACACTGTCCAGGAGAACCTTCGGGTTGCCCAAAGGCGGCAGAAACGATGGTATGATCGTACTGCTCGGAACCGCACTCTGGAGGTTGGGCAGAAGGTTCTTGCCCTCAGGCCAACCAAGCAGGACAAGTTACAGGCCACTTGGCAGGGACCTTACCGGTTGTGGCAAAGCTCTGTGACACAACCTACCTAGTGGCTAAATGTTCGGATGAAAGAGTCCGACGGACTTTCATGTGAACATGTTGAAAGCATACTGGGAAAGATCAGGAGAGGTAGCCGCTATATGTGCTCCAGCTGTGGAAGATTCTGAGAATCTTCCTGAGAATCTTCCCCTGCTGGTGCTCCCGGAGCTAAATAGAATTACTGCAGGGATAGAGACGATAAAGCTTGACGACCAGCTAGGGCCGACGCAGAGAGAACAAGCTAGACAGGTTCTTAGTCAGAGAAGGGAAATGTTCTTCACAGTCCCTGGGTACACTACTATGGCAGTGCACCGTGTGGAGACCCCGGGACAACTGGCACTAAGACAGGCGGCTTACCGGATACCTGACGCAGTGAGAGAGGGGATGCGTCATGAGATTAAGGAGATGCTTGAGTTGGGAGTCTTTGAGCCATCCAACAGCCCCTGGGCTTCCCCGGTGGTCCTTGTACCGAAGCGGGATGGCGCAACTCGCTTCTGTGTAGACTACCGCAGATTAAATGAGTGCACCACCACTGATGCTTACCCTATGCCCCGGGTCGATGATCTATTAGATTGCATTGCTCGGGTTCACCTGGGTGTCGTGTTAGACCACATCAAGGCTGCAGGACTAACCCTTAAGCCAGAGAAATGCAGCATAGGGATGTCCGAGGTACAGTACCTTGGACATCGAGTAGGCAGTGGAAAACAACGAGCCTGCTAAGATTGAGGCAATTGCCAAGTGGCCGACCCCCCGTACTAAAACCCAGGTCCTGGCATTCCTTGGCACAGCTGGGTACTATAGGAAATTTGTCCCGCAATATAGTTCCATCGCTAAGCCCCTGACAGACCTGACTAAGAAGCACCTTCCCCGACAGGTACTTTGGTCCCCCGAGTGTGAAGCTGCCTTCCAACGATTAAAGAATGCACTAACTTCAGCTCCTGTTCTAGCTGCCCCTGACCCAACCAAACGTTTTTGTGTCCACACAAATGTCTCTACATTTGGGCTGGGGGCAGTACTGAGCCAAGTAGGACCTGATGGTGGTGAGCACCCAGTGGCCTACATCAGTCGGAAGCTGCTACCCAGGGAAGTCGGTTATGGAGAAGGAGTGTTTGGCGCTGGTTTGGGCTCTCAAGAAATTCCAACCTTATCTCTACGGACGATCTTTTACGGTGCTCACCGACCACAATCCATTAATCTGGCTTAATCGGGTCTCCGGGGATAATGGACGTTTGTTACGATGGAGCTTGGCACTGCAGCCTTACAATTTTACCATACAGCATTGGCCAGGAAAGCAGAATGGAAATGCTGATGGACTTTCCCGGCAAACGGAACTATAAAACTCTCCTGGACAGCCCCAAGCTGACCCGTGGTGGATCTAGTTGGGTCTGCCGGACTATGGGACGGGGGGGGGGCACTGTCGCGGACATTGGCTGCAAGGACCTTTTTCTGTCCACATTCACCCTGTTATTTGGTATTTCTATATTAATCTTTTTTTTGTTATTTTTTTTGGACTTGCCCAAAGACTATTCTTGGTTGTTTATTCTGAACAATACATGATTCTTAAAAGAGCTGATCACATTAACCTGCGGAGACGAACTATCTGGTCACCAGGGCTGCCTTAAGTGTTGTGTTAATTAACATGTTAATTATATTATTGTCTTTTAAGTTTTGCTAGAGGGGAGGGGGG
Organism: Lithobates septentrionalis; assembly: GCA_037952835.1. Taxonomy (NCBI): domain Eukaryota; kingdom Metazoa; phylum Chordata; class Amphibia; order Anura; family Ranidae; genus Lithobates; species Lithobates septentrionalis. The sequence continues at coordinate 199,812 of JBBDGP010001294.1, forward strand.
GTATCCATGAGTCAGCCCTACCTCGTTATCTAACCCCTTGTGTTAAATGTGTATAAAAAGGCTGTATTCTGTCCAATAAAGCATTCAAGATTCTACAAGCTATTTTCGGCTAGACTTGTATTTAATGCAGCTATAATAATATATCTCTCTGATGGTTAGAGGTATTGGAGGAAGCGGTATTACTGACGGAAGCACTCAGCGGAGTGTGGGATTGGATCCGTCACAACTAACATCTAGTTAACATCATTAAATTTTTGGACAAGGAATATGTTGAACAATGCTATACCTAGCTCAAGCTGGGCTCCTCCACATCTTCCTGGGTGGAAGGCCCAGGTTGTACGTCGGAAGACTCATCTGATGTGGAAGGAAGAGTGGAAGGAAGGGTTGAGAGTGATGGCCTGAATACAGTCTGGTCTGACAAAAACAGCAGTCTGTCGTAGTACCAGAGCCTGGGGACATAAATGTCATCTGCTGCTGCTCCTGATATCATGGAATCCTGGACCTTCTTGCGCTCCCTATTATATGTGCTTCTCAGGCCACCAATTTTGCACTTCAAATAGGGGATGGTTGCCGTGGGAATCACCGGCTTCACCAATTCTAGCAATTGATCCAGCGCTACTTTCCTCTTTATAAACCAGATAATTCTACGCTGCTCACAAGATTAGCAGCTAACACACCACATTGAAAAAATGGTATAAAAAAACAAATATAACAAAGTGTAGCGCTAAAAAATGATGTGTCCAGTACAGTCCATACATAAAACACAATGACACTGGAATAACAACGTAAATGTACTAAATACAATAATATGCACAATCAATGCTCTTTAAAATAAAAAAAGTCCATAAGTGATAATAGATGTGAATCTATTCCCAATCTGAGTGTGAGGAAATCTTGCAAGCAGTGAATGTATGCACTTGTGAAGAAAACCACCACCAAGTAAAGGGGAGGCTTACCAGAACGTTTGAACACGTCAGAGCATACGCTCTGCGTGTCAAACAGGCTTGGGTATAATTGGATGGACCCTGGATTAATGTCATCAGACAGGTGTGTGCAGATGGCAGCCAGATGGAATCATGGGAAATGTAGTACCACAGGCCGCCCGAAGCTCAAAATTCCATAGGCATATAGAGAGTATCAAAGAGGAAAACGAAAAAAGGCCATAGCGTAATTCCGTTAAACAAGAATAAATTTAATAAAATGAAAACAACTCACATGAATGTGCGTAAAAACAGTGCTGGTATAAAATCAATTAGGCAGCAGTGGGGACCGTCCCGACGCGTTTCATCTCCATCGTCTGGGGTGTCCCTCCACTGCTGCTCATCACATATTTATAAAGGATATGACCCACATCATGAAAGCCAAGCCCACAAACCATTGCGGCAATTGTGGAAAATAGTAAAGATAGTGATCTAGTGTGCGTTCCACAACGCTCACTGGATAATATAGAGATGCGTTCCACGTGCTTCCCAACATGCTCCCGTCTAACAGGAAGGACACTGGGGAGGAGGCGGCACAGCCTGGACTAAACATTACCTCTCCGTAATGAAATTAAAAAAATGAAAGAAAATGAAAAAATTCTTGTGAACTAAAAGATGAACGAATGGCTGCAAAGCATAGCCCCCTATTGACATTGAAACATGAAAAATAAAAAAAATAAAAAATAAAAATAAGGAATATACAAAAAAATGTGGGCCTAAAATTAGGCACTATAGGCTTTATCCTATAGCAGGAACTAGTGGTGATGAAATAAAAAGGGGAACCTGGATAGGCAAACCTATTATGTTAAGTTCCCTATAAAAAGAAAAATATATATAGAAAACAAAGTAATTAGAAAAAATGCTATCATAGTTAAATTCACCTACAAGCCTAGGAAAGGTGTAAGTGAATAATTACACCGCTCATTGGATGGTCTCTCATGTGTGGTCATATGTACACAAATGTAATCACATATCAACAATCTTAATAAACAAGGAAGAGAGAGAATAATGAATGGATGAATATTGTAAGTATAAGTACAAATCAAAACAAGACAAGCTTGACTGATAAAGGCATTAATATCCCACTCAGTATTCATGCCAAAAGGCGAGTGGGAACGTAATTCATAGATCCAGAAGGTTTCAAGTTGTGAGACACCTCTGGTTTTAGCCCCTTCCCTCCAAGGAGATATGTACCTGTCAATAATTAAGAATGGGGTTCCTTTTAGGCTGCGGTCATGGTGCAGCTTATAATGTCTGGAAACAGGATGTTTCGTATCCCCACTCTTAATTAGGGCAATATGTTCCGCCACTCTGATGGAAAATGTGCAGATGGTGCGACCCACATATTGCTTCCCGCAAGGACAGGTGATTAGATAAACAATATAGTGAGTTGCACAGGTATAAAAGTGTTTTAATGGGATACTGTTTGTTGGTAACAGAAGATCTAAAGCTAACCACTTTACGAGCCACCCCTGCATTGTGCTGGCACACTGTGCATTTCCTACATGGAAAGAAGCCAGTTAATTCCTATAAAAATGACGTGTAGGGGGATTAATAATATTCGGGGCTATTCTACTTTAAAGTTTAGGGACCCCTCTAAAAATGATTCTGCCCTGATCTGGCATGGAAGGACCAAGGATGTGGTCACTCTTGAGAATGTTCCAATGCTTAGCAAAAATAGCTTTGATCTGGCGATATTTGTTGGAAAATGAGGTCAACATGGCCCATCTAAAACTGCTGTCTGTGTCTGGCTTAGGTTTAATGTCCAGCAAAGATGCTCTGTCTACTTCTACAGTACGGGAGATTTCCAAGTCAATTTCAGAATGGCTATATCCTTTATCCAGTAGTCGTGTTTTTAATGTATTGGCCTGCACCTTGAAAGTTTCTACATCACTGCAATTCCTACGTAGCCGTAAAAGTTGGCTTCGCGGGACAGACCGGATCCAAGAAGGATGATGGCAACTGTCTGTAGGAATGTAGCCATTTCTGTCAGTCGACTTGAAAAAAGTTTGAAACCTTTTATTTTATTATTATAAAAAGGGTGTTTCACCTGTCACAGACAGGGCAGCTCCCTGTATTTATCAATGAAGTTGGGGAGGAAGTCATGATCATTGAATCTATCCATTTTATATGCAAGAAACAACACAAGACAAACCCTAATGTCAGGCTAAACTCTCCTAATCTTGTCCCAATATAGGCCTCAATCTTTAAGCAGTATAGGCCACTGATGCCCCAAGTTAAAATAGTACCTTCGTTAGCACGATCGGCGCTTACGCTACTACATCTTCCGCTCACAGATCGTACGTATGACGCATGCATGTTACGCTTTATATACACTGCGCATGGGTGAAACTCCACCCGCCCCTGACCTTCTTTCAAGTATATTCCCCGCCCCTTCTCTTTTGGCGCAGTGGGAGAGCACATGGCAAAGAAAGAGCAAGTGAATGCAGAGGAGAGCAGCAATGAGGAGGACGACGAAAACCCAGAGCCACAAACGTCCCAATCCTGGAGGAAATTTAAGGCCTCAAATATGTCCTTTGTAGAGATGGTGGAGATGGTGGACATCTTGAAGAGGGCCGACTATGATAGGAAGCATGGGCCTTACCCAAACCCAAATGTGAGTAAGGCCAAGATCATGGCTGAAGTTGTGAAAAGTCTGCAGAAGAATTTTGGGATACGGCGATCCAAGGATCAACTGAGGAAACGATAGTCAGACCTCAAATTGAGGGAGCAGGATCAGTACAGAAGAATCAAGAGAGGGCTGAAAAAAAGTAAGTATTTTGTTGTGTGTTCCTATTATTATTACTTTGCTGCTCTATACTGTTGTACAGTTTAAAATGGCATTTAAAATGTCAAGTTTCAGGTTCGTGGGCACAGTAATCGTTCGTAGTAAACATTGTTCATTCACTCACTAATACAATGTTTTTGGCAGATGCAGGTTAACTGCATTTGTTCATGCCTATTTGTATTAAAAGAAGTTTGTTATCTAGATGGGTTTGTAACTAGAATGAAATGCAAACTTGATTCAGTGTAAGGGGAGGACACTCAGCAGCTGTTTACACATCTGGATGCAGGAGCACTAGTGTGGGACACCAGAACACCCTTTTTAGGGTGTCCCACACAGGTGATCCAGTGGATACCAAGGGTGTCTCCATGTGTGAAACTTGCACGAAACAGGTAAGTATTCTAGCTTTAGAAAGGGAAAAAATAATGTCTTCAACTTGGAACTCTGCCTGCCAAAACAGACAATTGTACGTCACTTCCAAGCAATGTTTCATATTCCTAATTTTGTCCTCATGTATCTGTGTGCTAAGTATAACTATTTTTTAATTCACATAGGGGAGAAAAGACTCGGGACATCAGAGGACACCAGGGACCCCCAGCCTCCTAAAGAAGGGGAAGTCACCACACCACAACTTCAGGATGTGGAGGAAGGAGAGGTTTATGAAGAGGGAAAAATAGTGACCACAACAGGTGAGTGTCTGAGACCACAGCTTCAGGTAATAGATGTATGCCTGCATATTTATAATACATGGTGTGTTTTATTCTTTTTAGGTCATGTGGATGTTGTGGAAGAAGAATCTCATTTCACAAGTGCAAGTGCACACGTCCTAATCAGGGAGATGCAATCGTGATTTAGACTAAATAAAGAAAGATGGTAGTTGCGCTGTGATATGGAGACAGTGGGGGAAAGGGGATAAGGGAGGGGCTACAAAAATGACCAATGTGACAAAGTGGGCTGAAAAAATTAGCCAAATGCACTAATGGGCTCTAGATGCTAAAAGACATAGTGAAAATACAGTACAAAATTGCTGGCATCAAAAGTATAGACATTCAATTACAAGCAAGCAATGCGTGATGTATAAAAGGCAATGGTGAAACAGTGAATCAGGTAGAAATGACTGCTTATATAAAACAGACCTTATAAATGGATAAAAATGCTGACACAAATAGAAACATAAAAATGACAATGGCACACTACAAAAGTGAATAGGTAACAATCAAAATAAATGAAACATAAGATAAGTCCAAAATAGGTATGGGCTAGTGACGCACTAGCAAAAAAGTGACAATTCTGATGGGCTGCAAATGACAAGTCCCTGAGGGTAAGTAAATAACAGTCCCGTCACCAAGTCAAAAAAAATTGTGGCTAAAAAAACACAAAACAGTTCCAATGGTGAAGGGAGAGGGATCTTCAGTGAGGACACCTCCATGTTTGCAAGCCGCTTACCTTACAGCTGTAAGGTGTACAGCTTGTGTTACAAATGGCCAGCAGATGTGGAAGTTCTGTGTAAGCAGGTAATAACAGTGGTGAGAATGCCAGGCGAAATATAGAAATAAAAAATAAACAGCATGTAATATAGCTCTGCGACGACCACAGTGGAGATGGGCAAGACACAAAAGAGGGGAGGTTGCACTCACTTTGATAAAGTGAGTGTGGGCATCAATCCACAAGCGCCGAGCTCGTATGCCTCCAGGAGTAACACCAATCTGCAGTCTGTCCCCGTGCCTCACTCCTCAGTGCTCATCGGGTAGAGTAACGGTGTAAAGTATAAGGGGAAAGAAACGCACATAGCGTGATCCCATATAAAAAATATATTTATTAGATAAAAAACGTCCAGTCAACTTACATTTAAACAACGCTGAAGTGTATAGTAAACACAAGCGCCGAGCTCGTCTCCTGTTGTCTGTCTGTGCCAGCGTCCCCTGCTCCAATCCTGACGCGTATCGCCATGTCACGTGACTTCTTCAGAGGATAACACAGGGTAAAGAGCCAATGCTTATATATAGTATTAATGGGATCAGTATTGTTTTAATCACACTGAGAGGGTGGGTTTGCTATGCAGCGCGGTGATTGGTTGTTTTACCGGCATGCATACCCCGCCCCCCTCTTTTACTTTTTCACTTTTCTATTTATACCACACTACTACTATCCCTCTCTAGCTACGAATAAGCATCCAAATGATGTGAAACGCGTTAGCAGTCTACCACCCTGTACGTCTCTGCAATTGACTGTATGTTTGGATTTTATTGAAATAAAGATGTCCTTATCCCAGAGTGCGGCTATCCAGGATTTCTTTCTACCTCACTGCAAACCAGCAAAGCCAGCACCTGGAACCAGTTCTTACTAGGGCGGTGTCATTCCAGAGCAAGAGTGTTTGTGAGCTGCATCTCCTTTTTTCCTGTCTACTTACCTGGATTTTTGCTTAGTGTACTGTGTAACGCTGCACAGTTGCACCTACAGTATAGCTACCTGAAGCCCAAGTGCGTGTGTGCTTCTTCTGATCCTATTAATAGCACAGGCAGGCTCTTGAAGTATTTACAGTTAATGTACGGTGTACCCTGCACAGTTGCACCTACAGTATAGCTACCTGAAGACAGGTGCTTGTGTTCTTCTTCTGATCATATTAATAGCACAGGCAGGCAGGCTCTTAAAGTATTTCCAGTTAGTGTACTGTGTACCCTGCACAGTTGCACCTACAGTATAGCTACCTGAAGCCCAAGTGCTTGTGTGCTTCTTCTGATCCTATTAATAGCACAGGCAGGCTCTTGAAGTATTTACAGTTAATGTACTGTGTACCCTGCACAGTTGCACCTACAGTATAGCTACCTGAAGACAGGTGCTTGTGTTCTTCTTCTGATCATATTAATAGCACAGGCAGGCTCTTGAAGTATTTACAGTTAGTGTACTGTAACAATGGTAGGGGGAGAGTAAGGGGATTATAGCGGTGCCCTGAAAAATTATTAGAATGCTGTATACTGACACAAAACTATAAAAAATATAATATTTTATTAATGGACAGATTAAAAACGGGTATACAATAAATATATTCAATAAGGGTGTGAATAAACACTAGGGGAGAAAAATACAAAACATCATATACAGCAATATAACAGAAACCAGCCAGTGCCGTAACGGCGGGTCTTGTAAACAGGTATTAGAATCCTATGTGTTTTGCCAACAATGGCTTCCTCAGGAATAGTTGGTTATACCTGTATTAATTTGCTGACTTCTAGATAGAGAAATAAAATATCATAGAAAACATAACAATACATATATTCAGGCAGGGACTAATGAAATAGAGTGGAATGAAATAAACATATATTGCATACATATTCAGAGGCTGCCGGACACGGCCAAAGACTTCCCCACATAGAAAACCGCCGAGGCAGGCGACTGCCCCAATGGACACCCACCCAAGGCACACCTCCCCACCGATCAGGTAAACCCCAGAGACCCCAGCCCCAGTGATGGTATATTACCTACCAGTAGGTCATCAAGGGTGAACATATACAATCCCCCGGGGGTGAAATCAGCGCTCCATGTTGCAATTAGGTGGCTGCAGGGGGGCGAAAAAAAAAGGGTCTGGCATAATAGAGGAAAGTTATGTAAATAACATAATTTTGGTGTGCGCCTAGAAATCTGAGTGCCCAGCCATAATAGCATCGGGCTTACTAAACCTCAAAAATACTCACAGTATATGTTTTAATAAAAACAACAAGAGACAGGTAAGGGCGCCCGGTATGCTGATGTTAATGTTAAAAAAAATCACAGACGAATGGTGGCTAAAGGTAAGAAGAGGAGGGAAAATAAGGGCATATAAGAATGTAAAATTGATTGCCATTAACAACAATAAATATATATATTTGTATGTATCAAAGATAAGGGGTAAGATCATTAATATTTATCCAGCTAGGCGTGGCAAACCTGCATAATTCAATAGGTAAGAAACATAGACTCACCAATAGGTCCAGTGTGATTAATAGGAAGTAACCTGGGGCTATAAAAAGGCAGTCAGTGTAGGCAATGTATAAAGCACGGTGAAGCTACAGTGTAATGCCCCGTACACACGGTCGGACTTTGTTCGGACATTCCGACAACAAAATCCTAGGACTTTTTCCGACGGATGTTGGCTCAAACTTGTTTTGCGTACACACGGTCGCACAAAGTTGTCGTAATTTCCGATCGCCAACCACGCGGTCACGTACACCACGTACGATGAGACTAGAAAAGGCCAGTTCAGAACCAAGCGCGGCACCCTTTGGGCTCCTTTTGCTAATCTTGTGTTAGTAAAAGTTTGGTGAGAGACGATTCGCGCTTTTTCAGACTCGTGGCTTTCAGATCGTTTTCTGCCGTTCAGTTTGTGCTTGTGGGTTTGTATCTGCTCTTCAGTGTGTGCAGCAAGTTCCGCGTGACTTTAATTAGTCATTGTATTCTTGTTCGTTCGTTACTGTTTTTCAGGTCGCTCTTCACAGGCCTTGCTGTTCTTCAGTGCGTTCTGTTACTTCGTTCTGAGCAGCCGACCGTTTTCTAGCCATGTTGCGTATGCGTACTCCTCGTAGAGTTCGTGCTGTGCGGGGGCTTGGTGTTGGGGTCCTGACCTTGACACAAGTCCAGTCCATGAACAGGGTGGGGAGGAGTTCATGGACCAAGAATTGGTTGCTTCAGCGTGACCAGTTCTCTCATATGCCTTTGCTCCGTGAGATCCGTGAGAATAATCCTGATGATTTCAGGAACTTTCTCCAGATGACGGACCCCGTATTTCACCATCTGTTGGCTTCGCTGACCCCTTATATTAGCAGGCAGGATACCTGCATGAGGCAAGCCATCACTCCGGAGCAGAGGTTGGTCGCTACCCTGCGGTATTTGGCGACAGGGAGAAGTCTGCAGGACTTGAAGTTCTCGACAGGCATCTCCCCCCCCAGGCTCTGGGGATCATTATCCCAGAGACCTGTTCTGCCATCATACAGGTCCTGCAGAAGGAGTATATGAAGGTAAGATTTTTATCCTTTAATATCACATTTTATTGTATTGAATGTTTGCTAATATATTGTATTTCTTTCCTCATTCCCTAATTACCATGATTGGAATATGCTGTGAATGTCCTCTTTGTCCTCATGCATGCTGGATTTTTATGTAATTATTTTTTTAGGTCCTTCATACATATTTGCCCTTCAATAACCTCCCCAGCATGGTGTTTCCTGGCCCTATATTCACCTCATGTAGCCACTTAACAATGTATTTTTTCTGCTCCATAGTAGTGCTTTACCCCAAACACCCCCTAAACTGTTTTGAAATGTTATTTTTGCTTTAAATTCAGGCAGAGTGGCAGAGGCTTTTTTTTGGTGGTGTCCCCAAATAATTTTTAGTAACTCTCCCTCCCCAACTGCTAAGTCAGCTGATCCCAATTCTCTATCCTCAATCATCTATCTGCTGACTTTGCCAAACCCATACACACTATACCCATCTCTTTTGTGGTCAGATTTATGGATGAATTCCCCAAAGCATGTAGTGCAAGGGCCTGCCTGTATACTTTCAAATGGTACCGTTTAAAGTTTTTGTATCCTATTATTATCTTGATAGGTAATAGCAGAATGTCCAAATGTCCTCAAATGTGTACAGTGTGTATTTCTATCTTTGTATTATGACACTTCTTACCTGTCCAGTGGGCTGCCAATAGTGTAACTAAGGATGGGCTGTTCCAAGTAATACCCATTATTGAGGCATTCATCTCTCAATGAAGTGAAGAGGGTTACCTGTCCAAGATTTCCACACACCCCATAATGTTAGAAATTGCCAATGAGAGGGGGGGGGAATATGATAAGTGTACCTTATACTTTGGCGTTGTTAAATTCCCCTTAATAAATGCTATCTGGAGGTTGACACATAATGTTTGTGTCTAATCTGCTTGCCATGTTTCTGATCAAAAATAGTAATGTTTATTGTTTTTTCCTCAACAGTTTCCTTCCACGCCACAGGAATGGCAGACTGTGGCCTCCCACTTTGCCCAGCGGTGGGACTTTCCTAACTGCGGAGGGGCAATTGATGGGAAACACATCCACATCGTCCCACCACCCAACTCGGGGTCGTACTATTTCAACCATAAGGGGTTCAATAGTATAGTGATGTTGGCGGTGGTGTCAACTAATTACGACTTCCTGTATGTGGACGTGGGGAAGAATGGCCGGATGTCCGATGGTGGAGTCATCGCCCAGACAGAGTTCTACAGGCGTCTCCAGAATGGCAGCTTGGACTTGCCAGCTCCAGAGGACAATGTGGAAGGACTCCCATTCGTGTTCGTTGCTGGTGAAGCGTTTGCGCTGGGGGACCACCTGATGCGGCCATTCCCGATGAGGACCCTCACCCCGGAACAGAGGGTTTTTAATTACCGGCTGGCCAGAGCCCGAAGAGTGGTGGAGAACACATTTGGAATCCTGGCCAGCCGGTTCCGCCTATTTCTGACACCCATCCATATGGCGGAGTATAAACTGAACCATATTATACTTGCATGCTGTGTTCTCCATAACTTTTTAAGGAAACATTCGGCCAACTGGCTGAATGATACATGAAACCACACTGACGGCGCTTGAAAGCGGCCGTCCTGGCTTGCCCTCCCTGAGTGCCCGTGATGTCTGGTTACGCTACCTGGAGTTCTTTGCGGGTAGGGGGGCCATCAATATGCCAGCAAATATGTGAAGCCTTTTTATAATAAAAAAAAAGAAATTCTTTGTGGACATTTACTGCTTGTGTTTGTTTTAGCTGACCCTGACAGAAATGTGTTGAGTGCAGAAAATGGCGTGATTGTGTAACCTTATTATACAAAGCACTGTTGGCTGTTATTTACTAAATGCAAAAACACATTTCACTACAAGTGCACTTGCAACTGCACTGAACCTGCACTTGTAGTGCAAAGTGGATTTGCCCTTAGGAAATAACCCCCATTTTCGCTGAAAACAGCAATTACATCACCCCAAAAGTGTTGTAGTGTTGAGAGAATAATCCACACATTCTTGGTTAACCCACTTTTTTTTACCTGCACAATCACATGTGCATTTACCAAAGGTTTTTAAAACAAACCAACATGTTTGTTGTATAACAATTTTTGGGGTGGCATTATCAAAAATAGAAATGTCCATTTACGATAAAACAGGCCTGTGTAAAACCAACAAGAAAGACAAAAAACTTGAACTTACAAAGTTCACATTAGGTAAAACCTGAAGGCAATATCAGACATCAGTATTTAGGAACTGTGTTTGATATTGCGTTCAGATGGGGGGAAATCACCCCTGGAAAAGCCAAATTTGGAAGATGCACACCAATTTACGAATGTCAACATGTGCTAGCTGCCATCACGGGGGATCAAGGGACGTGTTTTGTGGGAGCAAGCCCTTCCTCACCGCTACTTTATAATTGAGGAAGGGGTTGCACCCCCAAAACGCGTCCATTGATCTCCCGTGATGGCAGATAGCACATGTTGGCACACTGTGTGCATCCTCCAAATTATGCTTTTCAAAACATTGCAAAAAGATTTAAAACATTGGACCACAATCAAAAAAGTGATTTTGTGGGGTTTTAAATTCGCCCCAAAACATCAATGATGTTATTATTTTTTTGAATCACATCATTTATTTTTTTCTGGATGTTTTGCAATTCTACATTACACCCCATGATCTCCCCGATCAGGATCTGGGCACTTTCAGATGTGAAGGGATCTCGATCCCTAACATCACGATCACCTAAAAAGAGAGAAACCAAACAAAAACAGGTATCAAAAATCTGCGGACATCCATCTCTTACCTGTGTCTGTGGTCGCAGACACTCACCTGTTGTGGTGCCAATTTCCACCACATCTTCTTCCTCCTCCTGCTCTTCTTGGGTTGGGGGTATTTCACCTTCTTCCATAGGTGGGGGGTCTGTGGTCTCCTCGGATGAGGGGTGTCCTCCGAGTCTTTTCTCCCCTATGTAAAACAAAAATGGTATAATTAGCACACAGATATTTGATGGCAGAACTAGAAATAGGAAACATTGCTTGGAAGTGGGGTACAATTGTCTATTTTAGCCGAGTTCCAAGATGTCTTTTTTTTATTGCCCTTTGTCAAACTGCAATACTTTACCTGTTTAGTACAAGCTTCACAGATGGAGACCCCCCTATAGTATACACTGGAGCACCTGTATGGCCCCCCTAATAAAAATGGTGTTCTTGTGTCCCACACTAGTGCTCCAGTGTCCAGATGTGAAAACAGCTGCTCAGTGTCCTCTCCTTACACAGAATCTAGTTTGCATTTCATTCTAGTAACAAACCCATCTACACAAACAAATATTTGGCATCTAAGTAGGCCCTAAAAAATGTGGGAAAATGCATATGGCCTAAACAATGGTGTTTTAGAGGCCGAAAGAAAAATGTTTGATACAAACGAATAATGGTCCCATGAACATTAAAGTTGCCCTTTTAAACTGTACAATTAAGAAAAGCATATGGAGCAGCACGAACGTAATAAAGACAAAAAGAATAGGAACACAGCACAACTACTTACTTTTTTGCAGCACTCTCCGGATCTTTCTGTACTGCTCTGGCTCTCTTAATTTCAGGTCCGACCACCGCTTCCTGAGCTGATCTTTCGATCGTCGTACACTGAAATTCCTGTGAAGACTTTTGACCACTTTCGCAATGATCTTGGCCTTTCTGATATTGGGGTTGGGGTAAGGCCCATACTTTCCGTCATAGTCGGCCCTCTTCAGGATGTCGACCATCTCCAACATCTCCCCAAAGGACATACAGTGGCTTGCGAAAGTATTCGGCCCCCTTGAACTTTTCAACCTTTTGCCACATTTCAGGCTTCAAACATAAAGATATAAAATTTTTATTTTTTGTGAAGAATCACCAACAAGTGGGACACAATTGTGAAGTGGAACGAAATCTTTTGGATTTTTGAAACTTTTTTAACTAATAAAAAAATGAAAAGTGGGGCGTGCAAAATTATTCGGCCCCCTTGCGTTAATACTTTGTAGAGCCACCTTTTGCTGCGATTACAGCTGCAAGTCGCTTGGGGTATGTCTCTATCAGTTTTGCACATCGAGAGACTGAAATTCTTGCCCATTCTTCCTTGCAAAACAGCTCAAGCTCAGTGAGGTTGGATGGAGAGCGTTTGTGAACAGCAGTTTTCAGCTCTTTCCACAGATTCTCGATTGGATTCAGGTCTGGACTTTGACTTGGCCATTCTAACACCTGGATACGTTTATTTGTGAACCATTCCTTTGTAGATTTTGCTGTATGTTTGGGATCATTGTCTTGTTGGAAGATAAATCTCCGTCCCAGTTTCAGGTCTTTTGCAGACTCCAACAGGTTTTCATCCAGAATGGTCCTGTATTTGGCTGCATCCATCTTCCCCTCAATTTTAACCATCTTCCCTGTCCCTGCTGAAGAAAAGCAGGCCCAAACCATGATGCTGCCACCACCATGTTTGACAGTGGGGATGGTGTGTTGAGTGTGATGAGCTGTGTTGCTTTTACGCCAAACATATCGTTTTGTATTGTGGCCAAAAAGTTCGATTTTGGTTTCATCGGACCAGAGCACCTTCTTCCACATGTTTGGTGTGTCTCCCAGGTGGCTTGTGGCAAACTTTAGATGAGACTTTTTATGGATATCTTTGAGAAATGGCTTTCTTCTTGCCACTCTTCCATAAAGGCCAGATTTGTGCAGTGTACGACTGATTGTTGTCCTATGGACAGACTCTCCCACCTCAGCTGTAGTTCTCTGCAGTTCATCCAGAGTGATCATGGGCCTCTTGGCTGCATCTCTGATCAGTCTTCTCCTTGTCTGAGCTGAAAGTTTAGAGGGACAGCCGTGTCTTGGTAGATTTGCAGTGGTCTGATACTCCTTCCATTTCAAAATGATCGCTTGCACAGTGCTCCTTGGGATGTTTAAAGCTTGGGAAATCTTTTTGTATCCAAATCCGGCTTTAAACTTCTCCATAACAGTATTACGGACCTGCCTGGTGTGTTCCTTGGTCTTCATGATGCTCTTTGCGCTTTCAACAGAACCCTGAGACTATCACAGAGCAGGTGCATTTATACAGAGACTTGATTACACACAGGTGGATTCTATTTATCACCATCAGTCATTTAGGACAACATTGGATCACTCAGAGATCCTCGCTGAACTTCTGGAGTGAGTTTGCTGCACTGAAAGTAAAGGGGCCGAATAATTTTGCACGCACCACTTTTCAGTTTTTTAATTGCTAAAAAAGTTTAAAATATCCAATAGATTTCGTTCCACTTCACAATTGTGTCCCACTTGTTGGTGATTCTTCACAAAAATTTTATATCTTTATGTTTGAAGCCTGAAATGTGGCAAAAGGTTGAAAAGTTCAAGGGGGGCGAATACTTTCACAAGCCACTGTATTTGTGGCCTTAAAACGTCTCCTTCTGGATCGGGACGTCTTCAGAATTCCTTCGGAAAATCCGACCGTGTGTAAGGGGCATTAGAGGAGAAAGGCATAGATTCAGACTTGCTGTCCCGGACCTAAGTGGCAAAGATAGCTTCAATATAAAGTACAAGGGTAAAACATGAGCTTACCAAGTTGAGCAGGACAGCAGGTATGGGCACCCTAAACAGCCGGCGGAGGAATGGCCGGAGGAGCCGGCCTTTAATGCCCCCCACACACGGATGGCGTCTGACGTCACCGAGCGTGTGAGCGGACACGAGGAGCCATTGCGCATGCGCCTGTCGATAGCTCCGTAGGCCTACAAGACCCAGGGGGCTATGCGGGATCATCTGACGCGTCATGTGATCTTGAAAGACGTGCAGGACTCAATGTACGGAAAAGCCAACATCACTGGTGGCGCTGCAGTACAACAGAGGGTGTTATAATGATCAATAGAGATCATATAAGCGTCAATGGCTGGGGACGGGCGGACACTGATGAGAAGCAGTGCCGCCCTTGGGTGTCCATACAGCCAAGGCGACATAGAAAGCAGCAACCCACCTAGGAGTGGAATTGGCCAAGCGCACCCCCATGACACATATCTAGGCAGGAAAAGAAGGGAATAGAGGAAGTAACCCTGCGCAGTTGCACCTACAGTATAGCTACCTGAAGCTAAGTGCTTGTGTGCTTCTTCTGATCCTATTAATAGCACATGCAGGCTCTTGAAGTATTTCCAGTTAGTGTACTGTGTACCCTGCACAGTTGCACCTACAGTATAGCTACTGGAAGACAGGTGCTTGTGTGCAGGGCCGTCTTAGTAGCATCATGGGCCCCTGAGCAAAGCAATGCTCTGGGGCTCCTACAATGGAGACAGTGCAGGTAAACAGACATCAAGTAGGTAGGAAGCAGACAAGTGAAGCTTCCACTTTTGTTTGGAGCTCCGCATTAACTACATGAACAATCATTCTGTACAGCAAAGACACAGTGGGAAAATACTACATACATAAAGTAACAAAGCTGTCCAGCGCATATAATATATCTGCTAGACTGATGCCTCCCCAGCACTATGGTCCCTCTAAACCCTAGATATCCCCCCAGCACTCTGACCCCTCTACAACCCAGATATCCCCCCAGCACTCTGACCTCTCTACACCCCAGATATCCAACCAGCACTCTGATTCCTCTACACCCTAGTTATCCCCCCAGGACTCTGACCCCTCTACATCCCAGATATCCCCCCAGCACTCTGACCCCTCTACATCCCAGATATCCCCCCAGCACTCTGACCCCTCTACACCCCAGATATCCCCCCAGCACTCTGATCCCTCTACACCCCAGATATCCTCCAAGCATTCTGACCCCTCTACACCCAAAATATCCCCCAGCACTCTGACCTCTCTACACCCCAGATATCCAACCAGCACTCTGATCCCTCTACACCCCAGTTATCCCCCCAGGACTCTGACCCCTCTACATCTCAGATATCCCCCCAGCACTCTGACCCCTCTACACCCCAGATATCCCCCCAGCACTCTGACCCCTCTACATCCCAGATATCCCCCCAGCAGTCTGACCCCTCTACAACCTAGATATTCCCCCCAGCACTGTTAACACATATCATAAGATACCCCTTGTATTGTGACCCCACTACATCCCTGATACCCCCTACACTGTGGCCTCTCTACACCCCTGATACTTCTAGCACAATAGCCACCCAAACTACCCCAAGCATTGCTAACCCCTATACACTCCAGATCCCCCCTCAGCATTGTTTTCCCCAATACACCCTTGATATCCCCCAGCACCATTATTCCATCCATATAGTACCCCCTTTTCCAGTGGAGATACAGTGCATGTAAACTTTTGGCTATGTGCCCACCTCAAGCACTGGACTCACCTATACCAATGAAGCAGGCAGAACGAGGGGCGGAGGAGGGAGCATCCCTCCGGGCATTCCAAACCCTTCGGTGCAAACAGTGCTGGAAAGCTGGGCTCACCATGACACCATCCACAATGCTACTTCTACAGGCGGGCTCTCAGTGCTGCCGACTCTGCAGCTCCCACTCCAGCTCCTACCCCGCAGCCTTCAAGTCCAGAGCATTCAACCTGCTGGCTGGGAAATAATAGGTATCGTTTTGCACAGCATGACGCACCGCTGCCGGCCTGCCTCCCCTGTGTATCCCTCACTCTCAGTGCCATCATGGGGCCCCCAATTTATGGGCAGCGTGGGCTCAAGGACCAGTTGCTTTGGGGAAAGTGCAGGGGCCCCACATGCAGCTGGGGCCCCTGGGCAGTACCCAGGTGTGCCCACTCATTAAGACAGCCCTGCTTGTGTGCTTCTTCTGATCCTATTAATAGCACAGGCAGGCTCTTGAAGTATTTACAGTTAGTGTACTGTGTAACCCCGCACAGTTGCGTCTACAGTATAGCTACCTGAAGCCAAGTGCTTGTGTGCTTCTTCTGATCCTATTAATAGCACAGGCAGGCTCTTGAAGTATTTACAGTTAGTGTACTGTGTACCCTGCACAGTTGCACCTACAGTATAGCTACCTGAAGACATGTGCTTGTGTGCTTCTTCTGATCCTATCAATAGCACAGGCAGGCTCTTGAAGTATTTCCAGTTAGTGTACTGTGTACCCTGCACAGTTGCACCTACAGTATAGCTACCTGTAGACAGATGCTTGTGTGCTTCTTCTGATCCTATTAATAGCACAGGCAGGCTCTTGAAGTATTTCCAGTTAGTGTACTGTGTACCCTGCATAGTTGCACCTACAGTATAGCTACCTGAAGACAGGTGCTTGTGTGCTTCTTCTGATCCTATTAATAGCACAGACAGGCTCTTGAAGTATTTCCAGTTAGTGTACTGTGTAACCCTGCACAGTTGCACCTACAGTATAGCTACCTGAAGCCAAGTGCTTGTGTGCTTCTTCTGATCCTATAAATAGCACAGGAAGGCTCTTGAAGTATTTACAGTTAGTGTACTGTGTAACCCTGCACAGTTGCACCTATAGCATAGCTACCTGAAGCCAAGTGCTTGTGTGCTTCTTTTGATCCTATTAATTGCACAGGCAGGCTCTTGAAGTATTTACAGTTACTGTACTGTGTAACCCTGCACAGTTGCACCTACAGTATAGCTACCTAAAGCCAAGTGCTTGTGTGCTTCTTCTGATCATATTAATAGCACAGGCAGGCTCTTGAAGTATTTCCAGTTAGTGTACTGTGTAACTCTGCACAGTTGCACCTACAGTATAGCTACCTGAAGACAGGTGCTTGTGTGCTTCTTTTGATTCTATTAATAGAACAGGCAGGCTCTTAAAGTAATTACAATTTTTGAAGCATTACTTTGCAGCAGGGCTCGTTCCTGCACTCCAACTAGAGTATCTGTTAGGGGTTGCAGTGTTGTGGCACCAGCACCAGTGCCTAAGGCCCAATTTTTCAGCCCCTGTTTAATAGGGGCGTGTAATTACAATTTTTGATGCAATACTTTGCAGCAGGGCTCGTTCCTGCGCTCCAAATAGAGTATCTGTGAGGGGTTGCAGTGTTGTGGCACCAGCAGCAGTGCCTAAGGCCAATTTTTCAGCCCCTGTTCAACAGGGACATGTAATTACAATTCTTGATCTAATATTTCACAGCAGGGCCCGTTCCAGCGCCCCTCCAAGAGTAACTGTGAAGGCTTACAGTGTTGTGGCAACACCACTACACCACCACCAAAGGCCCAATTTTTCTGACCCTGTTCAACAGGGGCATATAATTACAATTATTGATATAATATTTCCCAGCAGGGCCTGTTCCAGCACCCACCAAGAGTAACTGTGAGGGCTTACAGTGTTCTGGTACCACCAACACCTAAGGCCCAATTTTCTGCAGAGTATATAGGGCAGGCTGTATAGTATATACAGGCGGTCCCCTACTTTCAAACATCTGACTTACAAATGACTCCTACTTACAAAGGGAGGGAGACAACATGAAGGGAGAGGAAATCTACCCCTAGGAAGGGAAATTCTCTCCTGTAAGAGTCAATATGGGAATAAGGTGTCTCCACTGATGCTTTATCACCAATCCTTGTTTCCCCGTTTTTGCGCCCACCAAGAGTAACTGTGATGACTTACAGTGTTGTGGCACCAGCACCACCACCACCACCAAAGGCAAAATTTTTCTGCCCCTGTTCAACAGGTGCATGTAATTACAATTCTTGATCTAATATTTCACAGCAGGGCCCTGTGAGGGCTTAAAGTGTTGTGGCAACACCAACACCTAAGGCCCCAATTTCTGCAGAGTATATAGGGCAGGCCCCTACTTTCAAACATCCAACTTACAAACAACTCCTACTTGCAAACGAAAGGAGACAACAGAAAGTGAGATGAAATCTATCCCTAGGAAGGGAAATTCTCTCCTGTAAGAGTTAATATGGGAAAAACGTTTCTCCTTTCCACTGATGCTTTATCACCAACCCTTGTTTCACTAAAAACCCCAAATTTTCAAAAAACATTTGTCATTGGGACGAAAGTTAGGTGAAATCTTCTGAAGAGGAGCACAGACAGCAAAACAAATGTCACAGGGGTGATAACCCTTCCCTATGTTTTCCAAAAAGCTTAAAATAGATTTTTTGGCTGGAGCTAAACACTTTAAAAATGTACCAGTTCAAAATTACAAACTGATTCTACTTAACAACGTACAGTCCCTGTGTTGTTTGCACCGCCTGTATACTGTTGTTCAGAGGGCCTGGGGCCTCACGCTTTTCCTTTTTTTAATTTGGGTGCAGGGTTCCCCTTAATATCCATACAAGACCCAAAGGGCCAGGTAATGGACTGAGGGGGGGTACCCATACCGTTTGTCTCACTGATTTTCATCCATATTACCGGGACCTGACATTAAAGCCGTAAGCAGTTTTAAATTACTTTTATTCCTTTAAAATTTTCATTTTGTGCAGGGACTTTTCTAAGCATGGGAAACACGCGCCACTTTACAGGCATACTATAGACACCCCCCAGGTACGATATTTAAAGGAATATTTCACTTTTTTTCACTTTAAGCATCATTAAAATCACTGCTCCCGAAAAAAATGGCCGACCATGCAAATTAGCCTTTAAAATGAGCACTTTTGATTTCGAGCGTTCGAGTCCCATAGCCTTCAATGGGGTTCTAATGTTCATGCAAAATTTCGGTCCGTTCACAGGTTCTGGTGCGAACCGAACCGGGGGGGTGTTTGGCTCATCCCTACTCTGGTATAATGATCCCCAGAGCCTGGGGGAGATGCCTGTCGAAAACTTGATGTCCTGCAGACTTCTCCCCGTCGTCGAGTACCGCAAGGTGGCGACTAGCCTCTGCTCAGGAGTGATGGCTTGCCGCATGCAGGTGTCCTGCTTCATAATATAAGGGGACAGCAAAGCCAGCAAATGGTGAAAAACGGGGTCTGTCACCCGGAGATAATTCCTGAAATCATCAGGATTATTCTCATGGATCTCCCGCAGCAAAGGCATGTGCAAGAATTAGTCGCTCTGGAGTAACCAATTCTTCATCCATGAACTCCTCCCTGCCCTGTTCATGGACTGGGCTTGGGTCAAAGTAAGAACCCCAATACCAAGCCCCCTCATTGCATGAACTGTACAATGAGTACGTACCCGCACATGGCTAGAAAACGGTCGGCTGGTCAGAACAAACTAACAGAACGCACTGAAAATCAGAAAGGCCTGAGAAGAGCGACCTGAAAATCAGAAATGAGAGGACACACGAACTATAAAAGAATGCACTGAGGGGGCGTGGCCTGCTGCGGACCAGGATGGCTGCCTGAAGTCCGAGCTCTGCTCCACGGCCTGGATACCAGCAACCCCTAGCTACTTTCCTTCCCGCTGCTCACATCACAGAAGCAGGGAAGGACTGGGGAGACTCCTGGGCACACCGATGCAGCGTTACAAGCCGCCGAATGCCCGCTGTCTCACCGACTACTACCCGACGGCCGCCGCCATGCAGAAGGCCCAAGATGGCGCTGATGGAAGCGACGGCGCTCGCTCCAACAACAACACAGATGGCCTGCCTGCTACCTCCTCAGCACTCCCTCTCCAAGGAACTACGGCCACAGCAACTGACAGGGACAGCATGGACATACACCCCCCTCCAGAGGAATCCCCAGGAGGACTGCAGCAAGACAGAGGTAAGAGGCTGGCTACCTCCCCTGCACATTCCCCTAACAAAGAGCCACATGCAAAGAAGCAGCCTGTTGTTGCAGGGACACACAGCGCCAAAAATACTCCCTCCCTGGCTGCTATACCTGTCACTGACAACACAGTGTCTGAAGCTATGCTGAAATCTATGCTTCTTACACTGCAGCAGGATCTGCATAGAGAGCTCCAAATGTCATTATCTCAGATGCATGATAAAATAGACTGCCTAGAAGAGCGTACAGACACTCTAGAAGAAAATCTGCAAGATTACTCTAAGGCACACAACAAAATGTTAACTGCTCATGAGCATCACTTGGAAGAAATTCACTGTATCAAAATGAAACTGGCGGATTTGGAAGACCGCTCTAGGCGGAACAACATCAAATTCCGAGGCATCCCTGAATCGGTTAAACCGAACGAAATAACCCCTTACTTGCAACAACTTATTTCAGCCTTACTCCCACGCCTCAACGCCCGTGACACCTTAATCGACCTGGCCCACCGAATTGCTAAACCGCCACACCTCCCTGATGATATTCTTAGAGATATCTTGGCGCGTATACATTTCTTCCATGTTAAGGAACAAGTTCTCTCTGCCGCCAGATCCGTGACACCCCTGCCAGCCCCTACAATAATATCAAGCTGTTCACTGACCTGTCCCTGGCCACAATGGAGATGCGCAGAGCTTTCGCCCCGGTGACTTCCATACTCCAACAAAAAAAAATAACGTACAAATGGGGCTTCCCTACGAAATTGCTGGTCACTCACCAACAAAAGATCGTACCTATTCTCTCCCCGAAGGATGGCTACAAGAAGCTCACCAACTGGGGTTTACTCCCCATTGCTCCCAGAGAAGCGGAACAAGCTACTCCCTCCTACAAGCCATCTGACTCCAGAAATATGGCGAATAAAGCTCCCAAAAAGACCTAACTTTGATATAAGCCCAGATCCCCAGATCTACTTATATCCAGCCTGGGCGTCACATTTGTACCTTCTCCTCACCACCCCTCAGGTTTAAAGTTGTGCTAAGCACACGTTTTCTGTTTTTGTTTTTTCTGATTTTATGTTCTTTTTTCTTGATTACAGCACAGATTAATCGGCATTGATTATATTTTTCTCCTAGAAATTTAGATTGTTTGTATTTAGCAACTCACTGGTTTTGGTAATATACTTGTACCATATACGGCATTTATTTATCTACTTGTGTATTTCACATCCATCAACAGTAGGTGGGGTCTCTCTCCCTCTGCCCAGGCCCTCATAACTGTAATACCACTATGACACTCTCGATTACCTCCCTCAATGTTAAAGGCCTAAATTCACCATTTAAGCGCAACCTCTTATGGAAAGAAGCACTACAACAACGGGCAGATATAATCTGCGCCCAGGAAACACACTTCACTAAGCTCAAACAACCTCAATGCAGTCCCAAAAAATATCCCCATTGCTTCTTTGCAAGCACCCCTAAAAAAAAGAGAGGAGTAATGATTGCCATAAACGCAGCAATAGATTTTAAGCTTCATCCCTGTGAAAGTGACGAAGATGGCAGATTCTTAATCCTATCAGCCACATTTGACAACCGCCCTCTCACTATAGTTAACATTTCTGCCCCTAATACAGCACAAAGAAGATTCTATGCCACTCTCTTTGCCAAATTAGCCCCTTACAGATCTTTACCCCTGATAATTTGTGGAGATTTTAATGAAGTAATTGACCCTACACTTGATACCTCCAACGCTGCGAGAAATAGGCCCTCAGCAATATCAAATATCCTCAAAAAAGAAGACCTTTATGACACATGGAGGTGCATGCACGATGGAGAGAGAGACTACACCTACTTTTCCCCCCCGCACCAATCTTACTCCCGAATTGACCTATTCATTACAGATAAACACCTACTACAAGCTATCACTGCCTCCACTATAGGCACTATATCGTGGTCTGACCATGCTCCAGTCACGATTAAACTAGCATCCCCCTCCCAAGCCACTAGACATACGGTCTGGAGATTAAACACCTCCCTTCTCAACAACCCCTCCTTTGAGTCTCAAATACAATCTGAGATTGATAATTATTTCCATCAAAATGTCAATTCTGTAACTGACTGTGCTATTGTTTGGAATGCTCACAAAGCTTGTCTACGGGGTCTTTTTTTATCAAACTTGGGGCCCAAGCTAAAAAACAACACTCCTATATAACCGAGTCACTCCTGAAACAAATCCAATCTCTTGAAATAATAAACAAGAGATCCCCCACTAATACTACTTCTTCAGAACTTAAAAAGCTTAGATCCCAACTCAGTAGTCATCTCCACAAAAATTTTGATTACTTTATCAAACGACTACGACTTCAGATATACTCATCGGCCAATAAATCAGGAGCATTTATGGCCAAACAATTTAAAAAAACAACTTTCTAATAAAAAAATCGCATTTATCACAAACCCCCAGGGCAAACACTTGACCAATCCGTTAGATATTGCCAACGAATTTGGTAATTTTTACACCAAACTTTACAACCTTACGAAAACAGACCCCCATCTCACACCCACCCAAGATGACATAAAAAATTTTTTATCCTCTATCTCCCTTCCCTCGATTTCCCCAGAACAACTAGACTCTCTCACGACTCCTTTTTCACAGACCGAAATTCAAAAAGTGATAAACAACCTACCTCTACATAAAGCGCCAGGACCTGACGGACTACCCAACGAATATTATAAACGATTTGCCCAACCCTTAGTCCCCCACCTATGTGCCATTTATAATCAATTTTCTACTACAGGCATAATCCCTAAGGAATCTCTTGATGCCCTAGTGGTTACCATTCCCAAACCCCCAGACAACCCAGCCAACTACAGACTGATCTCACTCCTCAACACAGACACCAAAATCTATGCTAAACTTTTGGCACAACGCCTTTCCACCATCATCCCCCAGATTATTCATCCCGACCAAGTGGGATTTTTACCCGGCAGGCAAGCCTCAGATGGAACTAGACGTTTCATTGACCTTATCCAATGGACAGAACACACTCGAACGCCTTCTCTCTTCCTATCTTTGGACGCAGAGAAGGCGTTCGATAGGGTATATTGGCCATATATGGAGGCAGTACTCCTAAAAATTTGGACTCTCGGGCACCTTTCTCTCTGCCATACTAGGTCTATACACTTACCCATCTGCACGCAGTTGGACGTCAGGGGTTGTCTCCAACCCATTCCAAATTACTAATGGCACGAGACAGGGGTGCCCGCTGTCCCCCCTAATTCTTGCCATGATAATGGAGCCCTTAGCACAAATCATTAGATCTGACCCCTCGATTACGGGTATAAAAATTGGACAAACCGATCATAAAATCGGTTTATACGCAGATGATGTGATCATTGCTCTAACTAATCCGCTATTGTCTCTTCCAGCAGTCCAACAAATTCTTGACAGGTTCAGCACAGTATCAATGTATAAACTAAATCACAGTAAATCCCTAATGCTTAACCTTGGCCTTGACTCTCAAACTGTAAATTCCATTACCGCTAGCTCCCCCTTTGCTTGGGCCCCCAACTCCTTTCTCCCATACTTGGGTATCCAATTAACTTTCCCAAGTCGGATGCTACTAAGAATTAATTTTGAAGACCTCGTGGGCAAGCTTACACAACTAGCAAAAGATCTAGGTAGGGTTCCAGCCTCCTGGGCTGGTAGGATAGCTCAGACAAAAATGTGTTTACTTCCCCATGTCCTATATTTTTTCCGTACATTACCTCTACCTCTAGCGCAAAATCAGATAAAAAAAATCCAAGGGATCATCAATGGCTTTATTTGGCAACAAAAGAGACCTAGAATAAAAAAAGTCATACTCACAACCCCAGTTCAACATGG
Source organism: Lithobates septentrionalis (assembly GCA_037952835.1). Taxonomy (NCBI): domain Eukaryota; kingdom Metazoa; phylum Chordata; class Amphibia; order Anura; family Ranidae; genus Lithobates; species Lithobates septentrionalis. Next base: position 224,031 of record JBBDGP010001294.1, read on the forward strand.
GGGCCCCGGATATTCAAGCTTACCACCGAGCAACTATTCTGGACCAGCTGAAAACATGGTGGTCAGACAAACACCACACAACCTGGAAACAAATTGAAGCCAACCTACTACCCACGGATCCTAAAAACTTTCTAGCCGCACTGTGGCTCAACCCCCACCCCAAAAGGTACCCTCTTGATACTATTACATCCTCCACAAGAATTTGGACCTCAGTACTGCAACTCAAGGGAGGGATATCAAAGGACACTCTGACAGCAATACCCACTGAGGCGCTACACCTTATCTCCCCGGACTTACCTCTCTCAGAATGGACAAAAGCCGGCATCCGCTATTTAGGTATGCTCTTCTCATCATCAAGTCTGCTTTCATTTGAGCAATTAATGCAAAAATATGGACTAACCAAACACATGTTTTTTCTTTACCTGAGGATTAGATCTAGCCTGTCAAAAATTTCCTGGTCAACCTCAGACGATGTTTCACTCCCTATACTCAAGTTCTACAATATAGCTATACCCAAGACCAAAGGAATCTCTTTTATGTACAAACTGCTCACTAAACCAACTACTAACCATCTGGCTTCTTCCTCACAGTACTGGTCCTCACTGTTAGACCAACCGCCTTCAGAAATACAATGGCCGAAGGCCCTCACATTGCCCTTACGCCTGTCGCATTGCATTAACCACTGGGAAGCAACACAAAAGCTTTTTCACAAATGGTATTTCACCCCAGAAAGACTAGCGAAAATCTACCCGAACACCTCCCCGAATTGTTGGAGGGGATGTGCTGATATTGGATCTCTTTCACACATATGGTGGGAGTGCCATCTTGTTAAAAAATTTTGGAGACAGGTGCATAACCTAATTGAATCTTTGTGTGGTATATCCCAATCTCTGTCCCCGCTTGACCTACTCCTAGGTCTCTCAATCCCAACAATGCCCACCCATCTGCAAACATTGGTCACACACATTCTTATTGCCACAAGACTGACAATCGCAAAGAAGTGGAAATCAACCGACCCACCTGTACTAAGAGATGCCCATCCACCTACTTAACCAGCACTTTCAGATGGAATTCTCTTTTGCCAAAGCCAACATGTTCATTAAGCGCTTTAATAGAAACTGGCACCCTTGGATTTTGGACTCTAGAAGTACACCACTGTCATAACAGTCCTGCCCCTAGCTTGGCTGGATTTTACACCACCCCCCTTTTCTTACTACAGTCTCACAGACATTTTGCTAAAACACGTAATACAGGTCACAATGTTACACCATGATTTAGGTTACACACAAGTGTTCACCCCATTCTACCATAGTTATTTGTAGTATGATCGTTTACTTATTATTCATCGATTGTTTTTTGATTTAGCCCGATCAAGGTTACACTTAAATAAGCTCTTCTCTCACTGCCGTTCATATATACGTTCAGACGCCAGGGTATGCCCAATTGGCGATGTTTCTGTATTCTTTTCTCTTATAAAATACAATAAAAATCTTAAATTTAAAAAAAAAAAAAGAATGCACTGAAAAACAGATACGAACTGACTACACGCACTGAAAAATAGATGTGAACCCACAAACACAAACTGAAGAGCAGTAACGATTTGAAAAGCACGAGGCTGAAAAGCGCGAAATGTCTCTCACCAAACTTCTACTAACACGAGATAAACACGTCAGCGCGCTCTTGCCGATCAGAATTTCCAAAAACATTTGTGCGACCGTGTGTATGCAAGACAAGTTTCAGCCAACATCCACCGGAAATAAATCCACGGTTTGGTCGTCTGTATGTGCATTAGAGTATGGAAGCTATCCCTACAATTGGAGTTCCAAGTGAAAAGTGTTGTTAGCAAGAGTGAGTTTTATTTTTCTAAGCAATATAAACCTAGCCTGGTCATCTTCAAAGACTATCTATAGCCACATGTCCCCCTGCGTTTCCATGTTTTTATGTTTGTTTGATATCCATAGTTCATAATAATTATTTTATAATTTTAGAGTCTTATTTTCTATGCAATGGGTACTGTAGAAGTAAAATCAGGTCCACATTATGGATGTATTTAAAGCCTTCAATTTATAGCAGAAACAATTTAACATGTATCTAAAACTAATACTTTTTTCAAACTTTGGATAAAGCAAAGGATGATCAAGTACTTATCAAGCATTTTTGTTACTGTCTGTGTCCTGTTTGTGATTTGGATTTCCGTACACGTCCATTGCAGGTGTATGAATAGTTGATGCCAGACTGGAGCTGGTGACTTGCAAAATATCTTCCCAGAGCTCCCTTCACATTAGATTTATATCAAATTTCTGTGGATATATATTTCCAAAGAATACTCTTTAGTAGGGATGAGCCGAACACCCCCCGGTTCGGTTCGCACCAGAACCTGCGAACGGACCGAAAGTTCGCACGAACGTTAGAACCCCATTGACGTCTATGGGACTCGAACATTCGAAATCAAAAGTGCTCATTTTAAAGGCTAATTTGCATGGTATTGTCCTAAAAAGGGTTTGGGGACCCGGGTCCTACCCCAGGGGACATGTATCAATGCAAAAAAAAACTTTTAAAAACGGCCGTTTTTTCGGGAGCAGTGATTTTAATGATGCTTAAAGTAAAAAAAAAAGTGAAATATTCCTTTAAATATCGTACCTGGGGGGTGTCTATAGTATGCCTGTAAAGTGACGCGTGTTTCCCGTGTTTAGAACAGTCCCTGCACCAAATGTCATTTTCAAAGGAAAAAATCTCATTTAAAACTGCTTGCGGGTTTAATGTAATGTCGGGTCATGGCAATATGGATGAAAATCAGTGAGACAAACGGCATGGGTACCCCCCAGTCCATTACCAGGCCCTTTGGGTCTTGTATGGATATTAAGGGGAACCCCGCACCCAAATTAAAATAAGGAAAGGTGTGGGGCCACCAGGCCCTATATACTCTGAACAGCAGTATACAGGCGGTGCAAACAAGACAGGGACTGTAGGTTTGTTGTTAAGTAGAATCTCTTTGTAATTTTGAACGGGTACATTTTTAACGTGTTTAGCTCCAGCCAAAAAAATCTTTTTTAAGCTTTTTGGAAAACATAGGGAAGGGTTATCACCCCTGTGACATTTGTTTTGCTGTCTTTCCTCCTCTTCAGAGGATTTCACCTCACTTTTTGTCCCAATGAAAAATGTTTTTTGAAAATTTGGGTTTTTTTGTGGAACAAGGATTGGAAAGCATCAGTGGAAAGGAGAAATTTTTTTCCCATATTAACTCTTACAGGAGAGAATTTCCCTTCCTAGGGGTAGATTTCATCTCACTTCCTGTTGTCTCCTTCCGTTTGCAAGTAGGAGTCGTTTGTAAGTTAGATGTTTGAAAGTAGGGTCCTGCCCTATATACTCAGCAGAAATTTGGGCCTTAGGTGTTGCTGTGGCCACAACACTGTAAGCCCTCACAGGGCCCTGCTGTGAAATATTAGATCAAGAATTGTAATTACATGCCCCTGTTGAACAGGAGCTGAAAAATTAGGCCTTAGGCACTGGTGCTGGTGCCACAACACTTCAACCCCTCACCGACACTCTAGTTGGAACGCAGGAACGAACCCTGCTGCAAAGTATTGCATCAAAAATTGTAATTACACGCCCCTGTTAAACAAGGGCTGAAAAATTGGGCCTTAGGCACTGGTGCTGGTGCCACAACACTGCAACCCCTCACAGACACTCTAGTTGGAACGCAGGAACGAGCCCTGCTGCAAAGTATTGCATCAAAAATTGTAATTACACGCCCCTGTTAGACAGGGGCAGAAAAATTGGGCCTTAGGCACTGGTGCTGGTGCCACAACACTGCAACCCCTCACAGACACTCTAGTTGGAACGCAGGAACGAGCCCTGCTGCAAAGTATTGCATCAAAAATTGTAATTACACGCCCCTGTTAGACAGGGGCAGAAAAATTGGGCCTTAGGCACTGGTGCTGGTGCCACAACACTGCAACCCCTCACAGACACTCTAGTTGGAACGCAGGAACGAGCCCTGCTGCAAAGTATTGCATCAAAAATTGTAATTACATGCCCCTGTTAGACAGGGGCAGAAAAATTGGGCCTTAGGCACTGGTGCTGGTGCCACAACACTGCAACCCCTCACAGACACTCTAGTTGGAATGCAGGAAAGAGCCCTGCTGCAAAGTATTACATCAAAAATTGTAATTACACGCCCCTGTTAAACAGGGGCTGAAAAATTGTGCCATAGGCACTGGTGGTGGCGCCCAGAACCAAAAATGTTCTTACAAGCTATCAGCATGATGATTGAGGAGGAAGAGGATAATTACTCAGGGATAGTCACTCAGCATCAGCATAGGCAGTCTTTGAAGGGATCTGAGATTTCAAAAAAAATTATTCGGTTACATCAGCATCAGGTGCTTGGTAGCTGGTGGTGATCCAAGACTGATTCATTTTTATGAAGGTCAGTCGATCGACCGAGTCGGTGGACAGACGCACCCTGTGATCGGTTACCACGCCTCCAGCAGCACTGAATGTGCGTTCCGAAAGAACGCTGGATGCAGGACAGGCCAGTAGCTCAATTGCATACTGTGCAAGCTCTGGCCAGTGATCCATCCTCAAGACCCAGTAACCCAGAGGATTTTCGGTGGGAAAGGTGTCCAAGTCTGATCTTGCCCCTAGGTATTCCTGCACCATGTAAAACAGACGCTGGCGATGGTTGCTGGAACCGATCATACCTTGGGGCTGCGGACCAAAAAATTGTCTGAACGCATCGGTCAGGCGGCCACCTTCTCCACCTCTCCTTCTTTGACTGACCGAAGCCTCAGCAACACGTTGTCCAGAAACAGGAGTTTGTAACCTCCCAGTCTCTGGGAACGCGTTGCACAGACCTTTCTGCAAGGCCTCCCGAAGATGTTTCATCCTCTGCTCCCTCTGCGATGGCAAGATAAGGTCCGCAACCTTACCCTTGTAACGTGGATCAAGGAGGATTGCCAGCCAGTATTGGTCCTTCTCCTTGATACCACGAATACGAGGATCCTTACGCAGGCTTTGCAGGATCAGGGAGGCCATGCAGCGTAGGTTTGCTGAGGCATTCGGTCCGGAGTCCTCTGGGTCACTAAGGACGACAACGTCCGCAGCCACCTCCTCCCAGCCATGTACAAGTCCATGTGTTTCTTGGGACTGATCCCTTAAAGACTGCTGCTGATGCTGAGTGCCAGGCTCCACCTCCATAATGACACAATCTTCCTCCTCCTCCTCCTCCTCCTCCTCCTCTTACTGTGTGATCGGCGGGCACGCAGGAACACTGTCTGGATAAAGGGGGCCTTGAGAGCTAAGGAAGTCCTCCTCTTCCTGCCTCTGTTCTGCCTCAAGTTCCCTGTCCATTATTCCACGCAGCGTGTGCTCCAACAGGTGGACAAGGGGGACAGTGTCACTGATGCATGCACTGTCACTGCTCACCATCCTCGTGGCCTCCTCGAATGGTGACAGGATAGTGCATGCATCCTTGATCATGGCCCACTGGCGTGGGGAAAAAAAACCAAGCTCCCCTGACCCTGTCCTGGTGCCATAGTCGCACAGGTACTCATTGATGGCCCTCTGCTGCGTGTGCAGCCGCTGCAGCATGGCCAACGTTGAGTTCCACCTGGTGGGCATGTCACAGATTAGGCGGTTCTTGGGCAGGTTAAACTCCTTTTGGATGTCCGTCAGCCGAGCACTGGCATTATATGACCAGCGGAAATGCACACAGACTTTCCTGGCCTGCCTTAGGACATCCTGTAAGCCCGGGTACCTGCCCAAGAACCGCTGCACCACCAAGTTAAGGACGTGAGCCAAACAGGGCACATGGGTCATTTGTCCCTGTCGGAGGGCAGAGAGGAGGTTGGTGCCATTGTCGCAAACCACCATTCCTGCCTTAAGTTGGCATGGCGTCAACCACCTCTGAACCTGCCCCTGCAGAGCTGACAGAACCTCTGCCCCAGTGTGGCTCCTGTCCCCCAAGTACACCAGCTCAAGCACCGCATGGCATCTTTTGGCCTGCGTACTTGCGTAGCCCCTTGAACGACTACGGAGCACCACTGGTTCCGAGGAAGAGGCCATGGAGGAAGAAGAAGAGGAGGGGGTGGAGGAGAGAGGTGTGTCACAATCATTAGCATTTTGGAGGCGTGGTGGCGGAACAACCTCCAACACTACTGCACCTTGTCCTGCATCCTTCCCAGCTGCCAGCAGAGTCACCCAATGCGCCGTGAAACTTAGGTAACGTCCCTGTCCATGCCTGCTGGACCATGAGTCAGCGGTAATATGCACCTTACTGCTGACCGCCCTGTCCAGCGAGGCATCGACATTGCCTTCCACATGCCGGTAGAGAGCCGGAATCGCCTTCCGTGAGAAAAAGTGGCGTTTGGGTACCTGCCACTGAGGGACCGCACATTCCACAAACTCACGGAAGGGGGCAGAGTCTACCAACTGAAAAAGCAGCAGTTGAAGTGCTAGCAATTTTGCCAAGCTAGCATTCAACCGCTGGGCATGTGGATGGCTGGGAGCAAACTTCTTTCGGCGGTGCAGCAGCTGGGGCAGGGAAATGTGCCTGGTACAATCTGACGTCGGTGTACCAAAAGCAGATTGCCCACAAGTACTTGGCTGTGACACACCTAATTCTACACCTTCATTCCTCTCAGTGCAGGTCTCAGAGAGGACTGGAGGTCTAGTGGGGTTGGAAATCTCAGCTGATGAGGAGCAAAGAGAGGTCCTCTTTGTTCTTTGGTGTGGGTCTTTTAGATACGCTTGCCAACGAACTGCATGGCAGGTCAACATATGTCTGATCAAGCATGTGGTACCCAAGCGGGAGATGATTTGGCCACGTGAGATACGCTTGAGACATATGTTGCAAATAGCAGCGGTGCGATCTGATGCACTCGTCTCAAAAAAAGCCCACACCAAAGAACTTTTTGAATAACGCGCAGAGACTGCAGCGCCCTGCACATGTGGAGCTTTGGGGTGTGATGCAGTCAATGTGCTGCCCTTAGGCTGGCCCCTGGAGGGCATCCTGCCTCGTTGGTGATGTGCCGCTTCCTCCCCCTCCTCCTCCTCTCTCCTATCAGGCACCCACGTTGAGTCAGTGACCTCATAATCCCCTCCCTCCTCATTACTGGAGCAAACCTGGCAGTATGCTGCAGCAGGGGGAGCATGACTGCCAGATTGCTGTCCTTCTTGGGCACCCCCTCTGTCCGTGCTCATGTTACTGCCTTCATCGAGCTCAGTATCATCATCAGAGCCTTCCAAACGCTGGGCATCCTCCTGGAGCATGTACCCAACACTGTGGTCAAACAGTTTGAGGGATTCCTCAGGAGGACATGGTGGAGCTAGGGAAGGAGTCACTGATGACATTGAGCCGAGGGAAGAGGCCGCTGCTTTGCCAGACAAAGCACCCTGGGCATGGGTGAGAGAGGATGAGGAGGATGAGGACGGCTTGGTCATCCACTCGACCAAGTCTTCCGCATGTTGCGGCTCAACGCGGCCAGCTGCCGAAAAAAAGGCCAAGCGTGTCCCATGGCCACGTGCTGATGAGGATGCACCGTCTCCATGACCAGCACTAGACACAGAGCCTGCTTGCCCTCTCTTATTGGCTTGTGACTGTCTGCCTCTCCTTCTTGGCCTTCCAGACATACTAATGGCCTGTAGCTGCACTAAGCTGGGATATATATATATATATATATATATATATATATATATATATATATATATATATGTACTGATACTGCAGCTAGCAAAATCAACTGCCTGCCTGTAGTATGAGAACACCACCAACCTTCTACAGGTAGCTTTAGCTGAACACTGTGAGGTGGACGCACCCCACTAACTTGTAGGTTTAGCTGAACACTGTGAGCAGGACGCACTGCACTAAATGTAAATAGTCTAGTTGCCTGACCGTGGTACTAATAGGATCAAAAGAACACCAGTTATTTTTTTCAGGTAGCTTTATATACTGTAACAAGACAAGCCTGCCTGTCAGTAGGAAGATAACAGGAACGGATCTAGCTGAACACTGTGAGCAGGACGCACTGCACTAAAGGTAAATAGTCTAGCTGCCTGACCGTGGTACTAATAGGATCAAAAGAACACCAGTAATTTTCTTCAGGTAGCTTTATATACTGTAACAAGACAAGCCTGCCTGTCAGTAGGAAGATAACAGGAACGGATCTAGCTGAACACTGTGAGCAGGACGCACTGTACTAAATGTAAATAGTCTAGCTGCCTGACCGTGGTACTAATAGGATCAAAAGAACACCAGTAATTTTCTTCAGGTAGCTTTATATACTGTAACAAGACAAGCCTGCCTGTCAGTAGGAAGATAACAGGAACGGATCTAGCTGAACACTGTGAGCAGGACACACTGCACTAAATGTAAATAGTCTAGCTGCCTGACCGTGGTACTAATAGGATCAAAAGAACACCAGTAATTTTCTTCAGGTAGCTTTATATACTGTAACAAGACAAGCCTGCCTGTCAGTAGGAAGATAACAGGAACGGATCTAGCTGAACACTGTGAGCAGGACGCACTGTACTAAATGTAAATAGTCTAGCTGCCTGACCGTGGTACTAATAGGATCAAAAGAACACCAGTAATTTTCTTCAGGTAGCTTTATATACTGTAACAAGACAAGCCTGCCTGTCAGTAGGAAGGTAACAGGAACGGATCTAGCTGAACACTGTGAGCAGGACACACTGCACTAAATGTAAATAGTCTAGCTGCCTGACCGTGGTACTAATAGGATCAAAAGTACACCAGTAATTTTCTTCAGGTAGCTTTATATACTGTAACAAGACAAGCCTGCCTGTCAGTGGGAAGATAACAGGAACGGATCTAGCTGAACACTGTGAGCAGGACGCACTGTACTAAATGTAAATAGTCTAGCTGCCTGACCGTGGTACTAATAGGATCAAAAGAACACCAGTAATTTTCTTCAGGTAGCTTTATATACTGTAACAAGACAAGCCTGCCTGTCAGTAGGAAGATAACAGGAACGGATCTAGCTGAACACTGTGGGCAGGACGCACTGCACTAAATGTAAATAGTCTAGAAGATAACAGGAACGGATCTAGCTAAACTGAATACAGTGTATATATATATATATATATGCAACACCTGGGATGCATATATATACACAATACACTTTAAGTGCAGCTAACTGACTGACTGTCCTGCCTAATCTAGCTAACTCAAATGAAATGACACTGTCTCTCTCTCTCTCTAAGCACACCGGAACACACTGCAGGCGGCCTTATATAGTGTGGGGCGTGTACTAAATCCCCTGAGCCATAATTGGCCAAAGCCTCCTTGGCTTTGGCCAATTACGGCTCTCTGTTCAGGCGGCGCTGTGATTGGCCAAGCATGCGGGTCATAGTGCATGCTTGGCCAATCATCAGCAAGCAATGCACTGCGATGCCGCAGTGAATTATGGGCCGTGACGCGCCACACGAATCTGGCGCGAACGGCCCATATCGTTCGCAATTCGGCGAACGACCGAACAGACGATGTTCGAGTCGAACATGGGTTCGACTCGAACACGAAGCTCATCCCTACTCTTTAGTTAGAGAAGCTATTTCTCATTATTACACATGCTTCTTTGCTTCCTTTTATGTTGGTTTCTACATTTCAGAGAGTGTGATAACACCAGTTTTGGCCATTTTGTTTTTCTTTTTGTATCAACCTTGCTTTATTGCAGTCTGCCTACACACTATATTTTACTGACTATCTCTGGATCTAGAATATTCGGCCAAAGAATAAAAACATATAAATTCATTGTAAAGCCGTGTACACAGGAGTGGAATGTCCAACAGAAAAAGTCCAACGGAAGCTTTTCATCGTCTATTCCGATCGTGTGTAGGCCTCATCTGACTTTTTTTTTCGAAAATTGTGACGGACCTAGAAATGGAACATGTTCTAAATATTTCCGACGGAACCAATTACTATCGAGAAAACCAATCGTCTGTATGCTGTTCAGACGGACCAAAAACGATGCTTGCTATGAAGCAAGTATGAGATGGAAGCTATGGGCTACTGGCTATTAAACTTCCTTTTTCTAGTCTCGTCGTAAGTGTTGTACGTCACCGCATTCTGGACGGTCGGACTTTGGTTGGACTTTGGATTGACCATGTGTGGGCAAGACCGCTTGAATGGAATTCCGTCGGAGTTCCGTCGGAGAAACCTTCGGAGTTTATTCCGAAGACAAAACCGGTTGTGTGTAAGCAGCATAACTGGCTAGAAATCTTGTTGCTGATTGGATTGGATTGAGATTTGGGCAACTCTAAACTTAGCTTTAATGAAAACCATAAAGATTTCTCTCATGATAGATCTACTATAAACAGTGGCAAATGTAGATCTACCTTTGAAGAAGACAGCTTAAAATTGACATAAGTCAAGTTCATAGGAACATTGTTAGATGCACTAGTCATGGTTCTTTGATTTCTGAAAACATTGTCAAGCATGATCCTGTGCCTATCACATCTTCTTCACAGCCTGCTGGTCCTTCTGTCAATTTTGTTTTTTTCTCAGAACAGTGTACAATTAAACCTTACAGCCCTGAATCAAATTGAGCACATACAAAAAGTCTTCTAGTCCCCCAGCATTGTTAGCCTGGCCTCCCACTGCCATTCTGACTTAGGCCAGAATGACATATGCCTGGTCCTGGCTGGCAGGTGGTCCAGAGGGCAGGCTGGAGGGCAGGTTTGGTATGTCATGGGAGCTAGCTACCCACACCCGGAGAAGGCAGCCAGTTTAAGAGGACTAAGATGGAAGAGCAGGACTTCCTCTGTGGCACCCTAAAAGTGGATTACAGCAGGACAACGCTGGATTTGATGTACAAAGGAATATGTGCTTTGAAGAGCACTGCAGGTAAGTGTTAGGGATGAGCTTTATGTCTGGGTCGAACATGAGTTTGACTGGAACATTGGCTGTTCGAGCATTCATCGAAATACGAACATTATGGGGTGTTCACACCAAATTCGAGTGTGCATCACGCCCCATAATGCACTGCGACATCACAGTGCATTGCTGTCTGATGATTGGACAAGCATGCACTATGATGCACATGCTTTGGCAAATCACAGCACCATCAGCAAAGAGAGCCATAATTGGCCAAAGGCAGGGTGTCTTTGGCCAATTATGGCTCAGGGGGTTAAGTCCATGCCCCACACTATATAAGGCCACCTGCACGTCGGCCCTGTGTAGTGTTTTGCTGGCGTTGACCGAGAGAGTGTCATTTCATTTAGATTGAGCAGGCAGGCAGTTCAGTTAGCTGCAGTGTATTTTATATATATATATATATATATATATATATATATATATATATATGTATATATATATATATATATATATATATATATATATATATATATATATATATATATATATATATATATATATATATATATATATACAATGCATTTAATATATATATATATATACACTCAGTCTTGTATATATATATATATATATATATATATATATATACCGTATTTATCGGCGTATAACACACGCCGGCGTATAACACGCACCCCCCAAAAAAAAACTTTTAGGAGGGAAGTTTAAGGGAAAATAACTTACATTTAAATGCCTATTAATGCACCCTTATCAGTGTCCATCTGCAGCCTTGTCATTGTCATTGAAGCCCTCTCAGTGCAGCTTTGTCAGTGCAGCCTTGCCCCAGTGCAGCCTTGCAGCCATGTCAGTGCAGCCATGTTAGTGCAGCTTTCCCCAGTGTCCATTGCAGCCTTGCCCCAGTGCAGCCTTGTCAGTGCAGCCTTGCCCCAGTGCAGCCTTGCCCCAGTGCAGCCTTGCACAGATTTGAATATGGCGCCACGGAGGGACTCAGCAGAGCAGAGCGAGCGCCGCCGAGATCGCAGGGACTGGGCAGAGCCGAGATACACATAGCCGAGTATACTCGGCTCTTCTCGGCTCCGCTCACAGTCACGCCCAGTCCCGCCCTATGATGGACATAACACAGGTCCAATGGCGGGACTGGGCATGACTGTGAGTGGAGCTGAGAAGAGCTGAGTACACTCGGCTATGTGTATCTCGGCACGATTGCTCCGCTCTGCTCACAATCAGCGGAGATCGGCGGGGGATTTTAAGGGGAAAAAAGTGCGTGTTATACACCGATAAATACGGTATCCACTGTATCCAGTTTAGCTATATCTGACTGCAGTTCGTTCCTGGTGTACTTTTTCTAATATGCTGTCAGGCAGGCAGGTGGTTCAGTGAGCTGCAGTGTATTTTATATATATATATATATATATATATACAGTCTCCTACATATATATATATCCACTGTATTCTAGTCTAGCCAAGCCTATATCTGACTGCAGACCATTCCTGGTGTACGTTTTCAAATGTATTTTAAGGCAGGCAGGTGATTCCATGATCTGCAGTGCATAAAATATATATACAGTCTCCTACATATATATACACTGCATTCCAGTCTAGCCAAGCCTATATCTGACTGCAAGCCATTCCTGGTGTACGTTTTCAAATACACTTTAAGGCAGGCAAGTGATTCAGTGATCTGCAGTGCATTAAATATATATACAGTCTCCTACATATATATATATATCCACCGCATTCCAGTCTAGCCAAGCCTATATCTGACTGCAGGCCATTCCTGGTGTACGTTTTCAAATACACTTTCAGGCAGGCAGGCAGGCAGGCAGGCAGGTGATTCAGTGATCTGCAGTGCATTAAATATATATACAGTCTCCTACATATATATATATCCACTGCATTCCAGTCTAGCCAAGCCTATATCTGCCTGCAGGCCATTCCTGGTTTACGTTTTCAAATATACTTTCAGGCAGGCAGGTGATTCAGTGATCTGCAGTGCATAAAATATATATACAGTCTCCTACATATATATATCCACTGCATTCTAGTCTAGCCAAGCTATATCGACTGCAGGCCATTCCTGGTGTACTTTTTCTAGTAAACTTCAGGCAGTGTTTTGCTAATAAAGCTTTACAGCATGTCTGGAAGGCCACCAAGGAGAGGCAGACACTCACAGGACACTAAAAGAGGGCAAGCAGGCTCTGTGTCTACAGCCAACAGTGCTGGTCATGGACACGGTGCATCCTCAGCACGGGCCGTGGGTGTGCTTTTTTTGGCAGCTGGGCGTGTTGATCCACAACATGCAGAAGAGTTGATAGAGTGGATATCTAAGCCGTCCTCATCCTCCTCATCCTCTGTCACCCAGGCTCAGAGTAGTTTGCCTGCCAATGCAGCTACCAAAGCCGCCTATTCCATCGGCTCAATATCATCAGTCACTCCTTCCCTAGCCCCACCATCATGCATGGAGGAGTCCCCCGAACTGTTCGACCACAGTGTACATGCTGCAGGAGGATGCGCAGAGTTTTGAAGGCTCCGATGATGGTACCCAGGTTGAGGAAGGCAGTAACATGAGCCCAGAGAGAGGGGGTGCCCAAGAAGGAGAAGAAACTGGCAGTCATGTTCCCCCAGCTGCAGCATACTGCCAGGTTTGCTTCAGTGACAAGGAGGGAGGGGATGATGAGGTCACTGACTCTACGTGGGTGCCTGATAGAAGAGAGGAGGAGGAGGCAACTCCAATGAGGCAGGATGCCCTCCAGGGGCCAGCTTAAGGGCAGCCACCCGACTGCATCACACCGCAGAGCTCCGCATGTGCAGGGCGCTGCTGACCCCCCGCGTATTTTGAAAAGTTCCTTCGTGTGGGCCTTTTTTAATATGTGTGCAGCAGATCGCACCGTTGCTGTTTGCAACATATGTCTGAAGTGTATCAAGCGTGGCCAAAACAGCAGCCGCCGGGGCACCACATGCTTGACCAGACATATGTTGACCTCCCATGCAGTCCTTTGGCAACAGTACTTAAAAGACCCACACCAAAGAACAAGGCGGACCTCTCCTTGCTCCTCATCAGCTGGGATCTCCAACCCCACTATACCTTCAGTCCTCTCAGAAACCTGCACTGAGAAGAATGAAGAATTAGGTGTGCCAAGTACTTGTGGGCAATCTGCTATTGCTACACAAACATCCGATTGTAGCAGGCAAATTTCCCTACCCCAGTTGCTAAACCATCAAAAGAAATTCGGTCCCAGCCATCCACATGCTCAGAGGCTGAATGCTAGCTTGGCTAAATTGCTAGCACTCCAAATGCTGCCTTTTCAGCTGGTTGACTCTGCCCCCTTTCTTGAATTTGTGGAATGTGCGGTACCTCAATGGCAGGTTCCCAAATGCCATTTCTTTTCACAGAAGGCCATTCCGGCTCTCTACCGGCATGTGGAAGGCAATGTCTTGACTTCGTTGGACAGGGCGGTCAGTGGTAAGGTGCATATTACCGCTGACTCATGGTCCAGCAGGCATGGACAGGGACGTTATCTTTCTTTCACGGCGCACTGGGTAACTCTGCTGGCAGCTGGGAAGAATGCAGGACAGGGTGCAGTATTGTTGAAGCTTGTTTTGCCACCACGCCTCCAAAATGCTAATTGAGGTGATTCTGCCACACCTCTCTCCTCCACCCCCTCCTCTTCTTCTTCCTCTATGGTCTCTTCCTTTGCAGATTTCTCCTTGGAACCAGCGGTGCTCCATAAGCGTTCAAGGGGCTATGCAAACACTCAGGCAAAAAGATGCCATGCGGTGCTTGAGTTGGTCTGCTTAGGGGACAGGAGCCACACTGGGGCAGAGAATCTGTCAGCTCTGCAGGGGCAGACTCAGAGGTGGTTGATACCATGCCAGCTTTAGCCAGGAATGGTGGTTTGCGACAATGGCACCAACCTCCTCTCCACCCTCCGACAGGGACACTTGACCTGTTTGGCTCACACCCTTAATTTAGTGGTTCAGCTGTTCTTGTGCAGGTGCCCAGACTTACAGGATCTCCTGAGGCAGGCCAGGAAAGTCTGTGGGCATTTCCACCGGTCATATAATGCCAGTGCTCGGCTGGCTGACCTTCAAAAGAAAGGCAACCTGCCCAAAAACCGTCTCATTTGTGACATGCCCACCAGGTGAAACTCAACGTTGGCAATGCTGCAGCGACTGCACACGCAGCAGAGGGCCATCAATGAGTACCTGTGTGAGTATGGCGCCAGGACAGGGTCAGGGGAGCTTGGCTTTTTTTCGCCACGCCAGTGACTACTGATCAAGGATGCATGCACTGTCCTGTCACCATTTGAGGAGGCCACAAGCATGGTGAGCAGTGATAGTGCATGCATCAGTGATACTGTCCCTCTTGTCTTCCTGTTGGAGCACACGCTTCATGGAATAATGGACAGGGCACTTGAGGCAGAACAGAGGGAGGAAAAGAAGGACTTCCTTACCTCTCAAGGCCCCCTTTATCCAGACAGTATTCCTGTGGGCCTGCCAATCACACAGGAAGAGGAGGAGGAGGATTGTGTCATCATGGAGGTGGAGCCTGGCACTCAGCATCAGCAGCAGTCTTTAAGGGATCGTTTTCAGTCCCCAGAAACCCATGGACTTGTACGTGGCTGGGAGAAGGTGGCTGTGGATCATATCATCCTTAGTGACCCAGAGGACTCCGGATTGAATGCCTCGGCAAACCTTCACTGCATGGCCTTCCTGATCCTGCAAAGCCTGCGAAAGGACCCTTGGATTCGTGGCATCAAGGAAACCCTTCTTAATCCACGTTACAAGGGTAAGGTTGCAGTATTTATCCAGCCTTCGCAGAGGGAAACATCTTCGGGAGGCCTTGCAGAAAGGTTTGTGCAATGCATTTCCAGTGCCTGGGATGTTACAATTTCCTGGTCCTCCTGGACAACGTGTTGCTGAGGCTTCGGGCAGTCACAGAAGGAGCGGAGGAGAAGGAGGCCCTCTGACCGATGCATTCAGACAATTCTTTAGTCCGCAGCTCCAAGGTCTGATCGGTTCCAGCAACCATAGCCAGCGTCTGATTTACATGGTGCAGGATTACCTAAGGGCAAGATCAGACTTGGAGACCTTTAAAACCGAAAATCCACTGGGTTACTGGGTCTTGAGGATGGATCACTGGCCAGAGCTTGCAGAATATGCAATTGAGCTACTGGCCTGTCCTGCATCCAGCGTTCTTTCTGAATGCACATTCAGTGCTGTTGGAGGCTTTGTAACCGATCACAGAGTGCGCCTGTCCACAGACTCAGTTGATCGGCTCACCTTCAGAGAAAATTAATCAGTCTTGGATCACCAGCTACCAAGCACCTGATGCTGATGTAACCAATTAATTTTTCTATGAATGTGAGATCCCTTGAAGACTGCCTATGCTGAGTGACTATCCTGTTATGCTGAGTGACTATCCTATTCCTCCTCAATGTTCATGTTGATAGCTTCTAAGAACATTTTTTTCAGGGCACCAACACCAGTGCCTAAGGCCCAATTTTTCTACCCCTGTTTAACAGGGGTGTGTAATTACAATTTTGCTGTAATATTTTGCAGCAGGGCTCGTTCCTACGCTCAACTACAGTATCTGTGAGGGGTTGCAGTGTTGTGGCACCACCACCAGTGCCTAAGGCCCAATTTTTCTGCCCATGTTTAACATTGGAGTGTAATTACAATTTTTAATATAATATTTAACAGCAGGGCCCGTTCCTGTGCTAAAGCAGAATATCTGTGAGGGGTTGCAGTGTTGTGGCACCAGCACCAGTGCCTAAAGCCCTGTTTTTCTGCCCCTGTTCAACAGGGGCGTGTAATTCCAATTTTTGATATAATATTTCACAGCAGGGCCCGTTCCTGCGCCCACCAAGAGTAACTGTGAGGGCTTACAGTGTTGTGGTACCACCACTAAAGGCCCAATTTGTCTGCCCCTGTTCAACATGGGGATGTAATTACCATTCTTGATATATTTCACAGCAGGGCCAGTTCCAGCGCCCCTCCAAGAGTAACTGTGAGGGCTTACAGTGTTGTGGCAACACCACCACACCACCACCAAAGGCCCAATTTTTCTGACCCTGTTCAACAGGGACATGTAATTACAACTATTGATATAATATTTCCCAGCAGGGCCTGTTCCAGTGCCCACCAAGAGTAACTGTGAGGGCTTACAGTGTTCTGGTACCAACAACACCTAAGGCCCAATTTTCTGCAGAGTATATAGGGCAGGCTGTATAGTATATACAGGCGGTCCCCTACTTTCAAACATCTGACTTACAAATGACTCCTACTTACAAACGGAGGGAGACAACATGAAGTGAGAGGAAATCTACCCCTAGGAAGGGGAATTCTCTCCTGTAAGAGTTAATATGGGAAAAAGGTGTCTCCACTGATGCTTTATCACCAATCCTTGTTTCTCCAATAACCCCAAATTTTCCAAATCCAATTGTCATTGGGACAGAAAGTGAGGTGAAATCTTCTGAACAGGGGCACAGACAGAAAAACAAATATTACAGGGGTGATAACCCTTTGCTATGTTATCCAAAAAGCTTAGAAATAGATTTTTTGGCTGGAGCTACACTTACAAAATGTACCTGTTCCAAATTACAAACAGATTCAACTTAAGAACAAGCCTACAGTCCCTGTCTTGTTTGGACCACCTGTATACTGCTGTTCAGAATATATAGGGCCTGGGGGCCCCATGCCTTTTCTTTTTTTAATTTGGGTGCGGGGTTCCCCTTAATATCTATACAAGACCAAAAGGGCCTGGTAATGGGCTGGGGGGTACCCATGCCATTTTTCTCAATCATTTTCATCCATATTGCTGGGACCCAACATTACATTACAGCCACAAGCAGTTTTAAATTACTTTTATTCCTTTAGAAATGTAATTTTGTGCAGGGACTGTTCTAAACACTGGAAAGACGCACCACTTTACAGGCATACTATAGTCACCCTCCAGGTATGATATTTAAAGGAATATTTCACTTTTATTTTTGCACTTTAAGCATTATTAAAATCACTGCTCCCGAAAAAACGGCCGTTTTTAAAACTTTTTTTTTCATTGCTGCATGCCCCCTGGGGCAGGACCCGGGTCTCCAAACACTTTTTAGGACAATAACTTGCATATCAGCCTTTAAAATTTGCACTTTTGATTTTTTACATGCGGGTCCCATAGACTTTAACGGTGTTTGAATGTTTGCAGAAACTTTCGGTCCATTCGCATGTTCTGCCGCGAACCGAACTGGGGGGTGTTTGGCTCCTGCCTAGTAAGTGGTAAAAAAAATTGGGAGTGGGGGGAGTGTAGTACTGCTTTAGGTGTGGAGTCATTAAAAAGCTGTAAAGTTTAAATAGGGTGGCTCAAGCCATGGTCCATGCTAAAGTCAAAGCAGTATTAAAAGATTGAGTTGCTAAATATGCTAAAATCTGGAAGCCATGGGTAGATCAATACCTTCCCTCACACTTTAGCAAAGTGTGCAAAGTAGGTTTCATGATATCTTTGCTTCCTGAGAGAGCCTTGGCCTGGGCAAACCCTCTATGGGAGATGCAAAAACCTGTTGTCTTGAGCTACCCTGAGTTTGTGGCTTCATTTAAAAGGGTATTTGACATTTCCGCATGCTCCACTTCTGCTGCCAAGTGCCTCATGTCCATCGAACAGAGTACGAGAACTGTTGCCAACTACGCCATTGAATTACGTACTCTGGCAGCAGAGGTTGCATGGAACAGTGAGGCCCACGTGGCTGCTTTTTCTCATGGTCTCTCGGATACCATCAAGGATGAGATAACAGCCCGAGATATACCCACTGAGCTGGAGATGTTGATCACGTTTGCCATCCTCATTGGCTCCAGACTCAGAGAAAGACTCTCTTTCAAGGAGCGCTTGTGGAAGCCTCCTGTACGTTTATCTCCGAGCTTAGTAGTCCCCCCCTTTCTGTCCTCGCCTCCCATGCCTCCTGGTACCAAGTCGGTCAGTAAAGGTGAATCCTTGCACTTGGGTTTCCACGTGTCTCTCTGCGGATGAGAGAGCCTTTAGGAGGAGGGAGAGATTGTGCCTTTATTGTGGCCAGGCAGGTCACTTTTTGAAGTCTACCCATCCAAGGAATGCCCGAACCTTGAGGTCCTGTCGCAGACAGACCTTAGGTGGCGTTGTTTCATCCCCAGTTATCCAGAAGGACAAGCCCCTGGTTTTGGACACCCTTTCTTGGGCTGAGTCAACCATTTAGATACAGGCACTAATAAATTCTGGGGCTGCAGGCCTGTTCATTGATGCTGGCTTTGTATCGAAGCACTCAATTCCGCTGCAGCTGCGTGACACTGCACTTGCCATTGAGGCTCTTGATGGGAGAACGCTACAGCCTGCCCATGTGACTCATGAGACGGTTCCATTTTCAATGGCTGTAGGGGCTCTTCACCATGAGATAATCCAATTCCAAGTTATTTCCTCACCGGAAAGGAGGAAAGTTATTTCCTCCTCCTCAAGTTTCCGCTGGTTATTGGTTATCCTTGGTTACAGAGGAACAACCCCTCTTTTGATTGGCTCTGTGCTGAGGTTCATGCCTGGTCACCACAATGCAGTGAGATATGCTTCCAGAAGGTAGCCAAGGTCCTGTGCACCTCTTCACTCTCCTCCCTACCAGAGGAGTACCGCTATTTTAGCAATGTCTTTGACAGAGGTTAAGCCAGTAGTTTGCCTCCACACTGGCCGTATGATTGCGCAATTGACCTTCAACCTGGTGCCATAGCCCTCATGGCCAGGTTTACCCTTTGTCGGTCTTGGAGGATAAGGCCATGGAGGAGTATGTTGCAGACGCACTTTCTCGAGGTTTCATACCCAAATCCTCGTCTCCTGCTGGTGCTGGTTTCTTCTTTGTGAAGAAGAAGAGTGGTGAACTGAGACCTTGTATTTCAATTGTTTCATGATTAAGAATGGCTATCCGATTCCATTGATTACAGAATTATTTGATCGCCTCAAGGGAGCAATGGTTTTCACAAAGCTTGATTTGAGAGGGGCATACAATCCCATGAGGATTAAGGAGGGCAACGAGTGGAAAACTGCGTTTAATATCAGAACAGGCCATTATGAGTACTTCATAATGCCTTTTGGCCTTTGTAACGCCCCGGCAGTTTTCCAGGAATTTATTAACAATGTCCTCTGAGATTTGTTGCAGTTATGTGTGGTGGTTTATCTCAATGATATCCTGATATTTTCCAAGTCTCTGAAGAGCCACCACACAGATGTCTGTCGTGTGCTTCAATAGAGAACAAATCTCTATTGTAAACTGGAGACTAGGGATGAGCTTCGAGTTCGAGTCGAACTCATGTTCTACTCGAACATTGGCTGTTCGCAAGTTCGCCGAACAGCGAACAATTTGGGGTGTTCGCGGCAAATTCGAATGCCGCGGAACACCCTTTAAAAGTCTATGGGAGAAATCAAAAGTGCTAATTTTAAAGGCTTATATGCAAGTTATTGTCATAAAAAGTGTTTGGGGACCCGGGTCCTGCCCCAGGGGACATGGATCAATGCAAAAAAAAGTTTTAAAAACGGACGTTTTTTCAGGAACAGTGATTTTATTAATGCTTAAAGTCAAACAATAAAAGTGTAATATCCCTTTAAATTTCGTACCTGGGGGGTGTCTATAGTATGCCTGTAAAGGGGCGCATGTTTCCTGTGTTTAGAACAGTCTGACAGCAAAATGACATTTGGAAGGAAAAAACTCATTTAAAACTACCCGCGGCTATTGCATTGCCGACAATACACATAGAAGTTCATTGATAAAAACGGCATGGGAATTCCCCACAGGGCAACCCCGAACCAAAATAAAAAAAAAAAAATGATGTGGGGGTCCCCCTAAATTCCATACAAGGCCCTTCAGGTCTGGTATGGATATTAAGGGGAACCCCAGCCAAAATTTAAAAAAAAAATTGACGTGGGGTTCCCCCTAAATTCCATACCAGACCCTTCAGGTCTGGTATGGATTTTAAGGGGAACCCCGCGCCAAAAAAACAAAAAAAAACGGCGTGGGGTCCCCCTAAAAATCCATACCAGACCCTTATCCGAGCACGCAACCTGGCAGGCCGCAGGAAAAGAGGGGGGGACGAGAGTGCGGCCCCCCCCCTCCTGAACCGTACCAGGCCACATGCCCTCAACATTGGGAGGGTGCTTTGGGGTAGCCCCCCAAAACACCTTGTCCCCATGTTGATGAAGACAAGGGCCTCATCCCCACAACCCTGGCCGGTGGTTGTGGGGGTCTGCGGGCGGGGGGCTTATCGGAATCTGGAAGCCCCCTTTAACAAGGGGACCCCCAGATCCCGGCCCCCCCCCGTGTGAAATGGTAAGGGGGTACTTACCCCTACCATTTCACAAAAAAACTGTCAAAAATGTTAAAAATGACAAGAGACAGTTTTTGACAATTCCTTTATTTAAATGCTTCTTCTTTCTTCCTTCATCTTCTTCTTCTTCTGGTTCTTCTGGCTCTTCTGGTTCTTCCTCCGGCGTTCTCGTCCAGCATCTCCTCCACGGCGTCTTCTATCTTCTTCTCCTTGGGCCGCTCCGCACCCATGGCATGGGGGGAGGCTCCCGCTCTTCTCTTCATCTTCTTCTCTTCTTCATCTTCTTCATCTTCTTCTTCTTCTTCTCTTCTTCCTTCTTCTCTTCTTCATTTCTTCTCCGGGCCGCTCCGCAGCCATGCTGGCATGGTGGGAGGCTCCCGCTGTGTGACGGCGTCTCTTCGTCTGACGGTTCTTAAATAACGGGGGGCGGGGCCACCCGGTGACCCCGCCCCCCTCTGACGCACGGTGACTTGACGGGACTTCCCTGTGGCATTCCCCGTGACGTCACAGGGAAGTCCCGTCATGTCCCGTGCGTCAGAGGGGGCGGGGTCACCGGGTGGCCCCGCCCCCCGTTATTTAAGAACCGTCAGACGAAGAGACGCCGTCACACAGCGGGAGCCTCCCACCATGCCAGCATGGCTGCGGAGCGGCCCGGAGAAGAAATGAAGAAGAGAAGAAGGAAGAAGAGAAGAAGAAGAAGAAGATGAAGAAGAAGATGAAGAAGAGAAGAAGATGAAGAGAAGAGCGGGAGCCTCCCCCCATGCCATGGGTGCGGAGCGGCCCGAGGAGAAGAAGATAGAAGACGCCGCGGAGGAGATGCTGGACGAGAACGCCGGAGGAAGAACCAGAAGAGCCAGAAGAACCAGAAGAAGAAGAAGATGAAGGAAGAAAGAAGAAGCATTTAAATAAAGGAATTGTCAAAAACTGTCTCTTGTCATTTTTAACATTTTTGACAGTTTTTTTGTGAAATGGTAGGGGTAAGTACCCCCTTACCATTTCACACAGGGGGGGGGCCGGGATCTGGGGGTCCCCTTGTTAAAGGGGGCTTCCAGATTCCGATAAGCCCCCCGCCCGCAGACCCCCACAACCACCGGCCAGGGTTGTGGGGATGAGGCCCTTGTCTTCATCAACATGGGGACAAGGTGTTTTGGGGGGCTACCCCAAAGCACCCTCCCAATGTTGAGGGCATGTGGCCTGGTACGGTTCAGGAGGGGGGGGGCCGCACTCTCGTCCCCCCCTCTTTTCCTGCGGCCTGCCAGGTTGCGTGCTCGGATAAGGGTCTGGTATGGATTTTTAGGGGGACCCCACGCCGTTTTTTTTTTTTTTTTTTGGCGCGGGGTTCCCCTTAAAATCCATACCAGACCTGAAGGGTCTGGTATGGAATTTAGGGGGAACCCCACGTCAATTTTTTTTAAAAATTTTGGCTGGGGTTCCCCTTAATATCCATACCAGACCTGAAGGGCCTTGTATGGAATTTAGGGGGACTCCCACATCATTTTTTTTTTTAATTTTGGTTCGGGGTTGCCCTGTGGGGAATTCCCATGCCGTTTTTATCAATGAACTTCTATGTGTATTGTCGGCAATGCAATAGCCGCGGTAGTTTTAAATGTGTTTTTTCCTTCAAAATGTCATTTTGCTGTCAGACTGTTCTAAACATGGGAAACATGCGCCCCTTTACAGGCATACTATAGACACCCCCCAGGTATGAAATTTAAAGGGATATTACACTTTTATTGTTTGACTTTAAGCATTAATAAAATCACTGCTCCTGAAAAAACGGCCGTTTTTAAAACTTTTTTTTGCATTGATTCATGTCCCCTGGGGCAGGACCCAGGTCCCCAAACACTTTTATTGACAATAACTTGCATATTAGCCTTTAAAATGAGCACTTTTGATTATTCATGTTCGTGTCCCATAGACTTTAACGGTGTTCGCGTGTTCGAACAAATTTTTTTCCTGTTCGCATGTTCTGGTGCGAACCGAACAGGGGGGTGTTCGGCTCATCCCTACTGGAGACGTGCAAGTTCCATCGTGAACAAGTTAAATTCCTGGGTTATGTCATTTCCACTGCTGGTTTTTTGATGGACCCAGAGAAACTTTCGGCAGTTCTACAATGGCCCCGACCTGTGGGTTTATGTCCTCTGCAGCGTTTCCATTTCTGTGATTCCCCCTGATCATATTCTGGCTACGGTTCGCACCAGTCTCACTTCTGCTTTGGGTGACAAAATTCTTGCTGCTCAGGTCCGTGCTTCTCCTGAGAAAGCTTGTGACCACTGCTTTGTCCCAGAGAGTCTCCGTGCTTCAGACTTAACATTCTCCCAAGGCTGCTGGCCACCCTGGGAAGAATCAACTCTTTTGGGCCATTTCCCAACAATTCTGGTGGCCTAGTCTACATGCTGATGTAACTGCCTTCGTAGCTACCTTTTCTGTGTGTGCTCAGAGTAAGACTTCACAACACCTTCCAGTGGGCCTCCTACAACCCATACCCAATGGAGAGAGACCCTGGACCCACCTGTCTTTAGATTTCATTGTGAAGTTACCCAACTCCCAGGGCAACACAGCTATCCTTATGGTGGTTGACCGGTTCTCAAAGATGTGTCATTGTATTCCACTTAAGAAGTTGCCCACTTCTAAGGAACTGGCTTCCTTTTTCGCTCGGGAGATCTTTTGCTTACATGGGCTACCCAAGGTGTATGTCTCGGACAAGGGTAGTCAGTTTGTGTCCCGGTTCTGGCGAGTCTTTTGTGCACAGTTCTGCTTGCTTTCTCCTCTGCGTAGCACCCGCAGTCTAATGGGGCCGCAGAACGAGCCAATCAGTCCTTGGAGCAATTCCTACGTTGCTTTATTTCTGACCATCATAACAACTGGTTAGACCTATTACCGTGGGCAGAGTTTGCTCACAACAGTAGAGAAAGGCAGTACAGCGCTAGCTGATTATACAAAACTAACAAAAAGCAATTAAAAATTAGCACCAAAAACGAATAAAAATAAAAAATAAAAACAGTCCTTAAAAGTTCTTCATAAAGCAAGTAGATTGAAAGAGCACTAGCAGATATCCAGTGAGATGAGTGATGAGTAAAACATGTACGGTGACTTCTGTGACACCCTCCACCAACAAGCGAAATGGCCCCTCAACTCATGCGGTGGATCCCTGAGTAGATCAGTCAGGTCAAAACAGAAATTCCCTTAAGGGTAATTAGGTCAGCAAGCTTTCACAGCATGTAAAGTGCAATGCCGGTGTAGGTAGCTAGACATGGATTCCTCATTAACTCCGAGATCGGTACATGGAATAGAAGCAACAATATCTAGTGCTCTCTGATTTAATCAAAATAATGTTTATTTAAAAAGATAAAAAACACTCACAAATCTCGCATTGTACCCCAGTGCTAGGATGAATGGCATTAGATAGCAAAGTATATCCGTGAGGATCAGTGTTGTGGGACGCGGGTGACGTCACGAACAAGGTCATGTGGTATCTGTACGCGTTACGTCCCAAAGGGGGGCAGGACTTCATCAGCGGCCATTTGATATGATATATTGATATATTTGGGATTTGATATTTTGACCCTCAGTATTTCAGCTGCTTTTATTAGATATTTTTGTTCCGCTGGTTGATTCTCTTTTATATTATTGCTCACAACAGTGCCTTGAATTCTGCTTCCCGATTGTCCCCGTTTATGGTGAATTATGGTTTCCAACCTTCCATGTTGCCTGACTTGTTTGTTCTGCAGAATATTCCTGCGTTAGAGGAGCATCTCCGTGGTCTTCGTTCCACTTGGGCTCAAATCCAGGAGGCTTTGCGACATGCTAATGATAGGTACAGACTCAATGCTGACCGCAGACGCCTGCCTGCGCCTTTTTACCAGGTTGGGGACAGGGTCTGGCTCTTATCTCACAACCTCTGACTTCGTGTTCCCTCACTGAAGTTAGCACCTCGGTTTATTGGACCTTTCCGTATTCTTCGCAGGATTAACTCAGTGGCTTACGCATTAGACCTTCCTTCTAATATGCGTATTTCAAATCTATTTTTACGTCTGCAACTGCTTTACCACATCAGTGCCATTATCTCACCCTGTACAGGTTGAGAACCATGAGGAGTATGAAGTACAGTCCATTGTTGACATCCTGTAGGTTCCATGGGCTCATACAGTACCTGGTGCATTGGAAAGGGTACGGTCCAGAGGAACGCTCTTGGGTCTCATCCTCAGATGTACATGCCCTTGGCCTCCTCCGTGATTTCCATAGACATTTTTCCCTCAAGCCTGGTGGTCCTCCGAGGGGGAGGGGTCATTGAGGAGGGGGTACTGTCAGGGCTGGTGTCAGGAAAGGGTCCGTCCGCTGGTAAGATATATCATTTGGCGTGCAGTACTGGGGTTCACCAGCAAGTGTCTCCTGGCAGTTTGGAACTGTCAGGGGAATCTTTCCCTGCTGGTGTTATTTCATCTTTTGGTCGCAGTACTGATGTCCACTAGCGAATGGATCCTGGCAGTATGGAGCAGACAACACTCCCTGCGCTCAGGTGTTACATGAAGACAATTATTGTCAGTCCCATAAATACCCGGCAAGCCCTCACATGCTTGCCTTGGTATCTCTCTCCTTGAGCCCTGACCTTGTTTGCCTGTTTACCGATCCTGAGCCTGCATCCGACCTTGTTCCTGAGCTTATCCTTACCCGGTCCCTTTTGTGTTCCTGTACCCTTCAGCCTGATCCATCCCCTCTCTGTCCTGTTGGTTCCCTGTCCCTCATTTACTAATCTTCCTGTGTATGACCTTGGCTTGGCTACGCTTCTGGAATATCCCTTGTCCTGCTGACCTGCCATGTATGACCCTGGCCTGGCTGACATCTGTGATTCTGGTACTGCCGCTTGCTGTATATATTGTTGTTGTTGGTGGGTTTGTTGGGTTGGTTGTGCACTGTTTGTATGTTCTAATTTTTCATTTATTTTAATAAATATCATTATTCACTTTACATGCGTTTTGGGTTATCTCTGTGCAGTCCACACAGTCTGGTCAACTAAGTCTCCTGACAGTATACCAAGGCCATTCCTGACCAGACATGGCTGCATTGAGGAATCCTCCTGGTTTGCTGGGCTCGCTAAAGATGGATTTCAATGAAATTGTCTATTACTCTCTGCTGGCGACAGAGGATAGTGAATATTGTCGCCAGACTTTAAAAGATTGGTCCAGTGAGCAGCTGCTGGAAACGATCCGATTGGCTCATATCCTAGTGGATCAGGGTCATATGTTATTTGAGGATGTGCAGCCTTTGATTCAGTTATGTGCAAAGCCAGCCCTGTCATGTTTGCCTGAAGGAAGCGATGACTTCTCTCCCCTCTTCAATTGTGGCCAAGTTGAATCCCTGGTATGGCTGTTAGAGGATGATCTGTTTTTTTTTGATGAACATTATTCCTCTTGTTCCCAGCAGGTGTTATCTGATTGTATTTGTTCAGTACAATCTCTTAATTTAAACAGGCTGTATGTGAACTAGGGATGAGCTTCGAGTTCGAGTCGAACTCATGTTCGACTCGAACATTGCCTGTTTTCAAGTTCGCCAAACAGCGAACAATTTGGGGTGTTCGCGGCAAATTCGAATGCCGCGGAACACCCTTTAAAAGTCTATGGGAGAAATCAAAAGTGCTAATTTTAAAGGCTAAGATGCAAGTTATTGTCATAAAAAGTGTTTGGGGACCTGGGTCCTGCCCCAGGGGACATGGATCAATGCAAAAAAAAGTTTTAAAAAGGCCGTTTTTTCAGGAGCAGTGATTTTAATAATGCTTAAAGTCAAACAAAAAAGTGTAATATCCCTTTAAATTTCGTACCTGGGGGGTGTCTATAGTATGCCTGTAAAGGGGCGCATGTTTCCTGTGTTTAGAACAGTCTGACAGCAAAATGACATTTTGAACGAAAAAACTCATTTAAAACTACCCGCGGCTATTGCATTGCCGACAATACACATAGAAGTTCATTGATAAAAACGGCATGGGAATTCTCCAAAGGGGAACCCCGAACCAAAATTTAAAAAAAAAAATGACGTGGGAGCCCCCTTAAATTCCATATCAGGCCCTTCAGGTCTGATATGGATATTAAGGGGAACCCCCGGCCAAAATTTAAAAAAAAAATGACGTGGGGTTTCCCCTAAATTCCATACCAGACCCTTCAGGTCTGGTATGGATTTTAAGGGGAACCCCGCGCCAAAAAAACAAAAAAAAACGGCGTGGAGTCCCCCCAAAAATCCATACCAGACCCTTATCCGAGCACGCAACCTGGCAGGCTGCAGGAAAAGAGGGGGGGACAAGAGTGCGGCCCCCCCTCCTGAACCGTACCAGGCCACATGCCCTCAACATTGGGAGGGTGCTTTGGGGTAGCCCCCCAAAACACCTTGTCCCCATGTTGATGAGGACAAGGGCCTCATCCCCACAACCCTGGCCGGTGGTTGTGGGGGTCTGCAGGCGGGGGGCTTATCGGAATCTGGAAGCCCCCTTTAACAAGGGGACCCCCAGATCCCGGCCCCCCCTGTGTGAAATGGTAAGGGGGTACTTACCCCTACCATTTCACTAAAAAACTGTCAAAAATGTTAAAAATAACTAGAGACAGTTTTTGACAATTCCTTTATTTAAATGCTTCTTCTTTCTTCTATCTTCCTTCATCTTCTGGTTCTTCTGGTTCTTCTGGCTCTTCTGGTTCTTCCTCCAGCGTTCTCGTCCAGCATCTCCTCCGCGGCGTCTTCTATCTTCTTCTCCTCGGGCCGCTCCGCACTCATGGCATGGGGGGAGGCTCCCGCTCTTCTCTTCTTCTTTTCTTCTCTTCTTCTCTTCTTCATTTTCTTCTCCGGGCCGCTCCGCACCCATGCTGGCATGGAGGGAGGCTCCCGCTGTGTGACGGCGCTCCTCGTCTGACAGTTCTTAAATAACGGGGGACGGGGCCACCCGGTGACCCCGCCCCCCTCTGACGCACGGGACATGACGGGACTTCCCTGTGTCCCCCATTATTTAAGAACTGTCACACAGCGGGAGCCTCCCTCCATGCCAGCATGGGTGCGGAGCAGCCCGGAGAAGAAAATGAAGAAGAGAAGAAGAGAAGAAAAGAAGAAGAGAAGAGCGGGAGCCTCCCCCCCATGCCATGGGTGCGGAGCGGCCCGAGGAGAAGATAGAAGACGCGGCGGAGGAGATGCTGGACGAGAACGCCGGAGGAAGAACCAGAAGAGCCAGAAGAACCAGAAAATGAAGGAAGAAAGAAAGAAAGAAGAAGCATTTAAATAAAGGAATTGTCAAAAACTGTCTCTTGTCATTTTTAACATTTTTGACAGTTTTTTAGTGAAATGGTAGGGGTAAGTACCCCCTTACCATTTCACACAGGGGGGGGGCGGGATCTGGGGGTCCCCTTGTTAAAGGGGGCTTCCAGATTCCGATAAGCCCCCCTCCCACAGACCCACGCAACCACCGGCCTAGGGTTGTGGGGATGAGGCCCTTGTCCTCATCAACATGGGGACAAGGTGTTTTGGGGGGCTACCCCAAAGCACCCTCCCAATGTTGAGGGCATGTGGCCTGGTACGGTTCAGGAGGGGGGGGGGCCGCACTCTCGTCCCCCCCCTCTTTTCCTGTGGCCTGCCAGGTTGCGTGCTCGGATAAGGGTCTGGTATGGATTTTTGGGGGGACCCCACGCTGTTTTTTTTTTGGCGCGGGGTTCCCCTTAAAATCCATACCAGGCCTAAGGGCCTGGTATGGAATTTAGGGGGAACCCCACATCATTTTTTTTTTAAATTTTGGCCGGGGTTCCCCTTAATATCCATACCAGACCTGAAGGGCCTGGTATGGAATTTAGGGGGACTCCCACGTCATTTTTTTTTTTTACTTTTGGTTCGGGGTTCCCCTTTGGGGAATTCCCATGCCGTTTTTATCAATGAACTTCTATGTGTATTGTCGGCAATGCAATACCCGCGGGTAGTTTTAAATGAGTTTTTTCTTTCAAAATGTAATTTTGCTGTCAGACTGTTCTAAACACAGGAAACATGCGCCCCTTTACAGGCATACTATAGACACCCCCCAGGTACGAAATTTAAAGGGATATTACACTTTTATTGTTTGACTTTAAGCATTATTAAAATCACTGCTCCTGAAAAAACGGCCGTTTTTAAAACTTTTTTTTGCATTGATCCATGTCCCCTGGGGCAGGACCCAGGTCCCTAAACACTTTTTATGACAATAACTTGCATATTAGCCTTTAAAATTAGCACTTTTGATTATTCATGTTTGTGTCCCATAGACTTTAACGGTGTTCGCACAAACTTTTTTCCTGTTCGCATGTTCTGGTGCGAACCGAACAGGGGGGTGTTCGGCTCATCCCTAATGTGAACCAACTTTTGTTCAACCTATGCTACAGGCATGGTCAGATCTCTTGTATTTAGCCAAGCCACAACAATCCAGCCCTGCCATTAGTCACCTGCCTTCCCAAAAATCTATCTCCCCCTGTCACCCATGGCAACCTCAGCTACAGCCCAGTATACACAGCTTCCCACCAAGTACTATTACCCAATCTCTACTCACTGCACCTATCCTGCTTTCAATTCACCTGCCTCTTCTCTTCCACCTGTAACAATTCCACAAAACCCTCCTCCAGCCACCATTCCCTGGTCTTCCTTTTGCCCAGTCACATCTTTTTCTTACAGCCCTGCAGTTACTTACAAAGCTACAGTGGCTAAACCAAAAAAGAAACGGAAGTTCTTTCCAACCCACACAATTCTGCCAGTAACCCAGTCTGACGTTCCAGTGCCTGCTACCCAGTCTGACATCCCAGTGCCTGCTACCCAGTCTGACGTCCCAGTGCCTGCTACCCAGTCTGACGTCCCAGTGCCTGCTACCCAGTCTGATGTCCCAGTGCCTGCTACCCAGTCTGACGTCCCTGTGCCTGCTACCCAGTCTGACGTCCCCTGGCCTGCTACCCAGTCTGACGTCCCCGTGCCTGCTACCCAGTCTGACGTCCCTGTGCCTGCTACGCAGTCTGACGTCCCCTTGCCTGCTACCCAGTCTGACGTCCCAGTGCCTGCTACCCAGTCTGACGTCCCAGTGCCTGCTACCCAGTCTGATGTCCCAGTGCCTGCTGACTGGTCTGATGACCTTGTGTCCATGTTCCAGCCTAAACTTGTCTACTTTCCTTCCAGCCTGATATCCTGGTGCCTGCCTTCCAGCCTGGTGTCTCATTGCCTGCCTTCCAGCCTGATGTTGTGATATTGGTATCTAAGCCTGAAGTTTCGGTGCCAGTGTCTCAGCCTGAAGTTTCGGTGCCCGTGTCTTAGCCTGAAGTTTCGGTGCCCGTTACCCAGTCTGTTAAACCGGTGCCCGTTACCCAGTCTGTTGAACCAGTTCCCGTTACCCAGTCTGCTGAACCGGTGCCCGTTACCTAGTCTGCTAAACCAAAGTCCGTCATTTGGCCTGTTAAGCCAGTACCAGTTATTCAGCTTGCTGAACCAGTGCCCGGTGTCCAGCTCACTGAGCCGGGGCCCGTTACCCAGCCCACTGGGCTGGGGCCCGTTACCCAGCTTGCTGAGCCGGTGCCTGTGATCCGACCTGCCCTTACGATTCTCGCTGTTCGGCCTAATGTTCCAGAGCCTGCTGCCCAGCTCAATGACCCAGAGCTTGCTGCCCAGCTCGATGACCCAGAGCTCGCTGCCCAGCTCGACGACCCGGAGAATGCTGCCCAGCTCAATGACCCGGAGCCTGCTGCCCAGCTCGACGACCCAGAGCCTGCTGCCCAGCTCGACGACCCGGAGCCTGCTGTCTGCTGTGATGTGCCCGCTGTCTGCTGTGATGTGCCCGCTGTCCGGTTTGAAGTACCCAATGCCCAGTCCCTTACGGTGCTCGCTGTTTGGCCTAATGTTCCAGAGTCTGCTGCCCAGCTCGATGACCCGGAGCTTGCTGCCCAGCTCGACGACCCGGAGCTTGCTGCACAGCTCAACGACCCGGAGCCTGCTGCCCAGCTCGATGACCCGGAGCCTGCTGCCCAGCTCGACGACCCGGAGCCTGCTGCCCAGCTCGACGACCCAGAGACTGCTGTCTGCTGTGATGTGCCCACTGTCTGCTGTGATGTGCCCGCTGTCTGCTGTGATGTGCCTGGTGTCTGCTGTGATGTGCCCGCTGTCTGGTTTGAAGTACCCGATGCTCAGTCTGACTCCCTCATCTATTGTTCAGTGTGAGACCATTAACTTTGGACAATTACTTCTAGTTGGAGCGTCCGGAGGCCGCTCCTTTGAGGGGGGTACTGTCAGGAAAGGGTCCGTCCGCTGGTAAGAAATATCATTTGGCGTGCAGTACTGGGGTCCACCAGCAGGTGTCTCCTGGCAGTTTGGAACTGTCAGGGGAATCTTTCCCTGCTGGTGTTATTTCATCTTTTGGCCGCAGTACTGACGTCCACCAGCGGATGGACCCTGGCAGTATGGAGCAGACAACCCTCCCTGCGCTCAGGTGTTACATGAAGACAATTATTGTCAGTCCCATAAACACCCGGCAAGCCCTCACATGCTTGCCTTGGTATCTCTCTCCTTGAGCCCTGTCCTTGTTTGCTTGTTTACCGATCCTGAGCCTGCATCTGACCTTGTTCCCGAGCTTATCCTGACCCGGTCCCTTCTGTGTTCCTGTACCCTTCAGCCCGATCCATCCCCTCTCTGTCCTGTTGGTTCCCTGTCCCTCATTTACTGATCTGCCTGTGTATGACCTTGGCTTGGCTAAGGTTTACGCTTCTGGAATATCACTTGTCCTGCTGACCTGCCGTGTATGACCCTGGCCTGGCTGACATCTGTGATTCTGGCACTGCCCCTGTATATATTGTTGTTGTTGGTGGGTTTGTTGGGTTGGTTGTGCACTGTTTGTATTTTCTGATTTATCATTTTAATAAATATCATTATTCACTTTACATGCGTTTTGGGTTATCTCTGTGCAGTCCACACAGTCTGGTCTACTAAGTCTCCTGACAGCTGGGCTCAGCCCTTCCTTCTCTGACCTGGCCGCTCAGCTGTTGGCTTATTGCCAGCTCCTATCTCTCCACAATTACTCAGCTGTTGTTGATATCCTGCTCGTCAGTCCTGCCTACTTAAGGCATCCAGTCCAGAGGAGCTCTGCCTTCGCCTTGGTCACATCATAGAAACTATCTCCTGCGATCCTGTTCAAGACTTGCTTTGCTGACATCCCTTCTGGCTCCAGATTCTGCTTGCTGTTCCACTACATTGAACCCTGACTTCTGGCTTGGCTGACTGTCCGTTCCGGTTACTGTTACATATTATTACTACACCCCTCCTCAGCAATAACCTCTGCACCCCCCCAACACAACTCCTCTCCTCCGCTCTGCCCTAATCTTTAGCCCACTTACCCTCCTCAAAGCTTCACCATCATCCCCATGGTTACCTTTCTGGCTCTTCCATCCACTGCAGCAAAATCCTCGACCAGGTAGGAGAATGGGGTTCACACTGCAGCCCATCAAGCACTTCTCTCCCCCTCCTGTTCTTGAACACGCTGCACTCTGCCAGCACTTGTCCCCTGTGCAGAGCAGGCAGACTGCTGTAGGAGCCACGGGAGAGGTTTTACTTTCACTTTCTAGCATAGAAACTGGGCTTCTGTATTTTAAAGTCAAAGCTCCCGTCCAATCTGGGACTGTTGGGATGTAGGATATAGAAAGTTTGGGATTCCCAGTGAATTTTAGAACAATCAATTGGGACGACTTTTTAGAAAAAGAATTGGAACAACTTATATACACTCCGGTATATACAGATCTCTCTTCCTCCAGCACAACTCTTACTGCAGACCTCTACTCCTCAGCTCCTCCAGCACTCTACTTGCTTGAGCTCCCAGGCACGGCTAACACTGCATGGTTAGGCCTGACACTGGCTCCGCCAGGTCTTAGCAACTGCCTTTTTCAGGCAGGGACCGCGGGCCCTTTTTTAGTGTAGTAATGAACTGTATTATATATATATACTATACGGACTGCACTATATACTCTGAACTGTATTATATGTACTACACTGGCTGCACTATATACCCTGAACTGTATTATATATACTATACGGACTGCACTATATCCTCTGAACTGTATTGTGTATACTATACAGACTGCACTATATACTCTGAACTGTATTATATATACTATACGGACTGCACTATATACTCTGAACTGCATTATATACAGGCAGTCCCCGAGTTACGAACACAATAAGGACTGTAGGTTTGTTCGTAAGTGGAATTTGTTCGTAAGTCGGAACACTGCATTTGTAAGTGTAACTTCCGCCTGTGCATGGATGTAGGATGTTCCGGCGCTTGTTATGTTATCCGGGGCTCTTCTGGCCATGCAGTACATGTAGTAATGCAGTGTGGGATGTGTCCAGTGGTGCTCAGAGTTATCCAGGACCAGCGTGGAGCGCAAGTGGCCGGCATTTGAGGTCGTTCATAAGTAGGAGTTGTTCATAACTCGGGTCTTCGTAACTCGAGGACTATATACTATACAGACTGCACTATACACTTTGAACTGTATTATATATATACTACACGGACTGCACTATAAACACTGAACTGTATTATATATACTATACGGACTGCACTATATACTCTGAACTGTATTATATATACACTACACGGACTGCACTATATATTCTAATCTGTATTATATATACTATACAGACTGTACTATTACTCTGAACTGTATTATATATACTACACTAACTGCACTATATACTCTGAACTGTATTATTTATACTATTCGGACTGCACTATATACTCTGAACTGTATTATATATACTACACTAACTGCACTTTATACTCTGAACTGTATTATATATTTACTACACTGACTGACTACACACTACATTAACTACCTGCCTAATCTCCATTCATTCACTATATACGGCCGCCGTGTAAGCAACAGCCTTATATAGTGTGGGGCGTGGACATGCCTTTGGCCAATTATGTCTCATACAGAACATCGCGCTTTGATTGGCCAAAGCATACAGGTCATTTGCATGCTTTGGCCAATCAACAGCCATCAATGCATTGCGATCTTGCAGTGCATTATGGGGCGCTCCGAAGCAGGCGAACTTCCTGCGAGCGCACCATTTGTTAGTTTGTTCTGCAAACAAATGAACAGCTGAAGTTCTAGTCGAACTTACATTCGACTCGGACATCCAGCCCATCCCTATCCAACACATGCAGATATAGGTTTGCACAGGTGTTTGAGATGCAGCTTAAAGGAAAAGTATGGGTTTGGCTTTTTATCGCATATATCAAACTTACCTAGGTGGATGCAGCATCGGTCCAATGCTGCATCTGTCCCCCGGCATCTCTGCACTGAAAACCGAGCCATCGAACACTGCCAATGGCTCAGTTCTCTTGGCTCCCTGATAGGAGAGCTACTGACTATCAATCAGAAGCTCTCCTGTTCTGCTCCTCCATGCTCACTGGAGCACTGAGCTGTGGAGGGGCAGGGAGCGGCCATCTCAGCGGCTCACTGAGGGGCTGAGACTGCCATCAGTCCAGGCACCGGGCGGATCCAGACTTCTGAAGTTGGGATGACATGGTGCCTGGACTGATCTTGGTGACATCAGCAGAGAGCGAATTTCAGAGCGCTCTCTGCTGAAAACAGGTCACAAGAGTGCAAAACGAATTGCACTCCTGTGACCCTTAGGAGAAGCCCAGCTAAACAAGCCCAGTCTGGACTTCTTCTTTAAGACCACAATTTTAAACTAATTATTTTTTACCATGATCTGTGACTAAACAGCAGCCAATCCTGATTACCAGTTTGAAAGATAAAAAAAAGCTGTCTTTCTCCTAACTAAGGCAAGTTGTCCACCATAGCTCTGTTTTAAAATGTCACATGGTGTATGGGAGTGAGGGGTAAATTGTTATAAACAAATCCTACATATACTGTAATTATGAGTAGAACATATGAAACATTTACTGTATATGGATAAAAGTAAATGGGTTGTTTTCATTTGAATTTTGTGTGATTTCCTTAATGTGAAATAATGACAACATACAACACACAAAACAAATGGACAGAATTTTATTCATATCAAGTAACATTAAAACGAGAAAGTAAATTTTATCAGAATGGCAAAGCTCTGCATATGTAGTATGCAAAAATGTAAAAAATTGAAATCATTAAAGGACAACTATTATGCCAGACGTTCTAATAATTCTGCAAGCAATGCACAGTTTGACATAACACTTGCACAATATTATTCTGTTTTAAGAAAAACAATAATAGAAAAAACTATTTAAAATGGTTGCAAATTCAAAGCTAATATCTCCTTTCTGCAAACACATTTATATTAATCAATAAACACTGACATAAATGAGTTTCCTGTACAATGTCTTAAAACGTATTAAATAAACATTCACTTACATATGATGCATCATTTTATAGTTAATTACATTAATAAATGTAATTCATAGAAAACATAATTTAAATTAAAGCATACATAGTTACCAAGTAAATAAAATGGAAGAGGAACAAAAACAAGTATTGTACATACCGAATGTCATTTTTACACTAGTAAAAAGAATAGAAAATGACCTCATGGAGATCATATGCCATACTGTAAACGTGTCTGCAAATATACATTTTAAGCTATGATAACATTAGTTGAGTGTGGGTAAGTAGTAGATATTTATACTAGCGCATGGCTAAGTTTTACTTCAGTTTAACTTGTTGTGTCTGACTCAACTCTGTAGATACTTTTTTGCATCTTTGTTTTACAGGAAATAAAATAACAGCTGGATTCCAGCCTATGATATATGAAAACACTGGATGAGAGACATCAAATCTGCCTTTATACCATCATTTAAAAATCCATAGAGTATGGGATTTAGACAACAGGAGACCATACCAAGCAAGTGACAGATGCAATAAACTAATTTGAAATGTCGATTGGAAATTAGGTTGGCATTAAAATCAGTTACAAGGTGAAAAAGGTGAAGTGGCATCCAACTGACAGCAAAAGCCAAGATCAATACTGTCAGCCTGCAGAAAACACGCCTAGACCTTTTTTTTATTCGGGTTATGGATTTTGAGACAGAATTCATGTTGCTTAGTTCAGAGTTCTCTTCTGGCTTCATTTCAAAACATATGGGTACTCCAGGTAAGTAAACACTGGAAGGTAAAGTGTGAAGACTAGAGGGCAAAGTATGACTCCTTTCTGTGGTTGATGTTTCTGGGATATCCCCAGTATTACTCTCTTGGTGTCTTCTCAGAATTGCTGGGACAACACTAGCTGATTTTTTGCTGTAGCGCTTTCTGTGTTTGCGTACACATGAGTAGCTCCACCTCCGACTACTACAGATTTCCACAACAGACCTGTTAGTTTTAGGATGCTGAAGGGTCAGATTAATCATCTCATTTTCTTCAACCTTAACATCTCTGTTTGGTAACCTTGAACTTATGCTTCTGCAAACACTTGTATGACTTATGGTTAAACAGGACAGTGGCAATATGTACTGTACCAGCAATAATGATATGGTAAAAGCAATTCGGTATGAATCAGAGGGCCATGACTCAATGCACAGGTAACTATTCATCATGGGCTCTAAGTTGAATGCTTCCCTCAAATTTATGATTTTATGAAAAACTGGCAAAGGAGAACATATGGTGAAGCCTAGAGTCCAGACAGTAGCGATCAAAAAGTACCCATGGTTGGCAGTTAAATTGGTAGATAGTGGATTTTTAATCATATGGTATCTCACCAGGGCAATAGACATGAGCATTAGTGTGGAAATGAGAACAGAAACACATTGAAGAAAAGGCACAACATGACACATAACTTCACCGAAGATCCATTGGTCGAGTAGGACGCATGTCAATGTAAAGGGAGAACAAAAGAGTACAACAAGAATATCTGAAAAGGCCAGGTTTCCAATGAGGTAGTTGATTATTGTCTTTTGTTTGCGCTTTCTGAAAATAGCCAAGAGAATTAGGAGATTCCCCATAAATCCAAGCAAACTTACAAAGGTGTACAGCCCAATTAGAAAGTATCGTATGTCGTCCACGCTACTGTTATAATCCTCCCATGCAGGAAAATTGGTGGTTGTTATATCCAATGTGCTGTTTTCTTCTTTTGTGCCTGTTCTGTTATTAAAGTCTTTCACGTTAAAATCCATTTCACAGCTCTGCTTTGAGATACAAAGAAAAGCAATTAGTAAATCCGTGTAAAAGTAGCAACATTCTAAAAGCTACAGTAATGAGTAGCTGCTGATGCCAAAATAACAGTATACATTTTGCTTAAGATACATAAATACACACTCATGTACACACACATACACTATATTCATTTTACAGCATCACTGGCATTCATCCATTCAATAAACAGGAAAGCATTGTGTTTCATGATATTTTTTGTGATGGAAAAATAATTCATTTAAATAATGACAAGAAAACTATTATGCTATGGCAAATAAAAGAAAGGAAGGTTGAAAAGCCAGAATTCTCAG
This sequence comes from Lithobates septentrionalis, assembly GCA_037952835.1. Lineage (NCBI taxonomy): Eukaryota > Metazoa > Chordata > Amphibia > Anura > Ranidae > Lithobates > Lithobates septentrionalis. Next base: position 261,662 of record JBBDGP010001294.1, read on the forward strand.
CATTACTCATAAGAACTGGATCATTACTGACTCAGTTACATTATGACTTTGTAAAAGATGTTGAACTTGACAGTTCACTGTAAATTAACCCTGGAAATGGTGTGGTTATATGTGTGGGGGTACCTAGGTCAGGAGTGAACAGACTACACACTCTGAAATACACATAAAGCTCTGAGCCATCCCTGCATGCTGTAATGGACATCAGGGGGGAGATTCACTAATACTGGAGCACTCCAAATCTGGTGCAGCTGTTCATGGTAGCCAAACAGCTTCTAATTTCAGCTTGTTCAATTAAGCTTTGACAATGAAACCTGGAAGCTGATCGGTTTCTATATAGGGCTGCACCAGATTTTACATGCTTCAGTTTAAGTTCCCCCACCCCCAAGATGTGTGGAATAACCAAGGGTTCTAAAACATACCGTAAGTCACTTGTGTTTTTAGAGACATGACTGGCTGGACTTCAGTCATTGAGAAATGTCCCTGCATCCTTATGCCCTGTACACACGGTCAGACATTAATCGGACATTCCGGCAACAAAATCCATGGATTTTTTCTGACAGATGTTGGCTCAAACTTGTCTTGCATACACACGGTCACACAAAGTTGTCGGAAAATCCGATCGTTCTGAATGTGGTGACGTAAAACACGTATGTCGGGACTATAAATGGGGCAGTAGCCAATAGCTTTCGTTTCTTAATTTATTCTGAGCATGCGTGGCACTTTGTGCGTTGGATTTGTGTACACACGATTGGAATTTCCGACAATGGATTTTGTTGTCGAAAAATTTTATAGCAAGCTCTCAAACTTTGTGTGTCAGAAATTCCTATGGAAAATGTGTGATGGAGCCTACACACGGTCGGAATTTCCGACAACAAGTTCCTATCACACATTTTCCATCGGAAAATACTATCGTGTGTGTCGGATTACTATTTATGCTCAATAATTTGTTTAAATTAATTATTAATCTGCACGGGCCATGATGATCCCATTAGGTGGTTCATTGTTACAAGCTGGGTTGGAAAATGTTTCCTAACTTTCTCTGATGTGAATACTACAGATATATGGTGGCAACCATGCTGTACTTACGCAGTCATTTTTAGTGAGGAGAGAACTTCTAAGTGTTTGGTTTTATTCCCTTTCATATGATTGGTTTAAGCCCTTTACATTATTGACATTATTGACCCCTGAAAGTTGTAAACTTGTTTTCAAATTATTCCAATAACATGCCATATAGTAATTTATTTGTAGGTCTGGTTAAATACACGTTGTCCTTTTTATGACAGCAGGCTCATCAGCACCCATTTTGTGCAGGCTCATCAGTGCCCATCAGTCCAAGCTTATCAGCACCCATCTGTGTTGAAACCGGTGCAATATTTTAAAGGCTAAGTTCCCCTTTTCAGGCAGAACTTCACTTTTCATACTCAATGGAAGCTTTTTCTAATGTCTTTCTAATGTTTTTTCAGCCCGATCCATCCCAATGTGCTTATCTTTCACTTACCTAGCCCATGGCAGCTTTGAATCTGCATCTCTCTGTTAAAAATTTCTGAGCCCATCACTTTCTGTGGGATCATGTGACCATCCAGGAAACTTTATATCACATAATGCACAGCTTTATTGCAACATAGAATAGGGTGTGTTTTGCCTTTCTGGACCACACCTCCCTCATTACCATACTACTTATTTTTTATATCCACCCACTTTACTACATTTTTCTTTAAAGTGGCCGTGCACGGTACAATCTGATTGTACAATATCCTATAGATCTACTATCAACTATGTGGTGCAAGGGTCTGTCTGATTTGATGCAAATTGAATGCACTATTCAGGTCAGTCTACCTATTCCATAGTTTTGGAAAATATAACAGAATTGGATGGAGATACTCAGTTGTCATTGTTCTTGTGTCAACACTCCAATTTCACTTTCAGGCTCCATTCCTTGACCTCCAAGTTGAGGTTCACCTTGGTCAATTGTACTCAAACAGATAAACCAAATTACCCTCAACCCTCTAATATTTTTCTTACTTTTATCTAATACTAACATTAGCCTACTTGTATGTTTGTAGCCATATTTTCAGATGGGATAATATGGTGCATAAGAATGTGGTACCTGAGCACGTTTTAATGGTATAAAGTTGGCCCAAATGCTTGCGAACAAACGTGAAGATTTCTGCAGCAGAAGTTCAGTCTTGACAATAGGCAGAACTTTCAATATCTGAGCACTTGAACACTCTTCAAAGGAAAGATTGTTGGGACAGGAATGAAGGGGTTTATTAATTAAAGGAACAGTTTACAGCCTGTGGGTAGACTGCTGGTTAAGGCTTTGTAGTGAAATCCTGCACAGGTACAGTAGTTTTTTGGTGCATAGTTCACATAAAAGCTTTTAACAGTGCCATTTTCACTTGGAGCATTCAGCATTTTGGGTATAAGTTCAATCTCACATAAAAACAAACCTTTTCTGGTATTTAGTGCAGAAGGTCTCAGTCTTATTGATCTAAATTTATGAGATGATAGTATGGTACCTGTAAATGTCCAAAGGCTTTTTTCTCACTGCATCTTGCTGTGGAGAAATAAGCACAGCAAACCATGGTTTTTAAAATGTAATGTATTAATACTCTATAAATGCCTGGAGAAAAAGAAAGCACAGAGCAAGACATGAAATTGTTTGTCAAACCACAGTCTGGTTTGTGTTCTTCTTCAAAGCAAGCTAAAGAGAGAGACAGAAATCGCAACATTTTGTATTTATTGCTTTGTACTTAAGGCTGTAAATTTTTTTAAATGGAAACTGTCAAAATGAACGTGTTATAATTCCTCCAATATTTCATTTCATGTTCCTAAGTGTCATTTATTTAAACACATTTACATTATTTTTATGTTTTTGTATTTTTAAGTAATTTTTTTCCTGTCCGTTTTGCAACACATATCTTTAGAAAGCAGCTATCAAATGCTGCAATTAGCATCCTTTTAGATAACACTAAGGTACCATGAGATGTAGATAAGGAAATTATTTTGAGGGTTCGCTGAGAGGTCAAGTTTCTTTTTTAGGGTTCCTCCATTGTAAAAAACTTGAGAAAGGCTTTTCTAGAGTGAGTGACATGAGAGCAAATTACTACACACTAAATACCCCAGTGCTTGTATTGGTTTCCAGATTATGGCGTTACTTTAATAAGGACACATTAGTTGTTCACGTTGCAAGGGATTTTTCAGTTAGCTTAGTGAATGTGATGAAAAGTCACCTCCTCAAGAATACCCAATCACATGAATGGAAAATAAAAAAAATAAATGATTTTTTGCTTGTACGATTGGATAATTGGCATTGGCAGAGTGTCATCTCATTCCATAAGCTCAAGACAAATTCTCTTGCAAAGTGAACAGCCTATTTTCATTTAGTAAATCAACCCCAATGTGTAGCCTTAGCTCAGTGAGATGCCCATCTGTTTAGAAGCTGCTATTTCTGACTTGCCTATAAAAATGCCAGCTGACTTTAATAATGACCCTATATAAAAGAAAAAGAGAGGGGCAAGTGGGACTTTAAATGAAGCATGTCAATTGAAGGTATAATAAAGAATACATGTGATTAGGTCAAATCAAATCAAAAGTCAAGAAGAGTTACCAGCAATGGGTTCTGTTAGGGTGTGAGATATAACCATATCTATACTACTTTATTGGTACTGTATGAATCAAAATCATGGACTTGACTATAAATTAAATCCAATCATTTGACCTAATCGCATGTATTCATTATTATACCTTCAATTGACATGCTTCATTTAAAGTCCCACTTGCCCCTCTCTTTTTCTTTTATATATGGACCCGGGATGGAAGCATGCCATTGATATTTAGTTATGCGACTGGTCACTTTCTTTGTTTGTATTTATATTTGGGTGGAAGACACCCGCTCCCTCGGTGACCAAGTCGCACCATCATTAATTTTTGTTCATCCTTAGTTCAAATATTTCTTTGTATCTATTTCCTAATTCTGTCACCAATTTTCCAACACAGTCTCGGTCTTAAACAGTCCGTGACTATATAACATATTTTTACATGTGTTCCCTTGAGCTTATTGAGAACTATTTTGTATTAATTCCAAAGTTTTTATTCCCTGGAATCCACTTTTTGATTTAAATCCAGCATATGGGCTGGGGTGTTTTGATATTTTGCAGTCTCTCTGTCCGGGGTTGCGATGCGCTCAGCTCCCTCCCCACCTCCCCTCATTTATTTTGGGGCGGCTGGGGCCCGATCTCAACGCATCGGCGCCATGCACAAATTGGCCCGCCGAGCGGCATCAATTGACGCCACAAGGTGGGAGCCGGGTTTTTTTTTTTTCCATCTGACGCCTACAGCTGTGATGAGCAGACATCCACTGAGGTATCCTCAGCTGTGATTGCTCTCTCGTCTCTCAGCTGCCAATGACGTCATGCATGACGCTGGCAGGGACCCGCCCAGGGCCAGAGTATATCAGCTGGGACCGACAGACTGACGGTTCACTCCCTCACTGTGCTTCGCTAGGAAGGGACTGCTCTGTTAAGCAGCCACTATTCAACACATGGGTAATTAATATATTTTATATTATTTTTTTATATCTTTTTTTCTGTTTACAGTACACACATTCCCATCCTCTCACCTATTTACCTAGCACACGACATCCTCTATCTTCACACATTTCCTATGGATTTCTTCTCCTACCTTTTTTCACGTGCATTTTTATGCATCCAATTTATCTCCATTCCCCCTTATTATCTCATTTTACTTTTTCAGATGCACCAAGTACACATTTCTTTCAGTCATTCTATCCATCCAACACATTCAACTCTAGATTTACTTTTTTTGACACACCCCATTTTTTTTAATTTTCTGCAGATTTTTCCATTTACAACTCATTGACCAGTATTTTGAGGGCTCAGGAATCAGTCGGCAATTTGGACATTTCTGATACAATTTTCTCTATTAGCCGGAGGTTCCACATGTATCAATATTTATGATATTCCTTTGTTTTTCTCAGTTAAATTATGCATCCCACCCCTGATGACTGGCAAGAAGCCAAGAAACGCATCGGGTTCTCGAACTAAGGATGCCCTATCAAGCCTAAATCATATTCCTGATATTTATCAATTTTTTATCGAGTTTTCTCATTTCATGCGATTTTGTGATTTTGATTGGCGATTTTAATTCATGTATTTCTGTTATGAATTGCATATATGTATGTCCATTGATTTGTTTACACTACTGAGTCTTCAATGATTGTAACTGCTAAATATGTTTTTATATTAATTCATGCGACTATATCTGTATCTATACTACTTTATTGGTACTGTATGCATCAAAATCATGGACTTGACTATAAATTAAATCCAATCATTTGACCTAATCGCATGTATTCATTATTATACCTTCAATTGACATGCTTCATTTAAAGTCCCACATGCCCCTCTCTTTTTCTTTTATATATGGACCCGGGATGGAAGCATTCCATTGATATTTAGTTATGCGACTGGTCACTTTCTTTGTTTATATTTATATTTGGGTGGAAGACACCCGCTCCCTCGGTGACCAAGTCGCACCATCATTAATTTTTGTTCATCCTTAGTTCAAATATTTTTTTATATCTATTTCCTAATTCTGTTACCAATTTTCCAACACAGTCTCGGTCTTAAACAGTCCGTGACTATATAACATATTTTTACATGTGTTCCCTTGAGCTTATTGAGAACTATTTTGTATTAATTCCAAGGTTTTTATTCCCTGGAATCCACTTTTTGATTTAAATCCAGCATATGGGCTGGGGTGTTTTGATATTTTGCAGTCTCTCTGTCCAGGGTTGCGATGCGCTCAGCTCCCTCCCCACCTCCCCTCATTTATTTTGGGGCGGCTGGGGTCCGCTCTCAACGCATTGACGCCATGCACAAATTGGCCCCCCGAGCGGCATCAATTGACGCCACAAGGTGGGAGCCGGTTTTTTTTTTTTCCATCTGATGCCTACAGCTGTGATGAGCAGACATCCACTGAGGTATCCTCAGCTGTGATTGCTCTCTCGTCTCTCAGTTGCCAATGACGTCATGCATGACGCTGGCAGGGACCCGCCCAGGGCCAGAGTATATCAGCTGGGACCGACAGACTGACAGTTCACTCCCTCACTGTGCTTCGCTAGGAAGGGACTGCTCTGTTAAGCAGCCACTATTCAACACATGGGTAATTAATATATTTTATATTTTTTGATATCTTTTTTTCTGTTTACAGTACACACATTCCCATCCTCTCACCTATTTACCTAGCACACGACATCCTCTTCACACATTTCCTATGAATTTCTTTTCCTACCTTTTTTCACGTGCATTGTTATGCATCCAATTTATCTCCATTCCCCCTTATTATATCATTTTACGTTTTCAGATGCACCAAGTACACCTTTCTTTCAGTCATTCTATCCATCCAACACGTTCAACTCTAGATTTACTTTTTTTAACAAACCCCATTTTCTTTAATTTTCTGCAGATTTTTCCATTTACAACTCATTGACCAGTATTTTGAGGGCTCAGGAATCAGTCGGCTGTGGTGTCTCCTGGCCCACCCTCCAATCACTTTGGGAGGATGGTCGGTGCCCTGCCTCAACCCCGGTTGAGACGGTTATATCTCACACCCTAACAGATCCCATTGCTGATAACTCTTCTTGACTTTTGGGCTATTTGTAAGTAGCTTCTCTATTCAAAGTAGACAATTTGGACATTTCTGATACAATTTTCTCTATTAGCCGGAGGTTCCACATATTTATGATATTCCTTTGTTTTTCTCAGTTAAATTATGCATCCCACCCCTGATGACTGGCAAGAAGCCAAGAAACGCGTCGGGTTCTCAAACTAAGGATGCCCTACCAAGCCTAAATCATATTCCCGATATTTATCACCTTTTTTTATCGAGTTTTCTCATTTTATGCGATTTTGTGATTTTGATTGGCGATTTTAATTCATGTATTTCTGTTATGAATTGCATATATGTATGTCCATTGATTTGTTTACACTACTGAGTCTTCAATGATTGTAACTGCTAAATATGTTTTTATATTAATTCATGCGACTATATCTGTATCTATACTACTTTATTGGTACTGTATGCATCAAAATCATGGACTTGACTATAAATTAAATCCAATAATTTGACCTAATTGCATGTATTCATTATTATACCTTCAATTGACATGCTTCATTTAAAGTCCCACTTGCCCCTCTCTTTTTCTTTTATATATGGACCCGGGATGGAAGCATGCCATTGATATTTAGTTATGCGACTGGTCACTTTCTTTGTTTTATATTAATAATGACCCTAACAACCAGTGAAACCAGTATGAAGTAAGAAACTCTGATCTACATACTTATTTTGAGTCAGTGATTCAAGGGGCACCATTTACTTAACCACTTCAGCCCCGGAAGGATTTACCCCTTTCCGGACCAGAGCACTTTTTGTGATACGGCACTGCGTTGCTTTAACTGACAATTGCACAGTCGTGCAATGTTGCACCCAAACAAAATTGACGTCCTATTTTTCCCCACAAATAGAGCTTTCTTTTGGTGGCATTTGATCACCTCTGAGGTTTTTATTTTTTGCGCTATAAACAAAAAAAGAGCTACAATTTTGAAAAAAAGCAATATTTTTTACTTTTTGCTATAATAAATATCCCCAAAAATATATAAAAAAACTAATTTCTTTCTCAGTTTAGACCTATATGTATTCTTCTACATATTTTTGGTAAAAAAAATCGCAATAAGCGTATACTGATTGGTTTGCGCAAAAGTTATAGCGTCTATACGGGATCTATTTATGGCATTTGTATTATTCTTTTTTTATTAGTAATGGAGGCGATCTGCAATTTTTATTGTGACATTATGGCGGACACAACGGACACTTTTGACACTATTTTGGGACCATTGTCATTTATACAGCGATCAGTGCTATTAAAATGCACTGATTACTGTGTAAATGACACTGGCAGGGAAGGGGTTAAACACTAGGGGGCGATAAAGGGGTTAAGTGTGTTCTAGGGAGTGATTCTAACTGTGGGGGGGGGGACCATGGACATGACAGCGATCACTGCTACCGATGACAGGGAGCAGTAGATCTTTGTCATGTCACTAGGCAGAACAGGGAAATGCCTTGTTTACATAGGCACCTCCCTGTTCTGCCACTCCATGACACGATCACGGGCCCCCGGTGGACATCGAGTCCATGGGACCCACGGGCACAGTCACAGAGCACGCGGTGGGCACACGTGCACCCACAATGACGAGATTTAAAGGGGATGTACCTGTACGCCCAGCCCTGCCATTGTGTCAACGTACATTGTCGTGCGCTGGCCGGCATGTGGTTAATGATATGCACACCAGTAAAGCCCAGACAACCAAATCACATACTCGCTGTATATACTATGCACCCATAAAAAAAAAAAACATGCACATGTTAGACTATATACAGTGATTTTACTAATGTGGTTTGTTGTGGAGTGCATACTCCAGTGTCTGAACATAGACTTTAGGATGTTGAAAATAAATATGCAATTTTGGTTCAATAACTTTTTATTAGATTTTAAGGAATACAAACACTTGCCAACGCAGGGGCATAGAAGGAAATGGATAACTAAAAATGCTGCTTAGCAGGGTGAAAGGTATCCACATACATCACAGCTGATACAAATTCTTATATAACAGTAACATCAACAATTATTTTCTATACCAAGCTGACCATGGTTGACAATAAATATGTGATTTTCATGCTTTGAGATCTAATGCTGTTAGATTTTGCACTTGTGCATTTCATGCATCAACAAAATCTCACAAAGGGTGTACTGATAATTAAAAAGCCCACAAAGCGTGTACTAATAATTAAAATTTACTATAATAAATGTAATATAAAAAAATTAAAAAGACTACCGTGCATACTGTATTGGGAGTGTAACAGTGTACATGCACAGATATGCCTGTTATGATCATGGCCAGTGCACCTACACAATCTAATATGCTGCTTCCTCTGAACAGGTTTCCAATTTTAAATGTTGATGGGGCAAGGGCCTCTTCCCCACAGCCCTGGCCGATGGTTGTGGGGGTCTGCGGGTGGGGGGGCTTATCGGAATCTTTTTTTTTTTTTTTTTTTTTATAAATTCTTTATTTTCTGAAAATCATATATTACATGCCACATGGAACATTTCTCTTATACATCGTGTCCACATTATACAACTTCTTTTTATCGTAATATAACTACGTAGCACGCAACCTTACAAAATAACTCTAACTTTCTTCTGTTCCATAGGCAAATATATCTTTCCCCTTTCTTTTCCCATAGCCCTTTTACCCCCCCCCCCTTCCCAAAAAAGGAAAGAGAGAAAAAAAAAAAAAAGACACCTTCCGGGGGGGTCCCCCCTCCTCAATTCCATTCGATCCTACATAGCCCCCCTCTCCTGTTCTCTAATTCTATACTCTACTAGAGGGGACCAAATCCTCCGATATTTCTCATCTTGTTCTTTCAACATCATAGTCAAGTTTTCCATTTGTTGAATTTCTATAATTCTAGCCCACCATTGGGTTTTAGTCGGAGGGACTGTACTTTTCCACAAAGCCGGTATGCAGGCCTTTGCGGCCGTGAGAAGGTGTTTAAGCAGGGAGTTCTTGTATTTTTCCACCGATAGGGGAACGTCATTTAGTAAGAACGCCGCCGGGTTGCTCCCAAGAGACACACCTGTAATATCCTTAATCGTTTCCTCGACCATTTCCCAGAAGCTCTTAATTTCCTCACAGTCCCAAAATATGTGTAGCATCGTACCCTCCCCTCTCTTACAACGCCAACACCTGTCTGATACCTGTGGGAAAATTTTTTGAAGAGCTGATGGTGTTCTGTACCATCTGGTAAGGATTTTATATCCTCCCTCTTGGTATCTACTAGCAATCGATGTTTTATGTATAGATTTTAGCATTTTAACCTTCTGTTTTTGAGTAAACGTTACCCCTAACTCTCTCTCCCAGGCTTGCATGAAGTTGAGCTCCTGTGGGGCTTCCAGGCTTGTTAATATTTCGTAAAAATGTGATAGGGAATGCCTCATACTTTCGCCGTTATAGCAATTCCGCTCGAAGCAGGATAGTTCCCGTATCACTGGGTATGTTTTGATTTTTGAGCGGATATACGCTCCTAGCTGCATGGACCTGAAATAATCCAGGTCCACTCCCACTTCTCCTTCTATCTCGCCTCGTGTCATCAAACGACTATCCCTAGAAAAGTCTATAAGCCTACTTTTCCCTTTATATTTTAATACCTTATACCTCCGATCGATTAAGCCTGGTAAGAAATCCGGGGTGCCCAGTACGGGGGTCATAGGGCTCGGATATTGTGAAAGATTTGTTTTTTTAAAAATCCTATTAATGGAGCGGATGGTCGTACCTGTTAGCGGATGCTTTTTTACTATAGCAGGTAAATCAGATTTTACTATCCATGCTATTCCCTCCAGTGGAATTTTAGTCGTCGCTTGTTCTAACTGTACGTGTGGCTTCTTTACGGAAGCACACCATTCCACCACTCTCGCTAGTTGTAGGGCTTCCATATATCGCACTGGGTCTGGAAAACCAATACCTCCTTTTTCTTTTGTGAGCACTAAAATGTTTCTCCTTACCCTGGCTGGTTTACCTGCCCAGATGAACCTCAGGAACCTTGATCTAAGGTCCTTTAAGAAATTCGATGGGATCTTTATTGGCAATGTTTGCAACAAGTAAAGGACTCTAGGCATCACGTTCATCTTTATAATGTTTGTCCTTCCGAACCAAGTGAAGGTTTCCCTGTCCCATCTCCTAAAATCTTGTTTAATTTGTCTTAACATCGGGGCATAGTTTAATTCAAACACTCTACTAAGCTTCTTTGGGATTTTAGTCCCCAGATAACTTATATGGGAGTCTGACCACCTAAAATTGAATTGTGACTTTATCTGGTGTATTACAGTTGTCTTCATTTCCAACCCCATAGCTTCAGACTTAGTGTAGTTTACCTTATAATTTGCTAAGTCTCCAAAATTATTTATCTCACTTAGAAGGGACGGAAGGGATGTAATTGGGGAGGATATGAAGAAGATCAGATCGTCAGCGTATGCTGCCAACTTGTGTTCTTCACTCTCTGTCTTGATACCCTTAATATTGCAATTGGCGCGTATTTTCCTTAGGAAAGGTTCCAGTGTGAGGATGAAGATAATTGGCGATAGGGGGCATCCCTGCCGTGTTCCATTTTGTATCCTAAAAGGATCCGATAGTCTGTCGTTTACCTTAACCCTCGCACTTGGAATTGAGTAAAGGTTTGAAAACCAGCTCAGCATTCCTTCACCCAGTCCAATATATTGTAAAGTTGTTTCAAGAAAAATCCAATCGACTCTATCGAAAGCTTTTTCTGCGTCCGCTGAAAACAATATAAGGGGTTCCTGTCTATTCTGTGCAGTATATATTGCATTGATTACTCTCTGCGTATTTTCCCTCCCCTCCCTACCTGCCGTAAATCCCACTTGGTCTGGGTGAATCAGTGCTGGAATATGCTCTTCTAATCTTAACGCCAGAATCTTAGAGAAAATTTTTAAGTCCACGTTCAGCAGCGCGATTGGCCGATAACTGGAACATTGGGATAGATCCTTTCCCTCCTTCGGGATTACTGCTATGTGTGCCATCATAATCTCCCTAGGTAACCTCTGTCCCTTCCGTAGGGAATTAAAAGCCGCTGTAAATCTCGGAGCCAGTTTCTCAGCAAAAAGTTTATAGTACAACAGGGTATAGCCATCTGGACCCGGGGCTTTCCCTACTTTTAGAAGGTTTATTGCTTTCTTAAATTCTTCTATTGAAATTGGTACGTCTAATTCTCGTGCTACCTCATCCGTTAACCTTGGCATTTCTGAATTGCGTAGGTAGTCTCTTGCCCTCTCTTGTTTGTTTCTACACCTCTGTGAGGGCTGGTGACCGTCCAGCTGGTATAGACCCTCGTAATATTCTCTAAAAATCTGTGCCATCTCCTGCGAGGAGTTCGCCACCTCACCCCTCCGTGTTTTAATACCCGACAAGTAAGGCTGTGTTGAGGCATCCTTAAGGGTCTTTGCCAGCATCCTACTTGGTTTGTTCCCGAATTCGTATAGTGTCCGCCTTCCCCGTTTCAATTTCGCTTTTGCCTGTTCAATAAGTAGGGAGTTCAAGTCCCCTCGGAGGCCACCTAGTTTCTCCTCTAATAGCTGTGTCTGAGATTTTTTATGTTTTAATTCTACTTCCCGGATTTTTTTTAGCAAGTCCTCGATCTGTTCATTGAGCTTTTTTTTCCTATGCGCCCCTAATGATATCAGAATTCCCCTCATCACACATTTGTGTGTTTCCCAGACACAAAGTGGGGTAACTTCATTCGACTCGTTTGTCAGAAAGAAGGAATCTAGTTCCTGGCTAAGTTTTTGCTCATACTCTTTGTCCTTTAGCAATGTTTCGTTAATCTTCCAATGCCATTCCCGGCGTGTCTCCTCCCCTAAGTCCAGCGTACAATCTGTCGGAGCATGATCTGACAAGGGGAATGATCCTATTTCCGCACTCACCAGTGATGTTATAGCTGTCTGTGATATCAAGACGTAGTCGATACGAGTATATGTCTTATGTTTTGACGAAAAGAAAGTATAGTCCCTGTCTTGAACGTGGAGTGTCCTCCATGTATCTATTACCTGCAAGTTGCTTAGTAATTTCTTAACTCTTCGTATTTTTATCAGTGAGAGGTATGATGCTCCCCTGGACGTGTCCAGGAGCGGGTCTAATGTGAGATTTAAGTCTCCTCCTATCACTAGGGTGCCCTCCTTGTGTTGATGTATCGTTTGTAGGCAGGTTTCAAGGTGGTCGACCTGGTCTTCATTTGGGAGGTATAGGTTCACCAATGTGATCATCTGTGTTCCAATTAGTCCTTTTACAATTAAAAGACGGCCCTCCTCATCTGTAACTACCTTCATTTCCTTCCATGGGATCTGTTTTGAAACAATGATAGATACTCCATTGGTTTTAGCGCTCAGAGATGCACTATGATAGACTATTGAGAATTTGTGATTTACAAGTTTTGGTATTCTGTCCCTTCTAAAGTGTGTCTCCTGGAGAAACCCAATCTGCGTCCCAAGCCTTCCCATTTCCGCAAGTAATCTGATCCGTTTCTCCGGAATGTTCAGTCCCTTAACATTATATGAGGTGAATTTTATTCTAGTCATGTTTTTGCGATCTCTTGGAAACTATGAGGAGAAGGGCCCCCCTAACCAAAACCCCAAAAAACCGAGAAAAAAAAAAAAGGCACACCCCTCCCCCTCCCCCCGTTCCCTTAATCCAGTTAAGGGAAAGAAATCCAATCGGCGCGAGTCCTCGGTGCCGTTGGGAAAAAAACAAACAAAAAAAAAAAAAAAACACGTTATAAACGCCTCCGGCTTTTCCTCCGCTCGGAGGGGAGACGTCTTTTGTTGGGGAATGCCCCTGAGCACGAAAAGTTTGAGCGTGAATATATCAATAATAACAGTGGCACGCCCTTTGATAGTAACTGATGAGAGTAAGGAAACCCAGATAAATAACACGGAAAAAAAAGAAAAAACCAAGAGGAAAATAGGGAAAACGTGAGGAAGACAGGAGGGAAAAAGAAAAAGACAAAGAAAAAGAGAGGAAAAAATCTCTTCTCTCTCTCTCCTTCTCCCTCCTCCTCCCCCAGCATGTTTGTCCTCCCCAGTCCTCAGGACATCGCCCTGTGACCTCCCTTTGCACAACATCAAAAGATCAAAGCTACCTTGTGCAGCTATATTTTCATTTCCATACTTATTTTGTAATTATCAACATAGAGCCCAGTCTACCCCCCCCTCCCCCCCACCCTCCCCACACCCCTATCCAACCCCCTTTCTACCCTTTACTCCAAAATACCCCGTGCATCCCCCTACTCCACCCCTATCCTCCCCATTCCCCTCCCCCAGTGCCCCCGCTCCCCCACCAGCCCCAAAAAGACGGGGGTGATGGGAGGGGGGGAGAGAAAGAAAAAAAAAAAAAAAAAAAAAAAGGAAAAAAAATAAAGTTTTCTCGTGTCCTCCCCCAACTTATCTCCCTCTGATTCATATGGGGCACTGAGTACCCATGTCACTTCAGTGTGGGAATATTTTGTGATAGGAAGCTATATAGTGTTTGATATCTTAACTCCAATCCCCCCTCTTCCCTCCCCTTACTCCCCCCGCCTCCCCAAACCCCTCCCCCTTCCCCCCTTCTTTACGCCCTACCCAACCCCTATTCTTCATGTGCATCAAATGTGTCATATGTTTCCAAGAACCCATTATTGTGAAAAGGAGGGAGTAATTATTGCATTTAATAACTTAGCTCTTTCCCCTTTCTTCCCTCCCCTCCCCTCCCTCCCCCCTTCCCTCTCCCCTTCATGTACCAGCCCCACACCTCCCCATCACTTTCTTCGTGTGCAACAAATATATCATGTGTTTCCAAAAGACCCCACGTGCTATGTATCCACAACACAACAATTAAATTTTCCATTGCCACAGCACACCACCATTACCAAAAAAAAAAAAAAAAAAAAAAAAAAGGAAGGGAGAAAGGGGGAAGCAGGGAGACTTCCACTGCTATCACTTATAATACGTCAAATTCTTATAAGATACCTTCCATAAAACATGAAAAATAAGAAGGAATACAAAAAAAAAAAAATTTAAGGAGGCAAGACAAGGGGGGACACATCTGGGGGGGGGGGGTAAGTCCGACGAGCCTTCTAAAAAGTCCGGAGTAGGGAGAAATTAAAGAAAGCAAAAGACCAGATACTAAACAAAAAAAAAAAAAAAAACACGTCCAGCAAAAAGCTGTTATTCTGCTTCCTTCTCCCAATTTCTACTCCTCTGAAGTTTCTTCTGTTGAGTATATTCTCCCAAATTATCAATAGGAATGTCAATCCAGTCAGGGACCTCCACCACTTCTGAGTCTAAAAATTTAAATAGGTCCGGTAATTGCTCTGGCACCATCAAGGCAAAGGTATGGCCATCCTTTTTTATATTTAGTGAGAATGGGTGCCCCCATCTGTAAGTTGCACCTTTTGCCCGTATTTGATCCAAAAGTGGTCTCAGTAACCTTCTCCTTCTCTTCGTCTGCCAGCTAAGGTCTGGGAACACCTGGACCCCCTGGCCTGCATATTCCAGCACCCCTTTCTGCCACGCCGCTCTCATTATGTCCTCTTTCACCCTGAAAAAGTGTACCCGGCATAGCACATCTCTGGGGGGCCCCTGTTCCGACATGAGCCCCACCGGACTCCTATGCACGCGGTCCAACTCAATGTGGGAATCGGATGTTTTTCCTAGATATTTATTAAAGATATCGGTTACTGTTTTCCTCAACTCAGGTGATTTTATTATTTCTGGAATCCCCTTGATGCGGACATTATTTCTCCTGCTTCTATTCTCAGTTTCCTCTGCTTGTAGCTGCAACATTAACAATTTTTGATGTTGTGTTTTAAACTTCCTTTCCAGCAAATCTATGCGGGCATCTGTCGAGGACTGTGATGACTCACAGCTACCCAGTCTTTTGTCCATTACCTCTAACTTGGCAGTTACTTCACTCATTTCTTCCCTTACCGCCATCTTTAGATCGCTCAATAAGGCTTGTAATTCCTCCTTAGTTGGTAACGCCTGAATGAGCTTCCTAATTAGGGATGAGCCGAACACCCCCCGGTTCGGTTCGCACCAGAACCCGCGAACGGACCGCAAGTTCGCACGAACGTTAGAACCCCATTGACGTCTATGGGACTCGAACGTTCGAAATCAAAAGTGCTCATTTTAAAGGCTAATTTGCATGGTATTGTCCTAAAAAGGGTGTGGGGACCCGGGTCCTACCCCAGGGGACATGTATCAATGCAAAAAAAACTTTTAAAAACGGCCGTTTTTTCGGGAGCAGTGATTTTAATGATGCTTAAAGTAAAAAAAAAAAAGTGAAATATTCCTTTAAATATCGTACCTGGGGGGTGTCTATAGTATGCCTGTAAAGTGACGCGTGTTTCCCATGTTTAGAACAGTCCCTGCACCAAATGTCATTTTTAAAGGAAAAAATCTCATTTAAAACTGCTTGCGGGTTTAATGTCATGTCGGGTCCTGGCAATATGGATGAAAATCAGTGAGACAAACGGCATGGGTACCCCCCAGTCCATTACCAGGCCCTTTGGGTCTTGTATGGATATTAAGGGGAACCCCGCACCCAAATTAAAATAAGGAAAGGTCCCTATATACTCTGAACAGCAGTATACAGGCGGTGCAAACAAGACAGGGACTGTAGGTTTGTTGTTAAGTAGAATCTGTTTGTAATTTTGAACATTTTTAACGTGTTTAGCTCCAGCCAAAAAATCTTTTCTAAGCTTTTTGGAAAACATAGGGAAGGGTTATCACCCCTGTGACATTTGTTTTGCGTCTTTCCTCCTCTTCAGAAGATTTCACCTCACTTTTTTGTCCCAATGAAAAATGTTTTTTGAAAATTTGGGTTTTTTTGTGGAACAAGGATTGGAAAGCATCAGTGGAAAGGAGAAATTGTTTTCCCATATTAACTCTTACATGAGAGAATTTCCCTTCCTAGGGGTAGATTTCATCTCACTTCCTGTTGTCTCCTTCCGTTTGCAAGTAGGAGTCGTTTGTAAGTTAGATGTTTGAAAGTAGGGTCCTGCCCTATATACTCAGCAGAAATTTGGGCCTTAGGTGTTGCTGTGGCCAAAACACTGTAAGCCCTCACAGGGCCCTGCTGTGAAATATTAGATCAAGAATTGTAATTACATGCCCCTGTTGAACAGGAGCTGAAAAATTAGGCCTTAGGCACTGGTGCTGGTGCCACAACACTGCAACCCCTCACAGACACTCTAGTTGGAACGCAGGAACGAGCACTGCTGCAAAGTATTGCATCAAAAATTGTAATTACACGCCCCTGTTAGACAGGGGCAGAAAAATTGGGCCTTAGGCACTGGTGCTGGTGCCACAACACTGCAACCCCTCACAGACACTCTAGTTGGAACGCAGGAACGAGCCCTGCTGCAAAGTATTGCATCAAAAATTGTAATTACACGCCCCTGTTAGACAGGGGCAGAAAAATTGGGCCTTAGGCACTGGTGCTGGTGCCACAACACTGCAACCCCTCACAGACACTCTAGTTGGAACGCAGGAACGAGCCCTGCTGCAAAGTATTGCATCAAAAATTGTAATTACACGCCCCTGTTAGACAGGGGCAGAAAAATTGGGCCTTAGGCACTGGTGCTGGTGCCACAACACTGCAACCCCTCACAGACACTCTAGTTGGAATGCAGGAACGAGCCGTGCTGCAAAGTATTACATCAAAAATTGTAATTACACGCCCCTGTTATACAGGGGCTGAAAAATTGTGCCTTAGGCACTGGTGGTGGCGCCCAGAACCAAAAATGTTCTTACAAGCTATCAGCGTGATGATTGAGGAGGAAGAGGATAATTACTCAGGGATAGTCACTCAGCATCAGCATAGGCAGTCTTTGAAGGGATCTGAAAAAAATTATTCAGTTACATCAGCATCAGGTGCTTGGTAGCTGGTGGTGATCCAAGACTGATTCATTTTTATGAAGGTCAGCCGATCGACCGAGTCAGTGGACAGACGCACCCTGTGATCGGTTACCACGCCTCCAGCAGCACTGAATGTGCGTTCCGAAAGAACGCTGGATGCAGGACAGGCCAGTAGCTCAATTGCATACTGTGCAAGCTCTGGCCAGTGATCCATCCTCAAGACCCAGTAACCCAGAGGATTTTCGGTGGGAAAGGTGTCCAAGTCTGATCTTGCCCCTAGGTATTCCTGCACCATGTAAAACAGACGCTGGCGATGGTTGCTGGAACCGATCATACCTTGGGGCTGCGGACCAAAAAATTGTCTGAACGCATCGGTCAGACGGCCACCTTCTCCACCGCTCCTTCTTTGACTGACCGAAGCCTCAGCAACACGTTGTCCAGAAACAGGAGTTTGTAACCTCCCAGTCTCTGGGAACGCGTTGCACAGACCTTTCTGCAAGGCCTCCCGAAGATGTTTCATCCTCTGCTCCCTCTGCGATGGCAAGATAAGGTCCGCAACCTTACCCTTGTAACGTGGATCAAGGAGGGTTGCCAGCCAGTATTGGTCCTTCTCCTTGATACCACGAATACGAGGATCCTTACGCAGGCTTTGCAGGATCAGGGAGGCCATGCAGCGTAGGTTTGCTGAGGCATTCGGTCCGGAGTCCTCTGGGTCACTAAGGACAACAACGTCCGCAGCCACCTCCTCCCAGCCACGTACAAGTCCATGTGTTCCTTGGGACTGATCCCTTAAAGACTGCTGATGCTGAGTGCCAGGCTCCACCTCCATACTGACACAATCTTCCTCCTCCTCCTCCTCCTCCTCCTCGTCCTCTTCCTGTGTGATCGGCGGGCACGCAGGAACACTGTCTGGATAAAGGGGGCCTTGAGAGCTAAGGAAGTCCTCCTCTTCCTGCCTCTGTTCTGCCTCAAGTGCCCTGTCCATTATTCCACGCAGCGTGTGCTCCAACAGGTGGACAAGGGGGACAGTGTCACTGATGCATGCACTGTCAGTGCTCACCATCCTCGTGGCCTCCTCGAATGGTGACAGGACAGTGCATGCATCCCTGATCATGGCCCACTGGCGTGGGGAAAAAAAACCAAGGTCCCCTGACCCTGTCCTGGTGCCATAGTCGCACAGGTACTCATTTATGGCCCTCTGCTGCGTGTGCAGCCGCTGCAGCATGGCCAATGTCGAGTTCCACCTGGTGGGCATGTCACAGATTAGGCGGTTCTTGGGCAGGTTAAACTCCTTTTGGAGGTCCGTCAGCCGAGCACTGGCATTATATGACCGGCGGAAATGCACACAGACTTTCCTGGCCTGCCTCAGGACATCCTGTAAGCCCGGGTACCTGCCCAAGAACCGCTGCACCACCAAGTTAAGGACGTGAGCCAAACAGGGCACATAGGTCAGTTGTCCCTGTCGGAGGGCAGAGAGGAGGTTGGTGCCATTGTCGCAAACCACCATTCCTGCCTTAAGTTGGCGTGGCGTCAACCACCTCTGAACCTGCCCCTGCAGAGCTGACAGAACCTCTGCCCCAGTGTGGCTCCTGTCCCCCAAGCACACCAGCTCAAGCACCGCATGGCATCTTTTGGCCTGCGTACTTGCGTAGCCCCTTGAACGCCTACGGAGCACCGCTGGTTCCGAGGAAGAGGCCATGGAGGAAGAAGAAGAGGAGGGGGTGGAGGAGAGAGGTGTGTCACAATCAGCATTTTGGAGGCGTGGTGGCGGAACAACCTCCAACACTACTGCACCTTGTCCTGCATCCTTCCCAGCTGCCAGCAGAGTCACCCAATGCGCCGTGAAACTTAAGTAACGTCCCTGTCCATGCCTGCTGGACCATGAGTCAGCGGTAATATGCACCTTACCGCTGACCGCCCTGTCCAGCGAGGCATGGACATTGCCTTCCACATGCCGGTAGAGAGCTGGAATCGCCTTCCGTGAGAAAAAGTGGCGTTTGGGTACCTGCCACTGAGGAACCGCACATTCCACAAACTCACGGAAGGGGGCAGAGTCTACCAACTGAAAAGGCAGCAGTTGAAGTGCTAGCAATTTTGCCAAGCTAGCATTCAACCGCTGGGCATGTGGATGGCTGGGAGCAAACTTCTTTCGGCGGTGCAGCAGCTGGGGCAGGGAAATTTGCCTGGTACAATCTGGCGTCGGTGTACCAAAAGCAGATTGCCCACAAGTACTTGGCTGTGACACACCTAATTCTACACCTTCATTCCTCTCACTGCAGGTCTCAGAGAGGACTGAAGGTCTAGTGGGGTTGGAAATCTCAGCTGATGAGGAGCAAGGAGAGATCCTCTTTGTTCTTTGGTGTGGGTCTTTTAGATATGCTTGCCAACGAACTGCATGGCAGGTCAACATATGTCTGGTCAAGCATGTGGTACCCAAGCGGGAGATGTTTTGGCCACGCGAGATACGCTTGAGACATATGTTGCAAATAGCAGCGGTGCGATCTGATGCACTCGTCTCAAAAAAGGCCCACACCAAAGAACTTTTTGAATAACGCGCAGAGACTGCAGCGCCCTGCACATGTGGAGCTTTGGGGTGTGATGCAGTCAATGTGCTGCCCTTAGGCTGGCCCCTGGAGGGCATCCTGCCTCGTTGGTGATGTGCCGCCTCCTCCTCCTCCTCCTCCTCCTCTCTCCTATCAGGCACCCACGTTGAGTCAGTGACCTCATCATCCCCTCCCTCCTCATCACTGGAGCAAACCTGGCAGTATGCTGCAGCAGGGGGAGCATGACTGCCAGATTGCTGTCCTTCTTGGGCACCCCCTCTGTCCGTGCTCATGTTACTGCCTTCATCGAGCTCAGTATCATCATCAGAGCCTTCCAAACGCTGGGCATCCTCCTGGAGCATGTACCCAACACTGTGGTCAAACAGTTCGAGGGAATCCTCATGAGGACATGGTGGAGCTAGGGAAGGAGTCACTGATGACATTGAGCTGAGGGAAGAGGCCGCTGCTTTGCCAGACAAAGCACCCTGGGCATGGGTGAGAGAGGATGAGGAGGATGAGGACGGCTTGGTCATCCACTCGACCAAGTTTTCCGCATGTTGCGGCTCAACACGGCCAGCTGCCGAAAAAAAGGCCAAGCGTGTCCCATGGCCACGTGCTGATGAGGATGCACCGTCTCCACGACCAGCACTAGACACAGAGCCTGCTTGCCCTCTCTTATTGGCTTGTGACTGTCTGCCTCTCCTTCTTGGCCTTCCAGACATACTAATGGCCTGTAGCTGCACTAAGCTGGGATAGAACACCTGTAATTTTATTCAGGTAGCTTTATATACTGTAACCAGACAAGCCTGCCTGTCAGTAGGAAGATAACAGGAACGGATCTAGCTGAACACTGTGAGCAGGACGCACTGCACTAAATGTAAATAGCAGGAACGGATCTAGCTGAACACTGTGAGCAGGACGCACTGACTGCACTAAATGTAAATAGCAGGAACGGATCTAGCTGAACACTGTGAGCAGGACGCACTGCACTAAATGTAAATAGCAGGAACAGATCTAGCTGAACACTGTGAGCAGGACGCACTGCACTAAATGTAAATAGCAGGAACGGATCTAGCTGAACACTGTGAGCAGGACGCACTGACTGCACTAAATGTAAATAGCAGGAACAGATCTAGCTGAACACTGTGAGCAGGACGCACTGCACTAAATGTAAATAGCAGGAACGGATCTAGCTGAACACTGTGAGCAGGATGCACTGACTGCACTAAATGTAAATAGCAGGAACAGATCTAGCTGAACACTGTGAGCAGGACGCACTGCACTAAATGTAAATAGCAGGAACGGATCTAGCTGAACACTGTGAGCAGGACGCACTGCACTAAATGTAAATAGCAGGAACGGATCTAGCTGAACACTGTGAGCAGGACGCACTGCACTAAATGTAAATAGCAGGAACGGATCTAGCTGAACACTGTGAGCAGGACGCACTGCACTAAATGTAAATAGCAGGAACGGATCTAGCTGAACACTGTGAGCAGGACGCACTGACTGCACTAAATGTAAATAGCAGGAACGGATCTAGCTGAACACTGTGAGCAGGACGCACTGCACTAAATGTAAATAGCAGGAACGGATCTAGCTGAACACTGTGAGCAGGACGCACTGCACTAAATGTAAATAGCAGAAACGGATCTAGCTGAACACTGTGAGCAGGACGCACTGACTGCACTAAATGTAAATAGCAGGAACGGATCTAGCTGAACACTGTGAGCAGGACGCACTGCACTAAATGTAAATAGCAGGAACGGATCTAGCTGAACACTGTGAGCAGGACGCACTGCACTAAATGTAAATAGCAGGAACGGATCTAGCTGAACACTGTGAGCAGGACGCACTGCACTAAATGTAAATAGCAGGAACGGATCTAGCTGAACACTGTGAGCAGGACGCACTGCACTAAATGTAAATAGCAGGAACGGATCTAGCTGAACACTGTGAGCAGGACGCACTGACTGCACTAAATGTAAATAGCAGGAACGGATCTAGCTGAACACTGTGAGCAGGACACACTGACTGCACTAAATGTAAATAGCAGGAACGGATCTAGCTGAACACTGTGAGCAGGACGCACTGACTGCACTAAATGTAAATAGCAGGAACGGATCTAGCTGAACACTGTGAGCAGGACGCACTGCACTAAATGTAAATAGCAGGAACGGATCTAGCTGAACACTGTGAGCAGGACGCACTGCACTAAATGTAAATAGCAGGAACGGATCTAGCTGAACACTGTGAGCAGGACGCACTGCACTAAATGTAAATACCAGGAACGGATCTAGCTGAACACTGTGAGCAGGACGCACTGACTGCACTAAATGTAAATAGCAGGAACGGATCTAGCTGAACACTGTGAGCAGGACGCACTGACTGCACTAAATGTAAATAGCAGGAACAGATCTAGCTGAACACTGTGAGCAGGACGCACTGCACTAAATGTAAAGAGCAGGAACGGATCTAGCTGAACACTGTGAGCAGGACGCACTGCACTAAATGTAAAGAGCAGGAACAGATCTAGCTGAACACTGTGAGCAGGACGCACTGCACTAAATGTAAAGAGCAGGAACAGATCTAGCCTAATCTAGCTCTCAAATCAAATGACACTGTCTGTCTCTCTCTCTATCAGCACACCGGAACACACTACACAGGGCCGCCGTGCAGGCGGCCTTATATAGTGTGGGGCGTGTACTAAATCCCCTGAGCCATAATTGGCCAAAGCCACCCTGGCTTTGGCCAATTACAGCTCTCTCTACTGACGGCGCTGTGATTGGCCAAGCATGCGGGTCATAGTGCATGCTTGGCCAATCATCAGCCAGCAATGCACTGCGATGCCGCAGTGAATTATGGGCCGTGACGCGCCACACGAATTTGGCGCGAACGGCCCATAACGTTCGCAATTCGACGGACGGTCGAACAGCCGATGTTCGAGTCGAACATGGGTTCGACTCGAACACGAAGCTCATCCCTATTCCTAATGTCCTGTTCGCCATCAACAGCCAGTGCAATAGTTTCCCCCCTATTAACAGAACATACCTGAGTCTCTGTAGTGGCCCTGGTCCAGGGCATGATTGGGGGGCTTACTTCAGCGGCTTCTACCAGTTCCATGCGGATATTCCCGACTGATTCGGTTATGGTGGTCGGGATAGTTGGTTCCTCCATGGCCGCTTGCTGTCTCTGGGCGGCCCGGGCAGCACGCTGTGAAACAACACCGGCCTCCAGTGACATAGCTGGCTCTATCTTTGCAGCAAGGTACCTGGTGATGGACGGGTATCTGGGTACTTCAGCCCGACCTGTGCCCTTCTCTCGTCTGTGTCCCGGCATAAACTCGTCCCGGCATACACTCGTGGTTCTCCTGGCGTCTCTCACTCAGCCCGCCGAACCCGATCTCCTGCTCGAGCGCGCCACTGCAATGCTCCGCCTCTCACTCCATCATGCTCAGACCGCACCCCCCTGCGTCAGCCATCCGATACTAGCAGCCACTGCTCCAACTCCACCTTCCTCCGGCTTATCGGAATCTTAACAAGGGGGCCCCCAGATCCCACCGTCATATGGGTACATACATAGTACCCCTGCTCATTCACAAAAAAGAAAACAATGTGTAGTGTAAAAAAATGACAGTAGGCAATATTTGATAAGTCCTTTATTTAAAAAACAAAACTAAAAAAAATGTCCGCCGGTGTAGATCCAACATCAAATTCGCCACCCACCACCACCGCTGAGCGGAAAAAAAAAAGGTCAACTCTCGCCAAAGGCTCCCGCCATCTGACAGTTCTTAAATAACTAAGGGACAGGGTCACCTGGTGATGTCACTGGGTGACCCCACCCCCTTGTGACATCATCAGCCAGGGGCATGCTGGGTTATTTAAGAACTGTCAGACGGCAGCGGAGGGCATCGTGATTGATGATGGATTTATCGGGGGACATTGTTTTTTTTTTTTTTTTAATAAAGCAATTGTCAAAAAACTGTCTCTGTGTTTTTTATTATTTTTGATCCTTTTATTGGTGAATGAGTAGGGGTACAATGTACTACTCATTCACATAGTGGGGACAGGATCTGGGGGTCCCCTTGTTAAAGCCCCCACCTCCAGAACCCCAAAACCACTGGCCAGGGTTGTGGGGAAGAAGCCCTTGTCCACATCAACATGAGGACAAGGTGCTTTGGAGGGCTCTGCCCCCCTGCCCCAAAGCACCCCCCATGTTGAGGGCATGTGGCCTGGTATGGTTCAGGGGGGCACTCACTCATCCCCTCTTTCCTGGCCTGCCGGGCTGCTTGCTCAGATAAGGGTCTGGTATAGATTTTGGGGGGGCATGCCATTTTTTTTTTAATTGTCATGGCGCGCCCCTCAAAATCCATACCAGACCCAGAAGGCCTGGTATGGATTGGGGGGGGGCCCGCGCCGTTCTTATTTTTACATTCAGCTGACATTCGCAAAATGCATGTATAAACGCATCAAAAACTCAACACTTGCGTTTTTGGTGTGGGTCCATTAAAGTCTGTCAAAATGCAATCCGCTTTGGGAAAAAAAGTCCCTGACACTTTTCAAAAATGCAGCGGCTGAAAAACGCATAGACGTGAACGTATCCAATAGAAAACCAATGATAAATTGACTGTAGTGCGCTTCTGCAAAATGCATGGGTGTGAACCTAGTCTTAAAGCTGGCTGTTGTTTCAAACCACCATTCCCACCCAATCATTTTAGTTTTGGGTGGGGTTGTCCTTGGTGGCAGATTAGGAAAGACATGTTAGAAAAACATGTTCAGGTATAATCTAGTCAACTGCAGAGAAATACTCTGTTAGGCTGGGTTCACACTGCTGCGGTGCGGGAACGCAGCAAATTTACTGCGGGTTCCCGCATCGCATCAACTCGCACGGCAGTTCACACTGCCATATGTGACTTGCTGGGGAGTGTCATACAATGTTAATGACACCCCCAGTTCAGCCCGCATATCGCACTGCGAACTGACAATTCGGACATGTATCGGATCGCATAGGTGTGAACACCCATGCGATCCGATTCTGGTCCGAACAAAAAAAAGGGTCCTGTGCGAGTTTGGACCGAATGCGGTGCGATATCAGCCATACTATCTGTATGGCTGATATCGCACAGCACAGACATCGCATGTGATGTGAACAGCAGTGCGCTGCGAATCACATACGATGTCTGCCACCGCAGCAGTGTGAACCCAGCCTTAAACAGATGATCTATTTTATACCTGAGCCAATAGCTATCCTCACTGACCATTAATAAAATAATAACAGTCAAATACGGTTCCATTGATGTTTTTTCAGAGTTCACTGTGATTTAGGTTTTGGAGATCAGGAACCAAATAGAATGTATTCCATTTAGACATCTTCAATTAATTTAACTGGTAACTGTTTTTTTTTTTTAAATCATCATGCCTAAAAGCTGTAAGAGCAGCTTACATGAAATATTTCACTTAAATTGATGGGACTAAAATCTAGACATACAGTGCCTTGAAAAAGTATTCATATCCCTTGAAATTTTCCACATTTTGTCATGTTACAACTAAAAACATAAATGTATTTTATTGGGAATTTATGTAATAGGCCAACACAAAGTGGCACACAATTGTGAAGTAGAAGGAAAATGATAAATGGTTTTCAAACTTTTTTGCAAATAAATATCTGAAACTTGTGGCGTACATTTGTATTCAGCCCTCGAGTGAATAGTTTGTAGAATTACAGCTGCAAGTCTTTTTGGGGATGTCTATACCACATTTGTGACATTTGTATCAATTCTTCTTTGCAAAATAGCTTAAGCTCTGTCAGATTGGATTAAGGGCATCTGTGAACAGCAATTTTCAAGTCTTGCCACAGATTCTCAATTGGATTAGGTCTGGACTTTGACTGTGCCATTCTAACACATGAATATATTTTGATCTAACCATTCCATTGTGGCTCTGGCTGTATGTTTAGGGTTGTTGTTCTGCTGGAAGGTGAACCTCCGCCCCATTATCAAGTCTTTTGCAGACTCTAACAGGTTTTCCTCTAAAATTGCCCTGTATTTGGCTCCATCCATCTTCCCATTAACTCTGACCAGCTTCTCTGTCCCTGCTGAAGAAAACAACACAATGCTGCCACCACCATGTTTCATGGTGGGGATGGTGTGTTCAGGATGATGTGCAGTGCTTTCACACATAAAAAGTTGAATTTTGGTCTCATCTGACCAGAGCACCTTCTTCCACGTGTTTGCTGTATCCCCAACATGGCTTCTTGCAAACTGCAAACGAGACTTCTTATGGCTTTCTTTCAACAATGGCTTTCTTCTTGCCACTTTTCCATAAAGGCCAGATTTGTGGAGTGCACAACTAATAGTTGTCCTGAGGACAGATTCTCCCACCTGAGCTACCATGGGCCTCTTGGCTGCTTCTCTGATTAAATGCTCTCCTTGCCTGGCCTGTCAGTTTAGGTGAACGGTCATGTCTTGGTAGGTTTGCTGTTGTGCCATACTCTTTCCATTTTCAGATGATAGATTGAATAGTGCTCTGTGAGATGTTCAAAGCTTGTGATATTTTTTTATAACCTAACCCTGCTTTAAACTTCCCCACAACTTGATCCCTGACCGGTCTGGTGTGTTCCTTGGCCTTTGTGATGCTGTTTGTTCACTAGGGTGAGGGTTTCACAGAACAGCTGTATTTATACTATTAAATTGTACACAGGTGAACTCTATTTACTATTTAGGTGACTTCTGAAGGTAATTTGATCCACTAGATTTTAGTTAGGGGTATCAGGGTAAAGGGGGCTGAATACAAATTCACTCCACACTTTTCAGATATTTATAAAAAAAAAATGAAAACCATTTATCATTTTCCTTTCACTTCATAATTATTTGTCACTTTGTGTTGGTCTATTACATAAAATCCCAATAAAGTACATTTACGTTTTTGGTTGTAACATGATCAAATGTGGAAAATTTAAGGGGTATGAATACTTTTTCAAGGCACTGTACATGTGCTATATGGTGAATGTATTTTACTAGATAATAAAGGCAACATTTGAAATATAGCAAATGAAAACAATAGTTAAAGTGAATGTAAAGCCCTTTATTTAGTTTTTGATAAAGTGGGAAATGTGAGTTTCTTTTATTTGCTGTTTGTGTCCTGTTGGGGAGATTTCCCTCCACTTCCTGTCCCAAAGACACAACAAAAAGTATGACAGTTGTCAAAAGAACAGGTGTTGGAAGACTTCCCCTTACTTCCAGTTTTTGTGACAACTATAAAATATATTTCCCATCCTTATTTGCACCAGAGCCAATAGTCATCAGGACAAACAGAGAGGGTGAATTTCCACAGTGGAAGGGATTTAACACTACTTCACATTCTTCTTTAGACAAAACAAAAAAGATTTTGGCTTTACGTATACTTTAAAGCCTTACACAGTTGTACAGGCTCCTCTATTACTACTAAAACTGCTTACTCTGATTTCACTGCACACTGTGAGCTCCTGAAAATGAACATAATGCCGCGTACACACGAGCAGACTTTTTGACTGGACTGGTCCGACAGACCGGCGGACAATTCAACCATATGTGGGCTTCATCGGACCTGCGGCTGACTTTTTCGGTCGAAAATCTGATGGACTTTAGATTTGGAACATGTTTTAAATCTTTACGTTGGAACTCCGCCGGACCCAGTTTCTATCGGAAAGTCCGCTCGTCTGTATGCTAGTCCAACGGACAAAAAACGACGCTAGGGTAGCTATTGGCTACTGGCTATCAACTTCCTTATTTTAGTCCGGTCGTACGTCATCATGTACGAATCCGTCGGACTTTGGTGTGTAGGCAAGTCCGTTCGTTGGGAAAGTCTGTTGGAAGCTGCTGAAAGTCCATTGGATAATCCGTCGGACCAGTCCGTTCGAAAAGTCTGCTCGTGTGTACGCGGCATTAGAGGCTACATCAAGTTAGATAAAACCTTCCTCATTTCTGGGAACGAGGGTGTCCATCATTATCTAGCTTCTTTATCCCTAGCCTTTCTGTCCCTGTACTGCCCCTTTCACTCACTGGATATAAGTTCTGTCAATGGAGGCTCAGCATCATACATTCTGCTAGGAATGCCCACTCTTCCAGACTAACACCCACTCATTAAAAATGTTAACATTTTTTTATAATACATCCCAAGAGCCAACAAACTGCTCGCACCAGGGCTGAGTACTCTTGAGTGAAGTACTGAGGCAGAGTGTTCTTATGATTTCAGGAAGTTGTATAGCACCCTGGTAGCCCCCCACCACCAACCAAGATCTTCCTGCATTACATACACAAGAGTAGAGTCACAGTAATGATGTCTCTAGGACTAAAATAAGGTATGTATTAAAAATGTTTTTTTTAATGTATTTAAAACTTTAATTAGGCTGCTAAAGTGAAACTCTACCCAAAAGGGAAAGCTCTGCTTGTTTGTCTCCCCCCCCTCCGCTGCCATATTTGGCACCTTTAAGGGGGGGAGTGGGTACCTGGTTTTGACAGGTACCCGCTCCCACTTCCATCTGAGCTCGCAGTGGCGAACTCAACTGGAAGTTCGCCCCCCCTCTCCTTCCCCCACCGCCGGGCTATTCACAAAGTGCAGCGCACTTCACGCATGCGCCGTAGGGAACCGGCTGTGAAGCTGCAAGGCTTCACTGCCGGCTTCTCTTACCCGAAATGGTGGCGGCTGCACCCGAGAGCTGATTGAAAAATCGGCTGGGGTGAAGACACCACTAGATTCGTAGATAGGTAAGTGTCTTAATAATAAAAGTCAGTTGCTACAGTATTTGTAGCTGCTAACTTTACATTTTTTTTGAAGGAGCCTGAAGCTCCTTTTTAATGAGCAAAAAAGGCAGAATGGGGAGAAGCATCCTAAAGGCCCATACACATGCTTTGATTTTCAGACATTAATTGTGTTACGATGACCGATCGTCCGCAAATCTTACCGTTAGTATGGTGCTTTCGACAGCCGATTTCACTTTTTCGTCAGACAAAAGCTGGATGTGCAGACTATAATATTTTTGTAGGATGTGAACTCAACGTCTGATTTTCGTTTCTTCAGTATGGTTTTCGTATGAAAAAAATCATAAGAGCAAGATTACGCATGCTCAGAAACTAAAGAATACATACAAAACTATTCAACATGTTATGTCACTTCTGATGTTGTATACTGTCAAATGAAAATTCTCGTATTGCTAGTAACCTCTTCACTTTCAACATGAGACTAGCATGCCACAAAAAATCAGACGTTCTTTCATCCAAAAATCAAAGCGTGTGTATGAGGCTTTAATGTACAACTGTTTTTTATGTTTTGGATGGAGTAGAGCAGTGTTTTTCAACTCCAGTCCTCCAGGCGCCCAACAGGCCATGTTTTCAGGATTTCCCTCAGATGAAACGTCTCTGGTAATTACTAAGGCAGTAAAACTAATCAAATCACCAGTGCAAAATAATGGTAGGCCTGAAAACATGACCTGTTGGGGCGCCTTGAAGATTGGAGTTGAGAAACACTGGATTAGAGCATTATTGACCATCTTGACCAGTCAGCAATACCTGGGACTGTCACGTACCTTGTGGACGAGCCCGACTTTCAGGGGATGGCCTCTCTTGTGGCTCTGACTCGAGGGCCCTGGTAGGGTATACAGGAAGCACAAGAGTCAGGAGTGGCACGAGTGCCTGGCAGGATCAATAGCAGGAGGTAGGTCTGGAACTCTGGAAACACTGTGCAGTGGAGATTAAGCTGAGCTGGTAGGTAGACTGGAACACTGGTGCAGCAGACTGGAACCACACAGCAGACTGGAACTGGATAGCAGGCTGGAACACACAGGACAGCAGACTGGAACACTGGTGCAGCAGACTGGAACCACACAGCAGACTGGAACTGGATAGCAGGCTGGAACACACAGGACAGCAGCCTGGAACACTGGTGCAGCAGACTGGAAGGTCAGACAAGCCGGATCGATAGCCAAGCGGACTGTAGATGAGCGGAAGGGTCAGGCAGAAGAGTGGTCAGACAAGCCGGGGTCGGATGCAGGCAGAAAGCAGGGATGGTCGGAGACAAGCCGGGATCAGATGCAGGCAGACAGCTAGGATAATCAGGAACAAGCCGGGTCTAGTACAGGAAACAGGTTCTCAGGAAGTGCACACGTAACGCTGTAGACAGACAGCAAGATTCTGATGTGACAGATCAGTTTAAATAGCCCGCCTGGTGCGCGCGCGCATGTGCGCGACTGCCCGCACAGGGCGTCTGATACTGACAGGACTTTCCTGACTTCCCCCCCAAGGGGCAGCGTCCGGATGCCCAACCGGGCCCATTTCTCAGGATGAGTTCTCTTAAAGGATCGAACTAAGCTTTTAGCATGGATGTTCTCCTCAGGCTCCCATGAGTTCTCTTCCGGGCCATACCCTTTCCACTTGATCAGGAATTGGGCTTGATTGTTCCTCTTCCTGCAGTCAAGGATGGCTTCAATTTCAAATTCTTCCTCTCCGTCCACTATTACAGGATCTGGAGGATTCAGATTTCGTTCAGGAAAAGGATTGGAGACAAAAGGTTTCAACAGGGAAACGTGAAAGACAGGATGAATTCTGAGTGAGTCCGGGAGTTCCAATTCAAAAGCTACTTCATTTATTTTCCTTTTTACAGGAAAAGGACCCAGGAATTTAGGACCCAACTTCTTGGAGGGACAAGTCAGTTTCAGGTTTACAGTGGATAACCATGCAAGATCACCTGGTTCGAGTAGCAATTCCCCTCGTCTTTTCCTGTTGAAAGTTACCTTGTTACGTTCTTGGGACTTTGTCATGGTTTCCTGTAATATTTGGTTATTGACAGAGAAAAAATTTATTGTTTCCTGGACTGCTGGTACGGAACTTTCAGGAATGGAGCTGGGCAAAAAGGTAGGGTGAAACCCATAATTGGCAAAAAACGGACTTTGCTTTGTGGCAGAATGGACAGCATTATTATAGGCGAATTCAGCCAAGGGAAGCAACGAGAACCAATCATCTTGAGAAAAGGAAGAGAAACAACGAAGATATTGCTCGAGAGTCTGGTTGGTCCTCTCCATTTGGCCATTCGTCTGGGGGTGATAGGCGGTGGAAAATGATAGTTCAATTCCTAGGGCTTTACACAAGGCTCTCCAGAATCGGGAAGTGAATTGTACTCCTCGGTCAGAAATGATATTAGCTGGAATTCCATGGAGTTTAATCCCTTCTCTAATGAACGTTTGTGCAGTTTCAGGAGCAGAGGGGGTACCCTTCATTGGAATGAAATGAGCCATTTTAGATAACCGATCTACCACCACAAAGATGGCAGTGTGCCCTTCAGCCGGAGGAAACTCGACAATGAAGTCAATAGACAGCATCTTCCATGGCCTGTCTGGGACAGGTAGAGGTTTTAGTAATCCCCAGGCCCTGGTTCTACTGACTTTATTCCGAGCACAGATGGTACAGGATTCCACATACTTCTTACAGTCCTTAGGCACTTGGGGCCACCAGAAGGTGCGCAGGACAAGATCAGCCGTCTTGGTAACACCAAAATGTCCTGCTAGTGCGTGATCGTGACAAAGTTCTAAAATTGTGACCCGTAGGCCTTCAGGTACAAAGATCTTACTCCCGAACCAAAGCAGACCATCCTTTCCTTGTAGTTTTGTTCTCATAGCAGGTACCAACCCTACTGAAGCTTGCTTAATCCGGGAAAGTAGGTCTTCTTGCAACAGGAAAAAATTTCCAGGAGAAAGGATCGTATCTGGAGGTGAGGTTTCTTGAGGCTTGTGGAACATCCTAGACAAAGCGTCAGGTTTTATATTCTTGGAGCCTGGCCGATAGGTCACGTGGAAGGAGAACCTGGAAAAGAACAAGGCCCACCTGGCTTGTCGCGGTCTCAACCTCTTTGCGGATTTCAGATATTCCAGGTTTTTGTGATCTGTGTAGATCAGAATAGGATGAGCAGCTCCTTCCAAAAGATACTGCCACTCTTCCAGAGCGGATTTTATGGCCAGTAGTTCCCAATCTCCTACATCATAATTCCTTTCTGCGGATGATAGTTTGCGAGAAAAGAAGGCTACAGGGTATAACAGAGCTTTGGTCCCTTGTCGCTGGGAAAGAATCGCACCAACAGCACTCTCAGAAGCGTCCACTTCCAGGACAAATGGTAAAGAGGAATTGGGATGTTTCAAAACAGCAGTAGAGGTAAACAGTCTTTTGAGAGATTCAAAGGCGGATTGAGCTTCGGGCGCCCAATGAAAACGCACCCCTTGTTTGGTCAATTGAGTGATGGGCTCAATGATGGCTGAGAACCCCTTAATGAATTTTCTATAGAAGTTGGCAAAGCCAATGAAACGTTGGACTCCTTTCTTGTCAGTAGGGGCTGGCCAGTCAAGAATTGCAGCAACCTGGGGGGCGTGGCCGACCGGAGAAGAAGATGGACGCTTAAGCCTGCAGCTCGTCAGCCAGGGGACACAATCCGCCACAACAGGCCGCCATCACGACCCACATCCGCATCATCCTTGCTCCATCCACCCTCCAGAGCAAGATGCAAGCCTCCAGAAAGAGAATTACGGAGCATATACCCCAAAAACTCACAGAGTTTGCCTACAAGCCGGCGCACACCGGATCGCAAGATGGCGCCGACCAGGCCGCGCCGCGAGTCTCCTATACCGACCTCCCGGATGCCATCACAGACGAACAACCACCTCCAGGTACCGCCGCTGAGCCCCACTATCCCCCTGAGGGTGACCCTCTTCCTCCCAGCCCAGCCAAAGCTAAAATGCGGTTAGACGCGCCGCAGCACTGGACGCAGCGTCCACAAATTGAGGCCCAGGCTCTTACTCCTCTCTCCATGGATCAGGCCTTGCACTCATCCATGGCTGCATTCCCCACCTCAGGGCAGCCAGTTATGGACACAACATTAAAAGATATGCTCCTCTCTCTACAATCATCCCTAATGACAGACCTCTCATCCATGTTTCACAAAATCACCTCTGACATCCGCACACTGGACGACAGGGTGACTAACACTGAACAGGGCCTACATGCCTGTACCTCTACAGTGAATGTCATCATTGATACCTATGATGAACTCAAAGAAGAGCAAACATGGATGCGCGCCAAGCTGGCCGATTTAGAAGACAGATCTCGCAGGAACAATGTTAAACTGAGAGGAATTCCTGAGAGTGTACCACCCGCAGACCTCCCGCGTTATGCAAAAGAATTGATGCACATTGTCATCCCCGAAGCATCTCCACGAGATGTGATTATCGATAGAATACACAGAATCGCTAAACCGTCTCACCTTGCAGCCTCAGTCCCCAGAGACGTGCTAATGAGGGTCCACTTTTACCACATAAAGGAAAAACTCCTCATGGGAGTAAAAGCTAAAACACCTTTACCAGCTCCCTATACTGAAATTCAATTCTTCCCAGATCTGTCTAAGTACACTCTCCAGATGAGAAGACAGATGAACCCGATCACTAAATGTCTACAAAATCACAAAATACCATATAAATGGCGATACCCAGCCACCATACTCTTAGTGCGCAATGGTCAAAACCATACCATCGGAAATCTTGACAAAGGCCTAAAACTCCTCCACTCCTGGGGAATAATTCCAGAACTGCCAAAAGAAACCCCTCCAGACAAAGGCCCCACTGCACCCCGTAGGCACCTGGAGCACACTTTCCACTGAAGGATGATCCTTTCAATGCTACCCACGGCCACCGATCGTCATTACAGCTCCCCTGAGCGCTGACAGCTTGTTACTCCTGATCTCTTCTTCCCGTGTCATTAACTTTGTGCACCCCATTTAGAGGAAATCACGGTGCTCAGCACCCCCTCTTAGTCACCATTTGCTATACCCATAGCGAAAAGTTACACCGAATCACCCACCAGCAGAGTATCCAACTGATACTGTTTCCAGTTATTATTTTATCTCTGGTTATTTTTTTTTTTTTATTTACTTACTTTTTTTTCTCTCTAATTTTGAACCTGATGTTCTCCTACTGAATTCTACTACTGTGCTCCTTAACATATTGCTCTATTCGCAGTCTTACAGTCCACCCTCCATACAGCTAACCAGGCAACCACAAGCCTGCAACTAAATCTCGCCTTCAAGCCACTGCAGGGACACGCCGCATCACCCTTCTACTGGCATAAACGACTTCCGAATCTAGGACCCCAGCTCACCTTCACCTGACTTCTGCCTCCAGATCTCCTCTGAACCTCAAGATCATCTAACCGTAAGTGCCATCTGCACCGCTCAACACCCTTACCACCACAAGATGACGCTCACTATTCTATCATTAAACACCAATGGGTTAAACCACCCCGCCAAACGCCACTCACTTTGGAAAACTGCCGCAGAACTCCATTGTGACATTCTGTGTGTCCAGGAAACACACCTGATACCACACCATTCCTCCCTCTGTAAAAACTATCAATTTCCCCATATTTTTCACGCATCACACTCCCTGAAAACCAGAGGAGTCATGATCGCAATTAAGGACACTGTTGACTTCCACCTATTAGATGTACTCACTGATCCTGAGGGTCGTTATATCATTCTAATATGCATCATTAACAAAGTGACTTACTCTATCATAAATGTCTATGCCCCAAACTTTCGTCAAATGAAATTTCTTCGTAAAGTTCTTAAAGCAGCCAGACCTATCCAAAAGGGTCACATGATTCTATGTGGAGACTTCAATCAAGTCCCAGATGCAACCATGGACTCCACGTCAGCAACAAAAAGAAGGGAATCACCTCTAAAAGCATTTTTACCCTCCCACGACCTATATGATGTTTGGCGATGCCATCATGGCTCAGAACGGGACTTCACTTTTTTTTCTCCCAGACACAATTCGTATTCGAGAATTGACCTTTTTCTCACTGATAAATGTATTCTACAAAAAATATCTAGCTCTGTGATCCACACCACGACATGGTCGGACCATGCCCCTATCCCAATTACAATCCAAGACTCCAACCTACAACACAACACTTTTTTATGGCGAGTAAACAACTTTATCATTCAACATGACAAATATGCCCCAGAAATATCTGAACAAATCACTGACTTTTTCACACTAAACAAGGGCTCAGTGCCCGACCCTGCCGTGGTGTGGAGCACGCATAAGGCGTATATGAGGGGGATGCTAATTAAACTGAGCTCCCATCATAAACGGAAGAGGACGCAGCGCATAGACGAACTGACAGCTCAAATAACAGCCCTAGAATCAAGACATAAAAAAACCCCTCATGACTCTCAGACGAATCAACTTCTATCCCTACGACAGGAATTCAGGTCCTTACTCCTGCACTCATATGAATTCCTTTTAAGGAAAGTTAAAGCATCTACCTATTCCACCTCGAATAAAGCAGGAAAGAAATTAGCACAACGCATCAAAGGTAGACGCACAAAATCTAAAATTAATCAACTGATCCACCCACACACGAAAATCTCTCTAAGTAATCCCCAAGATATAGCTGATGCCTTTAGCACATATTATGGAGATTTATATAACCTAAAAAGAGACCCTCATACCCCACAACCCACACTAACTGACATAGACGCATTCCTCGACAAAATAAATCTACCCAGACTGACTATGGACCAACTATCCGTCCTTAACGCACCCTTCACCGAACATGAAATTAAAAATGCCATAACCTCACTACCCAATGGAAAAGCACCAGGACCAGACGGCTTGACCGGGGAATACTATAAACAATTCGCCCCACAGTTAACACCTCACCTCACCGACCTTTTCAACAACGCTGCCTCCTCTTCCAATTTCCCCAATGAATATTTAAAAGCTTTGATTATAACGCTACCGAAACCAGGGAAGCAGCCGGACACCCCACAAAATTTCCGCCCAATCTCATTATTAAACCTAGACCTAAAAATTTACGCAAAAACAATTGCAACAAGACTAATTGCAATCATGCCCACCCTTATCCACCAAGACCAAACCGGGTTCACGAAAGGCAGACAGACTTCTGACGCCACTAGACGGATGATTAACCTCATCCACCATATAGAATGCACTGGAACGCCTTCTCTGCTTCTATCTCTAGATGCAGAGAAGGCGTTCGATAGAGTCCATTGGTCTTACTTGAGGGCGGTTCTACAGAAGTTTGGGTTCCAGGGCACTATTCTGAGCGCCATCATGGCACTCTACTCCACACCTGAGGCCCAGGTATATGTAGAGGGCATGCTCTCACGCCCATTCTCCATTACTAATGGCACCCGACAGGGGTGCCCCCTGTCCCCCCTCATATTCAATATGCTAATGGAACCACTTGCGGAACATGTCCGCTCCCACCCACAAATCTCAGGCCTAAAAATTGGTAACTCCCACCATAAAATAAGTCTTTTCGCCGACAATGTAATTCTCATCCTTACCAACCCGACTGCTTCCCTGGGTGAAGTGCAAAAACTGCTAGACTGGTTCAGCTCGGTATCGTACTATAAAGTGAATACGACTAAGTCCTTTATACTAGACATTAATATTGACGCCACCACGAAAAACCTTTTACAGCTACAATACCCATTTGCGTGGGCCGACACTGACATTACCTACTTAGGCATTCAACTACCACGGAAAACCAAACACATATACCAATACAACTTCTTACCCCTTCTCCAACACATTCAAGCGACATCACAACAAATATCAAAACACGAAATTTCATGGACAGGTAGACTTGCAGCATTCAAGATGATATGCCTCCCCCAAATCTTGTACCACTTCAGAGCTCTACCCATCCCTCTACCTGTCTCCTTCTTTAGAACTCTTCGTACAATCTTTAACAAATTTCTATGGAAAGACAAAAAGCCAAGGTGTGCCCACTCCACTCTGACTAAACACAAACTAGCGGGAGGTACGGGTTCCATAGATTTTGAGGATTATCACTTGGCAACCATCCTAGCCCAACTTCCCTCCTGGTTTCAAACCCATCCGTCAACACAATGGGGACAAATAGAGAAGGCTTCACTCACCCACTCTAACCTTACAACATGGATACTTAGCATACCGCTAGGCACCATAATCCCAACTGCTATATCACCAACTATGAAAGCCACGGCTCAAGCATGGAAGAAACTGTCAACCCTCTCGCCATCTACCCCCACAATGATGCAACCCCATATCCCCTTAAGCGCCTTGCTACACCTAATGCCTGAACTATCATTATCAACATGGAACCTCAATGGCATCCATTATCTACACGAGCTATTACATGACAACCACATCAAACCATTCCCCCAACTACAATCAGAATACGCTCTGCCTTCGATTGAATACTATACCTACCTCCGCATACGCCACTGTCTGAAAACTATCCCCATCCCTCTATACTGTATCCAATCTAAAACCTGGGACTACCTCACTAACCCTACCACGAAAACAAAAGGAATCTCTTACTTTTACAACATCATACACCAAAAATGCATCTTCTCAAAAATGAAACCACACCACAGGTGGGACACTGATCTTGCGTACACCTACTCAAATGATCAATGGCAACATGCCCTCAAGTCCATATATACAGCCACCAAATGCGCGGCCCTCTGGGAAATGACCCAGAAGATATCTCTGCGCTGGTACATGACACCAGCTAAAATAACATCCTTTAACCCACAAATTCCCAACACTTGTTGGAGATGCAAATCCTCCTCAGGTGACCTGTTTCATGTATTCTGGGCATGTTCTGCCCTTAAGAAATACTGGGAAAATATTTTCCATCTAATATCACAAGTAACCCGCACCAGGATCCATCCACAACCGGCGCTTGCAATCTTAAACTTAAATATAGAAGAAATACACCCCACATCCAGACTTATAATCACACATATTCTACTGGCGGCCAGACTCAATATTGCTAGACAATGGAAGTCCGACAATCCCCCGACATTAACACAAGTTGTAGACACCGTAGCCCTGCACTACAGCTATGAGATAACAACTGCAGAATACACAGGCCATGCAGCACGAGCACACAAAAACTGGCAACCATGGACTGATTGGACTAAAACTGCACACCCCACATAATAGCACAACATCTTAGATCTCACTTTCTTGACCGAGCAATATGTGTAACTCTACTGGGAGACATTTCTACTCAAATCACAAAGTTCTTAATAGACAAATATGGTGAACATGTTTGGATATGCGGAAAGGCCTCTCCGCTTCAGGGGCACTAAAGATCCCACATGGGGTGCCCCTCCAGCGGAATGGCCTAAATGTACTCAATAACACCCCCACCAATACATGTTTACTACTGGTTACATTTAAACACTGTTTGTAAACTTATGTTTATATGTTTATATCACATATGTTTAATCAAACGTCGTTGCACGACGTACAATCTCGAAATTGTACTTTGTATTTCCTTTGAAAAATCAATAAAAATGATAAACATAAAAAAAGAATTGCAGCAACCTTATGGGGATCCATCTTGATCCCTTCCACGGAGATAATTAGCCCCAAGAATGTAATATTCTCTTGCTCGAACTTGCACTTTTCAGCCTTAGCGTACAAGCCATGTAACCGAAGTCGAGCTAAAACACATTTAACATATCTGCAATGGGATTCCAGGGAAGAAGAAAAGGTGAGAATGTCATCTAAGTAGACTATGACGAATAGATCCAAATAGTCCCGGAAAACATCATTTATGAAGTACTGAAAAGTTGCAGGGGCATTACATAGTTTAAAGGGCATCACCATGTATTCAAAGTGCCCGAAGCGAGTGCGGAAAGCTGTCTTCCACTCATCCCCTTTTCTGATGCAAACTAGGTTGTAAGCCCCTCGGAGATCTAATTTGGTGAAAATAGTAGCAGTCCCCAGTCTCTGGAATAATTCTGGTACCAAGGGGAGAGGGTACCGATTTTTAACAGTTATTTTATTGAGTTGACGGTAGTCTATACAAGGACAAAGAGAGTGATCCTTTTTTTCAACAAAAAAGATGCCTGCACCTGCTAGGCATGTAGAGGGCCGGATGAAACCCTTTTCTAGGTTCTCGTTGATGTATGCTTTTAGTGCTCCTTGCTCCAGCTCGGTCAAAGGAAATATCCTGCCAAAGGGAACTTCGGCTCCGGGAAGGAGCTCGATGGGGCAATCGTAAGCCCGATGAGGAGGAAGGGTTTCAGCCCCTTTTTTACTAAAGACATCTAAAAAGTCATGATAGACCTTGGGGACCGCCTGGAATAACTCAGAATCAGTGTTGAGACATAACAGAGCAGGGATTCACCA
This sequence comes from Lithobates septentrionalis, assembly GCA_037952835.1. Lineage (NCBI taxonomy): Eukaryota > Metazoa > Chordata > Amphibia > Anura > Ranidae > Lithobates > Lithobates septentrionalis. Next base: position 300,980 of record JBBDGP010001294.1, read on the forward strand.
GAGTCCTTCAAAGTGCAGAACTGTTGACAGTACTGAGAGGAAAACGTAATTTCTCCTGTGACCCAGTTGATAGTAGGGTTATGGGCTTGTAGCCACGGCATGCCAAGAATAATAGGAAATAAAGGAGAAGTGATGATGTCCAGGCGAAGCAGTTCTTGGTGCAAGTTGAAGATGGTGACTGGAAGGGGAGCGGATTCTTGTATAACCGGCCCAGATTTTATTGCAGACCCGTCAGCCAGATGAATAGAGAGTCCATGGGCCTTGTACGCAGTGGGATCTGGTGTTTAGTTGCAAAGGATGAGTCCAAAGAGCAGCTGCAAGCCCCGGAGTCAATGATAGCGGGAACCTGTAAAGTCTTTCCTGGGAGCTGCAAAGATATAGAAAGAGTCAAGTGAGCGGAAGTCTTAGGCCAAGCAGTCACATCACCAGAGGAGACATACAGGCACTTACGGAGTTTGTTAGGACAGTTCCTGACATAGTGTCCGGGTTCCCCGCAGTACAGGCACAGGTTGTTAGCCCGGCGACGTTGGCGTTCCTCCGTCGTGAGAGATGGGCGGAGGACTCCAAGTTGCATGGGCTCAGAGGTATCAGGTGTAACAGCAGGACTAGAGGTGGGTGCAGGATGGGTATAGCTGGGGACCCTAGGCAACATCCAGGTTGGGCGAGTAGGCCCAGCACCTCTTTCTGCTCTTCGCTCCCTCAACCGTCGGTCGATCTGTATGGCAAGATTAATCAAGGCATCCAGAGTCAGAGGAATTCCCACTTGGGCCAGTTCATCTTTTAAAGGGTCGGAAAGTCCCATACGGAACTGGTAGCGGAGGGCAGCGTCATTCCAGTCCGTGTCTGAACTCCATCAGCGGAATTCCGCAACGTAGTCCTCTACTGCCCTACGCCCTTGTTGAAGGGTGTGCAGGGCGGCTTCTGCGGTTGCAGAAAGCTGTGAGTCCTCATATAGCTGGGCCATTGCATCAAAGAAGGTGGTTAAATTGGTCAACATCTCGGCTTTCAGTTCCAGAAGGCGGTGAGCCCATGTTTGGGGGTCACCCAGGAGTAGTGAGATCACAAAACCTACTTTGGTGGCTTCAAGTGAGAAGGTGCGAGGTTGAAGGGCGAAGTACAGTTCGCATGCATTCCGGAATGCCCTGAATTTACTTTGTTCTCCAGAAAACTTTTCAGGAGTGGGAACCCTTGGTTCAGGTGGCAGCATCACTACTGTAGGGGAAGTAGTACTGCTAGCAGAGGTAGATGGCAGAGAAGATCCCTGGGTCTCAGTGGGACCAGACAGTACTTGGACCCGTTCTTCCAGACATGTATATCCTTCCTGGAGACTCTTAACAGCCTGTGTAAGGCCGGCCAGGTGCATACAAAGTTCTTCCATAGGAGAGGCTCCCTGCTCGGGCTCGGTCATGGCTGTCTGCTACTGTCACGTACCTTGTGGACAAGCCCGACTTGCAGGGGATGGCCTCTCTTGCGACTCCGACTCGAGGGCCCTGGTAGGGTATACAGGAAGCACAAGAGTCAGGAGTGGCACGAGTGCCTGAAGGGATCAACAGCAGGAGGTAGGTCTGGAACTCTGGAAACACTGTGCAGTGGAGATTAAGCTGAGCTGGTAGGTAGACTGGAACACTGGTGCAGCAGACTGGAACCACACAGCAGACTGGAACTGGATAGCAGGCTGGAACACACAGGACAGCAGACTGGAACCACACAGCAGATTGGAACTGGATAGCAGGCTGGAACACACAGGACAGCAGACTGTAACACTGGTGCAGCAGACTGGAAGGTCAGACAAGCCGGATCGATAGCCAAGCAGACTGTGGATGAGCCGAAGTGTTAGGCAGAAGAGTGGTGAGACAAGCCGGGGTCGGATGCAGGCAGAAAGCAGGGATGGTCGGAGACAAGCCGGGATCAGATGCAGGCAGACAGCTAGGATAATCAGGAACAAGCCGGGTCTAGTACAGGAAACAGGTTCTCAGGAAGTGCACACGTAACGCTGTAGACAGACAGCAAGATTCTGATGTGACAGATCAGTTTAAATAGCCCGCCTGGTGTGTGCGCGCATGCGCGCGACTGCCCGCACAGGGTGTCTGATACTGACAGGACTTTCCTGACAGGGACACTGCAACTACATTTGCACAGATTACCTGTGGTACAGTGACAATACCTTAGTGAGCAGGTGGTTTTAATTTTTTCTGTATATGCCTGGTCCTCTAGGGGACCACGGGCCTTTGGCCTATTTCCATTCATCCTGCTCCTACTGTCTATATATGTTTGTTAACACAGCAACTGGGTGACCCCATTCACCTTCACAGTGAATTTTTAAAGCTGCTAGACACCTTGCCTGTGGCAATCTTTGCCTATTTTGGTGGGCCATTCCAGTTTACATGGCTTACAAAGTAGGGGACAATATAGATTGGGAGATACAGGCAGCCTTTACTAGGGATCAGGAACCAGAGGGGGCAGATAATGAGCAGATCAAGCATCTATTCAAACAACATAAAAAATTAACTCTAAAGTATCTCAATCAAAAATGGCATATCTCTTCCCTGGAATTCCATATTAAATTTGGTGTAATCCCAAGGGGGCTATGTGAAAAGGTAGTGCCAATGGAATATTTACACACATCAAGATTTTTGGACAACTGGAAGGCCAAATGTCTAGAACATGGACTTTCAGCCTGGGTTCACACATGTGCGGTGCGAATTGAAGCTCAGGTTTCACTAGGAAGATAAAAATCAGTTGTTCAAAGGTTTCTCAGCGTTGTAGCTGCGGATCAGTGAGCAGGGAGAGGGGGGAGAGGAGGAGGTGTACTGAGGAGAAGGAGAAAATCCATGTTCAGAACGCAATGCATCTGCGAATCAGATGCGTTCCCAAAGGAGATAGTGGGCTTGTAATTTGCACCGCAATGCCCAAAAAACGCACGCGTTTTTTGAGCAATGCGCAGTGCGAATGCAACGCACATATGTGAACCAGATACATTCAAATGAATGTATTTTAAAATGTCCTGCGAATTGGATGCCGTGTAAGCCGCATCTAATTTGCATTAGTGTGAACGGGGGCTCAATTGTCCAGATGATTGTTGACGAAGAAAAGTCCCAATTAGATGAGCTTAAACTAGAGCTAGATCAGAGCAGTAAACTGCTAGAACCCCTTCAGGGAGAACCTGACTTTGATAAACATAACGAGATCCTCAAAAAAGAAATTGAGAAGGTCCAGGATAAAGGATAATTAAGCAACAAAAATTTAGAAATAACCTGGATGACTGGGAAAAGGGTGAGGTCTTTGACCTCACAATTCCAAGGGGCCATAGTCAGACTAGACGTAACAAACAAAGATCCACTACTCGATCTAGGAACAGACAGCATTCTTCAGAAAGTGACAATGGAGACTATACTAAATCTGTTGGCTTTGCACATGAGGTAGAAATAAATTATATCCACTTAGACCCTTTAGGGAACTATCCTGGTGAGAATAGACTAAAAAGGAAAAGACAGAGGAAGAGGAAGAGTGGAGAGAGGAGGGGGAAGAAGGGGAGGGGGGAGCTCTACCAAGGGGACAATCCCCAAAACTCAGAGACAGATGAGGACACGCAGCAGCAAATACTAGCTGGTGGCGAAACCTCGGCCTCCATAGCACCCTCCGCTACATATATGAGGATTATTAATCTAACTTCCCACTTGAGGAAAGGACATAAGGACATAAACCTTTTTCTACGTAAGGTGATTTACTGCATTTGGCATGCTGGCCACGAGAAGGACAGTACACAGGATGACAAATCAATTTATGTGACTCCCGAAGATAAATAAGAAGGGCAAGCTTTAGAGAACCTGTTAGCCCTTCTGGATGAACAGATAGGAGATAAGGATGAACCTGATCCAGATAGGTCTAGAAGACCTAGCAACCTCTATATAAAATAAACCAAATGCCCCCTATATATAAACATCACTGGATGAAGATTTTCCTCGATCTGGTTAAGGGCGACCTAAATCTACTTGACTGGTCGTGGCGTGGTTTTTGACAACTTATCCAGAGATGAAAGAAAGGCAATGCGTGAACTGGAGCAGGCAGGGGATTTGATAATCAAAAATAGTGATAAGGGGGGCAACGTTGTCTACGGATATGTATGAAAAAGAAATCTTCAGGCAACTGAGCGATACTTCCACAGACAAAAGATTGACATCGAACCCCTTTCCTGCCCTAGTTGTCAGCCTGAATCAAAAACTTCTCCTGGCCTATGAAGCTAATCTTCTGATCAAAAAGGAATGGGACTATCTAAAGGTGGGGGAGTATAACAACCCCACTTTTTATGTGATTCCTAAACTGCATAAATCTCTTATCAAACCCAACGGGGAGACCTATCGTCTCGGCGATAATGGGCTCACTTGAAAAAATAGGCAAATATGTAGACAGATTTATTAAAAACCTGGTGACTTCACTGCCCTCTTATGTCCAGGACACACGAGATGTCCTGATCAAACTACAGAATCTGGAGGTTCCCCCTGGGTCCCTACTTGTTGGGATCGACGTGGAGTCACTCTACACATCGATACCCCATGAGTGGGGCTTCAGGGCAGCTTCCTTTTTTCTAGAAACTACTCACCCGTAATTTGGGGCTCAGAGTGAATTTTATTCTAGAGCTCCTGGAATTTGCTTTAGTAAATAACTATTTCCAATTGTTAAATAGTTACTACCAACAGACTAGGCACCAATTTTTCTCAGTGGGGTACTTACCTGGCTGAGATACATCAACGACATCTTGGTGGTGTGAAAGGGGCAAGAGGAGCAACTCATTGAGCTCCTCTTGTCGCTAAATAACAATGCAAGAAATATTAGGTTGACCTATGTGATTGATCTGAACACAATTTCTTTCCTCGATTTACAAATTTTTATCGACGGTGGGAGAATAAATACCTGTACCTATAGAAAACCCACTGCTGCAAATACACTGACTTCCAGTCATCATCCAGAACATCTGATCATGGGAATCCCTGTGGGTCAGTTCCTTCGGTTACGTCGGAATTGCTCCAGGGATGACGACTTCCACAATAAAGTGGTAGAGATGTCCAGGTGATTTAGGGATATGGGCTACCCCAATAAAGTCATTTATTGCCCGTAAAAGGGCATGGACAAAATATAGGAGGAACCTGCTGACAAAGAAGCAGGGAACCCCCAGGACAATAGGCAAGGATCCTCCCTTAAGGATAATCACAACATATGGGTTCCAATGGACCCATGAAGTGAGGAGTATTTTACAAAAACACTGGGGCATCCTAACCAAATCCCCCGCACTAGTTGACATTGTGGGCCCCCATCCTCAACTAGTTGTGAGGAAGGCCAGGAATCTTGTGTAAAAAAATGCAACATCTGTATTTTTACCCAAACACCACAACCTACCCCAGGATAGCATTACAGCGGGAACAGAAGAAAAAAAATACTTTTTATGTGCCCTTTCTCTGAGCCTGTATTGATTTATGCTACTGATACACTGTGACCAAGACCTAGACCTGATTCTTTCTCCCATGGCTTTGCAACCTCACTGCCAAAACAAAATGTTGATCAATTACTGTTCCTTTTTTCAAAAGAAACAAACAACCAGTATTCATATGCTTTGACCTATAGTACAGACAGTATAGATGGTCGTTATACAGATAAAATATCAATAGTGCTAAAACATGTTATGCTCTACTCACCGGTGCACCTGGCCTAAGGCTTTTGAATTATTGAATGTTGGCCCTAAAACATTATAACCTTACTTACTGTTCCTTATTTGACAATTGGGAAGGCACAGCTGGGTTGATTTACTAAAATTGGAGTGCAAAATCTGGGGCAGCTGTACATGGTAGCCAATCAGCTTCTAACTTCAGCTTGTTAAACTAAACTTTGACAAAAAAAACCCTGAAAGTTGATTGGTTTCTATGCATAATTGCTCCAGATTTTGCACTCACACAGTGATTCTGCCAGTGACATAGATATAAGATTATGAACAGCTTAAAAACCAAGGATCAAAACCGAAGACCTCGCTACATTATTTTAATGCATTAGACTGAGATAATTTAAAGGGGTTGAAAATCCTCAAGGTTTTTCACCTTAATGCATTCAGTGCATTAAGGTGAAAACCCTTCTGTAGTGCAGGAGCCCCCCTTTTACTTACCTGAACCTGATCATTCCACGGGGACAAGCACAGAAACAGATGCTGTCTTGGGTCCTCATTGCATAGATTGATAGCAGCACAGCCATTGGCTCCTGCTGCTGTCAATCAAATCCAGTGACAGGGGAGCTGGGGGACGGGGCAAAGTCCTGCTGTCTGTGTCAATGGACGCAGCAGTAGGACTCTGGAGCATGTCCACACGGGTGTCCCCTTTAAATGCGGGTCTCTGAGGGGGCATTCGATGCGGGAAGGAGCCTGGAGCACCACTGAGAGACCCCAGAAGAGGAGGATGAGGGTCAGTGATTATACTTTCAGATTATCTTGCAAGTTTATTAGAGAAAATATTCAGGGTAAAATAATTCAATTAAATTCCTTTCACTTTCTTGATTTCTGAACAATAAAGTAAGGTGATAACAGAATTTGACAAGAGTCTGTGTTGAATATCATGTCAAGTAATGAATCAGTTGATTGACAGGTGACTCTATCAGTTGCTTGAAATTAACAATGTATCAGAGCTAAACAGTCCTAGAAAATCTGCATTTAATCCAGATGGAATTTACCCAGGCATTGTGAATTTGCTATGAAAAATAGAAATTCAATTAGTTTATTATTGTGTAAATGGCTCTGGAGTACATTTCTTGCAATAATTACCATATATTATTTAAATTGCTTTTATTGTTTGGGTTTTGGCTTGAAAGTTGCACCATTATCTCATTACCTTGAGTCCATATAATGTTTTCCCAAGCATTGCTTTGATGTTATTCCAGTTTTGGGTATAGTTATTTTAGTATTCGGTATAGTTGGGAACTAGAGTAGTTTCAAGTTTTTGGTATAGCTGAAAGGATTAAAGTTTCTGTCAGATTTTTATTACTGCTATTCCTTTTACGTGATTCACTCCTAACTAGGAATGAGCAAATCTGCCCCTTTCATGGCACCTCCTGCTCTCCATGGTGGCGGCGGCTTCCCCCTGCTCGGCGGCCTCACGTTCTCCTGCTCTCCACGGCAGTGGCAGCCTCCCCCTGCTTGGTGGCCTCACGTTCTCCTGCTTTGCACTGCGGCTGCTTCCGTTTCCTTCCTCCTCCTCAGCGGTTAATCGTGAGTCTTCTCTTTTCGGCCAATCAGAAAACGGGTCTCACACCTGCTTCTGATTGTGCGGATTGAGGATCAGTGTTTCAACAGCGAATATTCATTCACTGTTGTAACACACCTGGGTGAGCTCCAAGTCGCATGCTCTACGACCCGAGCCCACCCTATTTTGAAGCCTATTAGAGCCTCTGGCTCTAATCAGATGCTTTAAAAAATACCCCTGTCACTGTAATTAATTTGCCCCGAAAGGGGCCGGATGCATGAATAGAGGGTGGAGGCCATAGATAGATTCATGCTATGCACAATCTATCTAGAATCTGGACCTTCTTTTGCTATGGAGCAGTGACGACCTGTCCATTAGGGGCGCCGGGCTCCGCCCCCTCTCTCACGCCACCCCCCTTATTTATAATGGATAGATTCATGCTATCGATTATGCATAAGGTGGGTGGCGTGAGAGAGAGGGGGTGGTGCCCGGAGCCCCTAATGGACGGGCTGTCACTGCTCCATAGCAAAAGAAGGTCCAGATTTCTGTTTTTATTACAGTTATAGAGGAAACCATACTTTCCACAGTAACAGTTATGAAAAAATAAATAAAAATAATAAAAAATGTTTGAAAGGTTGATTAAAGTGGCTGTAAAGGCAGAAGGTTTTTTTATTTTAATGCATTCTATGCAATAAAATAAAATGCCTTCTGTGTGCAGCAGCTCCCCTCAGCCCCCCTAATACTTACCTAAGCCCCATCTCTATCCAGTGATGTCCACGAGTGCCTCAGCCATCCGGGACTCTCCCTGACTAAGAATAAGACAACACCCCCCAGTTCGGTTCGCAGCAGAACATGCGAACAGGCAAAAAATTTGTTCAAACATGCGAACACTGTTAAAGTCTATGGGACAGGAACATGCATAATTAAAAGTGCTAATTTTAAAGGCTTATATGCAAGTTATTGTCATAAAAAGTGTTCGGTGACCTGGGTCCTGCCCCAGGGGACATGTATCAATGCAAAAAAAAGTTTTAAAACAGCCGTTTTTGCAGAGACAGTGATTTTAATAATGCTTAAAGTGAAACAATAAAAGTAAAATATTCCTTTAAATTTCATACCTGGGGGGTGTCTAAAGTATGCCTGTAAGGTGGTGCATGTTTACCGTGTTTAGAACAGTCCGAGAGCAAAATTACATTTCTAAAGGAAAAAAGTCATTTAAAAGTACTCGCGGCTATAATGAATTGTCGGTCCCGGCAATACACATAAAAGTCATTGAAAATAACGGCATGGGATTCCCCCACAGTCCATTACCAGGCCCTTTGGCTCTGGTATGAATATTAAGGGGAACCCCGAACCAAAATTTAAAAAAAAAATTGCGTCGGGGTCCCCCCAAAATGCATGCCAGACCCTTCAGGTCTGGTATGGATTTTAATGGGAACCCCGCGCCAAAATTTAAAAACAAAATGGAGTGGGGGTCCCCCCAAAAATCCATACCAGACCCTTATCCGAGCGCGCAACCTGGCTGGCCGCAGGAAAAAAAGGGGGGACGAGAGAGCGCCCCCCCTCCTGGACAGTACTAGGCCACATGCCCTCAACATGGGGAGGGTGCTTTGGGGTAGCCCCCCAAAGCACCGTGTCCCCATGTGGATGGGGACAAGGGCCTCATCCCCACAACCCCTACCCGGTGGTTGTGGGGGTATGCAGGCTGGGGGCTTATCAGAATCTGGAAGCCCCCTTTAACAAGGGGACACCCAGATCCTGGCCCCCCATGTGACTTGGTAATGGGGTACAAATGTACCCCTACCATTTCACAAAAAAGTGTCAAAAATTTAAAAAAAGACCCCGGGGTGTCAGAGGGGGGCGGGGTCACCCATTTACGTAAATGGGTGACCCCGCCCCCTCTGACACCACGGGGAAAGCCATAGGGAAGTCCCCGTGCATCAGAGGGGGGCGGGGTCACCAGGTGGCCCCGCCCTCAGTTATATAAGAGCTGTCAGAAGAACAGAAGCGTCACACAGCGGGAGACTCCCATTGAGGCGGATCGTCCGGAGGACGAATAGGGGAAGGAGAAGCCAAAAGAAGATGCCAGAGAAGACCGGAGGAAGAAGCAGAGGACCGGAGGAAGAAGCGGGAGAAGAACAAGATGGAGGAAGAAGAAGAAAACCGAAGGAAGACCAGAAGAAGATGGAAGTAGAAGCGGGGAAAGAAGAAGACATTAATAAAGAAATTGTCAAAAACTGGTTATTGTCTTTTTTAACATTTTTTACACTTTTTTTGTGAAATGGCATGGGTACATTTGTACCCCATTACCAATTCACACAGAGGGGGACTGGGATCTGAGGGTCCCTTTGTTAAAGGGGGCTTCCAGTTTCCAAAAAGCCCCCCGGCCTGCATACCCCCACAACCACCAGTCAAGGGTTGTGGGGATGAGGCCCTTGTCCCCATCAACATGGGGACACGGTGCTTTGGGGGGCTACCCCAGAGCACCCTCCCCATGTTGAGGGCATGTGGCCTGGTACAGTTCGGGAAGGGGGGCGCTCTCTCGTCCCTCCCTCTTTTCCTGCGGCCTGCCAGGTTGTGTGCTCGGATAAGGGTCTGGTATGGATTTTTGGGGGGACCCCCACGCCATTTTTTTAAATTTTGGCATGGGGTTCCCCTTAAGGTCCATACCAGACCTGAAGGATCTGGTATGGATTATGAGGGTGACCCCCACGCCATTTTTTTTTTACATTTTGGTGCAGGGTTCCCCTTAATATCCATACCAGACCTGAAGGGCCTGGTATGGAATTTGGGGGGACCCCCACACAATTTTTTTTTTAATTTGGATTCGGGGTTCCCCTCAATATTTATACCAGACCCAAAGGGCCTAGTAATGGACTGTGGGGGAATCCCATGCCGTTTTTTTCAATGACTTTTATGTGTATTGCCAGGACCGACAATTCATTATAGCCGCGAATAGTTTTAAAATACTTTCTTTCCTTTAGAAATGTCATTTTGCTCTTGGACTGTTCTAAACACGGGAAACATGTGCCACTTTACAGGCATACTATAGACACCCCCCAGGTATGAAATTTAAAGGAATATTTCACTTTTATTGTTTCACTTTAAGCATTATTAAAATCACTGCTCCCGAAAAAACAGCTGTTTTTAAAACTTTTTTTGCATTGATACATGTCCCCTGGGGCAGGACCCAGGTCCCCAAACACGTTTTATGACAATAACTTGCATATTAAGAAGAAAACCGAAGGAAGACCAGAAGAAGATGGAAGTAGAAGCGGGGAAAGAAGAAGACATTAATAAAGAAATTGTCAAAAACTGGCTATTGTCTTTTTTAACATTTTTTACACTTTTTTTGTGAAATGGCATGGGTACATTTGTACCCCATTACCAATTCACACAGAGGGGGACTGGGATCTGAGGGTCCCTTTGTTAAAGGGGGCTTCCAGTTTCCAAAAAGCCCCCCGCCCGCATACCCCCACAACCACCAGTCAAGGGTTGTGGGGATGAGGCCCTTGTCCCCATCAACATGGAGACACGGTGCTTTGGGGGGCTACCCCAGAGCACCCTCCCCATGTTGAGGGCATGTGGCCTGGTACGGTTCGGGAAGGGGGGCGCTCTCTCGTCCCTCCCTCTTTTCCTGCGGCCTGCCAGGTTGTGTGCTCGGATAAGGGTCTGGTATGGATTTTTGGGGGGACCCCCCACGCCATTTTTTTAAATTTTGGCATGGGGTTCCCCTTAAGGTCCATACCAGACCTGAAGGGTCTGGTATGGATTTTGAGGGTGACCCCCACGCCATTTTTTTTTTACATTTTGGTGCAGGGTTCCCCTTAATATCCATACCAGACCTGAAGGGCCTGGTATGGAATTTGGGGGGACCCCCACACAATTTTTTTTTTTAATTTGGATTCGGGGTTCCCCTCAATATTTATACCAGACCCAAAGGGCCTAGTAATGGACTGTGGGGGAATCCCATGCCGTTTTTTTCAATGACTTTTATGTGTATTGCCGGGACCGACAATTCATTATAGCCGCGAATAGTTTTAAAATACTTTCTTTCCTTTAGAAATGTCATTTTGCTCTTGGACTGTTCTAAACACGGGAAACATGTGCCACTTTACAGGCATACTATAGACACCCCCCAGGTATGAAATTTAAAGGAATATTTCACTTTTATTGTTTCACTTTAAGCATTATTAAAATCACTGCTCCCGAAAAAACGGCTGTTTTTAAAACTTTTTTTTGCATTGATACATGTCCCCTGGGGCAGGACCCAGGTCCCCAAACACGTTTTATGACAATAACTTGCATATTAACCTTTAAAATTAGCACTTTTGTTTTCTCCCACAGACTTTTAAAGGGTGTTCCGCGGCTTTCGAATTTGCCGCAAATACCCCATATTTTCGTTATTCGGCGAACGGGCGAACAGGCAATGTTCGAGTCGATCTCATGTTCGACCCAAACATAAAGCTCATCCCTACTCCTGACACAGCTGAGACTGGCAGTTAGCCAATCAGAAGAGAGGGGGTGGGGCCAAACAACAGCTCCATGTCTGAATAAATACACAGAGTAGCAGCTTGGCCCGGGTGCCGCTATAGCAAGTTGCTTGCTGTGTAGGTACTCAACAGGAGGGAGGAGCCAGGAGCTCCAGCCAGGGACCTGAGAAGAGGAGGATCCAGGCTGCCCTGTTATTTTTATAGAAAAAAAAATTAGACTTTACAATCACTTTAAGGAAAAAGTCACTTTAAAATTACACATGGGTAAAAAACAAAGTAATAATATGTATAGCAAATCAAGCCTTGAAATTCAATTTAGGTATTTCTATATTTGTCTAAAGTATTCTTAATCAGTCTCTCACACAAAAGAAAGATTCAAAGCACATAACTGTGACAAAAAGTGCTGTTCTATCTAACAACACATCCTTGTCTGCCAGTATTAAAGAAGAAGCAAACCAAAATCATTAACATCTCATATAATCTTTACGATTTTTAAATAATTCAAACAATATAAGGTAGTTTTGATTCCTTTTTAAAGCAGCTTCTAATAAAATAAAACATGGAAATCCTGCCTTGCTCAGGCACGTCCTGTTAGGGAGTGACAACACTATGTTCCTGTCTCCATATTGCTCACTGCATTGTCACCCTTTGACATGCACAACTCTAATGCCGTGTACACACGGGAGGACTTTTCGGCATCAAAGGTCCGACGGTCTTGCACACGCGATCACACCAAAGTCCGACGGATTCGTACGTGATGACATACGACCGGACTAGCTAGTAGCCAATAGCTGCCCTAGCGTCGGTTTTCATCCGTCGGACTAGCATACAGAAGAGCGGATTTTTCGACCGGACTCGAGTCTGTCGGAAAGATTTGAAACGTTCCAAATCTAAAGTCCGTCTGATTTTTGACCGAAAAAGTCCACTGCAGGTCCGATGAAGCCCACACACGGTCGGATTAATTCCGGATTAATTCCGTCGGACCAGGCCGGTTGAAAAGTCCGCCCGTGTGTACACCACATAAGGCTGGGTTTACACCAGTGTGAATTGCATGTGGGTTTCCCCACATCCAATTTATGTCAGGAGATTGTGACTGGCTCTGTAATGAGCTGGTTCACACATCTCTGGAGCGGCTCTGATCAATTGATCAACTTGGATACAACCAACCTGTTAGATTTTTCATTGGATTATTGCCAGCGGCCATACCCGCTAGCAATAATTAACATGTGTTCCCCCAGCAGGGATGGCTCCCTGCTCCTCTCTCTCTCTCTTACCTCGCCTCTCTCTCTCTCTGGGAGAACACAATAGCTCTGTGGGAGGGATTGAGCAATTTTCTTTCCTGCAACCCATGTTTGCAGTAAAGAAACTTGCATCATCTACGGCCAGCTTAATCAGACACGTCAAAGCTCATTGCTCTGGCATGTTCAACTATAGTTGCTATCAGGAAGCCAGCCCTGAGCAACAATGTGTGGCTGCAGAAATGAGTCCAAGTACACGGGAAGAGACTTCAAAGAGGATGGTGGAAATCAGCAGCACTGAAGTGCAAAAAACATTTATTCAGTAGGGTGTCCAACTATTTTAAGGGCTCAGTTGGGCTAGATGTGTTTGTCATGCTACATTTTCCAGCACACACATAGTTACATAGTTACATAGTTACATAGTAGGTGAGGTTGAAAAAAGACACAAGTCCATCAAGTCCAACCTATGTGTGTGATTATGTGTCAGTATTACATTACATATCCCTGTATATTGTGGTCATTCAGGTGATTATCTAATAGTTTCTTGAAGCTATCAATGCTCCCCGCTGAGACCACCGCCTGTGGAAGGGAATTCCACATCCTTGCCGCTCTTACAGTAAAGAACCCTCTACGTAGTTTAAGGTTAAACCTCTTTTCTTCTAATTGTAATGAGTGGCCACGAGTCTTATTAAACTCTCTTCTGCGAAAAAGTCTTATCCCTATTGTGGGGTCACAGTACAGTATTTGTAAATTGAAATCATATCCCCTCTCAAGCGTCTCTTCTCCAGAGAGAATAAGTTCAGTGCTCGCAACCTTTCCTCATAACTAAGATCCTTCAGACCCTTTATTAGCTTTGTTGCCCTTCTTTGTACTCGCTCCATTTCCAGTACGTCCCTCCTGAGGACTGGTGCCCAGAACTGGACAGCATACTCCAGGTGCGGGCGGACCAGAGTCTTGTAGAGCGGGAGAATTATCGTTTTATCTCTGCAGTTGATCCCCCTTTTAATGCATGCCAATATTCTGTTTGCTTTATTAGCAGCAGCTTGGCATTGCATGCCGTTGCTGAGCCTATCATCCACTAGGACCCCCAAGTCCTTTTCCATCCTAGATTCCCCCAGAGGTTCTCCCCCCAGTGTATAGATTGCATTCATATTTTTGACACCCAAATGCATTATTTTACATTTTTCTACATTGAACCTCATTTGCCATGTAGTCGCCCACCCCATTAATTTGTTCAGGTCTTTTTGCAAGATTTCCACATCCTGCGGAGAAGTTATTGCCCTGCTTAGCTTAGTATCGTCTGCAAATACAGAGATGGAACTGTTTATCCCATCCTCCAGGTCATTTATGAACAAATTAAATAGGATTGGTCCCAGCACAGAACCCTGGGGGACCCCACTACCCACCCCTGACCATTCTGAGTACTCCCCATTTATCACCACCCTCTGAACACGCCCTTGTAGCCAGTTTTCAATCCATGTACTCACCCTATGGTCCATGCCAACGCACCTTATTTTGTACAGTAAACGTTTATGGGGAACTGTGTCAAATGCTTTTGCAAAATCCAGATACACCACGTCTACGGGCCTTCCTTTATCTAGATGGCAACTCACCTCCTCATAGAAGGTTAATAGATTGGTTTGGCAAGAACGATTCTTCATGAATCCATGCTGATTACTGCTAATGATATCATTCTGATTACTAAAATCTTGTATATAGTCCCTTATCATCCCCTCCAAGAGTTTACATACTATTGATGTTAGGCTAACTGGTCTGTAATTCCCAGGGATGTTTTTTGGGCCCTTTTTAAATATTGGTGCTACATTGGCTTTTCTCCAATCAGCTGGTACCATTCCAGTCAATAGACTGTCTGTAAAAATTAGGAACAACGGTCTGGCAATCACCTGACTGAGTTCCCTAAGTACCCTCGGATGCAAGCCATCTGGTCCCGGTGATTTATTAATGTTAAGTTTCTCAAGTCTAATTTTAATTCCGTCCTCTGTTAACCATGTAGGTGCTTCCTGTGTTGTGTCATGAGGATAAACACTGCAGTTTTGGTTACTGAAGCCCCCCGATTCACTCGTGAAGACTGAGGAGAAGAATAAATTCAATACCTCTGCCATCTCCCCATCCTTTGTAACCAGATGTCCTTCCTCATTCTTTATGGGGCCAATATGGTCTGTCCTCCCTTTTTTACTGTTTACATACTTAAAGAATTTCTTGGGATTTTTTTTTGCTCTCCTCCGCTATGTGTCTTTCATGTTCTATCTTAGCCATCCTAATTGCACCCTTACATTTCTTATTGCATTCTTTATAAATTCTGAATGCTGTGGATGATCCCTCAACACCATATGCATAGTCAAGAAAAAATCCATTGTTCTCAACAGAACCAGTTCACATAAATAAATTATGTTTCAGAGCACTGGAAACACATCCTGCATTTTGTGTTCCTCAATTTTGCCATTCTGGATGTGCAGATACATGTAGACAGCTGTGGATCCTGTCACTGATTTACACAGGCTGAGTGGTTGCAGTTGTTTACACATTACACTGGTGATTTCAGCTGCAGGATTCCATTGATTCTTTCCCCTAGAATGTACTGACTGCCCTATTCGCAGGTGTAAATTTAGCACATTTAGAGTGTTTGTAAGTATTTGAGTTAAGTTGATTTACTTGTTGCTGTGATTTGTTGAGTATACTTTGCCTAGAAATAAAACTGGCAGACACATGAGAGTATGACGCTAAAGGATTTATGGGAAGTGGGTTCAGAAAACATCTGGACTCCTGTGACTTTTCAAACCACAATTCACAAGAGTATCTTGAAAATCTAGTAAGAGTAAACATGTGTGATATTTTTATAGCCTTGTCTTCCTTTCTTTTCATTTTCATTTGTAAAAGATAAAAGCACCATTAAAAGGCTCACTGACAGTAAAGACAGGCGAGGGATTCTATCTGACAGACTCAAGAGAGTTTGAAAGTTGCACATTTTTGTATCACCTGAATATTATTTTCATGCAGATTTGTCTAAAATACTGATGAATAATATATTCAGAAATCCAGACAGCTAAGATACATAAACTGCATGATTGGAAAGTATGTAAATTGGACAGGTCTGCATGTTTATATTCAGGTAAATTTAGGCGAGATTTCCAAATCACTTTGTCCACAAACTCTGGACCAACCTTGCTGCTGATTGCTCCAGTAACCAAGGCCACTGCAGACACTAGGGGCAGTGTCCCAGTTTGCCCACCTTTCCCTGCCTGTCACATCTGAAGAGCATTTCCTGTGATAAAAAATCAGCTCAGCCCCCCTGTTAAAATTTCAGCTGGTATCTACCATAACAAGCCCTTTAACTTTACAAATTACGTTCTTCTGGAAAATACACTCTAGAGCAGGGGTCTCAAACTGGTAGCTCTCCAGCCATAGCAAAACTCCAAATCCCATGCCTCTGCCTGTGGGAGTCATGCTTGTTATGCCCCGTACACACGTTCGGACTTTGTTCAGACATTCCGACAACAAAATCCTAGGATTTTTTGCGACGGATGTTGGCTCAAACTTGTCTTGCATACACATGGTCACACAAAGTTGTCGGAAAATCCGATCGTTCTGAACGCGGTGACGTAAAACACGTACATCGGGACTATAAACGGGGCAGTGGCCAATAGCTTTCATCTCTTTATTTATTCTGAGTATGCGTGGCACTTTGTCCGTCGGATTTGTGTACACATGATCGGAATTTCCGACAACGGATTTTGTTGTCGGAAAATTTTATAGCCTGCTCTCAAACTTTGTGTGTCGGAAAATCCGATGGAAAATGTGTGATGGAGCCTACACACGATCGGAATTTCCGACAACAGGGTCCTATCACACATTTTCCGTCGGAATATCCGACCGTGTGTACGGGGCATAACTGTCAGTCTTGCAATGCCTCATGGGACTTGTCGTTTTGCAACAGCTGGAGGGCCGCTAGTTTGAGAGGCCTGCTCTAGAGAATTGAGAAGAAGCTAGAAGCAAGAAGAATACGTTCCTTGTGGATTATATTCAGCTTCTATCTGGTATTCTCAAGAATATTTCTAGCATTGCTAAATAAAACCCTTGTTAAAGTGTTGGCTAATCTGCATTCTCTAAGTGCTGAATGTGCCAATAGCTCAACAAAAGTGCACATGAACATCTTTTATTTTGCACACCGTTATTTCATGTGTCTTTAATTGCACAGTTACATAGTTGGTAAGACTGAATAAAGACACCATTCCATCCAGTTCAACATGTATGTGTGTGTGTATGTGTGTATGTCACTACCATTTCCCATATCCCTGTATATTGTATTCACTGAGATGCTGTCAAGTCTAAAGTTTTTTTAAATTATCCACACTCCCTGCTGACACCACCAACTGTGGAAGGGAGTTCCACATGCTTACTGCTCCAACAGTAAAGGACCCCCTATGCAGTTTAGGGTTAAACCGATTTTCATCCAACTTTATTGAGTTTCTATGTGTCTTTTCAGGTGATCTATGACTAAATAATTTACTACCTATGTTAAAATCACCTTTTAGATATGTGTATATTGCTATCATAACTCCCCTTAACCATCTCTTCTCCAAGGAAAATAAGTTTAATGTTTGCAGTCGTTCCTCATAACTTTGGTCTTTCAGTCCCCTTTTTGGTTTTGTTGCTCTTATCTGGACTCTCTCTAGTTTCAACATATCCTTCTTGAGGATTGGTGACCAGAAATGGGCGACATACTTAAAGGGATTGTAAAGTCTCAAGGTTTTTCACATTAATGCATTCTATACATTAAGATAAAAAATCTTCTTTGCTGCAGCTCCCCCCCAAACCCCTGCCCCCTTTTTATTACCTGAGCCCATCAATTCCAGCGATGTGCACAAGCCCAGCGGCTCCCGCTGCTGTCTCTCGCCTCATTGGATAGATTAATAGCAGCAGGAGCCATTAGCTCCCGCTGCTGTCAATCAAATCCAGTGATACAGGAAAGAGGGGTGGGCCGAGTCCCGTTGTTTCGTGTCAATGGATGCAGCAGCGGGACTCAAGCGCATGCCCGCATGGGTTCCCCCAGGGAAAGCAGCTCTCCATGGGGGCACCCAATGAAGCGGAGGAGCCAGGAGTGCTGACAGGGCACTCCAGAAGTGGAGGATCGGGGCTGCTATGTGCAAAACCCTTGCACAGAGCAGGTAAGTATAACATGTTTGTTATTTTTATGAAAAAAAAATTGAACCTTTACAACCCCTTTAAGATGTGACACAACCAGAGTTTTGTAAAGTGGTAGAATCATAGTTTTATCTCTTCAGTAAATACTCTTTTGAATACATGCTAATAGTCTGCTAATAGTCTGCTAGCTTTACTTGCTTTACAAGCTTTACTTGCTGCAGCTTGGTATTAAATGCTATTGCTGAACCTGTGATTGACCAGGACCCCCAGATCCTTTTCCATCTTTGATTGCCCCAAAGGTTCTCCCCTAAGTAAATAACCTGCAATCATCATATTTTAACCCCCAAGTGCATTACTTTACATTTTAAACCTGTCATGTTATAGCCCACCCCTTTAATTTATCGAGATCTTCAAATAGTCCAGCGAATACACACGTACTCAACAGGAAATTGTATGGTAGGTGTATAAAGAAAACAAACTATTACCCCCCCCCCCACTCTTCATGAAATCTCCCATGGCATTTGGCCTTAGTTCTACCTCATTACACACACAATGCTACATTTTGTGCCTTATTTGTATTGGGGAGTTCAGCCAATAAGTGCTCTGCAGGTTCAATTCTGTAGCTTTCTCTATAACCAGTGTTTTATCAAAATATCTGTTCTATCAAAATATAATAGTATTACATACTCTTCTTTTCAATTGCAATAAAAATATCAAATGTTCCTTTCCTAAGCATCAGGGATGCTTTCCTCCTGCTGGGAGCCAATTGTCAGACATGAAATAAAGAACATTAAAAGTGAGACACGCATTTATAGCCAACATCCCATAGGAAGCAAAGTGGTCAGATCCTCATTTCTGTTCAAATATTTTATTGGTAAATAACAAACATTAGTTACAAGCTTCACAATACAAAGTTTCATATGGTTATCAGGTAATGTACAACTTAACAAGTTAGGAGCATGTTGACCTAATAGAGGTTAAAGCTTGCAGACAATTTACACTCTGTCAAATATTTCAAGATCCAGTAGGACTGGATATAGTAGCATTAAGGTGGATCGTGGTCCTAGGTTTAGACATAATATAAAACTGAAGATTATAACGGAGGGGTCGGTCCCAGCAAACTATCGGGACCAGCCCAACAAGAGAACAAGGAAAAATAAAACAGAGTATACTTCCCACATTATCAGGGGTAATTAAGGGGATGAGTGGAAAGAATGAGGGGGGGATAGAGAGATAGGGAGAAAAAAGAATCAGGAGAGGTAGAGTTGAGAGAGGGAACGGAGGTGGTCGGGACGCGCGGGCACCGGTGTGGTTTCATAGAAGGAATTGGTTATCAAAAGTTCTCAGGGCTCCAGTAGGCTCATGTCAATGTCTGGGGGCAAAAAGTTTTCTATCCACGGCTGCCAGACTCTGAAGTGTTGTGGGACTTTATCTAGTATTATTGCTTCAATTTTGCTGTGGATCATTGCCTGGGTAACTCTGTTTTGCATTTCAATTGTGTTAAGTGCGGGTGTTTTCCAGGCTTTGGCTATCGTTTGCTTGGCAGCCGTGAATAGGTGAAGAAGGAGACAACGTTGGGCTTTGGTATAGTCCTGGGGTATAAGGTTGAGTAGGGCTATAGTTGGGTTTGGTACTAATGTGACTTGAAGGAGGGTGGAAGCCATCTGGAATGTTGCCGCCCAGAAACGTTGCACTAAAGGACATGTCCACCAAATGTGGGTGTGCGTTCCTTCATCCTTACAGCCCCTGAAGCAAGTTGGGGGGTATTCGGGTAGGTATTTGGCAATTCTGGACGGGACCAGGTACCATCGCATGAGCACCTTGTAGTTTGCTTCTGAGGCAACAACATTCTGAGATGAGTTTTTCGTATTAGTCCATATGGTAGACCAGTCATCTGCTTCGAGTTCGATGTTTAAGTCTTTAGACCATTGTCTCGCATAAGTGGGAAGATTTGTGGTCGATGTCGTGAGATGAGTGTAGAGGCGAGAGATGATACCTGGTGCGTGCGGGTCTGAGTCGCACATATCCTCAAACTCAGTCTGTGTGTCCAGCTCAGTACTGGATTTTAAGTTTGTTTTAACAAAATGAGCGATTTGGAGGTAACGGAAGCACTCTTTAGGTGAGAGGTGTGCTTGCGCTTGTATGACCGGGAAAGATTTTATAGAGTTACCACTAAGTAGATCACAAATGCGAGTCAGACCCGCTTGAGCCCAAGCCTGGAACAGGGTTGGTTCAGAGAGTGCAGGGTAGAACTGTGGATGGCCCAAGAATGATAAAAGTGGGGAGTGTAGTGAGACCAATTTGTAGGGGGTACGTAATCTATCCCAGTGTTTGAGAGTGCATTGTGTAATTGGATTGGTTATGGTGCCGCGTGCAGCTGGGGGGAGCCACAGTAAATTGGTAACTGTGATTGGGTGGAGATCTATGGCTTCCAGACTGACCCATATTGGAGTTTCATTCCTAGAATGATATAGAGTAGCCTGGGCCAGTCGGGCTGCGTGGTAATAGTGTAAGAAGCTGGGTATACCCAGACCTCCATTTAACTTATGACGGAGTAGTACTGGTCTGGCCACTCTAGGTTTAGTGGGGCCCCAAATGTATTTGAAAACTCGGTTTTGTATGGTCCTGTGATAGTAAGGGGGGATCGCTATCGGGAGTACCCTATATAGATATAGTAATTTCGGTAATAAGGACATTTTCACAGCTGCCACTCGTCCCAGCCAGGAGACACAAAGAGGCTGCCAGGAATTAAGTAATGAAGAGAGTTGGGTTAACATCGGGAGGTAGTTGGAATGGAATAAATTTAAAGGGTCACTAGTCAGTTTAATCCCTAGGTAGGGAATGGATGTTGTGGACCAATTGAAAGAGTAGTTTTGCCGAAGTAATTCAAAATCAGTTTGTGGTAGTGACACATTGAGGGCCTTGGACTTCGTTTGGTTAACTTCTAACCCGGAGACCAGAGCAAACTTATCTAGGATGCGCATGAGATTAGGTAGGGTGGTGTGTGGTGATGTGATGAACAGTAGTGCATCATCTGCGAAAAGGCATAACTTGTGTGTGGTGGAAGCTATCTCCAGCCCACGAACGTCTGGGTTAGTTCTGATCAGGGCTGCCAGGGGTTCTATTGCTAGAGCAAATAATAGGGGGGATAGGGGGCAGCCCTGCCTGGTTCCACGGGAGATAGGAAAGGGATTTGAGCGGAATCCTGAGTATTGCACATATGCTTGTGGGTGGTTATATAAAGCATTGATCCAATCAAGGAAATGTGGGCCGAAGCCCCAACGTTGGAGGATATAAAGGAGGTATGACCAGGAAACTGTATCAAATGCTTTCCTTATATCTAGGGAGAGGAGGTGCATTGGTATTTTACGCGATCGGGCTAAATGTTGCAGAAGGATTACACGCCTGATGTTATCGCTGGCTTGTCGTTTGGGTATAAAACCAACTTGGTCTTTGTGTATTAGACTGCCAATAATCGGATTAAGGCGAAGGGCTAAAATTTTGGCCAAGATCTTTATATCAACGTTTAGCAAGGAAATTGGTCTAAAATTAGACCATATTGTGTTATCAGTGTTTGGTTTCGGGATCATGGAAATAAGTGCTGTCAATGTGTCACGACCAAAGGAGTGTTGTTTGAGTAAAGCGTTGAATGCGTTAGTGAGGAGGGGAGCGAGTTCGGCTGCAAATTTTTTATAGTAGAGACTGGGGAGGCCGTCCGGGCCCGGACGTTTATGTGGTTTAAGTGTTTTAATGGCTGCTAAGACTTCCTCTACCGTGATCGCGCTCTCCATAGACTCCCGACTATCCGTGGACAGCGTAGGGATTGGTAGATTATGGAAAAGCTTTTCAGCTTGGCGTGTGGGAAAAGCAGTCCCTGCCTCGTAAAGTTTGGATAATCGTCTACGGAACTCCGAGAGAACCTTGATCGGGTTACTAGTAACATTATCTTTAGATAATCTAAGTCTGATGGGAACACGAACACGGTCTGGTCTGCGTAGACGCAAGGCCAGAAAGGTATCTGGTTTGTTGGCTTTTGTGTAGTTAGTATGGTTGGATCTACGTATAGACTTATCAGCCGTTTCAGCTAGTAGAATGTCAAGTTCTAATTTAATTTTATCTAGGGTTCGTTTGTGAGCTTCAGTAGGGGAAGTTTGAAACTGGAGGAAACTCTGGTGATATTCTGACTCAAGCTGTTGTTGTTTATGGATTCTGTCTTTCTTGAGGTGGGATGCGACTGAGATGCATGTGCCTCTAATCACTGGTTTGTGTGCTTCCCA
This sequence comes from Lithobates septentrionalis, assembly GCA_037952835.1. NCBI lineage: Eukaryota > Metazoa > Chordata > Amphibia > Anura > Ranidae > Lithobates > Lithobates septentrionalis. Next base: position 323,365 of record JBBDGP010001294.1, read on the forward strand.
GAGGAGTGTGGGGGTGATGTCTGAGGTGGTGTTGTGCAATAAATAGTCCTTAAGGGCAATTTGAATGTCTAGGCAATATGATTGATTGGTTAAAAGTGCATCGTTCATGCACCATGTTCTGTTTGTGGGTTGTGGAATCAGGGAGGTTACCGCGGTGATCACAGCGCAGTGGTCTGTCCAAGTGATTGGCTGAATATGGGATTGAAGTAGGGTTGGTGCAGATGCTATGGAAATGAAAATGTGATCAATCCTGGAGAAGGATTTATGGGGGTGGGAGTAAAAAGTATAATTTTTCTTGATAGGGTTGCATTCTCTCCAGGTGTCTAAAAGGGAAGCTTTTAAAAGCTGTCTGCGAAATTGTGTAGAGGGGGTGTAGTGTTCAGGGGTATAGGGTGATTTATCTAGATGGGGCTGTATAACTGAGTTGGAGTCGCCACAGAGGAACAGGGTTCCTTTACTGTGTGTTTTTACTACCTGTAGAAGGTGTGAGAAAAAGGGGTTAGGGTTCGTATTAGGGGCATAATAGGAAACAAAAGTGGCTACTGTGTCCTGAAGCAACCCTATCAAAATTAGATACCGACCCTCCGGGTCTTTTATTTCGGATTGTAGGGTGAATGGGGTGGTATGGTGAAAAGCGAGTAAAACCCCTCTATGTTTCGTTTCCGCGGAGGCGGTGAACGCTTGTGGGTATTTAGGGCTAAGGAAGCTCGGGGTGTGGCGTTTGGAAAAATGAGTTTCTTGGAGGGCCACTACACTGGCCCTTAGGGATGCAAATGTTTGGAAAGCCTTTACCCGTTTTTGGGGAGAGTTTAGCCCTTTAACATTTAAGGTTAGTATATTTAGTGGGGCCATTGATGGGTATATGGGAGGATCCTGATAGGTGGTAGGGGGCCCGCGCGAGCCGACCGGCCAAGAAGAGAAAGATGGGGATTAGTGAAGTAAGGTGAGAGTAAGAGAAGAGAGGGGGAAGGAGGGGGGAAGGACGTAAGCGTAGGGCAATGTACCGAGACACAGCCCATTTAGAGGGACTGCGGGTCAGTACTGCCCGACTGAATAGTGCACCAATTCCACGGCCAGTAAACTAGCCAAAGAGCGGGCGCGCTATAGAAGAGGGGCGCAATGACTGCTCCCCGCCGCAGACGGTGATAACAACATCAATACAGTTTGTATGTTCTGCTGATTTCAAGGTATATACAGATAGTCATAAATACTTAAGTAGGGGTATATTTATAGATGAATAAAAAGAAAACAGGTGTTCTAAACATGGGGTATGGGGGAGGGGACAAAAGAGGAAGGGGAGAGGAGAAGGGATGAGGGGGGAGGTGAGGGGGAGGGGGAGGGGAGGGGGGGGAAGGGAAGGAGGGGAGAGGAGGGGGAAGGGGGGAGGAGGAAAGGGAGAAAAAGAGGGATGGGGGGGAGGAAAGAGGGGGATGGGAGGGGGAAGAGGAAGGTGGGGGGGGGAAAGAAGGGGGGAGGGGGAAGGGGGGAGGAGGAAAGGGAGAAAAAGAGGGATGGGGGGGAGGAAAGAGGGGGATGGGAGGGGGAAGAGGAAGGTGGGGGGGGGAAAGAAGGGGGGAGGGGGAGGGGAAGAAGAAGGTTGGGGGGGGAGAAGGGGGTAGGGAGGGGGGAGAAGGGGGTGGGAAGGGGGAAGAAGGGGGAAGAAGGGGGTGGGGGGGGGAGAGGAATGAGGAGGAGGGGAGGATGGGGGAAAGGGAACAATAAATTTTAGTAAATGTGATATAGAAATTCAAAAACGAATAGTCTGAGCTGCGCTAACAGTTCTCCGTTTAGTACAAGGGGTACGAGCAGCAAAGACCATGAGACTTAACAATTGCATTACACTAGCGCCTACTTAAAGTAAATTAAGGATATAAACTTAATGTTACAGATGTGGGTTTGCAGGTAAATACCTTGGTTAACATCAAAACTTAAGACGCAAACCCTAAAAAGATAAGAAAAAAGGGAAACAAAAAAAAAAAAAAAAAAAAAAGATACTAGAAATAATATAACTGAACCTGAGAGGGCCCAATGGGGTCTGGGTGCCCTGGAGAATAAAGTTCAGGACGTGATGAAAATCTGACGAGCTGTAGTCGTCAGACAGGTCACGGGTGTTGTCATGTCTTCTTGGGGAATCCAGAAGTCAGTATCTGTGAGTACCGCCGAGGACCTGCCTGAAAAAAAAAAGAAAAAGTGGACAGAAAGCAGTTCGCAGATGATCAACGTAGAGCTTGAGGTTTCGGGCTTGGTTGGTAGCTTCCAGATGATCGAGCCGGAGTCCCTTTCCGGATTGATACAGGATCAGGGTTGTTTCGTTTTGGGGTCGCGGCATATGGATGGATGGCTGATCTTGCAGGTGTACGAGGAAGGGCAGTTTCTGATTGTTGTGGCGACGATGTCAGGTGGAGTGATTCCAGGAGCCTCTGGAGAGATTCAGGCGTGGTGCATGTGTGTTGTTGTCCCTGATGGGAGAATTGGAGGGCAAACGGGAACCGCCAAGTGTACTTGAGCTGGTGCTGTTGTAAGATTTGGAGCTGGGGTTTCATAGCACGGCGTTTTGCGATGGTGAGGGGTGCTAAGTCCGAGAACAACTGGTACGTGTGGCTTTGGAATTGTAAGGAGCTCTGGTTGCGGGCTGCTGTCATCAGCTGTTCTTTTGTACGAAAGAAGTGTAGCTTGACAATAATGTCGCGGGGCGGGCCATCTGCTTGGCGTCGTGTTAGTGCCCTATGAATTCTATCGAATTCCAAGCGTTCGATAGGGATGGAGGGTGAGAGTTCCTGAAAAAGGGCAGTGGTAAAAGATTGGATATCATCAATTGATTCTGGTATACCGCGGAGGCGTAGGTTGGATCTACGCGAGCGATTTTCTGCGTCCTCTAAACGAGATAGTAGCATGGTGTTCTCTTCACGGAGAGCCGTGTGTTCTTGGGCATGTTCCTGAATTGTGAGCTCCATATCGTCCACCCTGGTTTCTAAGTCTGCTGTGCGCTGACCTAACTCGCGTATTTCACGAGTCAGACTGCTGGTAATCTGGTCAGATGTGGTTTTTAGTGCTTTATGGAGCATAGTTTCCATGAGTCTAATAAAAGCTGCCTGTGACATACCAGGCTGTGAGATAGGAGGAGAATCATCTGGAATGGGGTGTAGATCGCTATCTTCCTCACTATCCAGCATCTCTGAGCGAGCGGGTGAGGGTGTGGGCTGCTCTGCCAGGGCTCGGGCCTTCGCCGCCATCTTGGAGGAGGCGCGGGCTAATGCCTCTTTGATGGGTTTGGTCTTTGTTCTGCCTCTGTGCCCCGTTAGAACCATACCGGAGGGTGCCCAGACTTATGAGGAAACGGTACCTGAAGGAGGAAGCTGGTGGGGTGGTTCAGTCGTCCGTACGAGTTCCGTGTATGCGGCGGGGAGTACGGAGCTCTACAGTGCAGCGTCTGCCATGTCGAGCCTCGCGCATGCGCCCCCCCAGATCCTCATTTCAAGAGATGATTCTATTATGCTGGAAGAATGATTTGTCCTCAGTCTCATAAAACTGCAAACAGGAAAAAGAAGCATTTCCATACATTCTAACAGCAGAGAAATGTTGTATTCAAGATGAAACTGTGTGACAGACAATATTTATTATGGGCCAACAAATGTTGGATTCCATGGCATCACAACTTGATTATGCCAATGATTGTGATCCGTGCAGAAACCTGACATTTTATAACATCTATCACAGACAAGCAAATATGGGAATAAAGCAATAATAAACCCTCTGTGTTTTGCATTTTAATTAATTGAGTTCAATAAAATAAATATTCTTAAGTAATTTATGTGGTACATTTCTTACCCCTGCATTTGCAGTTTACAGCTTTCGATGCCGCTGGCCCTTGCTTTCTCAGTGCTGCTAACCTGAACTGCTGGTATTCATAGTTAACAGTGGATAGTGCCATCTCCAAGCAGCCTTGGAGGTATGAAGTGGGATAGAGCAGAGAGAGTGCCTTTCCATCCTAGGCTACAGGTCTGTGTCTGTGTGTTTCCGATGATGCCCACGGTGTAGGCAGACCAACACTGATCCTTGCATGCAAGGGTGGCTCAATAAGATGCTGCAATAGAAAGGAGCCACTCTGATACAGGAAACTTGGGGCACTGATTATGGCATCAGCTTAAAGTGATACTAAAGTCAAGTTTTTTTTCTTCTAAAAATAACAAACTGAAAAATAAATGGCTTTGCACAGAGCAGCCCAGATCCTCCTCTTCTTGGGTCCCCCACCGGTGCTCCTGGCTCCACCCTATTGCCAAGTGCCACCACAGCAAACCGCTTGCTATGGGGGCACCCAAACAAGCCACTGCTCTGCATGTCCATTCAGACACAAAGCTGTTGCTCAGCCCACCCCCTCTCTCTTCTAATTGGCTCACTGACTGTGATTGACAACAGCGGGAGCCAATGGCTTCTGCTACTGTCTCAGCCAATAAGGAGAGAGAGTCCCGGGAGAGCTGAGACTTTCGTGAACATCGCTGGATCGCAATAGGCTCAGGAGGTGGGGGGCTGAGGGGCCTGCTGCACATAGAATGCATGAAGGTAAAAAACCTTGAGCCTTTAGAACCACTTCAAACTGGAACATTGGCAAGGATTAAAAGATAAAGACACTGCATTTTTCAGTAAGTGATTAACCACATGCCAACCGGGCCATAGCCGAAAGACGGCTGCAGCGCGGTCTGCTTATTCATGGATGCCCAGAATCTTGCTCCCCGCCGGGTCCTCTGAAAGCGGCCATTTACCACGTGATCGCTCCGTCATATGACGGAGCGATCACTTGCAAACAAACTGGCGTCACGTCCGGTTCCTCTCTCCCCTCTCTGTATAGATCGTAGTGCTGCAGCGCTGTGGGCTGGATGTGTAGTGCCCACAGCGCTGTTCTGTGCACATTCCAGCACTCATCCAGCCATCCATCCATCCATGATCAGCCATCCTCAGCCTTACTCATCCATCCTCAGCATTACTCATCCATTTCTCATCTATCCTCAGCATTACTCATCCATCCTCAGCATTACTCATCCATTACTGATCCATCCTCAGCATTACTTATCCATTACTCATCCATCCTCAGCAACACTCATCCATCCTCAGCAATACTCATCCATCCATCCTCAGCAATACTCATCCATCCATCCCCAGCAATACTCATCTATCTATCCTCGGCAATACTCATCCATCCATCCTCGGCAAAACTCATCCATCCATCCTCGGCAATAGAAAAAATGACATGTTCAAAAGACTCGATATGCCTCATATATTATAAGTTGGGGTGTTTTCTTTCCATAATGGGGTCATTTTTTAGGCGTTTCCATTGTCCTGGTGCTCCAGGGCCTTCAAAAGTGCAAGAGGTAGCCAAGAAATTATATGTGTAATTTATGGTCTAAGAACACCTGACGGTGCTCCCTGCATGTTGGGCCTCTGTATGTGGCCATGGTGTGTAAAAGTCTCACACATGTGGTATCGCCATACTCAGGAGGAGTAGTAGAATGTGTTTTGGAGTGTAATTTGTGGTATGCATATGCTGTGTGTGAAAAATAACCTGCTAATATAACAATTTTCTGAAAAAAAAAAGCAAAAATAAATCTTGATTTTGCAAAGAATTGTGGGAAAAAAATTACAACTTCAAAAAACTCACCATGCCTCTTTCTAAATACCTTGAAATGTCTACTTTCCAAAAAGGGGTCATTTGGGGGGTATTTGTACTGTCCTGGCTTGTTAAAGGGGGGTTCCGGCCGGGAATTTTTTTTTTTAAAGTCAGCAGCTACAAACACTGTAGCTGCTGACTTTTAATAAGCACACTTACCTGTCCTGGGTGCCCACAATGTCGGCCGCCCGAGGCCAACTCGTCCCTCGGCTCTCAGGTCCCGGCACCACCATTTGAACTAAGGGAAACAGGCAGTGGAGTCTTGCGGCTTCACTGCCTGTTTCCTACTGCGCATATGCGAGTAGCGCAGTACTTTGTGAATGGGACGCGATGTGTTGTGGGACACACACAGTTCCCATAACACACCGCGCCCTATTCCCCAAAAGACAACGCGGGGAGGAGAAGACTGAACATCACCGTGGCGCAGAATGAGGCAGATTAGGAAGACTGCCTAGCAACAGCCATTTCAGGTGAGTTCAAAACATTTTTTTTTCCTCCAATTTTTTAGGAATTTTTTTATGCAATTTTTTTTTTTAGGGTGGACCTCCACTTTAAGGTTTCAAGAAATGAGCTAGGCCGTCAGTACATCAGATGTGATCAATTTTCAGTGATTGGCACCATAGTTTTTAGACTCTATAACTTTCACAAAGACCACATAATAGACACCGATTTGGATTATTTTTACCAAAGATATGTAGCAGTATAAAATTTCTTAAAATTTATGAAGAAAAATTAGTAATTTGCAAAACAAATTTGCAAAACAAAGAAAAATGTATTTTTTTACATAATTTTCTGTCTTTTTTCATTTATAGCGCAAAAAATAAAAAACCCAGCGGTGATTAAACACCACCAAAAGAAAGCTCTATTTGTGCGAAAAAAAGGACAAAAACTTAATCTGGGTACAGTGACTAAGGACCTGGATTACTGGAACCATGTCCTGTGGTCTGATGAGACCAAGATGAACTTATTTGGTTCAAATGGTGTCAAACGTGTGTGGCGGCAACCAGGTGAGGAGTTCAAAGACAATTATATCTTGCCTACAGTCAAGCATGTTGGTGGGAGTGTCATTGTCTGGGGCTGCATGAGTGCTGCCGGCACTGGGGAGCTACAGTTCATTGAGGGAACCTTGAATGCCAACATGTACTGTGACATACTGAAGCAGAGCATGATCCTCTCCCTTTGGAGACTGGGCCGCAGGGCAGTATTCCAACCTGATAATGACCCAAACACACCTCCAAGATGACCACTGCCTTGCTAAAGAAGCTGAGGGTAAAGGTGATGGACTGGCATGTCTCCAGACCTAAACCCTATTGAGCATCTGTGGGGCATCCTCAAACAGAAGGCGGAGGAGGGCAAGTTCTTTAACATCCACCAGCTCTATGATGTCGTCATGGAGGAGTGGAAGAGGACTCCAGTGGCAACCTGTGAAGCTCTGGTGAACTCCATGCCCAAGAGGGTTAAGGTTGTGCTGGAAAAAAATGGTGTCCACACAAAATAATGACACTTTGGGCCCAATTTGGACATTTCACCATCTTTATGTAGAGCAACAATTCTTTTTTTCAGATTTTCAGAGAGTTCTTTGCCATGAGTACCATGTTGAACTTCCAGTGACCAGTATGAGAGAGTGAAAGCGATAACATCAGATTTAACACACCTGCTCCCTATTCACACATGAGACCTTCTAACAGTAACAAGTCACATGACCCCGGGAAGGGAAAATGGCTAATTGGGCCCAATTTGGACATTTTCACTTAGGGGTGTACTCACTTTTGTTGCCAGCGGTTTGGACATTAATGGCTGTGTGTGTTAAGTTATTTTGAGGGGACAGCACATTTACACTGTTATACAAGCTTTACACTCACTACTTTACATTGTAGCAAAGTGTAATTTCTTTAGTGTTGTCACATGAAAAGATATAATTAAATATTTACAAAATTGTGAGGGTTTACTCACTTTTGCGAGATACTGTAAATAGTCCAATAGAATTCCTAATATAAATTGTCCTATGAGTGTGCTATGTGTAGCAGGCATTTTGTCATTGGCCCATTCAGGAGATCCATAGATTATTATGTAAGACTATCTGATATGCAGTTTCTCCTTTTGGCCACAAGATGGAGATATGGAGATGCTGACTTTTTCCTTCCAGAACATGAGGAGACACAGTGAACACTGGGAAAAAGGGGAGTTTCAGGAAGTGCTGAGGTGATGAGAGAGAGAGAGAGAGAGAGAGAGAGAGAGAGAGAGAGAGAGAGAGAGAGAGAGAGAGAGAGAAAGAAGGAGAGAGAGAGAGAAAGAAGGAGAGAGAGAGAGAGAGAGAGAGAGAGAGATTAGCCATTACTGCCAGAGAGAGAGACCGGAGCCAGGGGACAGAGCGACTGTGAGGATACTACCCCTGCAGTGCAAGTTGCGTGTCTCACCACGGGCAACTGAGAGTGAGAGGCCCTTGCGGCCATTATCTGTGACTGTCACTATTTGCTGCTGTCATCAGTGACTGAGCCACTGGGATCTACACAGTCAGACACATATTATCTCTAACACCTTAGAGATTGCTTCAAAGCACTCCAATGTCTTAGCCGGCCAAAGAGTCAGGACCAAGAAATGCCGTTAACCCTTTACTTTGTTTTAAAGAAGCACCACACTTTGGTTCCCCCTCCCCTCTTCCTTACACTCCTGCTCTCTAAGACAGTGTAGTTATTTATACGTTGTGCTGTTCATAAAGGTTATTCACTTTACTTTTTGCCATTTCACTCTTTAACTCTATGTAAAGTCAAAGAACTGATTACTCTTTACTTGGGTATAGTGACATTTTGTATAGCTGATTATGTTAAAATTACTTGGGTGAGCCTATGTTATCTCAGACTGTCTTTACTTAAAGTGGTTTCAATATACCAACTTGCTTATCACTTAACGAGTGTGTGTGCATTTACTATAGTAACATACAGCCAGGTGTGGGGTATTTTCCAATTGTGTCTATATGTGTGGTTGCAGAGGTCTCTCCATTTAACCAGGTGTGTCAGAGGAGCTGAGTTTGTTCTTGGAGTTGAGGCGGAAGACGGAGGACCCAAAATTTAACCAGTGGCTGCTTCGGGGGTGGCGCTACATATGTCACCATGCTGTAATTGCCCTTACTTAAACTGCAGAATTAAACTGGTAAAGGATCCAGTGCATAGAAGATCTACAAACAATCTATCCATGAAACTGATATTTGGGCTAGACAGCAGAAAAACAAATCTATGCAGATCCAGCCCTTACTATTCAGATCATTGGTGAAGCAAATTTAGGCAGATCAGACTAAATCAAAAGATCACCATTTGCTCTGGCACCGTACCAAAAACTATACGCTGGGCCCTAAGGAGATTAATATTTATCATGAGCGAAGAATAACTGATAACACTTTTGAAATTGCAAGAGTAATTCTCACATCTCACTGTGTAAAAATTCTGAAGGTATACAATTCTGGCAAAGAATGCATTAAAAACAGACACCACAGCAATTTTTGCTCCCTAAAGGAAATAATATTTATAATAGACAAAAAAATAAAGCAATTACACTTGTCAATCTGCCAGAATAATCAAAGGTATTTACGGACCTCACAACTACTGAAATAAATAAAGAACGCAACAAATTGCTTCTTTACCACTTTATGCCTTTCCAGGTATCAATATATATATATATATATAGTTAGTGTTAACTAGTGTTCTTGTTATCTAATATTTCACAGAAAGCCACGGGAGTGTTTCTCAGAGTGAGCAGGTTAACAAGCATCAGGTTTGCTGCCAAGTAACTGTAATTTTATTCTGCTGGTAATAAGTGAAAAGCAATGGTCCTATGAGGATTAGAGTGAGTTTTGGTGATTTAAAATGATCTTGGAATTTATGCCTGCATTTTAACCACTTCAGCCCCGGAAGATTTTACCCCCTTCCTGACCAGAGCACTTTTTGCGATTTGGCACTGCGTCACTTTAACTGACAATTGGCGCGGACAAAATTGACGTCCTTTTTTTCCCACAAATAAAGCTTTCTTTTGGTAGTATTTGATCACCTCTGCGGTTTTTATTTTTTGCGCTATAAACAAAAAAAGAGCAACAATTTTTAAAAAAACGCAATATTTTTTACTTTTTGCTATAATAAATATCCCCCAAAAATATATAAAAAAAATATTTTTTTCCTCAGTTTAGGTAGATATGTAATCTTCTACATACTTTTGTTTAAAAAAATCGCAATAAGCGTATATTGATTGGTTTGCGTGAAAGTTATAGCGTCTACAAAATAGGGGATAGTTCTATGGCATTTTTATTATTCATTTTTTTTACTAGTAATGGCGGCGATCTGCAATTTTTATCGAGATTGCGACATTATGGCGGACACGTCAGACAATTTTGACACAATTTTGGGACCATTGGCATTTTTACAGCGATCAGTGCTGTAAAAATGCATTGATTACTGTAAAAATGTCACTGGCAGGGAAGGGGTTAACACTAGGGGCGATCAAGGGGTTAATGTGTTCCCTAGTGTGTGTTCTAACTGAAGGGGGGAGGGGACTGTGTAGGGGAAGAGATAGATCGCTGTTCATATTCTGTATGAACAGACGATCTGTCACTTCTTCCTCAGAGAACCGGAAACTGTGTGTTTACACACACAGATCCCGGTTCTCTGTGTGCCCAGAACGATCGCGGAGCCTGGCGGTGATCGCGACCGCCAGGCACTCGCATCAGCTCCGTGGGCGAGCAGGGGGCCCGCGCCCCTAGTGGCCACAGGGCGAAGTGACGTTACATAACGTTGTTTCGCTAAGCTGTGACATTCTGCCGCAGTACAACTGCGGCAGCTGGTTGGCAAGTGGTTAATGATAGAAAATACTGACAGTATTCCTAGCAGCACAGCCGCAGTGTTACACCCTCTTACTACCTCATTGATCCTGAACTCCACAAGGACCCTACCTATCAGTAGCCACTACCTTAAAGTAGAACTATAGGCAAAACTTTTTTCTTTTTTGTTTTTGGATAGAGTAAGGGAGGGTTATAACCCCTGTTGGGTAAATTTGCCTTCACTTCCTCTCCCATAGCCAAAACAAGAAGTGACAGGAAATACCTGCAAATTAAGACAATCCCTGGGTCACCACAACTAGTGTCCCCATTGGAATATTTCCCCTCTATTGCTTTTCTGGGGACGACCCAAAATTTGGGGTTTTCTTTTACTTTCACTATAAATGATAATTGAAAACAGAATAAATAGAGAGGGTGATGGTAGTACAGGCAGAAATAAAAACTAACAAGCATTCCACCCACCCTCCACTCTGTCCAAAAAAAAAAAAAGTTTTGCCTTTAGTTATACTTTTTTATCCAGTCACATTGAATAGTAGTTTGCTCATATATTTTGGGGCAAACCAGACACATGTCAATATAAATGTATGTTTTAGCAGAAACTAGAGATTTTCTTTTTACTAAATGGCTTACGTCCAGGTTAGGCAGGGTCAACCTGGTCAGTTTATAGATCATAGGGGAGATGCTGAGAAATGTTTAAATGCACTGTGATTGATGACTAGGTATGGCATTATATATCAGTTTTATAAGTGTTTCCTTAGAGTTACATTGAGGATCGTTTTACTATTTCTAGGGCTGAAATATTGCTTAGTGAAACATATTTGTTGCCAAAGACAAGGATGTCTATGAGGCTGTGCAAATGCTATTGGGGCTTTAGGGCATTTTTTTTGCTACCCCCTGATTTATGCAGGTAACAATAATATTGGACACATATATTTGGATGAGCTCAATCTATGTACTGTATTGTGTGGAAACCTTTACACAATTGTTATGAAAACAATTGGTATTCTGTATTATGGCATGAATTGTCTTCAAGATTACAGAGATGGGGGCTCCATAATGCTGACTCACACCTATTCATTGCGTTAACACAATTGTAAATATACATATTACTGCAGTGAATGGTAGCAGAAGCACACCGTGTATGTGTAATGCCCCGTACACACGGTCGGATTTTCCGACGGAAAATGTGTGATAGGACCTTGTTGTCGGAAATTCCGACCGTGTGTAGGCTCCATCACACATTTTCCATTTTATTTTCCGACACACAAAGTTTGAGAGCAGGATATAAAATTTTCCGACAACAAAATCCGTTGTCGGAAATTCCGATCGTGTGTACACAAATCCGACGGACAAAGTGCCACGCATGCTCAGAATAAATAAAGAGATGAAAGCTATTGGCCACTGCCCCGTTTATAGTCCCGACGTACGTGTTTTACGTCACCGCGTTCAGAATGATCGGATTTTCCAACAACTTTGTGTGACCGTGTGTATGCAAGACAAGTTTGAGCCAACATCCGTCGGAAAAAATCCTAGGATTTTGTTGTCGGAATGTCCGAACAAAGTCTGACCGTGTGTACGGGGCATTAGAGTGTTGTGTTAAAATGCTTCAAAATGTAAGGAAGTCATTTATATTACAGTGTGCACTTAGGAGTGCTGCATCGAGTGCAGGTACACTTTGTGGTGAGGTGACAGTGCTTTTAAAGTTAATACATTACTTACTGCATGTGCTTGCGCATTACTGTCCTGGCCAGGGAAGGTCAGAATGGGACCTAGTGGTTTTGCTATGGGGCTCAATAACATATTTTATAATATTTTTTTGCAAAATATATACTTATCCCAAATATTGCAACATAGATGTACCATAGAAGTTATGCTATTCATGTAGACTACCTAGTTACTGAAAGGCCCACTATTATGTGCTATATGTTCTCCATACTTACATACACCTCACACAGAGATTTACTAAAGTGTTCTAATATACAACCCCTGGCAAAATGATGGAATCACCAGTCCCTAAGGATGTTCCTTCAGTTGTTTATTGTTGTAGAAAAAAAGCAGATCACAGACATGGCCAAAAACTAAAGGCATTTCAAATGGCAACTTTCTGGCTTTAAGAAACACTAAAAGAAATCAAGAAAAATAATTGTGGTGGCCAGTAACAGTTAGATTTATAGAACAAGCACAGGGAATAAATTATGGAATCACTCAATTCTGAGGAAAAAATTATGGAATCACCCTGTAAATTTTCATTACAAACTCTAACACCTGCATCAGACTAAATCTGCTTGTTAGTATGTAGGTAAAAAGGAGTGATCACACCTTGGAGAGCTGTTGCAACAAGTGGACTGACATGAAGCATGGCTCCAACACCAGAGATGTCAATTGAAAAAAAGGAGAGGATTATCAAACTCCTTAAAGAGGGTAAATCATCACGCAGTGTTGCACAAGATGTTGGTTGTTCACAGTCGGCTGTGTCTAAAACATGGACCAAATACAAACAACATGGGAAGGTGGTTAAAGGCAAGCATACTGGTAGACCAAGGAAGACTTCAAAGCGTCAAGACAGAAAACTTAAAGCAATATGCCTTGAAAACAGAAAATGTACAACAAAACAATTGAGGAACAAATGGGAAGAAACTGGAGTCAACATCTGTGACCGAACTGTAAGAAACCGCCTAAAGGAAATGGGATTTACATACAGAAAAGCTAAAAGTAAGCCATCTCTAACACCTAAACACAAAAAAACAAGGTTACAATGGGCTAAGGAAAGGCAATCATGGACTGTGGATGATTGGATGAAAGTCATATTCAGTGATGAATCTCGAATCTGCATTGGGCAAGGTGATGATGCTGGAACTTTTGTTTGGTGCCGTTCCAATGAGATTTATGCAGACGACTGTCTGAAGAAAACATGCAAATTTCCACAGTCAATTATGATATGGGGCTGCATGTCAGGTAAAGGCACTGGGGAGATGGCTGTCATTAAATCTTCAATAAATGCATAGGTTTACATTAAAATTTTGGACACTTTTCTTATCCCATCTATTGAAAGGATGTTTGGCGATGATGAAATCATTTATCAAGATGATAATGCATCTTGCCATAGAGCAAAAACTGTGAAAAAATTCCTTGAAGAAAGACACATAAGGTCAATGTCATAGCCTGTAAACAGTCCGGATCTCAATCCAATTGAAAATCTGTGGTGGAAGTTAAAGAAAATGGTCCATGACAAGGCTCCAACCTGCAAAGATGATTTGGCAACAGCAATCAGAGAAGGCCAGATTGATGAAGAGTACTGTCTATCACTCATTAAGTCAATGCCTCAGAGACTGCAAGCAGTTATAAAAGCCAGAGGTGGTGCAACAAAGTACTAGTAATGTGTTGGTGTGTTATTTTGTTTGTTTTTCATGATTCCATCATTTTTTCCTCAGAGTTGAGTGATTCCATAATTTATTCCCTGTGCTTGTTCTATAAATCTAACTGTTACTGGCCACCACAATTATTTTTCTTGATTTCTTTTAGTGTTTCTTAAAGCCAGAAAGTTGCCATTTGAAATGCCTTTAGTTTTTGGCCATGTCTGTGATCTGCTTTTTTTCTACAACAATAAACAACTGAAGGAACATCCTCAGGGACTGGTGATTCCATCATTTTTGCCAGGGGTTGTACAGTATGTGTGAACATATTGTTGTAGTCATTTCACTTAAAGCCCAGCAAGATACATAAAAATTCTCCCTTGGGGCTGTCCTCACAATGCAAGAGTCAACTGTTCATTTGGGTAGAGGGGACAAAGAAGAGTAGATTTACTTACCCAGTCCTTCACTCCTCTGCATTGCTAAACTGGCCCAGATAGCTTCTATTCTCCCATGCCCTGGTGGTCTAAGGTCTTGACATCATCATGACTGGTGAGGGACATTCCACCGCTGGAGCATTGGGGAGCACCATCTGCTGGAGGAGTGGATGATCAGGTAAGGAAATGTGCTTCCACTCTCCCCTAGAATAGACAAGCAGTTTCAAAGGTTTCCTGGACTTGAAATTATTCTTCGTTTTACATTCCTTTCTGTGCCTCAAGCTGAACAGTGCCAGGCCCATATCTCTTTTACAGCAATAAACACAATTCCAGTGAGGGATATGTGCTTAAAATAGACTGCTTGTGTCTTGAGGAGGTACATGGTTGCTATATTGCTTATTTAAAGAGCCACTTTTACAATGTAAAAATGTAAACTAAAACATCTATTAATGTTTATATTACTTACCATCTCTAATGTAGCCTGTCACAGCTACCTTTCAGAGCTAGAAGTGCCAGTAGAATTATTCCAGGTGTGTGGGATTTCTGTATCTCCCTGAGTGTACTATAGCTGGCCATTGCGTCACTTGTGTTCCTTCAGAGCTGCAATGACACAATAGTGACACAGGCAGGGAGAGCGACAGTGCACATCAGAGATGAAGTATCCAACATGGAAGAATTGTCAGATAATGAAGACTATGGGTGCTTCTAGCTCTGCAAGAGAGTGAAAATCATCTCCAATGAAGTCTGTAGTGGTGTTATAAATGCATTTTAAAATGCAATGTTAGTTGACTTTTTTTTTTTTTGCAGCGCTGTCTTTTTGAACAATCTGCAGAATGACTATATTACTGTGTGGATGGTTTTATTTGTAATGATTCTTTCCTGCCAAAATGCTGTGGACTCCTTTCCAATTACTTACTGTACAGTCTTTTTTATGGCATGTAATCACATTGTTTTTTTTTTACACAATTTCATGTCCGAATTTATTGATGAATTAAGTGCTGCAATTCATCTAGTTTTCTGTCAAGTTCATAAAACAATGCTAATTACAAATCCACCCACATGATAATAATGATACACTTAAACCATTTCAACTAAGCCTATCACATACGAAGCAGGAGTGGGGTATTAGAGAGCGTGCTGAGACAATGAAAATGTGATGGTATTTTACAGTAAAAGACGCCTGTCATGTCAGCCAAAACAATTTCCTACAAATATGTGATTTTAATGGTGTCTAATAGTGCAATACATTTACCATACTGTTAAAATTTATCAATGTATTGTAAAATCATTAAAACGTATGGCAAGTTTTCTCCAACACTTTTGTCTTATGTATACAAACATATAATATATGGAAATTTGCTCATATACAACCATGTGATACATAAAGATTCTTCACATCTATTTCATAGCATATCATTATTTAACCCCTTCCACTTAACATAGGGCATAGATAGGGTCTGGTCTGTGGGAGTGATATAATTAATCATTTTGTGGGTCTCCAATCTCAGTTCTTCAGGTTCTGTTGAACTATAAATATAAATCAACATACAGTACTTTCAAACAATATAATGAATGTGTACAAAGAATGTTTTGCAATATCCTATAAGTTTTTTTTAATTATTCATCCAAGATTGGGTGATCAGGAGCCTGAGTACTACTACTGTCCCCACCCTGCCCTCCCTAGGGAGGAGGTCCAGTTATAAAAAAAAAAACTCTCTCTCTCTCTCTCTCTCCTCTCTCTCTCTCTCTCTCTCTCTCTCTCTCTCTCTCTCTCTCTCTCTCTCTCTCTCTCTCTCGCTCTCTCTCTCTCTCTCCTTTCCTTTATTAATCAAATAAAAATAATCAAGTTATAATAAAGTAAGGATAGGATGGAACTTCCAAGCAACCAGATAACACCTACCAATTATAGCATATCAACAGAATATCAGCCCTTCCAGTAAAATGGGGAAAAAACAACCCACGAAACACGTTGTGATTTATTGTATGGCTTCCCTAAACCAGACCCTATCTTACATCAAGGAGCCAAGCTATGTTAAGTGGAGGGGCATAATTAACGATACGCTGTCAAACATACTGTATGTGAAGAATCTTTATGTATTACATGGTTATATATACTGAATTCACATTTTCATGTATTATATGTTTGTATACATAAAACAAAAGTGTCATAGATTTTAATTAGGGTTGCACTGATACTGATTTTAAACCGGTGAGTATAGGTACCCATACTTTTAGTCAATTACTTGCTACTACTGAGTATCGATACCTTTGAGGTGCAATTTGAGCCCATTTTGTTGCCTATCTAAGCAACCCTGGCAACACATATATGTAAGGTATATGTCATGACAAAACCATGTAGGCTGCCGTTTTTGATCTCTCTTTCCAAAAATTGGCATTGTATGGCTGTCATGCCAATGCATTTTATTCAGGGTTATCTGCGGCCACATGTTTTTATTTGGTTTTAGAGTAGGAGAAGTCAAAATTTCTTTCAGGTCTTTTCTGCTTTCTGTCCCTGTTATGTCCAGACAAGATGAAGGTGTATGGTTGTCCATGGCACAGGAAGACAAAGACAGCAATACAAATAGTGTCAAATGTTCTAACCCTTCGTCACTACACTAAAACAGTTTTTTGCCTTTGTCCCCAGTGGAGAGATTTCCATACTCTAAAAGACAGAGGTTCTATTCATTTTGCGCTCACTTTTTGACTTTTGGCAGAAGTTAAGCTTTCAACACTTTGATTTACTAAATAAAAAACAGTGCAGCGCTAATCACATAAATAAGAAAATTCATATATGTGCAATAAATGTGACTTTTGAGTGCTCACAAATATTAAAAATCAGTGTAATGATACACATAAACAAGAAAAATTGTGACATTCATGTGAATTGTAAGACACAAAAGTGGTGGATAGCTATAACATAAGCGAGGCTTGATCCTCATACATGACGTTTTGGTAGCCAGTTATTTGCCTCAATTTCAGGGCGAGGCCGACCCGCACACATGACATAGCCTTAGCGTGTTGTCCTGCCTCGATATCAGAGTGAGGCTTGACCCGCACGCATCTGCACCATTTTGCCAGCATCCAATACGTGAATTAGGAACTCACGCATGTCGTGTCATGGGCTGGTCATCTACTTTGGGGTCATATTTCCAATATAAACGCAATGGCAGAGACAGTCTGACACCCCAGATGATTTTGTCTGTTTAAGACGAAAGGCATCGAGTCTACAGCCCTGTCTATGCCATTACATCTTGTCTACTATCTACAAGGAATATTTCAAAATGCATTTTCATATCTGCTGAAATGTGAGT
Organism: Lithobates septentrionalis; assembly: GCA_037952835.1. Classification (NCBI taxonomy): domain Eukaryota; kingdom Metazoa; phylum Chordata; class Amphibia; order Anura; family Ranidae; genus Lithobates; species Lithobates septentrionalis. The sequence goes on from JBBDGP010001294.1 coordinate 340,947, forward strand.
GTTTTATATTTTTTAAATAGGAGTTTTGCCTATAGTTTTACACTATGTCGAGTCTTCCCTCCTTGGATTTATGTGCTAATGGAGTGATGGTGAGAGGATCCCACCTCTGAAATTGACTTTGATGGTCCTGCATAAAAGTGTGCATCTTTGCTGCATCAATTATGGTGAAAGATTATAATCCCCCAGCTGTTCAAAGTTCGCCCGGAGACTAGAAGAGTGGCGATTTCTTACCAGGTGTTTAACACCACTATCTGTATAGACCCATTTGGTATAAGCTAATTAGGTTCACATGTTCTAGTAAGCCCCCTCATATCTCATTGGTGGCAGACCTCTTCACTGTAGTGATTCTTTTTTTTTTAATTTTTTTTTTTAATTTTTTATTTATCACAGAAAACAGGTCCACAGGAACCGAGATATCGGTGTATAGCATTGTAACAGTGCAATACAAACATTTACATAAGTCTTGTAACAAAGAATTTGTATTGTTCATTATGAAGGTCCTATGTGGTGTGGTGCAGTATGAGGCTGACACATACTCGAAGTCCTATATGTGTAAGGTCTCCTAGATTGACATGTATTAGAAATGTTATTTATTGACCTCAGGTTACAACAGTGTCGAGGTGTGGTCTTCCAGTGACGTTAGTCAGGTAGGACTTATAAGTTGTTCCTTTGTGTGTCCTGTTCTCCTCCTTTTTCTTATTTTCCTACAGGGCAAAAGAGCAGAGATAGGGAAGAAAGTATAGAGGGAGAGGGAGAGAGGTTAGGGAGAGGAGAGGGGGGGGGGGGATGGTGGGGAGGGGGGGGAATCCGCGAGCATGGGAACTCCAAATTGTCTCGCCAAGAATCTTTCTCGACTATCGATTAGTGACTTAAGTAATTCTAGTACAGTTTAAGTATCTGTGTCTTCTCTCAGGAGGGCTTGTCCCTCGGTTGAGTATTTAAATATGTTCCATAATTGCCACGTTCTGGAATATATCTCGCTTCTATTCTGACTTGTGAGGATCAGGTCTTCCAAGTTACTGATTTCGTCTACCCTCCTAAGCCAGCTGGTAATGGAGGGCGGTTCGGTGGATTTCCAGTTGAGGGGAATACAGCTTTTAGCTGCGTCTAATAGGTGTCGAACGATCGACCTTTTGTAAACCCGAGCAGGTGTATCGGTGGCATGTAGGAGGAAGTATGCCGGTTCGTCGGGAACGTTACGGTCAGTGAACTGCTGTATTATTCCACGAACTTTCTCCCAAAAGGGCCTTATTCGGGGACAGGACCAGAAAATGTGTAATAGCGTGCCTATGTTTTGTTGACATCTCCAGCATAGATTCGATGTCTCAGGGAAGATTTTTTGTAATAGTGCCGGTGTTCTGTACCATCTCGTAAAGATTTTGTAATTGGTTTCTTGGAATCTGGTGCATATGGATGATTTATGAATGAAATGAAGGATGTGTGTTCTTGTTTGCGGAGTGAGGTGGCAATTCAGGTCCCTTTCCCATTTGTCAAAACTGGGGTGTTGATAGTTCCCAGAAGGTGTGATGAGCATGTTGTAAGTCAGAGAAAGCGTATGCGGTAGCACACCGCTTTCCATACAGATTCCTTCGAAGTCAGTGTGGGGAGGGTCAGTTACACTCGGGGGGGCCATGCTGTTTAGGAAATGTGAGAGCTGATTTGCTCTCAGGAAGTCCATTCGGTATTTACCGTTCGGGTCTGATAGCTCGGCCGGCGTTACCCATCTACCCCCAGAGCTGTAATGGGAGGCTTGATATATCCCTGTGTTTCTGAGCGTGCGGAATATAGGGTCTGCTATACCTGGGGTGAATTGTGGATTTCCTATTATGGGTCTCAATGGTGAGTTTTTAGTGGAGAGAGACGTTTGCGTTAGTATGCGTGCACAGATGTTCGTAGTGGTCCCAATCAGTGGATGGGATCGTAATTGTGCGGGGAGTGTGGAGCTGCTCCAGGGGGCTCTATGTAATGGGATTTCAGATTGTGATTGTTCTAGTTGAGGCCATAGCTTTGTTTCCTGATGTCTACACCAGTCAATAAGCCTACTCAGGTGTACTGCCTGGTAGTATGTCTTAATCTCCGGCATGGCCAGTCCACCATGGTGTTTCGGGAGTGATAGTGTTTTTCTCGGGAGACGTGTTTTTTTCCCTGCCCATAAAAAAGTTAAGAATAGGGAGTGTACCTGTCTGAAATAGGTTGCGGGTATGTGAATAGGTGTGAATAGGTAGATACAAAAATTTGGGCAGCACCGTAATTTTGAGTATATTGCAACGTCCAAACCACGAGTGTAGGCCATTTTTCCAGCTGTGTAGTATCGTTTGGACGTTTTTTAGTAAGGGTGGGAAGTTAAGTTGAAAGATTTGGGAGAGTTTTGGGGGAATATAAGTGCCTAGGTACTTCAGGGCCTTATCTGTCCATTTGAACTGGAAGTTGTTCCGGAAGTGTATGAGTTGAGTCTGTGGGATCCCTATTCCCATGGCTTCTGATTTGTTGAAGTTTATTTTTAGGTTGGAAAGGTAGCCGTAAATCTCGAATTCTTTCATTAAATTTGGGAGGGAAATGGCTGGGTTAGTGATGGAGAACATCATATCATCTGCATATGCAGATACTTTATGTTGGGAGCCCTGCACTTTAATCCCTGTGATATCTGGGTTCAGCCTTACATGGCACAGAAAGGGTTCCAAAGATAGGGCAAAGAGTAAGGGCGAAAGTGGGCATCCTTGTCTAGTGCCATTTGATATTGGGAAAGGGTCCGAGACAACACCATTAGCCCTGACTCTGGCTGATGGCCTCGAGTATGCTGCACATGTCCAATTAAACAGCTTTTCTCTTACTCCAATATGTTTCAATGTATCAAACAGGAATTTCCAGTGTATGCGATCAAATGCTTTCTCAGCATCTGTGCTGAGAAAAATACTTGGAGTCTTGTCTCTATTTGCTATGTGGAGTAGGTTTAATACTTTAATGGTGTTGTCTCTGGCCTCTCTGGTTGGAACAAAGCCCACCTGATCTAAGTGTATGAGTTGCGGTAAATGTTGTTGTATTCTAGAGGCAATAATTTTGGTAAAAAGTTTTAGATCAGTATTTAGCAGTGAGATTGGGCGGTAGCTCCCGCACTGTGTAGGGTCTTTACCTTCTTTTGGTATTATTGAGATCTGTGCTTGGAGTGTAGAGGGATGTAGTTTTGAGCCGGTGCCAAGGTCATTGAATAGTTTTGTGATGTAGTGGCCTAGCGAGGGAAAAAAAGTTTTATAATAATTAATGGTTAGGCTGTCAGGTCCTGGCGCTTTCCCCTGCTTGGTGGTTTTTATAGCCGATTGGAGTTCTATAAGTGTGATGGGCTCCTCAAGTGATTCCCTTGCCTCCGTCGGCAGGGTTGGCATGAGTGATGAGGTTATATATTCAGGTGTATTATCTGGCATGGGCGGTGTTGTGCGTAGGTTGTATAAAGAGTTATAGTAAGTTCTAAACTCTTCCGTAATTTGTTTGGGTATGGAAACCATCTTCCCGGAGGCAGTTGCGATCCAAGGTATGTAGGATGCTAGTTTTTGTTGCTGCAGGGACCGGGCCAGGAATCTCCCACATTTATTACCAGATTCATAAATTTTCCTCCGGCAAATCTGAAGTGCTGCTTTTGCTTTAAAGTGTAGTAGATCCTTGACTTGTGTACGGGTGATATCTAGTTCGGCTCCTAATTCCCTTGTAGGGGTTAATTTATGTTTCGTTTCTAATGTCTGTAGTTTCTTAAGTAGAGTATCTAATTGTTCTGTTTTTTGACGTTTCAGTCTGGACCCGTGTTTGATAAGCACACCACGGATCACGGCCTTATGTGCCTCCCACACCAGACCAGCGTCACTGCCCGAGGTATTATTAGCTGTAAAATAATGTTCGATCTCCCGCTTTACATCTACGCAGACTTCTGGGTCTTGCAGTAAGCTTTCATTTAATCGCCAGGGCGGGCGCTGAGTCGTGTGCGGGTCCGCAATGGCGTATCTCAGCACTATCGGGGCATGGTCGGACCATGTGATTGATTCAATTTTGGTGTCTAGAACTGCCTGTAAATTTCTGTGGGGTATGAGAAAATAATCAATGCGGGAGTACGACTGATGAGGCCTGGAAAAGAACGTATAGTCCCTCTCTCCCGGGTGGAAAAGGCGCCAGGCGTCTATCAGTTGTGCCGAGTGTAGGGTTGTTTGTATCTTTTTGCGTGAGGTATTTGAGGTCGAGGATGTGCCAGAGGACGTGTCTTCCGCCGGGGTCAAGGGTATGTTGAGGTCACCACCTACTATCAGTTGGCCTACAGTGAACTGAATCAGTTGGTCTAGCCGTCTCTTGATGAATGTGTCTTGGTGTTCGTTGGGGGGCATATAGGTTCGCGAAGGTCATCTTTGTCTCACCTATCTGTCCTTTTAAGAATAGATATCGACCGTCTGGGTCTGTTTTATAATCAATGCATGTCCATGGAACTCTAGCTGATATTAGAATTGAGACTCCTCTGGACTTTGCTTGTGTATTGGTAGAGTGGTAAACAATGGGATAGTATCTGTTCCTGAGGATCGGTATGGTATTATCTCTGAAGTGCGTTTCCTGTAGCAGGATTACGTCAGCTTTCAGGCGTTTCATGTCACTAAGAAGCATCCGCCTCTTTTCTGGTGTATTTAGTCCTTTCGTGTTTAATGACACTATATTTAGGGTGTCCATGCTCGCGGAGTGAGAGGGGGGAAGGGGGGAAGGGTTTGGAGAAAGGTTCGGTTAGGAGGTTGGAGAAGAGAAGATATGTGATACAGGGAGAGTATTGTCAGGGTAGGTTACCCCTAGGGAGAAAGGAGAATAATTAAAGTTTGAAAAAAAAAATGTTTTTGAAAAGCCTGCACTAGAGTGTGCAGCGTATTAGGGACTACAGGCGCAAGAAATAATACTTGCTCGGGCGCTGTCCGGAAGAAATCCGAGAATGCAGCGCTGGCCTAAATGGGTTTGTGGAAGGGCACGGTCAAGAGTCGAGTCTCCTCGAGTCTCTCTCCGCCCATGGCGTAATGTAGGGTCATGTATTTAATCGGTATATGTTGGTATTCTTATATATAGAAAACAGTACAGGAAGCAACATTCAATAGCAAAAGATTATTCAGCAGTAATGAAAGCAGCAATTCAAGTCTAGAAACTATATCAAACCAAACGTACTACGTGCAAACAGAGGTCCCCATCCCCCACCTGGGACAAAGGTCCCCATCATAACTTTTAAAAAGTGTTAAGGATGTTTCTGTAGATCCTTGACTCATGTTCTTGGATGACTGTGGTGGACTTCTAGTCTATGGGGATTGTGAGTTTCTCATCTCCCTCGGAGAGGGCTAGTCAGCATTCACCACATTCTATGTCAAAGATGTAGAGATGTCTCTCCAGGAACAACAAAACTGGAACGAAACTTGCCTCCCTCCCTCTCCCCCCTCCCCACCCCCACGGTAAGATTTGTTTTGCAGTGAGAGGTAGCCGTTCCCGGTCTGTAAGGACACTGAAGATCCACCAGTTCTTTCACAGCTTTTTATATGGGGATCAGTATGTTCTTCTGTGCCTCACATAAAGGGTGTCTGTCCCGTAAGCTACCTCTATTGTAGATTCTCTTGCATGCATGTGGGGAGGTGTTTCATTACCTTATTGTTGCGGCTATACCAAAGGGTCCTCCCGAGGTAGTCTATAGTGGTGACCCCCGCTGCTGGGGCATTCCCCGTGTGGGAAGTTACAGGGATGTAGTGTGGGAGCTGGCAGCAGGGTGGAATGTCTCTCCTCTCCTGTGGGTAGCCCCAGCCAGGGTGTGTTGCATGGATAGTGTTGGACTTTCCGTTTAGGGGTGTTCGAGGAGAGTGTTTTGAAGATCAATGATGGTACATGGGGGGGATGCAGGTCAGGGATGGATGGGGACGAAAGATCAGCTCTACTCACGTGCGGCACCTCCGGATGCAGAGCGGCATCTCCTTCTTCCTCGCTGACGAGGTGGTAACGGTCCCCGCGCAGCTGAGGGGCCCGATCTCCCCATCGGGCGTGGGAGGATTTGTAGCCAGTCCGGTATTGAGATCGGGGGTGCATCCAGGAAGCGGAATAACGCCGGCAGATCCGTTGCTGTTTGCAGTGTGAATGCTGCTGCGTCGTTACGGAAGGTTACCGACAGTGGGTACCCCCAGCGGTACGTAAATCCCTTCTGCTTTGCCAGATCTAGAAGAGGTCGCAGCATAGCACGGCGCTTCAGGGTGGCTCTCGATAAGTCTGGTAAGATTCTGACCTGGGATTCGTTGTGGTCCACGTCTCCATGTTCCCAGGCGCAGCGTAGGATGGCCTCTTTCTGGAGATAGCGGTGCAGTCTGCACACCACGTCCCGCGGGTTAGATGGGTCTGTTGGTCTCGGTCCCAGCGTTCTATGTACCCTGTCCAGCTCTATGTCGGTGTCGGCTTCATCTAGGATGGTGCGGAAGATGCTCTTCACCGCTTCTGCTAGGTGTTCCGCACCGACAGCCTCCGGGATGCCTCGAAGCCGTAAGTTGTTCCGACGGCTTCTGTCCTCGACATCTTCCATGTGTAGCTGTAAAGAGATGGCTGTGTCCCTGTGCAGGTCTCGGGCTTGTTCCAGCGCCGATACCCTTTCCTCTAAGGAGGATACCGCCGTCTCTCCTGAAGCTACTCTGTCAGCTAAACTGGACACTTCTCCTCTCACTTCTTGTATGTCTCGGCGATGAGTCTCCTCAAGCCGTAGAATCATCGCTTCAATGTCATTTTTAGTGGGAAGTGCTTGTAGGAGTGCTCGGATGTCTGGGTCCATTGGTGCTGGTTCGGCAGGGTGTGTGGAGCTCATTCCTCTTATTGTAGTGCCCTCTGGGGTCTCAGGTATCCGGTTGGGTAATGTCGGCAAGTTCTCAGGAGAGGTTTGGTTACCTCTGGCAGGGGCCTGGTGTGTGAGTTCACGTGGAGGGCCTCGTGGTGCTGCAACCCTGGCACCAGGAGAAAGTTCTTGCCTGAAATAACGTTGTATTTCTCCGGATTTCTGGGTGGAAGGGGTCCCCTTGGATACAGCTCTTGTCCTGTAGCGTTTGTAAGTTTTCATACCGATTAAATTGAGGTAATATTCCGGGGTTTGGAGTTTGAGACCGGGAGCTCAGAGAGAAAACAGCCTCACTCAGCCATGTCCAGGCCACGCCCCCCCACTGTAGTGATTCTTTAACCTTGGGACTTATTCATCATATCTTGGATTACCCTTTTAACCATCTAACATACACGCTTGATTGGATTTGTTCACTATACTTTTATTTTGGACTGCGATTTTTCAGTTTACATATCCTGTGAGCATGTGTGATAGTCACCTGCTTATGTTATAGCTATCCACCACTTTTGTGTTTTACAATTCACATAAATGCCACTATTTTTCTTCTTTATATGTATCATTACATTGATTTTTAATATTTGTGAGCACTCAAAAGTCACATTTATTGCACATATATGAATTCTCTTATTTATGTGATTAGCACTGTATTTTATTTATCCATATACACAAATTGTCTGTTGTAGTGCTAGCTGCTGTTTACATTGGAACACTGGCACGGTATATTTTTAATTTTTTTCTTAAAATTACTAGCCTGACACAAGTATGCAAGTAAGTTTGCTTTGACCTTCCTACTGCATTCTAAAGACTTATAAAGCATTAAAGCAACTCAGTAGCATTAAAGTACACAGTAGTGATGTGGAGGTCAGCGGTAGGAAACACTAATCGCTGCAAAGGACACAGGAGAACAACATTACTAGAAGAGTGGTTTCTGAGAAAACTTCATGAGACAATTTGCCCTCATTAAAGCAGCATTCAGCATCATGGGCAGAAGAAGATGTAACTATTTACAGTCTTCTCTGCAGATAACACTTTTATTAGAACTTTTATTCAAGAGTCAGAGCCACTTTAAAACTGCTGGGTCAGCATAACAGCCAATAAATTAGCAATGGCAGCCCCTGTGATTCCCTAATGTCGATTTTACTGCTGCTACAGTCAAATTATCAGTAGTGGAATGTCATCTGGGTTGGCACCGTTGCTTAAATCTCTGATGCCTTTATAGAAAGCTGCACAGAATCGACATAGTAGCTGTCCGAGTTAGACTGTTCTCTCCTTGGAGACTGCAGAATTATTCTAAATAGCTTAATAATTCAAAAATACTAGTTCAGGTACTGACAGATTTGGCAAAAATATGGGACATTAGCTAATTAGTGAGCTACCTAAGCACTCTTTCTTGATGTCATTGTCTCTTTAAATAATTTGAATATATAAATCCTAAAAATATTTTAACAATCATAGTGGTCAATTAAACAGTTCAAGAGAAGAGTCTATGGAGTTGATTCTACTAAAGACAAATAGGCTGTTTATTTTGCACTTTTTCCTTAGCTTAGTGAATGAAGTGAAGCTTTGATGACTTCCACCATCCAATTATGTGCATGCAAAAATACTGTTTTATTTATTATCTTTGCATGTGATTCGGTATTTTTTGCAAAATGAATTCACATTCAGTAAGCTAAGAGAAAATTTCCTTGCAAAATGAAGTTATTGCAAAGTTAACAGTAAATTTGCCTTTTAGCATATCAACTGCTATTAGTTATAGGTTTCTTCTATTCATAACTTGTTTATCTTGGCAGTTCTCCTGTGTCATTATAATTTCCTTTTATGTAGTGACAACACTACCACCGCCTCCAATGCAGTGGTAGCATTGTCACCCTCCTTTGCACACTCTGCTGCTGATGGACAGCATGCATTTTAGTTTACCAGATGTCAGCCAATGCCCTTAATCCCACAGCCCGTCTGTGCCTGACTTACAGGCTGATGACTAATGCCTTTCTCTATTTCCATAGCCAAGCCTGCAGAGAGTGAGTGTGAATGTGGTCATGTAAATGTTGAACCCAAAATAAAACAGATATTTGTTATTAGTGCAACATGTGTATAATGCATGTCACCCTACCTGTTTGTAAACCTGTTTGTGTCCAAAACTACCCTAAATGTCACCTAATAAAAATGCAGAGATCACAATTTTTGACCTCCTTTTGGCAATTTCAGTTTCCTGGCTCTGCTTTCGCTCCAATACTTTCTAAGTCTCTCATGCAAGCATGTAGATCAGAAATGATAGCGTTCCTATTTTTATCCCTTTTATATATTTAACTTTATTTTCTATAACAGGTGTATTGGTAATGTTTAAAAAAAGGAATTAAAATTATACAAGTTTAAAAAATGTACATTCAACTAATAAAATAAGATGTGTGTGAATGTGGAGTTGTTAGAAATACCAAATAGCATCTTCTCACATTATGCAACATTTAAAAGAGAATTTTGGTTGGACACCAATTCCACTTTTGTGCCTTTAATGTCTCCCCCTCAATTAGTCAGCTCTATATTTTCTGCAGAAAACCATATTAGCATATCCAATTTGACTGTGTAAAGAAAAAAATACAGTACAAACTGTCATGCACACAAACATATGACTTATGAAATGCCATGGGGGAGATTTACTAAAACTGGTGCACTCAGAATCTGGTGCAGCTGTGCATGGTAGCCAATCAGCTTCTAACTTCAACTTGTTCAATTAACTGCTTGCCAACCAGCACACAACGATGTACGTCGGCACAATGACGTGGCTGAGCAAATGGGAGTACCTCTACGTCCCCTCTAAGATGTGGCTTAGTGGGCGTGAGCGTGCCTGTAGGTCCCGAGGACTCGATGTCCGCCGGGGGCCCGCGATCATGACAAGGCATTACTCTGTTCTGCCTAGCAACTTGAGAGGGATCTACTGCTCGGGATCAGTGATCTCTGTCATGTTGTAGTAAGCCCACCCCCCCACAATTAAAATCACTCCCTCGGACACACTTAACCCCTTTATTGCCTCCTAGTGTTTAACCCCTTCCCTGCCAGTGTCATTTACTAAGTAATCAGTGCATTTTTATAGCACTGATCGCTGTATAAATGTCACTGGTCCCAAAATAGTGTCAAAAGTGTCCGATGTGTCCGCCGCAATGTCGCAGTCACGTTAAAAATCGCAGATCGCTGCCATTACTAATAAAAAAATTAATAATAAAAATGCCATAAATTTTGGAGACGCTATAACTTTTGTGCAAACAAATAAATATACACTTATTGCATTTTTTTTACCAAAAATATGTAGAAGAATACATATCGGCCCAAACTGAGAAAGAAATTTGTTTTTTTACATATTTTTTGGGGATATTTATTATAGCAAAAAGTCAAAAATATTGCTTTTTTTTTCAAAATTGTTGCTCTTTTTTTGTTTATAGCGCAAAAAATAAAAACCACAGAGGTGATCAAATACCACCAAAAGAAAGCTCTATTTGTGGGGAAAAAAGGATGCGAATTTTGTTTGGGTGCAACGTCGCAAGACCGCACAATTGTCAGTTAAAGCGATGCAGTGCCGTATCGCAAAAAGTGCTCTGGTCAGGAAGGGGGTAAATTTCTCTGGGGCTGAAGTGGTTAAACTTTGACAAAAATACCTGGAAGCTGATTCGTTTTTATGCAGAGCTGCACCAGATTTTGCACCAGGCAGTCTTAGTAAATAACCCCCATGTGACTAAAACCTTGGCATTGGCTAAATCTGCAGTTTCCAAAGCGAGCAAATTCCTTTCTTTTATTAGGAGAGGTATGAACTCCAGAGAGAGAAAGAGATAATTTTGCATCTGTACAAATCATAAGTAAGACCTCATCTGGAATGTGCAGTTCAGTTTTGGGCACCAATTCACAAAAAGTATATCGGGAAGCTGGAGAAAGTGCAGAGAAGGGCAAATAAACTGATAAAAGGCATGGAGGAGCTCAGCTATGAGGAAAGATTAGAGGAACTGAATTTATTCTCTCTTGAGAAGAGGAGATTAGGGGGGATTTGATCAACATGTACAAATATATAAGGGGTCCATATAGTGAACTTGGTGTTGAGTATTTCACTTTACGGTCAACACAGAGGACAAGGGGGCACTCTTTACGCCTAGGGGAAAAGAGATTTCATCTCCAAATACGGAAAGGTTTCTTCACAGTAAGAGCTGTGAAAATATGGAATAGACTCCCTCCAGAGGTGGTTCTGGCCAGCTCAGTAGATTGCTAAAAGAAAGGCCTGGATTATTTCCTAAATGTACATAATAAAACTGAGTACTGACATTTATAGGTAAAGTTGATTCGGGGAAAATTTGATTGCCTCTCTGGGATCAGGAAGGATTTTTTTTCCCCTGCTGAAGCAAATTGGATCATGCTTTGCTGGGGTTTTTCGCCTTCTTCTGGATAGGATTGTGTATATGGGATTGTATGATATTATTTTTTATTTATTTATTTTTATGGTTGAACCAGATGGACTTGTGTCTTTTTTCAACCTGACTAATTGTGTAACTATGTACAGTGGCTTGCGAAAGTATTCGGCCCCCTTGAACTTTTCAACCTTTTGCCACATTTCAGGCTTCAAACATAAAGATATAAAATTTTTATTTTTTGTGCAGAATCACTAACAAGTGGCACACAATTGTGAAGTGGAACGAAATCTTTTGGATTTTTGAAACTTTTTTAACTAATAAAAAAATGAAAAGTGGGGCGTGCAAAATTATTCGGCCCCCTTGCGTTAATACTTTGTAGAGCCTCCTTTTGCTGTGATTTACAGCTGCAAGTCGCTTGGGGTATGTCTCTATCAGTTTTGCACATCGAGAGACTGAAATTCTTGCCCATTCTTCCTTGCAAAACAGCTCAAGCTCAGTGAGGTTGGATGGAGAGCGTTTGTGAACAGCAGTTTTCAGCTCTTTCCACAGATTCTCGATTGGATTCAGGTCTGGACTTTGACTTGGCCATTCTAACACCTGAATACGTTTATTTGTGAACCATTCCTTTGTAGATTTTGCTGTATGTTTGGGATCATTGTCTTGTTGGAAGATAAATCTCCGTTCCAGTTTCAGGTCTTTTGCAGACTCCAACAGGTTTTCATCCAGAATGGTCCTGTATTTGGCTGCATCCATCTTCCCCTCAATTTTAACCATCTTCCCTGTCCCTGCTGAAGAAAAGCAGGCCCAAACCATGATGCTGCCACCACCATGTTTGACAGTGGGGATGGTGTGTTGAGTGTGATGAGCTGTGTTGCTTTTACGCCAAACATATCGTTTTGCATTGTGGCCAAAAAGTTCGATTTTGGTTTCATCAGACCAGAGCACCTTCTTCCACATGTTTGGTGTGTCTCCCAGGTGGCTTGTGGCAAACTTTAGACGAGACTTTTTATGGATATCTTTGAGAAATGGCTTTCTTCTTGCCACTCTTCCATAAAGGCCAGATTTGTGCAGTGTACGACTGATTGTTGTCCTATGGACAGACTCTCCCACCTCAGCTGTAGTTCTCTGCAGTTCATCCAGAGTGATCATGGGCCTCTTGGCTGCATCTCTGATCAGTCTTCTCCTTGTCTGAGCTGAAAGTTTAGAGGGACAGCCAGGTCTTGGTAGATTTGCAGTGGTCTGATACTCCTTCCATTTCAAAATGATCGCTTGCACAGTGCTCCTTGGGATGTTTAAAGCTTGGGAAATCTTTTTGTATCCAAATCCGGCTTTAAACTTCTCCACAACAGTATTACGGACCTGCCTGGTGTGTTCCTTGGTCTTCATGATGCTCTCTGCGCTTTCAACAGAACCCTGAGACTATCACAGAGCAGATGCATTTATACAGAGACTTGATTACACACAGGTGGATTCTATTTATCACCATCAGTCATTTAGGACAACATTGGATCATTCAGAGATCCTCGCTGAACTTCTGGAGTGAGTTTGCTGCACTGAAAGTAAAGGGGCCGAATAATTTTGCACGCACCACTTTTCAGTTTTTTAATTGCTAAAAAAGTTTAAAATATCCAATAGATTTCGTTCCACTTCACAATTGTGTCCCACTTGTTGGTGATTCTTCACAAAAAATTAAAATTTTATATCTTTATGTTTGAAGCCTGAAATGTGGCAAAAGGTTGAAAAGTTCAAGGGGGCCGAATACTTTCGCAAGCCACTGTAACTATATAACCAAGAGAAAAATAATTTCTCTTAGTGCTGATTTTTTTAATTTTTATTTGATTATTATATTATTATTGCAATTCGCTCCGAAGCCGCTGTGCAGATGTGTGAACCAGCTCCATAGAGAGCCCATCACAATCTCCTGACATGCGAATTGGATGTGGTGAAAGCTGCATCCAATTCGCAATAGTGTAAACCCGGCCTTAATCTTGCATGCGGGGAAATGGACAGCAATAAAAACCCGACAGTGGTTATAATCTTTCACCACTCCAGTCAAAACTAAAAAAAGCTTTGCATTTAGTTATTTTAAGGCTGACCATACATATTACAACTTTCTGGTACAATTTTCCTTTAGATTTACCAAAACCATATAATATGAGGTCAAACCTAAACACTTTCAATTTGTATGCAATCAGGCAGGCCCTTGCTCTACATAGCTGAAGGTAAATGTAAAGAAAATTGAACAAGAAAGCTGTATATTGTATGGCCAGCCTAATTCAGATATATACCTATGTATATGTGATATGGTTAGAACACAAAATTACATAAAAAGAAAAACTCTAAAAGACCAAATTCTCCTGCATATATGAAAAAAATCATGATTTTCAGAGAAGCAGTGCATAACTGATTCTCTCCACACAGGCACAAATAAATACTAAACCTGATTATCTCACACATTCAGGTTTAGTGTGCAAAAAGCTGTGAAATGTCTCAACTCAGTTCACACTAGACATTTAGAGAAAAGGATAATTTCTTTCAGAATAATGACACTACACATTAAAGTATATAGAGTGTTTCTTTGTTGTAAACACATAAAATGTCCATAAAAATGTAAAATGTATATGGACATGAACATAAGAAAAGTCAAACTGTAAGTTTTCACTGAGCTAAGCTAGCAAAAAAAACAACTGATAATAATGTAACATTTTAAACCTATAATATGCATAATAGCAATGCAGAATGTTTCACAATGTTAATTTTTGCCACATTATAATTACTAGCTGTTCTGTAAATTGTATAGTTGCTAATGCATACACAGTAATTATTGTATACAGTTTACTGAAACACTTATCAAATGGTCAGTCACATAATTTTAAAACGCTCAGAAGTACCACATACAGTCAAAATCTTACAGGTTTTTAATTTAAACATTATTAATGCATTTATGCTCCTCGTTATGGCAAACCCCTAAAAAATTCACTTTTGAACTTGTTTTAACTGATGTCCATGTGTCTTGCAAGATCTCAAATTTAAATCTAAACCTCTGCAAATCTGTGGTTCTGTCCCATCAAAATCACATCCCCTACTTGGGGTCAGGAAGGAATTTTTTTCCTCTACTGTAACAATTGGCCAGCACAGCTAGGGGTTTTTTCGCCTTCCTCTGGATCAACGGGAGGGCGGTTAGGTCAGCGGGCCCCCCTCCATCTCCACCACCAGGACTATTCGCATTGTCATCAGCACCTCAGCACACTACCGTTGTTATCAGTGGCATCCTTAGGACCATCTTCTTCTTAGGAACATCATCGGCACTACATCAGTATCTTCATCGTTATTCATCCTATCACCATCAACTTTTTTTTTCCTCGCCATGTGCAACTTCAAATACTCAGCGGACGCTCTCCACAGGCTAAGAAATACCACCTCAACATTACCAACCTCCATTCAAATAATATTATGAAAAGAACAATTACTAAGGACCAACCTACAATCAACCATCAAACACAGGAAGACACCAATTCAACCACAACAATTAGCATGCGCCTTGATCAACACCAGATCTGCAGTCAAGCACAGACTGGAAGTCCATGACTTCATCACCCAAAACAACATAGATTGCCTCTTCAACACGGAAAGCTGGCTAACACCCGACTGCAATACCATCCTAACTGAATTGGTGCCTGAGAACTACAGTATCCTAACTGAGCATAGAATAGGAAAAAAAGGAGGAGGCCTAGCAGTGATCTTCAAATCTCGATAAAGAAAGAGGGTGCTGCGCTAGCCAGAAAAATAAATACAATGAGGTACAATAAATAAAATATCTCTAGAGGGATATTGCACTGGATAGAGGGGTTGCTAATATCAGAATATCATGCCGCTAATCTCATATCAATATTGGAAAGATAGAACGTATAATAAAAGTGGACGGAAAAAGTGTCTGTGCAGAGACTAAGTCTAATAATCAGACCCAACAAAATGCACTGGCGTAAGCTGTACACAAAACATATGACCACTTATAAAATATGTGCAATCTGGCAAACAAAATGTGCAAAAAAATGCATAGAAAAGTGCGTGGTGCTGAGGGTACTACTATTCTCCAGTGCTAAAAAAAGAGAATCACTGTGTGGTGGATCCAAAAGAAAATAATAAATATCTCTTGTGCTAAGAAAAATATGTCTTTTGTGCTGAAAAAAAGGAATATATACTAACGCTAGTATCTATGCAATAGATCAGATGATATTGCCGCTAGGTGATTGTCAAAAACAAAATATAACAATCAATAAAATAAAAAACAAAATTGGTGTTTCAATAAACTTAAATACTCACATGCATGTACACACTACTAATAAGAAGAGTATATGGGTGTGCAAACTGACATATAAAAATAATTAATACAGGTGTGCAAAATCGCAAAAAAAGTGCATGGTGCTAAGTGCTCTTAACAGTGTTGTAAAACTCAAACAGTGTACTCCTGTTACTGCTGGCCAATATAACACATAGAGGATACCATAACATGCATCTATGCACAAAATGAACCAAACAATGGTAATGTCCCCAGTGCAACAGTGGTGATGTCCTTTAAGGGTGCAATAAACAAATTCACTGTGCTCAGGTGAGGTGTCAGGGGGTGTCAGGCAGGTACAACCGCATTAATCAGCTAGCTGGTAGTTGTGGTCTTTTACTCAGGGTCCTGGGCTGCATGGGTTCTTTCACTACTTCCACGCCTGATGGTGCTCACTGGATAGCAACCTAGATGGCTGTGGTCTTTAAATGGTGGTCCTGGACCAGCGCGGGTCTTATCTCCACCTCCGTTCCTCACATTGGGGTGTACCAATAATAAAGGACAGGGGGGTACCGCATAGTGTAGTAGGTTTAAAAATATGAATTTATTCAAACAGATACAGGTACTCACATTGAAAGTTACAGATCAGCATAAAACTCCTATGAGCGGCGAGCTCGTTAGCCACAATCAAACTGAAATGCCCATTCCGTCCCTACGCGTGACGTCACCGATCAAGTGACTTCATCAGGGGTTCTTTCATCCCCTGATGAAGTCACTTTTTCACTTTCTTTTTCACTTCATCGGTCACCATACCTAATCCTTTTTACTCTTTGCACACTGAAGGCTCACTTCATGTCATCTTTCACATCTTTCACTAGTTACCCACTTTGTCACCACCATTTTATCCATCATTACCTTCATCGTTTTATGCTTCACTTCCCGTGTGTGGTAATTTAGGTATCCTATTACTTTATAATATTCATCTTATGCTTATTACCCCTGTCATTTTGTTAGTTCCCCCAGGTCGCCGTGGGAGACCATCCTCGGGCGGTGGGGCCGCGCGCCTGGGGTCTGTTGGGACCTGGGTAAGCAGATTCGCCCCTGTTCCCCCATAATTTTGTATTACCCTGTTGTGAATGTTGATGCTGGAATATAATTGTATTTACTATGTATTTTGGTAAACTCCATTGTATATTTTCTATTTGTCAGGTTCAGACTGTTTAGTCAGAATAAATCATCTCTAGATTCCCTCCTGATGAAGCGGTTTATGTCCGCGAAACTAATCGAGGAATATGATATCTGAGATTTTGTGTTGTACTGTATACCAATGATCCCACTGGTGATATACCTGTACTTTTATTATGTTTTATTTTATTACCATTGTTTTGTCCTCTGCATCAATAAAAACAATTATAATTTTTATTACCGTCGTTATATGCTTCATATTATTACCCATTATTATTGTACCAGAATAGTCCAATATGCTCCTATTTTTGGTCGCCTGACTGGGGATCTGGCTTCCAACCCTTTTGATAAGTGGTCATATGTTTTGTGTACAGCTTACGCCAGTGCATTTTGTTGGGTCTGATTAGTAGACTTATGCCGCGTACACACGGTCGGACTTTCCGGCATACTTGGTCCGGCGGACCAGAGTGTGCCGGACAATCCGCCCGTGTGTGGGCGGCGGCGGACTTTTCCGGCGGACTTCTTCCCAAAAGCCCGCCGGACCTAGATTTGAAACAAGTTTTAAATCTTTCCGTCGGACTCAGTTTCGGGCGGAAAGTCCGCTCATGTGTGTGCTGGTCCGACGGAAAGCCCGCTCGTGTGTATGCTGGTCCGACGGACCAGATACGACACGAGGGCAGGGTATTGCATCTCGCGCTCGCTGCAATAGGAAAAACAAATTTTCCTATTGCGGCGAGCGCGGAGCATACCAGGCCCTTAGGTCTGGTATGGATTATAAAGGGAAGCCCCTACGCCGCAAAAACGGCGTGGGGTCCCCCCTAAAATCCATACCAGACCCCGATCCGAGCACGCAGCCTGGCCGGTCAGGAAAGGGGGTGGGGACGAGCGAGCGCCCCCCCCCTCCTGAACCGTACCAGGCCGCATGCCCTCAACATGGGGGGTGGGTGCTTTGGGGGAGGGGGTTGCCCTTCGGGGCCCCCCACCCCAAAGCACCTTGTTCCCAAGTTTATGAGGACAAGGGCCTCTTCCCGACAACCCTGGCCGTTGGTTGTCGGGGTCTGCAGGCGGGGGGCTTATCGGAATCTGGGAGCCTCCTTTAATAAGGGGGCCCCCAGATCCCGGCACCCCACCCTATGTGAATGAGTATGGGGTACATGGTACCCCTACCCATTCACCTAGGGAAAAAGTGTAAGTAATAAAACACACTACACAGGTTTTTAAAATATTTTATTAAACAGCTCCAGGGGGGGGGATCTTTCTCCGACTTCGGGGGTCTTCTTCCGGCTTCGGGGGTCCCTCGGCTTCTTCTTCTCCCGGCGTCCGGTTGGTTCTTCTCCGCTCTCCGGCCTCTTCTCCCGGTGTCCCAGGTCTTCGGCCGGCTCCTCTGCTGTCTTCAGGTAGCTCTCTTGCCAGCAGAGGTCCGGACTTCTGAGCTGCTGGGCTTCTTCTCTTCTCTTCTCCAGATGTTGACACGACGCTCTCTCCGGCTGGACTGCTCTCCGAGGGCTGCGTTGTGACTTATATAGGCGGAGACCCCGCCCCCTTTTGATGTCACAGTCCCTGGGCATGCTGGGACTGTGATGTTTTAGGGGGCGTGGTCACTGGGTGATGTTGACCACGCCCCCTAAAACGTCACAGTCCCAGCATGCCCAGGGACTGTGACATCATATGGGGGCGGGGTCTCCGCCTATATAAGTCACAACGCAGCCCTCAGAGACCAGTCCAGCCGGAGAGAGCGTCGTGTCAACATCTGGGGGAAGAGAAGAGAAGAGAAGACAAGCCAAGAAGCCCAGAAGTCCGGACCTCCGCTGGCAATAGAGCTACCTGAAGACAGCGGAGGGGCCGGCCGAAGACCTGGGACACCGGGAGAAGAGGCCGGAGAGCGGAGAAGAACCAACCGGACGCTGGGAGAAGATGAAGCGGAGGGACGCCCGAAGCCGGAAGAAGACCTCCGAAGCCGGAGAAAGATCCCCCCCCGGAGCTGTTTAATAAAATATTTTAAAAACCTGTGTAGTGTGTTTTATTACTTACACTTTTTCCCTAGGTGAATGGGTAGGGGTACCATGTACCCCATACTCATTCACATAGGGTGGGGTGCCGGGATCTGGGGGCCCCCTTATTAAAGGGGGCTACCAGATTCCGATAAGCCCCCCGCCCGCAGACCCCGACAACCAACGGCCAGGGTTGTCGGGAAGAGGCCCTTGTCCTCATCAACATGGGGACAAGGTGCTTTGGGGTGGGGGGGGCCCCGCAGGGCACCCCCCTCCCCCAAAGCACCCACCCCCCATGTTGAGGGCATGTGGCCTGGTACGGTTCAGGAGGGGGGGTGCTCGCTCGTCCCCACCCCCTTTCCTGACCGGCCAGGCTGCGTGCTCGGATCGGGGTCTGGTATGGATTTTAGGGGGGACCCCACGCCGTTTTTACGGCGTAGGGGCTTCCCTTTATAATCCATACCAGACCTAAGGGCCTGGTATGCCCCGCAACGGGGCTCGCAAGGTGTCAATCTCGCCGATAAAAGCGGCAAGATTGACATCCTTTGCTAGTCCTGTCGCACCTGAGTCATGTTCAAAATGAACGGACTTGTCCGTGTGTGGGCAAGTCTGTTCATTCTGAAAGTCTGCCGGAACTCCGGCGAAAGTCCGTCGGAAAGACGGGCGGACTTAGCCCGCCGGAAAGTCCCGGCGTGTGTGGGCAAGTCCGTCCGTTTTAAAGTCCGGCGCACCTGGTGGACAAAGTCCGTCGGAAAGTGTGCCAGACCAAGTAGGATAGAAAGTCCGACCGTGTGTACGCGGCATTAGTCTCTGCACAGACACTTTTTCCATCCACTTTTATTATACGTTCTATCTTTCCAATATTGATATGGGATTAGCGGCATGACATTCTGATATCAGCAACCCCTCTATCCAGTGCAATATCCCTCTAGAGATATTTTATTTATTGTACCTCGTTGTATTTATTTTTCTGGCTAGCGCAGCACCCTCTTTCTTTATCGATTCTGTTTCTTTGGGGTGTGTTTTGTCCCCAATTTTGGTGCATGCAGCTGTCCATACATTCCTAGTCTTTACGTTCTTTCTCCATTCTGGTAGCGCAGGAATATCCCCTTTACATTTGATCTTCAAATCTCACCTCGTGTTCACCAAACCAACTTTACAGAACTCAGTGCCTTTCATGGAGACACTCACTCTACATCTTCAAACAATACCCCAAGACACCATTCACATACTACTATGCTACAGACCACCAGGACCAAAGACTAATCTCCTTACACCCCTCACTGAATTCATTTCAATACACACCCTGAAAACCAAAAATTTTCTGCTACTTGGGGACTTTAACCTCTGGGCAAACTCTACCCAAGACCCCATCGCTACCTCCTGCATTAACCAACTGGAAGAACTAGGTCTTCAGCAATTGATAAATGCTCCCACGCATGGTTCAGGACACACTCTGGACCTCATATTCTAACAAAATATGGACATCAACATATTCGACTACATACCGCTACCATGGACTGACCACCATGCTATCAAATTTAAAATCACCACCAACACCACCCTCCAAAAACGGAAACACGCAATAACAACACACTGGACCAGATCTCAGAGGAAACTACAATCCAAACTCTTCAAAACCATGCTATCAAACAAAATAGCAATGCTAAATTTAAACCACTCAATGAAAAAAACACTCAACTCCTTAAACAAGGCATTACTACAAACAGCAGACTCAGTGGCTCCAAAACGTAAAACACTCATCCGCAATAAAAACTCGGTATGGTTTAATGGCACTCTCACTCTATTCAAGCAAGAACGCAGAAGAGCTGAAAGAGCCTGGAGAAGAAATCCTACTAAGGAAAACCACACAAACTACAAAGCACTCACTGAGAAATACCACAAAGCAATCTTCAAAGCTAAAAAAGAACATTTCTCTAACACCATCTCAACGGCTTTAAACCGCCCTCGGGAACTTTTCAAAATAGTCGCTCAGATGATGAACCCTACCTGCTTAGAGCCCCTGTCAAATGAAACTCAAGAATTCTGCTATGAGTTAGCAGATTTTTTCATCGACAAAATCGACAACATTCGGAAAACAATTCAACAGAAAAAAACAACCAACCTCATTCAACTAAAGCAAAAAGAGGAAATCAACACGAACATCACACAGTCACCAAATTTTTCTCTGATCCCAATCACCACTGACACCACCAAAAACATCATCAGAAGCCTCCAAGACAACACATCACCAAATGACATCATTCCCACAAAACTCCTGAAAGAATGCACCATCTTGGCTCCTACTATAACACATCTCATAAATCAGTTGTTCAAAGAAGGGATTGTTCCAATCGCCCTCAAGCAAGGCGTCGTCAAACCCCTCCTAAAGAAACCCTACCTCGACCCTGAGGACCCTAACTACCGCAGACCG
This sequence comes from Lithobates septentrionalis, assembly GCA_037952835.1. NCBI lineage: Eukaryota > Metazoa > Chordata > Amphibia > Anura > Ranidae > Lithobates > Lithobates septentrionalis. The sequence continues at coordinate 362,086 of JBBDGP010001294.1, forward strand.
ATAACAAGCCTTAACACCATCTCTAAGATTATGGAGAAAGCAGTAGTACAATAGCTACAACGCCACCTGGACACACACAAACTCTTGGACCCTCTGAAATCAGGCTTCCGCCCAGGCCATGGCACAGAAACAGCACTTCTCAAAATATGGCACGGTGCCCTTGAATGAGAAGATGACAGAGAATCATGTCTCCTGGTACTGTTGAACCTCAGTGCAGAGTTCGATACAGTGGACCACAATACTCTACTCATCCGCCTCACAGAAGTAGCAGCAGTCACAGATTCAGATCTACAATGGTTCGCATCCTTCTTAGGAAACCCGCGCAATCTCTTGTGAAGTCCCTCAAAGTTCACCCTTGTCACCAGTTCTTTTTAACATCTACATCCGCCCACTCCTCAAAATCATCAGAAAATCGGACCTCTGCTTCCACTCATACGCTGATAACACTCAACTCTACTTCCACAACACTGGACAAAAAGACCGTCATCAGTGACTAGAAAAATGCCTCACATTGATAGACCACTGGATGACCACCGGTTCCCTCAAACTCAACAGATCAAAAACAGAGCTTCTTCTCCTACACGCAAACCGAAATTCTAAAACTAAAACCCCATGGACACCTCCCACCATCTTTGGACAGACCATCTCTCCAAGCACCAAAGCCACGAGTCTCAGAGTCATCATTGACTCAGAAATGTCAATGGATGCACAAATAGGATCAGTAGTCAGCGGATCTCACCATCTCCTCCGCCTGCTACGTAGACTCATCCCCTTCGTTCCAGAAGAGGACAAAGCATCAGTAGTTGGAACAATCATTAATTCCTGACTCAACTACGCAAACTCCCTATACAAAGGACTACGCAATATCAGATTGCATGCCTACAACTCATCCAAAACACGGCAGCAAGACTGGTAACACGAAAAAAACCCTGGGAATCCATCTCTCCTTCCCTGAGGAGCCTACATTGGCTAATCGTAAAGAATCAGATCACATTCAAGACCCTCTGCCTCACCCACAAATGCATACAAGAAAACGCTCCTCAATACCTACGCGAGAAAATGAAACACTACACACCCATTCGCAGTCTGCGATCAACTAACCAAATCCTTCCCCTCATACCCAAGTCCTGCTACAAATCGAAGGGAGAACAAAGATTCGCAGTTCAAGGACCATGGCTATGGAACGCTCTACCAGCTAACATCCGCATGGAAGAAAACTATCAGGCCTTCAGAAAAAAACTCAAGACCTACCTCTTCTAAGAAGCTGGACAACACAGGACGGATCAAGCGCCTTGAGGCAATCAGTTCGCATTTTCAACGCTATACAAATCATTCATTCATTCACTTGGATATCAGATTAAAGCCGGCCATAGAAGGTTCAAACCATGCATGGTCAGGCTGAATGTACCCAAGTTGATCAATCAAACATCCAGCCTGTTGGATTTTACATGCGATTTTTGCTATTGACTCTTATAGAATCTAAGCATCAATCACTGCGTTCTCCCGGCAAGGAAGGCTTCCCCCGCCCCATCTGCAGGAGAACACAATGCCTCCACAGTTGGGATTTCTCCATCAACACTAAATGTGGTTGCAGGAAAGAAAATTGCTCCTTCTATGGCCAGCCTTACTGATTCCATACAATCTATGTAAACATTAAAGAATAAGTTCACCTTTCGTAACATGTTACATGTTACACCCACATGCACTGTGTAACATCTTACGAATGGACCAACCAACGGTACCTTCCTGATTCCCCGATCTGACAGGCAGTGGGGAACTTCACCCCCTCTCCCCACCCCGCTAGCTGTCACAATTAAAAAAAAAACAACATAGCCAACCAACATACCTCAGTAATTAAAGCAGTATTAAACCTGAAAACAAACATTTTATATATTGCAGCTTACTAAACCTTAGATTTGGTGGCTCCATAAGTTTTATATTTTGTAGCCTTTTTATTATTTATATAACCTGGTGGATCAAACCAGTAACACACCCTTACTGTCTTATGTTCTGTACACACGGTCAGACTTTCCGACGGAAAATGTGCAATCGGAGCCTGTTGTCGGAAATTCCGACCGTGTGTGGGCTCCATTGGACTTTTTCCATTGGAATTTCCGTCACACAAAATTTGAGAGCTGGCTACAAAATTTTCTGACAACAAAATCCGTTTGCGTAAATTCCGACCGTGTGTTGACAATTCCGACGCACAAAGGGCAATGCATGCTCAGAATAAATTCCGAGATGGAACTGCTCGGTCTGGTAAAATTAGCGTTCATAATGGATATAGCACTTTTGTCACGCTGCAATGTTTTAAATTGTTTAATGCAGCGCACACTCTTCTTCTTTATAATGCTAGAAGAATGAAGTTGTTTTGCTGCTCATATTCACACAGAGTTCTCACAAACTTCTTTCTTTATTAATTCTCGTGATTTTATGAATATAATATTTTTATTTGTCACATCTACCGAAAAAAAAATTAGTTTTTATATTTATTTATTTTGTATTATTTGTTGTATTTTTTTGAATCCAGATCTCCTGTTTTTTTTGTTTTTTTTGGTGATCTCCAGAACTGTTTTGGGTGTGTTTTGTGTGTGAAGTTACCACAGCACTATTATTATCTTGTCTTTTTTAACCTCAAGGAGGTTGGTTATTGTTGGAGTCCCTTGTTAATTTCACATTGTATTTTGGAAATGTACCTGCCTCCTCATAAGCAAACTGTCCTTTTTGAAGGAAAACACACATAGGCAAGTATTAGTTCAAAAAAATACCTTTATTAAGGGGTCCTAACCAAATAAAGAGGGAGGCACCGCTAAACAAACAGAAGAAATTGTCGAAGTGTTTGGCCCCCAGGGCACACATCAACTATTTTCAGGCAAAATTGGTGGCCTGAGGAGTCCTTATTGTAGGGAGTACAATCTGGTCCAGAAGTCCATCATGAACAGCAGCAGATGACATCTATGTCCCCAGGCTGTGGTCATACAAGAGTCTGCATCTTTTGTCAGACCAGACTGAACCCAGGCCATCACTTCCTTTTCTTCCTTCCACTCTTCTTTCCAGGCTGTGGCTGTGGTGTTAGAGGTGTGGCAGGAGGAGGAGGAAGATGCAACTCACACAGGTGGGTATTGGGTGTGAATTGGGCCTCAAACCCTTATTTAATGTTTTATAAATGATTTCCTCACACATGAGGCGTTGCCCCTCCTCCATGTCCTGCAATTTGGTGGCAGCCATGGAGGCAAAGGCCTCTTCATGAGTGGGGGTGGCTCTGAGGGATGCAGAAGCCTCCTGAATCAGTCTGAACGATGACTTCTCCACGTTACTCCTCTTCCTAGGTCTTTTGTTTGGAAGGTGGAGGGAAGGAATCTGTGATTCTGTGAGGCTCCACTGGGCCCGGCCACCTCCTGGCTGACACTAACCCCTGCCTCCTCCTGGCTGCCACTTACGCCTGCCTCGTCCTGGCTGCCACTAACGCCTGCCTCCTCCTGGCAGCCACATTCCACAGCCTTCTCCTGGCTGAGGTCTTCCTGTGTATGAAAAAGGGACATAGTTTTAGTTTTTTCTTCATCAATCACACACAATTTTCATCTCATGACTATTGCAAATTGAATGTTAATAAATAAAAAGACTATCATTCTGAGCCCAGCATTTTTCAGTCTTGTCCCAATTATTTTCGCCCACTACTGTCTATTGATATGTAAACGCCTTTATTAAATCAGCAATTAGTGATCAATAATAACATCTAGGAAACATCATTTATGTTTTGTTTTGCCGATGTTTTGACATCGGAAGCCTCAGCTGGGGTGGAAGATAGGGTGGAAGGAAGAGTGGAAGGTAGGGTTGAGTGTGATTCTCTGACTTCAGTCTGGTCTGACATAAATCGCAGGCTCTCATAGTACCACAGCCTGGGGACATACGTCAAACATCATCTGCTGCTGCTCCTGATCTCTGGGAATCCTGGACCTTCTTGCTCTCCCTAAGATATGTGCTTCTCAGGCCACCAATTTTGGCTTTTAAATAGGGGATGGTTTCCGTGGGGACCACCGGCTTCACCAACTCCACCAGTTTCTCCAGCGCTGCCTGCCTCTTTTGTTTATGATTATAATGCGGGTGTTTGACCTGCCACAGACAAGGCAGCTCCCTGTATTTGTCTATGAACAGGGGGAGGAAGTTGTGATCATTGGCGCCATCCATTTTCTCTGCGAGACACAACACAAGACAAACCCTAATGTCAGGCTAAACTCTCCTAATCTTCTCCCAACATAGGCCTCAATCTATAAGCAGTATAGGCCCAAGTTAAAATTGTACCTTCATTATCACGATCAGCGCTTCCGATACTCCTTCCTCCGCTCACAGATCGTACGACGCACGCGTGTTACGCTTTATATACACTGCGCATGTGTGAAACTCCGCCCACCCCTGACGTTCTTTCTAGGCTATTCCCCGCCCCTTCTCTTTCAGAGCAGTAGGGGAGAGCACATGGCGGAGACAGAGCAGGTGCATGATAATTCCAGCAACGAGAAGAAGGAAAGCCCGGAGCCAGAAACGTCACAATCCCAAAGGAGATTTAAGGCCTAAAATATGGCCTTTGTAGAGATGGTGGAGATGGTGGACATATTGAAAAGGGCCAACTAGGATGGGAAGTATGGACCTTACCCAAACCCAAATGTCAGAAAGGCCAAGATCATGGCTAAAGTTGTGAAGAGTCTGCACAGAAATTTGGGGTATGACGATCCAAGGATCAACGGAGGAAACGGTGGTCGGACCTCAAATTAAGGGAGCACGATCAGTAAAGAAGGATCAGGAGAGTGCTGCAAAACAGTAAGTAGTTGTCCTGTGTTCCTATTCTTTCTTTTTATTAAGTTTGTGCTGCTCCATGTGCTTTTCTTTACTGTTGTACAGTTTAAAATGGCAACTTTCATGTTCATGGGCACATTAATCGTTCGTAGGAAACATTGTTCGTTCGGCCACTAAAATAAGATGTTTTGGCCAGATGCAGTTCAATACCCTTTTTCTGGCCTACTTCTATTAAAAAAAAGTTTGTTGTCTAGATGGGTTTGTAACTAGAATGAAATGCAAACTAGATTCTGTGTAAGGAGAGGACACTCAGCAGCTGTTCACACATCTGGATGCTGGAGCACTAGTGTGGGACAAAAGAACACCCTTTTTATTAGGGGGCCCACACAGGTGTTCCAGTGTATACTATAGGGGTGTCTCCATCTGTGAAGCTTGCACAAAACAGGTAAGTATTCAAGCTTTACAAAGGGCAAAAAAAATTATTCAGCTTGGAACTCTGCCAAAACAGAACATTGTACCCCACTTCCAAGCAATGTTTCATATTTCTATTTCAGCCATCAAATATCTGTGTGCTAAGTATACCTATTTTTTTCACATAGGGGAGAAAAGACTCGGAGGACACCACTCATCAGAGGACACAAGGGACCCCCCACCTCAGGAAGAAGGGGAAAACCCCCAAACCCAACCAGAGCAGGAGGAGGGAGACGTTGTAGAAATTGTCCCCACAACAGGTGAGTGTCTGAGACCACAGCCTCAGGTAATGGATGGATGCCTGCATATTTATAATACATGGTGTGTTTTTTGGGGTTTTTTGTAGGTGATCGGGATGTTGTGGAAGAGGAATGTCATTTCACCAGTGAAAGTGCCCAGATCCTCATTGGGGAGATAATGGGGTGTAATAGAGATTTAGAAAACCTAAAGGAAAACATCAATGATGTTCAAAACAAAATGAAGAACATCATTGATGTATTAGGGAGAATCTAAAACACCCAGAAATCAATACATTTCTTCAGCTTTTTTTGTTTTATGACTAATTTTTTTACGTATTTTAAAAGCTAAATTTAGAAGATGCACACAGTGTGTCAACATGTGCTATCTGCCATCACGGAAGATCAATGTACGCGTTTTGTGGGTGCAACCCCTTCCTCGATAATAAAGTAGCTGAGAGGAAGGGGTTGCACCCACAAAATATGTCCATTGATCCCCCATGATGGCAGCTAGCACATGTTGACATTAGGCAATTTGTGTGCATCTTCTAAATTTGGCTTTTACAGGGGTGACATCACCCCATCTGCTGAACGCAATATCAAACACAGTTTGTACATTCTCATGTTTGATATTGCCTTTACTTTATAAAAGTTGAACTTTGTAAGTTCCAGAGTTGTGTATTGTTTTATGGTTTTAAACATGCCTGTTTTACCTATAAAAGGCCATTTATCATTAATGTGACCTAAAAAAATGTTATACAACAAACATGTTGATTTGTTCAAAAACCCTTTTATAAACGCACATGTGATTGTGCTTTGATTAAAAAGTATGATAATCAACAATGTGTGGCTTCTCCTTTCAATGCTCAAAAGCATTTTTTGGAGAGAAGATGGTGTTTTCAGTGGCAATGGGCCTTATTTACTAAAGGACAATCCACTTTGCACTACATGTGCAGTTTCAGTGCAATCTCAAGTGCACTTGTAGTGCAAAGTGTATTTTCCTTTAGTAAATAACACCCAACAGTGCTTTCTAATTTTACACAATCACGCCATTTTCATGACTCCCCAAATTTCGGTCATGGTGCTGAAAATGATGAATATTTTTGTCAGTAATGCATTACATACATTAACAACAAAAACAAATTGTGTGTGTGTAGCAGACCCATAACATAATAATAATAGTTAGCCAAAGAAGAGATAGTCACTTCATGTGTCAAAAAAATTTTGTTTGCACTGTTGAAGAAATAGGCCAAAAAAAATAACATTAATAAAAGATAACGGAGGAGACAGCTAAAAGAAAGCCAAGCAATAAATCAAAGCAAATATTTGTTCAGTTTCAAATATATCTTTTTTTTAAAAATGTCTCAGACATTGTCTGGCATATCGATGGCCCCCCTACCCGCGAAGTATTCCACATATCTTATACGGACCTCGCGGGCACTCTGGGGGGCAAGCCAGGACGGCCAGTTTCAAGCGCCGTCAGGGTTGGTTCATTCAGAATTCCGGCCCCAGGCCCAACTGAGGCAGCATAGTTCAAGAATTTCTCCTTAAAAATTTGTGGAGAACACAGCAAGACAGGATGATGTGATTGAGTTTATATTCCACCATGTGTATCGGTGTACGAAATAGGCGGAACCGGCTGGCCATTATTCCAAACATATTCTCCACCACTCTTTTGGCTCTGGCCAGCCAGTAAAAACCCTCTGGTCCGGGGTGAGGGTCCTTATAGGCAATGGCCGCATAAGAAGGTTCCCCAGCGCAAACGCTTCATCTGCAATGAAGACAAATGGGAGTCCTTCCACATTGTCTTCTGGAGGTGGCAAGCCCAAGCTGCCATTCTGGAGATGCCTGTAGAACTCGGTCTGGGCGATGACTCCACCATCCGACATCTGGCCATTCTTCCCCACATCCACAAACAGGAACTCGTAAGTAGCCGACACCACCGCCAACATCACAATTCTATTGAACCCCTTGTAGTTGTAATAGTATGACCCCGAGTTGGGGGGTGGGACAATGTGGACGTGTTTCCCATCAATTGCCCCTACGCAGTTGGGAAAGTCTCACCGCTGGGCAAAGTGGGAGGCCACAGTCTGCCATTCCTGTGGCGTGGAAGGAAACTGTGGAGTCAAACCAGAAAAAAAAAATTAGTCATTTTGCACATAAACATTGAAAGCAAATTAGACACAAACATTCTTGGCCAACATCAGTATAACATTTATTTTAGGGAGTATTTAAAGACAAAAATATAAGGTCTACTTATCAGATTCATCACCCTCTCTGATGGCCCATTGTAAAAATTTTAGGGGTGGGGTGTTTTGGACAGGTAACCCTCTCCACTTCATTGAGAGATGAATGCCTAAATAATGTGTATTACTTTGGCCAGCCCCTCCTTACTTACACTATTGGCAGCCCACTGGACAGGTACAAAGTGTCATAATACAAAAATATGAATACACACTGTACTAATTGGAGCACATTTTTAACATTCTGCAATTACCTATCAAGATAATAATAGGATACAAAAACTTTTTAGGCAGGCCCTTGCACTATATGCTTTGGGGAATTCATCCATAAATCTGACCACAAAAGAGGTAGGTATAGTGTGTATGGGTTTGGCAAAGTCAGCAGATAGAGGATTGGTATCGGTTAACTTAGCGGTTGGGGGGAGGGAGGGTTCCAAATGAGTTTGGGACCCCAAAAAAAAAGTCTCTGGCACTCTGCCAGAATTTAAGGACACAAATAACATTTTTACACATTTTAGAGGGTGTTTAGGGTAAATCACTGCAATGAAGCTGACAAAATACATTGTTAAGTGACTAGGCGAGGTGGATTTGGGCCCAGGAGAGCATGCTGGGGAGGTAAGTGAAGGAAAATATGCATGAAGGACAAAAAAAAAGTTTAAAAATTCCAGCATGCATGAGGACAAAGGGGACATTCACAGCATATTGCAATCATGGTAATTAGGGAATGATGAAAGAAATACAATATATTATCAAACATTAAATACAATAAAATGTGATGTTAAAGGATAAATCGTACCTTAATATAGTCCTTCTGCAGGACCTGTATGATGGCAGAACAGGTCTCCAGGATAATGATCCCTAGAGCCTGGGGGGAGATGCCTGTTGAGAACTTGAGGTCCTGCAGGCTTCTCCCCGTCACCAAGTACCACAATGTGGCGACTAGCCTCTGCTCCGGAGTAATGGCTTGTCACATGCAGGTATCCTGCCTGCTGATATAAGGGGTCATGAGAGCCAACAAACAGTGAAATACGGGGTCCATCATCCTGAGAAAGTTCCTGAAATCATCAGGATTATTCTCACGGATCTCACGGAGCAAAGGCATGTGACAGAATTGGTCAAGCTGGAGCAACCAATTCTTGGTCCATGAACTCCTCCCCACCCTGTTCATGGACTGGGCTTGTGTCAGTAAGAACCCCAACACCAAGCCCTGGCACAGCACGAACTCTACGATGAGTACGTACACGCAACATGGCTTCAAAGCGGTCGGCTGGTCAGAATGAAGTAATAGAACGCACTAAAGAACAGCAAGGACTGTGAAGAGCGACCTGATAATCAGTAACGAGCAGACAAGAACACACTGAATAAACGGGGAACTCACAATGGGAACTCACTGCACGCACTGAAGACCAGATACAAGCCCACAAGCACAAACTGAACAGCAGAAAAACGATCTGAAAACCATGAGTCTGAAAAAGCACGAATCGTCTCTCTCCAAACTTTTACTAACACGAGATTAGTAAAAGGAGCCCAAAGGGTGGCGCGCTTGGTATTGAACTGCCCTTTTATAGTCTTGTCGTACGCGGTGTACGTCACCGCGGCATTCGGAAATTCCGACAACTTTGTGCGACCGTGTGTATGCAAGACAAGTTTGAGCCAACATCCGTCGGAAAAAATCCGATGGATTTTGTCGGAATGTCTGATCAATGTCCGATCGTGTGTACAGGGCATTAGGGTATCTGCATTCTGGATAAAGAAGTAAAGCAGACACCTTTGGACAACAGCATTGTCAGTCTAGGGAGAGGATAGTGTTGGGCTAGCAGATTTAGATGGACTTGACTAACAAATTGAAGCTGAACTTCAACTAGCACTTTATAAGCAGCTACAGCAAACGGTTTTTTTCCTTTGAAATAAAGATTTTACATAAATTAATAACGTCTGACTCTTGTAAGCACCTCTGTCAGCATTAAATGGTTTGTCTCAACCCTCTAACTGATATTTTGTCTGGACAGCTTGGTCTTCTAAAGTTAAAAAATATTCCATCCCATAAGCACACATCTTCATAGCAGCTAGCTTAACTACCGTATATACTCGAGTATAAGTCGTTCCGAGTATAAGTCGAGGCCCTAATTTACCACAAAAGAATGGGAAAAACGTATTGACCCGAGTATAAGACGAGGGTGAGAAATGCACAGCTACTGTAAGTGGAAAAGAGGGTCAACAATGCCCATTTGCAGCCTCACTGTGCCCATTTGCATGCCTCACTGTGCCCATTTGCAGCCATAGATCCCCTGAACGTCAAACTCGGTAGTTAAGGGTTCCTAGATGCCCCCTAGCTGCAGCCAAAATTTGGGGTCTCTGAACCCAAAGGGTCCCAAAATGACATTGCTGCAGATGGACACAGTTGACCGAATTTGGGGCCCCATATCTTGGGGCCACTTAGTGCTAAGAACCCCAATTTGGTGTGCAAACCCAGAGGAACTAGCACCATAAAATATCCAAATCTGGGGTTTCTAGCTCCAAGTGGCCCCGAGATACAGGGCCCCAAATATCGGTTCAGAAAATGTCAAGCACTTTTCTATAGCAGAGAATGACATTTTCCGAACCGGATTTGGGGCCCCGTATCTCGGGGCCACTTGGTGCTAAGAACTCCATCTTTGGATATGTTATGGTACCAGTGCCACTAGGTTTGCACACCAAATTTGGGGTTCCTAGCTCTAAGTGGCTCTGAGATAAGGGGCCCCAAAGTCGGTTCAGAAAATGTCAAGCACTTTTCTGCAGCAGAGAAGGACATTTTCCGAACCGATTTTGGGGCCCCGTATCTCGGGGCCACTTAGTGCTAGGAACTCCATCTTTGGATACCTTGTGGTACCAGTTCCACTGGGTTTGCACACCAAATTTGGGGTTCCTAGCACCAAGTGGCCCTGAGATACAGGGCCCCAAAGTCGGTTCGGAAAATGAAATTTTTTCCTGCAGAAAAGTGCTTGACTCGAGTATAAGTCGAGGAGGGCACTTTCAGCACAAAAAAATGTGCTGAAAAATTCGACTTATACTCGAGTATATACGGTATCTCCCGCAACTGAAAACTTTCAATACCCCCATCTATACTTCCTTTATTGTAACTCTCAACGAGCATGCCTTCTATGAATACTCCTTTGCTGGAGTTCTACTAATATCCAAATTTAAATGCCACTAGACCACATGGCTTAGTCACCCTAACTGCTCCCTCTAAACCTAATAAGATAAACCTTACTATGATGATCACCCCAGAACCACACCTGAAGCTCTTGTCTAAGCCTAGAGGTTACTACTGAGAAATGGCACTTAAAAGTCAATCTCATTATGTCCCCTACCGGCTAACATGATATGGCATACTATAATACTTACCCTATATGCAACATACTATATGGACAAAATAATTCTGTACCCCACTTAAGAGAAACTATGCCAACGTCTCATCCCCCACCCCCTCCCACTTCTTCTTCTCCATCATCCCCCCTCCCCTTTCCTCCCCTCTCCCCTGTTCCTTATTTTACTTCCCCCCTCAGGCCTTCTCTAGGCTACTTCTGGTCACTATATATCCCTTCACACTCAATTATATGTTATGGTTTTACAACTACTTGTTACTGGTATTGATATGTTTAACAATGTATCGCTATTTCTTGCTTTTATCCTCAATAAAGAAATATTGAAACTAAAGTTAAAAAAGTTAAAGTTAAAAGACTTAGGCCTCATGCACACAGGATGTTCTGCAAACTTTCCTAGAAGCCTTTCCTCCTGGCAGCAGAGTTTTGACAGAAAAAAACCTGACACTTGTAAAAGCGTCTAAAGATTTTACAAGCATTAAGGTGCATTTAAAGTCATCAAGAGCTTGAGCATTAATTGACTGAATTCATTGGCAATAATAATAATTTATTCTGGGCATTGAAATGAATTAACGCTCAAGCGCTAAACACATCTAGTGTTAACGCTTAGACACATCTGGTATCATTTAGCAGCATCAAGCATTTTTTCTGCCAAAACTCTGCTGCTCTTGGATGCACTGGCAGTGTTTTTTTCTTTTTTCCTGCCTCCAAAAACCCTTGCCACTAAACGCTGCTAAAAGCCTATGTGTGCATGGACACATAGGCTAACATGCAGGGAAGTTTAGATGCAGGAATAAAAAGCCTGACGCCCCTAGAAGGAGCAGTAAAACTGTCCAGTGTGTGTGAGGCCTTACTGGCTGGATCACAGGTTAAAAATAAAGCAAAAGGGCCTTAAAAAAAACAAATATAGCCACAGATATTTTGGGTTTAGTACCGCATATTAATTTTGGGTTTAATACCGCATTAAGTTACTACTATTACAGAATTGAATGTTTCTCTCTTTCTAATCTTCTTAAGTACCAGGAATCTGTGCAGCAGACATAAATGGACTCTATTAATGTTGACAAAACAGAGTCTCTCTGGAATCATACTTAATTGATTTATATGGATCAAAAGCCCTAATGTGCAGTACTTCTACATTATTCTCACAATTAAGTCCAATTTTTCTGACAACTTCTCACCCTTTATGCTTATAACACTTCCGATTTAATCTGTGAAAACCATACCCTATATCAGAATTTTTTGTAGACAAAATGGTAACTTTCTTAAAGATCAGCTTATATTTTTATTCTTTGAGTGCTTTGTACACTGGCCCAGATCATTTGATGGAGGGGGATTTTGGTGGGGGGTTGTATTTTTCAGGGGTTGGGCTTGGCCCCTTAGTTCCAGTGAATGGAACTCTTAAGGTGTCAGCATACCAAGACATTTTGGACAATTTCATGCTCCCAACCTTGTGGGAACATTTTGGGGATGGCTCCTTCCTGTTCCATCATGACTGAGCACCTGTGTTTAAAAAAGGTACATAAAGACATGGATGAGTGAGTTTGGGGTGGAGGAACTTGACTGGCCTGCACAGAGTCCTGACCTCAACCCGATAGAATACCTTTGGGATGAATTAGAGCAGAGACTGTGAGCCAGGCCTTCTTGTCCAACATCAGTGCCTGACCTCACAAATGCGCTTCTGGAAGAATGGTCAAACATTCCCATAGACACACTCCTAAACCTTGTGGACAGCCTTTCCAGAAAAGTTGAAGCTGTTATAACTGCAAAAGGTGGGCCAACTCGATATTAAACCCTACGGACTAAGACTGGGATGCCATTAAAGTTCATGTGCGTGTAAAGGCAGGCATCCCAATACTTTTTGACATTATAGTGTATGCTTTAGTGATTTAACTTCTGAAACCAGTAGCACAGTCATTACAGTTAAATACACCTGGAAGAATAAGGAAAAGAGGAAGAAGGAAGTAAAACCTATTTGAAGTTAAGGTAATTTCAGTAATTGAAAATGAATCTATAGCCTCACTAGTGCCTCACACAGGTATAAATGTGAATGTGACCACCTCTGGTGCAGAATAGTACTGTAGGTTGAGGCATTCAGAACATTCACAATACACACCTGTGGAATATCTCATTAAAAGGACGCTGCTATATTGTAGCTCTTTGTCACCCACTGATTGTAGCTAGAATTGTAAAGAGTGTATTTAAATGAAAATTACAACATAAAAAATATGTAAACCACCATTACTGACTTTGTTTTGAGGCTCTGATCTTATTCATCCTTCAGAAAGTGGTCATTTATAAACCATAAATACCCTTTTTCATATAAGGTCAGGACAGCATTTAGGGCATCTAATATACTTTGTGACATTTACATACCAAGAAGTGGAACATAAATAAGGATGGCAGACTCAAAACTTGTATCCCCAAAAGCAATTTAGTAATAGCAGGTTTCAAATGATGACAAATGTGCATATGGATGTTTTTCTAAATTTGGTGCTTTCTAATTTCTTATTTTCAGAACTAGGATGTTTAGTGCAGTGTGAATGGTTGTCAAGAAATACACTGTGAAGCTGTGATCTGAGCATTTCCATGTTGCTGCCAAGATTTCCTATTTTAGCTTTGAACATAATAATAAAAACAAGAACAACAAAAATAAAAAGATCATTCAATTTTCTTTTGTATTCAAAGATTTTCTTACAGCAGCTCCTCGCAAACATTCTTACTGAAGTACAGTCTCCTATTTTGGGTAATTTTGATATTTGAAGCCTCTTATCTTCTGTTAGTAACTGGGTTTAGTGCTTCTTTCACCGCTTCTGTATTTTGTTGTAAGACTACAGTGAGAGAAAATAAAAAGAAACTCTTTTCTACTACTGTTTCCTTCTAAAGGATCAACCGCTGTATTTGCCAAATTGAGATGACTCCTAAAATCTTTGTAGAGTGCATCTTCCAGATTTATTGTTTATTTATTTAGAAGTAGAAACACATTGTAATATTTTATATTATTCTCTGCTCATACTTAGAAGCCCATAGAAATAAATAGGAGTGAAGAGCGCATGTATGGGCGTGACCTGGGACAGCTTTAAGCACTAGTAAGGGATATCCCATTGGATTGGGGACAGGTGAGTATAAGAATAGGGGGAAATGAAAGATAATGTGCACTTTAAAGTCTAATTGCAGTTTCAAGTAAAATTAGCTTAAGCTGCATACAAATTGTAGAGTTTATGTACCTTTTTTCTGTTTATTTAATTGAGCTCTAATGCTAGTGTAAAACACAGCTCACCTGCTGGCAGGGTAAAGACAAAGGCCATTGAGCTCTGCTGTATGAACAATATACAATTGCAACTCAAGTTATTTTGTAATTGAATGTAATTAAAATTACAGCCGCTGTCATTTTCTGAAAATGCAATGCAATATGGCTACCTGGAGTTGTTCTGTACACAGAATGTGTACTGACCACTCCCCAGAAACATCATTTCCTTCTTGTGTGATTGGCTCACTGATTTTCCCAGAAGTCTACCTAAGATACAAGTCTGATTTCAGGCATCCCCCACAACAAAATAGTCCTTTTTGGTGAGATACTCCCAATAGGAAATCACGTCTAAAGGGATACAGGCCCTGCAACTTTCCTCATTAGTGTCCTGCAGGTGCACGGCTGATTGACAATTATGAAACCACTCCCATTAGATTCACTCAACACAGGGGCACAGAGGAACAAACAGTGATTTCTTCAAAATAGCAAAAGGTCTCCAACAATGTTTGTTAAAATCCTTGCAATAAACATAGATCACTCAGAGGGGAAGGTTTTTTCTCAACAAAAGTAGAGTAAGGCCTCTTTCACACTAACGATCCGTATGTCCGTTTTTCATCCTTCCGTTTTCGGATGAAAAACGGACATACATGTATCTCTATGGAGCGTCGGATGTCAGCGGTGACATGTCCGCTGACATCCGACCTGCTCCGATCCGAAAAGTGTAACGGAGGAAAAACCTACTTTTCCATCCGTTTTCGGATCGGATCGGGTGACGACGGACACTACGGCCAGTCATCATCCGATCCCCCCATAGGGGAGAGCGGCGCTCTGACAGGTCCGTCGCCGCACAGTGTGCAGCGATGGACCTGTCATCTTCCTGCTCAGCGGGGATCGGCGGAGTGATCTCCGCTGAGCAAGCGGATATTCACGGGGCGGATCATCACTGATCCGCCCCGTGAGAAAGAGCCCTTAGGGCTCTTTCACACGGACGTTCCTTTTTTTATGTCCGTTCAGTTCATTTTTTTGGGGGGGGTTGAAAAACGCAAGCTGATGTCAATTCTGACAACTGTTTTCATGTCCGCGAACGTCCGTTTTACGTCCGCTAACGTCCGTTTTACATCCGTTTTACATCCGCTAACGTCCGTTTTACATCCGTTTTACATCCGCAGACATCCATTTTTTTAATGGACTTCCGTTTTTCATTGCTTTTTCTTCAGTTTCTCATCTGTTTTTGATCCTTTTTTTATCTAATCTCCCGTGAGACTTCGCTCTTCCCCAGCATGCATTGTGTTTCCCATGCTGCTTTGTGGTCCCAGTGATAGTGTGCAGACATTATTTTGTCCCGTTACCTGTCTCTGTGTGTTTGTAGTATTTTTAGCTATGTTTTCTACCCAATTTTGGGACGACGTGACATGTGTTGTCCTTATAGAGTATGTGAGGAGAGTGGAGAGTCGGAGGAGAAGATTGCAGCAAAAACGTCGCACCTATTGGACACATCCCATGCTGCTGAAGAGGCCCTATGAGGGTTTTGTTGCTCTGCATTATGGCGATTTTGCGAAGATACCTAACAAAATTCTACAATTTTACCAGGATGACTATCGCCACGTTTGATTTCGTCCTAGATAAACTTCAGCCACGTCTGCATCGTTTGGACACAAACATGAGACGTTGCGTGCCCCCCCAGCAGTGGCATAGCGTGGGTTGCCAGCACCCAGGGCAAGGCAAATAATTTGCGCCCCCCCTAACCTGCGGACTAACCTACTTGATTTCAACACTGACCAACCTGATTCCTTTACTGACCATTACACACTACACTGACCACTATACTACACTAACTGACCCACCATACTACACTAACTGACCCACCATACTACACTAACTGACCCACCATACTACACTAACTACCCACCATACTACACTACCTGACCCACCATACTACACTAACTGACCCACCATACTACATTAACTACCCACCATACTACACTAACTGACCCACCATACTACACTAACTGACCCGCCATACTACACTAACTGACCCGCCATACTACACTAACTGACCCGCCATACTACAATAACTGACCCGCCATACTACACTAACTGACCCACCATACTACACTAACTGACCCACCATACTACACTAAAAAACCCACCATACTACACTAACTACCCACCATACTACACTAACTACCCACCATACTACACTAACTGACCCACCATACTACACTAACTGACCCACCATACTACACTAACTGACCCGCCATACTACACTAACTGACCCACCATACTACATTAACTACCCACCATACTACACTAACTGACCCGCCATACTACACTAACTGACCCACCATACTACACTAACTACCCACCATACTACACTAACTGACCGACCATACTACACTAACTGACCCACCATACTACACTAACTGACCACCATACTACACTAACTACCCACCATACTACACTAACTACCCACCATACTACACTAACTACCCACCATACTACACTAACTGACCCACCATACTACACTAACTACCCGCCATACTACACTAACTGACCGCCATACTACACTAACTGACCGCCATACTACACTAACTGACCCGCCATACTACACTAACTGACCCACCATACTACACTAACTACCCACCATACTACACTAACTGACCCACCATACTACACTAACTGACCCACCATACTACACTAACTGACCAGCCATACTATACTAACTGACTGCCATACTACACTAACTGACCCACCATACTACACTAACTGACCCACTATACTACACTAACTGACCCACCATACTACACCAACTGACCCACCATACTACACTGACCACCATACTACACTAACTGACCACCATACTACACTAACTACCCACCATACTACACTAACTGACCACCATACTACACCAACTGACCCACCATACTACACTGACCACCATACTACACTAACTGACCACCATACTACACTATCTACCCACCATACTACACTAACTGACCCACCATACTACACTAACTGACCCACCATACTACACTGACCACCATACTACACTAACTGACCACCATACTACACTAACTACCCACCATACTACACTAACTACCCACCATACTACACTAACTGACCACCATACTACACTAACTACCCACCATACTACACTAACTACCCACAATACTACACTAACTGACTACCATACTACACTAACTGACCACCATACTACACTAACTACCCACCATACTACAATAACTGACTTTCTCCCCCTCCCCCCCCGGGGCCAGTAACAGGAATCTCATGAGGGAGTCTCACTTCGTGTCTGGCTGGCCTGCATCAGTCCAGAGGAGGAGGAGAAGACAGCGGCGGCTCACATTGCTTCTCTCCCCCGCGCTCTAGCTGCCATATTCAGTGTCCGGCGCAGTGCACTGTGATTGGGCGTTATGGGGGTCATGTGCGGAGGCGGGACTTCAGAAGTGATCGAGGATAGGCCAGCTCTACGCCTCACATGACCCCCATACGCCCAATGTCAGGGCGCCGGACACTGAACATGGTGGCCAGAGCCCGGGAACACAGGAATTTAAAATTAGGAGGAGGCAGCCAGTGTCACATACTGGCGCCCCCCTAAATGTCGCGCCCGGGGCCACGGCACACCCTGCACCCCCCACGCTACGCCACTGCCCCCCAGGAACGTCTCCTACTTACTCTCAGGTACACCAGGCTTTTGCTGTTGTTTATTTTAGATTATGAGCCCCCCTACTCCCCTGAACCAATAGTCAAACCCCTAGATATTTGACAATGCATGTACATAACTCCCCCCCTTCCGCCACTCACCTAGACCCCTCTCAACTGCCGCCCAACCACCCCTTAAAGCTGAATACCACCCTATTAAAAGCCATTGGCTACAAAAGGTGTAGCTGCTGACTTTGAATAAACTTACCTGTCCCACGGTCCAGCGATGCGTCTGCCCGACAACTCGCTCCTCTCCCACTCCTCTGGTATTGGATGTATAGAGCTCATGCACATATACCATTGTGTACAGTTTAGTCTAACATTCGTTTATATTCATCTTAGGTTTCTTGCCACGGGTCAAACCTTCACTAGTTTCTGCTGGGTATATCAACAATATCAGATATTGTACATGACACCTGCAAGGCTATATGGGAGGAGCTAAGTCCGCTTGTGATGCCAGTTCCTGACGTACAAATGTGGTCAAAAATCGCAGATGGATTCCTGAAGAACACGCAATTGCCAAACTGCTTTGGAGCCTTGGATGGCAAACACATTCGGATTACAATGCCTCCTGGATCTGGCTCCAGCTATTACAACTACAAAAAATATTTTTCCGTTGCTCTGATGGCAATCTGTGATAGCAACTATAAATTTGTCACTGTGGATATTGGTGCGTATGGCAGCACTGCTGACTCAAGAATGTTTACAGCATCCAGAATGGGGAGAAGGCTTCTAGAGGGCAGGATGAATTTACCACCTGACAAACCACTTCCTGGAACATCTGGACCTGATATGCCTCATGTCCTCGTGGCTGATGAGGCTTTTGCGCTCTCAAAGCACATTTTAAGGCCATATGCAAAACATAATTTAAACAACAAAAAGAGAATCTTCAGCTACCGACTTAGTAGAGCAAGGAGGTACATCGAATGCACATTTGGCATACTAAGTAGCAAATGGCACATATTTCACAGTGCCATGCAACTGAAACTGACCAATGCTGAAGGTGTTATTCAAGCATGCTGTGTGCTGCACAACATAATTTGTGAGAAGGAAGGCATCAGCATGGAAGATGAAGATGAAATATATTTGCCCTCTGTCAATCTTTGTGGACCGCGTCCAAGCTCTGTTCTTGCTCAGCGTGACCAGTTTGCAGACCATTTTATGTCCCCTGATGGAGAGGTTCCATGGCAGTTTAGTCATGTTTAAGCAGTGCCAACATTACTCTTCTTTGCCTATGTAATCTATCATCTATTTGTTTTTTTAAATTTTATGTAGTGTATAGAGAGTACAAAAATAAAATGCAGTTTTCCATGCAGCCAAATATTTTTTATTCATGTCATATAAAATTATTGACCACAGTATATATAACTCAAAAAAAATATATATATATATATATAAATATATATTATATAAACAGAAAAAATAATACACAAACATATTTTTCTTAATATTACAAAAAAGTGAGTAAACACCTCACATTGTATTAAAAAAACAAACTATGAACATACAGTCAAGCATGGTGGTGGGAGTGTCATCGTCTGGAGCTGCATGATTGCTGCCGGCACTGGGGAGCTACAGTTCATTGAGGGAACCATGAATGCCAACATGTACTGTGACATACTGAAGCAGCACAGCATGATCCCCTCCCTTCGGAGACTGGGCCGCAGGGCAGTATTCCAACATGACGACCCCAAACACACCTCCAAGAGGACCACTGCCTTGCTAAAGAAGCTGATTGTAAAAAGGTGATAGACTGGCCAAGCATATCTCCAGACCTGAACCCTATGGATCATCTGTGGGACATCCTGAAAGGGAAGGTTGAGGAGCCCAATGTATCTAACATCCAGCTCTGTGATGTCGTCATGGAGGAGTGGAAGAGGGCTCCAGTGGCAACCTGTGATGCTCAGGTGATCTCACAGCCAAGCCAACAAAAAAGTGGCTCAAGAAAATCTTGGAGTATCATGGGTATGATACTACCCTGTTTCCTAGAAAATAAGTTGTAGCGTGATTGTCGGTGATAGCTACAATATAAGCCCTACCCACCAAATAAGCCCTACCATTTTATCACGAAAATAAGCCCTACCCTGACAATAAGACCTACAAGGACTTAAACTAGGGCTTATTTGGGGTGTAGTGCTTATATTGCAGCCATCACCAACAAGCACGCTAGGTCTTATTTTCGGGTAAACAGGGTATTACCCCACATGCAAAAAAAAGTACCAGCTTAAAGATCCTGGTAATAAGGCGCCACTTGAGGTGGGGTCACTGCATTGTGTACACTGGTGTTTGGTTGATGTTGCTGATGGGGGGTAGGGTATTGATGATGGTACATCTAATGTGATGTTAAATTTAGTGGAGCAGGGTCCAAAGCATAAACCTGGTAGGGGCGTTGTTGCTCATTTATGAGCGGCAGCATAGGGTCACCTGAAATTGCAGCCCTTACACACACCCCAGTGAAGTTATAGAGAGACATGTGAACCTCCATCTTCCTGTGCATGGGGACCTGTGTCAGTTGGTGGTACAGACTCCTCAGGTACACTGCATCCTGATTTGAGGGGTCAGAAAAAGGATCCCTTGTCTCAGCCCTCCTCCTTTCCCTCATGTCTTCCATAAATTGGATCATTGCACCCTCTATGTCTGGCCTGGATTGCCCTCTGCATTGCCTAGTTGTTGTAGCGCGTACAGAACGATTCTGTTGAAGGAGAAATCTTTTAGAACATTTATCAATGTAAACATTTTAAAATGGGTCATTTTGTATGGGATTCTTACAGGCACACGTTGTCTTTCCTGTCTTTCCTGGGCAGTTGTTCTAGATGCAGCGGAATGTGGTGACGGTTCAGATGAAACCGGTTGTTCGGCACCATGCTCTGCTGTTATTTGTTCTGGTACATTTTCTGTGGCTTGGATTGCATTTCCCGAGTCCGAATCCCCCTCCTCCTCTTCCGGTTCCGAAATGTTGGTGCTTGTACTGTAAAGATATGTTGATCGATGGATTAAAGGACAGCACAGATTTATTACAATACATAATCCATGTGTCCCATTACTGTTCTAAATGAGTCTATGATTTGAGTCGACTAACCACTTAAGCCCAGGACCATTGGGCTGGCCAAAGACCAGAGCACTTTTTGCGATTGGGCACTGTGTCACTTTTACTGACAATTGCGCGGTCGTACGACGTTGTTCCTAAACAAAATTGACGTACTTTTTTCCCCACAAATAGAGCTTTCTTTTGGTGGTATTTGATCACCTCTGCGGTTTTTATTTTTTGCGCTATAAACAAATAAAGAGCAACAATTTTGAAATAAAAAAGTAAGATTTTATTCTTATTGCAATAAAAATTATCCCCACAAAATATACAGCAATCAGTGTGATTAAAAATGCATTGATTACTGTGTAAATGTGACTGCCATTGAAGGGGTTGACCAGGAGGGGGCGCTGCAGTGTGTCCTAGGGATGTGTTCTAACTTTAGGGGGGATGGGCTACGTGTGTCACGACACTGATCACAGCTCCTGATCACAGGGAGCGGTGATCAGTGTCAGTGTCACTAGGCAGAACGGGGAAATGCTTGCTTACAACAGCATTTTTCCCGTTCTTCCTCACCGTGAGACGATCGCGGGTATCCCCGCGGACATCAAGTCAGCGCGACCCGCAATCACACTCATGGATTTCGTGGCAGGGTCGCGCGCGCAACCACACGGCGGCAAATTTAAATGGAGGTACCTGTATGCCCATTTGCCTGTACGTGCCATTCTGCCAATGTAAATGTTCGTGCAGCGGTCGGCAAGCGGTTAATTTTGGGGTGCAAAAAACTATTTAGTTATTTACTTACGATCTTAAGTCCATAACAGTTCTTAACCCCAACATTTCAAAAAACGGGCTTTGTCTTTTTTGGGACGATTTTGCACCATTTCGACTCTGTTCTGCTTCATCGTTTAATTCTCGTCAAAAATGATCCCTTATTGATGTCCAACGTGTGATGATTTTTTTGCCTGCGTATGAAAAGTAGACAAAATTAACAGAAAATAAATTATTAGGTATACTATTTGTAACCCATGTATTCAGCTGTAAAGATGCTCTAAAGCAAACTTGTTGACTATCCTATGAAGGCCCTGGAGCACCAGGACAATGACACGTGACACTGATGTGGCACTGATGACAGATGGCACTAATATGTGGCACTGATGACAGATGGCACTAATACGTGGCACTGATGACAGATGGCACTAATACGTGGCACTGATGACAGATGGCACTAATACGTGGCACTGTTGGCACGTGACACTGATGTGGCATTGATGGCATGTGACACTGATGTGGCACTGATGGCATGTGAGACTGATAACAGTTGGCACTAATACGTGGCACTGATGACAGATGGCACTAATACGTGGCACTGATGACACGTGGCACTGATGACAGATGGCACTTATACGTGGCACTGGGGACAGTTGGCACTGATAGATGGCACTGGGGACAGGTGGCACTGACAGGTACTGTACATGCATATGGGTGTACTTCAAGTCTCACCAAGGTACCCCACCCCCATCCCCACAAACTGCTTACCACGTATCTTGCGCTGCTTTGCATTCATTGTGGTCCAGTTAGGTGTGACATCTTGGAAGATTTCTTCCCAAATCCTAGCTTTGGTGATGCGGTCACTGTAGTGGCAGCATTTTTTGTCCCAAATAGCTGGCCTGGTATGCACCGGATTAATGAGGCGCTCATGGGATACATCTTTTGCCATCTCTGTCTGTCTGTCTGTCTGTCTGTCTCTCACTCTCTCTCTCTCTCTTTATCTCTCTCTCTCTCTCTCTTTATCTATCTCTCCCTCTACTCTCTCTCTCTCTGTCTGTCTGTCTCTCTGTCTGTCTCTCTCCCTCTCCACATTGGGCTCATGGGCAGCATGTGACTTCCTTTGAGACCACTACCTGGGTCATAGGTTACTTTTTTATTGCAATATTAAAAAAAACATATTTAGGTAAAAAACGGATGTTAGTGGATCGGATGTAAATCGGATCATCCGCTGAAATCAGTTTTATGTCCGTTCCGTTTTTCATACGGAAGGAAAAGTAGGGTTTTCCTCCGTTATGATAAATGGACCATAACGGAGACGGATGTCAGGGGATGTCAGCGGACGTTCATCCGCTGACATCCGCTATTCCATAGGGATACATGTATGTCCGTTTTTCATCCGTAAACGGAAGGATGAAAAACGGAAATACGGATCGTCCGTGTGAAAGAGCCCTTACACTTTAATGCAGGTAAAAAAGGCTTTAAAACCAATTTAAAAACAGGAATTTGGAAGGGAACCAATGTTGGAGCTTGCCCGGGGATCACTGCCACATCCCAGAAAAGGAGAAAGACCAAAGAGAAAGATGTGCCCCAAAGGGGATAATACGGGCAGTGTGTCACCGGGAAATGAATGAATGGTGCAAACGTCAAGTACACAAATATTATTAAAAATTATTAACAAAGGTTTATTGAGTACAAAATATACATAAACATATATGATATAAAATCACGTGAGTAGAAGAGACAATAGATAAATGGTAATCAAACTGCTGAGGTGCATTGGTATGTCTTCCCAGCAAGTTCAAGAATGGCCCGCTGGAATGAGAATACCGCAGCACGGAATACTCTACATGTTTCGGAATTTAGAGGAATTATGTTCCCTCTATACAGTGTATTTCCTTCTTCAGGAGTTTCTGGGGAGCAGTTTTTGCTGTTTTTCTAGAAGAAAGACAAAGGAGTATGTATATATATATATGTAACGGTGTAAATCAATCAGTGTATTTAGCACCAACATAGAGTATAGAAACATTATGTCTAGATGTATGAGAGACTGTTAAATTTCAAACAAGGCATGAGGACAGAAACAAAATCTCAGACTGAGCAAACAAAAAATGTGTAAATTTACTCAAAAAGCATGTGACTCTTCGTCATATATACTGTATACAAATGAGCCAGGAGAAGGACTCCCACTTCCTAGAGTCCAGAGGATTGCATCAATTTGTTAGAAATCCAAGTACTGGATACAGTTTGATGGATAAGAACCCAGAAAGGAGGGTATAAGGTGATTTGCAGATTCTGGCCCTGATAATGAACCCCACAGGGACGGCAAGCCAGGGCTCACAAGAGCCACCACTGCTGGGCGGACTGCACACACATCTACAAGATCAGAGACAAGGAAAAAAAGGGGGTTTTGTTTAGAGGGGTATATATCTCATATTGGAGACATTGGTACTAGTAAAATTTGTTTTGTGTATGCAAAGGGATTAGACTTTAGCAGTATGTGTCATCACACAGCGAAGTGTGTGGAAAGTTAAAGTAAGTGTGTGACAGGCATAATAGGGATTCACATACCTGGTCTCTGATGCTTTTCAGTGTTATTATTGAGTACAAAATATACATAAACATATATGATATAAAATCACGTGAGTAGAAGAGACAATAGATAAATGGTAATCAAACTGCTGAGGTGCATTGGTATGTCTTCCCAGCAAGTTCAAGAATGGCCCGCTGGAATGAGAATACCGCAGCACGGAATACTCTACATGTTTCGGAATATAGAGGAATTATGTTCCCTCTATACAGTGTATTTCCTTCTTCAGGAGTTTCTGGGGAGCAGTTTTTGCTGTTTTTCTAGAAGAAAGACAAAGGAGTATGTATATATATATATGTAAGGGTGTAAATCAATCAGTGTATTTAGCACGAACATCAGGGTCGGCAGATTGCATCGCTCTGAGGTGACGATAAATGCGTTGCCATCGTTTTTGTAGGGTTTTCCCCACATAAAAACAGTTGCAGTGACAGGTTAATAGGTACACCACTCCTGTTGTTTGACAATTTGCAAAATGTTTTGGCACAAAACGTTCGCCATTTGGTAAGCATATATTTTTGCGTGTATCCATGCACCTACAATAGGCACATGAACCGCATTGGAATGTGCCCAGCGTAGTGCAGGGATCACCTCTATCTTGCCCTTTGTACTCGCTTTTGATTAGTAAGTCATCTACAGAGGTGGCGCGTCTGTAAGTTATTGGGGGTCTGGGGGGTACCAGGGGACCTATAGCAAAAGATTGCCGCTCCAATCTCTCAAATCCGTATCAAGACACCCGCCCTAATGGAACTCACAGGTGCTGGCTCTGCACAAGCTTGAGGAAAGAGAAAAGAGAGATGTCTTCTATGGTGTGCGGCCGACCAGGGGACCTATAGTCGGATCTGAGGTTAGTAAATGCCAATATTTTTGGCAAATCTGCCTAATTCTTTCATGGTCATTGGTGTAGGTTGTAATTATTCTAGCAGGGACCTCAGTGGTGGATTTGGGTTTGGGAATAAGTAATTGGCATCTTTCTTTTTGGTTGGCACATTTGAAGGCTCTTTTTAAACATTTGTGGCTATAACCACGTTGTAATAGTCGACGTTTTAGTTTGTTGGCTTCCTGTTTGAAGTCTGATTGGTTTGAACAGTTCCGTTTAATTCTCAAATATTCCCCATACGGGATTGAATTAATTAAGGGTTTGGGGTGAAAGCTGGAAGAGTGGAGTACTGTATTACCAGCAGTGGGTTTTCTGAATAGCTTTGAGGACAAAACATTAGATTCATTAATTGAAATTTCAATATCTAAAAATGTGATGGTGTTTTTATCAGAGGTCATGGTAAATTTGAGATTAAACAGATTTTTATTGAGTGCTCGTAGGCACTCATTAAGGAGGGATTGGGTTCCATCCCATACGACGAAGATGTCATCTATGTACCTGTGCCACATGAGGACGTGGCACAGGTACATAGAGAGATCCTCGTTGCTGAATATGGTTTTTTCCCATTCCCCCAGGTACAGATTGGCGTAGCCAGGGGCACAACAAGTGCCCCTGGCTAAGCCCTGCACCTGGAGGAAGAGTCCACCGTCAAAAGAAAAAATGTTGTGGTTAAGGGTGAAATCTAGGGACTCGAGTATAAATTCGTTAAATGAGGTCTCATGGTGACTGGTTTGTGATAGAACCCTGCGAATGCATGCCAGCCCTTTACAGTGGGGGATCGAACTGAAAAGGGCTTCTACATCGATGGTTACCAGAGTACACTGACTTGGGATTTGAACATCCTGCAGGATTTGAAGAAGGTGGATCGTATCCCTAATGTAAGAGGGAATAGTCAGGACGAATGGTCTGATGTGTTCGCCTATGAGTTTAGATAAATTTTCCGTGATTGAACCATTCCCAGAGAGAATTGGTCTCCCTGGGGGGTCATTTAGGTTTTTATGTAATTTCGGGAGTGCGTAAAAAGTTGGTACGCGGGGGTAAGGAGTTCGAATAAACTCCCAAGTCTGTTTAGAAATAATATTATTCTGGAAGGCCTCATCTACAAATATGTAGAATTTTTTGTTGAAAGCTTCAACAATATCCCTGCCTACTGGGCGGTACCAGTCCCGGTTTCTAAGAATTTTGAGACACATTTTTTTGTAAAAATCGTTGTCCATCAGGACAATATTTCCCCCTTTGTCACTTGGTTTGATAGTGATATTAAAGTTCCTAGAGAGATTTTGTAAGGCTATTCTTTCCTTTTTGGTCAGGTTCGGGGTATGGAAAGGTGTAGGATGGAATGATTTTATCTCCTGTGATGTCATTTTCAAAAATGTTGCTACTCCATGGTTTGAACTGGGAGTTGGATATATTGAGGAAGCTTTCTTCAAAGAAGATTTTTTGGTTGTGATGGGTGTGGCCCCATTTTCTTCTAAGAGAGCCTCCAAGTCTAAGGTGTCTATTAGGTCTGGGGTCTCACTTTCTTGTAATAAGGATTTGAGATTGTCGAGGGCTTTTCGCTCACTGAAGGTGCGGCAGCCTTCATAGTCATGTTTGTGCTTGTCAAACATATTTTTTAGTAATAGTTTGCGTGTTTATAAATGTAAATCTTTATTGGCTGTAAATTTGTCTAATTTCTTGTTGGGGCAGAAGGTGAGACCTTTTGATAGCACTGAAATTTCTTCTGGAGTAGGAATATGTAAGATAAGTTCACCACATCCAAGGTCAATGATCCAGATGTAGTGGTCACGGGTTCGGAGATATTTGGGGGTTGCCCTGGTTTTTTGGAAAAAATATAGATGGGATCCTACCCGAAGAAGTTGTTATGGGGGTTTCCACTGGGAGGGGTATGTTAGAATCATTGATAGATGATGGCAGATTTGTCATGGAGTTTTGCTCACCTCCTCGGGGAGTCCGAGGTTGTGGTTTAGGGAATGTTTTTTTCATGTCATTGCCTAAGGGGTGGTCGCCTTCCTGGCGTCTTTTGGGTTTCCTGTTACGTCCGGGCTGTCTGTATGTGAGTTGGGAATTAGATGATGTAGATGACGAGTCGGATGTATCTATATTTTTGGAATAAGGTCTTGAGTTTCCTTTGGTACTTCAATTCCCTGGTGTTTGGGCCCATCTATAAGCCTTTCCTTCCTCAAACGCTTGTTTGTCTCTAAGAAATTTGCTCTCTTTCTTCAAAAGAATGTTTTTGTTGAAGAGTTCAATGTGGATTTTTAGTTTTTCATTTAGTTTTGGGAAGGAGGGGTGGGCCTCTAGAGGTTTGATTTTAGAATATAATTGATCTATGGTTACATCTATTTCCGTCATGTGTCTTTGGTATTCCTCCATTAGTAGTTTCATCATTCCCACAGAGCACGCTTTAAGGTTTTGTTCCCAAGCAGTTTTAAATATAGCACTTATGTTGTCGAATGATGGAAAAATTTGGACTCGTAGTCCTAAGGGATTTAGGTCATCTTTAGTGTAGTCCTTGAAGCTTTGAATGTGCCAATAGGTCAGCGATTTCTTCTCCAGCCATTTCGTTAGGCTGGAGAACAAAAAGCTTAGTTCTGATTCCCGGGATTCGTTCTGGCCATAGTCCTGTTGAAGTTTGGTTACAAGGTTGTCACAAGATTGACTATATAGTTCTGCCATTTTTCTTGGGAAAACAGAAGAAAAAATGGCAAAAGAAAAAAAGGAGGGTATGGGGGAAAGGTAAGCAGAACAAACAGTCTCAAAAAATACCCACTAACTATAGTGAATAATGTTGTAGAAGAAAAAGGGGGCTCAAAAACATTGGTTCCAAACACAATGGGGGGGGGGCACGTGGGTATTTGCTACCCGAATGTGTATGAAAACAGGAATTTGGAAGGGAACCAATGTTGGAGCTTGCCCGGGGATCACTGCCACATCCCAGAAAAGGAGAAAGACCAAAGAGAAAGATGTGCCCCAAAGGGGATAATACGGGCAGTGTGTCACCGGGAAATGAATGAATGGTGCAAACGTCAAGTACACAAATATTATTAAAAATTATTAACAAAGGTTTATTGAGTACAAAATATACATAAACATATATGATATAAAATCACGTGAGTAGAAGAGACAATAGATAAATGGTAATCAAACTGCTGAGGTGCATTGGTATGTCTTCCCAGCAAGTTCAAGAATGGCCCGCTGGAATGAGAATACCGCAGCACGGAATACTCTACATGTTTCGGAATATAGAGGAATTATGTTCCCTCTATACAGTGTATTTCCTTCTTCAGGAGTTTCTGGGGAGCAGTTTTTGCTGTTTTTCTAGAAGAAAGACAAAGGAGTATGTATATATATATATGTAACGGTGTAAATCAATCAGTGTATTTAGCACCAACATAGAGTATAGAAACATTATGTCTAGATGTATGAGAGACTGTTAAATTTCAAACAAGGCATGAGGACAGAAACAAAATCTCAGACTGAGCAAACAAAAAATGTGTAAATTTACTCACAAAGCATGTGACTCTTCGTCATATATACTGTATACAAATGAGCCAGGAGAAGGACTCCCACTTCCTAGAGTCCAGAGGATTGCATCAATTTGTTAGAAATCCAAGTACTGGATGCAGTTTGATGGATAAGAACCCAGAAAGGAGGGTATAAGGTGATTTGCAGATTCTGGCCCTGATAATGAACCCCACAGGGACGGCAAGCCAGGGCTCACAAGAGCCACCACTGCTGGGCGGACTGCACACACATCTACAAGATCAGAGACAAGGAAAAAAAGGGGGTTTTGTTTAGAGGGTATATATCTCATATTGGAGACATTGGTACTAGTAAAATTTGTTTTGTGTATGCAAAGGGATTAGACTTTAGCAGTATGTGTCATCACACAGCGAAGTGTGTGGAAAGTTAAAGTAAGTGTGTGACAGGCATAATAGGGATTCACATACCTGGTCTCTGATGCTTTTCAGTGTGGACCTGTCCTGCAGGGGAAACTCACTCCTCTTGGCTTCTATAGCACAGGAGGGTGTATGGCAAGTTAGTGCCATATATTCTAAGTAGAGTGGGGTGTGGCACACTACAGGCCAATCATTGATTGGTGAGGCGGGGTAACCTAGGATAATAATAGTACAGCTGATTGTCTACCAAACCGGAACAGATTGTCCGGCGGAGACATCAGCTGTGTGCAGAGACGCTCATAGCGTCCGCCCACTGTAGCTCCTCGGCCTGGGCGATGGCCGACGCCGCCGCGTCAAGAGGTGCGGTGACGTCATCCGGCGACAGAGGCCGCCAACACGGAACGGAAAGCAGTCTGATGGGGAAAGAAAAGAGAATCCCTAAAGCGCAGGCGCGAGACAGACCGTCAGGTGCCTGCGCATCAGCACTGCTGCAAAGGTGCCTCTGTCCCCAGAGATGGGAAACAGAGGCCTTTCCGTGCCGGGGAGCGCCGGCGAGCCATCCCCATGGATACAGAAAACATGGATACACGCAAAAATATATGCTTACCAAATGGCGAACGTTTTGTGCCAAAACATTTTGCAAATTGTCAAACAACAGGAGTGGTGTTCCTATTAACCTGTCACTGCAACTGTTTTTATGTGGGGAAAACCCTACAAAAAATGGCAACGCATTTATCGTCACCTCAGAGCGATGCAATCTGCTGACCCTGATGTCCCACTAGGCAGACATGTAGCCCAGGTACATGGCGGCGTATGTCCTAAAATTTCAGTATTGATCTTGGATCGCCTACATTCGAGTCCCCGGGGAGGGGATCTTAATAAGATCCTCCTACAGCGGGAACTCCGCTGGATATCCAACCTTAATGCGACAATGCCATCGGGCCTAAACGAGGCTTTTAATCTAAAACCCTTTCTTCCTGGCTTCTCCACGGGTGGCTATGACAAGGAACTTTAGGTTAATGGCCTGTCATACTGTTATTTTGTTCCTTCTCGTCCCCTACCCAAGGATCTAATCTCCTGCATTTTATATGATTCTTTGTATTATTTCTATGTCCAGTGCAGGGGATACGTGCTGAGCTTATGCATTGTCTCATATTGAGCTTATGCATAAGCCTATATTGATGTGTCTTTGGGCCAAGTATCTGTCAATTTGTCACTATGGTCAAAACAAAATGTGCTCTTAGATTAATTAATCATAGTAACCCTGTTGTCCAGCCTATATGAATATATGTATTGCAATACTCAGAATACTGACACATGTTTATGTTTTTTCCAGAATTGCATTGTAAAGATGGAACTCCTGCTTCTGAACAGTCCAGTACAAGTTAAATCTATCTCTTGTTCCAAAATATTTACACCAATGAAACCAATGCATTTGCAGACGTAGGCTTGTTTTCTGTATCCATGGGGATGGCTCGCCGGCGCTCCCCGGCACGGAAAGGCCTCTGTTTCCCATCTCTGGGGACAGAGGCACCTTTGCAGCAGTGCTGATGCGCAGGCGCCTGACGGTCTGTCTCGCGCCTGCGCTTTAGGGATTCTCTTTTCTTTCCCCATCAGACTGCTTTCCCTTCCGTGTCGGCGGCCTCTGTCGACGGATGACGTCACCGCGCCTCTTGACGCGGCGGCGTCGACCATCACCCAGGCAGAGGAGCTACAGTGGGCGGACGCTACGAGCGTCTATGCACACAGCTGACGTCTCCGCTGGACAATCTGTTCCGGTTTGGTAGACAATCAGCTGTACTATTATCCTAGGTTACCCCGCCTCACCAATCAATGATTGGCCTGTAGTGTGCCACACCCCACTCTACTTAGAATATATGGCACTAACTTGCCATACACCCTCCTGTGCTATACAAGCCAAGAGGAGTGAGTTTCCCCTGCAGGACAGGTCCACACTGAAAAGCATCAGAGACCAGGTATGTGAATCCCTATTATGCCTGTCACACACTTACTTTAACTTTCCACACACTTCGCTGTGTGATGACACATACTGCTAAAGTCTAATCCCTTTGCATACACAAAACAAATTTTACTAGTACCAATGTCTCCAATATGAGATATATACCCCTCTAAACAAAACCCCCATTTTTTCCTTGTCTCTGATCTTGTAGATGTATGTGCAGTCCGCACAGCAGTGGTGGCTCTTGTGAGCCCTGGCTTGCCGTCCCTGTGGGGTTCATTATCAGGGCCAGAATCTGCAAACCACCTTACACCCTCCTTTCTGGGTTCTTATCCATCAAACTGCATCCAGTACTTGGATTTCTAACAAATTGATGCAATCCTCTGGACTCTAGGAAGTGGGAGTCCTTCTCCTGGCTCATTTGTATACAGTATATATGACGAAGAGTCACATGCTTTGTGAGTAAATTTACACATTTTTTGTTTGCTCAGTCTGAGATTTTGTTTCTGTCATCATGCCTTGTTTGAAATTTAACAGTCTCTCATACATCTAGACATAATGTTTCTATACTCTATGTTGGTGCTAAATACACTGATTGATTTACACCCTTACATATATATATATATATATACATACTCCTTTGTCTTTCTTCTAGAAAAACAGCAAAAACTGCTCCCCAGAAACTCCTGAAGAAGGAAATACACTGTATAGAGGGAACATAATTCCTCTATATTCCGAAACATGTAGAGTATTCCGTGCTGCGGTATTCTCATTCCAGCGGGCCATTCTTGAACTTGCTGGGAAGACATACCAATGCACCTCAGCAGTTTGATTACCATTTATCTATTGTCTCTTCTACTCACGTGATTTTATATCATATATGTTTATGTATATTTTGTACTCAATAAACCTTTGTTGATAATTTTTAATAATATTTGTGTACTTGACGTTTGCACCATTCATTCATTTCCCGGTGACACACTGCCCGTATTATCCCCTTTGGGGCACATCTTTCTCTTTGGTTTTAAAACCAATTTAATGTATATTCTTATATATTATATTTTAACCCATAGCATTTACCTTCAATGTTTCTTTTATTAGTGAAGCTTGACAAGAATTTTTACATTAAAAGGTTCATATAATAGTTTTCAATTGACTAGCTGTAGACAATGCTTTGAAATCCTTTGTATGACATTTCTGTACGGCAAATCTAAATCATGAAATTCTTGAAATTTTTTTTTTACTGAGTGATACACTTATGCTTGAGAATTAGTATAATTCATCAATGCATTTTACATATTGTTAATGGAACAATCTATATTAAGTGAGATTAACAAAAGTTCAAGCAAATTAAACATTTCTTATAGAAAAGAGAGACTTGAATAACAGATGTCTGAGATTTGGCCTATTGTATAAGATAAGAAATTGCATAGCAATTTGTGTGTTATATGATTATAGTAATTCTGAATACTACTTGCAAAATGAACACAGAATTATATGTCTCAATAAATCTACTGATATGCCAACTGAGATAAAAAGTAGGTAAAAAAAACCCCATGCCAATAAACAGAAATAAATTATGAATAATATGTCCGCTTTGCAAATGACTTATCATGTTTACTAGACAGTAAATGTAAATTTAATAGGAGTCACCTTTTATAATGAATATTGTTTAAGCAAGTACTGTATAGCAATGATACTTGTATATATTTACTGCATTTTTATTGTCTATGAATTTCCTTATAGATTGCTGACATATTAACTTTAGTCTGACACAACATCTAGAAATATACAGTATCTGGTAACAGTTCTAAACCAAGTGTCTGCAGGTCACAAAAAAGTTACTTAAAATATAACTAGTCGTGCTGGCCTTAGACAATGTACACTTTTTTTATACACTAAAATTAGGTGGTTCTTAACTATTTTTGTGATTTTTAGAGACTTTAGAGACATTGATGGTGCATCATTTTGCATGCTGAATTTTTTGTAGATTGAGGTTATGACTATGTACTGTGTGTGAACAATAAAGTATGTGACCATGTATGTATGCATGTATGTATGTGAATAATAAAGTGTATATAATATATACTGTAAACAGATTTATATTTATGTTTTACTTATGTACCCCCAACCTCTTTAACTTTCTTAACAAGTAAGATCTATAGCAATCACCTAGAAAGAGTGAAAAGTTTTCTGTTTTTGTGTATTTAAGCATGTATTAGAGCTGCATTATAGCAACACTTATCACTACCAACCAGGAAAGGTAGGCTTGAGATCTAAGAACCACCTGGTTTTACTCTCAAGTCATCAAAGGATCCCAGCAAACAGGAATTTTACATTTGGTAGCCAGTAAATACTGGTTTAAGGCCAAACTCCAAGTTGCTCTGTGATTCAGGGAGGCACTGCATAGTTAAAGTGTACATCAGCCAGAAGTTAGGCTTTAACCACTTGACCTCCAGAAGGTTTAACCTCTTCCTGACAAGGCCATTTTTTGCTATATGGCACTGTGCTAATTTAACTGACAATTGCGTGGTTGTGCAACCCTATACCTAAATAATTTTTTTTGTCTTTTTTTCCCACACATTTGGTGGTATTTGATCACCTCTGCGGTTTTTATTTTTTGCACATAAACAAAAAATACCCAATAAAAAATGTAAAGAATCCAATTTCTTCATTCGTTTAGGCCAATATGTATTCTGCTACATATTTTTGGTCAAAAAATCCCAATAAGCGTATATTGATTGGGTTGCGTCTATAAACTATGGGATATTTTTGACAAAGCACAGACCAGTGGGCAGTATGGGAATGGTAGATCTACCTCATAGCAGTCCACCTGGATCATTTGAAACATTGGTTTAACTCATCTGCAGAACCACTATGGTTGGATATAGAAAAGGGAATCAACAAGACCACTAATCTCAGTTCCCTATTATATACCTGGAGAGCACTAAGTTTATCTGCGTGTCTACCCACTACCAGAACGTCCATCTATGTATAGAGAAAGATTGTAAACTCCCCCTCCCAATGCCCCAATTACCCATTCACTACAATACCACTCACAACTCTAGAGCATCTCATCCCTGGATATCAAACTTGTCAACCTGAGAATGTTTGGTATTCACCATCTGGAGGATCTCCTTGAAGGAAGCCAACCAAAATCTCCAGAGTCACTTATTGCTAAATATGCTCTCCCACATTCCACCTTCTTCACACTATATCATATTTATCACTTTCTCAAAGCCTCCTCACCACCCACTATTATCCTACACCCCAAGATATGGCAACTCTTCTCAAACTTTGCAAAACCCACCAAAGGAACATCCCTCATTTACAACATATTACAGGACAAAACTAAGTTCAGCAAATCAAAGCCAATGCTTCAATGGGAATCAGACCTCCAAGCTTCCTTTTCAGACTTCTAATGGACCCAAGCCATCCGATACTCACATTCTATTATGCACTGTGTGAACCATTGAGAACTGGCCTTAAAGGTCTCCCTCAGGTGGTATCTTACTCCGTATAATTTGGCCAAAATGTTTCCCATGAGCTCCTCACAATGTTGGCACAGTTGTGGTTCCCCTAGGTAATATTATGTATAACTGAAATGAAATAACAGGTATCTTAACCCCTACCAACCCTGCTCTGGCCCTACTTAATTTGGGTGGTGACAAGTTCCCGATCATGTACCGTGGTATAGTGGCCAACATCCTACTATCCGCCAAACTATCTATGACCAGGCACTGGAAACAATACCTGACCCCTAACCTATCCAAAATGAATAATAACACCCACCAACACTTCCTATGGGAGAAATCACTAGCCCTACAACACAAAACATTCTTTGACCTTATATGGAAAGCTTGATCCCTATGGTACCCCTCATAGGTTCTTAGAACCTTGAACCTAACTGACGTCACCCAATGACTCCAACCTATGCCTTAACCTGACACAAACACCCTTCTCTGATATAAGATTTGTTAGTGCCTTGTACTACCATGTATATCAATATCTGTATTCTCTATATTTCAGTATTTTCTGTATTTTCTATATTTGAAATAATTAGTAATATTAGTAAGAATTTACCACTATAATCATTGTTACAACGTTTCCATGCATACCATTACCTATGTTCGTATTATTATTATCGAGGTGGCTACATCCGCATTGCTATTGATGTACTTGTTTACCTTTGGAAACCAAATAAACATATAAAAAAAAACTATGGGATATTTTTATTCATTTATTTATTTTACTAGTAATGGTGTCGTTTAGCGACTTATAGCAGGACTGCAATATTGCGGCTGACAAATCGGACACCTAACTGACACGTTTCACACTTTTTGGGAACCAGTGACACTAATACAGTGATTAGTGTTAAAAAATATGCACTGTCACTGTACTAATGACACCGGCAGGGAAGGGGTTAACATCAGGAGTGATCAAAGGGTTAAATGTATGCCTAGGTTGTGCTTACTCACTGTGGGGGAGGTGCTTTGACTAGGGGAAGGTAAAGATCCATGTTCCTGCTTGTTTATTAAGGCAGACTACCATTCTGCTAGTGTTCTGAACGGTCTAATCACAGTAGGAGCTGGTCACCGGTGGGAGGGGCACGCATGCTCCCCAGACTGGGTCATACTAAGTACGTGATCTGGCACAGAGCGGCTGCCCTGATGCAGTAAATGTATGTGGGGCT
This sequence comes from Lithobates septentrionalis, assembly GCA_037952835.1. Taxonomy (NCBI): domain Eukaryota; kingdom Metazoa; phylum Chordata; class Amphibia; order Anura; family Ranidae; genus Lithobates; species Lithobates septentrionalis. The sequence continues at coordinate 397,974 of JBBDGP010001294.1, forward strand.
GTTGCTAAGTGGTTAAAGAATAGCAAGAGCAGTGGGCAAAGACACAATCCAGAAAAAGCCACATGCATATCAGTATTAGGAATAAACATATTATATGAGGTTATTTACACACTATTACACTATTTAAAACCAGGTTAGAACTAGTAAAACAGGAACATGTCATTCTTTTTTTTTAAGATAATCTAATATAGGGGTGCTACTTTGGCGTAAAAAAAAAATCTCACAAAAAAAAATTTCAGCTTATTCCCCACAGCTACAACCTTTTGTACCACCTGCCCCACCCTATTAGATTGTAAGCTCTTCTGAGCAGGGCCCTCTCAATCTTCTTGTATTTTATTGTATTATAAATGTATTGTCTCCCTTTTATATTGTAAAGCGCTGCGTAAACTGTTGGCGCTATATAAATCTTGTATAATAATAATAATTATCTGTTTGCTTGCATGCTTCATTTGACTGATGTCCAATGTGACCCTGATCTATTATTTTGTGCTGCTATCTGTCCATGTCCACATGTTACTAAACTGTTACAATGGTAAATGCGGTGTGGAGCTGCAGAAATTCAGGCTGATCTGAGGCGTGAGAGTGCAGGATGTTAATTTCTCACTACTAAAGTAGTTTACAGCATTTACTTTCTCACTACTAAAGTAGTTTACAGCATTTACTTTATTAAAAATTCTTTTCGTGATTGAGATTGTGAAGTTGACATTTTTTTGTTATAAAATCGGCACTCTCAATTTCTTTAAAAACAATTTTCGTCACACTGTGCTCAAAAGGTTGCCTACCCCTGTGCTAGGGTGTGTAAAATTCTATAGAAAAAAGAAAGAATATTGGGATTTAGAAAAGCCACTTGACTTAAAAGCTTGACACATGCCATATGAGGTCATTATTTCCTATGACAAAGTTCCAAAAGAAACATTTTGCTTCCATTGCAAGTAACATTTGCTTGTTACTTTTTTCTCAGAATATTTGTAGCAAAGTTTGATTTTGATTGGATAGTGTGAGGAAGGGTTAAAAGAGCTTTCAGGTTCTTGTTGCCATCTGCTCCCCTATTGGGAAATATCCCCAATATCCCAATCCAGACAGGAAGTGAAAGGAAATCTCAAAACTAGGACACAGGCAAAAGCAAAAACACATATTAAGTAGTGTGGGAAATTGTTAGTATTTCTGACAATGTTTTTATTACTTATTACTGGGGATACCACCCAAATCGTCCTCTTCGCTCCCCCCAAGACATTCGACTCTCAAGCTCCCTTGTTATCTCCTCGCACACTCACTTCTAGGACTTTTTCCAGAACCTCTCCCATCCTCTGGAACTCCTTATCCCAGTATGCCTAGTCAGCTCCTATCCTGTCCGCCTTTAGGCGATCCTTAACCACTTCAGCCCCGGAGGCTTTTACCCCTTAATGACAGAGTTTTTTTCTGAGATTCAGCACTGCGTCGCTTTAACTGACAATTGCGTGGTCGTGCGACGTTGCACAGAAACAAAATTGACATCCTTTTTTCCCACAAATAGAGCGTTCTTTTGGTGGCATTTGATCACCCCTGCAGTTTTTTTTTGTGCTATACACAAAAAAAGAGCGACAATTTTGAAAATAAAAAATAAAAATAAACAATATTTTTTAGTTTTTGCTATAATAAATATCCCACATTTATTTTTAAAAAAACACATTTCTTCATCAGTTTAGGCAGATATATATTCTTCTACATACTTTTGGTAAAAAAAATCGCAATAAGCGTACAGTACCTGACCGCGAGATTGTGTTTCTAGAGCAATCTCATCACGCTGGTTCTCGGCGACAGGGTACTGTGCATGTCACGCTGGCTCACTCATCAGGAAAGGAAAACTTTTTTTTCCTTTCGTGATGAGCGACAGGCAGTGCTGACAGCTGTCTGGTATGAATCATGAGGGGGAACACCGCGCCAAATTTTAAATAAAACACTGGCGTGGGTTCCCCCCCAGGGTCTGGTATGGATTTTAAGGGGAACCCCCTACGCCAAAAAATTGGCGTGGGGGTCCCCCCAAAATCCATACCAGACCCTTATCCGAGCACACAGCCTGGCCGGCCAGGAAAGGGGGTGGGGAAGAGCGAGCGCCCCCCCCCCCCTGAACCGTACCAGGCTGCATGCCCTCAACATGGGGGGTGGGCGCTTTGGGGCAGGGGGGCACCCTGCGGGCCCCCCAACCCAAAGCACCTTGTCCCCATGTTGATGAGGACAAGGGTCTCTTCCCGACAACCCTGGCCGTTGGTTGTCGGGGGCTGCGGGCGGAGGGCTTATCAGAATCCGGGAGCCCCCTTTAAAAAGAGGGCCCCCAGATCCTGCCCCCCACCATATGTGAATGAGTATGGGGTACATCGTACCCCTACCCATTCACCTAGGGAAAAAAGTGTCAATAAATAAAACACACTACACAGGTTTTTAAAGTAATTTATTATGCAGCTCCGGGGGTCTTCTTCCGACTTCGGGGGTCTTCTTCCGACTTCTCCGGCCTCTTCTCCCGGTGTCCAGTTCTTCTCCCAGTGTTCGGCCTCTTCTCCCGGTGTTCGGCTTCTTCTCCCGGTGTTCGGCCTCTTCTCCCGGTGTCCAGTACTTCTGCCGGGCTCCTCCGCTATCTTCTGCCGCTCTTTTGCTAGCAGTGGCCCGGACTTCTGCGCCTTATTCTCCCCTCTTCTCTTCTTCCGATGTTGAAACAACGCTCTCTCCAGCTAGAATGCTGTGTGCGAGCTGCGCAACCATTTATATAGGCGGGGACCACGCCCCCTTATGATGTCAGAGTCCCAGCATGCGCTGGTACTGTGGCGTCATAAGGGGGCGGGGTCACTGGGTGACATCACCCGGTTACCACGCCCCATGCCTATATAAATGGTTGCGCAGCTCGCACACAGCATTCTAGCTGCTTAATAAATTACTTTAAAAACCTGTGTAGTGTGTTTTATTTATTGACACTTTTTTCCCTAGGTGAATGGGTAGGGGTACGATGTACCCCATACTCATTCACATAGGGTGGGGGGCCATGATCTGGGGGCCCCCTTATTAAAGGGGGCTCCTGGATTTCAATAAGCCCTCCGCCCACAGACCCCCACAACCAATGGCCAGGGTTGTCGGGAAGAGGCCCTTGTCCTCATTAACATGGGGACAAGGTGCTTTGGGGTGGGGGGGCCCGCAGGGTGCCCTCCTGCCCCAAAGCGCCCACCCCCCATGTTGAGGGCATGCGGCCTGGTACAGTTCAGAGGGGGGGGGTGCTTGCTCGTCCCCACCCCCTTTTCTGACCGTCTGTGCTGCGTGCTCGGATAAGGGTCTGGTATGGATTTTGGGGGGACCCCCATGCCGATATTTTGGCATAGGGGGTTCCCCTTAAAATCCATACCAGACCTAAGGGCCTGGTATGCCCCTGGGGGGGAACCCACGCCGTTTTTCTATTTAAAATTTGGCGCGACGTTCCCCCTCATGATTCATACCAGACAGCTGTCAGCACTGCCTGTCGCTCATCGCGAAAGGAAAAAAAGTTTTCCTTTACTGATGAGCGGGCCAGCTCGGCGCTGGCACCCGTGACGGGGCTCGCAGGTGTCAAATCTCACCGATAACAGCGGCGAGATTGACACAATATCACAGTCACCTACTGTATATTGATTGGTTTGCGCAAAAATTATAGCGTCTACAAAATAGGGGATAGATTTATGTCATTTTATAGCATTTTGATTATTATTATTTTTTTAAAAGCAATTGCAGTGATCTGCAATTTTTATCATGGCTGCGACATTGCGACAGACAGATCGGACACTTTTGACACTTTTTTGGGACCAGTGACATTTATACAGTGATGAGAGCTATAAATAGCCACTGATTACTGTGTAAATGTCACTGGCAAGGAAGTGGTTAACACTAGGGGGCGATCAAGGAGTTAACTGTGTTCCCTATGAGTGTTTGAGTGTTTCTAACTGTGGGGAAGGGCTTACTGGGACATGACAGCAATCACTGTTCCCGACCACTGGGAACAGTAGATCCCTGTCATGTCTCCTTTCAGAATGAGGAAATGCCTTGTGTACAAGGCAATCGCAGGCCACCGGAGGATATCAAGTCCTCCTGACCCGCAGGCACGCTCCCGCAGAGTGCAGCAGGAGCAAGCATGCGCCGCCGGCAACTGAGCTTGCGCGAGCCGCCGTACACCTACAATGATTCACGCAGGAGAGCCATTGTGCCGCCGTCAAACGACGGCGTCCGGTCTTTAAGCAGTAGGGATGAGCCAAAAACCCCCTATTTGGTTCGCACCAGGACATGCAAACAGGCAAAAAATGTGTTCGAACACGTGAACACCGTTAAAGTCTATGGGACACAAACATGAATAATCAAAAGTGCTAATTTTAAAGGCTTATATGCAAGTTACAGTATGACACCAAAATGACATTTCAAAGGAAAAAAAGTCATTTAAAACTACTCACGGTTATTAATGAATTGCCGGTCCGACAATACACATAAAAGTTCATTGATAAAAACAGCATGGGAATTCCCCACAGGGGAACCCCGAACAAAAATTAAAAAAAAATGACCTGGGGGTCCCCCTAAATTCCATACCAGGCCCTTCAGGTCTGGTATGGATATTAAGGGGAACCCCGGCCAAAATTTAAAAAAAAAATGGCGTGGGGTTCCCTTCAAAATCTATACCAGACCCTTCATTTCTGGTATGGATTTTAAAGGGAACCCTGCGCCAAAATTGAAAAGAAAATGGCGTTGCCCCCCCCAAAAATCCATACCAGACCCTTATCTGAGCAGGCAACCTGGCAGGCCACAGGAAAAGGGGGGATGAGAGAGCACCCCCCATCCTGAACCGTACCAGGCCACATGCCCTCAACATTGGGAGGGTGCTTTGGGGTAGCCCCCCAAAACATCTTGTCCCCATGTTGACAAGGGGACCCCCAGGTCCTGGCCCTCCCCCCTGTGTGAAATGGTAAGGGGGTACCATTTCACAAAAAAGTGTCAAAAATGTTAAAAATGACAAGACAGTTTTTGACAATTCCTTTATTTAAATGCTTCTTCTTTCTTCTATCTTCTTTCTTCTATCTTCCTTCGGTTTCTTCCGCCATCTTCTTCTTCTTCTTCTGGTTCTTCTGGTTCTTCCTCCGGTGTTCTCATCCGGCATCTTCCTCCGCGGTGCCGGCGTCTTCTTCCCTTCTTCTTTTCGGGCCGCTCCGCATCCACCATGATGGGAGGCTCCCGCTGTGTGACGCTTCTCCTCTTCTGACGGTTCTTAAATAATGGAGGGCGGGGCCAACCGGTGACCCCGCCCCCCTCTGACGCATGGTGACTTCCCTGTCCCCGTCAAGTCCCCGTGTGTCAGAGGAGGCGGGGTCACCGGGTGGCCCTGCCCTCCGTTATTTAAGAACCGCCAGAAGAGGAGAAGCGTCACACAGCGGGAGCCTCCCATCATGGTGGATGCAGAGCGTCCCAAGAAGAAGAAGGGTAGAAGACGCCAGCGCCGCGGAGGAAGATGCCGGACGAGAACACCGGAGGAAGAACCAGAAGAAGAAGATGGAAGAAGAAACCGAAGGAAGATAGAAGATAGAAGAAAGAAGAAGCATTTAAATAAAGGAATTGTCAAAAACTGTCTCTTGTCATTTATAACGTTTTTGACACTTTTTTTGTGAAATGTTAGGGGTACTTTTGTACCCCCTTACCATTTCACACAGGGGGGAGGGCCGGGATCTGGGGGTCCCCTTGTTAAAGGGGGCTTCCAGATTCTGATAAGCCCCCCGCCCGCAGACCCCCACAACCACCGGGCAAGGGTTGTGGGGATGAGGCCCTTGTCCCCATCAACATGGGGACAAGGTGTTTTGGGGGGCTACCCCAAAGCACTCTCCCAATGTTGAGGGCATGTGGCCTGGTACGGTTCAGGAGGGGGGGCGCTCTCTTGTCCCCCCTCTTTTCCTGCGGCCTGCCAGGTTGCGTGCTCGGATAAGGGTCTGGTATGGATTTTTGGGGGACCCCACGCCATTTTTAAAAAAAATTTTGGTGTGGTGTTCCCCTTAAAATCTTTGAGGGGGACCCCATGCCATTTTTAAAAAAAAATTTGGCCGGGTTCCCCTTAATATCCATACCAGACCTGAAGGGCCTGGTATGGAATTTAGGGGGACCCCCCACGTAATTTTTTTTTTTTTAATTTTGGTTCGGGTTTCCCCAGTGCGGAATTCCCATGTCGTTTTTATCAATTAACTTTTATGTGTATTGTCGGACCGGCAATTCATTAATAGCCGTGAGTAGTTTTTTTAAATGACTTTTCTTCCTTTGAAGTGTCATTTTGCTGTCAGACTGTTCTAAACATGGTAAAACTTGCGCCCCTTTACAGGCATACTATAGACACCCCCCAGGTATGAAATTTAAAGGAATATTACACTTTTATTGTTTCACTTTAAGCATTATTAAAATCACTGCTCCTGAAAAAACTGCCATTTTTAAAACTTTTTTTGCATTGATCCATGTCCCCTGTGGCAGGACCCAGGTCCCCAAACACTTTTTATGACAATAACTTGCATATAAGCCTTTACAATTAGCACTTTTGATTTCTCCCATAGACTTTTAAAGGGTGTTCTGCGGCTTTTGAATTTGCCGCGAACACCCCAAATTGTTCGCTGTCCTGCGAACTGGCGAACAGCCTATGTTCGAGACGAACATGAGTTCGACTCGAACTCGAAACTCATCCCTATTAAGCAGTTAAAAACTCATCTGTCCAGGGAAGCTTACCCCACCTACTTCTAAGAACTGTACTTGAGTTACCTCCATCAGATCATTCCCTGCAGCTATTACCTTTTGTATCACCTCCCCCTCCCTTTAGATTGTAAGCTCCATGAGAAGGGCCCTCCTATTCCTTCTGTATTGAAATGTATTGTGATTGAACTGTCCCTCTTTATATTGCAAACACCGTGTAACTGTGCTATATAAATCCTGTATATTAATAATTACTGTCAATGCCTTCCTGTCCCAATGGCAAACGCACGCTATGTTTCTTGTTCAGGCATCACAAGGACAGAAAGTGAGAGCTGATCTCTACAGTCCAGCTCACAAACCAATATAAAAACCTGACATAGTTTTAAACTTTTCCCCACTCTATCCAAAACAAACAAACCTGGACCTAAGCTTTGAGGATATACTTTTAGCCATATTAAATCAATGCCATAGAGATACAATGGGCCCTTATGCGGTTGACTAAATATAATCTCCTCAATATAATAATGCTTTCCATTAGGCATTTAAGCCCATACATTTAACTGTAAAACAAACAGTGATAATGCAGCTTATTAACCACTTCCGGATCAGCCGCCGCAGTTTTACAGCAGCAGGTTGGCTCGGCTGAGCAAATCGGTGTTACCCTACGTCATTTCACCTTTTTGCCACTAGGGGCACGTGTGCCCGGAGCCGATGTCAGTGCCCAGCGGGAGTGATGACCACCGGGCACCTGCGACTGCTCGTGACAGAGCAAGAATAGGGATCTGTGTGTGTAAACACATAAATCCTGGTTCTTTCAGGGGAATAGAGACAGATCGTGTGTTCATACTAAGTATAAACACCGATCTCTCTCTCCTCCTAGACAGTCCCATCCCCCCACAGTTAGAACACACACTAGGGAACACAGTTAACCCCTTGATCGCCCTCAAGTGTTAACCCCTTCCCTACCAGTGACATTTATAGAGTAATCAGTGCACTGATCATTGTATAATTGTCAATGGTCTCAAAAATGCCTCAAAAGTGTCCAATTTGTCTGCCGCAATATTGCAGTCCTGATAAAAATCGCAGATCGCCGCCATTACTAGTAAAGAAAATAAATAAAAATGCCATAAATCTATCCCCTATTTTGTAGACGCTATTAGTACTTTTGCGCAAATAAATCATTATACACTTATTGCAATTTTTTACCAAAAATATGTAGAATACATATCGGCCTAAACTGAGGAAATTTTTTTTTTTTTTTTTTTTTTTAAATGTGGGATATTTATTATAGCAAAAAGTAAAAGATATTGTGTTTTTTTCAAAATTGTAGCTCTTCTTTTGTTTATAGCGCAAAAAAAAACGCAGAGGTGATCAAATACCACCAAAAGAAAGCTCTATTTGTGAAAAAAAAGGACATCAATTTTATTTGGGTACAGCGTCGCATGACCGCGCAGTTGTCAGTTAAAGTGACGCAGTGCCATCTGGTCATTGAGCAGCCAAATCTTCCAGGGCTGAATTGGTTAATATGGAAATATAGTCTGCTTAGATGTGGGGTTTACTGCCAGGTATTTTCTGCAACAGTCACCTAGCTTTTTGACATTCCTTCTCCTTCTTGGTGCTCCCAGATCTGAAGATGATCTGTTAAGCCAGCCATACATGAATCAAAATTTGGCCAGTTCAGCAAGGACTGGCCGAGATTCGATCCATGTATGGGAAGGCTGATTGTACCCAAGTCGATCCATCAGCCTGTCCAACTTTCTACATTTGATTACTGCTAGCAGATAATGATTGTGTTTTTCCTCCCTGGAAGGTTTCTCATGCCCCCGTTCCCCCACCGGCAGAACACAATATTGCTTCGGCAGGCATTCACAGTCAGTGTTGATGAGGGAATTTTCTTTGACAGAAGAGAAGGAGAGAAACTTGAGTCATCTATGGGCTGCTTTACTGTCCCCCTAATATATTACAACTTCCTAATGTCACACAGAAGACTCCCTTTGTGCTGCACCTTTACCCCACAAAATTCTCCCACATTTAATAAAACGGTCTGCTAATGCTAAATAATCCAAGCTCTCCCTAAAAATATTTTTTTTGAAAAAGTCACTTAATATTCAATAGTAAGTGAAAGGATATCTTTCCAATATCCCCTACTCCATTTTTTTTTTTAATTTTGGCGCAGGGTTCTCCTTAAAATAGATAAATCTCTTACTGTGTATGGTCTACTTTCCTACCACATGACCTGAAAGATACAATCATAGCTATTCTTGAACACGAAGACATGCATGCCAACAACCCCTCCTACCCTATTCTATTCCCCTTCTATATTCTCTCCTCCCCCACCCACTTTCCGTTTCCACACCCAATCCCTACTTACCCCCTTCCCTGTTCTATTTCTCTTGCTGTTCTCCTTAATTAAAGTTATCTCTTTTTATGATTTGATCCAAATGCTCACATAGATGAAAGCCTCTGTTTGGCTAGTTGCTATATTTGCTTGTATTCTTATATTTTATTGTATTTTGGGGGGACCCCTACGCCATTTTTATTTTTATTTGGTGCAGGGTTCCCTTTAATTTCCATATCAGACCCGAAGGGCCTGGTATGGATTTTAGGGGGACCCCCATGCAATTTTTTTTTTTAAATTATGGTTCAGGGTTTCCCTTAATATTCATACCAGACCCAAAGGGTCTGGTAATGTACTGGGGGGATCCTATGCTCTTTTTTTCAATGTGTTTTATCTATATTGCCGAGACCCGACAATTCATTACAACCGCGATCAGTTTTAAATGACAATTTTTGCCTTAGAAATGTCATTTTGCTGTGGTACTGTTCTTTTTGTTTAATAAATGTTTATTAAAGTAAAATTGAGAAAAAGATATACATATGTCAGGTATTATACAGTCTTAAAGAAAAATGACACAGGTTCCAATGCACACATAATCACATCAGTTGTCTGGAAACAAACAATTGCCCCTGAGAATACGAAGGGGGGAATACAAGCAAATATAGCAACTAGCCAAACAGAGGCTTTCATCTATGTGAGCATTTGGATCAAATCATAAAAAGAGATAACTTTAATTAAGGAGAACAGCGAGAGAAATAGAACAGGGAAGGGGGTAAGTAGGGATTGGGTGTGGAAACGGAAAGTGGGTGGGGGAGGAGAGAATATAGAAGGGGAATAGAATAGGGCAGGAGGGGTTGTTGGCATGCATGTCTTCGTGTTCAAGAATAGCTATGATTGTATCTTTCGGGTCATGTGGTAGGAAAGTAGACCATACACAGTAAGAGATTTATCTATTAGATGAAGAATTCAGTAGACAATGCTTGAGTAGCAATCTTAGGGGGTTTGCGTTATAATTTCCTTATAAGAGGAAGTGGACTTAAATTTTATCCAGGGTGCCCAAATTAACGAAGTCTCTTAGAGGTACCTTTGATGTTATGGGTAATGTCTTCCATGATATGAACTTCAGAAACCTTTTGTAGCCAAGTTTTTATAGACGAGGTTGTTGGTTGGCCCCAGAGAGTGGGAATTAGGGCTTTGGCTGTGTTCAACAGGTGAGGGATGAGTGAGCGCTTGTAAGAACCTATGGGATCTTTAGTGGCATGAAAAAGGATAGTCCATGGGTCATTCGGTAGGTTGACATCTGAGATCTGTAGTATCAAATTGAGAATGTTAGCCCAGAAGGGACGGATGAGTGGGCAAGTCCACCAAACATGTGCACGAGTAGCTTTGTTTCCACATTTCCTACAGCACAATGGGGAACTGGCGGGGAACATTTAATGTAGTTTGGCTGGGGTGTAGTGCCACCTGGTGAGTAATTTATAATTGACTTCTGCCATTTTTGAAGCAAGGGAGGAGACGTGAGCTAGTTGTAGGACTTTATTATTTTGGTTGCTTGTGAGAGGGGAATCCAGGTCCTTTTCCCATTTAGCCAGGAAGGGCGGGTGGGAAGGGTTTTGAAGTTTGATAAGAGCTTTGTAGAATAATGAAATACTGTGTAGACGGGGGTCCTTCGGATGGAATATTTCTTCAATGCTATTTAAGTCTTGCAGACCACTTAGCAGATGAGGAAAGGAACGCAGGAAGTGTTGTAGTTGGTGGAATCTCCACTTATCCAGAAACGTGATACTTTTAGAGCCAAGGATCTCAGATAGTGGCTTGAGTGCGTTGGCACGGAGAACATGGTGTAGTAAGAGAGGCTCTTCTGAAGCCCAGGATTTAAATCCTGGGTCCAATAAGCCTGGTAAAAAGTAGTTGTGGTTGGGGAGAGGCATCAAAGGGGAGTCATATCCCCAGGAGAATTTTTTATGTAGGGTGTCCCATATATCCAGTGAGGATGTGGTGAGTGCTGAGGTAGTTTGGGTAAGGTTCCTACAGGAGCGGGGTATCCAGGGGGCAACCAGGAGATCTATGCCACTCAAAGAGTGCTCCAGTTGTACCCATAGTTTCAAGTTAATTACATATTTCCAGTCTGCTAATCTGGACAATACAACAGCATGATAGTAAGTCTTAAAATTTGGGAGTGCCAGTCCCCCAGAGCACTTGGAGCAAAATAATATCTTTCTAGATATCCTGGGGTGGCTGTTCTTGTAAACAAAGCAGGAGATCATGGTTTGCAAAATGGTGAAGAACCCCACAGGCACACCCAGTGGTATCATTTGAAAAATAAAGAGGATGCGAGGCAGTATGTTCATTTTAATAATGTTTACTGTCCCTAACCAAGAATAAGATAGGCTAGCCCATTTTCGTAGGTCTTCTCTGATACTGTTTAGTAGGGGAATGTAATTATGTTTAAAAAAGAATAGAGGTTAGGAGTGAGAAAAATACCCAGGTATTTCATATGTTTTTGTTCCCATCTAAAGGGAAAGAGGCGTTTCAAAGAGATCGCCTCTGATCTAGAGAGGTTAATGTTTAGAATTTCAGATTTGGAGAGATTTATTTTGAAGTTGGATATCATTTGGAAGGTGGAGAATGCAGACATTAAATTAGGTAGTGAGATCCGTGGTTGCTGAATAAAGAATAGTATATTGTCAGTATAGGCTGCGTATTTGTGGGTTCTATTGCCTACGTGTATGCCATGTATATTAATGTTATGTCTAATTGTGGCTAGGAAGGGTTCTAAAGTAATAGCAAAAAGGAGGGAGGACAGGGGACAACCCTGCCTGGTACCATTATGCAGGGTGAAGGGGTCACTTAGCGCCCCATTTATATGAGTTTGTGCTGTGGGGTTGGAATAGAGGGATGAAATACGATGGTACATCTTAGGTCCCAATCCAAAATGTCGTAGGGTCATCCTGAGATAGTCCCAGTCCACGCTATCAAATGCTTTTTCAGCATCGGTGGAAAGGAGTAGGGTGGGCTGAGCGTACCTCCGTACATACTGGATTAGGGAAATTGCCCATAGGGAATTACAGTAGGTGACCACGATATTGTGTCAATCTCGCCGTTGTTATCAGCGAGATTTGACACCTGCAAGCCCCATCGTGGGAGCCAGCGCTAAGCTGGCTCACTCATCGGGAAAGGAAAAATGTGTTTTTTCCTTTCCCGATGAGCGACACGCATTGCTGACAGGTGTCTGGTATGAATCATGAGGGGGAACGCCGCGCAAAATTTTAAATAAAAAACCGGCATGGGTTCCCCTCCAGGAGCATACCAGGCCCTTTGGTCTGGTATGGATTTTAAGGGGAACCCCCTACGCCGAAAAATCCATCGAAGACCCTTATCCGAGCACGCAGCCCGGCCGGTCAGCAAAGGGGGGGTGACGAGCCCCCTACCCATTCACCTAGGTAAAAAAGTGTCAATAAATAAAACACACTACACAGGTTTTTAAAGTAATTTATTAAGCAGCTCCGGGGGTCTTCTTCCGACTTCGGGGGTCTTCTTCTGACTTCTTCGCTCTCTCCGGCCTCTTCTCCCGGTGTCCGGCTCCTCTCCCGGTGTTCGGCCTCTTCTCCCGGTGTCCGGTTCTTCTCCCGGTGTTTGGCCTCTTCTCCTGGTGTCTGGTTCTTTTGCCGGTCTCCTCCGCTATCCTCTGCCGCACTTTTGCTCTTTTGGTGGCCCGGTCTTCTGCGCCGTCTTCTCCCCTCTTCTCTTCTTCCGATGTTGACACAACGCTCTCTCCCGCTGTAATGCTGTGTGCGAGCTGCACAACCATTTATATAGGCATGGGGCGTGGTCACCAGGTGATGTCACCCGGTGACCCTGCCCCCTTATGACGCCACAGTCCCTGTGCATGCTGGGACTGTGACATCATAAGGGGGCGCGGTCACCGCCTATATAAGTCATTGAGGTGCGCTCACACAGCATTACAGCGGGAGCGTTGGGTATACAATACTGTGACAGGTCAGTATCATCTAAGCATAGTCACATGAAGTTGAAAAAAAATTTCAGGAGCCTGACTTTGTCATTTCTAACAATGAAAGATTGGGTGTCTACGTTGGTAGAGTGGGCTCCGATAAAGAAATGCACGACTCAGCCATGTTTTTGTGTAGATCCTGGAATTGAAGCACGCATTTTCTTTGAAGGGGGTTTTCGCCATAGGGGATCCATGGGACTCTACAATTTAGGGATTGGGTCTTGCCAGCCCAGGAGCTCCATGAGCAGAAGATTGAGATCTTGTAAAAAGGTTGAGAGTTCCTCAGGGAACTGTAGTGTGTGGGAGCGGCCATTTTTAGTGGCAATCAGGCAGGCGGGGAAGCCCCACCTGTATGTAATTCCATCCGAACGCAGGTGTTCAAGGAGCGGCTTCAGGGCTCTGCGGCAGTCTAGAGTTTCCTTGGAGAGGTCTGGGAATTTATTGATGACCGCCCCGTCAAAGTCTATTTTAGGTGTGTTCCGCATTTTTGTCATGATGGTGTTTTTATCCTCAAAGTAGTAGCGACATATGATGTCTCGGGGTTGGTCTGAGTTAGCATTGCGGGGTCCTAGAGCCTGATGTACATGGTCAAAGTGCAGTGGATCAGCGACAGGGTTACCCAGTATAGTATTGAAAATGCGTCGGATTGATGGCTCAAGGTCATTATCTCTGGTTGCTTCAGGTATCCCTCTGACACGTAGATTATTTCTGCGGTTACGGTTCTCGAGATCTTCGAGTTTATATAGAGAGTCACGATGAGCAAAAGCTAGCTGGGTAACAGTCTACTGCAATTCCTTTATGGCTGATGCATGTGAGTCCTGTTGCTGCTCCGTTTCCTCTACTCTGACCAGGATGTGTGACATGTCCGGTCTCACAGCAGTAATTTCTTTCTTAATGGATTTTTCCAGGCTGTGGAACATCCCTGCAAGTTCTTTTTTAAGACCGCTCATCAGAGATTTAATTTATAAACCAGCAGGGGATCCAGGATCGTCCATAAGTTCCGAGCAGTATGAGGAGGCAAGAGAGCTTCCTCTCATGGAGGTAGCATGGGAGGAGGGAGAGGCACTCGGTCTCGAGGCTTTGGCTTGACTGCCTCGAGCTCCGGTGGTGAGTCCTCCCGCAGCTAGGTATCGCTGAATGGAGCCGGTGGCCTCTGGATGAGTTGCCAGTCCCTTCCTGGATCTTTTACCCAGTGTGGAGCAGGGTTTAGGTGTCTTGGTTGGCATATCTGGAGCTGTAAGGCCGAATGCTGGTCAGGGCATTCCTCACTCACATCCAGTCAGCGCCATGCGGGGGCCGTTATCTTTATAATACGTACCTTATTCAGTATTGAAAGTGATCATTATAACTGTGTAACTAGGTGACAAAGGCCCAGCTTTGCAGTAAGCTTGGTGGAGGGAGAGCTAAATGACAGGTGGAGCGGAGTAGTTTGAAATAGAGTATAATAGGAGCAGCAAGATGGCCGCCGGTCTCCGGGTTTAGGCCGGAGCCGCGGACTTTCCTGAAGGTAGCAGCCGACCAAGTGATCTCCGCTCCGTGCAAGCCTAAAATGTCCCCATAGAGGTCAGCAAATGGAACCCCGGCCGTATAGCAGTGTACAGTTACTTCTAGGGGTATCAGGTGCAAGAGGTGTAGGTGACTGCCCAGCTACTCACTGCGTCCGGGAGATGAGACAGGCTGAGTCCACAGGCTGCAAGATGGCGTTAGGCCACGGGGAACTGGAGTTGCTATCTAGGATCACTAGGCGACTCTCCACCGCTGCTCCTATAGCTTACGTCCTCCGAGGGTACAGATGCTGTTGAGCTGGGGCAGGATACTCGTTTGAGCCTCATATCCCAGGAGCAGAAAGCGGAGGCCTCTGGATGGTCCCCTGTGGTACTGTTCTAAACATGGGAAAAATGTGCCACTTTACAGGTATACTATAGACACCCCCCAGAAACAATATTTAACCCCCCGGAGGTATTCCCGAGTCTGGCTCGGGGTGAGATTTTAGTACCAGAAGCGGTAACCCCGAGCCAGACTCAGGATCGCATCGCTGGATCCTGGAAGACGTGACTTACCTTGTCTCCGGGATCCCACGATGTTCTCTCGCTGTGTTCGGCAGGCGGATCTTCCGCCCGATGCACTGTGTGCCCTGGCTTCCGTTCCCTGTGAGCGTAGCGACGCAGGGGGTGGAACCGGCAGCAAATTCAAAAAGTATAAAACACAAACACACTGACACATTGTAATCCTATTGGATTACATTACTAAATAAAATAAATTTGACCTCAGACTGCCCCCCAGTGCTTTGTCCAGTGCCCCTGCCTGCAGTTTTAATGTACTTTCTGTCTGGAAACTGCAGAGCGACCATGGCATCAAAAAAGCGCGCTTCAACCTCAAAAGCGGCATATGACCTGCTGGAAAACAGCGACAGCGAGACAGAATTGCTTGCAGAAGTGAGTGATAGCGATTCATGGGGAAGTTCGTCATCAGGCACGGAAAGCGATTTCAGCGATGATCCTGCGACTGTGCCCAGTGATGTGCGGACTTGGTGCTCGATTGATTGCGGTACGGAGCACACAGCGCCCCCAAGATTCCCATTTACCGGAGTGCCTGGTATCAAAGTGGAGGTTGAAGATGACAGCCCCTTGGGATACCTCCAACTCTTTTTGACTGATGAGGTCATAGAAAGAATTGTTACAGAGACCAATCGGTACCAGGAGCAACAAGCTGCTATACCTCAGAGGTTTTCAAGGAGCAGAAAATGGGAACCAGTGACCAAGGAGGACATCTGGAAGTTTCTGGGCCTAATTATTCTCCAGGGAGTGGTGGGGAAACCCCTGCAGAAGTGGTACTGGACAACCAACAAAATATTAGCCACTCCTTTTTTTGGCACCATCATGTCGGAAATGTTTTCAAAATAATGAAGAATTTGATGAGACTTTTCATCCAGCTCCAAAACTGAAAAAGATTTGGGACCTATATCAAATTATTCAGAAAAATTTCCAGCAGACCTATGTACCAGACAGAGACGTCAGTATCAACGAAAGTTTAATGGCCTACAAAGGAAGACTTAGCTGGATACAGTATATCGCATCTAAGAGAGCATGATTCGGCATAAAATCGTTCATGCTCTGTGAAGCCAGCACTGGTTACATATGGAATTCGGTCCTTTACACCGGGAAAGGGACCAAATTCAACGACAGATTCAGTCATTATGGAATGGTAACTGCTTCTGTTCTTACTTTGATTGAGCCATTGCTGAATCAGGGGTACTGTGTAACCACAGATAATTTTTATACTTCTCCAGAACTCTATGAGTTCCTTCTACAACACAAGACGGATGCATACGGGACTGTTAGAGCTAACCGGCGTGACATGCCGCCAACCTTTGGCAATAAAAAGCTCAAGGCAGGAGTAATAGTTGCCTGACAAAAAGGCAAAATGATGGCACTAAGATGGCGCGATAAATAAGATGTGTGCCTAATGAGTACCATTCACAACACCTCTACTCTCATGGTACATACAAAAGGTGGAAAAGATGTAATGAAACCTCAAGTCGTAATGGACTACAACAACACCATGGGAGGTGTTGATAGAGCTGACCAGGCCATGACTTTTTATCCTGCTATGAGAAAGCAACAAAAAAAATATTACAAAAAAATCTTCAGGCATCTTCTTGAACAGTGCCTGTGGAATGCTTTCATTCTTCTAAAAAAAAAAGAGTGACAGGCCTGTGATTCATGCAGACTTCGTTTGGAAAGTTGCCGAACTTATATTTCTCAAGCGCCAAACACCAACCACTGTAAATAGATCTGGACGTCGTGCTGCTGGCGTTGTGAACCCGGAATGCCTGACAGGTCGACACTTTATGGACCACATTCCACCAACGGAAAAGAAGGCAGCACCCACAAGGATGTGTGTGGTTTACTGCTCTAAATGTGATGACACAGGAAGGAAAATCAGAAAAGAAACCCGGTTCTACTGTTCTGACTGTGACGTCGGACTTTGTGCTGTACCCTGTTTTAAAATTTACCATACCCGAGATGTTTACTAAAGCAATATGACTACTAATATTGCACTCTTGTTTGGCCAAAAAAAATTTCAGTGTTTTTGATTTATATTATTTACTAAAATTTATTGAATAAAAAGTATTATTACTATTATATTATTATTTGTTATTATTTATAGTTATTTATTATATTATAATTTATGATTTTGTGTTTCAAACTTTATCATACCGAGGATGTCTACTAGACTCTTGTTTGGACAGATTTCAGTGAGTTATTCCTAAGAATTACAGGCCTACAATATAAAACGCCACATTTCCATGCAAAAATAATGGTACTGCTTTCAGCACCTAAAATCCGAAATAATCATACCGCCAGGGAGGTTAAAGGAATATTTCATTTTTATTGTTTCACTTTAAGCATTAAAAAAATCACTGCTCTCGAAAAAATGGCCGTTTAAAAAAAAAAATTTGCATTGATACATGTCCCCTGGGGCAGAACCGGGTCCCCAATAATGTGCATATAAGCCTTTAAAATTAGCATTTTTGATTATTCCTGTTCGTGTCCCATAGACTTTAATGGTGCTCGTGTGTTCTGCCGAATTTTTGCCTGTTCGCATGTTCTACTGGGAACCGAACAGGAGAGTGTTCGGCGCATCTCTAGTCATAAGGAATCAAAGTGAAAGCAAATCCAAAATTTAGGATTTGCTCTCACTTTGATTCCTTATGACATAAAGCCCCCCATATTAGACACAGACAGCAATAAAAACTGGAGCTATGCCCCATTCCCATTTTCTGTCTCTACATTCTTTATCCATTTCCATGTGCAGGAAGAAGATGCAGAATCCATAGGAAGGTACAGTACAGTTGTTGTTGTTTTTTTTTTTATTGTGATCTTGCATTTGTGGATTTGCAACTCTGGCATGTAGTATGTTAAAGCATCAAGTTAAATGGAAAAGACAGTAGATGTGTGTCAGTTAGCTGCTTGTCTTGCTAAGCATACACACAGCAAGCAGGAAATTCTATAATACAGCTAGCTTATGTGTTCTGCTGTTGAATTCTAACATCTGCAAATGTAAGCATATTTCTAGGTGGCTTGGTGATTTGCTCTAGCCTTCATATGACAGCCGGACTTTGCTTGTTTTAGTATAGATAGCCTAGCAATTATCCTAGTAATTGTCATAGTTACATAGTCTAGTTACATCTATCTATCTATCTATCTATCTATCTATCTATCTATCTATCTATCTATCTATCTATCTATCTATCTATCTATCTATCTATCTATCCATCTATCCATCTATCCATCTATCCATCTATCCATCTATCCATCTATCTATCTATCTATCTATCTATCTATCTATCTACCCTAATACATAACTTAATACCAAGAGTAATTTAGTCACATCTCTATATTTAATAAGGCAGTATAATGTGCAAAGAATTTGGAATGTGCAGCAACCCACAGGAATGTACTACTCTGATTACACTAAACTAAGATCACATTGACCATGGATCGCCAGGGGATAATGCACTTTAAAATATTGTCATTGTACTTTGCATTGCCTTACTTAGTAAAGCCACCTGTGGCATATATTAGCATCAATTTTTTAAAATAATCGTATTAAAAGTGCTGTAAATATAGCAACGTTTGTGCCTGTTGAATACCACCAACCTGTTTTAAAGAAAGTGGGGAAAACACATGGCCCCGGTTGCCCATAAGATCTTATTAGATACCAGTTGTAATTTTATGGTGTGTGTGGGAAAATGAAATCATTTATGATTTGAATCTGAAATTAACATGTCTGTTTTTGCTACAGTTTGTATGTTCTTTTCCAAAAGTGCTTTGATTAATAAGAACAGCAGTACTCTGTGACCCGTAAAAGCCAACATAGAGTAAACTTACAGTAGTAACACTTTACTGAACTGGTGAAAACTGGTTTCTTTTTTATTTAGAGTTGAACTCAAAATGTACTAAAATATATTGTATTCTCTGCACTTCTGCTTTTGGTGCTAATTCATAAAATAGGGTATTAAGTCTAATCCCTTATTAATATAAAATCAGCTTTATAAATATTATTTGTTTGAGAAAGAATTCATTCTATTCATCTCTTTAAAAAAAAAAAAAAATAAGGGCCTGTGTACATCTAAATCTGAGTAACTGACTGCAGTAATCACATTATCAGTATAGACTGCCTGCCTCTAGCATCTTGGATAGTTCAGTTCATTACACAACATGATAAAAGGAAAAATCAGGCTAGAGAAAATACCTGAGGATATGTAGCTTCATGACTTAGTTAGATACAAAAGTTGGTAAGGTTGAATAAAGACACCAGTCCATCCAATTCAGCCTGTGGATATGCGTGCATGTATTTGTGTGTGTTTATGTTATTACCATTTCCCATATTCCTGAAAATATTTCACTAAGATTCCAATCTAAGAGCATTTTGAAACTATTGGCACTTCCTGCTGACACCACTGATTGTGAAAGGAAGTTTCACATCATTACCGATCTGACAGTAAAGAACCCTTTATGCAGTTTAAGGTTAAACCACTTTTCCTCCAATTTAATTGAGTGGTCACATCTCTTCTTAAGCTTCCTGAAACTGAATAGTTTTTTCCTTTGCTATAATTACCCCTGAGGTATTTGTATGTCGCTATCATATCACCTCTCAAGCGTCTCTTCTCCAGGGGGAATACATTTAATGCTTGTCCTTGTTCCTCATAACTGAGGTCCTCCAGTCCCCTTTTTAGTTTTGTTGCCCTTCTCCGAATTCTCTCCAGTTCCAGCATATTCTTCCTGAGGACTGGTTACCAGAACTGGAAGGCATACTCAAGATGCAGCCCCACCAGAGTTTTGTACAGTGCTAGAATTATAGTTTTGTCTCTTGAGTAAATTCCTTTTTTTAATACATGCTAATATTTTGCTTGATTCGCTTGCTGATTTTTATCTATCTATCTATCTATCTATCTATCTATCTATCTATCTATCTATCTATCTATCTATCTATCTATCTATCTATCTACTCTAATACATAACTTAATACCAAGAGTAATTTAGTCATATCTCTATATTTATTAAGGCAGTATAATGTATGCTAATATTTTGCTTGATTTGCTTGCTGCATTTTGGCATTGCCATCTATCTGTCTGTCTGTCTGTCTGTCTCTCTATCTATCTATCTATCTATCTATCTATCTATCTATCTATCTATCTATCTATCTATCTATCTATCTATCTATCTATCTATCTATCTATCTATCTATCTATCTATCTATCTATCTATCTATCTATCCTAATACATAACTTAATACCAAGAGTAATTTAGTCACATTGCATGCCATTGCTGAGCATGTGATCTACTAGGACCCCGGGATCTTGTTCCATCTTGGGTTCCCCCAGAGGCCCCTCCCCCTTGCAAGTAACTTGCATTTATATTTTTGAGGTCTTCTTGTAAAGTTGCTGTATCATGCTGTGAAGTTATTGCCCTGCTTAGCTTTATATCATCAGTGAACGAATGAATGAATTAAACAGAATTGGTCCCAGGACAGATTCTTGGGGCACCACACTTACCACTCCAGACCATTCTAGGTGCACACTATTTATCACCACCCTTTGATTGCACCCCTGTAACCAGTTTTCTAACCAGGTACATATCGTATGGTCCATGCCAACAGATCTCAATTTGTAAATTAAGTGCTTATGGGGAACTGTATCAAATGCTTTTGTAAAATCCAGATACACCACATCCACAGGCCTTCCTTTGTCTAGATGGCAGCTTGCTTCATCATAGACTGTTAACAGATTGGTCTGTGAAAAAAATATTGGGTGGTTATGGATTTCCCCCTTTTTATTATAAATATGTATTAACTTGTCTATTCTTACAATTAGCCAATCTAGCTCTGATATAGTTAATGGTGATTGTACAATAATAATGTTAGTTAATAAAAATAAACACACTGCTTAAATAAACAAGGGTCTTATTTCTTTCCCAAGAAAATAGGCATGCTAACATAAAACACTAAAAGAAAATATTACAGAGCATATGAAACAAAAGAACATCAATGATACTTTACGTAAGGTCGCCCTCTTTGGTCAGTATCTTCAGCTGGGCTCGATGGCAAGAGAGCCATGAGGCAAAAAGAGAAAGTAGCCCCATCTGGCCACTATTTTTAAAGCCCACTCAGACACCACCCACTGCCAGCCTATCTAGCCATCTGTATCCAATAAGAATATTTAAGAGGCAGTCCTTCTTAATATCTGTCCATCCTCCAGGAAGCATGCTGTAGTGGCCACGGGGGGCAACATTCATACATGAATCACCACTATTTGACCCGGGTCATCTTTCAGTGACAGCTGGCCTTTTGATGTTCTGTAAAGGAGGTCTTAGCTGGTGCTTCTCTACTCCTTTTTTTTCTTTTTTTTTTTTCTTTTTTTTTTTTTTTCTTGCCACATCAGCGAGATATTTTCTCTGGGAGTCATTTTTCAATTATTAAAAATTCAAATTTGTCCCATTCTTTCGTCACATCATCGTGGCCATATAAATGTCATCAGTTTACACCTTATAACTTATCTAAGCGGTATTAGTTTTTGTTTTTCATATTTCCATTCACTCCCACACATTATTCCCCCCTCCCCCCTGGCCCTACCCCCCTCTACCCCGAGACCGTACCCATCCTGTTCCCTCTTCTCCTCCGGGGTCTTCTCTTCTACCTCTATTTCAGCCTCCCAGCACTCCTTTCCACTGGTCAGTGGGTCGCTATCTTTTCTTACTAGGAAATCCATATCTCGGCGGCTCTCAGGGATTCCTTAAATTCGACCCAGGCTCGCCATTTTGTTTCAAAGGCCCCCATTTTCATCCTTTCACTAAACCTTAAGTATTCTAAGCTGTGAATCTCGTTGATTTTATTAAACCAATCCCTCATCGTGGGTCTTTATCTCCTTCTCCAGTACTTAGGTATTAGGCTTTTGGCCGCGTCGATGAGGTGTGGGAAAAGCATTCTCAGATAAGCTTTAGTGGGCATTTCACTCATTTGAAATAGGCAAACCCAAGGGTCGTCCTATAAGCTGATTCCAGTTATATCTTTAATAAATCCCCTCACTTCGCTCCAAAATATTTTAATTATCGGCCATAGCCACCAAATATGAGCCATTGATCCTGTTTCCTTGCACCCCCTCCAACAATATTGTGAAGATGTACTTTGAAATTTGTTTATACGGTCCGGGGTCAGATACATCCTAGCCAAGCATTTAAAGTTTAGCTCTAGGATTTTGCAGTTTACCGACGTGGCAGATGCTCTTCTCAGAATCAATGACCCTTCTGGGCCTGTAAGCTTCCTTCCTAGTTCCTTCTCCCATTTTTGCATGAACCCCAGGGCTTCTGTACTCCCCCGCCCTATTAACATTTTATAGATCTGGGAGAACCCGCCCTTCCTTTCTTTGTCCATACACATTTTTTCTAATGGGAGTAAATTCTCCTTAGATCTAATTGGTTGTGGTAGGGCTTCTATAAAATGACTCAACTGATTGTACCGCCAAGTATTGATAACCAGTAGGTTTTTCTTGTCCTTTAGCTCTTGGAATGTACAAATTTTGTCCTGGTGCATTACATCATTTAACTTTATGTTCTCATCTAGTAACCACCCCCCAAACCACTCCCCTATCCCTGGTGCAAAATAATCTGAATCCTTAAGTGAAATTAAAGGAGAGTTAAACCCCCAGTGCTCCCTTTTATGCAAAGAGTCCCATATTTTTAGTGCGTGTCTGGTAATCTCGTGCGTTTCAATACTTAATTTCCTTAGCTGTGATGGAATCCAAATTATTTTATTCAACTTAGTGTCACTAATTTCCTTCTCCATTTTTACCCAGTGTTTATCTACTTTATTTTTCGCCCAGTCTATTACTCTGGCGAGAGCTATAGCTTCATAATATTTACGGACATCTAGTGCTTCCCATCCTTTACCTTTGGCTTTTATCAATTGTGTAAATTTTAATCGCAGTATTCTTCCTCTCCAAATAAATCTTGGAAAAATCAAGTGCAATTTTCTGAGATATGTTTGCGGGAGCGCTATTGGCAACATTTGCATTTTATATGTAATTCTTGGCAGCACAACCATTTTATAGAAATTTATTCCACTCCCCCCAGGATAACTGTCCTAGTGAAATTCTATTGAGTTCTTGCTTTACCTCGTTGAGAAGTGGGAGAAAGTTTGCTTGGATGAGCGCCTCACGTGAGGTTGTAATTTTAACCCCTAAGTAATTTAATTCTTTTTGCCCCCACAAAAAGGGGAAATGCTTTTGGTATGAGAGGTCTCTGGTTTTACTAGCGTTGATGCTTAATGTATCAGATTTATTTGAATTAATTTTGAAGTTGGATAACTTCCCATACTCTGATAGGGTGGCCATTATATGCGGAAGGGATATCCTTGGGTGCGTTATATAGAGCAGAATATCGTCCGCAAACGTGGCTAGTTTGTATTCGTCTCTACCTATCGTTATCCCACTGATATCCGGACTCTGCCTAATCTTAGAAAGGAGGGGTTCAAGGGATAGTACAAACAAGATAGGGGAAAGTGGGCACCCCTGTCTTGTACCATTATACATATCAAACGGCTCCGACAGGACTCCATTTATCCTTACTCTCGCTGTGAGTCTGGAGTATAAAGCCCCTATCCTTTTACGGATCCTATCCCCAAGGCCGATCTCCACTAGTGTGCCCATCATAAAGTCCCAGTCTACTCTGCCAAATGCTTTTTCAGTGTCTATTGACAGAAGTAGGCCTGGGACTCCACTCTGCTTAATCTGTTGCACTGCTAGGAGAGTTTTGATACTGTTGTCTCATCCTTGTCGGCCTGCCACAAACCCGACCTGATCTGGGTGTATGATCCTACTTATTATGGGTTTCAGTCTTTCCGCAATCACCTTTGCAAATATTTTCGTATCCACATTTAAGAGGGAGATAGGCCTGTAGCTTGAGCATAATGTACTGTCTTTGCCTTCTTTGGGAATAATAGCTATATTAGCTGCCAGAGCTTCCTTACTCATCTCCCCTTTATCCCCGATTTCATTCATATAAGAGCACATTTTTGGTATCAAGTAGTCTTGGTATTTTCTATAGTACAGCACCGTCAACCCATCCGGACCTGGACTTTTACCCACTTGCATCCCTTTGAGCGCTTTTCTCACTTCTGCTTCAGTAAAAGGGGCTTCTAAGGTGGTTCGTTCGCTTCCTGATAGTTTGGCCAAGCCACTATCTTTTAAATAATTTTAAATTTTCCCTTGTTTTACTTCCCTCTCCTCGGTGGTATTGTTTTTGTTTATAGCATATAGCTCCCCGTAAAAATGTGTGCTAACTAAACCCCTGCTTTTAACAGACGGTTAGACAGGCTAATTTGGTTGGTCAGCAGACTGGTTGGTGAGTTGAGCTATGGAATTGTCTTTGCCTTACATGTATATGCCCTCCATGTGCTCCTTACTGTGAAGGCCAGTTATGGGTGTGGGCGGTGGCCAGTGTTTTGTTCCTGGAAGGTCTTCGCAATATCTCTATCTTTGTAGGCAATCTCGCCTGATTTAGTTTTTATTTTATTGATATAATTATTATTTTTCTTCTTGCTTAAGACCTTAGCGAGGAGTCTACCAGGTCTGTTACCTCCTATATATCTTTCTTTTTTAACACAGTTGTATACCTTACGGTTATCTGATTCAATAAACTCACGCATAGCCTCCCTGCTTCTATATAAGTCCACCAGTATCTCACTATCCCCAGTTTGCTTATGTTGTTGTTCTAACTCCTGGATTTTCTTCTGCAGGGCTAGTCTATCTCTGACCTGCCTTCTTTTCCTTTCTGATCCCGCCTTTATTATAATGTCTCTGATGTACGCCTTATGGGCCTTCCATGCTACGGCCTCTGATGTTTCCCCAGTAATGTTGGTATTAAAATAGAATTCTAATTCTTCTTTGATGCGCTTATCAATGTCTCTATCATGTAATAGGTCCTCATTTAATTTCCAGCTATTGAAAGGGTGTTTACCTTTACCTAATTTCCACTGAAGGCTTACTGGTGCATGGTCCGAGAATGTTATTGACCCTATTTTTGTACTCTCCACTTCCTCGATATACCTGTGTTCTACCAAAAAAAAATCCAATCTAGAGCATGTCACGTGCACGGGGGAGTAGAAGGAATAGTCTCTTTCATTCGGATGTTGCAACCTCCAGACATCTGCCAGTTGGAATTGACGAAGTTTCTTTTTGAGTTTGTTCATCCATATCCCTCCGGTCCCCCGGGCACTCGACGTACTATCTTTGCCCGGGTCCAAGCATATATTAAAATCTCCTGCTATAATGGCCCTCCCACTCTTGAAGCCTTAAAACTTTGAGAGGATGCCAATTAAATACCTGCCGGGATTGATGTTCGGGCTATAGATATTTGCTTCTCTACTGGTGCTTCTCTACTCCTATACCTCAGGAGGTCCTCGAGAACATCCTGCTAGTATATGAATTCCCATTCATGACTCCTTCATTATCAACACCCTGCTGGTTGAACTGGCATTCCATGCCAGGTGTAATCAGGTTTCAACCATGCAGAAACCTCTGATATCAAAACAAAAAAAATGTTGTCTTCCAACAGTCTGTCAAGAAAGATCTTTCATAAATCCATGTTGATTACTACTAATGATGCGGTTTTCATCAGTACATTCTTGGATATAGTCCCTTTATCATCCCCTCCAATAGTTTGCATACTTTTGATGTTAGATTGACTGGCTTGTAGTTTCCAGATATATATCTCTGCCCTTTTCTAAATATTGGTACCCCAGGCTTTTAGCCAATCAGCTGGTACCATTTCGGTCACTAACCTGCCCATAAAAAGTAGAAATAATCTGGCTATTACCTGGCTAAGTTCTTAGTTTTTCAATTCTTTTTCAGACACAGACTTTTGTTAGCCACAAAGGTACATTCAGTGATGTGTTATTAACAATACATTCTTTATTACTATACCCCTCTTTTTTCTTTGTAAAAACTGAGAAGAATTAATACTGTTCATTTAGTACAGTTGCCTTCTCCTTGTCAGTGGTTACCAACGCCCCCTGATCATCCTTTATGGGGCTAATATGCTCTGACTTCGCTTTCTTACTTTTAATATATTTAAGAATTTTGGGGGGATTTTTTTCCTCTCCTCCACTATGTATCTCTCGTGGACTATTTTAACTGCCCTGATTGTGCTCTTACATTTCTTATTGCATTTCTTGCAGTGTTGAAATTAGTATATTGTAATAACTTTATACATGAAACAATTTAAGTAAAGGCTTCTTTATAGCAGTCTAAATAAGTACCAGCTCCAGTTACAATATGATACAAAAGTCTCATAAAGTAAACAAAAAAATCCTTTTTTCAACAAGACTAAGCCAAACACACCATTTTATGTTTTACTTGCTCCCCCTCCCAGACACTGCAGCTCGCAGTGGGAGTCTTCCAACAACAGAGACAGTGCTTTCAATCCAGAAAGCCGTGGGCAGGGCTATATGTGGCCAACTGCTGATTGACAAGCTACAGACTTGTGAATCAATAGTGACAATACTGACAGCCACTTCTCCTGGAACATTTTTTCAACCCACTGTAGTGCAAAGAGGCATATGTAGTGATATAGTGTAGTGGGTAGATAATTAATTAGTAGTTATTACAATCTTCCACAGCAACCCAATTCTTCCAGAGAGATGCACTCTATTGACTTACAACACAGAACAAAGTCTTGCAACAGATGACAAAATCCAACAGAGTAAACGAATACTAGCCTTCAGAGTCCCATGTTTCCTAGACCTGTGCCTTCATAATCACACAGACTGAATGGACTGAACGCCAGGTTATATATAACATAGGCCAGAGTCACTATCTGTCCCCTTTGATATGTGGAGTAAATCTTGTTTGGCCACTTCCCCTTTGATCAACAAGTCCCCTTTGATATGTGTAATTAGATTAACAGATACCAACGTGACCTGCACCCTCTTAACACCCTTTTGATGTGTAGAATGGACTTGTCCTGGAATGCCTACATCCCTAATCTGTATTCTTGCATATTAACATCAACAAGTCCCCTTTGTCAACTTAACCATTGTCAACTGAAACCTGACCTGGTCAATCTTGTACTGTATGTGTACATTAGGGATGAGCTGAACACCCCCCTGTTCGGTTCGCACCAGAACATGCGAACGGGCAAAAAATTTGTTCGAACATGCGAACACCGTTAAAGTCTATGGGACACGAACATGAATAATAAAAGTGCTAATTTTAAAGGCTTATATGCAAGTTATTGTAATAAAAAGTGTTTGGGGACCTGGGTCCTGCCCCAGGGGACATGGATCAATGCAAAAAAAGTTTTAAAAACTGCCTTTTTTTCGGGAGCAGTGATTTTAATAATGCTTAAAGTGAAACAATAAAAGTGTAATATTCCTTTAAATTTCGTACCCGGGGTTGTCTATAGTATACCTGTGAAGGGGTGCATGTTTCCCGTGTTTAGAACAGTCTGACAGCAAAATGAAATTTCAAAGGAAAAAAAGTCATTTAAAACTACTCGCGGCTATTAATGAATTGCCGGTCCGACAATACACATAAAAGTTCATTGATAAAAACGGCATGGGAATTCCCCACAGGGGAACCCTGAACCAAAATTTAAAAAAAAATGATGTGGGGGGTCCCCCTAAATTCCACACCAGGCCCTTCAGGTCTGGCATGGATATTAAGGGGAACCCTGGCCAAAATTTAAAAAAAAAATGGTGTGGGGTCCCCCTCAAAATCTATACCAGACCCTTCAGGTCTGGTATGGATTTTAAGGGGAACCCCGTGTCAAAATTAAAAAAAATGGCGTGGGGTCCCCCCAAAAATCCATACCAGACCCTTATCCGAGCACGCAACCTGGCAGGCCGCAGGAAAAGAGGGGGGGGCGAGAGAGCGGCCCCCCTACTGAACCGTACCAGGCCACATGCCCTCAACATTGGGAGGGTGCTTTGGGGTAGCCTCCCAAAGCACCTTGTCCCCATGTTGATGGGGACAAGGGCCTAATCCCCACAACCCTTGCCCGGTGGTTGTGGGGTCTGCGGGCGGGGGGGCTTATCGGAATCTAGAAGCCCCCTTTAACAAGGGGAACCCCAGATCTCGGGCCTCCCCCTGTGTGAAATGGTAAGGGGGCCCCTACCATTTCACAAAAAAGTGTCAAAAATGTTAAAAGTGACTTGTAAAAGGGTAGAATTACCAATTTATCTCTTGAATATATGACTTTTTTATTGCATGAGAGTCCATTGCTAGCTTTGTTAGCTATAGCCTGACATTGCATGCTATTGCATGAGCTAAAAGCACCCCCAGATCCTTTTCCATCACTGATTCTTACAATGACTCTCCAACTCCCTAGTTTATCAATCTCCTACATTAAAAGTATTGGTAATATTTTGTGTAATGTAAATGTTAATGTGCAGTGCAGGACCTTTACTATCACAATACAGCAATAAAATAGATAATAAAAAGTGGAGCTTCCCCTGGGCGCTGCATATGCCAGCCTCTGGCCAGTGACTAATTGAAAAAACATGCCACGTGAATGTCATCCAAGTATATTTCTTCTACTTTTGGTGCATGTTAGTCATACGTTCCAATGAAAGGGGAATGTTTTGTGGAAAATATTCTTGTAAGCTGTCACGTTTGCAAACTGGGCCTGAACATTTGCTACATTGACACCCTTGGAGCTCCTGGAGGACTCTCTTCATTGGCCAGTAAGAGTCACTCAAGCTGCATGTAGAAAATAGGAGACTATCATCATGTAGCTGCTTAAAGTGCTGAAGTAAGATCCCTCTCTATCTTCATCAGCAAGGGTCGGAAATAGAGGTTGAATTTTGCTGATAAGTATGGGGTTCCATTCAACCATAGAATATTTTTTTTTTATATAGTTCTCCAGGGCTCATACACTTGGTGGGAGTTTATGGCATCTTAATTGTGTGCTGCCACTGGACTTCAGAGAAGGTAGATTTCACTACAGGGGCACTTAAAATTACAAGCCATATTTCAATGCAAATCTATCCACAAAGTGTAAAAAATTATTATAAGCTTTCCCAGATGTTTCACAGGTATATGACTCGAATATCTACAGATTGTGGATATCATTTCCCTAAACCTCTTTCAGCTTACCTCAGATATATTTGTTTCCTTAGCAATGTAACTTACAAAGGCAGTAACTGTGTTATATTATGAACCTAAATGACACAGATTTAAAAAGTATGAAATTATGTGAAGCAGCTGTACAGATCATTTAGCCAGGTGCTACAGATAAGATTTTTCATTGTCAGTTTCCTTCTAAATAAATTAACTACAACTTTCCCAAACAGATATTCCAACTTCTTTACCAATAAGCTGAAACTACAGTATGATTTATATGAAAAAATAATAATTACAAACATTGGCAGATATATATGTAAAAGCTTCAGGCACTTACTAGAACAAAAACTATTTGCAGTAAGACTGTTAACATGATTAATATCACCACACATTGAATGCATGCAGTAAGCGATAAGCCTCATTTACCCTACAATGCCTAATATTGTGTAATAATAACATAGACTGCATAGAAAATGGCAATAATTTATTTCATACTGCAGTTGATAAGAACTTCGTAGTGCTTATCAACAAATATTTTAGCCTTTAATAAATGAGGGCACATTGGTGAGAAAAGTCTATGCCAGCCTTGCCTAACATAAATGCTATGAATGCCCTTCTGTACCCATCTAAACATCTGAGTTCTGAGTGTTGCTAGCTTTGAAATATGAATGAAATGAAAATGACATTTTAGTCATGTATTTTAATGTTACTCTAGTATGGAATCTGGTATGTTCTGTAAAGGTCTTTTCAGTTCTCTGCTCGGTACCAAAGTTTTCCTTGTGCACATTAAGGTCAGCAAACTCTAATGTAGCCTCAGAGTCAGCAGACGGATGTCCATCTTCACTGGTTGTGGGGACTTCCTCAGGCTCCTCCAGTTCTCCTGCCATAACTGAGAAAGGTAAACCCAGGGAACCCTGAGAGGAGTCTCCTGAACCCACATTGTTGGTGCTGGCCAAGAGTTCTGGATCTGCCACTGAGTCAGTTACTGTGACCGAGTCGGGAAGATCCCACAGTTCCCAAAACTTAGGGAAATCCCTACCAATGATGGCCTCGTGCACCAAGTGGGGCACAAGTCCGACCTGATGGGTCACTGTACCCAAGTCAGTTTTAAAGTGAACAGTGGCTATAGGATACTCCTGGGTATCCCCATGTACACAGATCACAACAACTTTATTAGCATGAAAGGCCTCTGGATCATCATCTGCAGTCATCTTAGAAAGAAAGCGACCCACATGAATGGCTGAGGGCTTGTCTCCATGATCATGAATTTTAGCAGGTGACCACTGTGCTAGCATCTCCACAACCTCAATCAGGGTTTTCCTATCTGCTTTTGCAGCAGTGGCTAACTGTTCAAACAGCCTCTGTGATTGCTCCTGTACAGCACCAATCTGTTGGCACAGCGCATTGTTGCTTTTTTTTTTAACTTTTTTTTTTAAACCATAGATTTTTATTGGATTATTCAGTTCACACGTAATATATGAAACGTTGTGTACATCACAATCCGTATACAATGTACTTATCAAATATCAAACTTACAGATATAGGAACATCGTGTTCACGTGAGCTACTTACACTTCGACAAAATAAACCTGGCCTCAACAGGAGGCAAAGCCTATCACCCCTTCTGGGTACACACTGTGATCAGGCTCTGCAAAGGTACAATTTTAAAGTAGCCCTCCTCGGACCTTGTTGAGGGTCTCCGGAGATAGAGTGTACAATTAAGTTTGGTACGTGTAGTTTCGATAACTATTAAACAAACATTGATAAACTTTCAGTGCTTCGTTATACACATATGCATAAACAGGAGTGGGTACATATGTGCAGTAATTGTAATTGTAAGGCAACTCCTAGTGTGACAACTCATATTGATTGGTCCCACCACCGGATGACTGGATGCATGTAAGGAGTATCAGAATTCAATGTTTACAAATGTGGAGAGGCATAACATGAAGTTCTCAATTTTTCCCAATGTCTGTGGAAAACCTGAGCTCTTCTCTCTTCATATGCAAGTAGTTTTTCTATTAAATATTGAGCATTAACTCTAGAAATCACTACTTCAATGTTTGGAGGTGTTTGAGAGCGCCATTCTTTCGCTAAAGAAATACGGTCTGCAAATAAGATATGCACAACCATCTTCCTCAGTAGTGGAGGAAATTGGTCAATGCCGATGCTCAGTAATGCGAGTGCAGGGTCTAATTTAAATGGGGCGTATGTAATGTCTTGAATAAGAGAAGACACTTCTTTCCAGAAGTTTGTAATCACCTTGCAGCCCCACAGTATGTGCAGTAGGTTGCCTACAGATTGACAATTTCTCCAGCAGAGTGGAGGGGTATTGGGGTCCATCTTATGGAGGCGCAGAGGTGTTAGGTACCATCTATGTAACATTTTTTGGGCATTGTCCCAATGGTCTACACATGCTGAGGATCTGCCATTGATTTTTACAGCTAAGTGCCATTGTTGTAAAGAAAACTCTTTTTGTAGTTCTTGTTCCCAATTTACCATATTAGGTAGTTTGGCTTGCATGTACAAGGGGTTAGCAAATTTAAGGAATAGAGATATCCCTTTGTGTTTCACTGGGTATTTGGTGAGCAGGTATTCCCATAGGATTTGAGGTATTTCTATTGGCCTAGGTGTATTAGTGGTTGTATAGTGTTTTATTTGGAACAGTTGGTATCTGTCCAGCACCTCTAGTTCCTCTGTCTCAGAAGTGAGGAAATGTTCACCTCTGTTTTTCCAGGATTAGGTCGATAGGTTAGGAATGAGATATTCATATGCCGCTAGCAGGGTTTTAAGTTTGTGCATTGGGGTATCAGCAGGCTTCTGCCGTATCAGGCAGGACCATGCTGCGATAGTGGCTTGCACTGTAGAGTAAGGAGGCATTTCCGGTTTATGGTGTATGCAGGCGGCTATAGCCAATGCTGGGAGGTTATGTCCTGGGTTGATTGCACATTCTATGTCTGACCACCTATTATCAGTTTGGCACGAGAACCAGTACCTCATTTGATCCAATATTGCCGCTCGGTAATATACCTGTGCGTTGGGGAGGCCTACCCCACCAAGGTGTTTCGGTTTATATATTTGTGCTAAAGCGATTCTAGGTTTTTTACTTGCCCAGATATATTTTTTCAAGCTATTCGTTAATTGATTAAAAAATTTTGGGGGGATAGTAATGGGCAACGTTCTGAAGTAGTATAACAGTTTAGGCAATATTTGCATTTGGTATGCAGCTATCCTCCCCACCCAAGTTAGATGCAGTTTACCGATTTGGTTTAGTTCTTCTCCAATTTTGTTCAACATTGGAGGGTAATTGCAGGTATACATGTTAGCGGAAGAGGAGATCAGCTGCACCCCAAGGCAAGTAATTGAGGGGGAGTCCCAGTTGCAGGGGAAAATTCTTTTAAGTCTGTTTTTAGTCTCTGGGGGTACATTGAGAGTCAAGGCAGACATTTATTCATGTTAATTTTGTAAAAGGAGACTTGTCCAAATTTGTTTAGTAGCTTTTGTATTGCTATGATGAAAGACTCTGGGTGAGTGACTGTTAGAATGATATCATCAGCAAAGAGTCCTATTTTATGGCTCTCGGAGCCTATCGTAATACCCTGTATAGATTCAATGGATCTAATACTTTCCGCTAGTGGTTCGATGATGAGTGAAAAGATAATTGGGGAAAGGGGGCAACCGTTAGAAAGTGGAAAGGGGTCAGAGAGTAAACTAGACGTATAGACTTGGGTCATGGGGTGCGTATAGAGGGACATTATTGCTGTGTGGATCTGGCCAGACAATCCGAATTTGTGTAATGTCTTTGATAGGTAGCCCCAGTGCACCCTATCAAAGGCCTTTTCCGCATCTAGAGCTAGGAAAGTGCTAGGGAGTTGGTTGATTTCAGCAAAACGCAGAAGATTCAGCATCCTTCTGGTCCCATCTGGTGCTTGTCTGCCTTTTACAAAACCCACTTGGTCTAAACCTATGAGGGTGGGTGTAACTTCCATTAGTCTATTGGCTAAGATCTTGGCATAGATCTTCAAATCAGAATTCAATAATGAGATTGGCCTAAAGTTTTAGGGATGTGTAGGGTCTTTGCCCGGCTTAGGTAGAGTAACTATGATAGCCTGGAGCATTTCTTTTAGGAAGGAGCTGCTACATTAAAGACTTCCACTAATTTGGGGGCTAGAAGGGAGGCAAATGCCTTATAGTATTCAGCTGAAAAAACATCTTCCCCTGGTGACTTATGCATGGGAAGGGACCTTATAACTGATTCTACTTCTTCGCAGGTGATAGGGGAGTTTAGTTTTTGAAGTGTGGTTGAATCAATAGAGGGTAGGTTAACCCCCTGGAGAAATGGATCAACCTCTGCGTCCGTGGGTTGATGGGTGTGTGGGTTGTTGTTGAGGTTATAGAGGAATTTATAATAATCCTTAAAGGCATTGGCTATGTCTTTAGGGTTGTGAAGAATGGTGTTGGAGCTGTGGTGTTGAATGTGGGTAAGATTGGTTTTAGCTTGCCTTTTTTTAAGTTGGAAAGTCAGGAGTTTGCTTGCCCTGTTCTGGGAGTAGAAGGACAGTTTCATTCTTTTGAAGTATGTGTCATAATCTGCTCTAAGCTCTTGCTGTAATTCTTCACGACATTGGTTAAGGCAGTTCAAAATGCTGGGGGAAGTAGTCCTGGGGTTCTTGTGTTGGGCCTCTAATTCTGCAATGGTCTTGTGGAGCTGTGACATGTGTTGTGGTTTTTTTCTTTTTTTTCCCTGGAAGCTATCTGGATAAGGGCACCCCTAGTGAATGCTTTATGCACATACCATGTCATTGTCGGAGAACATC
Organism: Lithobates septentrionalis; assembly: GCA_037952835.1. NCBI lineage: Eukaryota > Metazoa > Chordata > Amphibia > Anura > Ranidae > Lithobates > Lithobates septentrionalis. The sequence goes on from JBBDGP010001294.1 coordinate 431,960, forward strand.
CTCCATTGGCATTGAAGTGGAAGTATTCTTTTAATTTCCCTGCTACCTCATCCCTGATTAGTGGGTGTGATAGTAGGAAAGTGTTGTTACGCCACAGAGGTTTATGGGAAGTCTTATTGGAATCCACAATTTCAATGGTTACTGGAGCATGGTCTGACCATGTGATATTGTGGATGTTAGCTTTGATCACATTCTGTAAAGTGTACATATCAGTGAGAAAGAAATCAATTCTAGAATAACTATTGTGCACCATAGAGTGATATGTATAGTCCCTCTCCGTGGCTCTGAGGCAGCGCCAGGGGTCAAAGAGTGTTTCTTCATGGCAAAAAGGACCTAAAGAGGGCCTCTGCCTAGGAGCCACAGAGGAGGAGTCAAGTTCTCCGTTCAGAACCATATTAAAATCCCCGCAAATAATGAAGTTACCTCTTTGCATAGTTTTAGCAAGTTTTACAACTTTGCGGATAAATTTCAACTGTTTAACATTTGGTGCATATAGGTTTACCAACATGTAGACAGTATGGTTCAATTCGGCAATCAGAATGATAAAGCATCCATGAGGGTCAACGTGTTCCTGTAATAAAGAAAAGGTTACAGTGTCCCTGATAGCAATCATTACACCATTTTTTTGGAGATGTCATTTGCGGTAAATATTTGTGGGACTTTGTTATGAGTGCATTTTGGTGGTTTGCTGCTGGAGAAATGAGTTTCTTGTGCACACAGGACGTGACATTTCATGTCCATAGCCGACTTCCAGAGTGCCCTGTGTTTATATGGGCTGTTCAAGCCTCTCACATTGTGCGTCATTATCTTAAAGTGGAGTTCCACCCACTTTTACAACTCTTCAGCATCCCTCACTAAACTGCGCACTGTAAACGAATTGGATATTTTAAAATTTTTCTTCTCAGCACCTACTGTATATCTGCTGTATTCATCTTTCACTTCCTCCTCCCTGGCCGTGGCTCATCGCATCATTTCCTGTTTGCAATGCCTTCTGGGAAGGGGCGGCAACTTCCTCTGACACTGCCATTGCTATGGAAACCTGACCTGAAACTTATTACACTGCTTGTGCTGCACTGAGCATGTGCAAGATCTGCAAGGATGAGATCCAGGAAGAAATACAGTCTGGCTTCAGATGCCCACACTTAAGATGGCCACGGCCTGCTGTAAGTTTATAAAATAACAAACTACTGCTATAAACTAACAAAACAGGCCTTAGTTTACAGACTAACTTTACTAAAATACATTAAGCTTGTGTATTATAGGGGTATTTTTATTTAAAAAGTATAATTTCTGCTGGAAAACCACTTTAAGGTTCATTCCAATGAAAGAAAGTGAATTGCTGCCATCCAGTGGTAGGACACGGTAGTGGGTGTATTAACATTCTGTTGCTGGATATGTGCATACTCTGAGGTAAAGTGTCTCGAACTGTTATCAAAAATAAAAAAGAACATGACAGGTAAACCACACTTGGCCGTGCAGTAACTGGGAACAGTACAGTAACTCTTGCTGCAGAAAACAGTTTGCAGGAAGCATCTTGTAAACGAAGAAGGGGGAAACAAGTTCTCGGTTTAGCCGAACAACGGATGCTTTTTGAGCCATCACATAAATTGGCAGGTGTTATAGAAGGCACCAGGGGTCTGTAAGCCTGAGAGTAGTGGTAATCAAGTAGGTGTATTATTAACAGTGCACGTGTAAGTAGGTAATCACCTACCTACCCCTCCTATGTTGGTGGTGATTGTTGCATTTTTCTTGTAGAGGTTCAGGGTCTGCATCTTCACCATTTACAGTAAGGAGTTGCCATTTCCTGAGGAGCTCCATTCCTTTTTCTAGGGAGGTGATTGCATGCGATTCATTATGCATTTCCAGCAGTAATTTGGCTGGGAACCCCCACTTGTATAGGATTTTGTGGTTGCACAAGATTTTTGTGATAGGAACTAGATTATGCCTTGCTGAAAGTGTAGATATACACAATAATTCTGCGCTACCAGACGACGTCTATGCAGACGAAACGCGTCGGGTTGGACCCCACTGTCGCCACTTCTCCACAGCGCTGATATTGATATTTTTACATGTGAGTGTATACTATTTTAAAATAAATTTCTATTTTATGCAGATTTACACTATTTGGCCATTCCTTCCTTTCCTCCATTTGCTGATGCAACCCTTTGGTTTCAACGCCGGTCTAAGGGCTATTATCCACGTGCCATTTACCCCATACCCTTCGGTCTGGTATCGTTTGAGGAATACAGCCACGTGGAAGCTACTCCATCAACATTGCCCTCCCGGGCCATCTGTAGTCCACCACCACCTAAGCCTGTCTGACTCTACTTGGCGTACGCCTCGTTGAGTCCACCGATTCCGGTAAGCCTTTTCACTTTCGGTGGTGTTGTGCGGGCTTCTACTCCAGATGGTGTATATACTTGACGTGTTTTTTTCCTGAGGATTCTTCATCTTTTCCCCAAGGATGTTTTTTCTTTCGATACAAGCATTTTGAACTGTTAGTCTAAAGACTTTATATTGGACCCTCTTCCATAGCGCTACACTTATTTTGTTTTTTGTCTTGCTGAAAGTGTAGCTTGCGATAAATCAGCATATGCAAATGCATCAGGGAGAGCAGGGTGTTGTCTAGCAAATCGCAGTAGCTGGTCTTTTACATGGTAAAAGTGAATTCTTGCTATGACATCCCTGGGGATTTGGTCAGATAGGAATGATGGTTTAGGCAGTCTGTGGGCCCTGTCAGTGATGACATCTGCAGGCCCCAGGGATGGGAGAGCAGTGGTCATAAGCTTCTGGAGGTATGCTGTAAGGTCCGCAGGCTTCGTTGATTCAGGGACCCCTCTAAATTTGATGTTGTTCCTGTGTGCCCTGTCTTCAATGTCCACCATTTTAAGATGTATAACTTTGAGTTCGTCTTCAACATCAAAATGGGCATCTACTAGCTCATTATGTGCAAAAGTAAACTCCTCCATCTTTTTTTCCACATATGTCACTCTGCTGCTGACTGCTGACATTTCTGCCTTTGTGGAATGCATGAAAGCTGCTATATCCTGCTGGAGGGCCCCTCGCAGGGTTTGTAGCATCTCTTTCATAGTAGAATCTATGATGGGTTGCTCTGATGTGGGGAAGGCATCTAGCTGCTGAGCATATGAGGAGGATTCCTCCATTTCCTCCCCCTCTGTCCCTGCATCTTTCTGGGTATCCCCCTCCTCCCCAATCCTCCGTTTTTGCTTCACAGGGCTATTAAAAGGGGAGGATGGCACTTGTTGTCCCAAGGGACATGACTCACCTGTGGATGGTGATGGATTGGTGAGCATGCATGCAGGGGATGTTGAGGCTCGGCTCCCAGCACGGTCACCATCTTGGATTTCTCAGCCGGCCGCTGGAGAAAGAAATCCGTTAATTTCCTCGGTCCCTCTCGCTCCTTTCTTTTTTCATGGCGATCAGCTTGTGCCTCACAGTCTATCCGTTCTGTAGATGTGCTTTTTGTATGTGTAGGCTTGCCGTGAGCCGCGATATTCAATCCGCTGTGGCAGAGCTCCCCTCTCACACCACCATCAGCTCTGGCTGCCGGCTCCGCCCCAGCGCCTTGGTTTTTTACCTGAGCGATAGCGTTGGCTTGCTGCTGTGCAGCATTGGATCACACCAATTGTTTGAGGATTTCCTCCATGTTTATTCACAGTAGGTACTGGTCTTTTAAATAGTAACTTACTACAGCTGGTCGCAGCCTCCACCATATGTAACTTGGGGGGCAGGTAGGCGGTACAAAGTTCCCTGGGATAAGCAGTCTTTTAGGGATACCAAATCCAGTGAGGTAGTGACAAACAGTGCGGTGTTTATTGGTGATATATACAAGTCTATATACAGGTGCTGTACAGTATTTCAGAAAACAAACAGAACAAAAATAGTCAAACAAAAACCTAGCCGTGTCTCGGCATTAACTACACAATATATATAGGCCATAACTACCAGGCTGAGCAAGCCTACAGTTTTTCAGCTTCCACAGATACAGCTTAACAGCTTTTTACCAACCTTTTGCTCTCACAGACCAGTGTTGTCTGTGTTACCCAGGCAGAGAGTGAAGGCTGTCTGTCACAGGTGAGTTTAAATTGGCCTGGGGGAGAAGACCAAGATATGAACGTGGATCAGAGATCCCTGAACGTGTATGGGAGGAGCCTGGAAGATGTATAAATCCCGAACAGGACTTTTCCTGGCTCTCTCTGGGACGCTCTTCTAAAAGGGTCAGCAGAGCAGAGAATAGGAGTCTGAAGGGAAGTGTACGGGTTCAGCTGGGCAAAGGACAGGGGTCAGAAGTATGGTGTACAAGGTCCATAGGGCAGAAGACAAGGGTCAGCAGGGTAATGTACAGGGTCTGCAGGGCAGGGGGGAGGAGTCAACAGGGTTATGTACAGGGGTCAGCAGGACAGTGTGGAGGGGTTAGAAGGGCAGTGTACAGGGTCAGCAAAACCGAGGATAGGTCATTAGGGTGGAGAACAGGCATCAGCAGGGAGGACAGATGTCAGAAGGGCAGTGTATGGGGTCTACAGGGTGGAGGAGAGGAATCAGCAGGGAGGAAGACAAGGTTCACTGCTGGCAGGGCAAAGGACAAGGGTCAGAGGGGCAAAGTATGTGGTCTACTGAAAAAGAAAGTGTTGTGGCAAGCATTGGGTGTGGCTTTCATTTCACTGACTGCAGGGATGCATTGGTAAGGGATGCATAGGTTCAGTAGTTGACAGGAAGGGCATGACAGCAGACAAGATGGCTCTTCTGGATTGCCTCCTGTGCATAGGCACAGGCTAATTCATATTTCTTTTCATACACGTAGGAAATGTGCAAGTGTTCATACATGTGAGCACACTCATATTCACTGCTCGCATTGGCTATGTGCATAGCATGTACTATGCTTTAGTGCCATCTTGTCTACAGCGTTCCCGTGCATACTGTACCTGCAACCTGTTACTCTGAATTTGACTACTGTTACTTACCAAGCTTGTCTTGACTACTCCTGAGCTCCACCTTCACTGATCATGGCATGCCTCTGACCTCGCTTCTGCCTGTGCCTGTCAGGAACAGTGTCATCTCCGGTTTCTCCTGCTGGTGGCACTATTACATTCAGCACCAAAAGGGTGTAATTCCAGTGGCCACCAGCGGGGGTCTCCCTGCCTGGACTGCAGACTTGTCATCAAGCACACCTGTTATGGTTTTGCTGGACTATATAAAGCCACCCTGAACTAACCTCAGTGCTTCAGAATTCCTCTGCTAAGCCCTTGTCCCTGCCAGTACCTGCTCTTGTTCCAGCCTGTTCCTGTTTGTTCCTGAACCCCGTTTGTGTATCCTGACCTTGAACCCTGTTTCCTGTTCCCTGCTCCTTGGTCTGCTTCATTATTCCTGGTTTCTGTTCCCTTGTTGCTTTGGTCCATGCCTTATTTTTTATTTCATGTTGGTTTCCTTGCTCGTGTATTATATTAGTTAGATAGATAGTTAGGTGGGTTTGGGGGTTTGCTGTGTTTTCACCATTTACTTGTTTTTGGTTGGCTGTCTTGTTTTCACGTGTGTCTTTATCATTAACAATAAACATACCTTCTTATTCATTTACTCGTTTGTCCCTGATTCCTTGGTGCAGCCCAGCGATCTGATCACCTGCATTGGATGTTGTGTATAACATCCCCTGACAGAATTCTGAAGCCATACAATCAGATCGGTTGCACCTGGGAATTGGGGCCTGAGTCCCAGCTATTGTTGAAAGATGGATTTTGAAAGTATTTTGTATTTATCGCTCCTGGCAACTGATGACAGAGACTTTTGTTATCAGACATTGGCTGAATACACTAGGGAACAGTTGTTAGAATGCATCCGCCTAGCTCATGTTTTTATTGAGCAAGGCAGGTTTTTGTTTGAAGATGTGCAACCATTAATTTGGATTTGCACTGAGTTGGCCCTGTCTGATGTCGCTGAGGGAGGTGATGACTATACACCCCCTTTTAGTGCAGCTCAGGTAGAATCTTTAGTTTGGCTGTTGGAGGATGACTCAGCATTCTTTTTTGAACAATATTCAGCTTGCCCTCAGCAGGTGCTTGCAAAATGCATTGAATCAGTGCAGTCTCTGGTCAGACAAGCCAAGTGCAAACCTGATTCAGTGCAATCATTAATACAGGCCTGGTCAAGTCTGTCACATTCAGCTTCTGTTAGCTCCGAATATACCTCTCTACCAATGAAATACCAGTACCCTGTTTCCTCCTGCTGCACCTACCCTGCCTTTAACTCCCCTGCTGCTTCTCAACTGCCTCCATCAGCTCCACTAAATCTCCCTTCAAAACCTACTCCCTCTGTTTTGCCATCCTTTCACTCTTCGCTTCTACCAGCTGCATTCACTAGCTACCTACCCTGTACCCACTTATAGATCCCCAGTGGCTAAAACCAAAAGGAAGCGGAAGTTTTTTCCAACCCATACCATCATGCCAGTATCCAATCCTGCCTCCCACCAGCTGATCTGTTCCAGCCTAATGTGTTCCTGTATGCTGCCCAGTCTGAAGTTCCAGTACCAGCTGCCCGGTTTGAAGTTCCAGTACCTACTATCCAGTCCGATGTACCTGCTGTTCAGCCTATTGTGCCAGTACCTGCTGTTCTGTCTGATGTGCCAGCACCTGTGCCCACTGTCCAGTCTGAAGTTCCAGTACCAGCTGCCCGGTTTGAAGTTCCAGTACCTGCTGTTCAGCCTGTTGTGCCAGTACCTGCTGTTCTGCCTGATGTGCCAGCACCTGTGCCCACTGTCCAATGTGAAGTTCCAGTACCGGCTGACCAGTTTGAAGTTCCAGTACCTGCTATCCAGTCTGATGCACCTGCTGTTCTGCCTGTTGTGCCAGTACCTGCTGTTCTGCCTGATGTTCCAGTGCCTGTGCCCACTGCCCAGTCTGAAGTTCGAATGCCGACTATCCAGTCCGATGCACCTGCTGTTCTGCCTGTTGTGCCAGCACCTGCTGTTCTGCCTGATGTGCCAGTGTCTGTGCTTGCTGCCCAGTCTAAAGTTCCAGTACCGGCTGCCCAGTTTGAAGTTCCAGTACTTGCTATCTAGTCCGATGTGCCTGCTGTTCAGCTTCTTGTGCCAGCACCTGCTGTTCTGCTGGATGTGCCTACTGCCCAGTCTGAAGTTCCAGTACCTGCCGCCTGGTCTGATGTCTCAGTGCCAGCCCTCCAGCCTGATGTCTCGGTGCCTGCCCTCCAGCCTGATGTCTCGGTGCCTGCCCTCCAGCCTGATGTCTCAGTGCCTGCCCTCCAGCCTGATGTCTCGGTACCTGCCCTCCAGCCTGATGTCTCGGTGCCTTCCCTCCAGCCTGATGTCTCGGTGCCTGCCCTCCAGCCTGATGTCTCGGTGCCTTCCCTCCAGCCTGATGTCTCGGTGCCTTCCCTCCAGCCTGATGTCTCGGTGCCTGCCCTCCAGCCTGATGTCTCGGTGCCTGCCCTCCAGCCTGATGTCTCGGTGCCTGCCCTCCAGCCTGATGTCTCGGTGCCAGCCCTCCAGCCTGATGTCTCAGGGCCAGCCTGATGTCTCGGTGCCAGCCCTCCAGCCTGATGTCTCGTGCCAGCCCTCCAGCCTGATGTCTCGGTGCCAGCCCTCTAGCCTGATGTCTCAGTGCCAGCCCTCCAGCCTGATGTCTCGGTGCCAGCCCTGCAGCCTTATGTCTCGGGGCCAGCCCTCCAGCCTGATGTCTCGGTACCAGCCCTCCAGCCTGATGTCTCATGCCAGCCCTCACGCCTGATGTCTCGGTGCCAGCCCTCCAGCCTGATGTCTCGGTGCCAGCCCTCCAGCCTGATGTCTCCTGCCAGCCCTCCAGCCTGATGTCTTGTGCCAGCCCTCCAACCTGATGTCTCGGTGCCAGCCCTCCAGCCTGAGGTGCCGGTGCCTGCTCTCCAGCTTGATGAGCCCGCTGCCCAGCTTGAGGTGCCCATGCCTGCTGCCCAGCTTGAGGTGCCCATGCCTGCTGCCCAGCTTGAGGTGCCCATGCCTGCTGCCCAGCTCGATGTGCCCATGCCTGCTGCCCAGCTCGATGTGCCCATGCCTGCTGCCCAGCTCGATGTGCCCATGCCTGCTGCCCAGCTCGATGTGCTTTTGCCTGCTGCCCAGCTCGATGTGCTTTTGCCTGCTGTCCAGCTCGATGCGGATGTGCCACTGCCCAGCATGATGTACCTCTGCTTTCTGCTCAGCCTGATGACATGGTGCCTGCTAAAACTGTTCCTGACTGATGGCCATCTTGCCGCTGGGTCAATCCTGTCTGTCCCCTGGCTTGAATGTAATGCTCCTGTGTGGTCTGCCTCCGATGGTTTCTTTCCCGTTACCCTGCTAATTTTCATCTCCAGATCCAAACTTCCTGACCCGGGTGGTGGGGTACGTGTCCTATTTTCAGACTCTCATGGCACGTCCCCCAGTGAACTAAAAGACTCTGGCCTTGGAAGTGCGAAGAAGTCCGCAGACTCAGTAGGGAAACATTTTAAGGTGTTTCTGCACCCACTCGGACTGTCGTACCCAGGGCTGAATGGAGTGTCCGGAGGCCACTCCTTTAGGAGGGGGAACTGTCAGGAACGGTGTCATCTCCGGTTTCTCCTGCTGGTGGCACTATTACATTCAGCACTGAAAGGGTGTAATTCCAGTGGCCACCAGCGGGGGTCTCCCTGCCTGGACTGCAAACTTGTCATCAAGCACACCTGTCATGGTTTTGCTGGACTATATAAAGCCGCCCTGAACTAACCTCAGTGCTTCAGAATTCCTCTGCTAAGCCCTTGTCCCTGCCAGTACCTGCTCTTGTTCCAGCCTGTTCCTGTTTGTTCCTGAACCCCGTTTGTGTATCCTGACCTTGAACCCTGTTTCCTGTTCCCTGCATCTTGGTCTGCTTCATTATTCCTGGTTTCTGTTCCCTTGTCGCTTTGGCCCATGCCTTATTTTTTATTACATGTTGGTTTCCTTGCTCGTGTATTATATTAGTTAGATAGTTAGGTGGTTTTGGGGGTTTGCTGTGTTTTCACCATTTACTTGTTTTTGGTTGGCTGTCTTGTTTTCACGTGTGTCTTTATCATTAACAATAAACATACCTTCTTATTCATTTACTCGTTTGTCCCTGATTCCTTGGTGCAGCCCAGCGATCTGATCACCTGCATTGGATGTTGTGTATAACATCCCCTGACAGTGCCCCTTATTGCAGCTCCACAGATCTACCAACTCGGTTTGTATCCTGACTGTGCTCCTGCCTACGCATATGCACCAGATTCATCTGTCTTTGTATGACCTGGTTCATCTGACTCTGCCTCTGTCTCCATCACTGCTGGACTGCCTCCTGTAAGCCTTTGCCTATATTCCCCTGGCACCTGCTTACTGCCTGTCCGCTTCCAGCCTGTCTGCTGTCACCAGTACCAGCCTAGTCCTGTCTCCTGCTCACTGGCATCCATCTGGCACTCCCGCTTTGCTGTGATTTTCTGATGGTCTTCCCTTGTTTGATCCAGAGGGTCCATCTAGCCCTTCTACTAGCCAAATCAACAGGCACTCATGCCAATCTGTACTCCTGCACCTTCTGTCTGTTCTATCAGGGGCACTAAGTCAAAGGTGTAAGAAAGTCCTTCCTCATCGTGTCAGGCTCTTCTACCAGGTACATGACAGTAGTAAGTGAGGCAAAGTTCAGGGGTCAGTATTAAATGAGCCAAAGTTTAGGGGTGAGTAGTAGGTGAGGCACAGTTCAGGAGTCAGTCATAGGTAAAGCAGAGTTCAGAGGTTAGTAATAGATGAGGCACAGTTCAGGGGTCAGTAGTAAGTGAGGCAGAATTCAGAGGTCAGTAGTAGTTGAGGCGGAGTTCAGAGATCAGTCAGATTTTGGGATCCTTCTACCCCCAACACCTCCTTCTAGCCAAATCCACTCATACCTAAATTCTGTCCCAACCCCTTCTAGTGCAAATGCCGCAATAAATCCTCTTACCCCCTCCTACAAGCATGGACCATATCCTCCTTACCCTCTTTCTGTACAAATGCTACCATAAATCCTCCTATCCCCCCCCCCCCCCCCAAATCTTCCATCCGCACACACTCTCATTTACTCTTTAACTCTTCTCTTCTTCAATGATCCATCTCTATAAATGCATACTCTCCACCCTGACCATTCTGTCTTATTCATTCTCCTTCACTTCTATCCACATCCATTTTCCTCACTGGTCATTATACTTCTTTTCTATCCATGCTTACTCTACCGTTCTCTATGATCATTCTTCTCCACATCCATCCATGCCTTTTCAACTTTATGGACATTCTTTTCCCATCAATCCAACTTCACTGTCTTTTCCTCCATACACTGATCTCAGACTGTATACAGCGCAGCGCAGAAGATGTTCCTCCTTCCAGGCTTCTCCTCGTGTTCTCTCATTAGAGCCAAGGAGGAGCTTAGGGGAAGTTTCCCTGGCTTTGTTTGACTAGTGTGACAGGCTGAAAGAGATGATGCAGGTGTCGACAATCGCAGCGGGGCAGTACCCAGATGCCCAGTTCTAGCAATGCTACTGCCACCCTCCCCCCATATGACATTACACCAGCTGTGTCCTGGTCTTGGGAGAAAGATTTCAGAGGTCGGGCACAGTGTCTGGGATTGAGTCTGGAGGGGGTGTGGTTGACTTATCAGAGCCCACCCCAGCACCCCCCTGATAGATCCAGCCATGTTAAGTGATGAAAAGTATACATTTAAAAATTAGACACAATCAAGCTTTTAGCCAAGCAAGGTATATCAACATATCTCTATTGAGAGTACTGATGAACAGGCAACAGTTGTTGTCAACCTCCAGGAATGGCTGTTAATACCATATATGAAATGGGTGTGTATGGAGGTGGAGTTTACCTTTACTTGAGTGTGCAAAAGCTGAGGTATAAGCAACTCAACACATGTACTGGCATGGAACAACTTCAGCTGTACATACAGCTGTACATATGGTATACATACGTTTTTCTAGAATCAGGTTTAATTTTCAGGAGGAAATCTCTACCTTAAACTGCTTATTGGTAATGATATTTTAATATGGATGTGACCTTTAGTATAGAATTCATTTTCATTAAATTATTGTGAACATAAACAAAGTCTCATAAACTGCTATGTATTTTTAAAAGGTCACTATTTAAATAGGAAATTGTCTGGTATCTGTTTATCTGTATGAATGTCCCTGGAGGTAGTAAGCTACACTGCCAGCTATTTTATTGAGACAGCTGTGCACCCACAGTTGCCTGAATACCTGAACAGTAATTGCATGCAATACATTGCAGTCACTGTTTGGCCAATAATTTTTTGCCCAGCAGAGTGATGCTTGCAGGACCAACTATGCTTTGAATTTTAAATGAGTCAGCAGGAATTAGTCAAGCCCCACCTTTTTGACAGATATTAAAGGGAAAGCATAAGTAAGCTGGATCAGACTGATTTCATTTGACAGTAAATTGCTGTAATTTGGGCACTGAATTTGAGGCCAATCTTTCAAATTGTTCTTGAAACCACCAATAGAATATAATGGGACAGCAGCAGAAGCTAGCTTGCAGCTTGAAAACTTAAAAAGTAACTCCACTTTTTTTGAGAAAATAACATTCCCCTCTGAGTGATCTATGTACATTGCAACGATTTTAACAAACTCACCAAACTCACAAAATGTTAACAAGTATCTAAAAATGACATTTGTGTTGCAGGGGATGCCTGAAATCTGACTTGTATCTTAGTGCAGACTTCTGGGAAAATCAGGAAGCCAATCAGACAAGCAGGAAATTATGATTCTGGGGGGCATTCTGTACACATTCGGTGTACAGAACACCTCCAGGTAGCCATATTGCATTGCATTTTCAGAAAATGACAGAGCTGCAGATTGAAAAGGAAAGGTCATTTTTAATAACATTTAATTACAATATGACTTGTGTTGAAATTGTATACGCTATATTATTTCTTCTTTGTTGGCTATTTTTTTTTCTCCCACGAAAGTGGAGTTACCCTTTAAGGCAATACAGGCAATACAGGAATGGATTTAAAATTGTGCTAATCTTCTCCTAGGGGCCCTTAATTTATACGCTATGCATGTTTTATCTTTATCATGTAGCAACACCAATTAAAGAGGATTTATGAGTGATACAGATTGCCCTTTGCCTTAGGGCAGATTTATCAAGCTTCCACCGAGCCTTTCCAATGTAAATTTACTGCTAATGGTGTTTTTTGTTTTCCAAGTTAGTTTATTAACATGACTTCACCATGGAAATGTATGTTCTGAATAAACTTGTTGCTTTTTATGACTCCATTATTATCACTGTATTGCACTGATTTCTGTGTTTTTTTTATACAGCTGAATATATGATGGGAACCCTGAAACATAATTTCCCAGGAAAATTCTGTCAGATTCATTTGGTAGATACTGAGTAGGAAGTCACTTAACGTTTTTTTGTAAATTGGGGAAGGGTTAGAACCTTTGTTAGGTTTTATTTTTGCCTGTGTGTCATTTGGGAGATTACTCTTCACTTCCTTTCCAGGTCATAGTGAAGACAAGTTCTCCCCATAAGGGACAATAAAAACTTGTCTTTAATTTTATTTAAAGTTTTAAGTTATTTACCCACTTGCGGACCGCTCGCCCGCAATATACGCCGCTGCCTACTTCCGGGTTTAGGCCCCCCTGGACGGCACCTGCTGTGGTTGTACACAGAGCAAGCCTACCAGCAAGTCCCAGCATGATTTACGTGTACAATCAAAGCCCAGAGCTCTGTGTTGACAGTCACCATAGAGCTCTATACAGAGAGAATGATCTCTCTGCAAAGCAGGGATGAGAAACTTAGAAGTAAAAGCAGTACACTTTACATGCATTACACATGGTTAGGCACATATTTAACCCCTTGATTGTCCTAGATGTTTACCCCTTCCCAGCCAGTATCATTAGTACAGTGACAGTCAGTGGCGGCCGCTCAATTAGGAGTGCAGGGACGCCGCCTCCTAATCCATGCACCTGGCCCCTAATCTACATGTAGGCTGCAAGACTCATGGATTTCAATGTTTTTTTTTTTTTTTTGAAGCACATGATTAGAGCCTGGGGCTCTAAATGGCTTAAAAAGGGTGGGCTTGGGGTGCAAAGCACTGCACCCTGAGCCCACCCAGTTGTGTGACATTAGCTCATTAATATTCGCTAATGTCTTCCTGCTTCTCCTCCCGGCCAATCAGGAAGCAGGTCCTTAGATCCGATTGCCTAGGACCCACTTCCTGTTCGGCCATGAGGAGAAGCAGTGGCCCCTCGGGAAGCTGTAGCAAAGAGAGCATTGGCCTCCTAAGATTGATTGCCACCTTCCCAGCTCCATAGAAGTTGCACTGGGCATAGTCTTCCCATCAGAGCCCATAGCAGCAGATTGCAGAACTCCAAGTGATGAGGATGAGTGGGAGCTGGTGTGGAGAGTGGGGAGAAGTGTGAGTACCGAGGCAGACCTGTGCACGGGGGGGGGGGTGATTGGTGTTGGTGGTGTATGTGCGAGTGAGGAGGGCAGGTTTGTTTGCCACCCCCCCCACAAAATATTGAGCACCAGCCGCCACTGGTGACAGTGAATAATACCATCGCTGTATTAATGTCACTGGTGATGTCAGTGGCAGTTATTAAGTTTCCCCCAACAACAGCTAGTGTCAGATTGCCCACCGCACAGTCCCATTATAAGTTGCTGATCACCACCATTAGTTGTATAAAAAAACAAATTCCAGTATATATACCATAGTTTGTGAAAGTCTATAACATTCACACAAACCAATCAATTTAAACTTATTGGGAGTTTCTTTTATCAAAGACATGTAGCAGAACACATTTTGGGGAAAATTTATAAAGAAATTTGATTTTTTACATTTTTTTATTGGATATGTTTTTTAGCAGAAAGTAAAAAAAAATATACTTATTTTTTTTTGTTGTTTTTTTTTTTAAAGACCTGATAGACAGCCCAATGGCCAAGTGAAGAACTACACACATGGCATGCTGACAATATTGGTAATAATCACAAGACAGTGGCTTAACATTATCCAAGTGCAATAAGAAATTCTGTTAAAAAAAACTTATTGGCCAAATCACATACAGGCATGATGTTGAACATACTGCAAAACAGTTTTTGCATTTATATACACTTTGATAAAGGAAGCTTGCCATAAAATGTAGGATTTTGCAGAAGGATTCCTATACTTAGGAATACTTAGGCTTTTGCATACTGGAGAGTTGATATGAATATAAATCTTGAAAACACTAAAAAGTTCCTGAAAGAACAGCCAAAAAGATCAAACAAGTGTTCTGCATAAAGCATAGGTTTACCATCATGTTGGAAGATGTACAGTATGCATCTAATGGTTTATTCTTTCTAAAAGTATGATCATCATTATGTCATATACTACCTAATAAACTGTGACATTACCACTGTCACGTTGCCATACTGTCACAGTTATGTTTGTTTTTGTTATATGAAAGAAGTATATTTTGATGCATATGAAATTAGACATCTTTACATGCAGAAATGTTGAATAACTTTTAGGTATGTTGCTGCTACTGAATATGCTTTCATTTTTGGTATCATGATAATCTCTTCAAGAACTGTAAGACAAAATCCATGTACCAAATTCCTCTTTAAAATATATTATAATATGAACAGATAGTGATCACTGAATGTAACATTGATAAAAAAATAATTACTTTAGAAAGAAATCTCAAAAGTATAAATTATGGAAAAGTTGCAATTATACATAAAATCATTGTGTAGTGTATACAGTATATGTACTGTATAGTCAGGACTGAATTTTCCATTAGGCAGGGTCCTGGGGTGGCACTCTGTCTGCCTTTTATGTCTCTTGGATCTAGTAGCAAACATTGTCAATACATCACAGCTTCCAGCTTCATCTACCCCCAGCATTACAAGACATTACCCATCAATGCTGCTACCAGGTTTCTGTGGTAGTGAGCCCTTGTAGAGAGTCGATCAACTCTTTTTCACTAGGGCCTCCGATGGTGGGGACTTGAAGCAAGTTGGAACCAGGTCACAGCCCCTAGGTATGCTCAGCTGAGGATGCGGAGACCACTTGCGTATGCAAATTACAGATGGCAGGAGACAAAAGAAGATCCGGGAAACAAGCTGAGTTCAGGTCAGGTGGCAGACAAGCACAAACGAAAGATGAATCCGAGATCAGGCATTTAATACATGAAACACTTGGCAAACAGGAGCTCAGAGAACTAGGAATTTGCTCAGACAACCTGGGCTGCACTGAGCAAGTCTCATATAGGGAAACAATATAGGAGGCAGGCCAGGTAATGATAGAAGAAAAGGATAAATTTACTCATAGGTGCCCTGCAACAGAACATCTACCTGCAAGTATTGGTAAATACCAACTGTTGGCACTTTGCTATGATGAAAGATTTTGTAAATATCACCCAGTATTCCAGGCTGTCACCAGCCACTTGATTTTAAAGCTTTGTGGGCATCTCCCAATGTGCCAAGCTGCCATCTGCCACTTGATATCAAGACTTTGTAAATATCACCCAGTATGCTAGGCTGCCACCAGCCACTTGATATTAAAGCTTTGTGGGTATCTCCAATATGTCAGGCAGCCACCTGCCACTTGATATCGAGGCTGTGTAATCATCACACAATATGCCAGACTGCCACCCGCTGCTTCACTAGCTTTGTGTGCATCTCCCAATATGTCAGGCTGTCAACCATAACTTGATATCAAGACTTAATGTACATTACCTATTACACCAGGCTGCTGCCAGCCACTTGGTTTCAAAGCTTTGTGGGCATCTCTTAATATGCCAGGCCGCCACCCACCACTAGATATCAAGGCTTTGTAAGCATCACCCAATATGCCAGACTGCCACCAGCCACTTGATTTTAAAGCTTTGTGGGCATCTCCCAAAATGTCAGGCTGCCAGTTGTCACTTGATATTAAGGCTTTGTGGACATTGCCTATTACACCAAGTTGCCACCAGCCACTTGACTTTAAAGCTTTGTGATCATCTCCTAATATGCCAGGCTGCCACCCACCACTTGATATCAAGGCTTTGTGAGCATCCCCCAATACATCAGGCCACCACCTGCCAAGCTGATATGTGATTTGACATTTGACAAGACACTCTGACTGTGGTTTGCAGAATGGAGTAAAGTGTATGTTTTATAATGTACACTATATTATTGTACTGTGAGGTTGATCACATGTCAGTGCTGTAGGATGAGATATTTAGTTGATAAACTAGCTGACGTTGGAGCTGGCATTCAGGAGAACCAGAGTTCTGGATGGTTCTTGAGGGTTATTGCACTAAGGAGAAATTGTGAGTTGTTTGCTAATAAGATTGCTATTTGTTTTACCAAATACATTCAAAAACCATATGAATAAGATCCTAAAGCAGCATTTTATAATCTTCATAGACAATATGCTAAGACCATCAAAAAAATGTTAATGTACAAATACTAGGGATCGACCAATATCGTTGTTTGGGTGCCGATACGATACCGATTATTCAGCAACCTCTCAGGCCAATAGCCGATATTGTCTGCCGATATTCTGTACATTTAAAAAAAAAAGTTTACACTTTTTTATCCCTGTTATTGCTGTCACAAGGAATGTAAACATCCCTTGTGACAGTAATAGGCAGTGACAGGTACTCTTTTTGGAGGGATCTGGGGTCTATAAAATCCCAAACCCTCCGCACTTGAAAGTATTCAAAACGTCAAGATTTTTGAATAATTTCTATTTTTTAAAACTGGCGCCTTTAAGATGCCAGTAACCCGGGAAGTGATGTCAGGACATCACTTCTAGGTTACTAGATCCGAGACCCAAACGAAGCATCGGCTTTGTTCGGGTCTTTGGCCAGCTGGAGGACCTGCTGGCTGGTTGCTCGGGCCTCCCGGTGGGACGGGAGAGCCCAGCGGTGGAAGGCGGTGGGAGGGGGGGTCGTCCCCTCCCATTGTTTGTAATAACAGCCGAGCGGCTGCTGAGCCACATCGGTGGTTATTCAAATAAAGCTGACCACCGGGGTGATGCATGCAGCTGCATGCATTACACCGGTAAAACCCCCTTCATGCAATATTGGTAATATCGGTCTGCTTTGCGACCGATACCGATTCTTCAGAAAATGCTGATATTATATCGATTATTATACCGATAACCGGTCGATCCCTAACAAATACAGTAGCAAAATTGGGCAATGCTTAATTTCAGAGATTTGTAATTGTGAATGATTGTATATCCTCAAAGAACCCATCTATTTTGAATACATGATAAGGTTCAGTCTCTTTTTTAAAAAATGATTTAAATATACTATAAAAAAAATACCATACACTGTCAAAACAGCTTTTGCTGTTTTGTTTTGTTTTTTGTTTTTTGTTTTTGCATAGTGCTGTTACTATTTTATTCCTCTGCAGTTCCTAGTCTTGGAAATTCTAAATTCTTCCCTTTAAGTGACTCTTCTAAATGGTTGACATTTTGCAGACACACTGACAAGCTGAGGTTATCATAAAATGTAGTAGCCTATTGATGTACCACTGTAATGCTAAAGCACAGATCTTGAAGTCTTTTCTTTAGTGGGATACGGTATTTGATATGGGTTACTTGATGCTGCACGTCCTTCCTGTTTCTTGCCTGCATCATTAAATATGCCTGATGGCTGTGATGCATGATGTTTGCAAAGATGCCTATTTTGTTCCCTGGAACCACATCGTTCCTCCGAAAGCTCTTTGGGATGAGTTGTGTGCACTCTACAAGAATGAATACGTAGCTGACAGCTCCAGCACTGCTTCAACTGTATTTTTGCTGCTGTAGAATTTAACATGCAATCCAATTAATTTAGACAAAGAAGATTGTGGATCTTTATGCCAATTGAAATGGCTACTGCTAAAGCCACCCTGGACAATTCCAGGAGATTGTAGTTCAAGTGGATGATAGCAAGAACTGGCTATAGAGTGGTCTTAAACCCCAAACCAAAACTGTAATAGTAATTAAATGTGATGGCTGCCTCATTTTCTTTTTTAGGTATTTTTCCTTATGTTTTCACCTGGTGATCTGGGGACACACCTCCTGTATTAAGTGCCTCTCCTCTGGATGGAGGAGCAACAGAGACACCTTTGGACAGCAGTATTGTCAGGTTTTGGGGGAGGGGAGTGTTAGATGGACTAGCAGATTTGGATGCACTAACAAATTGAAGCCAAACTGCAGCTTAAGCACCTTAAGCAACTGAAGCAAGCCTAAAAAAGAAAACAAATGTAACCATCACATCTAAGAATTGGTAAGCTGCAATATAATAAATATTTGTTTTGGGTTTAATACTGCTGTAATTTTACACACAGAAGGTTATATCAACTTAAAAGTTTGGAGGAAAAGAAAAAGAAACATTGCAACTAAGTAAAGCTTTGACATGTAAACAAATGTTCTTTTTTGAAGGAGAACTCCACTTTTATAAATCAAAAAAATATATAAAATATACTGTAAATTTGCTACACAAGTCATTGTGTTATTTAATGTTTTAAAAAGTGCCTTTCCATTTCAATTGTAAGCAAATTTCTAGAAAAAAATGGTTTTGGGAATTGAGTGTATCAAACTGCCAACATCCTATATATACAAGTTGCTGCAATTTTCACAAAAATGCTCAAAAAAATGCAATGCAGTATGGCAAACTGCAGGTGTTCTGTACACACTAGTATACAAAATATTCCCAGAATTGCCCTTTTCTGCTTGTGTGATTGGCTCACTTATTTTCTCAAATGTCTTCACTAAGATATAGGTAAAATGTAGGCATACCCTGCGATAGGAATTAGATTTTTGGTAAGGGTTAGTTTACACAAGTGCTAGTCCTCTGAAGAGTGACCCATAGTGTATCACACTTCAGTGGATGTTAGTCAATGAGGAGACATTGTGTCGCCTCCTCCCAACCTGTTTTAGTCCCTAAAATTCACTTGAATGGGTCATGTTTGGCAAGCGATGCTGCCCACTGAAAGCAACAGAGGACTAAATTATTGCTGCAAAAGCGATGTGTTGCATGCGTACATCCACTTCCGCTGCCTTTGCAGCTTAAAGGGAAGGGGATAAAAATGTGCATCAACCACGTTTTTTCTACCCCCTCCAACTGCAAATGTAAATGAGCCCTAAGGAATAACTACTTCTAAAAGGATGCAGACACTGCAACTTTTCTCATTAGAACAGTGCACCGGGTAGTTATAATGAACACAGACCCTCCCATTTAGGAATCAGTCTGGAAAGAACATGGTAAACCAAATTAATTTTTCTTTAAAACAGAAAAAGGTACTATTAAGTGTGTCAAAATCCCTGCAATGTTAACATAATCATGGCACTTTTGAATACTATTGTTTCTGAATCATTTAAATTACATATACTTATCCAACAGATTTAGATTGTTAGGTATAATTATGTCATATTTACATCTTCATTTTAAACCTCACAAAAGTTCTGTAAAATGCACTAGGTTTCCCTGGCTCACCAATCTCTGGGGAAATAGCTATCGGTCCCGGATGTTTTTGTCTGATAGTTCTGGTTTTCCCCAAGACAGAACCAGAGGTGCAAGAGAGCTTGCTTTTGTATAGAAAGACCTTTAAAATTAAAAATCTTTTGGAGGTCATATAACGCCTGTAAATCTTCCAATCCTCTGAGTTCCATGGCCATGAGTATGTTAGACCTCAGACTTGGTATACTTTAGAAACATGGCTGTATTTTTAGGTTCCCCTGAATCTGATTGGCTGAAAGGAGTGTAGACTTGGGTTAAGGGTACTCCTGTATTAAAGTGCATGGGTGCCTGCTGGCCAAGCATTGATCACCAAAAGCCAATATTTTCCTCTAATTTATGCTAATCCCAGTCAGACAAAAGTGCTGATTACAAGACTCTATACAAGTTATACATACTAGATAAATCTAATACAAGATATTAGATATAATCCTGAGACTGTGACACTACTACTCACATATAAAAAGTAAACACAACACACAGCCACACTATACATCCTAAAGGTATATGTTTGGGAAGTCAGTGCACTGATGTGTCTTCAGGCACCTATGGACATAACTCTGTCCTGGAGACATCTCATATACCTGTCTACAAGAAGTCAAAAAGGTGTAAACACATGCCATTCCATGCAGTGAATGAGACATACTTATAAGCAGTAAAATAAAAATACATAAAAGGGAAATAAACGTCAATGAGATGTTACTATACCTTGCTTAGATGTCAGTTACTGCTCTTTGTGCAGATAATACTGAAAGATGGACAATACATGTGGATGAAGAGAAAGAGGATGGGGCATAGATCCAGTTATTTCTGTCACTGACACTGAAAAGATTGTGGAAGATGAAGATACTCCCCTTAAAGCTGAACTCCACTTCATATTCCCATCACACAGTCTTCTCTGCCAACTCATATACAGCAAGGACAGCATGCATTCATCCCCATGATTTGTACATTACCTGCTGGAGCTGTGCAGCTTACCAATGCGGCTGTGAGATGTGAAAGCACAGGCACATCCACAGGGACATCCACAGGGACGTACACAGGGTCATATGGCTTCAGCTGGCAGCACCTTTGTAGAGTGGAGAAGTTTAAATTGCCAAGCGCTGTATAAGGTCCCTATAGTATATGTGAGGGTCACTGCCACCTGGTGGACACATGCGGTTATCTATGTATCTATGTATCTATCTATGTATCTATCTATTTATGTATCTATCTATGTAGCTATGTATCTATGTATCTATCTATGTATCTATCTATGTATCTATCTATCTATCTATGTATCTATCTATCTATGTATCTATCTATCTATCTATGTATCTATCTATCTATGTATCTATCTATCTATCTATCTATCTATCTATCTATCTATCTATCTATCTATCTATCTATCTATCTATCTATCTATCTATCTATCTATCTTATATGTATCTATGTATCTATGTATCTATCTTATATCTTGTATCTATCTATCTATCTATCTATCTATCTATCTATCTATCTATCTATCTATCTATCTATGTATCTATCTTATATCTTGTATCTATCTATGTATCTATCTATCTATGTATCTATGTATCTATCTATCTATCTATCTATCTATCTATCTATCTATCTATCTATCTATCTATCTATCTATCTATCTATCTATCTATCTATATATATATATATATATATATATATTTACAGTATATTGTAGATAGATATAGTTAAAGGTATAAAAGTGTGTGAGTCTGTCTATATATATATATATATATATGTATATATATATATATATATATATATATATATATATATATATATATATATATATATATATATATATATATATATAATATCCGTGTTCAGTGGGCTCCATTGAGTGGCATCATTCCCCAGCAGAAATTATACTCCCACGCTGACTGTAAAGCAGCAGCAGCAGGTTAAGATGTGGCATGCCTGGCAGCACAAAGGCAAGCATGGCATTGTTATTGTGTGGAAGGTTGAGGTGTAGATCAGACAATGAATCTGCTCTCAGATCCTCCCTCACATATTTTTAGAACTGAGAAAAATAAAAAAAAACACACACACATATATATATATATATATATATATATATATATATATATATATATATATACATATATATATATATATATATATATATATATATATATATATATATATATATACATATATATATATATATTTTTTTTTTTTTTTTTTTTTACTAGACTCCCATGATCCATGATAGATCGATATTTATAGGTATATACATATAGTCTATCTGCAATATTCTTCTTTGATTATTTACATACTGTATATATATGTTTTTCAATGGGGCTCCCCTGAGTGGCATCATTCACCAGCAGAAATGATACTCCCATCCTGACTGTAAAAGACATCATCAGATTAAGATGTGGCATGCCTGGCAGCACAAAGGCAAGCATGGCATTGTTATTGTGTGGAAGGTCTAGTGGTGTAGAACAATGAATCTGCTTTTAGATCCTCCCTTACTTGTATTTAGAACTGAATGAATAACGGCGGGCAGCTCATCCTTATTCTTCTCTAATGATTCTGACAGCTTCTAATCATTTGATGGATGGGCTCTGCTGTAAGACTAGAGAGGGAGGAATAAGGAAAATTGGCAATCATACTTCGAGATTCCTGGAATTCATGTCCAAATATTGTCTTCTATTAAAAAAACAAAACAAAAAAGAAAAACGAATTCTTGAGGATTTCTGCATACTTGTGGATAATAGGAATGTGGCAGGCGTGGTGCTTTAGAATGAGAAAAGCATTGAACAGAACATACTGCAATAAGTAAGTATAAAAAGAGATCGATTATCATGAAGATCAATACTTTTATTAGATCCTGCAGAATAGTTTGTAGAGATTTAGGGGTGGAATAAGATTGTTTTTTTTTCCTCTGCTACAGCAGACATCTGTGGTTTAATTGTTGCTTTCATGGAAAAGGGTGATTGAACAGTAATTATATAGTAGACTATACTGGGAGATGTGAACTAGATGATTATGTGACAGATGATGATGGTCCGGCAATGACAGGAGAGGCTTGTTATCAGCTCATTGTGATATCTATACAGTGCAATGGACAGCGCTGTCCAAGGTGCTGAAGGTAGATAACCCGGCTGGGCTGAGATCTTATCACTGCTTCTCACCAATCCCAGTATGAATGTGTTGTCACACCTATGGACAGCATACTGTTCATAACATTTTGCTTTTTACACCTGAACTCAGATCACTATGGATTTTAAGTCACCTCATTGGATAGCAAATGATGTAAGCTCAGATTAAATGTATATAGCTCGTAGAGCCCAGAACAGAATGAATATCGCTTGTTACAGGATCGCTGATCAGAGCAGCTCCTGACTTTTAAATGGCTGTCATCTGATGTGAAAACAATAATTGCATGTATCCACCAGGTGGCAGTGACCTGCAAACATATTACAGGGACCTATATCCAGCTTGGCAATCCAAACTTCCACACACTTCAAAGCTGTTGTCAGCTCAAGCAGCTTTTTTTTTCTCCTGTGGTTTTCTATCTAATTGCATTTCTCTCAGGATTACTAAGCAACACACCCCCAGATGGGTAATGTGAAGGTGATAGGGTTTTTGTAGCCAGCATTGCAAGATGTGAAGCTTTGCACATTAGCATGTGATGTGAGAGTAAGGTGGAGCTGACAGCTAAGGGGGCGTCGCTGAGTCTTCTACAATCTTTACAGTCTCAAGCAAAGAAAAAAAAAAACTGGAGCTATGCCCCATTCCCATTTTCTGTCTCTACATTCTTTATCCATTTCCATGTGCAGGAAGAAGATGCACAATCCATAGGAAGGTACAGTACAGTTGTTGTTTTTTTTTTTTTATTATTATTGTGATCTTGCATTTGTGGATTTGCAACTCTGGCATGTAGTATGTTAAAGCATCGAGTTAAATGGAAAAGACAGTAGATGTGTGTCAGTTAGCTGCTTGTCTTGCTAAGCATACACACAGCAAGCAGGACATTCTATAATACAGACAGCTTATGTGTTCTGCTGTTGAATTCTAACATCTGCAAATGTAAGCATATTTCTAGGTGTCTTGGTGATTTGCTCTAGCCTTGATATGACAGCCGGACTTTGCTTGTTTTAGTATAGATAGCCTAGCAATTATCCTAGTAATTGTCATAGTTACATAGTCTGGCTGAAAAAAAAGACACAAGTCCATCTAGTTCAACCAATAAAAGGAAAAAAAGAAGAAAAAAAGAAGAAAAAAATGTATATATATATATATATATATATATATATATATATATATATATATATATATATATATATATATATATATATATATATATACTGTATCTATCTATGTATCTATGTATCTATGTATCTATGTATCTATCTATCTATGTATCTATCTATCTATCTATCTATCTATCTATCTATCTATCTATCTATCTATCTATCTATCTATCTATCTATCTATCTATCTATCTATCTATCTATCATTTATTTAATATATATAGTGCTTCTTAGTTTCCATATAAGCTGTGAGCTCCACACTCTGCTTGCTATCTCTTATATAATGACTTACTGAAACCTTCTCACCTGTTCACTCTGAAGGACTCTTAGGTGAGCATTCTTGTACACCATGCATTGCTATTAATTTTCAAGAATCAGGATGACCTGCCTAACACAGGGTTGATCTTTACAGTTTAAGTTGCTGAACTAAGTTCAGATAGAATGGTGACTCTGTACGCCTCATCAGGCTCACCATACACATCAAACACTGACTATACATTTTCATACAATCAAATTTAGATTAAAAAAAAAAAACTAGGTAATCCGAGAACCTACCTGACCTATCAAGTCAATTTGGATCCAACCAAGGATATCTTTGCAATACATACTTGTTGGTGGATCTAAAGAAGATTGTACAAACTGATTGCATTTTGTGAAATGGTGAGCCTAATACATCAGCCTGGTGGGCTATATAAGATAAGATTGTGGTGACAACCAAAAAGGGGTATGGCATTTTTTTTGTAAACACAATGTAGTAACATAATTTATACCACATGTCACTTTGCATTGCTACTCATGATGGCCAGCAAGTGGCTGTGTAGTATCAAAGGCAGAAGTTAATTTGACAAAAGGGTCCATGTATGTGATTATTAATACACATACATCTAAACATAATGACAGTACAGATCCAGACATGGTAATGTGGTTATGTTGACATTACACAGGTAGCATTTTATTAGCTATAGATGTTTATGGCTCAGCCAGTTTATACATGTTTATATAAGCTAACATGCACATCAACTTTTTAGCAATGCAGAGGTAGTTTATATGCATGTTTTATTGTTCCTTTTCATTACCTTCAACTTGATCATTCCATTCCAGTTCAAGCTTCTCAATTTACTAGCTACCCACTTAAAGCATTTGTTCTTTTGCTCTTATCGTCAGCGCTGTAATTAAGGACAAGTCTGTTTTAATAATCCGTCCATTGTTTATTAGTTCATTATGGATAAATGATAGGGAGAAGATAGCACTGGATGAAATGGGTCTTAATAGAATTAAACATTTTCTGCTCAGTAGAGTCAAGCATAATTTACTTATATTGCCTCCATTTATATTTGTTATCTATACCTATTTTAGTAGAGTTTACATAAAGCTAAAGTCACCTTATACATTAGGTTGGTTTTAACATGTGGATATGTTCTCAACGTCTCACTTTGTAAAGGAAAGATATAATTTACCTTTAAAAAAAATGTAATAGGGAAGATGTAGCCTAGATAAAATCTTGGAATGTTAAGTGATATTTTGTATATTACCATTACCAAATATTTATTCAGACTGGCTATCTCCTGTTCCATTAAAAATAAATATATTGTAAATTAAATTTGCACATTGTCTTGCTTTTAGGTATGTCACTTTAAAGGGAAAAGTTCTCATATTCGGTTATAGATAGGATATCATTTGTTTAAAATCCATATAGTTTTACTTATAGCAGGTTATGTAGCTTCCAAACTCTTATGTTTATATTGTTAAAGGGAGCTGCAATGAAATAAAGCATTATACTGAAACAGTGCCCCTAGTGGAAAATGTGTTGTTAACATCTGTGGGACATAGCCAAACTTCCAAATATTTCATTGATCTTGCTTAGGTTAATGTGAATGCCTTGAGAAATCTGTTCTAGAGCTAATTAACCACTTCAATACTGGGCATTTATACACCTTCCTGCCCAGACCAATTTTCATCTTTCAGTGCTGTCACACTTTGAATGACAATTGCGCAGTCATGCTACACTGTACCCAAACTAAATTTGTATCCTTTTGTTCCCACAAATAGAGCTTTCTTTTGGTGGTATTTGATCACCTCTGGGATATTTATTTTCTGCTAAACAAATAAAAAAAAGACCGAAATTTTTGAAAAAAAAATGTTTTTATTTTGTTTCGGTTACAAAACTTGGTAAATAAGTAAGTTTTCTCCTTCATTGATGGGCACTGATGGGGCTGCACTGATGAGGCGGCACTGATGGGCACTGATGAGGTGGCACTGATGAGGTGGCATTGATGGGCACTGATGATGGGCACTAATATGCTGCACTGATGGGGCACTGATAGGCGGCACTGATGGGCACTGATAGGTGGCACTGATATGCAGCACTCATGGGCACACATAGGTGGCACTGATGGGCACTGATAGGCAGTACGGATGGGCACTGATAGGCAGCATGGATGGGCACTAATAGGCAGCACGGATGGGCACTGATAGTGGCATGGATGGGCATGGATGGGCACTGATAGGTGGCACTGATGTACTGTAATGTATGGTACTGATGGATGCCACTCAGTGCCAAACAATAATGCCTGCCAATCAGTGATGCCCATTGTGGAAACTGATTGGCATCCATTGTGGGCACTGATTGGCATCCCTGGTGGTCTAGGGTGGCATACCAGGTGGTGACATCCCTGGTGGTCCTGTTGGCATCCCTGGTGGTCCAGTGTGGGCATCCTCGGGGGGGCTGCACTGATAATCGATCAGCACAGATCCACCCTGTCAGAGGAGCAGCCGATCGGCTCTCCTCTACTCGCGTTTAACAGACGCGAGTGAGGAAAAGCCGATCAACAGCTCTTCTTGTTTACATCGTGATCAGCTGTGATTGGTTATGGCTGATCATCTGGTAAAGAGTCTCCGTCAGAGACTCTTTGCCTAGATCAGAGTTGCAGTGTGTCAGACTAACACACCGCAGCAACGAGCGCCGCGATGCGCACCCCCAGGGCTTAATATCCTGGCAACGTCATATGATGTCCGGTCAGGATATTGAAACCTCTTTGATACCGTCATTTTGCTATATGGCGGGTGGCAAGTGGTTAAAGTGTCTTTGATTTATTAGTTTATATTTTAAATGAGTAGCCCATGTGAGAATATGCACTTAGTTACTAGTTGCTGTTATGTATTCAGAGTTGAATGGTAACCAAGCAAGGTTTTAACTGAATGGTTCATTTGCAAGGTATTTTTATATTAACATATTATCCACATATTAGTCATGCATTTTATATTTATTTTTCGTCTGTTTCAGTGTGAAAATGGATTAAGCATACCCACATTTTTATAAAAGGTAGACTGTTAGTTCTTTTGACCCACTTCCCAAAAGTAAGGAATTTAAGACCCAGATAATTGTTGTTAATTTGTAGTGACAATGTTGTTGTGGCTTATGAACTTAGTACCTAGCAGTACTGTAGAGTGCTCTTGTTTTACTAACATTTAGCACAATTTCTACTTCCATTGGGAATCTCCTCTTAACCACTGTGGGCTTGAAGGCGTGGACAGGGAAGCACCGATCACTATACCTACTCAACACTTACTCAATACAATATAGATACAGCCTGTTGTGTAACTGTGCACTATATGGGAGGACAGAATGTACTGTATATGAGATTTTTACCTTCTGTCAAGATATTCTAGGCTAAATGTAGGAAATCCTTTTTGCTCAACACCAGCCACATTATAATCTGCCCAATATACCATAGGTATGGCATAATATGCCGACTATACCTCAACCAAGGCAAAATCCACCCAGCATACTTCAATCATGGTATAATCTGCCTAGCATTCCTCAACCAATATATAATCAAACCATCATACATTGATGCCCAGAATACCTGAACAACAAGCAGATCGGCACAGTATACCTCAACTACAGCATGACCTGCCCATTATAGCTCGACCACAGTATAATTTGTCCATCATACCTCTAATACAACATAATCTTTCTGGTATACTTCAACTACAGTATCTGTTCAACACAACTCAACCACAGCATAATCTGCCCAGTATACTTCTTCCATGGCATAGTCTGTTCAGCATTCATGAACTACAGCATCATATGGCCATCATAACCCAGCCACAACATAATCTGTACACCAGACTTCAATCACAACATAATCTGTACACCAGACTTCAATCACAACATAATCGGGCCATTAAAACACAACCATGGCATTATGTCCCTGGCATATACAGTATCAGCTATAATACCATCTGTCCAGCAAACATCGACCATGTCATTATTTGACTACCATACCAGAAACATGACATTATCTGATCAATATTCCCAGAGTTAAAATAGCTATTCTAAAATAGGTTAAATTTAAAACAACACTCAAAATTAGAATGAAAATGAATAGCCAATGAAAAGAGAGAATTCCTCTGTAGCACCCTTTTTTCCATTAGAAGCCCTCAATCTGATTACCAACTTCATTGAATCCACTTCTTCAGAGCCTAGGTCATTCTGCACCCACCTCGGCCTGTGATTGGAGAGTGATAGAAGAATCAGCACAGTAACGAGCTCATCTCTTTATCACTTTGCTTACTCTTCCTAGTAGCTTGCTTCCTGTCAGCACATGAACCAACTGGTTCTTTTTACTACTTCTTTCTCTTACATTTCAGGTCTTCTATATAGGGACTGCAAAAAGCTGATACCAGGTCAAGTGCAGGTATTTACACTACTTGCTTTAAGCAAAATGAATGTAAATGTGTATTAACCACTTAAGGACCGCCTCACGCCGATGTACGTCGGCAAGGCGGCACGGGCAGGCAAAATCACGTACATGTACGTGATTTGCCTCCCGCGGGTGGGGGGTCCGATCGGACCCCCCCCACCGCCCGAGGCGGTCCCGTTTTGTTCCCCGGCGATCGGAGACGAGGGGGAGGCCATCCGTTCGTGGCCCCCCCCCTCGCGATCGCCACCGGCCAATGGGAACACTCCTTTGCTGCTGTATGCTAAACAGCAGCAAAGGAAGTGATGTCATCTCCCCTCGGGTCGGTAGTTTCCGTTCCGGCCCGAGGAGAGAAGACAAGTGAGTGAGTGCACCAACACACACACACACAGTAGAACATGCCAGGCACACATTACACCCCGATCCCCCCCCGATCGCCCCCCGATCCCCCCCCCGATCACCCCCCCCCCTGTCACAAACTGACACCAGCAGTTTTTTTTTTTTTTTCTGATTACTGCTAGGTGTCAGTTTGTGACAGTTACTGTGTTAGCACAGTTACTGTTACCCCCCTGTAGGTCTAGGGTACCCCCCTAACCCCCCCTAATAAAGTTTTAACCCAGAGGTCTCAAACTGGTGGCCCTCCAGCTGTTGCGAAACTACAAGTCCCATCATGCCTCTGCCTGTGGGAGTCATGTTTGTAACTGTCAGCCTTGCAATGCTTCATGGGACTTGTAGTTTCGCAACAGCTGGAGGGCCGCCAGTTTTAGACCCCTGTTTTAACCCCTTGATCACCCCCCGTCACCAGTGTCACTAAGCGATCATTTTTCTGATCGCTGTATTAGTGTCGCTGGTGACGCTAGTTAGTGAGGTAAATATTTAGGTTCGCTGTCAGCGTTTTATAGCGTCAGGGACCCCCATATACTATCTAATAAATGTTTTAACCCCTTGATTGCCCCTAGTTAACCCTTTCACCACTGATCACCGTATAACCGTTACGGTTGACGCTGGTTAGTTTGTTTATTTTTTATAGTGTCAGGGCACCCGCCGTTTATTACCGAATAAAGGTTTAGCCCCCTAATCGCCCGGCGGTGATATGCGTCGCCCCAGGCAGCGTCAGATTAGCGCCAGTACCGCTAACACCCATGCACGCAGCATGCGCCTCCCTTAGTGGTATAGTATCTGATTGGATCAATATCTGATCCGATCAGATCTATACTAGCGTCCCCAGCAGTTTAGGGTTCCCAAAAACGCAGTGTTAGCGGGATCAGCCCAGATACCCGCTAGCACCTGCGTTTTGCGCCTCCGCCCAGCCCACCCAAGTGCAGTATCGATCGATCACTGTCACTTACAAAACACTAAACGCATAACTGCAGCGTTCGCAGAGTCAGGCCTGATCCCTGCGATTGCTAACAGTTTTTTTGGTAGCATTTTGGTGAACTGGCAAGCAAGCACCAGCCCCAGGCAGCGTCAGGTTAGCGCCAGTACCGCTAACACCCACACACGCACCGTACACCTCCCTTAGTGGTATAGTATCTGAACGGATCAATATCTGATCCGATCAGATCTGTACTAGCGTCACCAGCAGTTTAGGGTTCCCAAAAATGCAGTGTTAGCGGGATCAGCCCAGATACCTGCTAGCACCTGCGTTTTGCCCCTCCGCCCGGCCCAGCCCAGCCCACCCAAGTGCAGTATCGATCGATCACTGACACTTACAAAACACTAAACGCATAACTGCAGCGTTCGCAGAGTCAGGCCTGATCCCTGCGATCGCTAACAGTTTTTTTGGTAGCGTTTTGGTGAACTGGCAAGCACCAGCGGCGTAGTACACCCCGGTCGTAGCCAAACCAGCACTGCAGTAACACTTGGTGACGTGGCGAGTCCCATAAGTGCAGTTCAAGCTGGTGAGGTGGCAAGCACAAGTAGTGTCCCGCTGCCACCAAGAAGACAAACACAGGCCCGTCGTGCCCATAATGCCCTTCCTGCTGCATTCGCCAATCCTAATTGGGAACCCACCGCTTCTGCAGCGCCCGTACTTCCCCCATTCACATCCCCAACCAAATGCAGTCGGCTGCATGAGAGGCATTTCTATGTCCTCCCGAGTACCCCTACCCAGCGAACCCCCCAAAAAAGATGTTGTGTCTGCAGCAAGTGCAGATATAGGCATGACACCCGCTATTATTGTCCCTCCTGTCCTGACAATCCTGGTCTTTGCATTGGTGAATGTTTTGAACGCTACCATTCACTAGTTGAGTATTAGCGTAGGGTACAGCATTCCACAGACTAGGCACACTTTCACAGGGTCTCCCAAGATGCCATCGCATTTTAAGAGACCCGAACCTGGAACCGGTTACAGTTATAAAAGTTAGTTACAAAAAAAGTGTAAAAAATAAATAAATATATAAAATAAAAAAAAATAGTTGTCGTTTTATTGTTCTCTCTCTCTCTATTCTCTCTCTCTATTGTTCTGCTCTTTTTTACTGTATTCTATTCTGCAATGTTTTATTGTTATTGTTATTGTTATTATGTTTTATCATGTTTGTCTTTCAGGTATGTAATTATTTATACTTTACTGTTTACTGTGCTTTATTGTTAACCATTGTTAACCATTTTTTTGTCTTCAGGTACGCCATTCACGACTTTGAGTGGTTATACCAGAATGATGCCTGCAGGTTTAGGTATCATCTTGGTATCATTCTTTTCAGCCAGCGGTCGGCTTTCATGTAAAAGCAATCCTAGCGGCTAATTAGCCTCTAGACTGCTTTTACAAGCCGTGGGAGGGAATGACCCCCCCCCACCGTCTTTCGTGTTTTTCTCTGGCTCTCCTGTCTCAACAGGGAACCTGAGAATGCAGCCGGTGATTCAGCCAGCTGACCATAGAGCTGATCAGAGACCAGAGTGGCTCCAAACATCTCTATGGCCTAAGAAACCGGAAGCTACGAGCATTTCATGACTTAGATTTCGCCGGATGTAAATAGCGCCATTGGGAAATTGGGGAAGCATTTTATCACACCGATCTTGGTGTGGTCAGATGCTTTGAGGGCAGAGGAGAGATCTAGGGTCTAATAGACCCCAATTTTTTCAAAAAAGAGTACCTGTCACTACCTATTGCTATCATAGGGGATATTTACATTCCCCGAGATAACAATAAAAATGATTAAAAAAAAAAATATGAAAGGAACAGTTTAAAAGTAAGATTAAAAAAGCAAAAAAATAATAAAGAAAAAAAAAAAAAAAGCACCCCTGTCGCCCCCTGCTCTCGCGCTAAGGCGAACGCAAGCGGCGGTCTGTCGTCAAACGTAAACAGCAATTGCACCATGCATGTGAGGTATCACCGCGAAGGCCAGATCGAGTGCAGTAATTTTTCCACTAGACCTCCTCTGTAAATCTAAAGTGGTAACCTGTAAAGGCTTTTAAAGGCTTTTAAACATGTATTTATTTTGTTGCCACTGCACGTTTGTGCGCAATTTTAAAGCATGTCATGTTTGGTATCCATGTACCCGGCCTAAGATCATCTTTTTTATTTCATCAAACATTTGGGCAATATAGTGTGTTTTAGTGCATTAAAATTTAAAAAAGTGTGTTTTTTCCCCAAAAAATGCGTTTGAAAAATCGCTGCGCAATTACTGTGTGAAAAAAAAAATGAAACACCCACCATTTTAATCTGTAGGGCATTTGCTTTAAAAAAATATATAATGTTTGGGGGTTCAAAGTAATTTTTTTGCAAAAAAAAATAACTTTTTCATGTAAACAATAAGTGTCAGAAAGGGCTTTGTCTTCAAGTGGTTAGAAGAGTGGGTGATGTGTGACATAAGCTTCTAAATGTTGTGCATAAAATGCCAGGACAGTTCAAAACCCCCCCAAATGACCCCATTTTGGAAAGTAGACACCCCAAGCTATTTGCTGAGAGGCATGTCGAGTCCATGGAATATTTTATATTGCGACACAAGTTGCGGGAAAGAGACAAATTTTTTTTTTTTTTTTTGCACAAAGTTGTCACTAAATGATATATTGCTCAAACATGCCATGGAAATATGTGAAATTACACCCCAAAATACATTCTGTTGCTTCTCCTGAGTACGGGGATACCACATGTGTGAGACTTTTTGGGAGCCTAGCTGCGTACGGGACCCCGAAAACCAAGCACCGCCTTCAGG
This sequence comes from Lithobates septentrionalis, assembly GCA_037952835.1. NCBI lineage: Eukaryota > Metazoa > Chordata > Amphibia > Anura > Ranidae > Lithobates > Lithobates septentrionalis. Next base: position 464,591 of record JBBDGP010001294.1, read on the forward strand.
CTTTCTAAGGGCGTGAATTTTTGATTTCACTCTTCACTGCCTATCACAGTTTCGGAGGCCATGGAATGCCCAGGTGGCACAAAACCCCCCCCAAATGACCCCATTTTGGAAAGTAGACACCCCAAGCTATTTGCTGAGAGGTATAGTGAGTATTTTGCAGACCTCACTTTTTGTCACAAAGTTTTGAAAATTGAAAAAAGAAAAAAAAAATGTTTTTTCTTGTCTTTCTTCATTTTCAAAAACAAATGAGAGCTGCAAAATACTCACCATGCCTCTCAGCAAATAGCTTGGGGTGTCTACTTTCCAAAATGGGGTCATTTGGGGGGGGTTTGTGCCACCTGGGCATTCCATGGCCTCCGAAACTGTGATAGGCAGTAAAGAGTGAAATCAAAAATTTTCACCCTTAGAAATCCTGAAGGCAGTGATTGGTTTTCGGGGTCCCGTACGCGGCTAGGCTCCCAAAAAGTCCCACACATGTGGTATCCCCATACTCAGGAGAAGCAGCTAAATGTATTTTGGGGTGCAATTCCACATATGCCCATGGCCTGTGTGAGCAATATATCATTTAGTGACAACTTTATGAAAAAAAAAAAAAAAAAGTGTCACTTTCCCGCAACTTGTGTCAAAATATAAAATATTCCATGGACTCAATATGCCTCTCAGCAAATAGCTTGGGGTGTCTACTTTCCAAAATGGGGTCATTTTGGGGGGTTTTGTGCCACCTGGGCATTCCATGGCCTCCGAAACTGTGATAGGCAGTGAAGAGTGAAATAAAAAATTTACACCCTTAGAAATCCTGAAGGCGGTGATTGGTTTTCGGGGCCCCGTACGCGGCTAGGCTCCCAAAAAGTCCCACACATGTGGTATCCCCATACTCAGGAGAAGCAGCTGAATGTATTTTGGGGTGCAATTCCACATAGGCCCATGGCCTGTGTGAGCAATATATCATTTAGTGACAACTTTTTGTAAATATTTTTTTTTTTTGTCATTTTTCAATCACTTGGGACAAAAAAAATAAATATTCAATGGGTTCAACATGCCTCTCAGCAATTTCCTTGGGGTGTCTACTTTCCAAAATGGGGTCATTTGGGGGGTTTTGTACTGCCCTGCCATTTTAGCACCTCAAGAAATGACATAGGCAGTCATAAACTAAAAGCTGTGTAAATTACAGAAAATGTACCCTAGTTTGTAGACGCTATAACTTTTGCGCAAACCAATAAATATACGCTTATTGACATTTTTTTTACCAAAGACATGTGGCCGAATACATTTTGGCCTAAATGTATGACTAAAATTTAGTTTATTGGATTTTTTTTATAACAAAAAGTAGAAAATATCATTTTTTTAAAAAATATTCGGTCTTTTACCGTTTATAGCGCAAAAAATAAAAACCGCAGAGGTGATCAAATACCATCAAAAGAAAGCTCTATTTGTGGGAAGAAAAGGACGCAAATTTCGTTTGGGTACAGCATTGCATGACCGCGCAATTAGCAGTTAAAGCGACGCAGTGCCAAATTGGAAAAAGACCTCTGGTGCTTAGGCAGCATAATGGTCCGGGGCTCAAGTGGTTAATGGTTACATGGTTGCATTAATTACCTGGAGATGTTTGCATTTGATATGACTGTGGCTGCCATACAGTATTTCTATTTTATTCTAGATAGAAAGCCAAAGTTTAAAGATATGTGTGTACACTATTTCCCTTCCACTGATTGCATATAGCAAAGGATTAAAATGACACACAATACAGAAACTGACAACCTCACATTTCTTTGCAGAAATGAGAATATTTGAAATGACAGAAATAACAGCTAACTAAAAAGCCTGGCATTGTGTTAAAAACAAGGTTAACATTGGAATTGTTTGGATAACCGAATCTTTGCCTTTGTCCCAAGAAAATAATACTATTTTCGCAGAATAGGTAAGAATAGGAATAGGAGAATAGGTAAAGGAACTCAACCACACCCCCCTCCCATGCCCCTGCTAAACACCCCCTCCCCCCAGGAAGAGCATGCCACATTAAATGGTTGAAGTGGCCAGATTGCACAGTGGAGGGGTCTTAAATGGCCGTTAAATATCAGGAGTGCAACACGTACAGAGTGCAGAGTTCAAGAGCGTGTTATGTACAGACAGCAGAGTTCAGAAGTGCACTACATACATAGTTAAAAGTCCAGGCGTGTAGAGTTCAGGAATGTAGACAGTGCAGAGTCCAGGAGTGGACTGCTTACAGAGTACAAGGTTCAGAAGTGCACTACATAAAGAGTGCAGAGTTCATGAGTGCAGAGTTCAGGAGCATGTTTTGTACAGACAGCAGGGTTCAGAAGTGCACTACATGAAGAGTTTGGGAGATATATAGAGAGCTCAGGATTGCACTATGTACAGAGTGCAGGGTTCAGAAGTGCAGTACATACTAAGTGCAGGGTTCAGGAGTGCACTACCTACAGAGTGCAAGCTTCAGGACTGGACTGCTTACAGAGTGCAGGGCTCAGGACTGCCCTGCTTACAGAGTACAGGATTCAGAAGTGCACTACGTACACAGTGCAGAGTTCAGGACTGCGCTTCATACAGAGTGCAGAGTTAAGAAGGGCACTATATACAGAGTGCAGAGTTCAGGAGTGTGCTATGTACAGTGTGCAGGGTTCAGGAGTACCCTGCATACAGAGTACAGGGTTCAGGAGTGCATATATCACTGGCCGCGTTTACAACCAAAAATGACTCCCCCTTACCCCCAAATCCTCCTTCTTCCCCAGTACAGAGCTCTCCTCCTACCTCCAAATCTCCCTCATGACAGTACGTGATAAAGAACATCTGCTGCAGAAAACCTCAGTAGAAGAGTGCAGGCTGCTGGATGGGCACAGGCTTTAGGTGCTGCTGCAACAAGAATAGCACAGCTGAGTGCATGGAGAGTTCAGTGGAACCACCATATTCTGCCTGGAAAAATCCCTGTGTGTGTGTGTTACTATGTAAACGTTTTAAGCAGGTGTGAAAAAATGCCATGAAGTAAAAATGTTAAAATATAAAATATATATTTCAATTGTTTATTTTTATCAGTTTACAAAATGCAAAGTGAGCAAACAGAAGAAAATATATATCAAATCAATATTTGGTGTGACTACCTTTTGGCTTCAAACCATGATCAGTTTTTACATTTGCACACTTTGTAGACTTGCACAAAGAAAGGGATTTCGTAGGATTAGAGTCAGGTGTATGAATATTCAATTATACCAAGAAGGTGCCAATGATCATCAATTTCATATGTAGGTAAAACACAGTCATTAACTGAAACAGAAACAGCTGTGTAGGAGGTTGAAAACTGGGTGAAGAACATTTAAACTCTGTTACTAAGGTGGGGTTGTAAAAGACAGTTCATGTCACAAGTCATACACCACGGCACCAGTAACAAAACACAAGGTAGTTACTGTAGTACTGTATCAGCAAGGTCTCTCCCAGGCAAAGATTTCAAAGCAGGCTGGGCTCTCAAGATGTGCTGTTCAAGCTCTTTTTGAAGAAGCACAAAGAAACGTGCAACGTTGAGGACTGTAGATGCAGTGGTCAGCCAAGGAAACGTAACCACCTTCGTTATACGTCGCTACTTTGAACAGGAGTACCGTTGTTATGGCAGCAGCTAACTGCCATAACCCCAGTATCCTCTTCTTTAGTGGGTGGTCCCCTTTCAGATAAAAGTGGTCTCTGCAGCAGATTTGCCGCGAGATCACTTTTATTGGTGGCGGGAGCGGGGCCGTCAGTAGCGGCGATCAGATTCTTCTCCTGGCTTGGTATGGAGACGAGTGTGGGGAATAGGGATGAGCTTCGAGTTCGAGTCGAACTCATGTTCTACTCGAACATTGGCTGTTCGCAAGCTGTTCGCAAGTGCGCCGAACAGCGAACAATTTGGGGTGTTCGCGGCAAATTCGAATGCCGCGGAACACCCTTTAAAAGTCTATGGGAGAAATCAAAAGTGCAAATTTTAAAGGCTTATATGCAAGTTATTGTCATAAAAAGTGTTTGGGGACCCGGGTCCTGCCCCAGGGGACATGCATCAATGCAAAAAAAAGTTTTAAAAACGGCTGTTTTTTCAGGAGCAGTGATTTTAATAATGCTTAAAGTCAAACAATAAAAGTGTAATATCCCTTTAAATTTCGTACCTGGGGGGTGTCTATAGTATGCCTGTAAAGGGGCGCATGTTTCCCGTGTTTAGAACAGTCTGACAGCAAAATGACATTTTGAAGGAAAAAACACATTTAAAACTACCCGCGGCTATTGCATTGCCGACAATACACATAGAAGTTCATTGATAAAAACGGCATGGGAATTCCCCACAGGGCAACCCCGAACCAAAAAAAAAAAAAAAAAAATGATGTGGGGGTCCCCCTAAATTCCATACAAGGCCCTTCAGGTCTGGTATGGATTTTAAGGGGAACCCCGCGCCAAAAAAAAAAAAAAAAACGGCGTGGGGTCCCCCCAAAGATCCATACCAGACCCTTATCCGAGCACGCAACCTGGCAGGCCGCAGGAAAAGAGGGGGGGATGAGAGTGCGCCCCCCCCCTCCTGAACCATACCAGGCCACATGCCCTCAACATTGGGAGGGTGCTTTGGGGTAGCCCCCCAAAACACCTTGTCCCCATGTTGATGAAGACAAGGGCCTCATCCTCACAACCCTGGCTGGTGGTTGTGTGGGTCTGCGGGCGGGGGGCTTATCGGAATCTGGAAGCCCCCTTTAACTAGGGGACCCCCAGATCCCGCCCCCCCCTGTGTGAAATCGTAAGGGGGTACTTACCCCTACCATTTCACAAAAAAACTGTCAAAAATGTTAAAAATGACAAGAGACAGTTTTTGACAATTCCTTTATTTAAATGCTTCTTCTTTCTTCCTTCATCTTCTTCTGGTTCTTCTGGCTCTTCTGGTTCTTCCTCCGGCGTTCTCGTCCAGCATCTCCTCCGCGGCGTCTTCTATCTTCTTCTCCTCGGGCCGCTCCGCACCCATGGCATGGGGGGGAGGCTCCCGCTCTTCTCTACATCTTCTTCTTCATCTCTTCTTCCTTCTTCTCTTCTTCTCTTCTTCATTTCTTCTCCGGGCCGCTCCGCAGCCATGCTGGCATGGAGGGAGGCTCCCGCTGTGTGACGGCGTCTCTTCGTCTGACGGTTCTTAAATAACGGGGAGCGGGGCCAACCGGTGACTTCTTCTTCTTCATCTCTTCTTCCTTCTTCTCTTCTTCATTTCTTCTCCGGGCCGCTCCGCAGCCATGCTGGCATGGTGGGAGGCTCCCGCTGTGTGACGGCGTCTCTTCGTCTGACGGTTCTTAAATAACGGGGGGCGGGGCCACCCGGTGACCCCGCCCCCCTCTGACGCACGGTGACTTGACGGGACTTCCCTGTGACGTCACGGGGAATGCCACAGGGAAGTCCCGTCATGTCCCGTGCGTCAGAGGGGGGCAGGGTCACCGGGTGGCCCCGCCCCCCGTTATTTAAGAACCGTCAGACGAAGAGACGCCGTCACACAGCGGGAGCCTCCCACCATGCCAGCATGGCTGCGGAGCGGCCCGGAGAAGAAATGAAGAAGAGAAGAAGGAAGAAGAGATGAAGAAGAAGAAGAAGATGAAGAAGATGAAGAGAAGAGCGGGAGCCTCCCCCCCATGCCATGGGTGCGGAGCGGCCCGAGGAGAAGAAGATAGAAGACGCCGCGGAGGAGATGCTGGACGAGAACGCCAGAGGAAGAACCAAAAGAGCCAGAAGAACCAGAAGAAGATGAAGGAAGAAAGAAGAAGCATTTAAATAAAGGAATTGTCAAAAACTGTCTCTTGTCATTTTTAACATTTTTGACAGTTTTTTAGTGAAATGGTAGGGGTAAGTACCCCCTTACCATTTCACACAGGGGGGGGCCGGGATCTGGGGGTCCCCTTGTTAAAGGGGGCTTCCAGATTCCGATAAGCCCCCCGCCCGCAGACCCCCACAACCACCGGCCAGGGTTGTGGGGATGAGGCCCTTGTCTTCATCAACATGGGGACAAGGTGTTTTGGGGGGCTACCCCAAAGCACCCTCCCAATGTTGAGGGCATGTGGCCTGGTACGGTTCAGGAGGGGGGGGGCCGCACTCTCGTCCCCCCTCTTTTCCTGCGGCCTGCCAGGTTGCGTGCTCGGATAAGGGTCTGGTATGGATTTTTGGGGGGACCCCACGCCGTTTTTTTTTGGCGCGGGGTTCCCCTTAAAATCCATACCAGACCTGAAGGGTCTGGTATGGAATTTAGGGGGAACCCCACGTCATTTTTAAAAAAAATTTTGGCTGGGGTTCCCCTTAATATCCATACCAGACCTGAAGGGCCTTGTATGGAATTTAGGGGGACTCCCACATCATTTTTTTTTTAAATTTTGGTTCGGGGTTGCCCTGTGGGGAATTCCCATGCCGTTTTTTTCAATGAACTTCTATGTGTATTGTCGGCAATGCAATAGCCGCGGGTAGTTTTAAATGTGTTTTTTCCTTCAAAATGTCATTTTGCTGTCAGACTGTTCTAAACACGGGAAACATGCGTCCCTTTACAGGCATACTATAGACACCCCCCAGGTACGAAATTTAAAGGGATATTACACTTTTATTGTTTGACTTTAAGCATTATTAAAATCACTGCTCCTGAAAAAACAGCCGTTTTTAAAACTTTTTTTTGCATTGATTCATGTCCCCTGGGGCAGGACCCAGGTCCCCAAACACTTTTAATGACAATAACTTGCATATAAGCCTTTAAAATTAGCACTTTTGATTATTCATGTTCGTGTCCCATAGACTTTAACGGTGTTCGCGTGTTCGAACAAATTTTTTTTCCTGTTCGCATGTTCTGGTGCGAACCGAACAGGGGGGTGTTCGGCTCATCCCTAGTGGGGAAGATGGCCCCCACCCGTCTCCATACCTTTGCAGGGCGGAAGCAACGTCAAAATGTCACTTCCGCCCATAGCTCTTAAAGGGACATTTTTTTTATTGCAGATCTCATATTTAAGAGGTCTTGTCATGCTTTTTTTCTATTGCAAAGGATGTTTACATTCCTTGTAATAGGAATAAAAGTGAAATTAAAAAAGCTGTCGAGCTCTCGTGCAGAAGCAAACACATACATGAGTAGCGCCCGCATATGAAAATGGTGTTCAAACACATGTGAGGTATTGCCGCAATCAGGAGAGCGAGAGCAATAATTCTAGTCCTAGATCTCCTCTGTAACTCAAAAATGCAACCTGTAGAATTTTGTTTGTTTGCCTATGGAGATTTTTAAGGGTAAAAGTTTGTCGCCATTCCACGAGCGGGCGCAATTTTGAGGCGTGACATGTTGGGTATCAATTTACTCGGCGTAACATTATCTTTCACAATATAAAAAAAATTGGGCTAACTTTACTGTTGTCTTATTTTTTAATTTAAAAAAGTGCATTTTTTCCAAAAAAAGTGCACTTGTAATGCCCTGTACACACGGTCGGATTTTCAGACGGAAAATGTGTGATAGGACCTTGTCGTCGGAAATTCCGACCGTGTGTAGGCTCCATCACACATTTTCCATCGGAATTTCCGACACACAAAGTTTGAAAGCTTGCTATAAAATTTTCCGACAATAAAATCCGTTGTCGGAAATTCCAAACGTGTGTACACAAATCCGACGCACAAAGTGCCACGCATGCTCAGAATAAATTAATTGACGAAAGCTATTGGCTACTGCCCCGTTTATAGTCCCGACGTACGTGTATTACGTCACCGAGTTCATAACGATCGGATTTTCCGATAACTTTGTGTGATCGTGTGTATGCAAGACAAGTTTGAGCCAACATCCGTCGGAAAAAAACCCATGGATTTTGTTGTCGGAATGTCCGATCAATGTCCGACCGTGTGTACGGGCCATTAGACCGCTGCGCAAATACTGTGTGACAGAAAGTATTGCAATGACCGCAAATTTTTTCTCTAGGGTGTTAGAAAAAAATATATAATGTTTGGGGATATAAGTAATTTTCTAGCAAAAAAAAAAAAAATTTTAACTTATAAACAACAAATCTCAGAAAGAGGTTTGGTCCTTAAGTTCTTAATGCAGCAGATGAAAGGTACATGCTTGCTTCCCATGGACATCAGAAGATGTCCAGCAAGGCCATCAACACAGGACTTATGGAAGAGTCTGGCCAGAAATGATCTTCATGGAAGAATTGTGGCCAAAAAGCAATACCTCTGATGTGGAAGCAAGGCTAAGCAACTCAACTATGCATGTAAACTTAGAAACTGGAGTGCAGAAAAAGGGGAGCAGGTGCTCTAGATTGCTCAGTCAAAATGTGAAAAATATGGCTGTAGTAGGAGGCAGCTTGTTCGCTGAAGGGCTGGAGAGCAGTGCAGTAAAGAGTGTCTGCAGGCAACAGTGAAGCATAGTGGAGGTCCCCTGCAAGTTTGAGGCTGCATTTCTGCAAATGGAGTTGGCGGTTTGGTAAGGATCAATGTTGTCCTCAATGCTGAGAAACACAGGCAAGATACTTATCCATCATGCCATACCATCAGGGAGACGTGTGATTGGCCCCAAATGTATTCCGCAGCAGGACAATGACCCCAAGCATAGAGCCAATGTCATTAAGAGCTATCTTCAGCATAAAAAAGAACAAGGAGCCCTGGAAATTATGGTGTAGCCCCCATTGAGCCCTAATCTCAATATCATTGAGTTTGTCTGGGATTACAAGAAGAGACAGAATGATTTGAGGCAGCCTACATCCACAGAAGATCTATGGTTAGTTTTCTAAGATGTTTGGAACGACCTACCTGCCTATTTCTTCAAAAACTGTGTGCAAGTGTATTTAGAAGAATTGATGCTGGTTTGAAGACAGAGGGTGGTCACATCAAATTACCAAATAATGATTTAATTTGGATTTCTTTTTGTTCATTTACCTTTCATTTTCTTAAATTATAAAAATATACTATTGACACTTCTATTTCTGAAAACATTCTTAATTTACAGCATTTTTTCACACCTGCCTAAAACACAGTGATATATACTGTATATACTGTATGTATATATATATATATATATATATATATATATATATATATACATTATCTCACAAAAGTGAGTACACCCCTCACATTTTTGTAAATATTTTATTATATCTTTTCATGTGACAACACTGAAGAAATGACACTTTGCTACAATGTAAAGTAGTGAGTGTACAGCCACCATTATTTTCCAGCACTGCCCTAAACCTCTTGGGCATGGAGTTCACCAGAGCTTCACAGGTTGCCACTGGAGTCCTCCTCCACTCCTCCATGACAACATCTCTGAGCTGGTGGATGTTAGAGACCTTGTGCTCCTCCACCTTCCAATTGAGGATGCCCCACAGATGCTCAATAGGGTTTAGGTCTGGAGACATGCGTGGCCAGTCCATCACCTTTACTCCCAGCTTTAGCAAGGCAGTGATAGTCTTGGTGGTGTGTTTGGGGTCATTATCATGTTGTGAATACTGCTCTGCAGCCCAGTCTCCGAAGGCAGGGGATCATGTTCAGCTTCAGAATGTCACAGTACATGTTGGCATTCATGGTTCCCTCAATCAACTGTAGCTCCCAGTGCCAGCAGCACTCTTGCAGCCCCAGACCATGACACTCCCACCACCATGCTTGACTGTAGGCAAGATACACTTGTCTTTGCACTCCTCACCTGGTTGCTGCCACATACGCTTGACACTATCTGAACCAAATAGGTTTATCTTGGTCTCATCAGACCACAGGAAAAGGTTCCAGTAATCCATGACCTAAGTCTACTTGTCTTCCATAAACTGTTTGTAGGCTTTCTTGGGCATCATCTTTAGAAGAGGCTTCGTTCTAGACCAATTTGATGCAGTGTGCGGCGTATGGTCTGAGCACTGACAGGCTGACCCACCACCCCTTCAACCTCTGCAGCAATTCTGGCAGCACTCATACGTCTATTTCCCAAAAACAACCTCTGGATATGATGCTGAGCACGTGCACTCAACTTCTTTGGTCGACCATGGCCCACTCAACTTCTTTGGTCGACCATGGCCAGGCCTGCTCTGAGTGAAACCTGTCCTGTTAAACCGCTGTATGGTCTTGGCCAGGTGCTGCAGCTCAGTTTAAGGTTCTTGACAATCTTCTTATAGCCTAGGCCATCTTTATGCAGAGCAACAATTCTTCTTTCAGATCCCTAGAGAGTTCTTTGCCATGAGGTGCCATATTGAACGTCCAGTGACCAGTATGAGAGAGTGATAGCGATAGCACCAAATTTAACACACCTGCTCCCCATTTCACACCTGAGACCTTGTAACACTAACGAGTCACATGACACTGGGAGGGAAAATGGCTAATTGGGCCCAATTTGGACATTTTCAGTTAGGGGTGTACTTACTTTTGTTGCCAGCGGTTTAGACATTAATGGCTGTGTTTTGAGTTATTTTGAGGGGACAGCAAATTTACACTGTTATACAAGCTGTACACTCACTACTTTACATTGTAGCAAAGTGTAATTTCTTCAGTGTTGTCACATGAAAAGATATAATAAAATATTTACAAAAATTTGAGGGGTGTACTCACTTTTGTGAGATACTGTATATATATATATATATATATATATATATAATTGTACAGCAGTCAACCTTTTTACATGTACAGCAATAATGTACAAAGCACAGTAAGCCAAAGCAATAAACAACATTTTGAGTCATTGTAATAAGATGCGTTAAAACTAAACTCTGTTTTTTTTTAGTTTTGGATACAGTGGGAAGTTAAAATTTCCATCCCTTTTTTTACATTTCTGACACTATTGAAGAGATATCTTATTCTTATTCCTGCTCTGATACCCCAATACAGACACAGTCAGCTGCAAAAATCCAAGAGTTTCTAACCCCTCCCAACTCTAGTTCTATCTAGTTCTATACAAAGAAAAATAAAAAGTTTTGGATCGAGTTGGGCTTTAAAAGATTATTTCAGGCTGTGCATTCTATGGGTTACAGTTTTTTGCACACTATGGCTCATTGTTTGGCTAGCCAAGTAAATACACATGAAAAACATTATGCTATCATATGCATGAGTACATATAAACAATAAAAAACAGAAGGCCTGGCTCGCAGTCTCCATTCTAATTCATCCCAAAGGTGTTCTATCGGATTGAGGTCAGGACTCAGTGCAGGCCGGTCAAGTTCCTCCACCCCAAACTCGCTCATCTATGTCTTTATGGATCTTGCTTTGTGCACTGGTCCAAATCATATGGTGGAGGAGGGATTATGGTGTGGGGTTGTTTTTCAGGGGTAGGGGTTGGGCTTGGCCCCTTAGTTCCAGTGAAGGGAACTCTTAAGGCATCAGCATACCAAGACATTTTGGACAATTTCATGCTTCCAACTTTGTGGGAACAGTTTGGGGGTGGCCCCTTCTTGTTCCAACATGACTGTGCACCAGTGCACAAAGCAAGGTCCATAAAGACATGGATGAGCAAGCTTGGGGTAGAGGAAGTTGACTGACCGAGACAGAGTCTTAACCGCAACCTGATAGAAACCCTTTGTGATTAATTAGAGCGAGACTGTGAGCCAGGCCTTCTTGTCCACATCAGTGCCTGACCTCACAAATGCATTTCTGAAGGAATGGTTAAACATTCCCATAGACACACTCCTAAACCTTGTAGACAGTCTTTCTAGAAGAGTTGAAGCTGTTATAGCTGTAAAGGGTGGGCCAACTCAATATTGCACCCTACAGACTAAGACTGGGATGCCATTAAATATCATGTGCATGTAAATGTAGGTGTCCCAATACTTTTGGTAATACAGTATATATATATATATATATATATATATATATATATATATATATATATATATATATATATATATATATATATATATCTATATCCCAGTATCAATTGTTCCTTATATTTGTACCTAGACAATTTGATATATTAATGTGACAAATTTGTTTTTGTCATTAAAGAAGAAGTTTGTGCTGCAACCTGTCTACATTTTGCCTATATGGATTGTGGAATTGTTGCACTGTTCCCTATTGCAAGCATACAATTTTAGGTGTGTTTATATCTTCCTTTCTATTATCAAACAAATATATACAGTATAAAAGTGCAAACAGTATAAATAATTTCTTATACTTGTAGTACAAATGGAGGTCAGCTTAAGAATACCTTCTAGGAAGAAACCTGTTAAGATTCTGTACTGAACATGTAGCTAAATATATATATATAGCTGTAAAAAAAAAATGCTATTTCACCTCATTCCCAAAACACTGTGGGCCAACAAACAATTAAATGGTGGTGTTCTTTTAATCCCATTTGTCTCTCCCATTAAAAAAAAAATGAATCATTCATTAAAAAGCCAGGCTTTTTCACATCCCGGTGGTTTGCACTGTACAGACATTTTACAGTATTTCTCCAAAACAGCAGGAGGCTGGTTAGTATAGATGTTTTGGATTAAACAGTAAAGAGATTATAAAGGCTTCCAGCGGAAGATTCAGATGGAAATGATGGTCACAGTGGACACACACACACATACTTGCCAAGTTAGATTGCTGACGTTTGTTCAGCTGACACTGAGACAGAGGTTCAGAAAAGGACCAAAAGCTCATGTAATATCATAGCGTATATTATATCACTTACTTTTCCAAGCAAGTGCATGCAAAATGTGTTCCCTGCTGCAAGTAACTGACAGCACTTGTACTTGAAAGGGAAAGTCCAATTACATTTTACTTGCTTTGATCACTCTCCATAGGCCTTCTTGGAATAATCATTTCAAATCTTCCAGTCCTCTAGAAAAATTAATTTGCAGTGTTACATAAATTAATTATTTGCATTGTAGTACTATACACACTTGCCTTGCATGGTAGAGCAAATCAAATGCCTAGCAAATATACTTTATTAATTGTGATCTGTAATAGAAAAATTAAATTAAACATACAAATCTTTCCTAAGTGTGGCTAGAAACTGATAAATTAAATTAATGATTTTGGAACGTCGGCAGTTGACAAAGGGCTTGTAATGTTACTTGGATTTTGGCATGGCATTTATTGGGGATCGGAGGATATTTGAAAGTGTTGTTAGCTGTATTTCTCTGCTTATCGAGCAAAAAAATTGGCCACTATTCTACTGCTGATCCTGTTGAAGTAATAGATTGCCCATCATGCACAGAATGGGGAGTGTACAAAACAGGTGCAACAGGTAAAATCACTTACAAAAAATATGGGTAAAATGAATGCATATATTGGTCATTGGCACAACTATACCCATAGCAGCACATGCAGCTGCTATGAGGGCCTGGAGGTTAGATGGAGGCCCCATTAGGGAGGTTTTTGGTGCAAGTTAAACATGGAAAATGTATCTCCATCTAAAATGAAAACAGATCCAATTCCTTCTCATTAAAGAAGCTACTGTTGATGTTGGTACTGACTGCTATGAAATGTCCAGTCTAGTAGAGCTTATATGTGGTGCACAGGAGAAGTCCTCAGGATCATGGCTAGTCACAGATTCCTCTTTCTTTTGGCGCAGTAATCAGCTATTGTTTAGATGTCTTAGCAGTGTAAATTTTTTTGTCCTCAGAACATCTGTTGAAACCCCTGACCCTCTGAAACTTTGGTATGGCCTCTTTGAATGGAGCAGCTGGGTGGAAAGGGTATTATATAGTTACATATTAGGTGAGGTTGAAAAAAGACACAAGTCCATCAAGTCCAACCTATGTGTGTGATTATATGTCAGTATTACCTTGTATATCCCTGTATGTTGTGGTCGTTTAGGTGCTTATCTAATAGTTTTTTTAAACTATTTATGCCCTCCGCTGAGATCACTGCCTGTGGAAGGGAATTACACATCCTTGCTGCTCTTACAGTAAAGAACCCTCTACGTAGTTTAAGGTTAAACCTCTTTTCTTATAATTTTAATGAGTGGCCACATGTCTTGTTAAACTCCCTTCCGTGAAAAAGTTTTATCCCTATTGTGGGGTCACCAGTATGTTATTTGTAAATTAAAATCATATCCCCTCTCAAGCGTCTCTTCTCCAGAGAGAATAATTTCAGTGCTCGCAACCTTTCTTTATAACTATTATCCTCCAGACCCTTTATTAGCTTTGTTCCCCTTCTTTGTACTCGCTCCATTTCCAGTACATCCTTCCTGAGGACTGGTGCCCAGAACTGGAGAGCATACTCCAGGTGCGGCCGGACCAGAGTCTTGTAGAGTGGGAGAATTATCGCTTAATCCCTGATAGGCATAGACATCTCTTGATGAGAGCCTGTGATAGCCCCTTAGCTGTATTAACCAAAAGATTACAGCATTGAGGCTGGGGGGGGCATGGACAGAGGGGATTTTATACTAAAAGAAGAGGCATCAGCACAAGGGACACATCTTACTGACTGTCAGGAAGTTTTATCCCTTGTGTCGATTTTTCTGTTTTTATTTTGGCTGCATTTAGGTTTTAACTTTATTTAGGTTTTAAGGATATGTTAAAGTGGTTGTAAACCCTTACAAACCACTTTTTGCTACAGGTAAGCCTATAATAAGGCTTACCTGCAGCTACCCCAGATATCTCCTAAACCATGTATCTGCATGTGCCGACATCATCGGCACATGCGCACTGAAGCAAATGGCACGTATGTGCCGTTTGCTTCAGTGAGTGTGCCATTACCGGCGGCTATCCACAGGAGTGACATCATAGCAGCTCTGGCCAATTACAGCGCCGGAGCCGCGATACCCAGAAGTAACTCCGGGGAGAAATGTCGACGGCCGGTGCTGTGTACGGGCACAGCAGCGGGGGGCTTCGATCTCAGGTGAGTACTACAAGATGAGCTAGTATGCTATGCATACTAGCTCATTATGCCTTTGTCTTGCATGTCTTTTTTTTTCATGTGGATTTACAACCACTTTAACAATGCTAGCTGCTAACATAGTGGATGGATTGTGAGTTAATATAATAAAGTTAATATAAAGTCTACCTGGTTTCAACTAATTTAATGGAATTAAAAGAGATTTTTTTTTCTGGCGGTGGGCAAACAGAAAAAACTGTTGAAACTTATAGGATTTGTTTGCTTGCTATATAATGAGACAGTTTAAATACTCTACTACTACACACAAAATATTACTTTTAAGTCTTAAAGGGTTAATCTGGGTGTTAAGAGCATCAAATTTAAAACATAATGCTTATTCTTAAAAAGAAGAAAAAAAATAAATAAAACCGTTTTTACTAGGAACATTATCCTGGTTATTGTCAGGGTCATTTTTCCTCCTCCACCATCTGCAGTAGATCATTTGTATTCTACATTTAGCAGTTCATCCTGGAGTCTGGATATCGTTGTGAAGTATTTGCTGTTGCTCAAAAGAGTCATTACAGAATACTGATGTTCCCACAGCAGCTTGCTGAGATTTTTACAAAATAAAGTTGTATCTGTAATAACTGTATACCAGGCATGAATATCTATGTTGTAATGTCTCCTGTTAGGATAGCACATAAAATCAAATTTCCAGAGGCTTCTAGAAAAACACTTATTAAATGTACCAATTCTGATTCTATACTGCTTTCTTACAAAGAAAAATAATATTTTGCCAGAAAAACTGGTTGGATCTGCTTGTTGGTCATGAAAAAGACTGGTTTGTAATCTTGGTGGCAATCTGTAAAATAACACTCCCAGGTTTCACTTATGTAGTTATAAACCTGTGCTATTATATCTATCTCTGGGCATACACATGAGAGATAAAATGTAAAACATCTACACTTGATTGACAGGGTTGGAATTACTATCAGTCAGTTGCTTTACCAGTAGCTCAGACGCTATTATCAATTAACAATACATTACTGATCATCTTGCTTTACAGCATGTATACTCAACCTGTGGCCCTCCAGCTGTTGAGGAACTACAATTCCCATTATGGCATAAAACAAGTAAAAATTTGCGCTGAACTGAAAAAAGCAAGCGGCCAGCAAAGTTCGTAGATAACAAACAAAAAGTCACATGCATACCAATTATTGCGGCGCTGAAAAGTTCAAAAATGAAATTGAAGAGTGGGAGGAATCCAATCACCAAATATATTGTGCAGATGTAGAAAGAGTCACTCGTCACCACGTGGTAATGTAGTCTGCTTACCAGAAGGTGTTAAGGATTAGGCATAGATGATAAATTCGCAATAGCATCCAGCAAATCCAGCCCACTGGAACCCCTCATCAGACCACAACATCCGTGGGATTTCCTTCACATATAAACATCTCCCAATGGTCACTTCAGAATTAGGCATTCAGGCATGTAGTCATCATATATCCAAGAAACGAAAATGAAGGACCCATAGTGAAGCCCGTAATGATAGATAAAAAAACTTTTATTGTAGTAACTTACAGTTGAAGCTTAAAACAGCATGCATCAATGATAGGAACAAACGGCTGCAGCAATCAGCGTACGGATGTCAGCCTGCCTGACATGTTTCATCGTAACAGATGTCTTCAGAGGCATGGCTACAGCTACAACCGCACGCTATATATATGGTATGGTTAGTGGGTGGATCAGAGGGGATATAATCAAACTCATCACTAACAGCTGGGTAGGATGTGTGTCTTGTGCAGAGCGCCCTGGTGCTAACAGGATAAACCTGGTTAGCAACTGATGACGCGACAGCGCACAGCCAATCAGAAAAAAGAGAGGATAGGAACAAAAGGAGGATGGCAACAGATGACTCAGTGCCACCTCATTGGTTAACCTATCTCTCAGTGAACAGAAAAATTGAAAAATGCCAGATAAGCATGAACAGGCGACGAGGAAGAGCGCCGGCTGTGCGGTCCGGCTCAGGGACATGAAAAAGGCTAAAAATGTATTTTTGATTGATCAGACAAAAACCTGATATCATATAACTCAATATACACAATAAAAAAAATGGAAGAGAATTACAATTCCCATTATGCCTCTGCCTTTGGAAGTCATGCTTGTAACTGTCAGCGGCTTGCAATGCCTCATGGGTAGGGATGAGCTTCGAGTTCGAGTCGAACTCATGTTCTACTCGAACATTGGCTGTTCGCAAGTTCGCCGAACAGCGAACAATTTGGGGTGTTCGCAGCAAATTCGAATGCCGCGGAACACCCTTTAAAAGTCTATGGGAGAAATCAAAAGTGCTAATTTTAAAGGCTTATATGCAAGTTATTGTCATAAAAAGTGTTTGGGGACCCGGGTCCTGCCTCAGGGGACATGGATCAATGCAAAAAAAAGTTTTAAAAACGGACGTTTTTTCAGGAGCAGTGATTTTATTAATGCTTAAAGTCAAACAATAAAAGTGTAATATCCCTTTAAATTTCGTACCTGGGGGGTGTCTATAGTATGCCTGTAAAGGGGCGCATGTTTCCTGTGTTTAGAACAGTCTGACAGCAAAATGACATTTGGAAGGAAAAAACTCATTTAAAACTACCCGCGGCTATTGCATTGCCGACAATACACATAGAAGTTCATTGATAAAAACGGCATGGGAATTCCCCACAGGGCAACCCCGAACCAAAATAATAAAAAAAAAATGATGTGGGGGTCCCCCTAAATTCCATACAAGGCCCTTCAGGTCTGGTATGGATATTAAGGGGAACCCCAGCCAAAATTTAAAAAAAAAATTGACGTGGGGTTCCCCCTAAATTCCATACCAGACCCTTCAGGTCTGGTATGGATTTTAAGGGGAACCCCGCGCCAAAAAAAAAAAAAAAAACGGCGTGGGGTCCCCCTAAAAATCCATACCAGACCCTTATCCGAGCACGCAACCTGGCAGGCCGCAGGAAAAGAGGGGGGGACGAGAGTGCGGCCCCCCCCCTCCTGAACCGTACCAGGCCACATGCCCTCAACATTGGGAGGGTGCTTTGGGGTAGCCCCCCAAAACACCTTGTCCCCATGTTGATGAAGACAAGGGCCTCATCCCCACAACCGTGGCCGGTGGTTGTGGGGGTCTGCGGGCGGGGGGCTTATCGGAATCTGGAAGCCCCCTTTAACAAGGGGACCCCCAGATCCCGGCCCCCCCCCTGTGTGAAATGGTAAGGGGGTACTTACCCCTACCATTTCACTAAAAAACTGTCAAAAATGTTAAAAATGACAAGAGACAGTTTTTGACAATTCCTTTATTTAAATGCTTCTTCTTTCTTCCTTCATCTTCTTATTCTTCTGGTTCTTCTGGCTCTTCTGGTTCTTCCTCCGGCGTTCTCGTCCAGCATCTCCTCCGCGGCGTCTTCTATCTTCTTCTCCTCGGGCCGCTCCGCACCCATGGCATGAGGGGGGAGGCTCCCGCTCTTCTCTTCATCTTCTTCTTCATCTTCATCTTCTTCTTCATCTTCTTCTTCTTCTTCTTCTTCTTCTCTTCTTCATCTCTTCTTCCTTCTTCATTTCTTCTGCGGGCCGCTCCGCATCCATGCATGCATGGAGGGAGGCTCCCGCTGTGTGACGGCGTCTCTTCGTCTGACGGTTCTTAAATAACGGGGGGCGGGGCCATCCGGTGACCCCCGCCCCCCTCTGACGCACGGTGAATTGACGGGACTTCCCTGTGACGTCACGGGGAATGCCACAGGGAAGTCCCGTCATGTCCCGTGCGTCAGAGGGGGGCGGGGTCACCGGGTGGCCCCGCCCCCCGTTATTTAAGAACCGTCAGACGAAGAGACGCCGTCACACAGCGGGAGCCTCCCTCCATGCATGCATGGATGCGGAGCGGCCCGCAGAAGAAATGAAGAAGGAAGAAGAGATGAAGAAGAGAAGAAGAAGAAGAAGAAGAAGAAGATGAAGAAGAAGATGAAGATGAAGAAGAAGATGAAGAGAAGAGCGGGAGCCTCCCCCCTCATGCCATGGGTGCGGAGCGGCCCGAGGAGAAGAAGATAGAAGACGCCGCGGAGGAGATGCTGGACGAGAACGCCGGAGGAAGAACCAGAAGTGCCAGAAGAACCAGAAGAAGAAGAAGATGAAGGAAGAAAGAAGAAGCATTTAAATAAAGGAATTGTCAAAAACTGTCTCTTGTCATTTTTAACATTTTTGACAGTTTTTTAGTGAAATGGTAGGGGTAAGTACCCCCTTACCATTTCACACAGGGGGGGGGGCCGGGATCTGGGGGTCCCCTTGTTAAAGGGGGCTTCCAGATTCCGATAAGCCCCCCGCCCGCAGACCCCCACAACCACCGGCCACGGTTGTGGGGATGAGGCCCTTGTCTTCATCAACATGGGGACAAGGTGCTTTGGGGGGCTACCCCAAAGCACCCTCCCAATGTTGAGGGCATGTGGCCTGGTATGGTTCAGGAGGGGGGGGGGGCCGCACTCTCGTCCCCCCCTCTTTTCCTGCGGCCTGCCAGGTTGCGTGCTCGGATAAGGGTCTGGTATGGATTTTTAGGGGGACCCCACGCCGTTTTTTTTTTTTTTTTGGGCGCGGGGTTCCCCTTAAAATCCATACCAGACCTGAAGGGTCTGGTATGGAATTTAGGGGGAACCCCACGTCAATTTTTTTTTTACATTTTGGCTGGGGTTCCCCTTAATATCCATACCAGACCTGAAGGGCCTTGTATGGAATTTAGGGGGACTCCCACATCATTTTTTTTTTTTTAATTTTGGTTCGGGGTTGCCCTGTGGGGAATTCCCATGCCGTTTTTATCAATGAACTTCTATGTGTATTGTCGGCAATGCAATAGCCGCGGTAGTTTTAAATGAGTTTTTTCCTTCAAAATGTCATTTTGCTGTCAGACTGTTCTAAACACGGGAAACATGCGCCCCTTTACAGGCATACTATAGACACCCCCCAGGTACGAAATTTAAAGGGATATTACACTTTTATTGTTTGACTTTAAGCATTATTAAAATCACTGCTCCTGAAAAAACGGCCGTTTTTAAAACTTTTTTTTGCATTGATCCATGTCCCCTGGGGCAGGACCCAGGTCCCCAAACACTTTTATTGACAATAACTTGCATATTAGCCTTTAAAATTAGCACTTTTGATTATTCATGTTCGTGTCCCATAGACTTTAACGGTGTTCGCGTGTTCGAACGAATTTTTTTCCTGTTCGCATGTTCTGGTGCGAACCGAACAGGGGGGTGTTCGGCTCATCCCTACTCATGGGGCTTGTAATCCTGCAACAGCTGGAGGGCCACAGGTTGATCACCCATGCTTTATAGGTTAGGAAGTGCTGTAGATTTGGAACTCTATGGAAGCCTACCTACGACTACTCAGAGGAGGCTTCATAGCAACTCATTGCTGATCAGCAGCAGTGGGACAAATGTTGAGATTTTCTTTTTACCTAAAAGATTAAAAAATCATTAAGCTTTTCAGTCTATACAGGGGATGTAGAATATCTGCCAAACACTTCAGTTTTTAATCTAGGTAAAGCTCTCTGGGACATTGCACTGTTCACATTTGATTTGTAGCCAGTAATCTAGTGTTCTAGGAACATCAGAACAGAAAAGAAAGACAAAACCCCAACTAAAGAGCACAATCCTCATAATTCATAGGCAATTTTTATTAAGGTATGGAAGAGGAGTGATAGATACTGCAGTGAACTGATGTATTTGACTTGTGATGATTATTGTTAAAATAAACTTTATTAAATGCATTTAAATGAAAAAATACAGCAAAAGAACAAAAAATGAAATGGGTTGTTAACTATGTGGCAGAGAGAGCAGTCTCAATTTGCTTGCCTGGGAATAAGCGTTCAGGTAATTGCAGTATCTAACACGCTCTTCATATCGCCAAGTTTGATGGGTATATGAATTATGAATATTGTTCTTCTTAGAGACTCTCACTTTTCCTATTTTGTTAGTTGATGTTAAACCTTTTAGTAATACTCTCTAAAATAAGGCTTTTGCTTTTAATATTTGATTATACTGTAAATATTAATGATCAGCATTGTTTATGGATTACCAATTAATGAGTCATAAAATGCATAGGCCAAGTAATCTTAATGAATATTTAAAGCCAAGACTCTTTCCTCATTCTATAAAAAAAAAAAAAAATTGATACACTTTAAGGGTCAACCCAATCTTTAGACTTTTTATTGTAAGGAGCAGGGTTGCTATATTTTATTGCGGAAGGGGTTTGTATGTCTTGAACCCCTTTTGTCTTTGTCACCAGTTTCTCTAGAGTTTATATAGCTAATTAAAAGGAAGCACTATTTTCTATATCCACTTGGGGACCACCCAGAATGTACTGGGGAAGGGCGGTCCGCACAGGTACTGGTATGTCACTGCCTGTTTCTGGGTTTAGGGTACATGCATGCCCACCCCCCCACCGACATCCACTGTGATTGACAATCAACACAGGGCCCTGTACAGAGAGAACAATCTCTCTGTTTCTTATCCCTGAAAAGAGGGGATAAGAAACAAAAAGTTCTTTAGTAAAAATCTGCACGCATTGCACATTGTTAGGCACATATTTAACCCCTTTATTACCCTAAATGTTAACCCCTTCCCAGTCAGTATCATTAGTACAGTGACAGTGTATAGTATTAGCACTGATCACTGTATTAGTGTCACTGGTGATGTCAGTGGCAGTTAGTCAGTTCCCACTCAGTGGCAGTAAGTGTCAGATTTCCCTTTGCACAATCGCAGTCCCATTATAAGTCGCTGATCACCTCCATTAGTTGTATAAAAATAATGAATTAATTAAAATTCCAGTATATATATACCATAGTTTGTAGATGCTATAACTTTCACGCAAACCAATCAATATACACTTATTGTGATTTTTGTTTTATCAAAGACATGTAGCAGAATATATTTTGGCTTAAGTTTATGAAGAACTTTGATTTTTTTTGTTTTGTTTTTGGATATGTTTTATAGCAAAAAGTAAGAAATATTGTGTTATATATATATATATGAATAACCATGCAATTAGTCAAAAACCTGTGTAAATAACCACAGAGTGCTTCCCTGCATGCAACTTGCAATATAGACCAATATTTATAAACGTGCTGAGATTACAAATGAATTATAAACCAAAGTCCATTCAGATGAAAAACAATATATAGTAATAGTGCTCAGTCCCAATTACATGTGCAATAGTGCAATCTTCCACATATAATAAAGTGCCTTGTGCTTTTCTTCATATAATAGTATGTTCTACTCCAGTGCCGCCACGTGAATGATATGGGTCCCCACTTACCAGATGTAGTTGACCCTCTTGTCATATGACAAAGAGGAGTCAAAAATCCCTTTGGTGGTCTCTCACCGACCGGGGGTATCCTCGGGTATTCACCAATATCCTTTTTCCCGCAGTAGTCTCTCGTAGCAAGTAGAGTAGATTTATGGAGAAGAAAGAGAGAAGGCGGGGCCTCTCATCGTGTAAAATGTTTCCAATTTTATTAAAAAATTGTCTGAAAATGGTTAAATACAGCAAAATGATGTAACAAGTAAAAACAAGGGCATCCTCTAGACTCCAGCGTGTGTTCCAGCTGTATGTGAATCTAAACACTGCGCTTTTTTTAATTGACGCGTTTCATCGCCACCTAACATCTTCAGAAGTCCATGACTTCTGAAGATGTTATGTGGTGACGAAATGCATCACCTGCCCACTTCTGCACTCTTCAATCAAAAAACTCATATTATTATTATTGTCCCACAATGCATCATACTCTGTGAATGGGCACAAGAGATCCTATTAATCAATTGCTCCTCCTCCATTCACAGATTACAATGCATTGTGAGATATAGCAGTCCAAAACCTGTGAATGGAGGATATGGCAGTGGGCACTCAGCAGTAGGGATGAGCTTCGAGTTCGAGTAGAACTCATGTTCGACTCGAACATTGGCTGTTCGCAAGTTCGCCGAACAGCGAGCAATTTGGGGTGTTTGCGGCAAATTCGAATGCCGCGGAACACCCTTTAAAAGTCTATGGGAGAAATCAAAAGTGCTAATTTTAAAGGCTTATATGCAAGTTATTGTCATAAAAAGTGTTTGGGGACCTGGGTCCTGCCCCAGGGGACATGGATCAATGCAAAAAAAAAGTTTTAAAAACGGCCGTTTTTTCAGGAGCAGTGATTTTAATGATGCTTAAAGTCAAACAATAAAAGTGTAATATTCCTTTAAATTTCGTAGCTGGGGGGTGTCTATAGTATGCCTGTAAAGGAGCGCATGTTTCCTGTGTTTAGAACAGTCTGACAGCAAAATGACATTTCGAAGGAAAAAACCCATTTAAAACTACTCGCGGCTATTAATGAATTGCCGGTCCGACAATACACATAGTTCATTGATAAAAACGGCATGGGAATTCCCCACAGGGGAACCCCAAACCAAAATTTAAAAAAAAAAATGACGTGGGGGTCCCCCTAAATTCCATACCAGGCCCTTCAGGTCTGGTATGGATATTAAGGGGAACCCCAGCCAAAATTTAAAAAAAAAATGACGTGGGGGTCCCCCCAAATTCCATACCAGACCCTTCAGGTCTGGTATGGATTTTAGGGGGAACCCCATGCCAAAAAACCGGCGTGGGGTGTCCCCAAAAATCCATACCAGACCCTTATCCGAGCACGTAACCTGGCAGGCCGCAGGAAAAGAGGGGGGGAAGAGAGTGTGCCCCCCTCCTGAACCGTACCAGGCCACATGCCCTCAACATTGGGAGGGTGCTTTGGGGTAGCCCCCCAAAACACCTTGTTCCCATGTTGATGAGGACAAGGGCCTCATCCCCACAACCCTGGCCGGTGGTTGTGGGGGTCTGCGGGTCGGGGGATTATCGGAATCTGGAAGCCCCCATTAACAAGGGGACCCCCAGATTCCGCCCCCCCCCCCTGTGTGAAATGGTAAGGGGGTACTTACCCCTACCATTTCACTAAAAAACTGTCAAAAATGTTAAAAATGACAAGAGACAGTTTTTGGTTGTGGGGATGAGGCCCTTGTCCTCATCAACATGGGGACAAGGTGTTTTGGGGGGCTACCCTAAAGCACCCTCCCAATGTTGAGGGCATGTGGCCTGGTACGGTTCAGGAGGGGCGGGGGGCGCTCTTTCATCCCCCCCTCTTTTCCTGCGGCCTGCCAGGTTGCGTGCTCGGATAAGGGTCTGGTATGGATTTTTGGGGGGACCCCACGCTGTTTTTTTCTTTTTTTGGCGTGGGGTTCCCCTTAAAATCCGTACCAGACGTGAAGGGTCTGGTATGGAAATTAGGGGGAACCCCACATGATTTTTTTTTTAATTTTGGCCGTGGTTCCCCTTAATATCCATACCAGACCTGAAGGGCCTGGTATGGAATTTAGGGGGACCCCCAAGTCATTTTTTTTTATTTTGGTTCGGGGTTCCCCTGTGGGGAATTCCCATGCCGTTTTTATCAGTGAATTTCTATGTGTATTGTGGGACCGGCAATGCAATAGCCGCGAGTAGTTTTAAATGGGTTTTTTCCTTCGAAATGTCATTTTGCTGTCAGACTGTTCTAAACACGGGAAACATGCGCCCCTTTACAGGCATACTATAGACACCCCCCAGGTACGAAATTTAAAGGGATATTACACTTTTATTGATGTGTGATGTATTTATTGCAACTTTGTGTTTTCTAGTGTTTAGATGTGGACCACTTTATGCTCCTAGCAGTGGTTAATACTGTTTTCCTTTTGAGGGAATATAGCACTAGACACCTTGGATGCGATTTATTGCACTCATTATGCTTCTTATGTTTAAATCACAGTCACTTTAACCCACAGGAGTGGTAATAACTGCCATACATATTTCACTTAAAGGAATACACACGTGACACTTTGGATAAAATATTATATATTGCAGACATTTCTTTTACCAATTTGGGACAGCGCCACACTCACACACTTTTCTTTTTTCACTTTTATTGTTTGACTTTAAGCATTATTAAAATCACTGCTCCTGAAAAAACGGCAGTTTTTAAAACTTTTTTTTGCATTGATCCATGTCCCCTGGGGCAGGACCCAGGTCCCCAAACACTTTTTATGACAATAACTTGCATATAAGCCTTTAAAATTAGCACTTTTGATTATTCATGTTCGTGTCCCATAGACTTTAACGGTGTTCGCGTGTTCGAACAAACTTTTTTCCTATTCGCATGTTCTGGTGCGAACCGAACAGGGGGGTGTTCGGCTCATACCTACTCAGCAGCAGAAGATAGCTGTGGACAGTATTCGGTGTCTGTGAAATAGACAAAACCAGTAAGATTTTTCTCAGAAGCAGCCATCTGCAAGTAATGGGATAAAAACTGTTATACATAACTAGGGATGAGCCGAACACCCCCCGGTTCGGTTCGCACCAGAACCCGCGAACGGACCGCAAGTTCGCACGAACGTTAGAACCCCATTGACGTCTATGGGACTCGAACGTTCGAAATCAAAAGTGCTCATTTTAAAGGCTAATTTGCATGGTATTGTCCTAAAAAGGGTGTGGGGACCCGGGTCCTACCCCAGGGGACATGTATCAATGCAAAAAAAACTTTTAAAAACGGCCGTTTTTTCGGGAGCAGTGATTTTAATGATGCTTAAAGTAAAAAAAAAAAAGTGAAATATTCCTTTAAATATCGTACCTGGGGGGTGTCTATAGTATGCCTGTAAAGTGACGCGTGTTTCCCATGTTTAGAACAGTCCCTGCACCAAATGTCATTTTTAAAGGAAAAAATCTCATTTAAAACTGCTTGCGGGTTTAATGTCATGTCGGGTCCTGGCAATATGGATGAAAATCAGTGAGACAAACGGCATGGGTACCCCCCAGTCCATTACCAGGCCCTTTGGGTCTTGTATGGATATTAAGGGGAACCCCGCACCCAAATTAAAATAAGGAAAGGTCCCTATATACTCTGAACAGCAGTATACAGGCGGTGCAAACAAGACAGGGACTGTAGGTTTGTTGTTAAGTAGAATCTGTTTGTAATTTTGAACATTTTTAACGTGTTTAGCTCCAGCCAAAAAATCTTTTCTAAGCTTTTTGGAAAACATAGGGAAGGGTTATCACCCCTGTGACATTTGTTTTGCGTCTTTCCTCCTCTTCAGAAGATTTCACCTCACTTTTTTGTCCCAATGAAAAATGTTTTTTGAAAATTTGGGTTTTTTTGTGGAACAAGGATTGGAAAGCATCAGTGGAAAGGAGAAATTGTTTTCCCATATTAACTCTTACATGAGAGAATTTCCCTTCCTAGGGGTAGATTTCATCTCACTTCCTGTTGTCTCCTTCCGTTTGCAAGTAGGAGTCGTTTGTAAGTTAGATGTTTGAAAGTAGGGTCCTGCCCTATATACTCAGCAGAAATTTGGGCCTTAGGTGTTGCTGTGGCCAAAACACTGTAAGCCCTCACAGGGCCCTGCTGTGAAATATTAGATCAAGAATTGTAATTAGATGCCCCTGTTGAACAGGAGCTGAAAAATTAGGCCTTAGGCACTGGTGCTGGTGCCACAACACTGCAACCCCTCACAGACACTCTAGTTGGAACGCAGGAACGAGCCCTGCTGCAAAGTATTGCATCAAAAATTGTAATTACACGCCCCTGTTAGACAGGGGCAGAAAAATTGGGCCTTAGGCACTGGTGCTGGTGCCACAACACTGCAACCCCTCACAGACACTCTAGTTGGAACGCAGGAACGAGCCCTGCTGCAAAGTATTGCATCAAAAATTGTAATTACACGCCCCTGTTAGACAGGGGCAGAAAAATTGGGCCTTAGGCACTGGTGCTGGTGCCACAACACTGCAACCCCTCACAGACACTCTAGTTGGAATGCAGGAACGAGCCCTGCTGCAAAGTATTACATCAAAAATTGTAATTACACGCCCCTGTTAGACAGGGGCAGAAAAATTGGGCCTTAGGCACTGGTGCTGGTGCCACAACACTGCAACCCCTCACAGACACTCTAGTTGGAACGCAGGAACGAGCCCTGCTGCAAAGTATTGCATCAAAAATTGTAATTACACGCCCCTGTTAGACAGGGGCAGAAAAATTGGGCCTTAGGCACTGGTGCTGGTGCCACAACACTGCAACCCCTCACAGACACTCTAGTTGGAATGCAGGAACGAGCCCTGCTGCAAAGTATTACATCAAAAATTGTAATTACACGCCCCTGTTATACAGGGGCAGAAAAATTGTGCCTTAGGCACTGGTGGTGGCGCCCAGAACCAAAAATGTTCTTACAAGCTATCAGCGTGATGATTGAGGAGGAAGAGGATAATTACTCAGGGATAGTCACTCAGCATCAGCATAGGCAGTCTTTGAAGGGATCTGAAAAAAATTATTCAGTTACATCAGCATCAGGTGCTTGGTAGCTGGTGGTGATCCAAGACTGATTCATTTTTATGAAGGTCAGCCGATCGACCGAGTCAGTGGACAGACGCACCCTGTGATCGGTTACCACGCCTCCAGCAGCACTGAATGTGCGTTCCGAAAGAATGCTGGATGCAGGACAGGCCAGTAGCTCAATTGCATACTGTGCAAGCTCTGGCCAGTGATCCATCCTCAAGACCCAGTAACCCAGAGGATTTTCGGTGGGAAAGGTGTCCAAGTCTGATCTTGCCCCTAGGTATTCCTGCACCATGTAAAACAGACGCTGGCGATGGTTGCTGGAACCGATCATACCTTGGGGCTGCGGACCAAAAAATTGTCTGAACGCATCCGTCAGACGGCCACCTTCTCCACCGCTCCTTCTTTGACTGACCGAAGCCTCAGCAACACGTTGTCCAGAAACAGGAGTTTGTAACCTCCCAGTCTCTGGGAACGCGTTGCACAGACCTTTCTGCAAGGCCTCCCGAAGATGTTTCATCCTCTGCTCCCTCTGCGATGGCAAGATAAGGTCCGCAACCTTACCCTTGTAACGTGGATCAAGGAGGGTTGCCAGCCAGTATTGGTCCTTCTCCTTGATACCACGAATACGAGGATCCTTACGCAGGCTTTGCAGGATCAGGGAGGCCATGCAGCGTAGGTTTGCTGAGGCATTCGGTCCGGAGTCCTCTGGGTCACTAAGGACAACAACGTCCGCAGCCACCTCCTCCCAGCCACGTACAAGTCCATGTGTTCCTTGGGACTGATCCCTTAAAGACTGCTGATGCTGAGTGCCAGGCTCCACCTCCATACTGACACAATCTTCCTCCTCCTCCTCCTCCTCCTCCTCCTCCTCTTCCTGTGTGATCGGCGGGCACGCAGGAACACTGTCTGGATAAAGGGGGCCTTGAGAGCTAAGGAAGTCCTCCTCTTCCTGCCTCTGTTCTGCCTCAAGTGCCCTGTCCATTATTCCACGCAGCGTGTGCTCCAACAGGTGGACAAGGGGGACAGTGTCACTGATGCATGCACTGTCAGTGCTCACCATCCTCGTGGCCTCCTCGAATGGTGACAGGACAGTGCATGCATCCCTGATCATGGCCCACTGGCGTGGGGAAAAAAAACCAAGGTCCCCTGACCCTGTCCTGGTGCCATAGTCGCACAGGTACTCATTGATGGCCCTCTGCTGCGTGTGCAGCCGCTGCAGCATGGCCAATGTCGAGTTCCACCTGGTGGGCATGTCACAGATTAGGCGGTTCTTGGGCAGGTTAAACTCCTTTTGGAGGTCCGTCAGCCGAGCACTGGCATTATATGACCGGCGGAAATGCACACAGACTTTCCTGGCCTGCCTCAGGACATCCTGTAAGCCCGGGTACCTGCCCAAGAACCGCTGCACCACCAAGTTAAGGACGTGAGCCAAACAGGGCACATGGGTCAGTTGTCCCTGTCGGAGGGCAGAGAGGAGGTTGGTGCCATTGTCGCAAACCACCATTCCTGCCTTAAGTTGGCGTGGCGTCAACCACCTCTGAACCTGCCCCTGCAGAGCTGACAGAACCTCTGCCCCAGTGTGGCTCCTGTCCCCCAAGCACACCAGCTCAAGCACCGCATGGCATCTTTTGGCCTGCGTACTTGCGTAGCCCCTTGAACGCCTACGGAGCACCGCTGGTTCCGAGGAAGAGGCCATGGAGGAAGAAGAAGAGGAGGGGGTGGAGGAGAGAGGTGTGTCACAATCAGCATTTTGGAGGCGTGGTGGCGGAACAACCTCCAACACTACTGCACCTTGTCCTGCATCCTTCCCAGCTGCCAGCAGAGTCACCCAATGCGCCGTGAAACTTAAGTAACGTCCCTGTCCATGCCTGCTGGACCATGAGTCAGCGGTAATATGCACCTTACCGCTGACCGCCCTGTCCAGCGAGGCATGGACATTGCCTTCCACATGCCGGTAGAGATCTGGAATCGCCTTCCGTGAGAAAAAGTGGCGTTTGGGTACCTGCCACTGAGGAACCGCACATTCCACAAACTCACGGAAGGGGGCAGAGTCTACCAACTGAAAAGGCAGCAGTTGAAGTGCTAGCAATTTTGCCAAGCTAGCATTCAACCGCTGGGCATGTGGATGGCTGGGAGCAAACTTCTTTCGGCGGTGCAGCAGCTGGGGCAGGGAAATTTGCCTGGTACAATCTGGCGTCGGTGTACCAAAAGCAGATTGCCCACAAGTACTTGGCTGTGACACACCTAATTCTACACCTTCATTCCTCTCACTGCAGGTCTCAGAGAGGACTGAAGGTCTAGTGGGGTTGGAAATCTCAGCTGATGAGGAGCAAGGAGAGATCCTCTTTGTTCTTTGGTGTGGGTCTTTTAGATATGCTTGCCAACGAACTGCATGGCAGGTCAACATATGTCTGGTCAAGCATGTGGTACCCAAGCGGGAGATGTTTTGGCCACGCGAGATACGCTTGAGACATATGTTGCAAATAGCAGCGGTGCGATCTGATGCACTCGTCTCAAAAAAGGCCCACACCAAAGAACTTTTTGAATAACGCGCAGAGACTGCAGCGCCCTGCACATGTGGAGCTTTGGGGTGTGATGCAGTCAATGTGCTGCCCTTAGGCTGGCCCCTGGAGGGCATCCTGCCTCGTTGGTGATGTGCCACCTCCTCCTCCTCCTCCTCCTCCTCTCTCCTATCAGGCACCCACGTTGAGTCAGTGACCTCATCATCCCCTCCCTCCTCATCACTGGAGCAAACCTGGCAGTATGCTGCAGCAGGGGGAGCATGACTGCCAGATTGCTGTCCTTCTTGGGCACCCCCTCTGTCCGTGCTCATGTTACTGCCTTCATCGAGCTCAGTATCATCATCAGAGCCTTCCAAACGCTGGGCATCCTCCTGGAGCATGTACCCAACACTGTGGTCAAACAGTTCGAGGGAATCCTCATGAGGACATGGTGGAGCTAGGGAAGGAGTCACTGATGACATTGAGCTGAGGGAAGAGGCTGCTGCTTTGCCAGACAAAGCACCCTGGGCATGGGTGAGAGAGGATGAGGAGGATGAGGACGGCTTGGTCATCCACTCGACCAAGTTTTCTGCATGTTGCGGCTCAACACGGCCAGCTGCCGAAAAAAAGGCCAAGCGTGTCCCATGGCCACGGGCTGATGAGGATGCACCGTCTCCACGACCAGCACTAGACACAGAGCCTGCTTGCCCTCTCTTATTGGCTTGTGACTGTCTGCCTCTCCTTCTTGGCCTTCCAGACATACTAATGGCCTGTAGCTGCACTAAGCTGGGATAGAACACCTGTAATTTTCTTCAGGTAGCTTTATATACTGTAACCAGACAAGCCTGCCTGTCAGTAGGAAGATAACAGGAACGGATCTAGCTGAACACTGTGAGCAGGACGTACTGCACTAAATGTAAATAGCAGGAACGGATCTAGCTGAACACTGTGAGCAGGACGCACTGACTGCACTAAATGTAAATAGCAGGAACGGATCTAGCTGAACACTGTGAGCAGGACGCACTGACTGCACTAAATGTAAATAGCAGGAACGGATCTAGCTGAACACTGTGAGCAGGACGCACTGCACTAAATGTAAATAGCAGGAACAGATCTAGCTGAACACTGTGAGCAGGACGCACTGCACTAAATGTAAATAGCAGGAACGGATCTAGCTGAACACTGTGAGCAGGACGCACTGACTGCACTAAATGTAAATAGCAGGAACAGATCTAGCTGAACACTGTGAGCAGGACGCACTGCACTAAATGTAAATAGCAGGAACAGATCTAGCTGAACACTGTGAGCAGGACGCACTGACTGCACTAAATGTAAATAGCAGGAACAGATCTAGCTGAACACTGTGAGCAGGACGCACTGACTGCACTAAATGTAAATAGCAGGAACGGATCTAGCTGAACACTGTGAGCAGGACGCACTGACTGCACTAAATGTAAATAGCAGGAACGGATCTAGCTGAACACTGTGAGCAGGACGCACTGCACTAAATGTAAATAGCAGGAACAGATCTAGCTGAACACTGTGAGCAGGACGCACTGCACTAAATGTAAATAGCAGGAACGGATCTAGCTGAACACTGTGAGCAGGACGCACTGACTGCACTAAATGTAAATAGCAGGAACGGATCTAGCTGAACACTGTGAGCAGGACGCACTGCACTAAATGTAAATAGCAGGAACGGATCTAGCTGAACACTGTGAGCAGGACGCACTGCACTAAATGTAAAAAGCAGGAACGGATCTAGCTGAACACTGTGAGCAGGACGCACTGACTGCACTAAATGTAAATAGCAGGAACGGATCTAGCTGAACACTGTGAGCAGGACGCACTGCACTAAATGTAAATAGCAGGAACGGATCTAGCTGAACACTGTGAGCAGGACGCACTGCACTAAATGTAAATAGCAGGAACGGATCTAGCTGAACACTGTGAGCAGGACGCACTGACTGCACTAAATGTAAATAGCAGGAACAGATCTAGCTGAACACTGTGAGCAGGACGCACTGCACTAAATGTAAATAGCAGGAACGGATCTAGCTGAACACTGTGAGCAGGACGCACTGCACTAAATGTAAATAGCAGGAACGGATCTAGCTGAACACTGTGAGCAGGACGCACTGCACTAAATGTAAATAGCAGGAACGGATCTAGCTGAACACTGTGAGCAGGACGCACTGACTGCACTAAATGTAAATAGCAGGAACAGATCTAGCTGAACACTGTGAGCAGGACGCACTGCACTAAATGTAAATAGCAGGAACAGATCTAGCTGAACACTGTGAGCAGGACGCACTGCACTAAATGTAAATAGCAGGAACGGATCTAGCTGAACACTGTGAGCAGGACGCACTGCACTAAATGTAAATAGCAGGAACGGATCTAGCTGAACACTGTGAGCAGGACGCACTGCACTAAATGTAAATAGCAGGAACGGATCTAGCTGAACACTGTGAGCAGGACGCACTGACTGCACTAAATGTAAATAGCAGGAACAGATCTAGCTGAACACTGTGAGCAGGACGCACTGCACTAAATGTAAATAGCAGGAACAGATCTAGCTGAACACTGTGAGCAGGACGCACTGCACTAAATGTAAATAGCAGGAACGGATCTAGCTGAACACTGTGAGCAGGACGCACTGCACTAAATGTAAATAGCAGGAACGGATCTAGCTGAACACTGTGAGCAGGACGCACTGCACTAAATGTAAATAGCAGGAAAGGATCTAGCTGAACACTGTGAGCAGGACGCACTGACTGCACTAAATGTAAATAGCAGGAACAAATCTAGCTGAACACTGTGAGCAGGACGCACTGACTGCACTAAATGTAAATAGCAGGAACGGATCTAGCTGAACACTGTGAGCAGGACGCACTGCACTAAATGTAAATAGCAGGAACGGATCTAGCTGAACACTGTGAGCAGGACGCACTGACTGCACTAAATGTAAATAGCAGGAACAGATCTAGCTGAACACTGTGAGCAGGACGCACTGCACTAAATGTAAATAGCAGGAACAGATCTAGCTGAACACTGTGAGCAGGACGCACTGCACTAAATGTAAATAGCAGGAACGGATCTAGCTGAACACTGTGAGCAGGACGCACTGCACTAAATGTAAATAGCAGGAACGGATCTAGCTGAACACTGTGAGCAGGACGCACTGCACTAAATGTAAATAGCAGGAAAGGATCTAGCTGAACACTGTGAGCAGGACGCACTGACTGCACTAAATGTAAATAGCAGGAACAAATCTAGCTGAACACTGTGAGCAGGACGCACTGACTGCACTAAATGTAAATAGCAGGAACGGATCTAGCTGAACACTGTGAGCAGGACGCACTGCACTAAATGTAAATAGCAGGAACGGATCTAGCTGAACACTGTGAGCAGGACGCACTGCACTAAATGTAAATAGCAGGAACAGATCTAGCCTAATCTAGCTCTCAAATCAAATGACACTGTCTGTCTCTCTCTCTATCAGCACACCGGAACACACTACACAGGGCCGCCGTGCAGGCGGCCTTATATAGTGTGGGGCGTGTACTAAATCCCCTGAGCCATAATTGGCCAAAGCCACCCTGGCTTTGGCCAATTACAGCTCTCTCTACTGACGGCGCTGTCATTGGCCAAGCATGCGGGTCATAGTGCATGCTTGGCCAATCATCAGCCAGCAATGCACTGCGATGCCGCAGTGAATTATGGGCCGTGACGCGCCACACGAATTTGGCGCGAACGGCCCATAACGTTCGCAATTCGACGGACGGTCGAACAGCCGATGTTCGAGTCGAACATGGGTTCGACTCGAACACGAAGCTCATCCCTATACATAACTATTGTTTATGGGCTGTATCCCCCCCACGAAAAAATACTAAACTTCAGCTGTAAATTTTTGAGTCACTAGCTCAATCAATTTTGCAGATCAGGAAATTTTTTAAGGTTAATTTATACAGCAACAGTATAGTCTTACCATGGCACCACTGTTTTAAAGCACAGCATTGTACCTTACAAATGTGCCCTCCATTGAGTCCAGAATAAACAAAGCCATATTTATTTTAACCACTTCAGCCCCAGAAGGATTTACCCCCTTTCTGACCAGAGCACTTTTTGCGATTCGGCACTGCGTCAATTTAACTGACAATTGCGCGGTCATGCAACGTTACACCAAAACAAAATTGACGTCCTTTTTTTCCCACAAAGAGAGCTTTCTTTTGGTGGTATTTTATCACCTCTATCGTTTTTATTTTTTGTGTTATAAACAAAAAAAGAGCTACAATTTTGAAAAAAAGCAATATTTTAAATTTTTTTGGTATAATAAATATCCCCCAAAAAATATAAAAAAACGAATTTTTTCCTCAGTTTAGGCCGATATGTATTCTTCTACATATTTTTGGTAAAAAAATCGCTATAAGCGTATATTGGTTGGTTTGCGCAAAAGTTATAGCGTCTACAAAATAGGGGATAGATTTATGACATTTTTATTATTAATTTTTATTAGTAATGGCAGCGATATGTGATTTTTATCATGACTGCGACCTTGCGGCAGACACATTGGACACTTTTTGACACTATTTTGGGACGATTGTGATTTATTGTCATTTTATTTGCTATAAAAATGCACTGATTACTGTGTAAATGACACTGGCAGGGAAGGGGTTAAACACTAGGGGGCGATCAAGGGGTTAAGTGTGTCCTAGGGAGTGATTCTAACTGTGGGGGATGGGCTCACTACAACATGACAGAGGTCACTGCTCCCGATGACAGGGAGCAGTAGATCTCTGTCATGTTGCTAGGCAGAACAGGGAAATGCATTGTTTACATAGGCATCTCCCCATTTTGCCGCGCTGTGACACGATCGCGGGAAACTGGCGGACATCAAGGCCGCCGGACCCGCGGGCAGGGTCATGCAGTACTCTGTGAGTGCGCGCACGCCCACTAGCCCACAAATTAAAGGGGACATACAGGAACGCCTATTTGCCCACCGCTGCCATTGTGCCGACGTATATCGCCAGGAAGAGGGGAGCCCATCACATGATCTGTCAAAGTTATATGACCGCGCTCTTCTACTATCATGTAGTGTTATGCAGAGAGCACCTCGAAGGGCACTGCACACCCAGATTGTATTTCACAAATACTTCATAAAATGCAGGCTCAGTGAGGAATATGCTGCTGTGAGTATATATTGGTATATGCGCCTTGTTCAAATGAGGCCCTTGTCTAGCTTCTTGTTCTCGGTCAGTTGTTCAGACTATTAAAACAAGAACCAATATGACAGTCAGGCGACTTGTATTTGAACTTTCAGAGCTCAGAAACAGCAGCCACCAAGTTTTTCTTTCTTGTAAAAACACTCCAAACATTTACCAAAAACCACATAAATTTCAGGTATAATAATAAACATCAAAGAGTTTTTCTTTTTATGGTTGCTGGATAGATTTACACATGGGACTGTACAACCCCACAAACAACCACTCTGATTCCACCCCACCATCACCAACTGATGAATCATGATAGTAAAGAAAACCATGAAACTAAAGTGTGGAAAATTATAGCCGCGGCCCCTTTATTTGGGTTTTAAAACAAATATGATAACCTTTAACCTTCGTTGTACCATTTCTTTAAAATTACAAAAAACAGATCCATATCACCATTAAAACTTTAACCAAACCACCTGCTCAGTCTTTTAGGACTCAAGCACCAAGTAACTGTACCAACCACCAGGTACCACCATAAACACTGTCCACCCACACTTGCAGGGCGACATTACCACACTCAGTCTTTTAGGACTTGAGCACCGAGTAACCATAACCATAAACTATGTTACACAAGGCTAGTTCTTTTATAGTATGGCATGCAGGTACAGCTGCACGATTTAGCCCATTGTGAGTGAAACATGTTCAAGGGATGCCTGTCTTTCATTTACCTTACATTGAAGTTAAATACAGTATGTGGCGCTACCTGCATCCCATAATAAATTTTGGAGCGAGATGTGCTCTATTTCTGCCAGCACCTGAATACAGAGTGTAAACCTGGGAGACTGATACTGCGGGCTTGGAGCAGATCCGATCTGTTACGGTATTTTACATTTTTCTATGGTTGATATACTCTCTGTCTGTGCTGGGGTAGGCTAGCCTATCAGCAGACAAAGACGGGTATCACTCATCCCCAAGGAGTAACAGACGGGCTTCCTCCTGTGTAATTTTTTTCGGTAATGATTTGTGGTGTGTTTGGTGATGAAGCGTGCATGTGGCAGCTTGTTTGTTACACAGAGTGCACAGACACATACTGCAGAGCCAGCTACAGATGGATAACTAACTTCCACTTGATGCTTTTATTTTGATAAAACTCTTAATGGGATTCCAAAGAATTTATGCTACAGCATTATTATTTTAAATGTATTGAACTGTAGCATAGAAAATAAAGCCGTAGTTGGCTCCACTGGAAAATACAATGTGTCCTTCATTTTAACAGTGCATATTTTGTGGAGCAAAAAGATTTTAAAGCACTGCTTGACCTGATAAAGATGTTGGGTTATATAAGTTCAAAATACTGAAAATGTGCTTGCATAAATCAAAAATGTGAATATTGAGAGTTAACAATTACATTACACAGCTTTTCTTTTCTTAATTCAAAAACCGTACAAAGTTTATCCAACTAAAATATTGAACACTGTTAAAATATTCCAATTTTTTATACTGAGTTAAAAAAAAGAAAAACAATTTAAGAAAAAATGTAAGGTTGAGAGATTGTCGGTGAACCGCTGTTTCTTTCTTTTTTTTGTAATGTCCTAGTTTTCACTCCATTTTTTACTATAATTGAATTTTCACCCTTCTCTTCTGCTTGTGCTGGAGAAATTAGCTCCTTGAAATCTGAGCTTTTAGTTCTGAGAACATCACAAATATTCACAATACAGCCAGATATATAATTGGGTCCAGGGAAAATTTAATGATTGAATGAATGTTTCTTTGTCTGCACTGGGCTAATAAAAGAAAATGATCCTTTACTTTTTATGGCATTCTGTGGAATGTGCTGTTTTACATGACAAATCTGGATATTTATAGTTGTCTGTCTTTAACATTCCATCTATTTATATCCCATTAAAGTATACCTAAATTATATATTTTTTATTTATTATTATTGGATAGAGTGGATCAGGGACGTGTAGTGAGGTCAGTGGCTGGTAGTATCAGAGCCAGATACACACAGGTTACATACACCACGATTGTTAGAGCAAGAGCGCTAATTCTAGCACTAGACCTCCTCTGTAACTCTAAACTGTAAAATGTAATCTGTAAAAAAAATTAAAGCATCGCCTATGGAGATTTTTAAGTACTGAAATTTCGCACCATTCCACGAGTGTGCTTGATTTTAAAGCGTGACATGTTAGGTATCTATTTACTTTGCGTAACATCATCTTTCACATTATACCAAAAAATCGGGTTATCTTTAGTGTTTTTTTTTTAAACCAAGAATGTTTAAAAAAAAAATTTGTTTGAAAAATTGCTGCGCAAATAACATGTTACATAAAAAGTTGCAATGACCACCATTATATATAATGTTTGGGAGTTCTGAGTAATTTTCTAGCAAAAAAAATGATGATTATTACATGTAGGAGAGAAGTGTCAGAATTGGCCTGGGTGGCAAGGGGTTAATTACATAAGTATCATGCAAATAATTATAACATATTGTTTTTCTAAGGTAGTTTACTATATTTTCAAAAACTGTACTCAAGCAGGTGGCTTAACGGAGAAATTACTGAAGTTTGAAGTTATAACTCAAACCAGTAATTTCACAGTAAATACAGTGCCTTGCAAAAGTATCCCCCCCCCCCCCTGGCTTTTTACCTATTTTGTTACATTACAGCCTTTAATTCAATTTTTGTTTTTTTAATCTGAATTATATGTGATGGATCAGAACACAATAATCTAAGTTGGTGATGTAAAATTAGAAAAATATATACATAAAACAATTTTTCAGAGATAAAAGACTGATAATTGTCATGTGCGTATGTATTCACCCCCTTTGTTATGATGCCCATAAAAAGCTCTGGTGCAACCAATTACCTTCAGAAGTCACATAATTAGTGAAATGATGTTCACCTGTGTACAATCTAAGTGTCACATGATCTGTCATTACATACACACACCTTTTTGAAAGGCACCAGTGGTTGCAACATCTAAGCAAGAGGCACCACTAACCAAACACTGCCATGAAGACCAAGGAACTCTCCAAACAAGTAAGGGACAATGTTGTTGAGAAGTACAAGTCAGGGTTAGGTTATAAAAAATGTCCACATCTTTGATGATCCCTAGGAGCACCAGTGAATCTATCATAACCAAATGGAAAAAACATGGCACAACAGCAAATCTGCC
Source organism: Lithobates septentrionalis (assembly GCA_037952835.1). Taxonomy (NCBI): domain Eukaryota; kingdom Metazoa; phylum Chordata; class Amphibia; order Anura; family Ranidae; genus Lithobates; species Lithobates septentrionalis. The sequence goes on from JBBDGP010001294.1 coordinate 502,606, forward strand.
AAGAGACGGCCGCACACCAAAACTCACAGGCCGGGCAAGGAGGGCATTAATCAGAGAGGCAGCACAGAGACCTAAGGTAACCCTGGAGGAGCTGCAGAGTTCCACAGCAGAGACTGGAGTATCTGTACATAGGACGACAATAAGCCGTACGTTCGATAGAGTTGGGCTTTATGGCAGAGTGGCCAGAAGAAAGCCATTACTTTCAGCAAAAAATAAAATGTCTCGTTTTCAGTTTGCGAAAAGGCGTGGAGACTCCCCAAAAGTATGGAGGAAGGTGCTCTGGTCTGATGAGACTAAAATTTTACTTTTTGGCCATCAAAGAAAGCGCTGTCTGGCGCAAGCCCAACACATCACATCACCCTAAGAACACCATCCCCACAATGAAACATGGTGGTGGCAGCATCATGCTGTGGGGATGTTTTTCAGCAGTCAGGACTGAGAAACTGGTTAGAGTTGAGGGAAACATGGATGGTGCTAAATACAGGGATATTCTTGATCAAAACCTGTACCACTTTGTGTGTGATTTGAGGCTAGGACGGAGGTTCAAAAGAATATAAAAACACTGCGCTCTAGTACAACTGATAAAATATGTGTGAACCAGCAGCTGCATACATTGTGACAAACAATAAATGGTAAATGGGAAAAAATGCAGCGCTAAAGAATGTGAAAAATAAAGATATGGTGGAACTGTTAAGGGGGGGTAATGTGCTTGTCAGTGAAACATGTTCAAAAAACCATAAGTGAAGTATAATGAACAACCACTATATGAAATGTCCACATACAGCAGATTAAAATGCTCGAGAAAATGAAATGTCCACATACAGCAGATGGATAATTCCAAATTCAAATATATAAGGGAAACTGGCATAAGCAAGTGAAAGTGATGTGAGTCTTAAAAAACAATATGCAAATAAAAAATAAAAAGCTTCTGCATAGTGCAGGTAAACCAGGGATTTTTATTTCTAAAAATACCATACACAAAATCAATAAAAGTGATCACTGTTAAGTCACTTCCTGATCACGTGGTGTGAGAAGGCGGTGTCACGGCTCCCTGTCCCAATCATCAGAAAGCATGAGGTACATAGAATGGGAGAGGGCAGTCCTGGAAACCGGATCTCACTGGCATAAGTCCCGGGATTTTTATTTCTAAAAATACCATACACAAAATCGATAAAAGTGATCACTGTTAAAATAAACAAAGGCAGCGTAAGGAAGGGGAGATCGCCCGACGTGTTTCGACCAAGAGGGTCTTCAACAGGGGCATGAGCTTCCCCCTCCACGCTGCTCCTATATATAAATATCTTATCTAACAAGGTAACTCCTACAACCAATTACAATAGAGCTAATGAGGTCGGGTAATCCGGAACTAGATCTAGTTAACATCTAGACCAATCGGATTCTTAAATAAAATAACCTGTGAGTGTGGGATCCAATAGCGCAGTCTGACAGTGAGACTCCCGCCCGGAAACGACACCACCGCATGTCAAACAATAGTGAACCGTCCGGCGGGAAAAAGCCCGCCAGACGTCACTTCCTGATCACGTGGTGTGAGAAGGCGGTGTCACGGCTCCCTGTCCGAATCATCAGAAACCATGAGGTACATAGGATGGGAGAGGGCAGTCCCGGAAACCGGATCTCACTGGCATAAGTCCCGATCATGTGATCGGACCAGGTGCTGTCACGTGGCTATAAGGAATAAAGACCATCAGTGTACTGATTAACAATATCAACATGAGACACTAGATGTCAGCACCAAGGTAAATTAGTGCTTGCAAATTATAATAAACAATGGGCAAACAATAAATGTTGTTAGGCAATATTAAGCAGCGTTAGTCAAATCGGACACTAGATGTCCAAAGTGGGTCCAGATTAGTACTTTCAGGATATACATTGCAATGAAAAGAAATAAATATTGAAATAGAAAAATATGTAAACATGGCTGATAGGGTGATATGTTGAAAGAACAATAACCAATCTACGGAAATATTAAAACAATAAATTGAGCAATAAAAACATTGAGCTACATTAATTGTGTAAAGGAGAAGACAAATAAATGAAAAATGATAATAATAATAAAAATAATAATGGGACAGCGAAAAAGCAAAAAAGGCCCCCATAGCCTTGAAGGGACATATAGGAAAGGAAAACAAAAATAGAAAAATCATGTGTAAATGATAAATGACTACTAAGATGTATTGATGAACGAGTTGAGGTCCCACTCCACGTTCATCCCAAATGGGAAGTAGGACCTCAACTCATAGATCCAGTAAGTTTCAAGCGTGATACGCCTCGTAATCGCGATTCGCCCCTCCAATGTGGGATAAATCTATCTATGACCTCAAAGAGGGTACCTGAAGGATCCCTATTATGGTGTTGTAAATAGTGTCTCAGTACCGTGTGTTTGCTCTTTCCCCCTTTAATACCGGTAATATGCTCATTGACACGAATAGAGAAGGTCCTGATGGTACGACCGGCGTATTGTTTATGACAGGGACATGTTATCAAATAAACAATGTATTGAGAAGCACATGTGGCAAACTCCTTCATATGATATACACGAGACGTTACTGTTGATGTAAAGGTTAATATATTTTGTCTGCCAGCACTGTTGTGGTGGCATACGTTGCACTTACGGCAAGGGTAAAAACCCTTGCAGTCTTGAAAGAAAGATATCTTTTTGGGTGGATCGATCATATTAGGGGCAATCTGCCCCTGAATGGATTGTGCACCCCTAAAGATAACTGAGGCTCGTTCGGGAAGAGCAGGGCCCAATAACCTATCATTCAGAAGTACCTTCCAATGTTTCTTGAAAATGTTTTTGACCTGTTTAGACTGTATAGAGTGAGTGGTGGTGAAGGCCCACTTAAATCTAGAGTCTGAAGTATTTTTAGGACGCTCCATTAATGTAGCAGTTCTCTCTACAGCCAAAACTGCATTGATCTCCTCATCTAAGTGGTCTGATCCATAACCCTTTTCAAGGAATCTTTTCTTGAGCAACTGTGATTGGACTAGAAAATCTGATGTTCTACTACAGTTGCGGCGTAGCCTAAGGAATTGGCCACGTGGAATTGCTTTAAGCCATTGTTCTTGATGGCAACTCTCGACCGGAATGTACCCATTCCGGTCGGTGGGCTTGAAATAGGTTTTAAATTCAAAGTGGTCCTCTATGGCCATAATCTCTAAGTCGAGAAAATGAACATGAGAGGAACTGGCCACATAGCTTAGGGAGATACCCCTATCGTTGGAGTTTAAGATGGTCATATAATCATCTAGGGATTTGAGGTCTCCATCCCATAGGAGGAGGATGTCGTCTATGTACCTGGCCCAGAGAACTAACTCCGGCCTCCGGTCAACATGGACGACATCCTCCTCCCACTGTGCCATAAAAAGATTGGCGAGGCTGGGCGCGAATTTGGCGCCCATAGCCACGCCTCTCTTCTGTAGGTAAAACTGATTCTGAAACCAGAAGTAGTTGTGCCGAGTGGCAAACCGCAACAGTTTCATGATAAAATTACGCTGTAGGAGGGGAAGTTGGGAATCCCTAGATAGAAAACTCTCGACAGCATCAAACCCAAGCCGATGGGGTATGCACATATATAGTGCTGCCACATTGGCTGTGGCAAGGAGCATCCCTTTTTTGAATGGCGTGGATTCTAAAAGTTTAATAGTGTCCCTCATATCCTTTAAATAAGAGGGGGTAGATCGAACCAATGGTTGTAAATAGTGGTCCACATATTTACCAATGCGGGCTGTGACCGAGTCAATCCCGCTGACTATGGGTCGGCCAGGGGGATTGACTGGGTCCTTGTGGACCTTGGGGAGATAATAAATTGTAGGGATACGAGGAGCAAGGGGGACCGAAAAACTTTTTTCTTTTTTGTTTAGAATCCCCAAAGAAAAACCCTCATTAACAAGGTGTAACAACTCTTTTTTATAAGCAGTGGTGGGGTCATTAGGAATGACACTATAGGTATCAGTATCACTCAGTAGTCTGTCCATTTCCTTAAGATAATTGGCTTTATCTAAAACCACGATCCCACCCCCTTTATCCACGGGGCGGATCATAAGATTTTTCCTTTCGCACAACATTTCAAGTCCCTTTTTGACATCGGGTTTAATATACACTCTTTTTTTATTGAGGGACAATTTTTCAAGGTCTTCCAGCACGAGATTTTTAAACACTTGTACTGAGGGGGCCAAGGACCCGGGGGGGTTGAATAAGGAGGGATTGCATGATCCCGAATGCAAGACAGTCCTCGATTCGGACGTGGTAGCCGAAATTCTGGGAGTAATATTCTCCATCTGGGGAGGTAAGGTAGTTTGGGCCAAGAAGTGTCTCTGGACACTAAGTTTTCGCGTGTATTTAAGAACATCAATAAAGGTGGAGAACCTATTAAGGGGTCTGGGGGGGACGATCTTCAGTCCTTTATCAAGGACTGTTTGTTCTGCCTTGGTCAAAGTACAGGAACTGAGGTTAAAAATGCCTGTATTCCCTAGGTCCTTTTCCTTTTGGCCTTGGACCCTCCACCCCCCTCTGGTCCCTCTTTTCCTTCTGAATTTCTTGGGTGCCCTTCCACAGGTCTCTGAAAACCCGAAGGTTGGGTGGGACCCGAGTAATTGGAATTGGGGTAATAAGATGTTCTATTATAGAGACCCACATCCCCATCATAATGTGAATATGGATCTGAACAATTACCATAAAGATCATTATCGTAGAGTGGAGCAAAACGGTTATTAGTATGAACCGGAGTATGGTAACCATAATCCGGATCATACTGCGATCTTTGACCATTGGGTCCATAGTTTCCATTTGGAGGAGGGCCTCTGGAATGATGCCTGTATTGAGAATCTACTGGTGGATTATTATATCTTTCTCTCCCTCTGGGTCCAACACCTCCTCGCATGCGCGGGGTGATGGGAAGAAGAGGAGGGGGGAAGGTCCCTTGGAGGTTGAGAGGGTAGCGATCTGAGTCCTGGTCTATTGGACCCGGAACGCTTATGTCCTTGTACCTGGGGAGGTTCATAAATTAATCTCCTATTTTGATGTACTACTACAGGAATGGAGGTATCTCCAGAGGGAGGATCACTGTTGGCAGAGGGAATATTCAAATTCTTTTTCTGCCAACCGTATACCAAATTAGAAGTGTAATCGGTGAAGTCCCTATTATATTCTTTTTGTTTTTTGTTCCTTTGTTCTTTTTCTTCTCTTTCGAGAATACTTTTCAAATTGGTGGACAATGAAATATACTCCGCTGTACTCTTGTATGGCATCAACTTGTCTCGAAGATCTTTAATTTCTGAATCTATAAGAGACAACTTGACACTTTTCTTGTCCACTAAGAACTGTAAAAGTTTTAACCCGGTTACAAGCACTAATTTACCGTGGTGCTGACATCTAGTGTCTGATGTTGATATTGTTAATCAGTACACTGATGGTCTTTATTCCTTATAGCCACGTGACAGCACCTGGTCCGATCACATGATCGGGACTTATGCCAGTGAGATCCGGTTTCCAGGACTGCCCTCTCCCATTCTATGTACCTCATGCTTTCTGATGATTGGGACAGGGAGCCGTGACACCGCCTTCTCACACCACGTGATCAGGAAGTGACTTAACAGTGATCACTTTTATTGATTTTGTGTATGGTATTTTTAGAAATAAAAATCCCTGGTTTACCTGCACTATGCAGAAGCTTTTTATTTTTTATTTGCATATTACCCCGATGAGAGAAATTGCTTTCCAGTAGCCTACTTCCATCACGAGGTCTGGATCAAGTTTGCCCTCGGTTCCTCCTCGGTCTACATTTGCGAGGTCCATTGGTTGATATCCAGCTGGCTGCCCTTCCGGATGTTCCTTCATCTCATCAGGGAGGTCGAGGAGTGAGACAGAGGTTCCATTGCTCCGGATATCGATCCTAGCCCAGGTTGGGCTTCATGCCTCATTGACTCCATGTCAAACGACAGTGGAGTCCACGTCATCTGGTAAGAGTATCCACCCTTCCTTACTTCCTGATGTTTTTACTTTGACGTCCCATACCTTGATGTTGTCTTGCAGCTACGGAAGTTCTGTACCTTGTTGTTGATTCACAGTCACGGATCCACACCGTGTATCATTGATTTTGTTTTTTCAAGACTCACATCACTTTCACTTGCTTATGCCAGTTTCCCTTATATATTTGAGTTTGGAATTATCCATCTGCTGTATGTGGACATTTCATTTTCTCGAGCATTTCAATCTGCTGTATGTGGACATTTCATATAGTGGTTGTTCATTATAGGACGGAGGTTCACCTTCCAGCAGGACAATGACCCCAAACACACTGCTAAAGCAACACTTGGATGGTTTATGGGGAACATGTAAATGTGTTGGAATGGCCTAGTCAAAGTCCAAACCTCGATCCAATAGAAAATCTGTGGTCAGACCTAAAGATTGCTGTTCACAAGCGCAAACCATTCAACTTGAAGGAGCTGGAGCAGTTTTGCAAGGAGGAATGGGCAAAAATCCCAGTGGTAAGATGTGCCAAACTCATAGAGACTTATCCAAAGTGACTTGGAGCAGTGTTAGCCACAAAAGGTGGCTCTACAAAGTATTGACTTTAAGGGGTGAATAGTTATGCACATTGACTTTTTCTGTTATTTTGTCCTATTTGTTGTTTACTTCACAATAAAAAAATAAAAAATCTTCAAAGCTGTGGTCATGTTCTATAAATTAAGTTTTGCAAATCCTCAAACAATCCATGTTAATTCCAGGTTGTAAGGCAACAAAACATGAAAAATGCCAAGGGGGTGAATACTTTTGCAAGGCACTGTAGATAAATAATAACTTACTGTGTAACATATAGCATATAAATATATGATTTAGCTTGATTATAACAGTACCTTTTCAACAGCAGCAGATTCTCATTCTCCGTCTTAACTGTGTGAGAAAAACATGGGATTGTGGGTAAATCTTTGATTTGAGACACATGCCCCTTCTCTGACACTGCAGTGAGAGGCGTGCCTCCACTGCAGCATTTTTATTGAACAGCTGGGGCTAATGGTACTTTACCATTGGTCCAAGCTGTCCATTGAGCTCAGTGCTTCTAACAAGAAGTGAGGAGAGGTAATGTGAGCTCATCCTCTAAGCCTGCTGCAAACAGAGTGTGCCAGCCTGTATTTAAACTTGCCACTCTGTATGTAGCTTCTGACAGGCTGCGTAAGGAGCCCCGTATCGCCGGAATCATAGGTCGTAGGAGCCCCATTTTTACCAGTTGTGGGGTAGGACTTAGGCTACCTATCTCTCACTTTTGTGGTCTCTGTGATCTCAGGTCGCTGAGCTACGTCCCTCGAAGCTCAATTTTTTCCTTTTAATCCTCATGGAAGGTGAGGCTCTGCCTCCACCTACCTCCCCTGACTGCATATTTCTCGAGTGGATAGGGATTAGAACACCTGTCAGGTTTAAATTGCTGTCTGTGCCCCTGCTAGGGAGATTCACCCTCTCTATTAGTCCTGTTTGCCATTGTCAACAAAAGTGAATGTAAAAGGAAATCCCACATTTTTGGGTTGTCCCCAAAACAGAAATAGTGGGGTTACCTTCCAAAGGTGACACTGTTTCTTGCGACCTGGTGACAACCAGACATTTCAGTACTCTAGAGGGATTTTCTCTCACTTCCTGTTTTGGCAATGAGACAGGAAGTGAAGGAAAATCTCCCCAGTCTGACACAGATTGCAAAACGAAACCTTACAGGGGTGATAACCCTCCTATACTCTAATCTAACATGAAAAAAGAAAATGTTTAGCCTTTAGTTCTATTTTAAGGCTTTTTACTCTTTTAAATATTTGAGTATGTTAATATGTGTATTAATAAAATAGTAGAAGCCAACTAATGCTTTAGATGCAATATGTAACCCTTTTGCTGCACCCCACTTTTGACCTCAAGTGGCCTGACCATTTTTAAAATGTTTCACTTTTTTAAATAGTAAAAGTTTATTAAACATTTTTAGGTACAAAATACAAAAGAGATATCAATTGGAGTGTACTACAGGACATAATAAAAATAAAGCAGTCACTAAAAGGAGACATTATTAACCACGTAAGCCAGGGCAAGCCAAGTATTGCAAGGCGATCTCTAAGCGGGACATGGGGTTGACCTGAAAAATGGGTGAGTAAGGTTGAATATTCAGACTATTCTGTATATCAGGAGAGGGGTTATAGTAAGAAATAGGATAAAGAAAGATAATAAAGCAGATAGATGGCATGCATAAAAAGGGAAAAGAGAGGGGTAAGGGAGGGTAAAAGAAGGCAGAATAGATCATGGTAGGAGTAGCCTCCAAGCTCAGTCCATCGAGTAATAAGATTCCAGTGTCCAAACCCAAAAAGAAAAAAGTTTTTTCCCACCCATGTAATTCTGACACTATCCATTGCTGCCTCAACCATTATTTAACCAGTTCCTGACTCCATGTCTACTAATCCAGTCCAGTCTGCCTCTATACCTGCTGATCTGACCAAATTTGCCTCCATGCCTGTTAATCCAGTCCAATCTGTCTATATGCATGCTGATCTGGACCAGTCCACCTCCATGTCTGCTGATCTGGCCCAGTCCACCTCCATGCCTTCTGATCTGGCCCAGCCCACCTCCATGCCATCTGATCTGGTCAAGTCTACCTCCATGCCCTCTGATCCGGCCCAGTCCCCCTCCATGTCTCCTGATCTGGCCCAGTCCACCTCCATGCCTTGTAAGTCGGCCCAGTCCCCCTTCATGCCTTCTGATCCAGTCCAGTACTCCTACTGATTCAGCCCAATCTGCCTAGATGACTGCTGATTCAGCCCAGTCCACCCCAATACCTGCTGATTCAGTTCAGTCTGTCCCCATGCCTACTGATCCAGTCCAGCCTGCCTTAATGCCTGATTACCCAGTCCAGTCTGCCTCCACACTAGTTGCTCTGGTCCAGCCTGCTTCAATTCCTCTTGCTCCAGTCCAGGCAATGTCAATCATGCCTGCCAAGTCCATGCCCACTACTCTAGTCTTGCCTTCCACTGCAGCAACTATGGGTCAGACTACTTCTAACTCGGCCTTAGCTCTGACTTGCCCTTTCATAATAAGGAACTCTAAATACTCTAGACTTACTCTACCAGAATTACATTTGCTCAAGCCTGTCTAAGAAGTTCTAACCTTCCCTGGGACAGACTGACTCATTTGGCCTAGTGGGGTCCTCGACCAATTTTCTCAAAGCCACTATGCATTAAGCCCATATTACAGTCTCTTAGTATGACTTATCTTTGACCTGATACCCAGTTTATTTTTGTTGATATGCCTTCTGCTATCCAGTCTGATGCCGCTGATTCCCAACCTTCAGTCCAGTTTGACTTCATTGATCCTCTGCCTGACTTCACTGATCCTCTGTTAGCTGCCAAGCCTGCCGCTGGCAGTCTCATTCCTACTGCTCAGCCTGATGTTTCCATGCTTGCTGCCCAGCCTATTAATCCGGTGCTCACTGCCCAGCCCACCTATAATGGTGTGCTGGCTGATGTCCAGCCTGCCTTTGGTGGTCCACTGCCCAATGTTCAGCCTGCCTATAATGGTCTTGTGCCCATTGCCCAGCCAGTCTTTGATACCAGGGGTAGAATCTCATCAGCTGATCTAATTGTCTTCATGTCCATTGCATGTCTGACATGGGTTCCTGGTTTGGTCCTATAAGCTTCCTATTGTTGTCTGTCCTGAGTTCCTTTTGAAGCCATTTGCTTCTGCTGCACCAAGGCCTGATGGTCCAGATACCCACTTTGAATGTGACAGCTGCACTGACTATTACAGCCCCAGTAGTAGGGGTCTTTTGGGGATAGGTAGAGTTCCATTTGAACCTTGCCCTGGGCAATCAATCCCTTGGTTAGACCTGTGTGTCTGTTAAAATGCACAGCAGTTTCTAGCAATCTGGATGTGAAAGATCCAGTTGGGGGGGCACCCTGGGGTCAAGGTACCTATATAGGCCAAGGACTCTGGTGTTAGACCATTGCTGGGGCATTTTCTGCATTAGGGAATTGTAAATTCCAAGTGTTGTGTATCCTTAAGGATTTGACCTGGGGGGAACCCAGCCAGGTTTTGGACCTCAGCAGCAAGGCACCCAGCAAGTTTTCAGATTGGCGGGGGACATAGCTACTCACCAGACCCAGGAGACATGCCATCCAGTGAGTTGAAGGACTCTAGCCTGAGAAGAGAGTTTCCAGACACCAGTGATGGGAGACCTTTTTGGACTTATCTGGTGCTTACACAGACTTTTGGGTTTAAGGCAAAATGGAAGTTTCAGAGGCCTCTCTTCAAGGGGAGGGGGGCTGACAGGGCTCATGTCAGGAACGTGTATCACCTACTGGTGACACTTTTGTTCCCAGAGCAGATCTGGGGTGCAGTTCTAGTGGCTACCAGTGGGTGTCTCCCAGCAGCCGCTTATTTTATTATTTAGGTTCCATCTGCTACTGACTGCTGAAAAGGTATATAACCCCTCCCTTAATTGATGATAACTATGCCTCAGTGTTCTGCCTGTGAGCTGTGTCCCTGCCTGATCATGTATCCTCTACCTTGTATCCTGTGACCTGCTTCCAGTACCCTGCATTTAGTATCCTGTATCTTGTGTTCAGTACTCTGTACCCTGCTCTGCTCCCCTTGTTCCCAGTCCTGATCCTGCCCTATTCATGTGAGCTCCCTACATGTTTATAGATAGCATTTGTTAGTTAGGTTGTTATTCTGGGTTTGCTGCACTGTGGTGGTTATTTCTCACTTTAACATGTTTATGGTTTGTTGGTGTTGGAAAGGTTTCATTTATAAAAATAAACTTTATTTAATCATACTTGGTCTGGCTCCTGATTCTGTGAGGTGTAGCCCACTGATCTGGTCATAGTTGCTGGATACCCACATTTGGTATCATAAACCCTTGAAATGTAGCAGGCTAGCTGTCAGGAAATCCCAACTCAGGTGATCAAATGCTTTCTTAGCATCAATAGACAAGAGACACATAAGGGCTGATTGTGTTTGATTTCATATTCGCTGAGAAAGATTGTATGGATTGTGTTATCACGAGCCTCTCGAAAGGGGACAAAGCCCACTTGCCCTCTGTGGTTCAAGGAGGGAAAATAAGGCTGAAGTCTATTATTAATGAGTTTAATGAACTCCTTGGGGTCTACATTTATTAAAGATATTGGATGTTAACTAGGGCAAATGGTGACATCTTTCACGTTCCTGTGTTGGAGAGCAACAAATGTCCAATAAATCACTAAAGGTAGTTTCAGGTATAGGTGAGAGGATATCCGTAGATTATTTGTAGAATTTGTCTGCAAAGTCATTCAGGCTTGTTTGTCTGCAAAGTCATTCAGGCTTGTCAGCCACCGATCACAGCTATTCAGGTATTAGGGGACCCTTCTGCCATAACTTCAGGATTGCTGAAGTAACCATGAGCTTATAGCAGAATGAAATGCAGAGAACGTGAGACTTATTAAGCTGGCCTACTGGACGTGGTCCTAATACAGTGTAAGCTATACACCCCTGCCAGGAAAAGATTAATATTTGAATAAGGTTGCTGCACTATTGAAAATACCAACCTTTAGCGTGTGTGTGTGTGTGAACTTATATCTACTGTATATTATGTCTTAATCTACTTTATGTTCCCTTTGTGGCGCTAGAAGGCATACACATGTTTGTGGGGTGAGGTGAGGTAAAATGTTGTATAGCTAACTATGTCATGCAAGGCTAGACCATTACTGATTTCAATTTAGGACATGAGGGAAGGCAAGCAATTTATGCATTATTCTTGAAGTAACATCCATCTAAAAATCTTACATTACTGTCTGTAACATCTAAATAGCTCACTCTACAGTTTTGAGTGTTACATAATTCACTATTTGCTGGAAAGGCTAATTTAACATTTAAAATGTATTGCTGGTGGTTGCTACATAGTAAATGGTAAAATCAGTTAAGTTCCAAGCTGTCTTTAAAGGGGTTGTAAACCTTCGTGTTTTTTCACCTTAATGCATCCTATGCATTAAGGTGAAAAAACACCTAGCAGTGACCGGCCCCCCAGCCCCCCCGTTTTACTTAACAGAGCCCTGGAACGTGACCCGGCAGGGACGCGCTGTCTCTCTGCCTGGGGTTCTCTGCTCTTGATTGGATAGATTGATAGCAGCGCAGCCATTGGCTCCCGCTGCTGTCAATCAAACCCAATGACGTGGGCGCCGCGGGGGTGGGGCCGAGCCATACATTCGGCAGCTATGGACCCTGAATGCTGGACTCAGGAGCACGCCCGCAAGGTAACCCCCTCGGGAAAGCACTTCTCCTAGGGGGTTTTCTGATGTGGGGAGGAGCCGCGAGAGCCGCCAGGGGGACCCCAGAAGATGAGTTTTGGGGCCACTCTGTGCAAAACGAGCTGCACAATGGAGGTAAGTATGATATGTTTGTTATTTAAAAAAAAAAACCCCTTACAATCACTTAAATGGCGGCACAAACCTCAAGGTTCCAAACAATTCATAAGCAATATAGAAAAGAAAATATATTTATGGGAATTGAACGTGTGAAACTGCCAACATCCTAAATATAGAAAAAGAAATTATGCAGAAAATGGAATAGGGGCAGCCCCCTTGGACTTTCACGCAGAAATAGGAGAAGAAAGGTAGATAAAACTCACTTTATTTGAGTATACAATATGATAAAATTTGTAAACATAGCCATAGACAGTAATGTTAAAATATACAAAGTATACCAATGAACCAAATTATACATATATATGTCCAACCCAAGGCAAATAATCTAGGTACTAGCAGAGTCAAGCTGAGGTCAATCCGCAAAGTTTTATAGCATGTAACCCAACATGTTTCGGAAATTATTGGTATATATTATCCTTCATCAGGGGAGATTTACATTTGGGTGACTTTATCTTTATCTCAAATATAGATATAGTTACATAGTAGTCACACTGCAATGCATGAACATGAACTCAACAGATAATTTTACATAGTAAGCTGTATAGTGCTTGGCTTTACAGTACTTACATGGAAGGTTCACTGGGTGGACATAAAGGAAGACTAATAATAAAAACAATATGAAAAGTCCATGTTAGCTGAGAGAGTCTGCGTGGAAACATAGGTGAACAGGCGTGTATCCCTGGATAAGCTGTAGGCTCACATCCACAAGAAATGCTCTGGTGGCTGCACCAGCAGAAAAGTAATAGTGTCTAAAAGCCAGAGAAAAACAAAATAGGGTTAGTAAATATTTTAAAGTTGGTGCACTGACACAAACAGTGTACTGTGGTAGCAGAGCAAAGGCACAAATTGCCAGGAATTGCCTGTGTTGTAGAGTAAATTACCATTTACTGCATTGGTGAGGGTGCACACATCACAGCGGCCATGCTCAAGCCGAGACATGCCAGCTGTGTGTGAGCACTATAAGTAGGAGGTAACCTGATGAGAGCCAATCCTCAAAAGGGGTGGTGCTGAATATCCAGTGCCAATCGCTGCATGAAATGCAGCTGAAGCCAGATACAGGGCGGTTCTCTGATGTGGGGCGCGCGGCGTAGCGCTGCCCCTAGGGGCGGGATGATGTCATGCGCCGACACTGGCGAAGAAAGATCCCCTCCATCGGAGACATGGCAGGGACATGTAGGAGCTCCTCCCTGCACACAAGGCCAGATATGGAAACAGGGAGGGTTCCCCTGTCATCCATCGGCCATGGGCAGGAGGAGCCTACCCGCCGGGCGGTGTGAGAACAGGGCAGCCCAGGGAGCACATTATGCACCACCCAGTGGACCAAGAGGACAATGGCAGCCAACATGCAGCAATTGGTGCCGAATATTCAGCCTAGCCTTAGTGCAAATAAAAAATTATCACAGACTGTACTGAACTGTGTTGCTGTTAATTAATCGCGTTAATGAATTGAATGAAATTTAGTGTAAGTACCTAAATTTGAATTGAAATCACCTTTATATCAGCACAGGTAAACTGGAAAGGGTTGGACAGATCTGCCAGCTAACCAGGTATGTTGCGTGCAGATGTGCTGACAAGAAACATGTTGATTGGAGGTGAGTAAGCAAAGTAAGCAGACAGATGATTTCATTAGTGTTTTGCTGCTCTTTTACTGTCTAGTCAGCAGGCTGGGGGTGGAGAAAGGATACCACTGTATACTTTCTGCAGTCTATAACAGGGCCCAGGACAGAAAAGGGCCTGTCAGGGTCAGATGCGATGAGTTTTCCATTTGGGTAGACCAGTCCTTACCTGTATGCTTCCACTGTGAGGGTGCAAATCTACTGCCAGCATTTTCTTTCCCCATCATTGTGTGCAGGACTTCAGCAGAGTAATCTCCTTGCAACAGCTGCCTTAAAGCCGAAGGTTAGTAAAAAAACCCAAACAAAAAAAAACAACAGTACAAGGGTCACTATTTACTATTGATCTGATGTGTCTCCTGCACTGCTGGCTTCTGCATTCATTGAAATCTTCCTCCATCAATCCTGGCCCCTGTAATCTCTTGGTGCAGCATAGGTTAATAGAGCTGACAGACTTGTGACAGGCACTTATCATGAGTGCCTACTAAAGCCCATCCTTTCCTCCTACTTCCTCCATTCACAGAAGCTGTGCTATAGCTTCTATGAATGTAACCCAATCTATGAAAGAATAGAGTGGGCCTTTTCTTTACTCACCCATCCTCTATGAATGTAACAAGCCATTTCCCAAATATGGCCATTGCTCATTTTTAGGAAATGACATAAGCTGAATCATCAGCCCTTTTGCTTATATTTAGCTTTTGGCTGGGGAATTTTCTGACCAACAGCTAAATGGGGCACGGGATACAGTACTGTGCGGGAAGCTGTCACATATAGGACAGCTTCCCAGCGCAGGCATGGTCCACTCTGAGTACAGGCATACATCTGTATGCCAGAACAGAGTTGGTCTTAATTTACTGCATGTACCAGTAATATTACACTGGCATAAATGCTTGTCTGAATTAGGCTTAGGAGGTTCTTAAGGAAACTAACACCAGGAAACTGTAATTGAAACCCCGGATTGTTGATGAAAAGATTGATAATTATTGTTTTAATGATTTTATATAAAGTTTGCATAAAACTGTTAAAATACATTGATTTATAATTTTTGGTGTGTCCTTTACACTCTGATACTAAGTAATTGACTGTTACAGCCTAGCATTGTTATTAGTGAAGTTCTACTGTATATGTTTAATCTAGTTAAAGTAGTCTAGTTAAACCCAATCTCATTTAGTATGTTAATGTCACTTCAAAAGTTTGCATGTTCAAACCTGCATTTTTATTTATAATAATTCCTGGAGATTAGGCATGAAAGTTGTTGTTTAAAGGATATGTAAAGGTTCCTTTTTAAAAAAAAAAAAAAAAAAAGCAAACATGTCATACTTACCTCCTTTGTGCAGATGATTTTGTACAGAGTGGCCCCGATCCTCCTCTACTGGGGTCTCTCAGTGGAGCTCCTTGCTCCTCCTCTTCTCGAGTACCCCATTGGAAAGCCGCTCTCCCTCGGGGCACTCCCATGTCCTGCTGCTGAGTCCATTGACACAGACAGCAGGGCTCAGCCCCGGCTCCCGCATCATTGGATTTGATTGACAGCAGCCAATGGCTGCGCTGCTATCAATCTGTCCAGTCAGGACTTAAGACACCGGCTGGAGCTGGTGCGCTCGTCCCCATCGCTGGAAAGATCGGGTTCAGGTAAGTAAAGGGGGGATCCGGGCGGCTGCTGCATCATAGAAGGTTTTTCACCCTAATGCATATAATGCATCAAGGTGAAAAACATTGAGGAATTACAACCCCTAAATCATTGCCTGTTATGGAGTGACATTTGTATCCTAATTGTCACCCTATCACACACCCCGTTAAAACTACAAGCAACTGTGTCAACACATGTTGTGCAGGCATGTTCCACTGTTGTAGCTGTGTTGTCAAAAAGCCAACTCAGTGCAATGTTTTGCAGCTGATGCTGGAGTGAGGGCTTTGAGCGTTACAACGCTCTGAGTGGATGCTGAGGAGCAGTGATTTGTGGTAATTCAACATCTCAAATTTCATACTGGTGTACAAAGCTGATGTAACATGCGATTTACAGTCTGATGCACTGGAAGCACCTTTTAAATGTGAGTGTAATATTTGGAGATATTAGAAAAAAAGGTTGTGTTTTAAAAGATAAAGCACTATTGGCGTTCTTGTATTCATATTTACAAGGCTGACAAGAGGAATTGGTAGGAGAAGGAGAAAGATATCCTAACACTGTACCCCAGTATTTCCAGTCCTCTTGGGTAAGGCAAAAGCACTATTTGATCATATTTCTACATATGATCCATTATCCCGGGTAAAAACACACCCGGTGGAGGGATAGAGCAAAGAAGGCAGCATAAGTGATACACATACAGTGAATTGTCACCTGAAGAGCACTGATCATAAACATGTATCACAATGTATGACCTATAAGTATAATGCCCTGTACACACGGTCGGACATTGATCGGACATTCCGACAACAAAATCCTAGGATTTTTTCCGACGGATGTTGGCTCAAACTTGTCTTGCATACACACGGTCACACAAAGTTGTCGGAAAATCCGATCATTCTGAACGCGGTGACGTAAAACACGTACGTCGGGACTATAAACGGGGCAGTAGCCAATAGTTTTCATCTCTTTATTTATTCTGAGCATGCGTGGCACTTTGTGCGTCGGATTTGTGTACACACGATCGGAAACTCCGACAACGGATTTTGTTGTCGGAAAATTTTATAGCCTGCTCTCAAACTTTGTGTGTCGGAAAATCCGATGGAAAATGTGTGATGGAGCCTACACACGGTCGGAATTTCTGACAACAAGATCCTATCACACATTTTCCGTCGGAAAATCTGATCGTGTGTACGGGGCATAAGACAACACTTATGGACACGCCTTATTGATGGACTTTATTTTGGTGGACATTTAATTTAATATGTGATGTATACACTCATAGAGAACAGCTATAGGGTGTTAAGCAATACAGTGGCAGGATCTGCACCTATATATTTTTGAACATGATATATATATATATATACACACACACACAGAGTGTGTTTGGTTTTTTGGGAAGGTGAAGCGCGGTACTAATATTTTTTATTTATATATTGGATCACATAACTATGAGTATGTGGAAGGTGTGAGTGATTCCCCAGTTTATTTATATATATATTTTTGTAATATTAGAAAATGTATATAATTCCTAGCAGCGCGCAGTACCATAACGCCTTTCTGGTTTAACAAGGCTGCAGGAGATCAGCAGAGCTGGTACGCAAACAAGGGTGATAAAGGTGAAAACAGTATTTTATTTTAAAAAATGGTATAGTTGTATATGATACACAGTGAATTTGCTAAGTAAATGTAATTCAGTTAGTGTTTACATCTAATTTAAAGTGTAAATCTGGCGATAGATGGATTGTTTTTGCCCACTGAATAAACTGAAAAAAATGAACTGATTTCTCCATCCACACAAGCTGGGTGGATGGAGGAATCCTCCCTGCTGGGACATTGTATTCTGAGACCAGGACATTGTATACTGACTGCAGCCAATTGGTCAAGGGAAAATTTTCCAACATTCCTAATCTACAGAAGTTGATCCAACGATTGACTTCTTTTGAACAGGCATGGCCACACATGGTTTCAAGTTCAGTTGGTCCTTGCTGAACCAGCCAAATTTTGATCCATCTATGGATAGCTTAACTCCAACTTTGTTGAGAAAAAAACAAAACCCTCTGGGTGTTCTATGTACATTAAAAGGATATGAATAAACTTTGTAGCCCTACCTTTTCCAGTTCTGAAGAAAACCTGCTTGTTGCACTATATCCTTACAAGACCGATTCCTGAATTGAAGAGTCTGCAAGCATTATGATCAGCTGGTGTAATTTCATGCCCCGTACACACGATAGGATTTTCCAATGGAAATTGTTCTATGGGAACTTGTTGTTGGAAATTCCGACTGTGTGTAGGCTACTTCGGAATTTCCGTCACACAAAATTTGAGAACTGGTTCTCAAATTTTTTGAGAACAAAATCCATTGTCATAAATTCCGATCGTGTGTACACAATTCTGACGCACAAAATTCCACGCATGCTCGGAATCAAGCAGAAGAGCCGCACTGGCTATTGAACTTCATTTTTCTCGGCTCGTCGTACGTGTTGTAAGTCACCGTGTTCTTGGCGTTTGGAATTTCAGACCAACTTTGTGTGACCGTGTGTATTCAAGACAAGTTTGATCCAACATCCGTCGGAAAAAAAACATGGATTTTGTCGGAAAATCCTATCGTGTGTACAGGGCATTAGTGTTTAAAAGGATAAGTGCACCCTAATGCCGTGTACACACTATCGGACATTCCGACAACAAAATCCATGGATGTTAACTCAAACTTGTCTTGCATAAACACGGTCACACAAATCTTGTTGGAAATTCCAAACGTCAAGAACGCAGTGACGTACAACACGTACGACGAGCCGAGAAAAATGAAGTTCAATAGCCAATGCGGCTCTTCTGCTTGATTCCGAGCATGCGTGGAACTTTGTGCGTCGGAATTGTGTACACACGATCAGAATTTACAACAGATTTTGTTGTAAAAGCTGTAAAGAAGAAATCAGTATACCTTTTTTAGAGCCGTTTCGGACCCGATCCCACGCTGAGCTGTCAAGTTGCAGCTTTGCTGTGGAGGCCGGTGCAGAGGACATAGCCAAAAACGGAAGTCCCATAGTAAGTCTATGGGTGACGTCACTCCCCATTCATTTCATAGTCATTGTTGGCTGTGTCCTCTGCAAAACTTCTACCGTTGGAGACCGGATCGGCTTCAAAAAAGGTATGTATACTGATTTCTTCTTTATATGGCTAGATAGGTTAGGCTTATATTGTGGATGCCTGTAGATGTAGTGATTTTAGTGTTAGGATGGACTTATTCTATAATGAAGAAAGTTGCAGTGTCTTCATCCCTTTAGAAGTAGTAACCACTTTAAGGAGTATCTCGCCAAAAATGTAATTCCTGTTTCAAAGGATACCTAAAATTTTACATGCACCTAATGCAAATTAAAATGGATAGGTCATTGTTAATAACACTAAATTACAAAATGGCATGGGGCAACTTTATATGTTATATGTACTACAGTGTAAAAGTTTTACGCAGGTGTGAAAAAATGCTGTAAATTAAGAATGATTTCAGAAATAGAAGTGTTAAAAACGTATCTTTTATCAGTTAACAAAATGGAAAGTAAATGAACAGAAGAGGAATTAAAATCAAATCAATGCTTGGGGTGACCACCCTTTGCCTTCTAAACAGAATCAATTATTCTAGGTAAACTTGCACACAGTTTTTGAAGGAATTTGGCAGATAGGTTGTTCCAAACATCTTGGACAACTGACCACTAACATTTGAAGTTGCTTTCTGTTTCTTCATGTAATCCCAGACAGACTCAATGATGTTGAGATCAGGGTTCTGTGGGGGCCAAGCTAACACTTCGAGGACTCCTTTTTCTTCTTTACGCTGAAGATATTACTTAATGGCATTGGCTGTATGTTTGGGGTTGTTGTCCTGCTGCAGAATACATTTGGGCCAATCACACGCCCCCCTGATAGTATGGCATGATTGATAAGTATGGCCTATATTTTTCAGCATTGGGGAACACTGTTGATCCTGACCAAATCTCCAACTCCATTTGCAGAAATGCAGTCCCAAACTTGCAAAGAACCTCCACAATACTTCACTGTTGCCTGTAGATGCTCATTATTGTACCACTCTCCATTCCTTCAGCAAACCAACTGCCTACTGCTACAGCTAAATATTTCAAATTTTGACTCATCAGTCTAGAGAACCTAGCCAGACTTCTCCGGATCATTGATATGTCTACTCTGATGTTCAGCTTAGCCCAGATGATTATGGGCCAAATGGCTCAGCGGAAGAGGAAGAAGGCGAAAAAAGAAGGAGGTGATTGTGTCAAAGTGTCGCTTTCGCACCCTGTACCAGGAGTTATGCATGTACCTTCAGAAGTTTTTAGGCTATACAGTACTCCCATGAAAGTCTCACAATTTCATACCTTGCTGGAGATCCTAGGCCCTGCTTGATGCAATCCACCACCAATATGGGGGGTCCGGTGTCCTTAGAATAAAAACTGCTGGTAACTTTGCAGTAAGACCCCTTTCACACAGAGGCATTTTTCAGGCATCTCCCCTGCAATCCCAGTGTTAAAGCCAGAAAGCCAGGGCACTGTGCTGGCAGGACGTTAACCACTTACCCACTGGGCACTTAAACCCCCTTCCTAACCAGACCAATTTTCAGCTTTCGGTGCTCTCACACTTTGAATGACAATTACTCAGTCATGCAACACTGTACCCATATAACATTTTTGTCCTTTTTTTCGCACAAATAGAGCTTTCTTTTGGTGGTATTTAATCACCGCTTCTGTTATAAAATTTTGCAAATTAGTAATTTTTCTTCATAAATTTTGGCAAAATTTTGTACTGCTACATATCTTTGGTAAAAATAATCCAAATTGGTGTATATTATTTGGTCTTTGTGAAAGTTATAGAATCTACAAGCTATGGAGCCAATCACTGAAAATTGATCACACCTGATGAATTGACGACCTAGCTCATTTCTTGAGACCCTAACAAGCCAGGACAGTATAAATACCCCCCAAATGACCCATTTTTGGAAAGTAGACATTCAAAGGTATTGAGAAAGAGGCATGGTGAGTCTTTTGAAGTTGCAAATTTTTCCCACAATTCTTTGCAAAATCAAGATTTTTTTTCCTTTTTTTTCCACAAAATTGTTATATTAGCAGGTTATTTATCACACACAGCATATGCATACCACAAATTACACCCCGAAACACATTCTACTACTCCTCCTGAGTATGGCGATACCACATGTGTGAGACTTTTACACACCGTGGCCACATACAGAGGCCAACATGCAGGGAACACCGTCAGGCGTTCTTAGAGCATAGATTACACATATAATTTCTTGACTACCTCTTGCACTTTTGAAGGCCCTGGAGCACGAGGACAATGAAAACGCCCAAAAAATGATCCCATTATTGAAAGAAAACACCCCAAAGTATAATCTATGAGGCATATTGAGTCTTCTGAACATGTTATTTTTTTCTACAAGTTTTTGGAAAATGTGGAAAGAAAATGAAAATACATTTTTTTTACACAAAGTTGTCCTTTTATACAATATTTCTAACACATAGCATGTACATGGCAAAAATTACACTCCAAAACATTGTCTGCTACTCCTCCTGAGTACGGTGATATCACATGTGTGAGACTTTTACACAGCCTGGCCACATAGAGAGGCCCAACATGCAGAGAGCACCATCAGGCGTTCTAGGGGCATAAATGTCAAATCTAATTTGACTACCTATTATACTTTGAAGCACTGTAGTGGCATGGATGAGCCGTGAATGGGGATGGCTAAGCATGGTTGAGCCAAAAATGTGGATGGCTGGGTATGGCTGAGTATGGATGGGATGGCTGAGTATAGCTGGGTGGGTATGGCTGAGTGTGGATGGGATGGTTGGGTATTGCTGAGGATGTATGGATGAGTATTGCTGAGTATGGATGGATGGATGAGTATTGCTGAGTATGGCTGGATGGATGAGTATTGCTGAGTATGGATTGATGGATGAGTATTGCTGAGCATGGATGGATGGATGAGTATTGCTGAGCATGGATGAGTATGAATGGCTGAGCATGGATGGATGAATGAGTATTGCTGAGTATGGATGGATGAGTATTGCAGAGTATGTATGAGTATGGATGAGTATTGCTGAGCATGGACGAGTATGAATGTCTGAGCATGGATGGATGAGTATTGCCGAGGATGGATGGATGAGTATTGCTGAGGATGGATGGATGAGTATGCCGAGGATGGATGGATGTATGAGTATTGCCGAGGATGGATGGATGGATGAGTATTGCTGAGGATGGATGGATAAGTATTGCTGAGGATGGATGAGTAATGGTTGAGTAATGCTGAGGATGGATGAGTAATGGATGAGTAATGCTGAGGATGGATGAGTAATGCTGAGGATGTATGAGCTATGCTGAGGATGAATGAATAATGGATGAGTAATGCTGAGGATGGATGAGTAATGCTGAGGATGGATGAGTAATGGATGAGTAATGCTGAGGATGGATGAGTAATGCTGAGGATGGCTGATCATGGATGGATGGCTGGATGAGTGCTGGAATGTGCACAGAACAGCACTACACATCCAGCCCACAGCGCTGCAGCACTTGATCTCTCCCCTCTCTGTACAATCTGTACAGAGAGGGGAGAGAGGAACCCGACGTGACGCCGGTTTGTTTGCAAGTGATCGCTCTGTCATTTGACAGAGCGATCACGTGGTAAAGGATTGCTGTCAACGGCCATTTACCATGATCCGTGGTGTGCTTTGAGGACCAGACGGTCATGGAAATGGATATTCGTGCCCCAGGGGGAGCAAGATTCTGGGAGGACATCCATGGATGCCCTCCCAGAATAAGCCGACCGCGCTGCAGCCGTCTTTCGGCTATGGCTCGGTCAGCATGTGGTTAAAAAAAGTCCTGCAAGCAGCATCTTTGGAGGACGGTGTATACACCGCTCCTACACCGCCCTTGCCCATTGAAATGAATGGGCACTGCTGCTGGAGCACCTGCAAAGCGATTTGGCAGCGGCGCTACACAGGCACATTTAACCCGATATTCAGCCGCTAGCAGGGGTTAAAAGCGCCCTGCTTGCGGCTGAATAGTGCCGCTAAAACAACGGTAAAGCACCGCTAAAACTAGCAGCGTTTTACCATCAACACACGCCCCAGTATGAAAGCAGCCTTAGTCATTCCTATGTATTGTATACATTTATTCCTGTTTGTGAAAGGACACATAAGGACACATCACAGATTTCAGGATAAAATTGGGAAAGGCAGATGAACAGGTTTTATGTTTGTTTGTACTGTTCAAGCTACTGTGTAGTTGACATTTTCAAACACAAAATATTGTTCTATTATTTACAAGTTTACATGTTTGTAATGCAAATAGCAGTGCCTAGGTCTGCAACATGCATACAAAATGATGGAGTTGGTAAATGAAGAATCAAATTAATATTTTTTTGCAGGTTTTTGGCAACAGGGGAATCCTTATCCTTCCCTCACTTTTGTTTCTTATTGAGCAAAAGCATTATGCACAGTGTTTTACATGATAGATGTGATGCTATGGGGAGCCAGCTAAAAGATATAGCGATGGCAATGCCAACTAAGAAATGTAGCTGGAAGTTTGAGGAGAACAGACACTTTTCCCCACTGCATTAAAGCACTTGATGGCAAGAACATCCAAATGCAAATACCCCTAAAATGGGCTCCAGGGCATTCCAAAATTCTCAAATGGGAAGAACGGTAATGGATAATGGTTTACCGTTTCAAATGCTAGGCCATTACCTGACAACGGCGAGCCAATGGTAAATCTGATAGTGGTTGATGAGATATTTGCCCTCTCTACATCTGTAAAAAGGCCAAAAGAGGATTGGATTTGGGAAAGAAGATGTATAATTATCATTTGACTGGGGCTCATGATATTGTGCACATGGGAGTTGGATTGCTTTCCCCTGCCTCTGGAAGAATATTCAAAGTTCTTGAATATTTATTGGGTTCCAGCCAATCCCTGAAGTGGAAGTTTCCAGAAGGGGGCTGAGTGTGGATAAATAATTGTCTCTCTTTTTGTGTATAGCGCAAAAAATAAAAACCGCAGAGGTGATCAAATACCACCAAAAGAAAGGACATACATTTTATTTGGGTACAGCGTTGCATGACCGCGCAAATTGGCAGATAAAGTAACGCAGTGCTGTATCGCAAAAAATGGCCTGGTCATGAAGGGGGTAAATCTTTTGGAGCTGAAGTGGTTAAATGAGCTAGAAACAAAAAGGAAGTTTAAGCAATAGATGTGTTGTGTGACTCCCTACCCATATCCCTTAGCTTTTTTGAGATAAATATATGAGCATAAAAAAGCCAACCTGGTCTATAAACAAGGGCAAAGCAAAATTCACTTCTATCAGGAACCATAAATCAGACTGAGACAGAAGTAAAGTTAAATCACACTTGTTTAATAATAATAATAATAATAATAATAATAATAATAAGGTAAACAGAGTAAGCGTAGTCAAAAGAAGCCAGAGTTCAGTAACCGGATCGGGTAGTCAACCAAGCTAATGTCAGAGAGCCAGAGATAAATGTAGTAGCACACCAAGCAGGATCAGGAGTCTGAAGCAACGTCAGCCGAGCAAGTCTTCAACAGGAAAGCAGGAGAAAGTCTCTGTGATGTTGACAAAGGCGAAGGCAGAGATCAAGTGAGCTGAACGACTTTAAGTAGACAGGACTGATGAGCAGAATCAACAACAGCTGGGTAACTGTGGAGAGAGATGGGAGCTTGCAATTAGCCGATAGCTGAGCCAGCTCAGAGAAGGAAGGGCTGAGCCCAGCCCTGACAACTTCATAGAAAATTTCTCTCCCCTTCACACTTAGCATTGTGGGTGCAATGTGCTTAGGCAAGCAGCCCTAGTAGCACTGTCAACATTAGTGGTGCTGCTTTCATCTGATATACTGTAGAGACTTTGTACAAGTTTTGAAGACAGGAAATGCAGACAATAAGGTATTATAGCTGATTTTTTTGGAAGAGATGAGGAGATTAGGTCTTTTATGCATTAGGCCCTAAAGCAAACCACACATGCTCTTGTGGTATTTCCACCCCCTGCTGACAAGTGATTTCCTAAACTATATTAGCAATTAAAGGGCATTTGTAAAAATATGTATTTTCACTGTCATTGGTGTTGCCTTATCTCTTTGAGTTTACCTGATTTTTATTTTTTATACTTCTTAAAAGAGACATTTCTGGTTGTAAGGCCACTTTCCTGCCTAAGCATGGTGTTAATAACAGACAAACAATCTTTAAATCAGGAAGGCTGGCAACTCGGGTGCTCTTGAATAGAAGTACTTTATTAGTTATACGGGTACACGGGTACAGGCTATACAGCACATAGCCTGTATGCATGTACCCATGTAACTAATAAAGTACTTTTATCCAAGAGCATCTGAGTTGCCAGCCTTCCTGATTTAAGCAACGTATCTCTGGTGCCTGAACGTCCTGGCTAGAGCACCGTGAAACAGTTTGTGGACTTTTATATAGACATATGCAGAATGAAAAAATGTGTTTCATTTCACTTTGATTCGTTATTTACATAAATTTGTTTAGTTAAATTAGTTTCATTTATTTAATTCATTTTCGGGATTCAAATCAATTTTGAATAGTTTTCGAATTCGAAAAGTTTTCGAATCAATTTCGAACAGTTTTCGAATGCGAAAAGTTTTCGAATTCAAAAAGTTTTCGAATTCAAATAGTTTTCCAATTAGAATGAAAAAAGTATTTCCAAAAAGAATGAAATAGAATAGAAAATAAAGGAATAGAATAGAATTTTTTTTTTCTATTCTATTCCTTTATTTTCTATTCTATTTTATTCTATTTGGAAATTGGAAAAGCTATTGGAATTTGAAAAGTTTTCAAATTTGAAAACTATTCGAATTTGAAAACTATTCGAAAACTGTCCGGATTCGAAGTTCGTTATTTCGGATTCATTTAAATTCGGTACTATTCTAATTTGGAAATTCGGATATATTTGAATTTCCGAATAATGAAGATTCGTCCGAATTTTAATTGGAAACGAAACGGACCGTAAATGTCTACTTTTATATTAGCTGTGGAGCTGGGGTAACAATTTTTTTCTCTACTAAAACAATCTGCATGTATCATTTTGTTTTAAGAAGACATGAAAAGAAACTAAAGGCTTTGTAACATCTCAGCTCAAGGAGGAGGTAGGCCAACTTCCATGAGGTCCTTAAAGCGGAGGTCCGCCCACCGCTGCAAAAATGAAAAGCCAGCAGCTACACATACTGCAGCTGCTGGGTTTTAAGATTAGGACACTTACCTGTCCTGGAGTCCAATGATTTTGTTTCCATCAGCTGTCAGGTGCTGCCACTGCAATTGCAGGTAAGGGAACCAGTCAGTGTAGCATTACATTTCACGCCTGGAACCCTACTGCACATGTGCGAGGCACAGCTCCTCTCTCTTACTAGCCGGGCAGCAGTGAAGGAGGAGAGAGGAGGAGGGAGCTGAGCGGTGACATGAATGGCCGTTGCCATGGCTCCTCCTGGTAGTGGAGACAGGATACCTGTCAAAGACAGGTATCCGCTGCCCCCCCCCCGAAAGGTGCCAAATGTGGCACCAGAGGGGTGGGACAAATGAGCAGAAGTACCACTTTTGGGTGGAACTCCGCTTTAAGGTTTAGATTTACAACTTGATAGAGAAAATTATGACAAGTGATGACTTTTCTTTTTTTTGATGAGCCAGTGGGCTTAATTAAAAAAAAAAAAAAAAAAACTGATTCCTTTATTCACACAATCAAGGTGGAGAGAAGAAACCTCCCCCTGGGACATTTGACTCTGACAGAGGGATTTCCTGCTGTCAGAATACACTGATCAGTGGTTGAGCAAGTAAATGTTTCCAACAATCCCATTCAACAGAAGCCAATCTAACGATCAACTTATGTTGAATAAGCATGGCCACACATGGATCAAAATTCGCCTATTCCCTGCTGAACTGGCCAAATTTTGAACCATCAGTGGCTAGCTTAACTTTCCATCATGAGTTAGGTTTTGTAAGCTAAAAGACAGCTTTGAAAATATCATTTTACTATAAAAAATTAAAAAATATAAAATCTTTGTGAACTAAACGTAAATAGAAAACCCTTGGATCCTGTTGCATACTGTACCATAAAAAATGTGTACAGTTTCTGCAAATGCATTTAATATTTTTTAGAGCCATGCATTCTAAAGTTAATGTTTTAAGTGGAAGTAAACTCCCATGCATAATTTTTACCTGTAGGTACGCCTATAATAATGCTTACTTATAGGTACTGTAAATATCTCCTAAACGTGTATCGTTTAGGAGATATTTACTGTAAATGCAGCCAGTGATGTCCCCGGAATCACCGGCTTGCACGAGCGGTGGCGGTGCATGTGCAGAGCACACTCCAGCCCTCTCATCATACCATACAGGGTTAATGTTACTTTATGATATGTGACAAGGCTGAGGTTTTAGTGGAGGAGAGCAGTGCTGCTGGCTGGATGCATGAAAACAGATGTGTGAAAGAGGCTCCCCCTACCTTCCCTCCCCCCACACACACACTGCAAGATTGGACTTTATTTTTATTCCCTGGAATTGGGCTGTATTGTGGCACCACATCCTTTGCTGTTATTGCTCAAATTCATGAATATGTTAGAAATATACTGCAACTTTTTAGGTGCTAGAGATATATTCAACATACACATATATATTAAAAAGAATGATTTTGTGAAAATGCATCTATGTAGTACCTGAAAAGTCCCAGTATATGTAGTACCTGAAAAGTCCCAGTGTGGAAGATAGAACAATTGTGACTCACAGGAGAACAATGCAGTCTGCCATCCGTCCTGTTATCTTGCCTTGGGTGGAGCTCCGGTGACTGCTTTATGGGTAGCAATGATCTCTACTGTGTTGTTCTGCTTGCCCTGTCCTCCCCTGGGGGGGGGAGGGAGTCTCGGGTGTTGACACAAACGCAAGTCAGGTAGAGATCGAGTTTTCCCTTTCTGGACATTCCTCTGCATCTTCAAAACCCACTCCTCCCTTGTCTATGGACCCGAGGAGTGTCTTATCTAAGCAGTGATGATGTCCAGGCTCCAGGGGTGGCGCTCTCCTCCTCGCTCAGCCCTGTGACAGCTCAGTGTCCAATATGCACTAGTTGTCAGCGCTGACATTTCCCATCCTTCCTCCAGCTCCTCTCCTACTCAGGACTTAGAATTAGCTCCAAAAATTCAGCTTCTCTGGAGCCAATGAGAGAGGAAGGGTGTGGATTGAAGGCGGAAGCCCCCCATCAGCAATTAGCTGGTAGCGATACATCTCTTCTACTTACACACAGCCACAGCACCGCTGCACCCGGTAAGAGACTTTGGGCTATGGGCCCCAGATTCAGGGCTACAGCTTCAGTAGCCACCCACTAGTGACGCCACTGGTTCTAAGGTAAGTTTGACATAATGTGCTAGTATCCGATGCATACTAGTACATTATGGCTTTACCTTGCAGGTTGCAGGCTTTACCACAGCGGTTTACTACTGCTTTAATCACATAATCTTTACATTATAGATGTTCACTGGAAGTGGGGTTTTTTCAGATTGAGGTTCTCAATTAACAAATTTAATTCATTGTATTGATTTTAAGCATGCCTTATTTTTGCTTAAAGTGGACTTGAACTAAAAAAGATTTTGGGAACATTTAGAAATGTTATTGTGCCTAAACAGTTCCCTGAAAAATATACCCTTTGCTTAGAGTTCTCTTGAAAAATAGCAGAGCACCTCCTCTACTAATGCCAGGGCCACTGACAAGGCAGTACAGCCGGCCTTCCTTTACTGGGCCTGAGCAATGTCGGTTCAAATAGGGGGCTCAGGCACCTGCTGAGCAAGAGGGCCGGCTGTACTGTTTTATTGCAGACACCAATCCTCTTCTGTTTTCCACTGCAGCTCTGCCCGTTTCTCCTCCTCTCCCTCCCCCAGCTGCATTACAAGGGGATTAGTTCTAGCACATGCGCCCCTTCTAGCTTATGTCTGGGACCTCCCTGTGGCTTCCCTCCTCTCCCAACAACAGCTGCTGCAGGCACACTGGGGGTGACATTTACTGGCCCCTTTCTTTCCTGAATGAGCACAGTGAGTGTTCAGTACCAATCACGCATGTATCCATTCATCAGCGAAGCATAGTAAACTGTGTTTACTATGTTTCAGTTTGTGAATGAGCAGGAAGCGTCAGAGTGCTTTCTATTACTTTATCTGTGCAGCTAAAGGCTGTAGAGAAAGGGACTGATACATTTATGGCATCAGTCACTTTCGGCCCGGGGGGGGCAGGTAGGCTGTATGGGGCCCCATGATTCCTAACAGCAGCCTTGACTAATGCACTTATAAACCTAGAACCACATAGTTGTGTACCTGCAGTGTGAAATCATGTAACTGCTAGTCTTGCAAGATCTGAAGTTATATTTGATGTCACTATTGTGCTTCTAATGCCGCATACACACGATCGGACTTTACGGCATACTTGGTCCGGCGTACCGGATTTCGTCGGACAATTCGATCGTGTGTGGGCTCCAGCGGACTTTGTTTTCTCAAAAGTTTGACGGACTTAGATTTGAAACATGTTTCAAATCTATCCGACGGACTCGAGTCCGGTCGAAAAGTCCGCTCGTCTGTATGCTAGTCCGACGGACAAAAAACAACGCTAGGGCAGCTATTGGCTACTGGCTATGAACTTCCTTGTTTTAGTCCGGTCGTACGTCATCACGTACGAATTCGTCGGACTTTGGTTGATCGTGTGTAGGCAAGTCCGTTCATTCAGAAAATCCATCGTAAAGTCCGTTGAAAAGTCTGCCGGGCAAAGTATGCCGTAAAGTCCGGTCGTGTGTACGCGGCATAACTGTTTTTCTTGCTGGAGAGAAAGCTGCATTGCAAGTATCTTCATTTATTCTGTGGGTATATGATTTATACAATTCTTTTGCTGCTTCTTGATCAATACCATACAAGCCATTAGATCACCAGTTTTTAGGGGACAGTATTGACTTTAGGATCTACCATCTACTAAGATGGCCTTCCCAAAACAGAGACACAATGCACAACAAGGCATTGTAAGTCAGTAATGAGGAAAATATCAGATTCAGGGAGATCACAGGCAACACGGTAACTAAATCTTTGCTTGCCTTTTTGGGACACACCTGCCACAGTATGAGTCCTTTTTATTGTACCTAAAGTACAATCATGACTAATACAGATTTATAAAACTTTTATTAATAAAAATTTAATTTTGACTTGTTCAAGATCTAGACAATTGGAAATATTAATTGGCCTAATGCCAACAACATTATTTATAAACAAAGAGAAAACAATACATACTGACAATCTCTGTGCATTTGTACTTTCACTATTTAGTAATTATTAAATATCTACAGTTTTATAAACCCATGCTAAGCACGTTGCTACAGATTTTGAATATTGCTGGAAGGATCTGTACAGATGGAATAATATACTGCTAAGGCTGGCTGCTTGAGTTGAATATTATTTACAGTTACTTTATTCACAATATAGTCATTAAGACTCAAAGCCTTTCTTGATACATTTAGGTTAAATATTTCTTGTGGGAGTAAATCTTGAAGGAGAGAATAGAGAGAAAACGACTTATTGACTTGTTAACATGTCGCATATAAACACGTCAGATGTAAACATAAATTTTACAGCATTTAATCATTTATCAACTGGACAATTGATTTAAAGTGGCAGCTCATAATACTCTGAAATTCTGCAAAGAGTAAATATGCACAAAAAATAGTTCACGTATAAGGTATTCAGAAAGCCAGTGAAAAGAACCGTGGTGGTCTCGACACCACCGTATTACTTTATCAGAAAACTTTTAAGCATATCCACTTCCCCACACATAGACATTAGGTCAAAGTGCTGTAAATAAAATATAACAGAGAAGATGAAAGGATTCAGCTGTGCTAGCACAGTGGAAAGGGAATGGATTTGACCTTTGTCAAGCTACTACTTCCCTGTGCTTTATCTTATCAAATTAATAAATTGTAAGCTCTCCAAGGAAACTGCTTTGTGATTTCCTTTCTGCAACGCTAACTAGATTCTAAGAATTAAAAAAAAAAGCCCTGTCATTTATTATGTAGATATGCAATTCATTTTTAATGAAAATAGAATTGATTCTACTGTGATGCATAATATATAATGATTGTATATTTTATATTTATCCAATTTGCAACAATGTTGTATTAATAGCAACATTTTATTAACTCTGTTATATATTAACACCTACTCATTTTTTTGTGATAGAGTCGATGCTTGGGCAGGAATCACACTGTAAAGTGCTGCACAACATCCAGCGCTCTACTCACTGGCCACTTTATTAGGTACACCTGTTCAATTACTTGCTAACACAAATTGCTAATCAGTCAATCACACGTCAGCAACTCAAGGCATTTAGGCATCTGGATGTGGTGAAGACGACTTGCTGAAGTTCAAACCGAGCATCAGAACAGGGAAGAAAGGGGATTTAAGTGACTTTGAACATGGCATGGTTGTTGGTGCCAAACAGGCTGGTCCAAGTATTTCAAAAACTGCTAATTTGCTGGGATTTTTACACACAACCATCTCTAGGGTTTAGAGAACCTTAACGCAAATGGGCTACAGCAGCAGAAGACCACACAGAGTGCCACTCCTGTCAGCTAAGAACAGGAAATTGAGGCTACAATTCGCACAGGCTCACCAAAATTGGACAATAGAAGATTGGAAAAACATTGCCTGGTTTGATGAGTCTCGATTTCAGCTGCAACATTTAGATGGTAGGGTCAGAATTTGGCATAAAACCAGTGAATTGCTTACCATCAGGACAGCCGTATGCATGGATTTTGCCACATAAGACCTTTGGGATTGACATTTTCTCTCCCTTACCCTCCTGTTTGAAAGTGTCTCTATCTATTGTAGGTATTTTGGCAGGCACCTATACACCAAATACCACTTTGGGTGTAAAGGCTCTGCACACTATGCTCTGCAGCCATTTCTTGATGTCCTGGCTTTATATTTAAAAGAGAAGTCCAGCCTAAGCTTTTTAGGCTGGGTTTCTCCTCTGGGTCACAGGAGTGCAATTCGTTTTGCACTCCTGTGACTCATTTTCAGCGGAGAGCAGTCTGAACTCCGCTCTCTGTTGATATCACTGCTAGGGATGAGCCGAACTCCCCCCTGTTCGGTTCGCACCAGAACTTGCGAACAGGCAAAAAATTTGTTCGAACACGTGAACACCGTTAAAGTCTATGGGACACGAACATGAATAATCAAAAGTGCTAATTTTTAAGGCTTATATGCAAGTTATTGTCATAAAAAGTGTTTGGGGACCTGAAAAAGTTTTAAAAATGGCAGTTTTTTCGGGAGTAGTGATTTTAATAATGCTTAAAGTGAAACAATAAAAGTGTAATATTCCTTTACATTTCGTACCTGGGGTTGTCTATAGTATACCTGTGAAGGGGTGCATGTTTCCCGTGTTTAGAACAGTCTAACAGCAAAATGAAATTTCAAAGGAAAAAAAGTAATTTAAAACTACTGGCGGCTATTAATGAATTGCCGGTCCGACAATACACATAAAAGTTCATTGATAAAAACGGCATGGGAATTCCCCACAGGGGAACCCCGAACCAAAATTTAAAAAAAAAAAAGGCGTAGGGTCCCCCTCAAAATCTATACCAGACCCTTCAGGTCTGGTATGGATGTTAAGGGGGACCCCGCACCAATTTTTTTTAAAAAAATGGCGTGGGGTCCCCCCAAAAATCCATACCTGACCCTTATCAGAGCACGCAACCTGGCAAGCCGCAGGAAAAGAGGGGGGATGAGAAAGCACCCCCCCTCCTGAACCGTACCAGGCCACATGCCCTCAACATTGGGAGGGTGCTTTGGGGTAGCCCCCCAAAACACCTTGTCCCCATGTTGATGGGGACAAGGGCCTCATCCCCACAACCCTTGCCCGGTGGTTATGGGGGTCTGCGGGCGGGGGGCTTATCAGAATCTGGAAGCCCCCTTTGACAAGGGGACCCCCAGATCCCGGCCCTCCCCTCTGTGTGAAATGGTAAGGGGGTACAAAAGTACCCCTACCATTTCACAAAAAAAGTGTCAAAAATGTTAAAAATGGCAAGAGACAGTTTTTGACAATTCCTTTATTTAAATGCTTCTTCTTTCTTCTATCTTCTTTCTTCTATCTTCTATCTTCTTTCTTCTATCTTCCTTCGGTTTCTTCCTCCATCTTCTTCTTCTTCTGGTTCTTCTCGTCCAGCATCATCTTTTTCGCTCCGTTTGGTCTCTATGTAATTGTACATATCCACCTCCATCAAAGGCTTCCTTGAATCATAATATATCACATTTTGAGGTGCATGTTTCTGAACAAGTGATTGTAGCTATTTCTGTGAAGCCATTTGCGAGATTTTGCTCTTGCTGAAATGTCTGTGATGAGTGGTGACTGTGTGCGACATCTGGTGGACACTTGATGTAATTACACCTTATATTGGTTAGTCTATTTAACCTTCGCTCACGGACCCCTCCTTTGCTCTGAGGAAACCAGCGGTGATTGGCTGGTGAAACGCGTCAGCACGTGACGTCAGCACGTCATCTCCGAGCCGCGAGCACAGGGCGTTTGAATGTTTCACCGGGAACTAACAGCTGACGACCGGCTTATACCATCTGATAGAAGGCGCTGACACAGCGGGACTTTCTCCATCTGACGGCACAAGCAAACACAACATTCTTCATCTACAAGTGACCACTTGGGGTAGAGCCTGCGATCCTGTGAGCTGCTGATCCACCTGGTGAGAGATGTATCACTCCAATCTATAATATCAGTGCAGCCTTGTCGCACTTGCTCCCCCTATTGCTTGCTATTTACATGAACTGCCTTGCTTGAATGTCCTGAGTTACTATTGCCTACAATAGGTTTTGCCGGTCATTGCGGTCAGCCTACATATGTCATGTGTTCAGCTCCCGGACTGTTATTAATTTCTTAATTGTGTTCAAACAACTGAACCTCCCTGCAATAATATAAAGTCAATCTACATTCATCCACCCCACCCCCACACCGCCACACCGTTTATGCTTGGACTGATCTGAGGTCTCACATCATCTAATATTGGCCAATATAGTAGGAATCTGCTGCTGTGATTGGTGTGTGTATGGGGTATGTTTGGCCGCGGCTCCGCTGTTTTTAATGATAACGTTATCAATTTTAACTAGTCATCTGATATCTTCCCTATTTGCCCATAATTGCCCATATTTTGTATCTTTGTGTGGTGTTTTATAGCCTAATAAATATATTGTTTTTTTGACAGATCGTGTTTGGGTTTTTGCCTTCTTTTGGGGAATCTCTTTTTCCTTGTTATTTCTGTATGCCTTATAAGGCGACCCAAACTGCATCCACTATTTTTTGGATGAATATCTGTTCATACTCAATTAATTAATATAACCTCTCTCTGGTGGTTGATCCGGGCTAAAAGCACTTTCTCATCACGGGGAAGTCCCCATCAAGTCCCCGTGCGTCAGAGGTGGGCACGGTTACTGGGTGGCCCCGCCCCACATTATTTAAGAACCGTCAGAAGAGGAGAAGCATCACACAGCAGGAGCCTCCCTCCATGCCATCATGGATGCGGAGCGGCCCGAGGAGAAGAAGGGAAGAAGATGCCAGACGAGAACACCAGAGGAAGAACCAGAAGAACCAGAAGAAGAAGAAGATGGAGGAAGAAACCGAAGGAAGATAGAAGAAAGAAGATAGAAGACAGAAGAAAGAAGAAGCATTTAAATAAAGGCATTGTCAAAAACTGTCTCTTGTAATTTTAACATTTTTGACAGTTTTTTTGTGAAATGGTAGGGGTACTTTTGTACCCCCTTACCATTTCACATAGGGGGAGGGCCGGGATCTGGGGGTCCCCTTGTTAAAGGGGCTTCCAGATTCCAATAAGCCCCCCGCCCTCAGACCCCCACAACCACCGGGCAAGGGTTGTGGGGATAAGGCCCTTGTCCCCATAAACATGGGGACAAGATGTTTTTGGGGGCTACCCCAAAGCATTCTCCCAATGTTGAGGACATGTGGCCTGGTACGGTTCAGGAGGGGGGGCACTCTCTCGTCCCCCCTCTTTTCCTGCGGCCTGACAGGTTGCGCACTCGGATAAGGGTCTGGTATGGATTTTTGGGGGGACCCACGCCATTTTTTTTAAATTTTGGCATGGGGTTCCCCTTAAAATCCATACCAGACCTGAAGGGTCTGGTATAGATTTTGAGGGGGACCCCACGCCATTTTTTTAAAAATTTTGGCCAGGGTTCTCCTTAATATCCATACCAGACCTGAAGGGCCTGGTATGGAATTTAGGGGGACCCCCCACGTCATTTTTTTTAATAATTTTGGTTCGGGGTTCCCCTGTGGGGAATTCCCATGCCGTTTTTATCAATAAACTTTTATGTGTATTGTCGGACCGGCAATTCATTAACAGCAGTGAGTAGTTTTAGATGACTTTTTTTCCTTTGAATTGTCATTTTGCTGTCAGACTGTTCTAAACATGGGAAACATGCGCCCCTTTACAGGCATGCTATAGACACCCCCCGGTACAAAATTTAAAGGAATATTACACGTTTATTGTTTCACTTTAAGCATTATTAAAATCACTGCTCCCGAAAAAACTGCCGTTTTTAAAACTTTTTTTGCATTGATCCATGTCCCCTGGGGCAAGACCCAGGTCCCCAAACACTTTTTATGACAATAACTTGCATATAAGCCTTTAAAATTAGCACTTTTGATTTCTCCATAGACTTTTAAAGGGTGTTCCGCGGCTTTTGAATTTGCCGCGAACACCCTAAATTGTTCACTGTTCGGCGAACTGGCGAACAGCCGATGTTCGAGTCGAACATGTGTTCGACTCGAACTCAAAGCTCATCCCTAGTCACTGCTATCAGTCGAGGCAGCGCATCATCCCGACTTCTGAAGTCTGGATCCGCCAGCTGCCTTGACTGATAGCAGTCTCAGCATCTCAGCGAGCCGCTAAAACGCTGAGAAGGCTGTTTCCCACCCCTCCACAGCTCATTGCTTCAATGAGCATGGAAGATCAGAGCAGGAGAGATGCTGACTGACAGTAAGCAGCTCTCCGCTCGGGGAGGAGTGAGAACCGAGCCATCGGTGGTGTTCGATGACTCGGTTCTCAGTGCAGAGATGGTGGGGGACAGATGCAGCATTGGTCTGATGCTGCATCCACCCAGGTAAGTATGATTAACAAATAAAAAAAAAAAACATACTTCTCTTTTAAAACCTTTTTCAATCTACAAAAAGAACATCTTCACATCATAGATTTAGGATTGTTCTGCCTGATTTATGGTCATACATGGGTTGCTTCTTTCTTCCTTTTGTGGACCCCTAGTGGCGGATCTGCCAGGCGCACACCAGCTGATCCATCTCATCTGTTTTTAACTATGCGGTTTTGTTCAAGTTGTTTTATTACTACAGGGTCAGTATAGAAAAACTTACACCATATTCTTACTGCATATGTCAGTTTGACTATCTGGCCTTTTTTCATGTATATACATATTTATGACTTTTTATCTAATTGTGATTCTCTGCATTTGTAGAAAAAGTTTTCTAATATAACCATCTACCCCGAAGAAGAATATGACTATAATTTCAAAACGCGTTTTGACTTGTCCTGTCTTATACCTTCTAGACAGTTGACAAATGGTTATCCCTGTTGTTGTCTTTCATACTGTAAAAATCAACCGCTGTGTTTTTATGATGTTTATACATTTTTGGTCCAATGTCATTTAAATGTTAATAAAATACCATTATAACTTTTAAACTCGTTATCTGTATCTTTGCCTTAAAAAAATCCCACCTGAGGACCTTTTCTGTCCAGAATTTGACATAAACAACATGAAAGCTTGGATCTATCCTACCTTGTATCAACGGTTCAGGCTGGTGGTTGTGGTGTAATGGTGTTGGAGATATTTTCTTGGCACATTTTGGGCCTCTTAGTACTAATTGAGCATCATTTAAACACCATGGCCTACCTAAGCATTGTTGCTGACCATGTCAATCCCTTTATGACTACAGTGTACACATCTTCTGATGTCTACTTCCAGCAGGATAATGCACCATATCACAAAGCTCAAATCATCTCACCACTGGTTTCTTGAACATGACAATGGGTTCACTGTACTCCAATGGC
Organism: Lithobates septentrionalis; assembly: GCA_037952835.1. Taxonomy (NCBI): domain Eukaryota; kingdom Metazoa; phylum Chordata; class Amphibia; order Anura; family Ranidae; genus Lithobates; species Lithobates septentrionalis. The sequence goes on from JBBDGP010001294.1 coordinate 539,465, forward strand.
CTCCACAGTCACCAGATCTCAATCCAAAAGAGCTCCTATGGGATGTGCTGGTATGGGTGATTTGCATCATGGATGTGCAGCCGACAAATCTGCAGCAACTGTGTGATGCCATCATGTCAATATGGACCAAAATCTTTGAGGAATGTTTCCAACATCTTGTTAAATCTATGCCACAAAAAATTAAGGCAGTTTTGAAGGCAAAAGGGGGTCCAAACCGGTACTAGCAAGGTGTACCTAATAAAGTGGCCAGTGAGCATATGTATATACACTGTATATATGTCATGATACAGCCAAAAGAGTGTGTAGGTTTGTAGAGAATATTTTTTTTCTTTTGCTTGTTGTCATAAACATTTTTTCATGATTCAGCCAGGTGAAGGTTAGTTTAAAATGCATGGCTTCTACCAAATGTGCCCATAAGTCAATTCAGAATATGCAAAGGACCTTAGCAATAAAGTGTTAAGGAGGGCCAAAAGTTTATATGGTGTGCATTTACAGCAGGTGTCATTAGAACCTATATAAACAAGGCCTGGGGAATGCCCAGGAAAAAAATTCCAAGCCTACTTACCACCAGCTCGCAGACAACCAAATTAACCTGTCTAACAGTATGCGTTAAAAACAGGGGTTTAGTCCGCACGCATTTGCAAACGCATGCGTAAGCCACAGAGCCTCGTCACGGCACCCTGATATCTGTGGTCCTAACACTAAAATATGAGTGTCCCCACAGTGGAGGCACATGCATTCTGATGGATAAATGAGGGCAGGTGGACTGAAGGGCAGCCCATCCCTTCTTAAAGGTACAGGGCACACCAGACACCCAGCAAATAGCACAATGGCTGCAAAGGTGCTGGTGCATTGCTGGACCAATACACACACCAAGGTGATCTCAAAAAAAACCTAAGCTCCTCATTGAACATTACAGTAACACTGGGCAATGTGTCCACATCCCAAGTTATCACAGAGGTGTATTTGTATCACTTAGCCATTTAAGATAAAATGTGTGTATCTTAACATTTAAAAAATCTGAAATAGAATGATATCTCATAATTCCCTTCCCATGCAGTGCACTACTATAAAATCATCTGTGAAAATGAGCTGCTCTTCACCAAGAATGTTGGTTTTCTGGTAGAATATTGGGAAGTTATTTGGGTCCTTTTATGGTGCTACTGAGAGAATCAGAAATTGGAATCCATATATAGAACAACAGCTGAGCCCATTACTCTTATTTCCAGATCCTTCTTTTATAACTGAAAAAAGTTATAAGGTTTTGAAGTTTGTGATTACAAGACTCTTACCTTAAACTAATTAGATAATAGGCCACAGCCAGACCCTTTTTTGTTCCATTGGATAGTATGAGGGGTTTTCCCCCACTTTGATCTATGAGGTATAACAAGGACAGTCTGAAATAAAATCTTGGTTATACCTGAGGGGTCCCATTATTTTATGGGGGTGTGTCCAAGCTTTCCATCTAGTCCCTCTAGTGGTGGCTGGCAGTTAGAATAAAGCAGCTATCAACATGCCCCCCCATCTCTCATTCAGAGCAAGATTCCATATATATAGTCTATATAGTTGCCATTGTTGTCCATATACAGTATCTCACAAAAGTGAGTACACCCCTCACATTTTTGTAAATATTTTGTTATATAATTTCATGTGACAACACTGAAGAAATGACACTTTTCTACAATATAAAGTAGTGAGTGTACAGCTTGTATACAAGTGTAAATTTACTGTCCCCTCAAAATAACTCTGCACACTGTCCAAACCTCTGGCAACAAAAGTGAGTACACCCCTAAGTAAAAATGTCTAAATTGGGCCCAATTAGCCATTTCCCCTCCCCAGTGTCATGTGACTCATTAGTGTTACAAGGTCTCAGGTGTGAATGGGGAGCAGGTGTGTTAAATTTGGTGTTATCACTCTCACTCTCTCATGCTTGTCACTGGAAGTTCAACATGGCACCTCATGACAAAGAACTCACTGAGGATCTGAAAAAAAGAATTGTTGCTCTACATAAAAATGGCCTAGGCTATAAGAAGATTGCCAAGACCCTATAACAGAGCTGCAGCATGGTGGCCAAGACCATACAGCGGTTTAACAGAGCAGGCCCTAATCAGAGCAGGCCTCGCCATGGTCAACCAAAGAAGTTGAGTGCACGTGCTCAGCATCATATACAGAGGTTGTCTTTGGGAAATAGAAGTATGAGTGCTGCCAGCATTGCTGCAGAGGTTAAAGGGGTGCGTGGGATGCACAAGAAAAGCCCGCAAACAGTTTGCTGAAAAAAAGCACACTAAGGACCTGGATTACTGGAACCCTATCCTGTTGTCTGATGAGACTAATATAAACTTATTTGGTTCAGATGGTGTCAAGCGTGTGTGGAGGCAACCAGGTGAGGAGTACAAGTGTGTCTCGCCTACAGTCAAGCATGGTGGTGGGAGTGTCATGGTCTGGGGCACTGGGGAGCTACAGTTCAATGGGGGAACCATGAATGCCAACATGTACTGTGTCCCAAGAGCATGATCCCCTCCCTTTTGGAGACTGGGTCACAGGGCAGTATTCCAACATGATAACGACCCCAAACACACCTCCAAGATGACCACTGCCTTGCTAAAGAAGTAGAGGGTAAAGGTGATGGACTGGCCAAGCATGTCTCCAGACCTAAAACCTATTGAGCATCTGTGGGGCATTCTCAAATGGAAGGTGGAAGAGGCAAGATCTCTAACATCCACCAGCCCCCAAAGCACCCTCCCCATGTTATATGGCATGTGGCCTGTTACGGTTTAGGAGGAGGCGAGGGCCGCTCTCTTGTCCCCCCTCTCTTTTCCTGCGGCCTGCCAGGTTGCGTGCTCAGATAAGGGTCTGGTATGGATTTTTGGGGGACCCCTATGCAATTTATTTTTTAATTTTGGTGCAGGTTTCCCCTTAAAATCCATACCAGATTTCAGGTCTGGTATGGATTTTGGGGGAGACCCCTATACCATTTTTTTTTATTTGGCACAGGGTTCCCCTTAATTTACATACCAGACCTGAAGGGCCTGGTATGGATTTTGGGGGGACCCCCACGCAATTTTTTAAAAAAATTTTGGTTTGGGGTTGCCCTTAATATTCATATCAGACCCAAAGGGCCTAGTAATGGACTGGGGAGGACCACATGCCATTTTTTTCAATTAGTTTTTTTTCTATATTGCCGAGACCCAACAATTCTTTACAGCTGTGATCAGTTTTAAATTACTTTTTTCCTTTAGAAATGTCACTTTGCTACAGTACTGTTCTAAGCATGGGAAAACTGTGCCACTTTACAGGCATACTATAGACAAGCCCCCCCCCCCCCCCCTAGCCACAATATTTAAAGAATATTTAATTTTTATTGTTACACTTTAAGCATTAAAAAAATCACTGCTCCCGATAAAACGGACATTTTTAAAACTTTTTTTTGCAATGATGCATGTTCCCTGGGGCAGGACCCAGGTCCCCAAACACTTTTTACGACAATAACTTGCATAGAAGCCTTTAAAATGAGCACTTTTGATTTTTCATGTTCGTGTCCCATAGACTTTAACAGTGTTTGTGTGTTCTGCCAAAATTTTTGCCTGTTCGTATGTTGTGGTGCAAGCCGAACCTGGGGGTGTTCGGCTCATCCTTACCCAACAGCTTAAAAGCAACCATTTCTTGAACAACATCTAAAGCCAGCTTATACACACTTTATTTTATTTCATGGACTTGTTGGATACTTTCAGCCAACTTGTGTTCATAGTTAAAATGAACATATAGGCAAAACATTTTTGTTTGTTTTGAATATGGTGGGGGAAGGGTTAAATCCCTTTAAGTTTTTATTTTTATCTGCTTTCCTGTTAGTTAGATGTATTGTATTATACTTGTCCTGGTGGCAGATGACACTAAGACAGTGATGGGAAATCCAGCATTTTACAGTTGTCATTAGAGAAAAAGGTGGAGGGGGGAAGGAATCTCAGATTTGGGGCTTTTGTTCCAGTTATAACTGAAACTGTCAGCATTTCCGCTCATTTCCTTTTGCGTGGTGGAACGGGAAGTGCAGATAAATCTCCCAAAGAGGATACAGACAGCAAAATATAAACTGACAGTAATTTAATGGATAACTCCACCTTTGTGGGGAAAAAAATAGCAAATAAAAAAAAAATAATATAGAATATACAATTGCGACACAAGTCATATTGTAATTGAATGGTATTAAAAATGATCTTTCCTTTTCAATCTGCAGCTCTGTAATTTTCTGTAAAATGCAATGCAATATGGCTACCTGGAGGTGTTCTGTACACAGGATGCGTGCAGAACGCCCCCCCCCCCCCCCCAGATATGTCATTTCCTGCTTGTGTGATTGGCTCACTGATTTTCTCAGAAGTCTGCACTAAGATAGACGTCAGATTTCAGATTTTTTTTTTCTCAACAAAAGTGGAGTTACTCTTTAACTCTCTACTCTTTCCAAAACCAACAAAAAAAATTGTGGCTTTGAATAAACTTTAAACCACCACAATATACTGTAGCAAAGACATTTCTGTTGCTGCACATTGCATCCCATCAAAAACATTTTTCTATTTTATCTCTAAATAAAAATAGTGTTTTTCTGCAGTTGCTCATTTTCATTTTTTATCCTTTGATAAATAGGATGCTGATTTCTAAGGGCAGTGCTCTATAGCAACCCAAATCAGAATTCACTCAGCTAAAACCATACAGTACCAGATGGATTCTAATGCATATAAAATGTACCACTTAAAAGAAACCTAATGCCTCTGTCTGTGGCATTAATATTTTGTTATTTACCTGGAAGTAGCATACAGCTAAAAAAGTAAAATTAGAACACTTGATCCCTATACTTGCTGTTGGCATGTCTCAAAAAGTATTAGAGCCACTTATAGAGGAAGTAAACCCTGATGGGTTTTACTTCCTCTTTTTTCCTCTGCAAAGTAAAAGCATAATGGGCTAGTATGCATCGCATTGCATACTAGCCCATTATGTGGCACTTACCTGCAAACGAAGCCCGCACCGTCCCCACTGGTGGCCGCATCCATCTTCGCCCCTCTTCCTTCCGGGGGGGGGCTGCGAGGACTCTGGCTCTGTGACTGGCTGGAGTCGCGTGACGTCAGTCACAGCACTTGCTAGTGAAGAAACAGCACGGAGAGCTGTTTCTTCACAGCGCATGCGCCGATAACATCATCGGCACACTACAAGGTAAATATCTCCTTAACAGTGTACGTTTAGGAGATATATACAGTACCTAAAGGTAAGCCTTATTATAAGACTTTAAAACCATTGCTATATTTTATATTTTTGTTTTATTCAAAATATATTTTTTGAGTTTTTCTTTTTCTATTTTCATTTATTTTTTTATTTTCCTTGTTCAATATGTTTATTGAATTTTACAAAGTAATAATAGTAAGTGAAAATGAATCAGAGGTTAAGAGGAACATACATATTTTTAAGATCAACAGTGAACATTGATCAGACTGTTATTTGGGTAGGGAAGTAAAATAAGGGTTAGTGAAAATATATAGGTGAAATCACCATTTACAACTTATGGTGACAGGGACACAGGGGCAACTTCCATGGAATGGATAAGGGGGAGAAGAAAAAGTAGGGGGGATGAAAAGAGGAAGGGAGAGAAAAAATGGGGGATGGGGGGTTTGGGGGAAAGAGGGAAGAAGAAGGTACACCCCCCTTTATCCCCGATTACAGTTCTAGAAGACTCTGGTTAAAACAAGAAGGGAGAGTTTCAAGGTTGCCATATGGAGTTTAATAATGCTGTCTGACATCAATTCTCTCATGGAGCATTACTGAGATAATTCCATTTTTAGTTTTGATTAGGGAGAGAGTGGGTGATTTCCAGGCTTTTGGAATGATTTGCTTAGCTAATGCCAGAACGTGGAGGAGAAGTCTAAAGTTGGATTTGTAAGGATAAGCAGAGCATGTTGGGTCAAGAAGGGAATCAAGGAGTCCAAAAGATCAGGGATCATTTGAAACACTTGTAACCTAACTTTTCTAGCTACAGGACACAGCCACCACATATAGAGAAAACTTCCTAGTGGTCCACACTGCCTAAATTGTTTTATTTTTCTACAGAGAAACAATTAAAAAATAACACAAATGATTCCCAGAGCACTGTTGGTTTTCTGAATGAGAGCACAGCAGTAACTATCCCTTTCAGTCAAATTGTTTCTCAGTGACACTTCAGACAGAGGCATTCAGAGGGAGGGGGAGAAATGGAACTTAGTTATGTTATAACTTATTCTGTGTGTAATTGTAGCTTGAGATATGGTGTTTATTTGTTATAGGCAAATAGGCTATATTGCAAAGGAAGTTACACTTTGCAAGGACATTTTCTTCAGAGCTTAATGAATGTGTAATTTCACTTTGCAAAGAATATCCAATCACATAAAAATAAAAAAACAATAAAATAACCAAATTTTTCTTGGACATGATTGAATGATCAAAGTCAATAGAGGTTCACCTCATCCACTAAGTTCAATGGAAAATTCCCTTGAAAAGTGAACAGTTAATTTGCCTTTAGCAAATCAACCCCATAAACCCCTGAAAACAACTGGCAAGTTTCAGCAAGAGGTAAAAAAATACAGGATGTTAAAAGAAGCCTAAAGTTCAATCTCCTGGCTTAAATTAAGAATACAAAATATTTACAAGGTTATAAAAAATATATATATTTTTACATACTAACCATAAAACATGTAGTGTTCATAACTAATAGACATTTCTCTAAAGAAAAGTAACTATTAAATTAAGGCCAATAACTGTACCTGTCAAATCTCTTAAAAGCATTTTACTGTGATTAGTTCCATGGTGTGGTCAATAGCCTTGGCTTCTTAAATGTTCAAACAGAATGAAAGCTTAGAACTAATAGGGCATATTTTGCAAAATAGTGATTTGTATGTGTAGTGCATGGTTTCTGTTAAAGCCTAATTCTACACTTAACCACTTGACGTCTGTGGCGTGCTCTGTGATCGCTGAGTCCGTTAGGCAATCACAGCAGGCCCTTTAACAAGTGATCAGCTGTCAGCCAATGACAGCTGATCACAGAAGTAAACAGAAGCCAGTTACCGGATTTTTTTTTCTTCACGCTGTGGTCATGAAGAAAAGAATAAAGCCAGCAACCGGCTTCTGTTAGAGGGACATTGGTCCCCTAAGTGCTAACCAGTGCTGCTAATCAGTATCCTCCAGTGCTGCAAATCTGTTCCCACCAGTGCCATCTATCAGTGCCCATCAGTACTGTTAATCAGTGCCCACCAGTGCCCCCTATCAGTGCCCTTCAGTTAATCAGTGCCCATCAGTGCTGCCAATCAGTGCCCATCAGTGTCACCTATCAGTACCCATCAGTGCGGCCTCATTAGTGCCTCCTGATCAGTGTCCACCAGTGCCGCCTCATCAGTGCCTATCAGTGCTGCCTATCAGTGTCTATGGGATAGGGACATCCTGTCCACTCCTAACTAATAACACTCCTAACCATACCTAATTTGTCTATGTAAGCATTTATCATATGCCTATTGTAAATGATCTGGAAATTCAGATTGCGCTGGGGTGGAGGAGGCCTATGCTTCCATGCAATAACCTGCATTAGCTTACAGCTGTAATTAATTATCGTGTTAATCTTTATTCTTCTTTTCAGCATGCTGTGAGATATGTAATTTGACAGGATAAACAAAGGTATATTTAAAGAAAACATTGAAACTGCAAGCCAAACCTTTCTTTTCAATTGTTATTTAATCAAATATATTTAAAGCCGAAGACAGATATGGAAGCCTTTGAATAAAATAAAGGTCACAAGTTGCTCACAGCTTAAAAGAAGTTCACATTTCCTAATGGAAGTTACATATTGTAAATGAAAAATGTTCAGCAAATGTAGGATAAACATTGGTGAAAATTAAACATGACATGTAGGCGGTAGGGCACAGCAAACATATATTTTGTTATCGTATCATAAAAAGAACGCTCTTTTAGATTGCATGATTCATCTTATGAAAAGTGTAGTATGTTAGAGCAACAAACCTATTATTTTGTATACAAAATTAAATCATTTCTCCCCTTCATGACATTGTGTGTTTAGGTTTCCACTCACTCAGTCTTGCAAATCAATATTAGTTGATATGGAAAATAAAGATAGCCAGAAGCTTGTTATTGATTCTAGCCTATAAACAATACAAGTGCAATTAGTCTTAATATAGAACAAGTTTAAATATGCTTTACTTATTATATTTATAGCAAACACAATTTACTGTTGGGTACTGTTGACAGATAAAACTGTGCAATACTGAACATTAAAAAACACCAAGGAAGCACACAACTAACTTGTGTTCCAGTGATATATTGTATTGGTGAATTTCTAAATTAATTTGTGGTTGTGACGTTGGGAGCTAGCCAGATGATCCTGGAACTAATATTAGTAAAGAAAAAATAGTACAGATATTGTGAAGGCTAGATTCAATAGTTTGTTTTTTTAACTAAAAATGGAAAAACTTGTGCTGGTAAAATTAAATTATGGTTAAGAGGCCTATTTATAGCTATTACAGCTATGCCTTATAAAACTTCACATTGTGACCTGTAATTGACTGCCCATTCATAAAATGCAGACTCCCCTGTAGAGCCTGTAGTATGGAAGGGAGCTCTATCCACTTAATCCAGCAAAGAGAACTCCACCATTAGGTGAAAAGTCAGTCACACGATTTGGGCAGGTCATGTGACTATGATCTCCTCCCTTTTTTTTGTTGTTCCTTTTTAATTATTTTTATTGCACTGTGCTTGCTTCAAACGTGGGACCTATTTGTAATGCTATCTGCATTCTGAACTATTCCTTTACATTTTTGCAAGCCCATTCATAAAATGCATACTGCTGTGTAAAGGCTGTGGTTTGTCAACGAGGTCTATCTGCTTAATGCAGCAAAGATAATTCCTTGCTTAGAGAAGAAGCCTTTGACAAGACACATTAATGTGCTCTCCTCCCATTTGTTTTGTTAACTTTGTTCATTTTTGTTGTGCTGTGCTTGCTTCTAATCGACCAATAAATGTAAGTTTAAGGGCTCTTTTACCCACAGCACACTCTAGTACGATGTAGCATAAGCATTGGCTTGTATATGTTGATTCCCATCCATTTTGAATGTCACTCCAATGCTGGTCACCTATAAATGCATATATGTGACCTCACAACATTGGGCTCACCCGCCAAGAAGCCACATATATGCATGCAGCCGGCGGGAAGTGGTTCATGAGGGATATTTCAGTGAGTTCCCAGTCTGAGTGGGGAAAGAGACACTGTGAGATTGTGCAGAAATGTTCACAATCTATTATGAGACTTTCCCCTCAGAAGCATCTGGTAAGAAATATATATATTTTTAACCACTTGACTTTGAGTGCTTATACTGGGATGATGCCTGTAGCCTGGTAGAACTGGTGGAGCTCTTTCTTGTAAAAGCAATCCTAGAGGCTAAATAACTGCTGAATTGCTTTTACAAGAGGCTGAAGGGTCACCCCCTCCCGTCACTTTCTGCACCTCCTATCCCACTGGGGGTTGACCATAAAGCTGATTGGGGACTGGAATTGCCCAATCATCCCAATGGTCTAAGAAGCAATGGTCTGGAAGCAATGAGTATTTAGTCACTTCCATTTTTCACTGGTTGTAAACAAACTATTACAAACAAACCGATCTTGATTTGATCGATAGCTTTTAAAGACAAAGAAGACATCTGGGGCCTAATAGACCCAAGATCACTCAGTAAAGAGGACCTGTCACTGCCCATTGCTATCACAAGGGATGTGTACCATGTAAAAATAAAAAAAATTGTAAAATTAAAAAAAATTATAATAATTTAAAGAGCCCCCATTTCCCCCTTGCTTGCACTCAAAGGTGAACTCACGCGTTGATCCCATGTTGTAAGTAAACACCAATTGCACCAGACATATGAGGTATCACATCACATCAGAGTGAAAGCAATAATTCTAGCACAAGACGTCTTGTGTTAACCTAAAGTGGTAACCTGTAAAGGCTTTTAAAGTGTTGTCTATAATTTAATTTCCATAGTTTTTCGCTGTTGTGTGTGCGCAATTTTAAAGCGTGATTTGTTTGGTATCTATTTACTCGGTATGACACCATTTTTTATATTTTACCAAACAACTGGGCATTATATTGTGTTTTTGTACATTAAAGTGTATGTAAAACCCCCTATCATTTTCAGCCAAGGAAGCGCCCATCTTTGCCTCTGTTTAATCTACAACTTATAGTTTTAGGAAGGTTGACCACTATGTAAATCTTAAAATGCTGCTGCTGATTCCTAAAGGCTTCAGAAACTTGTTTTTACCTGTAGTCCAGGGAGAACCTCAATCAAGGTCTTTGACAAGCAGGACAGTTATGTATTGTAGCAAATATTGTTTAAATACAATAGTCATCTGTATTCTTCTTTGAATATTGGCGTACTTTGTGCATTCCTTCCAGATATGTGCAGTAATTCAGTTAAAAATGTGCCTCTGTGCGCAAGCATCCTGTAATAAAGACCAGTCACCACTGCTTTCTCTCCTTGTGCAGGATGACTAGTCTTGTCTCCCCCCCTTCTGTAGTCTTCTGCAGTCAACCTGTAATGAGTGGGGCCTGCTAGGTCTCTCCACAAGTCCTGCCCTCTGCACAGACTATGTAAAGCACTGATGATGTCACTGCTACTTTGATAAGGGAGTATATGGTTTTTAACAGTATTTGATGCACACAAAGAGGATTTATATACTTTGTGACTACTGAGGAATATATTTAGATGATAACTTTTTGCCCAGAGTTCAGCTTTAAAGGTCAGCTGATAACAGAACAGGAAAACTCAAAAATTCGATCTCTACTATTGGAGGCAACATTACAGAGATGCCCCAAGAAATATTTACTGGCAGTAAACAGTAACTATGCTGCTCAGAGTCACCATTAGTTAACAATAAATACTTCATTTAACCTATATTTAGGGCAGAAAAAAAGTGGGGGGACCTGTAAAAGACTGGTTGGGGCAGCTTACTAAAAACCTCTAAGCCTCTGTCTATTGGCTGATTTTTTCCTACTGCACTTCTGTTGGTTTCTCTTCACCATATAGACACGTGGGGGTGACCTATAGCATAGCAGATGGAAGAGAGACCAGCAAACAGAGATCAGCGAAAAGTAACAGGATGAATGAATAGGTGTGTTGGACAAATGGCAAGAAGGATCAAAAACTGTGACATGACATCACTTCTGTTTTGAGTAAACATTTTTCTCATCTGCATTAGACCTGTGCAAATCTGTCTAAGATTCCTGCCTTGGATCACAGGCACACGTAGCAAATATATATAAAAGTTGTTACAGAATGTTACATTCCCTGTGGCAGAGCCTGACGTGTAGAGGGAGACCTCTCGTACAGCTCCAGCTCAAGGGCCAATGGTGTTGTGACAGTGTCTGCGAGAGCGTGGTGAGATAAGAGTGCCTGCAAGATCTTCCGTTGGTTGTAGAAGTGTGCTGCACCTGAGCTGGGCTGGAAGGCTGAAGCAGCGGATGGCAACAGGAACAGCAGACGCAGGCACACAGCAGATGTAGGACCAGCATCACCAGGCACTATGCAGAGCAGGACAGACAGATAACTGGATGCAGGGTCAGACAAGGCAGGTTAGCAATGGAGGATTAGATATAAGCATAAACAGCAGGCAGAGAATGGTCAAGATGCAGGCAGAGGTTGGCAACAGGATATAAGGCAGATGGAAGATATAACAAAGTCTTTAAGGCAAGCCAAGGTCAGGATAGGTGGAGAGCAAGCGTGGTCAGGATAAGTTGGGTTAAACACAGGAATCAAGCACAGATCACAGGAACAGGTACACAGGTAAAGCTTCAGATCAGACAGCAATGCACTAGTGCAGCTGCGTCCCTTATATAGGCCATTTGGCACCAGCATTAATGGCTGACAGGCACGTATGTTTGCGCACATGCACATATGTGTTCGCTTGTACGTGCTAATATTGCCAGGCACCTGCAGGATCACCTCTGCGCATGCGTATCTGCCTCTGCCTAGGAGCTTTGGCTGCACTATGGCCAGCACGTCCCTGACACATAGGGGTTGATTTAATAACTTGAGAGTGCAAAATCTGGTGCAGGTGTGAATCTTAACCAATTAGCTTCCAGATTTTATTGTCAAAGCTTAATTGAACAAATGTTCCTCATTGTGAATTGCTGTGCTCTGCGTGAGAACAAAATATAGAGCAGGAGTTTTCCTGTGTTGGGACCCATTCGAACTGGGCAGTGGAAACACAGCACATTGCAAAACACAATAAAACATGTTGCAGCATAGTATAGTGTGAATTTGCTTTTATTAGAAGTAAATTTGCTGGGTTATTGATAAAAAATAAAACTTTATTGGTTTCAGCTAACATAAAACTTGACCAAAAAAAACAGTCTTAAAAGAAACATACAGGCTGTCAATGCGGAGCTCTCCATCTGAAGAAAAGCTATCTGTCTGCTCTCGAGCTGATCTGCTTGCTTACTTTGACTGAAATACCTGAAATATTTTTGTACTATAGATAGGGATGACTAAAAAATCTCTCACGTTAATATGCAATTTCTCATAATGCTCCTGCATTTCTTTATGTTTATATTTATTAGCATTGTCAAGAGAGCTTTAGGTGAGAGCAAGACTGGATTCATCACTAGGCCCATTAGACAATGGTTTAGATGTCATTATTTTGGAGGAACTGTGGAGAAACTGGTTCTCTTTATCACATCTTATGGCACTGTAAATCACTTAGATCCTATTGGAATAACATTTTCCGTATATCATCCAATGTAACAGGAACCCCGATTGATCCCAAACCTGCACTTGCTTTGCTGCACCTAGGAATTCATGACTTTCCCCCAATGCTAGAACTTTACTTATACAACTATTCCTAGCTGCAAAAGTCACTATCACTAGATTATGGAACACACACCAAACTCCTTCTGTCATAGACTCCATTTCAGCATTCAACCACCAGTGTGAAATGGAGAAACTATTAGCAATCACTAACTTTACTGTCTCCAGAATGTATACCTCCTGATCAATATGTCTTTCTGATGTGAGATGTTCTGTCAAATGTTGATGACGTTTAAGATATGAATGTTTAAACAATACATCTGTATAATACACCTGTAAACCTACACCTATTCCCTTGAGATATGACTATATAGTTATGCATACCAGGTAGCCTGACTGGTGCTTACCTCTTTCCCTGCCCCTACTTTCACTCTTCTACTCCCCCCACCCACTCTACCTTCCCCCCACCCTCCCCTCCCATACTCTACTCTACTTTGCTCTTTCTTTGTTTTTGTTTTCCTCTCAGGGTGGACATGCTACTTTTATCCCCCCCCCCCCAACATAGGCTTTTGCGTTTACATTACCTTTGGTTATGTTCATGTTTCTCACAAGCCTAACTATGCAAGAGATGTAACTCCATCACCTACTGTTTGTACTTTGTATTTACCTGAAAATTCTAATAAAAATAATTTGAAATAGATGTCATTATTCTTCTGCCCAATTATGCTGCTGTTACTAAAGCTGACCAAAGACAGTTTATTTATTTTTTTCGTTCAACTAACAGGCCGAACACATAGATAGAACACAAATAGATTCTACCATCTACACGAGGTAGGTGGCTAGAGGAAATCCCCTCCCCCCCTGCTGAAACATTAGCTGTTTAAGAAATTAATTCAACTTTCTTTTTACAAAATTCTTCTCAACTTCTATTGTGTCTCTGGGGTATGAAGTGAAGGGAAAGGTCCCCTACAGGACACAGACAGCAAAAAATAAACCACTACTAAGAAAAAACTGTTTTAGAATACAGTTTTACTGCAAATCAGTACACTCATACCAGCAATGCAGTTTTTGTCATAAAAATGAGTAAAATGGAAAAACAGACAGAGTTCCTTGTTGATATAGGGGGTTAGGTAAAGGAATTCAAATTCCAATTTTTCCAGGCCTATTGACCCAGGTGATAACACAGGGAGGTATGCAATATAAACAAAGGAACAACTGGAAAAAGTGCATCCTTGTTAACTGACTCTCATTAGACAGATTCAATCCAGCATGAGTGTGGTAAAATTGTTGATTTATCTGCATGGTGGTCTCTGCAGTTTGCCCATGGTACAAGTGATAGAGAAAATGGCTCTTCCATGTTGGAAAAAGTAAATCAATGCACTAGATTGAAGGCACTAAGCTTTCACTAAACTAAATGTACTCTTTGGTTAGTAAACAAGCCTTGTTGTTTTTCAATAATTCCTGCAGCTTCTCTGCTTCATTTCTCACCAGCCTATCTTAGTGATTGCAAAATGTGATTTCCCTGCCTACACAATACCCAAGTGTGGGCTTGACTAATGCAGCCTAATGATTAACGCTACACCTGACAACACAACAAACTGTGTGATATGCTGAAAGCACAAACCATTCACACCACAGTTGTAAAAGAGTTATTTTTAAAGAATTCAATACATTGTTTTTTTTTTTGTTTTTTTTATTTAATTTTTTTTATTATATGTATTTAGTGAATGCATATAAAAAAATATCAGTAACAAAAATGATAATGAATATTAAAAGAAATTAAAAGTTTTCAATACAAATTTATTTTGCTGTCCAGTAATCCCACAAAATAACTACTAACCAGCAATAGGCTGGATAGAAAAATGTATGCAATTACCAGTGCTTTTAGTAGCTGATTATTATTATTTTACGAAGAATTTATGAAGTTGCAAAAGTGTGCACAAAACTTTACTATAAAAAGCAAAACAGTACAGCTACAATACAATTGACATCAAAGTTAAGAGGTTAAGAGGTCCCTGTGCATGAGAGATTACATTCCAAAAGAGAGGGCCAAGCGGTAGAAAAGGTAAGTCAAGGTTAAGGTTTCCTTAGAGAGTTGAGATGTCAGGGATTGCTTTAAGGTAGGTGGACACAGTAGGGCACAGCTGAATAGATTGAGATAGAGAGTTACATAAGCTCTGAATAAGTCATGGAGGTGAGCATGGGAGGATAATATGACCTCACAAGATTCACTTTAGGAAGTGGTGTGAAATAAATGGTGTGACAAAAGTTAATAAAAATACTGATGTCTGAGAAGACTAAGGATGGGATCACATATGCTGCAGCCGCAGTTCACAACATGGTATCCGGTGGGTCCCTGTTCACCGATTCAGGTGCGAATCAGGTCAGAATGTTTGCCTGAATTTGCACCTGAATCGGAACCAAAGATTCACATGACCCTTTTTAAATGTGGACTGCAGACCTCCCCGAAGCTGTGTGAACCGACTCCATTGAGAGCCGGGCACACTCTCCTGTCATGCGAATTGGAAGCGGGGAAATGCACTTGTCTAAGTGTAATAGCTTGTTATACTCACTGTGGTACCTAAGGGAGTAATCCTCCGCATTGTGTAAAGAGGATGTTTGATCCTGTCTTCTCTGATGCTTCCACAGTTCCCAAACCTTCTCCTGATAGAACAGAGCTTTGCAGGCAAGCCACACATGCTCAGTTTGGTGTGTATTGCTAGAGAAATATTTTTTTTTCTTGGGAGGGTGCATGTGATCAGCACAGGGCTAATTAGCACTGCCCAGACAGAGGGTCAGAGGTCCTGCAGCCTTATAAGACAGTCAGATCAGAATGAAAACTCCTCCTACAAGCTTTAACCAGACACTCATAGAAAGGATAAGACTGAAATATACTGCTGATGAGAAAATGTATTTAGCAGTTTATATTTACTAAAATAATTGCATTTCCTTGTTCTGTGTACTGTGGGAGACCAGATATAGTAAATACAGGCTCCTGGGTTTAGTAACACTTTAAGCTTGCATGTGCCTTTTGCTAATGGACTAATTACCAATAATGCTTTCTTTCATATTTTGTTGAAATACCGACACTGGGTACATACCGAACAAACTCTAAAATCCCTATATGTCACATTTTGGATGTATTATCAAAGATCTAACAAATCTCTTGGAAATCAGGATAGGTTCTGTAATGTATACATTCAAAAAAGATGTTTTTTAGACTTTACAGTGGGAATTGCAATCTTTTATTACTGAATAATTAAGGAAAATTTACTAGAAATATATTATTCTCCCCGTGTTCAATCAAGCTGAAAAATAACAGTTAGATAGGAATGTTGAAAGAACAGTCAATTTTTCAACCTAGTTTCTATGATATAAATTAAATATGTGCAGTATTTTTTCCTCATGACTGCTTGGGCTCATCTATTCTTTAGTTTGATGGCAGAGTTACAGTTGTTTAATTTAGTGACTGTAGTGCAATCAGTGAGGAATATTAAGGGTGCTGAATTAATCAGAAAGCTTGAACATGTTTGGAGAAAAATGTCTTTTAATAAAAGTGCAAAACAGAGTGAATCTATTACATGTTTTAAATGTTTTTTTTAATCAGCTATAACTGTAGAACCTGAGGGGCAACTCCAGTAAAACAGTGGTTCAAGTTAGAAAAAGGAATACTACAAGGATTCATAGGATCTGTGTACCTGTCTTCCTACTAGGCTCCAATCCTATAGAGGACCAAGGACAAATAAATCTCTGATAAATAAGGAAATGGAAAAATGCACTGACCTGTCCTAGAAGTGCTCTGGTATATGGACTTACCTGAAGCAGATGGAATGCTTATAGTTGAGTTTTATTTAAGCCTTAACCACTTAAGCCCCGGACCATTTGGCTGCCGAAAGACCAGAGCACTTTTTGCGATTTGGCACTGCGCCGCTTTAACTGACAATTGCGCAGTCGTGTGACGTGGCTTCCAAACAAATTGACGTCCTTTTTTCCCCACAAATAGAGCTTTCTTTTGGTAGTATTTGATCACCTCTGCGTTTTTTTTTTTTGCACTATAAACAAAAAAAGCGTGACAATTTTGAAAAAAACGCATTATTTTTTACTTTTTGCTATAATAAATATCCCCAAAAAATATATAAAATTTTTTTTTTCCTTAGTTTCAGCCGATACATACTCTTCTACATATTTTTGGTAATAAAAATCACAATAAGCGTTTATTGATTGGTTTGCGCAAAAGTTATAGCGTCTACAAAATAGGGGATAGTTTTATGGCATTTTTATTAATTTTTTTTTTTTACTAGTAATGGCGGCGATCAGCGATTTTTATAATGACTGCGACATTATGGCGGACAGTTCAGACACTTTTGGCGCGATTTTGGGACCATTCACATTTATACAGCGATCAGTTCAATTAAAAATGCATTTATTACTGTGTAAATGTGACTGGCAGTGAAGGGGTTAACCAGTAGGTGGCACTGTAGGGGTTAAGTGTTTCCCAGGGTAGTGACTCTAACTGTGGGGGGAGGGGCTATGTGTGACACGACACTGATTACCGCTCCCGATTACAAGGAGTGGTGATCAGTGTCAGTGTCACTAGGCAGAACGGGGAAATGCTTGTTTACATCAGCATTTCCCCGTTATTCCTCTCCGAGAGACGATCGCGGCTATCCCCACGGACATCAAGTCCGCGGGACCCACAATCACACTCATGGAGGTTGCGGTGGCGCACGCGCGCCCGCAAACCGCTTCTTAAAGGGCAACATACAGGTAAGTTAATCTGCCTGTGTGTGCCCTTCTGCCACCGTATATCGGCGTGAGTCGGTCGGCAAGTGGTTAAGGTGGTCATTTAAGTAGTGAATGGGACCCAGCAATCTTACTCTTGCTTGGGTAAGTGCTCAAAGATGTTTTTAACTACCTCCTCCTAATAACGTTGTTCTGCTTACAGGTAATGCAAGGTAAGAAACGAAGTTATATAATACCCATGTATATGCATCAAAATACTCTGCTACTTCCATTATGCCTGAACAGATAAAGTTTGGGCAGAGTTCTTCAATAATTCAGATAGCAGTAAGCCCTACTGATTGGTCGTTGTTTGAGATATGTTGTAAAATAGCATTACATTTGCATGATTGTAAAAAATATTTCCATATGATTACCATTTCAATACAGGGCACTTTCACACCTTCCTGCACAGGCCAATTTTCAGCTTTCAGTGCTGTCACTTTTTAAATGACAATTGTGCGGTAATGCTACATTGTACCCAAACTACATTTTTATCATTTTGTTCCCACAAATAGAGCTTTCTTTTGGTGGTATTTGATCACCTCTGTGATTTTTATATTTTGCTAAAATAATAAAAAAAGACCGAAAATTTAGAACAAAAAGTTTTCTTTGTTTTTGTTGATGAGGTGGCAATGATGGGCACTGATGATGGGCACTGATAGGCGGCACTGATGGGTACTAATAGGCAGCACTGATACGTGACACTGATATGGGGCACTGATGGGCATTGATAGGCGGCACTGATGGGCACTCATAGGTGGCACTGGTGGGCACTGATTGGCACTGATAGGCGACACTGATGGGCACTGAAAGGCTGCACTGATGGGTACTTAACGGTGGCACTGATAGACGGCATTGCTGGGCACTGATGGGTACTGATAGGCAGCACTGATGGGCACTGATGTGCACTGAAAGGCGGCACTGATGGGCACTGATAGATTTCACTGATAGGCATCACTGGTGGCACTGGCAGGCATTTTTCATTGGCACTAATTGGCAGCTGCCCGGGCACTGATTGGCATTTTCCTGGTGGTCTAGAGTGGCATACCTGGTGGTCCCTGGTGGTCCTGACGGCATCCTGGTGGTCCTGGGTGGACATCCGAGGGGGGCTGCGCTGATAAACAATCAGCACAGCCCCCCCCTGTCAGGAGAGCAGCCGATCGGCTCTCCTCTACTTGCGTCTGAGAGACGCAAGTGAGGAAAAGGCGATCAACAGCTGTTCCTGTTTACATCGTGATCAGCCGTGATTGGACACGGCTGATCACATCATAAAGAGTCTCTGTCAGAGATCGGAGTTGTGCATCAGATTGACATGCCACAAAAAAGATCGCCGCAATGCGCACCCCCAGGGTCTTTTTTCATAACTCAGTTATAAAATCAAGGATGAATAGAAGCATCGAGGTACAGTATGTCTTGTCTTTTATGCGTTTGATAGGTTCATGAAGCAGGGGGAAAAAAGGGAAGGAGTTAAAAATAGTGAGAATTGTTCAGCACACATAAGAACATCTTGCTGTGTCAAGCTGTACCTGAAAAAGGTAAGTATAACAAGGTATAAAATACTTACTGGGGGTATTTCAGGGATAGGAAGGAGTACTGAGGGAAGGGGACTGTAATTGAGCTCTAAATATTGAAGCTTAAAGGAGTTGTAAAGGCAGAAGGTTTTTTTTATCTTAATGCATTCTATGCATTAAAATAAAAAACCTTCTGTGTGTAGCAGCCTCCCCAGCACCCCCCAATTACCTACCTGAGCTCCTTCTCTCTCCAGCGATGTCCATGATCTCCTTAGCCATCCAGTACACTCCTCCTGATTGGCTGAGACAGAGCAGCGTCGCTATTGGCTCCCGTGGCTGTCAGTCAAAGTCAGTCAGCCAATCAGGGGAGAGAGGGGGAATGCCAGGTCAGGGCTCCGTGTCTGAATGGATACAAGGACAAGCTCTGACTCAGCTTGGATGACCCCTGTAGCAAGCTGCTGGCTAAGGGGCACTCAAAGGAAGGCAGGGACTAGGAGCAGCAAAGAGGGACCCAAGAAGAGGAGGGAGGATCCGGGCTGCTCTGTGCAAAACCAACTGCACAGAGGTGGAAAGTATAACATGTTTGTTATTTAAGAAAAAACAAAAAACGAGCCTGTAAAATCACTTTAAAACTCCCAGGGACATTGCACTGGATCAGAAACGTTTAAGGTGTCTGGGACCCTTTATCAGACTGGTTCTATGATCTAAAATGTTGGTGCTCCAAGAATATTAGATTTTGCCAGTACCCGGTATAAGTTAATGTAATGTTGATATTTTTGTTAATTGAAGACCTTGCAGCAATAACTAACTTGGCAAACTAAAGCGTAACTCCACTTTTGTTGAGAAACATTCCTCTCTGGGTGTTCTATGTACATTGGACAGATTATAACAAACGTTGCAGATTCCTACCTTTTGTTATTCTGAAGAAAACCCTCTGTGTTTCTCTGTTTCTCTGTGCATCTGTACTGAGTGGGTCTAATGGGAGTGGTTTCATAATTAACTGGCCTCTGCGCAGCTGCAGAGCACTAATGAGGAAAGCTGCTGGGCCTGCATCCTATTAGGTAGGTTCCTATTGAAAGTATCTCTCCAAAAATGAGATTTTTGTTGCAGGGGATGCCTGAAATCTGACTTAGGCGGCTTCTGGGAAAATAGGTGAGCCAAACATACAAGCAGGAAATGATGCTTCTGGGGAGTGGTCAGTACACATTCTGTGTACAGAACAACTCCAGGTAGTTATATTGCAATGCACTTTCCAAAAATTACAGCGGCTGCAGATTAAAAAGGAAAGGTAACTTTTTTATAACATTCAATCACAATATGACTTGTGTCGCAATTATATGCGCTATATTATTTTTTTTTATTATTTGCTATTTTTTTTCTCCACGAAAGTCGAGTTACCCTTTGACAATTTTTTTTCTCTTAATCGTGCAGTACAGGACACAGGCTGAATATTCATAGATCTTGGGTTAAAGGCTGCTACCTTCAGGGGATTGGAAACTGGAAGAACTTTTGGACACACCCCCTTGGCAAGTTTATGTAATAATATTGCCCTCTCAACCACCACCCCCTTATACTTACATGGGGGGTGCCCCCCCCCCCGGCAGAACACTCCAGTTAGCAGAGTTGGCTCATTGGCACCGACTGCTATACACTTGGGCCATAAGTCGGCCAGTATTTATTGAACTGTCTGATGTTGTCCAACATTCGGCCCGTGTGTACTAGCCTTTAAATTCTCACAGCTTCATAAGTGCCATAGCTATAGAATCTAAGTTTAAGCTCCTCATGTGCTAGTACATGATTCCAGGAAGACTGGCAAAATTCATACCTTTGGTTTTGGGATTATGCCAAACCGCAGATACACTTTTTCCATATATAGTGAGCGTGTCCCTGCATTAGGTAATTTTGTAGTGGGGTGTATCAGATTGTCTACACTCTCTTTGGGGAAAGGTATCTTGGAAATTTCTAAGTAAGCCCTCCTAAAATTGAAGCCTAAACAGTGCACAGCTACCCATTTTCACCCCCCTTACTTTCCAAGCAAGTCTTAACCAAAGCATGGTCTTTACCCCCCTCCTCTGAAAAGATGTCTGCAACCACCAACAGAAAAATTTGAAAGGGTTTTTGAATACCTGGATTAAACATTTACACCAGAGGGACTTTGATACATTGTGAAACCTTTGAATAGAAATGTGTTGCAACTGAAATCTATACCTGTTATGCTTTGGGGGGATGCTATCATATCCTAGTCCCATATCCGTAAATACATGTATTTATCTTCTCAAGTTGTACATAGAATCACAATGTCAGTTATTGCCTCTCTAAGAGTAAGGGAGTAAACATTCAAAATGCCTGTATCCATATTCCTAGTAACCCATATCAGAGATTTCTTCACTTTACAGTAATAGGGCGTACACACGGTCTGACTTTTTTCGGACATTCCGACAACAAAATCCTAGGATTTTTTCCGACGGATGTTGGCTCAAACTTGTTTTGTCTACACACGGTCGCACAAAGTTGTCAGAAAATCCGATCGTTCTAAACGCGGTGACGTAAAACACGTACATCGGGACTATAAACAGGGCAGTGGCCAATAGCTTTCATCTCTTTCTTTATTCTGAGCATGCGTGGCACTTTGTCCGTCGGATTTGTGTACACACGATCAGAATTTCCGACAACGGATTTTGTTGTCGGAAAATTTTATCTCCTGCTCTCCAACTTTGTGTGTCAGAAAATCCGATGGAAAATGTCCGATGGAGCCCACACACGGTCGGAATTTCCGACAACACGCTCCGATTGGACTGTGTGTACGGGGCATAAGAGCCAAAAACTTTTGATTTGGTGCACTGCCATTTCGTCTGCTTCAAGATTCTTCACAAAGGTGCTTGCACCCCTACTTTCCCCTCAAGAAGTCAGAGAATTCAGGTTACAGAGTACCTAGACAACCTACACTGAGGCTACAGCATAAGGCAATCAGCGCTTGTGGTGTCTCCTGTGGGGATGGGCCCTGAGTCTCGGGCTGTCATACATTAAACCTCAGATCCGTGGGGAACATCGCGACCAAAGGAGAGACAAGGACGCCATATAGTGTAGTATTTAAAGGTATTAGGGCTTTATTTACAAGTAACAAAAATGGGGTACTCACACAGTGAAGTAACAGAGGGTACAGTGTATCCAGACGAGCGGCGAGCTGATTGCCTTATGCTGTAGCCTCAGTGTAATGAGGTAAGGGGCCACTACCTACCATTATAGGATTGTTGCATGAAGAGGACTACGCTATACACTTCCCATTCTCCACTCTTCTAAGCAAATGTTGCTAGAATCCAGTTGCTGCCTGCACCATTTCACTGTTTGGCACGATCAATGAAGCATTGGAGTTGTTTGCTGCTGCACAAGTCACTTTTTTATTGAACTTCAATATTGCTTTTATACAACTGTGAGCACTCATTGTTGCCACTGGACACTTTATTGCACTTATCACAGATATTGTGATCTCTTTGGACATTCATTGTAACATTGCACTTTTGCGGTTGAATTTGCTTTTATGGGATCAATCCTTTAGATATTTAATTTTGCTGCACAAGTAACTTTTTTATTGAACTGTATTATTGCCTTTATACAACTGCGAGCACCTATTGTTGGCACTGGACACTTTATTCCTTCTGTCACAGATATTGTGATCTCTTTGGACATCCATTGTAACATTGCACTTTTGCGGTTTAATTTGCTTTTATGGGATCAATTCTTTATATATTAATTTTTTGCACTATAGGCGAAGTGTTTATACTGCAGATTGCATACACTTATGTCGATATTTATTATATATTTTTTTATTTAGGACCATTTAGATGAGTCTGGCTATTTTCATCTTTTCTATTTATATATAATTTTTTTGAGCACAGCACAGTGTTACCCTTATTGTTTGTTTGAGGCTACTACCACATGTTATATCGAGTGCAGGAGATTAGCCTCCCACCCAAGAAAATCTTAGCATGCTTGCACCTATGTATTGGTGCCTAATTAAGGATTAGCGCAGCTCCAAAGTGCAGTTGCTACTACTTTTATGCTGGTGTACACAGCACACAATACAGTGCAGCCATAGTGCAGTTGCTACTACTTTTCTGGTGGTGTACACAGCACACAATACAGTGCAACTATATAGTGTAGTTGCTGCTACTTTTCTGGTGGTGTACACAGCACTCAATACAGTGCAACTGTAGTGCAGTTGCTACTACTTTTCTGGTGGTGTACACAGCACACAATACAGTGCAACCGTAGTGCAGTTGCTACTACTTTTCTGATGGTGTACACATTACCCAATACAGTGCAACCGTGGTGCAGTTGCTACTACTTTTCTGGTGGTGTACACAGCACACAATACAGTGCAACCATAGTGCAGTTGCTACTACTTTTTTGGTGGTGTACACAGCACACAATACAGTGCAACCGTAGTGCAGTTGCTACTACTTTTCTGGTAGTATACACATTACACAATACAGTGCAGCCATAGTGCAGTTGCTACTACTTTTCTGGTGGTGTACACAGTACACAATACAGTGCAGTGTGGTGTTGCCAAACAAAATATACATCATGTCCGCAAGGCCACCAAGAAGAGGCAGACGCTCACAGGCCGCTAAAAGAGGGCAAGCAGGCTTTATGTCTACAGTCAACAGTGCTGTTCGTGGACATGGTGCATCCCCTGCAGGTGGCCGTGGGGCACGCTTGTCCTTTTTTTCTGCTGCTGGCCGTGTTATTGAGACATAACATGCAGAAGAGTTGGTGGAGTGGATAACAAAGCCGTCCTCATCCTCCTCATCCTCTGTCACCCAGGCTCAGAGTAGTTTGCTTTCCAATGCAGCTGCCAAAGCAACCTATTCCACCAGCTCCTTGTCCACAGTCACTCCTTCCGTAGTCCCACCATCATGCACGGAGGAGTCCCCCAAACTATTCAACCACAGTGTCGGGTACATGCTGATGGAGGATGCACAGCGATTAGAAGGCCCTGATGTTGGTTCCCAGGTTGAGGAAGGGAGTAACGAAGCACAAGAAACTGGCAGTCATGTTCCCCCAGCCGCAGCATACTGCCAAGTTTGCTCCATTGACGAGGAGGGAGAGGATGATGAGGTCACTCACTCTACTTGGGTGCCTGATAGAAGAGAGGAGGAGGCACAACTCCAACGAGGCAGGATGTCCTTTAGGGGGCAGCTTAAAGGCAGCCACCCTACTATACATCACACTGCAGAGCTCCACAGGTGCAGGGCGCTGCTGACTCCCCGCTGTTTTTGAAAAGTTCCTTGGTGTGGACCTTTTTTAACATGTGTGCAGCAGATCGCACCATTGCTGTTTGCAACCTATGTCTGAAGCGGATTAATCGTGGCCAGAACAGCAGCCGCTTGGGCACCACATGCTTGACCAGACATATGACGACCTCCCATGCAGTCTGTTGACAGCAGCATTTGAAAGACCCACATCAAATAAAAAGGGGGACTTCTCCTTGCTCCTCATCTGGGATCTCCAACCCCACTATACCTCCATTCCTCTCAAAAACCTGCACTGAGAGGAATGAAGGTATAGCAATAGGCGTCCCAAGTACTTGCAGCCAATCTGCTATCAGTACACCTCCATCTAATTTTAGCAGGCAAATTCCCCTACCCCAGTTGCTAAACCATAAAAAGAAATTTGGTCCCAGCCATCCACATGCTCAGCGTCTGAATGCTAGCTTGGCCAAATTGCTAGCACTGCAACTGCTGCCTTTTCAGCTGTTAGACTCTGCCCCTTTTGTGAATTTGTGGAATGTGCTGTACCTCAGTGGCAGGTTCCAAAATGCCATTTCTTTTCAGGGAAGGCCATTCCAACTCTCTACCGGCATTTGGAAGGCAATGTTTTGGCCTTGTTGGACAGGGCGCTCAGCAGTAAGGTGCATATTGCGGCTGACTCATGGTCTAGCAGGCATGGGCAGGGACGTTACCTTTCCTTCACGGCGCACTGGGTAACTCTGCTGGCAGTTGGGAAGGATGTAGGACAGGGTTCAGTATTGTTGGAGCTTGTACCGCCACCACGCCTCCAAAATGCTAGTGGTCATTCTGCCACAGCTCTCTCCTCTACCCCCTCCTCTTCTTCTTCCTCTATGGCCTCTTCTTCAGATTTCTCCTCTGAACCAGTGTTGCTCCATAAGCGGCCAAGGGCCTACACAAGCACTTAGGCAAAAAGATGACATGCAGTGCTTGAGTTGGTCTGCTTAGGGGACAGGAGCCACACTGGGGCAGAGATTCTGTCAGAGGCAGGCTCAGAGGTGGTTGACGCCACGCCAGCTTCAGCCAGGAATGGTTTTATGCGACAATTGCACCAACCTTCTCTCCACCCACCAACAGGGACACTTAACCCATGTTCTATGTTTGGCACACATCCTGAACTTGGAGGCACAGCGGTTCTTGAGCAGGTACCCAGGCTTACAGGATCTCCTGAGGTAGGCCAGAAAAGTCTGTGGTCATTTCTGCTGGTCATACAATGCCAGTGCTCAGCTGGCTGAGAATGCAACCTGCCCACCAACCGCCTCATTTGTGACATGCCCACCAGGTGGGACTCAACATTGGCAATGCTGCATCGGCTGCACTCACAGCAGAGGGCCATCAATGAGTACCTGTATGAGTTTGGCACCAGGACAGGGTCAGGGGATCAAGGATGTTTGCACTGTCCTGTCACCATTTGAAGAGGCCATGAGGATGGTGAGCAGCGATAATGCATGCATCAGTGATACTGTCCCTCTTGTCTTCTAGTTGGAGCACACGCTTCGTGGAATAATGGATAGGGCACTTGAGGCAGAACAGCGGGAGGAAGAGGAGGACTTCCTTACCTCTCAAGGCCCCCTTTATTCAGATAGCATTCCTGTGGGCCTGCCAAATACACAGGAAGAAGAGGAGGAGGAGGATTGTGTCAGCATGGATGTTGAGGATAACAGTCAGCAGCAGTCTTCAAGGGATGGTTTTCAGTCCCCAAAAACCCAAGGAGTTGTACGTGGTTGGGAGGAGGTAGTTCCTGACAACGTCATCCTCAGTGACCCAGAGGACTCACAATCAAATGGTCTGCAAACTTATGCAAACTTATGCTGCATGGCCTCCCTGATTCTGCAAAGCCTGCGAAAAGGACCCTAGGCTTCGTGGTATCAAAGAGAGGGATCAATACTGGCTGGCAACCCTTCTTGATCCCCGTTACAGAACTCATCCTGCCTTCGCAGAGGGAGCAGACGATGATACATTTTCAGGAGGCCATGAAGAAAGGTTTGTGCAATGCGTTTCCAGACCCTGGGAGGTTACAGTTTCCTGGTGCTGGACAACGTGTTTCTGAGGCTTCGTTTAGGTAGAGAGCGGTGGAGAAGGTGGCCGGCTTACCGATGCCTTTAGACAATTTTTCAGTCCTCAGCGCCAAGGTCTGATTGGTTCAAGCAACCAATGCCAGCGTCTGCATTACATGGTGCAGGAATATCTTGGGTCAAGAGCAGACTTGAAGACCTTTCCAACAGACCGTCCACTGGGTTACTGGGTCTTGAGGATGGACCACTGGCCAGAACTTGCTCAATATGCAATTGCGCTACTGGCCTGTCCTGCATCCAGCGCTCTTTCTGAATGCACATTCAGTGCTGCTGGAGGGTTTGTAACGGACCATAGAGTGCGCCTGTCCACAGACTCCATTGATAGGCTCACATTCATAAAAATGAATCAGTCTTGGATCAGCAGCAGCTATTAAGCACCTGATGCTGATGTAACGGATTGATTTTTCTATGGGTGTGGGATCCCTTGAAGACTGCCTATGTTGAGTGACTATCCTATTCCTCCTCAATCTTGATGATGCTAGCTGCCAACAATATTTTTTGTTTAGGGCACCACCACCACTGCCTAAGGCCCAATTTTTCTGCCCCAGTTTAACAGGGGCATGTAATTACAATTCTTGATATAATATTTCAGCAAGGCCCGTTCCTGCGCCCAACAAGCGTAACTGTGAGGGGTTACAATGTTGTGGCACCACCACTAAATAAGGCCCAATTTTTCTGCCCCTGCTTAACAGGGGCATGTAATTACAATTCTTGATATAATATTTCATAGCAGGGCCCGTTCCTGTACCAAACAAGCGTAACTGTGGGGGGTTACAGTGTTGTGGCACCACCACCACCACTGCCTAAGGCCCAATTTTTCTGCCCCTGTTCAACAGGGGCATGTAATTACAATTCTTGATATAATATTTCACAGCAGGGCCCGTTCCTGCACCCAACAAGCATAACTGTGAGGGGTTACAGTGTTGTGACACCACCACCAGGCCCAATTTTCTGCCCCTGTTTAACAGGGGCATGTAATTACAATTATTGCCTGTTTTGTAAGGCCTGTTCCTGCGCCCAACAAGAGTAACTGTGAGGGGTTACAGTGTTCTGGCCCCACCAACACTTAAGGCCCAATTTTCTGCAGAGTATATAGGGCAGGCCGTATAGTATATACAGTATACTTCAATTCAGAGTATATAGTGCCTAGGGGCTCCCATGCCATTTTTTTTAAATTTAATATCCATACCAGACCCAAAAAACCTTGTAATGGGCTGGGGGGGTGGACCCATGCCATTTTTCTCAATGATTTTCATCTATATTGCCGGGACCTGACAATACATTACAGCCACAAGCAGTTTTAAATTACTTTTTTCCTTTAGAAATTTTGCTGTGGTATTGTTCTAAACAAGGGAAAACTGCACCACTTTACAGGCATACTATAGAAACCCCCAGGGCACGATATTTAATGGAATATTTCATTTTTTTTGTTTCACTAAGCATTCTTAAAGTCACTGTTCCCCAAAAAAATGTCCGTTTTTAAAACTTTTTTGCATTGATACATGTCCCCTGAGGCAGGACCCGGGTCTCCAAACACTTTTTAGGGCAAAAAGTTGCATACAAGCCTTTAAAATTAGCACTTTCGATTTTTCACGCTCTTGTCCCATAGACTTTAACGGTGTTCACGTGTTTGAATGAACTTTTTTGCATGTTCGGATGTTCTGGTGCGAACCAAACCAGGGGGGGTGTTCGGCTAAATCCCACATTACTCAAAGCTAGAAAAGCCAGTTTGAGAGCAATCTACTACCATTTTGTTCAATGTGAATACAAACATTTCAACCCCAGAGACTATTTAGAACCTCATAGTCAGGCTTTCCTGCAGTTAGGACTTGACCAAAACTTGGCTTTAAGTACTCTTAAGGGACAGGTTTTTGTCCTTTCCATTCTATTACAAAAACTAGGGTTGCACCGATACCAATACCAGTATAAGTATCAGTGCTGATACAGAGTATTTGCATGAGTACTCATACTCGTGAAAATGCTCCCGATACCAAATCCAAATATCCTAATCTGCACAGTGTCCCGTCCCGCTGATGATAGAAAATCACGGTTGCTTGCAGTGCTCACAGGGCTGGAGGAGATGTATAGACGGATCGCCCCCAATCTGACATTACTTCTGCCCTATACCCACAGGGGTCCCGGAACTTCTCTGTGATTTTCTATCATCGGCAGGACAGGGACACTATGCAGATTTGGATTTGATGAGATAATGTATTATATGTTTAAAAAAGAAAAGGAGAAGTGGGACTTTAAATGAGGCACACAGCAGCACAAAAGCAGGTCAAGTGACCAAAATACATTTATTTGGTATAATCCATGGTATGTAAAAAACATTTTGGGCATCCAATCTCTAAAATGCTGTGGGCATCAAGCCTCTATATAATAAACCATGGATTAATTATACATCAATTACACAATAAATAATGATCCGTTGTCACACACAGAGAGCAAAGATAACAATCAATATACATGTGTACATTTGTTACTATGATTGGACCCAAAAAGAGCCATAAAAAATAAAGACAGAAATTTCAAATAATAAGAGACTTAATGTCATAACAGATACTTATGGAGGTAAGTGGAATCATTGAATTCTTGATATTCCATGATAAGGGAAGATTGGTAATATTCAAAGCTCTACGCGTTTCGCGGTTTAACAACCGCTCATCCGGAGCATACGTCATGGAATGATTCTAAAAAATATTTTTTTATTTAAAAAAAAAAATATGGTGCTTCCCTTTCTATACTGGGTTAACACAGGAGTGGTGGGGGAAATTGTATTTGATTTGGACAGGAATTGCGCCGCATTCCTATTCAAATCACATGCAAATCTTTGCAGTGCGATTTGAGCCCATTAATTTTGTATGGGCTCACATTGCACTGCAAAGGTATTGGCGAGTATTTGACAGAAAGTATTTGTACTCAATACTCACCGATAAAAAAACGATATTGGTGCATCCCTAACACAAACGTTTGTGTCTCACAGATCAGGCCCCCATTACAGAACCCTTTCTTGGGATGTCAAATGGTCCTCTCTGCCTTGCAGAAACCACCCTTTGAACTCATTAATAAACTTCCCTAGGGTGATCTTTCCTGGTTATCATGTCTCTCAGATGTGTTTCAGAGTTAGCAGTTCTTTCTTGTAAAGCCCCATACACACAATCAGAATATTGTACAAAAAATAGCACTTTCAAAATGATTGTACGATAATCTGATCGTTAGTACACAGCTTTTGTCCGAAATTTTCCAAAGGGACAAACATGAAAATGTTTCTAGTACAATACCAGATTGTACAATTTTTGTTTAATCAGTACAATTTTCGACCAAAAATGCAATAAAAATACCTTACATCACTTTCAAATTTTTTATTCTGTCATACGAGAATTTTCATATTTTAGTAACCTATTCGTTTTCGATATGGAGACTAGCAAAAAAAAAAAAAACGGACGATTATTCGTCCAATAATATCATTGTGTGTACTAGGTTTCAGGATCCTTTCCTAAACAAAGATAAATTGGTCTTATGTCCAAGATTCTCCTTTCTCTCTAAAGTGGAATCAGCCTTCCACCTTAATTAAAACATTGTCCATTCTTCATTGTGCCCCACCCTAAGCATCCCAAGTAAGCATGCACTTTATTGTTTGGATGTAGACAGAGCTATCAGAGTCTATTTGCCTTGCTATTATTATCTCAAAAAGTACACCTTGAGTTCAACTATTGCTAGATGGATAAGACAACTCATTGTAAGAGCTTACACTCTCAAGGATAAGATACCTTCAGTACTGTGTGCTCATGCCACCAGATCTGTGGGGGTTTCCTGGGTAATCAGACATTAAGCATCTGTGGCTCAGATTTGTAAGACTTCCACCTGGACTTCAAGTCATACATTCTCCAAGTTCTACCAGGATGTCTAGTCCTCTGCGGGTGCAGCTTTTGGCCACAAGTTTCTTTCATCCACACTCTTGGAGTTGGGGCCTTCACTCTTGTCTGATTTTTTGGGACGTTTGGAATATTTCTGTATGCCTTGTTGATTCCCAACCCTTTTATTCTTTGCTTAGGGACATTACAGGGTCTTTAAATATCTGGCCTGTCTCCTGTACTGTACCATTAAGATGAACGAATTGTTGGCTTACCTGTAAATACCCTATCTTGGAGTAAATTAAAGGACACAGGCCACCCTCCCTTCTGTTTCTGTGTTAATCTGCATTGCTTGCTTAAAAACTGAGGTCTTATGTAGAGTAGGGTTTTAGAGGTACACCCGTGGGGTGTGTCCAAAAGCTTTGCCAGTGTCCAATTACCTGAAGGTTGCAGCTTGTAACCCACAGTCTATGTATATCCAGCTTATGTCCAAGATATATAATTTACAGGAAAATCAAAAATCTATTTTTTCAACTTGAGTTCAAACTGTTTTGTCCACTTATTGTCCAAGAATGAATGCATGATTCAGCACTGATGATATACAAAAGTATAAAAATCAGGGCACATTTTGGAGCTGCCCCTTCAGATTTTTTTTCTCTGAACAATATAGGATATTAAACTCAAAAAGAGAATAAAATGGAGCTGCCTGTGTTTCGCTGCAAACCCTTCACTTGCTTTTTTTCCTCAGATGCTCCACCATCTCACGAGAGCACTAAAAATGTTGTCCAACTATGACTAACGTAGGTATTGGACATGCCTACTCATCTAGAGGCTGTGAATAAAAGACTAAAGGGACAAATAAAACATTTTCAACATAGAAACAGATAGGAAAGATGCATGATTTACACAATCATGCCTCTCCCTTAATAGTTTCTTTGTGGCAGGGTGACTCTAACGCTAAAGCAGCACAGAACCTCCCTTGACAATTAACCCCTTAACCATTACCTTAGCAATTAAAGTGGTTGTTTACTTATCTCTCTCCAAAGCTCTAATTGTTGTTTCTCTCTGGTGCTTCAGTCCTCTGTTATTAGCATGGCTCACTTCTGAGAAGTTTTCCTGAGTTTTCCCAACACATGAGATAAAATTGTGACAGGGGGAGTTCAGCACACAGCTTGCCTATTTAGAACACAGCCCTGTATCCTTCCTTCACTCCTGTTTGCTGTGTGGAGGTGTGTGCCTTTCCTTCAATCAGCTCTCACACACTATAAATGCAGCTCTCCACTCCCTCCTCTGTGATACTAATAGATGGATAAGGATTTTAACCTTATTCTGCCATTTTGAAGGGGTGTAGGGAAGAGAAGACTGCAGATAAACATGTAAAACCTATTTAGGATGATTTGTTTTAGCTCTGTGTATCACCTAAGGCTATTAACTTCACTGAGAGGGTTTACAACCACTGTAACTCCTAACATGCAACCTAAAACTCTAAAACTTCGCCCACTCCCTCTCCAAAATCTAACCCTTATCCTAAAACCTAAACTAAACCATCAATCCCTGACCCTAAAATATAACATAACTAAACCCTGACACTAAAATAATGGCTTGTTCTGCATACCCAGCTGTACTTCTGTACCACAAGATACAACCTCATGACCCAAAGTAGCACTGCCGATAAGGCACCTCATTTTGATGATAAGGCCTTATAGGTGTATTTGAAGACATAATTCAGCACCACCAGGATAGTAATTGTATTTACCTTTTAATTACACTATGTCATTTTGTTGTATCAGACAAGTTTTATGAAATGCAGTTGAATAATTTAAGGATGTCATTACCTTTACCTGTAAATAATCTAATAATTTTATAAATAGCAGATTCTTTGGTTGCTGTGATAATGCAGAACTTGTTCCACATCAATGAATAATTTAAATTGATTTTCTTTGTGTGTTTCAATATAAATATGTAATTTATAAACATCTTTAGTGATTTATTCTAGGTGTCTTAATAAAAGATAGCTATGAAATCACATGTACTACAGCTTACCATGTGCATATCTTTTACCACTAAATGTTAAAGAAAACTGTTACAAATTTGATCCTCTCTTGGGCTTATTTAAATTGCATCTTCAGTGCTCAATAAATCAATATAAGGGACAGGCATGAAATGTAGGCACTGTCCTTTTTTTCGATATTAATAGATTTAGGGTATTTTTCTGTTATTAAAGTGGGGTTCCACCCAAAAAAAGAAAAATACATGAAAAATCCTAAAAAAAAAACTATTTGGATATTTTTTTTTAAACTTACCTCTAAATGCCTGTTGCTAGGGGGTCCCTCGTAGTCTGCCCCTTCCAGTGCCTGGGCTGGTGACATCACTTCCCCCTCGGCACAGGAAAGGCTTCGCTCTGCTCTCTCCCTCCTGTCAATCATCTGGGACCCATTACAGGTCCCAGGTGACTGAGAGGCCAATCACGGCGCGCGCCGCCGCTCGCGCATGCGCAGTGGGTGCCAGGCTGTGAAGCCACAGCCCGGCACCCACAGTTGCAATGCCGGTGCCGCTGCACGGAGGGGAAGACGAGCGGGGCTTCGATCCCCCGCATCACTGGACTTCGATCCCCCGCATCGCTGGACCCAGGGACAGGTAAGTGTCCAATTAAAAGTCAGCAGCTGCAGTATTTGTAGCTGCTGACTTTTTTTTTTTTTTTTTACTGGACCCCCTGGGTGGAACTCCTCTTTAAGCCACACTGTGTATGCCTTATCCTACATTTCTAGTGTGCCTAGCACTACTCCTTTTACCTATGCCTGCTGTTAAGAGATAAAATGTGGAATTTTGTGGTGCCCCAATGATGTTCTGAGATGCAGAATAACATCTGAACCTGCTACCCCTAACCTTTCCTTTTTCCAACCTTGCTACTTGGTAACTGCAAACCAACATGGAAGCCCAGAGAATTAGAATAAATGCCTAATTTACTGAGCTATAACAATATTCAGATGTCATAATCAGGACTGCATTTATCATAAATGCACTTGTGCTTTGGAGTCAGACAATGGGAAACAATATTTTTTTCCCCTTGGTTAATGGTCCGTATAACTGAAAAATAAAGCCAAGGCTTCTACTATGCCACATCCATAAATCTTTAAAGTGACAAACGATGACAGGAATTCCCCCTAGTCAAAAATAATTGGACTTTACCTGCACAACATGAGACATAACATACATTAATATAATGTATTTTTTTTTTATTACAGACAAATGGTTTTAAAACACATACAAAAAATAGAGTATAAAAAGAGAAGGTCATTCCCCACTAGAGGGGGCTAAGTATACACTACCCCAAATGGAATTGGAAACAAAGCACCTAATAACAAATGATAATAATCAAACAGTAGTATAACATAGATGTTCTTGTCCAAATGCAAAGGTCAACGAGTTTGCACAAAACATAACTTCCTCAGAACTGTGAAGTGTCAAGAGTATAAATAAAGAGTTTTGCTCTGCAAAACAAGTCTGCAAAGCACATGTTGCACAGCCATACTAATGTGAGCATATAATCCATATGTTAGATATTAATATGTGACACTGCAATATACTGTATAATGTATTTTTGCTAATATATTTTACTCTTTATTTGAAAAGTGTATAAAGGAATACTATTAACAAATACCACACAAATAATTTAGCACTAGAAAGTGTTAGTTACATAGTAGGTGAGGTTGAAAAAAGACACACGTTCATCAAGTCCAACCTATGTGTTTGATTATATGTCAGTATTACATTGTATATCCCTGTATGTTGCGGTTATTCAGGTGCTTATCTTATAGTTTCTTGAAACTATCGATGCTCCCCGCTGAGACCACCGCCTGTGGAAGGGAATTCCACATCCTTGCCGTTCTTACAGTAAAGAACCCTCTAGGTAGTTTAAGGTTAAACCTCTTTTCTTCTAATTTTAATGAGTGGCCACGAGTCTTGTTAAACTCCCTTCTGCGAAAAAGTTGTATTCCTATTGTGGAGTCACCAGTACGGTATTTGTATATTGAAATCATATCCCCTCTCAAGCGTCTCTTCTCCAGATAGAATAAGTTCAGTGCTCGCAACCTTTCCTCATAACTAATATCCTCCAGACCCTTTATTAGCTTTGTTGCCCTTCTTTGTACTCGCTCCAATTCCAGTACATCCTTCCTGAGGACTGGTGCTCAGAACTGGACAGCATACTCTAGCTGCAGCCGGACCAGAGTCTTGTAGAGCGGGAGAATTATCGTTTTATCTCTGGAGTTGATCCCCTTTTTAATACATGCCAATATTCTGTTTGCTTTGTTAGCAGCAGCTTGGCATTGCATGCCATTGCTGAGCCTATCATCTACTAGGACCCCCAGGTCCTTCTCCATTCTAGATTCCCCCAGAGGTTCTCCCCCAGTGTATAGACTGCATTCATATTTTTGCCACCCAAATGCATTATTTTACATTTTTCTACATTGAACCTCATTTGCCATGTAGTTGACCACCCCATTAATTTGTTCAGATCTTTTTGCAAGGTTTCAACATCCTGCAGAGAAGTTATTGCCCTGCTTAGCTTAGTATTGTCTGCAAATACAGAGATTGAACTGTTTACCCTATCCTCCAGGTCATTTATGAACAAATTAAATAGGATTGGTCCCAGCACAGAACCCTGGGGGACCCCACTAACCACCCCTGACCATTCTGAGTACTCCCCATTTATCACCACCCTCTGAACTCGCCCTTGTAGCCAGTTTTCAATCCATGTACTCACCCTATGGTCCATGCCAACTGACCTTATTTTGTACAGTAAACGTTTATGGGGAACTGTGTCAAATGCTTTTGCAAAATCCAGATACACCACGTCTATGGGCCTTCCTTTATCTAGCTGGCAACTCACCTCCTCATAGAAGGTTAATAGATTGGTTTGGCAAGAATGATTCTTCATGAATCCATGCTGATTACTGCTAATGATACCGTTCTCATTACTAAAATCTTGTATATAAAAAACGGCAAAGTGTGGCGCTAGAAAGGTGTTGGTGAACACATCACAAAACACAAAAAAAGTGATAATAAATGTGAAACAATAAGAAAGGGGGTATATTACCCCCAAAAAATATAGTGTTGAACCCAAGGTATTCACAAGGGATATGTACCCAGAGGTTTCCCCCCAGAGACAAAAAGAAATAGGTGGATACCTAGATAGGAAAGTGAATGTATGGGGTGTTAAAAGTAGAATAAAACTACATGTATCTCGTAGTATTCATTCGTAATGTAATGAATATATTGTGATAGGAATAGTCAAAAATTAGAAATCTAATCCGAGTGTGAAAAGTAAAAAACACCTCAATATGATGAGGGTGAGCTATACAATATGTGTCTCGCAGATTGATTGCATCATCACACAACACAAGTGTATCAGACAAATAGGTATGTAAAATAAAAAGCACCTCAATATAATGAAGGTGAGCTTAACAGTATGTGTCTAGCAGATTGATAGCATTATCGCACATCATAGGTGTGTCAGACAGATAGATATGTAGACTAGCAATGTCCGCCACTACACAATGAGATGGTCTCGGTGTCTAGGTGTCGCTCTAGGTACTCCCGGTCTTCATGTGTGTTAGAACGAGACAATCAGGAACATCTAAGCGTATGGGGTAGGCTCTTCTTTCAGCATGACAATATCATCTCCGACACATAGACATAAAATGCCCTTACCAGAATTGGTGGACTCACAGGCCGTTGGCGGTGAGTCAAAAAGGCTTGTACCGTAGACCGGTATAGTGGGTCAAACGATCGAGTTATTCGGATTTGGATCCTGCCGATAGACTTGGCTTGAAGGAGCGATGAGTGTCACCAACTGGTATATCCCTGAGGGGGTTGGACCGGACCCAGATGTCCTCTTGAACCAGCTTAGATCGACCACCAGACACCACTTCAGAATCGACCATCCACATGAGAGGGCAAGGAATAAAAGAAAAACTTCCACATGGTGTAAATCCGTTTGAAGCGTTGAAACAATTTATTGGTAAAAAAGTTTTATATCCAACAAATAATAAAAATTGGGTGGTAAAAACTAGACTCACAAATGAACTGAATAGCGCAGTAGGTGATGGTTAGGGTAAAACAAACCAACCCGACACGTTTCGTCCTCTAGGACTTCTGCTGTATATAGTCCCTTATCATCCCCTCCAAGAGTTTACATACTATTGATGTTAGGCTAACTGGTCTGTAATTCCCAGGGATGTATTTTGGGCCCTTTTTAAATATTGGTGCTACATTGGCTTTTCTGCAATCAGCTGGTACCATTCCAGTCAGTAGACTGTCTGTAAAAATTAGGAACAACAGTCTGGCAATCACTCGACTGAGTTCCCTAAGTACCCTCGGACGCAAGCCATCTGGTCCTGGTGATTTATTAATGTGTTTCTCAAGTCTAATTTTAATTCTGTCCTCTGTTAACCATGGAGGTGCTACCTGTGATGTGCCATGAGGATGAACACTGCAGTTTTGGTTACTGAAGTCCCCTGATTCCCTTGTGAAGACTGAGGAGAAGAATAAATTCAATACCTTCGCCATCTCCCCATCCTTTGTAACCAGATGTCCTTCCTCATTCTTTGTGGGGCCAATATGGTCTGTCCCCCCTTTTTTACTGTTTACATACTTAAAGAAATTCTTGGGATTTTTTTTGCTCTCCTCCGTTATGTGTCTTACATGTTCTATCTTAGCCGTTCTTATTGCACCCTTACATTTCTTGTTGCATTGTTTATAAAGTCTGAATGCTGATGATGATTCCTCAACCTTGTATTTTTTGAAGGCCTTCTCCTTTGCTTTTATATGCATTTTTACATTGGAATTAAGCCATCCAGGACTTTTGTTCGCTCTTTTAAATTTATTACCCAATGGCATGCATTGGCTAATGCCCTTATTTAATATGCTCTTAAAGCAAACCCATCTCTCCTCTGTGTTCTTTGTTCCTAAGATTTTTTCCCAATTTATGCCTTCTAGTAAGGTTTGTAGTTTAGGGAAGTTGGCTCTTTTGAAATTCAGTGTCTTTGTATTCCCTTTATGTTTCCTATTTGTGTGATTTATACTGAAACTAATTGACCTGTGATCGCTGTTACCTAAATTGCCCCGTATTTCCACATACGTGATCAGGTCTGTATTGTTGGTAATCAGTAGATCCAGTAATGCTTTATTTCTAGTTGGTGCGTCTACCATCTGACCTATAAAATTGTCCTGCAAGACATTAAGGAGCTGGTGAGCCTTAGATGAATGTGCGGTTCCCTCCGCCCAGTCTATGTCTGGATAATTAAAATCTCCCATTATGATAACACTTCCCATCCTTGCTGCTAATCCAAATTGTGATAGGAGATCTGTCTTAACTTCCTCCCTCAGGTTAGGGGGCCTATAGCATACTCCCAGTATTATTTTCCCCTTAGCGTCATCCCTTTGGAGCCCTACCCATAAGGATTCCACCTCCTCCCTAGCTCCCTTAGTGATGTCATCTCTCACATTCACTTGTACATTATTCTTGATATATAGGCATACCCCTCTCCCTTTTTTACCCTCTCTATCCTTGCGGGAAAGGGTATACCTTAGAATGTTTGCCAGCCAATTATGAGAGCTGTTGAACCAGGTCTCTGAAATTCCCACAAAATCCAAATCCTCCTCGTACAACAGTATCTCTAGTTCACCCATCTTGTCCACCAAGCTCCTGGCAGTGATGAACATGCCACGTAGTTTAGACCAGCCGCATATTATCCTTGTATTGGGTGTTCCGAGATTGCAACTAGGACTTGCTACTATACTTATCTTTGGTATTCTTGACATCCCACAGTCCTGAGGAAGCTACTCTTTGTGTGAAATGTGTTGACCTTTGTATTTGGACACCCACATCTACATTAAACCACAGTTTGATTATTATCATTAGATATTAGGTGCTTTGTTTCCAAATCCATATGGGGTAGTGTATACTTAGCTCCCTCTACTGGGTGGATAACTTTCTCTTTTAATCTTCTATTTTTTGTATGTATTTTAAAACCATTTGTCTGTAATAAAAAAAAAAAAATTTGACTAGGGGGAATGCCTGTCATCATTTGTCTCCATAACTGAAAAATAGTCATGCATACAGTAAGTAGCTAATTTGGTGTCTGCCATGGCACATTAAAGCAGTATATGGATAGAAACAATCTCCTCTTCTCCAAACCTAGTTACAACAACTCTGGTCTCTCCGCTGGATGTAGGTGAATTAGGGAGCTGTCTGTGCTCCAACACATGAACAAGAAAGAAACAGCAAGAACAGAAAGAAATTCTCTGCACTCCGATAGCATCACATTTCCAAATTTATTGAAGCAAACAATCACTATAAACTCTACCTTTGCGGCTTCCCCCTAACCTGAAATGGCTTACTCATGAAAATGGGGAGGTCCTAAAGGTGGAAACTTCATGGTAATTGTTTGCTTCAATAAACTGGAATCCTTGTGATGCTGGTAAAGTGTGGAGCCTTTCTTTGTTCACATTCTAGCAGTAGCTTTTAACAAAATAACATGATATAAGGGGCAGTGCTTGTACAAAAGGCATCACCTTCAGCACAATGATAAAATCTTGGCATTAACAGTTATTCTTAGCAATAAAAGCTAAAACAATTACTAGGGCCTCAGACAGCCCAAGGTCAGACTTTAAAGGCACATTGGACGATAAATAGGTATAAAATTATATTTATTGGTAACAAATACAAATAGAGCAAAAAAGATAAAGTGTTAAAAACATGTATCACACATTAGACAAAAATGCATGGCGCAAATAACATGTATGCACCAGGTAAACAACAGTGAGCCCTTGTGCGTCAACGCATTTCGCTGTTTTGCTTCATCAGGACATATTCAGGGGTTGTTGGAGGAAACAGGTCTCACTATCTAAGATAAAAAAATAGATAAAACTTCATGTAATGATAACATATATATACAAATAATATGTAAAAACATGAATCATCATCATATCCGGGTGACATGCATCGCATACATATAGCTACCTTGTCAAAAAATCCACAGAAGATGCTCTCCTCGCTGGACATCAAGCATCACCATATATAATATTCAGATATTTGTGACCAATGGTAAGCTGGAATAATTCACATAATAATGCACATTACCATCACAGCGAAATACCACCATATTTCATATTTAACTGAAAGTATAAGCCATATAGATGTACTTACTAACTTAAATTGTCACTCCAAGCATATATTGGTGCAATAGTATTCTTCAAAGATGAGTAGGGAGAAAATTGAAAAAACAAGAAAAACAAAAAAAGGAGGGGATGGGGGCAGTATGGACGTAGCCATATAGAACTGACTTTAAGTCATAGTACCAATGGTATATATATTGGCTAGAAAAACTGTTTCTTTATAAATAGTAAACAGCAGCCTACCCTGTAGTTAGCAACTATCAATAAGGTTGCAGAAAGTCCCTTAGCCTCTTAGAGCCATCTGAAAAAAAGGGAGGTAGAGACAGACTATCACCATGACATGGCCAAATATAGAAAGTTGTGGCAATACCTATATCTTCTCAGTACAGCTGTTCACACTTACCATGGTTAGATCTGCGTCCAGTATGCCCCCCAGAAGCACGTCCACCACACTGGGATGTGATACAGGGAGCTAGTTATA
Source organism: Lithobates septentrionalis (assembly GCA_037952835.1). Taxonomy (NCBI): domain Eukaryota; kingdom Metazoa; phylum Chordata; class Amphibia; order Anura; family Ranidae; genus Lithobates; species Lithobates septentrionalis. The sequence goes on from JBBDGP010001294.1 coordinate 579,448, forward strand.
GCCCCCTATGTGAATTGTGGGCGTAGCAGATCTCTCTGCACGTGGAGTGGGTCACACGCCGTCTGGTGGTGGCATCGAATGACGTCACATGATCACCCGGTGGTCGCCACGCCCAACATCAGCAGGCTCCAGAACGCAAAGTAAATGAGACAGCTGTACCTGAGATATGTTCAATGAGTGTAGTAAACAAAGGGGAGGATCCACCGTCCCAGACCATCCTATCAGGACATGGCAGCAGAGAAGGGAAGGGAAAAGAGGGGGGGCGGGGCAGACAATACACATCCATGGACAGGAGCACAGCCTGGTCATCCAAGGTGTAAAAGTGGAAAATATCGAACAGGCTGGTCCCAAGGACCACACGCAGGTTCACAAACAAAAACATAAGTATAAAATAAATAAAAAAGGACATAAAAATACCGGTAAGGAGTCAGAAACTGTCAATACATTAACTACTTAGGGAGTTTTGCTTTACTTATAGCTTTTCTATGATTTAATACAAATTATTGTCGTTCAAAAGCATATGTTTTAAAATATCAAATGATTTATATGCTAGATATTTATTACATTGTCGATATTTATAAAAAGCATATGTAATATATATATAAAGCAATGATGGCATTGAGCAAACAATTTTTCTTTTGAATCGTTTTTTAAATCCGGGTGACATGTGGGATATACTTTGCTGCCCAGATCCATGGATTGCCACTGCCAATTATGCCTTTGCCTGGATGTAATACTGCCCACCTCCCTAGGTAGTTAATGCATTGGCAGTTTCTGTCTCCTTACCGGTATTTTTATGTAATTTTTTATTTATTTTCTACTTTTATTCTTTGTTTGTGAACCTGCGTGTGTTCCTTGGGACCAGCCTGTTCAATATTTTTCCATTTTACACCTTGGATGACCAGGCTGTGCTCCTGTCTGTGGATTTGTATTGTACGCCCAGCTCCCCCTTCTCTGCTGCTATGTCCTGATAGGATGGTCTGGGATGGTGGATCCTCCCCTTTGTTTACTATACTCATTGAACATATCTCAGGTACAGCTGTCTCATTTACGTTTGCGTTCCGGAGCCTGCGCAATGTGCAGAGAGATCTGCTACATCCACAATTCACATAGGGGGCTATAAATAGCTCCCTGTATCACATCCCAGTGTGGTGCATGTACCTCTGGGGGGCACACTGGACGCAGCACTAACCATGGTAAGTGTGAACAGCTGTACTGAGATGATATAGGTCTTGCCACAACCTTCTATATTTGGCCATGTCATGGTAATAGTCTGTCTCTACCTCCCTTTTTTTCAGATAGCTCTAAGAGGCTAAGGGACTTGCTGCAACCTTATTGATAGTTGCTAACTGCAGGGTAGGCTGCTGTTTACTATTTATAAAGACGCTGTTTTTCTAGCTAATATATATAGCTACCACTGGTACTATGACCTAAAGGCAGTTCTGTATGGCTACGTCCATACCACCCCATGCCCTTCTTTTTGTGTTTTTCTTGTTTTTTTGTTTTTCTCCCTACTCATCTTTGAAGGATACTATTGCACCAATATATGCTTGGAGTGACAATTTAAGTCAGTAAGTAATCTATATGGCTTCTACTCTCCAGTTAAATATGAAATATGGTGGTCTTTTGTTGTGATGGTAATGTGCATTATTTTGTAAATTATTCCAGCTTACCATTGGTCACAAATATCTGAATATTATATATGGTGATGCTTGATGCCCATATAAATTGATGCCCATTTGCCCAGATAAACTGTGCAAATATATCTACTGTTGTAATTTTTGAGTCACCAATTCACAGATTGTCACTCAGACACGATTGTCTATTGAACTAGCTACTGTGTCAGTTACCAGTGTATGTACAGTATTGATTTTATATATATAATGGTTTTTGGACGTAGTGGGGCCAGCACTGTTTAGTCTAAATTTATTGTCACATTTGTCCCCCAGTCAGGGAACAGTATATACAGCAGCGGCCAGATACAATCACACTACACTACCAAGGCACAAGTGTTACTTAATTTATAGATGTAATTTTTCCCATGCTTCTTTCCCTCACTACTGCTGTAGGATTTGACAGTGCAAAGAATGTACTTCAAAATTTTATGTAGGGGAACGATTTAATTTTTTTTCTTGACATTTATGTACATATTAGGCTTGATTTACTTGTTATACGAATTAGGAGCAAAATACTGGCATAATTTCATAATGTTTTGCAGAGGGATGTCACTTAACGCTAATAAAAGGGGTGTGTTGTCACAACATTTAGGAAATATATCTGGCCTATGAAAGACAGGTTATCCATGTTTCGTCTTGGGGTTCTGACATAATAGTCTACAGCTGTGGCCAAAAGTTTTGAGAATTACATAAATATAAATTTTCACAAAATCTGCTGCCTCAGTTTTTATGATAGCAATTTGCATATACTCCAGAATGTTATGAAGAGTGATCAGATGATTTGCAATTAATTACAAAATCTTACTTTGCCATGAAAATGAACTTAATCCCATGAAAAAATACATTTCCACTGCATTTCTGAAGAAGACTTTATGGCGCCCAAGAAAGTCCAGCAAGCGCCAGGACCATCTCCTACAGTTGATTCAGCTGCAGGATGGGGGCGCCACCAGTGCAGAGCTTGCTTAGGAATGGCGGCAGGCAGTTGTGAGTGCAAAAGTATTAACTTAGTGGATTGGGGAACAAAACATCAAAATTTTGGTTCCATGGCCAGGAAACTCCCCAGACCTTAATCCCATTGAGAACTCGTGGCCAATCCTCAAGAGGCAGGTGAACAAAAACAATCCCACACATTTTGACAAACTCCAAGCATTGATTATGCAAGAATGGGCTAATGTAATTGTCAATAAAAGCTTTTGACACCTATGAAATAATTATACTTCAATATACCATAGTAACATCTGAAAAAAGATCTAAAAACACTGAAGCAGCAAACTTTGTGAAAATTAATATTTGTGTCATTCTCAAAACTTTAGGCCACGGCTGTATAGTGGTATGATCCAATTTTTTAACGACTCTGTAAAAAACTGTCACTTCTTTTGTTTGTAACATTAAAGCGATTGTATGCCCAGAAGAAAAAAAAAACTATAAGGCAAAGGCACCGCATACTAGCTCATTATGAAATACTTACAGTGGGGAGCTGGCAATTAGCCAACAGCTGAGCGGCCAGCTCAGAGAAGGAAGGGCTGAGCCCAGCCCTGACAAGGAGATGTTCACCTTTCACGCAGCCACTGACATCAGCGGTGCATGCGTTCTGATGGTCTGGTGGATGCTGCCGGAAAATCAGAGCTCCTTTCCGGAAAGAAGACTCCTACACGCATGTGCAGGAGTGACGTCATTGTGGCTCCGGCCACTCACAGCGCCGGACCTGCGGAACCCGGAAGAATAACCGAGGCAAAATGTCAGCTCCCTCGGCGGGAACCGGGGGAGAAGGCCTAGTTCTAAGGTACAGTGGGGACGGAAAGTATTCAGACCCCCTTATATTTTTCACTCTTTGTTATATTGCAGCCATTTGCTAAAATCATTTAAGTTCATTTTTTCCCTCATTAATGTACACATAGCACCCCATATTGACAGAAAAACAGAATTGTTGACATTTTTGCAGATTTATTAAAAAAGAAAAACTGAAATATCACATGGTCTTAAGTATTCACACCCTTTGCTCAGTACTTAGTAGAAGCACCCTTTTGATCTAATACAGCCATGAGTCTTTTTGGGAAAGATGCAACAAGTTTTTCACACATGGATTTGGGGATCCTCTGCCATTCCTCCTTGCAGATCCTCTCCAGTCCTGTCAGGTTGGATGGTAAACGTTGGTGGACAGCCATTTTTAGGTCTCTCCAGAGATGCTCAATTGGGTTTAAGTCAGGGCTCTGGCTGGGCCATTCAAGAACAGTCACTGAGTTGTTGTGAAGCCACTCCTTCGTTATTTTAGCTGTGTGCTTAGGGTCATTGTCTTGTTGGAAGGTAAACCTTCGGCCCAGTCTGAGGTCCTGAGCACTCTGGAGAAGGTTTTTGTCCAGGATATCCCTGTACTTGGCTGCATTCATCTTTCCCTCAATTGCAAACAGTCGTCCTGTCCCTGCAGCTGAAAAACACCCCCGCAGCATGATGCTGCCATCACCATGCTTCACTGTTGGGACTGTATTGGACAGGTGATGAGCAGTGCCTGGTTTTCTCCACACATACCACTTAGAATTAAGGCCAAAAAGTTATATCTTGGTCTCATCTTATTTCTCACCATCTTGTAGTCCTTCAGGTGTTTTTTTAGCAAACTCCTTGTGGGCTTTCATGTCTCTTGCACTGAGGAGAGGCTTCCATCGGGCCACTCTGCTATAAAGCCCTGACTGGTGGAGGGCTGCAGTGATGGTTGACTTTCTACAACTTTCTCCCATATCCCGGCTGCATCTCTGGAGCTCAGCCACAGTGATCTTTGGGTTCTTCTTTACCTCTCTCACCAAGGCTCTTCTCCCCGATAGCTGAGTTTGGCTGGGTGGCCAGCTCTAGGAAGGGTTCTGGTCATCCAAAATGTCTTCATTTAAGGATTATGGAGGCCACTGTGCTCTTAGGAACCTTAAGTGCAGCAGAAATATTTTTTGTAACCTTGGCCAGATCTGTGCCTTGCCACAGTTCTGTCTCTGAGCTCTTCAGGAAGTTCCTTTGACCTCATGATTCTCATTTGCTCTGACATGCACTGTGAGCTGTAAGGTCTTATATAGACAGGTGTGTGGCTTTCCTAACCAAGTCCAATCAGTATAATCAAACACAGCTGGACTCAAATGATGGTGTAGAACCATCTCAAGGATGATCAGAAGAAATGGACAGCACCTGAGTTAAATATATGAGTGTCACAGCAAAGGGTCTGAATACTTAAGACCATGTGATATTTCAGTTTTTCTTTTTAATAAATCTGCAAAAATGTCAACAATTCTGTGTTTTTTTTGTCAATATGGGGTGCTGTGTGTAAATTAATGAGGAAAAAAATGAACTTAAATGATTTTAGCAAATGGCTGCAATATAACAAAGAGTGAAAAATGTAAGGGGGTTTGAATACTTTTCGTCCCCACTGTACCTTAGAACTAACCCTCCTCCCGGTCCCCGCCGAGGTAGCTGACATTTTGCCTCAGCTATTCTTCTGGGTTCCGCAGGTCCGGCGCTGTGAGTGGCCGGAGCCACGATGACGTCACTCCTGCACATGCGCATAGGAGTCTTCTTTCCGGAAAGGAGCTCTGACCATCAGCGCACATGCACCACTGATGCACCACTGATGTCAGTGGCTGCGTGAAAGATAAACATCTCCTTGTCAGGGCTGGGCTCAGCCCTTCCTTCTCTGAGCTGGCCGCTCAGCTGTTGGCTAATTGCCAGCTCCTATCTCTCCACAGTGACTCACCTGTTGATGATATGCTGCTCGTCAGTCCTGCCTACTTAAGCAGTCCAGCCCAGATGATCTATGGCTTGTCTGACTATCCGTTCCCGTTCCTGAACTCTGGCTATGTTTTGACTACGTTTACTCTGTTTACCTTTTTTTATTATTATTAAACAAGTGAGATTTAACTGTACTTCTGTCTCAGTCTGATTCATGGTTTCTGACAGTAGGCGAAGGCTCCACAGTGACTCACCTGTTGTCGATATCCTGCTCGTCAGTCCTGCCTACTTAAGCAGTCCAGCCCAGATGATCTATGGCTTGTCTGACTATCCGTTCCCGTTCCTGAACTCTGGCTATGTTTTGACTACGTTTACTCTGTTTACCTTTTTTTATTATTATTATTAAACAAGTGAGATTTAACTGTACTTCTGTCTCAGTCTGATTCATGGTTTCTGACAGTAGGCGAAGGCCATGAATTCAGAAGATGCAGTCAATCCACTTGTTGGTAATATTTTTTCCAGATTGGGTGAGCAGGATCACCTCATGGATCAGTTTGCCATGGTGTTACAAACACTCCTGAGTTGCACGGCTCACCTGAAATCTCCCATTGTGGCTGCTCCGGTACAACCTGTGTTGCAGGCCATCTCTGCTGCTGCTCCAGTCTCTGTGCAGGCACCCACCTCGCATATTACCTCTAAAAGAGATATGTCTGGTTCCGCTCCACTTCCCCAGTGATTTGGGGACGATCCAGTCCAATGCAGAGGGTTTCTCAACCAGGTTGAGATAAACTTTGAGATGCTGCCCCAGGCGTTCCCACGGACAGAAGCAAAGTAGGTTTTGTGATATCTTTGCTTTCTGAGAGAGCCTTGGCCTGGGCAAACCCTCTATGGGAGATGCAAAAACCTGTTGTCTTGAGTAACCCTGAGTTTGTGGCTTCCTTTAAAAGGGTATTTGAACTGTTGCCAATTACACCATTGAATTCCGTACTCTGGCAGCAGAGGTTGCTTGGAACAATGAGTCCCTCGTGGCTGCTTTTTCTCATGGTCTCTAGGATACCATCAAGGATGAGATAGCAGCACGATCATTTTAGCCCTGAAAGAATGGAGACATCTCCTCGAAGGTACCACTGTGCCGCATCTCATTCTTACTGACCATAAGAATCTCACATTCTTGTCTAAGGCTAAATGCTTGTCTCCCATAAGGGTGCAATGGGCTCTTTTCTTGTCTAGTTTCAATTACATTGTCTCATTCTTACCCGGTCCTAAGAATGTAAGGGCTGACGCTTTGTCACAACAATTTTCCTCAACTTCCAAGAAGGAGTCAATTCTGGCTCCTGTGATTCCTCCTGATCATATTCTGGCTACGGTTCGCACCAGTCTCACTTCTCCTTTGGGTGACAAAATTCTTGCTGCTCAGGTCCATGCTCCTCCTGAGAAACCTTGTGATCGCTGCTTTGTCTCAGAGGGTCTCTGTACCGCCGTGCTCCAGACTTACCATTCTCCCAAGGCTGCTGGCCACCCTGGGAAGAATCAACTCTGGTGGCCTAGTCTACATGCTGATGTAACTGCCTTCGTAGCTGCCTGTTCTGTGTGTGCTTAGAGTAAGACTCCACAACACCTTCCAGTGGGCCTCCTAGAACCCATACCCAATGGACAGAGGCCCTGGACCCACCTGTCTATGGATTTCATTGTGGTGTTACCCATCTCCCAGGGCAACACAGTTATCCTTATGGTGGTTGACCGGTTCTTGAAAATGTCTCATTGTATTCAACGTGCCCATTTCTAAGGAACTGGCTTCCATTTTCGCTCAGGAGATCTTTCTCTTACATGGGCTACCCAAGGTGATTGTCTCAGACAGGGGTAGTCAGTTTGTGTCCCGGTTCTGGAGAGCCTTTTGTACACAGTTAGGAATTCTGCTTTCTCCTCTGCGTATCACCCGCAGTCTAATGGGGCCGCAGAACGAGCCAAACAGTCCTTGGAGCAATCCCTACGTTGCTATATTTCTGACCATCATAACAACTGGTCAGACCTCTTATCATGGGCGGAGTTTGCTCACAATAGTGCCTTGAATTCTGCTTCCCGATTGTCCCTGTTTATGGTGAACTATGGTTTCCAACCTTCCAATGTGCCTGACTTATTTGTTCCGCAGAGTATTCCTGCGTTAGAGGAGCATCTCCATGGTCTTCGCTCTACTTGGGCACAAGTCCTGGAGGCTTTGCGACATGCTAATGACAGGTACAGACTCCATGCTGACTGACCCTGCGCCTTCCTACCAGGTTGGGGTCAGGGTCTGGCTGTCATCTCGCAACCTCCAAGTTCGTGTTCCCCTTTCTGAACTTCACACAACAGTTTATTGGGCCTTTCCGTATTCCACTGAGTTAATTCTTCGCAGGATTAACTCAGTGGCTTATGCATTAGACCTTCCTTCTAATATGCGTATCTCAAATGTATTTCATATCTCCTTATTAAAACCTTTGGTCTGCAACCGCTTTACCACCTCAGTGCCTTGTTCTCACCCTGTACAGGTTGAGAACCGTGAGGAGTATGAAGTACAGTCTTATATTGTTCCGTGGGCGCATAAATTTCCTGGTGCATTGGAAAGGGTACGGTCCTGGGGAACGCTCTTGGGTCTCCTCCTCAGACGTACATGCCCCTGTCCTCCTCTGTGATTTCCATAGACAGTTTCCCCTCAAGCCTGGTGGTCCTCTGAGGGGGAGGGGTCATTGAGGAGGGGTACTGTCAGGGCTGGGCTCTGCCCTTCCTTCTTTGAGCTGGCCGCTCAGCTGTTGGCTAATTGCCAGCTCCTATCTCTCCACAGTGACTCACCTGTTGATATCCTACTCGTCAGTCCTGCCTACTTAAGCTGTCCAGCCCAGATGATCTCTGCCTTTGCCTTGGTCACATCTCTAGTGTGTTTCTGTTAAAGACTTGCTTGGCTGACATTCCTTCTGGCTCCAGATCCTGCTTGCTGTTCTACTATGCTCATCTCTGGCTCCCTAACGTTTTGGCTTGTCTGACTATCAGTTCCGGTTCCTGAACTCTGGCTATGTTTTGACTATGTTTACTCTGTTTACCTTTTTTATTATTATTAAACAAGTAGGATTTAACTGTACTTCTGTCTCAGTCTGATTCATGGTTTCTGATACTCCTAAACCGTACAGGTTTAGGAGATATTCATTTTACCTACCATTAAGCCTTATTATAGGCTTACCTGTAGGTAAAAATGTGCTAAAGGGGTATACAACCACTTTAAAGTGATTGCAAGGGTTCTTTTTAAAAACAAAAACAAACATGTCATACTTACCTCCACTGTGCAGCTCGTTTTGCAGAGTAGCCCCGAACCACATGTTCTGGGGTCCCCCGGCAGCTCCTCCCTATATCAGATAACCCCCCAGGAGAAGCACTCTCCCGGGGCGGTTACCTTGTGGGCGCACTCCCGAGTCCAGCATTTGCATCCATAGGCACGAATGTCAAACTCAGCCCCGCCCCCGGCGCTCGCGTCATTGGATTTGATTGACAGAAGCGGGAGCCGATGCTGCACTGCTATCAATCTATCCAATCAAGAGAATCATGACCAACAAAAATATACGGGGCTCAGGTAAGTAAAACGAGGGGGCTAGGGGGCCAGTCACTGCCAGGTATTTTTTCACCTTAATGCATAGGATGCATTAAGGTGAAAAAACACGAGGGTTTACAACCCCTTTAAGTTGTATCTTACAACTCAACCTTTATCTTAACCCTTTCTGACTTCACTGTGTGTACTCTGGAGAGGCGTTACCACTGTAGATGGAAAGGGGATCACAATTTGCTCCACACTTCCTGAAAATATTACAGATGATCCTAGAATCATTTGGTTTATACATTGGACTAATGGCTAAAGCATAGTTTTTTTTCCTCATTTAGACAGTGGTTTGAAAAGCAAACAGATTCCTCCATCCACACAAAGACTAGTGATCAAGTAATTGGGATTCTCAAGGTTTCATAAGTCATACAAAAACACAGATAATAAAATCCATAATTTGTATTCAAAGCAAAAATAACTTGAAAAACCATCTTAAAAGCATTTAAGCGGTGTCTCTTGTGAACACAATGGTAACTCTACAATCTAGACAAAAGTGAGCTGTCACTCATATACACTTTCTTCATCATTTCCAAAATGCCCAATTCCAGTGAGAGCACTGAACAACCCAACTTGTTTCAATCCTTTTTTTCTTCAGGGGTAAAACATAATCTGTAAAATAGTGTATAAAAAGAGCAATAGAATAATATATCAGTGGGATGAAAACATATTTTCTTATATATAATATTATTATTATTATACAGGCCTAACAAGGCTTAACTGGAATGAGTCTTCTATAGACACAGAGTTTCTAGACAGCTAAATCCTAAAGGTCACAGCCGATGATTAACATATGCCAAACCGTCAGTGGAAGAAGGGACTAACACAAGAGTCCTCCATGGCATCTCAACTATAAGCCCCCATAAATACAAAACAGCCCCACAATGCATCAATATTTATCACTATAATAGGAGGAATGTTTAACCTCCCTGGTGGTATGATTATTTCGGATTTTAGGTGCTGAAAGCGGTACAATTATTTTGCATGGAAATTTGGCGTTTCATATTGTAGGCCTGTAATTCTTAACAATAACACACTTAAATCTGTCCAAACAAGAGTCTAGTAGATATCCCGGGTATGATGAAGTTTGAAACACAAAAACATAAATTATAATATAATAAATAAATATAAATAATTAAAAAAAATAATAATATAATAATACTAAAATAAATTTCCCCACAATTCACTATCGTTTAATTCTGCAAGTGTTCTAATTTACTATCGCTGTTTTCTAGCTGGTCTAAAGCCACTTTTGACATAAAGGGACACTTTTTGATTGCTATGGACAATCTCCAGTTTCCAGGCAGAAAGAACAGTATATATCATATAAAACTGCATGCAGGGCATGGGCCAAAGCACTGGGGACAAAAGGGATGTGAAATAATTTCATACAGTACTGTAATCTGTAAGATTACAGTACTGTATGTGTTAGGCCCCTTTCACACTTATACGACTTCAAAGTCGCACGATTTTACCGCGATTTTGCCGCGATTTTACCGCGATTTGGGAGCAGTACTACTTTGCCACGTTTTTGGCATTAACAAATGAAAACATACAGTAGTTGGTATGAATCATAAGGGGGAACTCCACGCCAAGTTTTAAATAAAAAAACTGGCGTGGGTTCCCCCCCAGGGGCCTACCAGGCCCTTAGGTCTGGTATGGATTGTAAGGGGAACCCCCTACGCCAAAAAATCGGCATGGGGGTCCCCCCAAAATCCATACCAGACCCTTATCCGAGCACGCAGCCCGGCCGGTCAGGAATGGGGGTGGGGACGAGCTAGCGCCCCCCCCCCTCCTGGACCGTACCAGGCCGCATGCGGCCCCCCACCCCAAAGCACCTTGTCCCCATGTTGATGAGGACAAGGGCCTCTTCCCGACAACCCTGGCCGATGGTTGTCGGGGTCTGCAGGCGGGGGGCTTATCGGAATCTGGGAGCCCCCTTTAATAAGGGGGCCCCCAGATCCCGGCCCCCCACCCTATGTGAATGAGTATGGGGTACATGGTACCCCTACCCATTCACCTAGGGAAAAAAGCGTAAATAAAAAACACAGTACACAGGTTTTTAAAATAATTTATTAGGCAACTCCGGGATCTTCTTCCGACTTCGGGGGTCCTCTTCCGACTTCGGGGGTCTCTCCGGCGTCTTCTCCCGGTGTCCGCATCTTCTGCTGGCTCCACCGCTATCTTCTGGCGCTCTTTTGCCAGCGGTGGTCCGGACCTCTGGATCGTCTTCTTCCCTCTTCTCTTCCGGAGATGTTGACACAACGCTCTCTCAAGCCAGAATGGTCTCTGTGCGCTCCGCAACGGACTTATATAGGCGGTGACCCCGCCCCCTTATGCCGTCACAGTCCCTGGGCATGCTGGGACTGTGACGTTTTAGGAGGCGTGGTCACCGGGTGATGACCACGCCCCCTTATGACAGCACAGTCCCAGCATGCCCCCGGGACAGTGACCTCATAAGGGGGCGGGGTCACCACCTATATAAGTCCATTTCGGAGCGTTCAGAGACCATTCCAGCTGGAGAGAGCGTCGTGTCAACATCTCTGGAAGAAAGGCAGAAGGCAGAGGTCCGGACCACCGCTAGCAATTGAGCTGCAGAAGATAGCGGAGGAGCCGGCAGAAGATGCGGACACTGGGAGGAGACGGCGGAGAGACCCCCTAAGTCGGAAGAGGACCCCCGAAGTCGGAAGAAGATCCCGGAGCTGCCTAATAAATTATTTTAAAAACCTGTGTACTGTGTTTTTTATTGACGCTTTTTTCCCTAGGTGAATGGGTAGGGGTACCATGTACCCCATACTCATTCACATAGGGTGGGGGGCCAGAATCTGGGGGCTCCCTTATTAAAGGGGGCTCCCGGATTCCGATAAGCCCCCCTGCCCGCAGACCCTGACAACCAACGGCCAGGGTTGTCGGGAAGAGGCCCTTGTCCTCATCAACATGGGGACAAGGTGCTTTGGGGTGGGGGGCCCGCAGGGTGCCCCCATGCCCTAAAGCACCCACCCCCCCATGTTGAGGGCATGCGGCCTGGTACGGTCCAGGAGGGGGGGCACTCGCTCGTCCCCACCCCCATTCCTGACCGGCTGGGCTGCGTGCTCGGATCGGGGTCTGGTATGGATTTTGGGGGGGACCCCACGTCGATTTTTCGGCGTAGGGGGTTCCCCTTAGATCCATACCAGACCTAAGGGCCTGGTATGCCCCTGGGGGGGAACCCACGCCGGTTTTTTCATTTAAAACTTGGCGCGGCGTTCCCCCTCTGGATTCATACCAGACAGCTGTCAGCACTGCCTGTCGCTCTTCGGGAAAGGAAAAAAAAGTTTTCCTTTCCCGATCAGCGAGCCAGGCTTGTGCTTACAAAGTCGTACTGAAGTTGTGTCTATATTATTCAGGCACGACTTGCATGTTACTTCAGGGTTTAACATTGAGGTCTATGGAGTACAACTCGCATAGAAGTTGGACCAAAGTAGTGCAGGGACTACTTTCAAGTCGGCACGACTTAAAGTCGTGCCAATATGAATGGTAGTCATTGAAAATCATGGAGAATGACTTGTCATACGATTTTGCAGTACAAAATCGTGGGACAAGCCGTATAAGTGTGAAAGGGGCCTTATGGTTTGTACATTTTTTTGAATTTGCCGCCAGGCTCCGCCCCCGTGCGTTGCGACGCTCGCAGGGAACAGAGCCTGGCATGGAGAGGCTTCGGAGGAGACAGAGCCCGCAGACACAGCGGGGGACATCGCAGGATCCTGGGAACAAGGTAAGTAACGCCGCACCAGGATCCTGCAATGTAATCCCGAGTGTGGCTCGGGGTTACCGCTAATGGGACTGAAATTTAACCCCGAGACACACTCGGGAATACCATCAGGGAGGCTACAATCACTTCCGTAGATGTAGTCTTAGGCTCACAGGGTTCAAATAAAAGTGTCAACAGAAGATGTGGGATCACCAAAAAGATGCATGGGGCTTAAAGTATTCCAACAAAAAAATAAAAAAAACACAGAGAAATACCCAATAAGTATGTAGATAGAATTATACTGTAAATAAGGAGGGAAAGATGTAGCCTACATATCCATCCAAATGTATATACTGTATGTATAATTCTCCTCCCACCATTACCTCCATAATCTCTACAGCATCCACAAGGAATAACCCAGGTCAGATACAATATTGATGAATAATCTACATACTACATAATAGCCATGAGCCATATACAACATAAAAGTAATATACTCATGGACAATGTAAAGAGAAATTGGATAAACATTTGCTCGAAATCAAAAACAAAATGCAAAAATCCCTCTTATGGAAAGTATAAAAATGTAAATTGACTCTCTGATGAGTGATTATGGATGCTGCTAACCATTCCTTTTGAGAATGCAAGTTTCCCTGGCTGTCACACTGATGCTTTTGACTTCAATGGTCTTCAATGGAACACATACAGTATAGACATAAGGAATACTGACACTTTTCTGAAACTCATTTAAAGTAGATATGAAATTTAAAGAAGAATCTAAAGTATATGTTATCTCTAACTGAATGACATTAAGCACACTAAAGCTTTGTTTATTATAAGTAAATACCATGTTTTTTTTCCCCCAAAAAAACTTGTGATCAAGTTTTTTCCATCCTTTGCTGGTCATGTTGTGCAGTCTACTATAGTGATGGCTGCATAGCATGTCCCAGCGCAGTTTTCCTTATGGTGACAACAGTAGGCCATACCGGCAGAATGTGCATTGGAACAGCCACTTGTAGATTCCCTAAGATATCTGTGTGCCATGTGACAACACGTGAGAACAACTGACAAACAGAGACATAGAGTTGTCATCCTCTAACAGAATGAACTTGCACAAGGGCCTTCATTGTAGGATCACTAGGTATCACTTGAATAAATATGCAGATTTAAAAATATTGGAAATTACATGTGAAATTATATTTCAAATATTAAAATTGATATGAGATTTTTGTAAATTAATGTATATACAGTATACTTTAAATTAGACACAGCCAGATAACTAGCATAAGTGCATTGCTTATCTGAAGTTTGTATATCACTGCCTCCTCTTAAATTTGTTTAATAGGAATATTAATTTTTCGAGCTGGAAATCCACTGAATACATAATCAGCTTTTTTTGTGTTTATTATTATTATACAGGATTTATATAGCGCAGACAGTTTGCGCAGCGCTTTACAACATTAGGGCAGACAGTACAATTACAATACAATTCAATATAGGAGGGAATCAGAGAGCCCTGCTCGTTAGAGCTTACAGTCTAGGAGGGAGGGTCAAGTTATACAAAAGGGTAATAGCTGTGGGGGATGAGCTAATAGAGAGAATAGTGCAGTTGTTAGATGGAGGCAGGATAGGCTTCTCTGAAGAGGAAATTTTTCAGGGATCGCTTAAAAGTGGATACATTTAGAGACAGTCTAACAGATTGGGGTAGGGAATTCCAGAGGCTGGGCGAGGCTCGGGAGAAGTCCTGGAGGCAGATATGGGAGGAAATGATGAGTGAGCTAGAGAGCAGGGGGTCTTGGGAGGAACAAAGAGGGTGATTAGGTTGGTATTTTGAGACTAGGCTAGTGATGTAGCTGGCGGGAGAGTTGTGGATGGCTTTGAAACTTATTGTTAGTATTTTGAATTGAATTCGTTGGGCGAGTGGCAGCCAATGGAGGGATTGGCAGAGAGGGGTAGCAGACACTGAGCGGTGTGTAAGGTGGATGAGTCTGGCAGCAGCATTCATGATGGACTGAAGGGGGGATAGTCTATTTAAAGGTAAGCCAATGAGGAGGGAGTTGCAGTAGTCAAGGCGAGAGATAACCAGGGAGTGAATCAGGAGCTTTGTGGTTTCATTGGTTGTCTTTTATGAGTTTATTTGATGGTGTTGGTCATGAATGCATACAGCCTTGATACATAATTCATTTTTTTAAGTTAATAATGTTGCCTTTTTCTGACAAAATAGTTTGATTCTATATTAAATAATTTGAATCTAAAATCCAAACCTCCCACATAGAATTTCTCTTCATTTACAGTGGTCATTTTCAACATGGGCATTTATGGGTGGAAAAGAAATAGTGTTTGTCTTCCACCAAGCTACTTTCCTATTCAGCCACAACTAGAAATTGATCATTTGTGGTCTTTTAAAACCATATTTATCTAATTAAAGAAAGATGATTACACTCATGCTATTTCATTTGGTTTTCAATTAGTTGTGCTGATCAAGCTTTTTTGTAGGGTAGTCCTATTGCTATTCCAGCTAATTTTTCCATATTTATTTGCAAGTAAGGTTTCAATGTTCTAATCATGTTTTCTATCCTGCATGTTCACCATGTTAAACTAAGTACTGGATATTATAACTAAAGCATATGTTATAAACTAGAGTGAATAAGTTGTGACCTGTTAAGGCCTCAATTGTTTTTTAAACTATGAATTTACATTATATTATATAGTAAAATTAAAATAGTGCAACCACACCCAGCTGAGCAGCAGGGTGTATTAATGAGTCAATTAGGTGAAAATATTCAAAAGTGAAAACAATCTATATAATCTAGCAATATGCAAAGACAATGTCTATATATATATATATATATATATATATATATATATATATATATATATATATATATATATATAGTGACTGTTGCTTGTAGGTTCAAGACATTAAATCCAAAAGAAAAACTCCTCTCAGTGCACTTGTCTATATCTTTATAAGTGACAAATCCATAATAAGTGATTAAGCACACCACCGTGTCCTCCACTGGTCTCTATAAGTGCTCACCTCACATGAAGATCCACCATAGGGTCAAATAGCACCTTCCCCTCAGGGGTATAAATCCAGCAATCTGTTGTTCCTCTATCCTCATAAGGACTCCCAATCACTCAGATGTTGTTCCTCGTAGTCATAAGGGCAGGAAAAAACTCAACATAGTGTCTTACCGTTTAAAAACAACTTTTAAGGAAACCACAGTAAAGAACTCACATTTACAGATGCACTGCCCTGGTGCATGCAGGTAAAGCGCTTGTATGATAAAGATGGACAATCCCTGGATCACAGAAACATCCGCAGATCCTTGGCCCCATGTCCCCAGTGGCTCGTGAACTGCTTCCTAGATGGATGTAATGATGTCACAGGCTCTGCCTCGATGCGTTTCCTCACTGTACTTGTGACTATATCAAAAGGTCAATTATTATATAGTGTTTACATTGTAGTCCAGTTAGCTTTTTTCAGAAATATGAAATCCCTAATGATCTACATTTGGCTATATTGAGTGTGGATTTGTATCTTCACAGGGTGGTACTGTGGATATAGATACTGGTAGCAAAGTGCCACCTATTGGCCATAGAAATACTACCTTTAAATATATTTGTTGAAAGAACTACTACATCTTTGAGCTGTGATAAATGATTCAGAAGTGTTGTGAAACCAGGTTCAAAAAAAGACATAGTGGCATTTTCGTATGAATAAAGCAGCAAACCATGCAGAGATATTAGCAGTAGCACAAGCCAAACTTAAATTTCATTTGACTTTTTTTCCCACTTTTGAGTACAATGGAGAAAGGTTAGGACCTCTGCTCTCTATCTCGCTCTCAGATTCTCCACTATTTTCCTGGTGTCCTTGGTGTATCACCAAGATAGAAAAAAGTTGCTAGAAGTGGTATTTCCCCTAACGTTAAAGATACTTTCACATTTTTCCAGTTGTCTCACCAACACAACTATAAGAATAAAAAACAAAAATAAAAAACAAATATAAAAAACAAATAAACCGCGCTAAAAAGTGAGTCCAATCAATATTAGTGAAAAAGATTCAACAAAGTCCACATGGCATAATAGATCCTCCTAAATGATGAGTAGAGAACAAACTTTAGGATATTCTGCTTACCAGAACGTAAGCGAGGTTAAACAGGTGGCTTTAAACCCAGCCTGGGCCTTTCGATGTGCTCCAAGAGGGGTAGGATCCGACAGACTCATGTAACGGACCGAATCCACATAAGTGTAGAAAAACATACAAAAAACATAGCGTAATACTGACAAAAATAATTACCCTAAAAAGGAGTGCTCACACAAAAAAACATTAAAGGATCATGAGACCCCAAATGTGTAGCAAACCAGGGGCGTGAAGGCAAAAAAAAGGGGAAGTGACATGCAACATGCAAAAAGTGATGTCTTTAAATCAGGGACTATAATTATATCTGATTACCAGAAGTAGAATTTTAAATAGGCGAGTACAGATCCAAGAAGGAAATAAATAAAACACCCGGTGCTCAGATATGAGGGGCCGCTTACCAGATGGTAAACCAGTGAAGGTATGATAGCGGTAGGCTAATAGTCTTGGTAAACCCAGAATGTGATCCTGACCAAAAACTGAAGGGGTTCCTGCTCACCAGAGGATCAGCTAGAAGGAGCCAAAACGAAATGGTGGTGGCGTTACCGCGATCCCGTCCCGGCAGACTCCTCACAAGCTCCGATCATAGGTGTTCAGAAAGGAGAAGCAGCCAATAGTGTCATACCGTAACAATTTTTCCAGGGATCTCCAGTTCTGCCCACATTCGAACAGTACTTGTAACATTGGGGAATGTCTAGCTCAGTGGTAGATGCATTTTCAGAGAGTTCCCAGCCAACAGGAACTTTAGTTTAAGGGCATGGTAGCCCACTTTTATTGAAAGTTAACAAAAAGGAAAGCTCATATATTTATTTGGTTGCCCACACAGGGGTTCTTCTCCCAAAAATAAATGAAAAATTCCAATCCACCTGGCTCTTAAGGCTCGCTCAGCCTTGGGCGCAGTACCTTGCTGCTCAGGCCTTCCACTTCAGACTATTCCTTTGCCAACACCGTCCATACAGATAGCAGCCCCTCACTGCTCCGATCCTCAGACTTGGGTCTCTGGCTTCTCCAGTGCGCATCTGGACTCCTGAGGAGGGTGGAGCCACCCTCCTCAGGAGTCCAGATGCGCACTGGAGAAGCCAGAGACCCAAGTCTGAGGATCAGAGCAGTGAGGGGCTGCTATCTGTATGGACGGTGTTGGCAAAGGAATAGTCTGAAGTGGAAGGCCTGAGCAGCAAGGTACTGCGCCCAAGGCTGAGCGAGCCTTAAGAGCCAGGTGGATTGGAATTTTTCATTTATTTTTGGGAGAAGAACCCCTGTGTGGGCAACCAAATAAATATATGAGCTTTCCTTTTTGTTAACTTTCAATAAAAGTGGGCTACCATGCCCTTAAACTAAAGTTCCTGTTGGCTGGGAACTCTCTGAAAATGCATCTACCACTGAGCTAGACATTCCCCAATGTTACAAGTACTGTTCGAATGTGGGCAGAACTGGAGATCCCTGGAAAAATTGTTACGGTATGACACTATTGGCTGCTTCTCCTTTCTGAACACCTATGATCGGAGCTTGTGAGGAGTCTGCCGGGACGGGATCGCGGTAACGCCACCACCATTTCGTTTTGGCTCCTTCTAGCTGATCCTCTGGTGAGCAGGAACCCCTTCAGTTTTTGGTCAGGATCACATTCTGGGTTTACCAAGACTATTAGCCTACCGCTATCATACCTTCACTGGTTTACCATCTGGTAAGCGGCCCCTCATATCTGAGCACCGGGTGTTTTATTTATTTCCTTCTTGGATCTGTACTCGCCTATTTAAAATTCTACTTCTGGTAATCAGATATAATTATAGTCCCTGATTTAAAGACATCACTTTTTGCATGTTGCATGTCACTTCCCCTTTTTTTTGCCTTCACGCCCCTGGTTTGCTACACATTTGGGGTCTCATGATCCTTTAATGTTTTTTTGTGTGAGCACTCCTTTTTAGGGTAATTATTTTTGTCAGTATTACGCTATGTTTTTTGTATGTTTTTCTACACTTATGTGGATTCGGTCCGTTACATGAGTCTGTCGGATCCTACCCCTCTTGGAGCACATCGAAAGGCCCAGGCTGGGTTTAAAGCCACCTGTTTAACCTCGCTTACGTTCTGGTAAGCAGAATATCCTAAAGTTTGTTCTCTACTCATCATTTAGGAGGATCTATTATGCCATGTGGACTTTGTTGAATCTTTTTCACTAATATTGATTGGACTCACTTTTTAGCGCGGTTTATTTGTTTTTTATTTTTGTTTTGTGGGCCCCACTTCTAACCGCAGCTTATTGAACTTTACTTAATTCACTTTATTTTATTTAGGGTGTCATTGTATCTATATTCACATATATATTATTGGTTTATATATTTTTTACTGTTTTTTCCAAGCGCAATTTTTGTTTTTTATTGTTTGTACAACTATAAGAACCTGATCAGGTTTTAACCTTCCCTACTATTTGAAATTTTGTTTTTTTGACTTGCTTTTTAAAAGGGCTAATTGATGTTAAAATTTAAGTGACAATTTGTTTTTGCTTTTGACCCTTACAGATTTTTCAGTGATGAAGTTTAGAAGAACTCTTGGTTATCCCTTACAAAATGGAAGCTAAACATGCAATTGATTTTCTTCATTGAAGTGTTCTCATTTTTGTACTTAGAGGGTTGATTCATGGACAAGCCTGACAAGATGAATTTTTCAACAGATTTAAGTAATCAGTCTATTAATGACAACATGTCCATAATGCTGCCTTTAGATGAAGAATGTGCTTTGCCATTAGCAATTGTGTTTACTTTATCATTGGCCTATGGAATTGTTATGATACTTGGACTCTCTGGAAATTTGGCTCTCATCATCATTATTCTAAGGCAAAAGGAAATGCGCAATGTTACTAATATCCTCATTGTAAATTTGTCATTTTCTGACCTACTGGCAACAATAATGTGTCTCCCATTTACTTTAGTTTACACACTGATGGATCACTGGATTTTTGGAGTGGGTATGTGTAAACTAAATGAATATATACAGTGTGTTTCAGTGACAGTCTCTATTTTCTCACTGGTTCTCATTGCCGTTGAGCGTCATCAGCTGATAATAAATCCTCGTGGTTGGAGACCTAACAACAGACACGCTTGTGTTGGAATCACAGCAATATGGATGGTAGCCATGACTGCTTCTTTGCCATTCATGATGTACAGTTCCTTAACAGATGAACCATTCAAGAATATAAGCATTGATTTATATATTGGTAAATACGTGTGCCTTCAAGAATTTCCAGATGAAAAATTCAGACTTACATACACAACATTATTGTTTGTTGTACAATACCTTGCACCGCTATGCTTTATTTTCGTATGCTATACTAAGGTAAAATTTGTAACTTTTCTATTTCATATTATTATAGATATTCAGATATTATAGCAACTCATAATGCTGTATTATATCCTCTAGAAACTGGTTCACACCTGAATTGAAAAGGAACGTGTTCCTCGTTCCTGTGCGTCTCAGTGTTATGCAGTTTTCAGTCCATTCTTTTGAATGGGCTGAAATCACACTGGATCACACCAAGTAGTGCATGCACTATTTTTCAGTAACGCACTGCACCAGATCACATGGTTCTACGGTATCATGCTATCTGGTGCAGGCAAACACACTGTGCTTGCCATCTGTGTTTGGGATGTTATTAGGAATATATTGACAATCACAGCAGATTGCACATTAGATGCATTTTGAACATGGAGCAGGAAACACACATGGAACTCAGGTTTTCCTCACCATGTTCCTGTGTGAACCAGCCCTAAAGGGGCTGGAGTGCCAGTGCAAATATTACAGTGCATTTGCATGCATTTTGCCACATTACAGATACATTCCAGATTTCCATTTCCAAAAAATGCAGCAGCTTCTACTTTTGTTGACTGCACTGGAACTTACCACACTAGGGACATTGGAATACATGGAAAATATATTGTGCATGTGTTTTTTATGCAGTTCAAAAACGCACTGGAAAGCATCTACTATGAATCAACAGAAGATAAAGCTAAAGATTTTTAACTTTAATGTATTTTTTTTTTATTTTCTATTGTATTAGCAAATTTCTAATGATCCCCTAAATTACTAACATAAATGCATGGCAGTATGGCAGTTGGATTATGTTAATTACAACAAGGAAGTTTCACAATTTTTCAAACCTCTAGTCATGTTCTTGGGCAATCAACATTTTCCTTGGTACACTTTATGGTGCTTGGTGTCATGACATCATGGAGATTGAATTAAGTTGACTGAGTTGCCAATGTGGATATAAATGCTGGGTATCGGTATGTTTCTGACACTCATTTGAACTGAGGAAGCCACTTGAAGGAATAGTGAAATATATTTACTTTTACAAAATAAGTCTGATTGAGTGTTACAAACCACTATTAGCTACCCCATGATCTGGTTAAATGCACACTTTCACAGACAACATATACAAACATGTCTGACTATAAGATTTCAATATTTCCTTATGTATCACTCCTCCTCTTGGGTTGGTAGACTAACATTTCTATCTCAAGGTCTGGTCTGGTGTATGGGGGGAGAAACATACGTTGGGTGTCAGTCACTTTTTTTTACCTTTTGTTGCTAAATTCAATCTGGGAGAGAGACTTTAGGGGTGAAGGATACCCATAAAACAGCACAAAGTAGAATAGGTATTATGAAAGTAGTAGCTCATTTAGGGCTAATTCTGCCATCCTCCGCGCAGAGCTGCTGATGTGTGCGTCCACTTCAGAGCTACGTACAGGAAGCCCATAGAAGTGGATGCACATGCTCTGCATTCAGATCTGTGCTCCCGTTCCTGCACGCATGTCAAACTTTGACATGCAGTTGTGTCTGTGCCAGCTCTGCATGTGGAAAAATTTTCTCAAGCAAAATAATTGGCTGCAGCTGCTGATAAGTGTGTTCTGACAGCAGAGAGTCTCCCTGTCAGAATAAAATGTCTCAGTGGGGAGGATTCATCTATCAACCTTGATACACTCACTTCTTTTCATTCAGCTAGCTTTAGATAAATAAGTGTGTATTTACTTAATTGTTCATCATAGTTGAGGACCCAGCCCCCTTGTTAACTTTATTGCCCATCTCTGAACTCTTTCTAACTCAAGGGCATTTTTCTTGTTGAATGGAAAACGTAACTGAGCTGCATAATCAAGATGAGGCTAAAGCAGTGCTCTGTAAAGGGGTAAAAGTATTGATGTATCCCTTAAATAAATACCCTTTTGAGAGTTTTTGATTTTTTGGCTGTTATCTGGCACCACATGCTATTACTAAGTCTGTGGTCTACAAGGACCCCCAATACTTTTCCATCCTTAATTCCCCCAGTATAATACCTCCTTATGAGTATTTTGCATGCAAATATTTAGAACTCGGGTCCATAACCTAAATTTTTTTAATAATTTTTTTTTTAATTTGTTAAAGCAGTTGTAAACTGCTGATGTTCAAAAAAAAAGAAAAAAAACTGCAAGACAATGGCATAATGTGCAAGTATGTATCGCATACTAGCACATTATTAAATACTCACCTTTGAATGAAGCCCTCCAGAGCTGTAAAGTCCCTGCTGAGAGGGCTGACATGTTCCCCCTGTCTGTCTTCTGGGTTCAAAAGCTCCAGCTATGTGATTGGCTAGAGCCGTGATGACGTCACTCCTGCGCATGCGTGCGAGAGCCACTGTTTCCGGCAAGGGCTCTGAAGGTCCGGCACTGTAACTGTGCAAGTTTAGGAAATATTCACAGTACCTACAGGTAAGCCTTAGTATAGGCTTATCTGTAGGTGCAAGTGGTAGTACAAAGTTTACTACCACTTTAGGTAGGCACCCATCCCTGTTATATCAAGGCCTTCCTATAATGTGGCTATAACCTGTGCCAAACTTTTTTCCTTTCATAACTTTGTATCATCTGCAAATCTAAAAACTGAACTCCTAATTCTAACCTCAATGTAATTTTTAAACAGGTTAACAGCATTGACCCCAAGACAGAACCCTGGGAGCACAACACTCACAATTGCAGAATTGTCACTAATTTGCACATCCATAATGAGTTCTGTATTATTTCAAATTAATAGATCCAATAAAGCATTTTTTCCAGTTGGGACTCCCACCAAATGGCCCATGAAATTGTCCAGCAATACCGTCATCATCTTTTAATAAAAGGTCTTGCTCATCCAATTTATTTGCCAAACTTCTAGCATTTGTGTACGTGCCTTTCAATTTTGTCCTAGAACCTACCATTATTTTATTGCATGCTCTTGTGCTACAATTGTTTTTACTGACTTCCAGATTTGGATTTAGGTAATATAATTTCCTCACTTTTTAGTCGGTGTTCTGACCTCTCCCCCTCCCGTTTCCACATCTATATCCTGTATCTGAATTGGCTATTCTCAGAAATTATTTTCAGATACTGCCTTCCCTGGTTCTAGTTTATTAGTTCTATTTTCTCCCAAAAAAGCTGAAATTTCCCCATTTAAGTAAAATCCATTGCTTCAGTACTGGAGCAGACCAGTCCATTTCTCTAGGAGTCCAAATCCCTCCTTTTATTTCTCAGCCACTTGTTTAACTCCCTGAGCTCCCACTGCCTCCTTGGTGGGGCACATGGCAAAGGAAACATTTAAAAAAATACCCTTGGAGGTCCTTTGTTTTTAGGACATCTCATCTCCCTTTACTTACCTACTTGCTTCTAGCTTATATTTAGCTCTAGCAGGATATCCAAATTTTTAGAGGCCTGTGTCAATATGCAACAGGGGTTTAGACTAGCTTCCCCTAACTCTGATTTGCTCAGCATTTGTAATGGTAATCCTGTGTTGTGCCTGCTCTTACACCTAGCTCCAGTGATACCTTGATTGATGAGCTAGGAATCTTTAATGCAATTAGTAGCTTCTACCATCTTCTCTGCCACATGCTTCAGAAAAAAAATCCCTTTCATCCAAACTACCTCCAGATATCCACCTCAGCAAGTAGCTTAAGATCTTGGGCCACTGTCACATGGCCTAGGTGTATATATTTTTTCCGACTGACCTTTTATAATGGATCTTGCTATCAGGAATATCATTGAGGCACACTTCATTTTTTAGGAGGCTGTAGGGAGCACATATGGTAAAAATGATTTATTTGTAAAGGCTGTATATTCAGTGATCTCCAACAATCTCAGGTATCTGAAACTTCCATTTTAAAACATAGTTACAGTAAACACAGTGAAATAACAAATCAGTCAAATGGGGTCATAAAAAACATTGTCTTTTAAGAGGATTATGATGAAAACTGGTTCAGCAATGCCACTACGAAGTACTAAAATTCTCTGCCAGAACTATTGTATTGTTAGGGAGTATATGATAGTGAGACAGAGAATGCAATTTTCATAATATCACATATACAGTATACTGTATATACAAAAGTGAAATGTACTAATCATTTGTTAATATTTCAGATATTCCTCAGATTAAAACGAAGGAACAGCATGATGGACAAGATGAGAGACAATAAGTACAGATCCAGTGAAACAAAGAGAATCAATATCATGCTTTTGTCCATTGTAGTTGGATTTGCTCTGTGCTGGCTGCCATTCTTCATCTTTAACTTAGTGTTTGACTGGGACCATGAGGCTGTTGCCACATGCCACCATAACTTGTTATTTTTGATCTGCCATCTAACAGCAATGATCTCGACATGTGTTAATCCAATTTTTTATGGTTTTCTCAACAAAAACTTTCAGAGGGACCTACAGTTCTTCTTTAATTTTTGTGATTTTAGATCTAGAGAAGATGACTATGAAACGATAGCAATGTCTACCATGCACACAGATGTTTCTAAAACATCTTTGAAGCAAGCAAGCCCAATAGCATAAAAATGGAGAACCAATTGCCTGATTAATGGCAGTTAGTGTGTTGGAAGTCTATGTCCAAAACAAGCACAAATCCATTGCATAAGATTTACTCATCATCACTCAGCATGTCAGCATTTGTGTTTTCACAACTGTGATCAGCATTATTGTATAGGGACTTTCCTATTTCAGAATCAGTTAGTGAATTCCATACATTTTGGAGCTTATGTTTTTGTACAATGGCATTTATTGCCATATTGTTTTACATTTTCATTCTTTTGTGATTCATTCATATGGATAATTGTGTTTTTGGCACAGAGAACAACAAATACATTTCTCACCCAAAACTGTGAATGTTACACTCTTTTATACTATAACACTTGGTCTGTACACCTGAAAAATAGCTATGGTATATTAGATGTGATATTTATTATAAATGTTACTTTTATACCTATTTTATTAGATTTTCATATAAAATGTATCTATATAGTATGTGTACAGTAAACTACATAAGAGTATTTTGCATTGTATTATGGAGACATTGCATGATTCCAGTTGTTTGCTATCAATGTACAAACACTATAGCTGCATATGTATATTAATCTGGGTGGAAAACATTTTGGGGAAGTGTGCCTTAAGAGTTACAGAGACGTTATACAATGCTTTTGTGTTCTTTTGTTGTATGTACAGTATAATGGCAAAAATAATACTTCTTTCTTGCCAGTATATAAGTGCAATGAAATGGAAAATTCTATGAAATTTTAATATATATTCTAATATATATGAGTGCTAGCTGTTGTATAAAGTCTGTTAAAAATCCCAATCTTCTTAAAGAAGGATTTGGTGTTAAGCAGCTTATACCAGGTTTTTGCCAACTTCAGTGATTCCTTGGGAGAAATCAACCAACAGCTAACCCTTATACTATTCTTCCTGATTCTGCCATGTGCTCTGTTGTAGCTAAACAGGTTTGCAGGGGATTTTTGTGCTGTATTGCAGAAAATTAAGAAGCATTGACATGAGTGCTGGTTTTCTTTATTAACTTAGAAGCTAACAGGAGGATGTGGAATTCTACATTCAACCTAATTTCTTCCTACGATCCACAGTTAGTGTTCTATGAACCACTATAAAAAAAACAATGAATTGTCAAGGTTTAAATTATATTACCTTTCTTATAGCAATAAACAGTAGGATGTCATATAAGACCAATTTCACTCTTTTCACATATCTATTTTAGAAAATTGTTATACATTCACCACGATTTAATCTAGATTCACCCAAATGCACAATCTGATTGGCTGTACCTTTATGGAAGAGGGTATACATTGCTCAGCCAGCCATGTGTGTCTCTTGCTATAAACTTTCCAGCCACAGGCAGCAAAATGTAGGAAGCAATGGGAAGAACTTTGTTCTTATGTATATAAACACAGACTAATGCAAAAACTAGCTGTGTAATATGGGATACTTGCCTGCTATCATTACAACAGGTGTATATTTTAAATAATTTAAAGTATGTATTAATTTAATTTATTGTTAGAAAATCACCTCTACCTCATCTGATTTGTCTAGGACTTCACATGCTGCACACCACACTTTAAAATAATTCAACACCGAAACTGGCAGGCCTTAGGGAGGAAGGACAGGGTTGTGAAAGTCAGGAAAAATGTATGTATCTTTAGCTATAAAAAGCAGGTCATTGACAACTCTGGAACCCGGTTATTTAACATCAGCTTGCCTAAACAGCACGCTGGGGTGCGGGCTTTGTTGAAGTCAGTGAAGATCAATGCAGGACTTGTCTTGTGCAGACACGTTTATGTGGCCTTTGATTCCATTAAACCTTTTTGAGTAAAGCAACCTTTTATTTAAAATGTAGATGTGGGGTTGCTCCTTAGTAATACAGGTCCATTTTCTTTTTGACTCCTAAATAAAAACAATTTTGCCCACATGTTCATTTTAAAGACAGTTTCAATTAGTATTTAACTATTCCTAATGTTTTAGTGTTTGTGGATAACATATTATTATTTCAGAAAAAAAAAATCTAATGTCCTTTGTGTTGTATTCTCTAATAGAACCTTCATCATTAAAGGCCATTATAAAACTATAAACATACTGTACTCTACAAACTGAGCATGGTTAATACATGAAATCACAATGTTCATTATATGAATTCCTTTTTGTCTTTATTTATACTTTTCTTTGCAGATTTGACTTACATGAAATGAGAAAAAAAAATATTTATCAAGCTATTGAATCAAAAGGCTTATTCAACAACTGTAACTCAAAAGGAAAACCACCACATGCATTTAAAGGAAATCTGTACTCAGGGAAATTAGACGGCATCCAATGTGGACCCCATTCTGAAAATGTTAGTGATCAGGCTGTTATGTTGATCCAATAGCTTCCTTCATTTCTGAGCTCCTGTGCCTGAGAAACTGACAACCATGCAGTGCAGGAAAGTCCTACTGAAGTCAGAACCCCTGATATCCATACAGGCTCTAGGTGATTGACTAATCATACAGAATTCATTCAGAATGATAGCTGAAGTATTACTATTTTCAGTAGAAGACATCAAGAACAGAAGCCACCATTCTACCTCAGTACAGGTTTCATTTAAAGCGACAATGCAAAAGTAGAGTGCAACAGTTTACCTTTCCTGCATAAATGCTGCTGAATACCAATAAGTACAGATGAGCTCAAGGTTCAGTCTGAACAAAAGTTTGGATCGATCAGAATGCCTGAACATGCACCTATGTGACGGGACCCAAACGTCATGCATATGATATGATTTTCAGTAGTGGTATTACTTCCACTATTATGCTTGACAGCCTTTAATAACCACTGATGTCACTGGCCCTATTTACTTACATGGCTGGGAATCCCCAGGCTGACGCCTGCCAAGCCATTGGACAGAAAAAAAGATGATGCTTTCTACTGTGTCTAGTATGTTCACTTATTTATTTATTTTTTATTCTTACTGTATGATGTGCTACAGCAGAAGTGACACTAACAAATAAAAAAATATAAAGTTTAAATTGCTTGAAAATGACAAAGGTCCCCCAAAATACATAGCAGACCCTTGTAAAGGTCTATGTGCCAGGAGTTGGCAATGAAATGGCCTTTGCTGGCAATATAAAACATGCCCTCCAGGAATGTTATTTAAAGTGGTTGTAAACCCTTACATATACCCAGTGAAGTGACTGGCCTCAGGCGATACACAGAGAAGAAACAAATCCTCCTACATAAGCTGTATCTGTCTATCTGCAGTCTTCTCTTTACTACATCCATTCAAAATGCAAAATTAATAAAGCTTGTCTGAGCATTCAGAAAAAGGGGGGCAGAAAGCTGAAGTCACACTCTGACACAGTCACCCCCCCTCCCTTCACATAGCACACAGTAATATAGCTGAGGCTGTTAATCACAAGCTGTGTGCTGGAGGTCCCTCCCCTATCACCTTCTTTCTCTTGGTGTCAGGAAAACTTGTCAGGTGTGATTCATGCTGATAGCAGTGGAACAAAGTAGCAGACCGAAATGATACTTAGTGCGCTTAAATTAAACAATTACACACTATAGAGGGTTCAGGTCATTTCTATCGGTCAGTAGAAGTGGTCTCCAGAAATCCACAGGGAAACCAACCATTCTGGGGGTGTTGATTTCCTGGATCCCTGCAGCTCTCATTGGTTCCTCCTAGTGATCTCTACACCGTTACAGGGTACAGTAGTAACATGATGGTTAGCCCAGAAACCAGGGAGAGCTGTTTGGGATGCAGGAGATCAGCATTGCCAAAAAGTGTTGTTTTCCCAGGAAATTTTGGGGTGCAAGATAAGAGCAGTATTCAGCAACACAGTTACCAGGAGATGCAAGTATTTACACTCTTCTTTTACAGGGTACTTGTTTTGGAAGATTTGAAAACTTTAAGTGGTGATAGATCTAAAAAGAATGTACTAGTAATATATTTTACTAGATTATGCAGCTTAAAATGTAGAGAAGAGTTTGTAAAAAAAAAAATATATAAGAACATTGTTAATTGTTTGTTTTTTTACTAATAGTACAAGACAGAGATGTAATAATTCCATAGCCGATATGATGATTATTCAAGCATATTTGTTAAAATCTTTAAATATATTTGTGATAATTCAAAGAGTATTCTAAATGGCATAAAGCTATTTCATTTGATGGACACCTTCATCAGGGCTTTATTTTTCCGATCATAATATTTGCCTAGATTAGGTTCAGCCATGTATGCCCTTAAATGTGTGAGTTATGTACCCAAGTTTAGCAATTCTTGCAAAAAAGTGTCATGTTGGGATTAACTCTGAATTAATATTGAGTAATGGAAGTGCTTGGTATCATATCCAACATGGAAAATTTCCTTGATTGTTCAGTCTTTTCAAGATACTCTATAGCAGGGATCCTCAAACTACGGCCCTCCAGCTGTTACGGAACTACACATCCCATGAGCCATTGTAAAACACTGACATTCACAGACATGACTAGGCATGATGGGAATTGTAGTTCCTGAACAACTGGAGGGCCGTAGCTTGAAGACTCCTGCTCTATAGGAATCATAAGGGTTCCTCTGGTGTCCATGAGTTAGCACAATGTAGGGAAAAAAAAATAATGGTGGTTCTTGGAGATGCAATGATCCAGATAAGCATGGACAGACGGTAATTTTTCTTACTATCATTTTATTTTATTTTAGTGAGATATCTGACTATGACCACCAAAACAAAGAAAGGACAGGTTTAGCCAGAATGTCTAACTCGTACATAGGGGTTGTGTTTTACTACTGATGTGTGTTTGTGAAGCATTTTTAAAGAATTTGCCATGCATTACTTACAGTACATTTTGAATTGTATCACATGGAGAGGCTTTCACTTGCGTTATTGTTGCTTTTGCTATGCATAATTTTTATTTCTTTATATACAGTAAGTCAATCGTAATGCAATTAGAACATGGAGATGTATATCAAACACAAGCCATTAAACTTGTGTTAGACTTCCCGCTGAATCTGATGACTATGTACACTAAAAATATAATTTCTTTCTGGTAGTTGTATCTGTATATTTCTGTTATAGCTTGAAAGTAGCTCATACTGTCTGTCTCACTGGTGGCTTTGCACTGACTGTTAATGCATTGCATTGTATGATGCGCACATGAAAAATTTATGGTCATTAAAGTAATAAAATAAGATTAGCAAATTTATTACTGAACATACACAATTATGTGTTTAATATTTGCCAAAATAATGATCTACAAGCAGGTGGGTAAAACTATTATAATTTCCCATGGCTGGTATTATTATTCCTTCGAGAAAATATCTCTGAATGTGAATGTTATGAACTCATATGCTTTTTTTAAAAAAAAGTTCTGATGACTTTTTTACATTTAACATCATTCTGTGAAATTACTGTATAACACATGATGCCTTGTGATGTGTTCAGCTAAAATGGGGCAAACATAGGACTTTTGGAGCAGAGACTCTCAAGGAAAACACTGCTTATATCTTCTCTTATCAATGTGTTGTTTTGCAAACACTTAATGTTATATACTCTATATAGTGATTATATTTAGATTCTTTTTGACAAATTTACATTAGACAGAAATGAATATGTTGCTTCTTTTATTCAGATTGCCTATTATAAAGAGGAAATTCCAGTAGCAATTTTTCTCCCATGTTTATCAACTGCAAATTCTGGTTATAGCATATGTTATGTATTTATTAATAAAGCGGCCTTCCATAGTTATACAAAGTAGAACTCTGATTCATAATCTTCTGTCCTCAAGTAAAGGAAACCCCTGACTACAGTAAACCCAATATTTTCTGGCTTGAACTGTTTGATTATATTGTGCTTCTTCTAAACCTGATATGATTGATAGTGTAAGGTCATATTCTGGCACAGACTAGGCATGTTTTCAAAGATTGTTAATGATAATTGGATAAATCCATATACAGTGGCTTGAAAAAGTTATCATACCACTTGACATTTTCCCCATGTTGTCATGTTACAACCAAAAACGCAAATGTACTTTATTGGGATTTTATGTGATAGACCAATAGAAAGTGGCACATATTTGTGAAATGGAAGGGAAATGATAAATGGTTTTCCAATTTTTTTACAAAAAAAATCTAAAAAGTTTGGTGTGCATTTGTATTGAGTCAATACTTTGTAGAACTACCTTTTGCTGCAATTACAGCTGCAAGTCTTTTTGGGGATGTCTCTACCAGCTTTGTACATCTAGAGAGTGAAATTTTTGCCCATTCTTCTTAGCAAAATAGCTCAAACTCTGTCAGATTGGATGGAAAGCATCTGTGAATAGCAACTTTCAAGTCCTGCCACAGATTCTCGTTTGGATTTAGGTCCGGACTTTGACTGGGCCATTCTAACACATGAATATGCTTTGATCTAAACCATTAAATTGTAGCTCTGTATGTTTAGGGTCATTGTCCTGCTGGATGCTGAACCTCTACCCAGTCTCAAGTTTCTTGCAGACTCTAACAGGTTTTCCTCTAAGATTGCCCTGTATTTGGCTCCATCAATCTTCCCATCAACTCTGACCTGCTGAAGAAAAGCATCCACACAACAAGATGCTGCCACCACCATGTTTCACGGTGGTGATGGTGTGTTCAGGGTGATTTGCAGTTTTAGTTTTTCACCACACATAGCATTTTGCTTTTAAGCCAAAAAGTTAAATTTTGGTCTCATCTGACCAGAGCACCTTCTTCTACATATTGTGTCCCCCACATGGCTTCTTGCAAACTGCAAATGGGACTTCTTATGGCTTTCTGTCAACAATGGCTTTCTTCTTGCCACTCTTCCATAATGGCCAGATTTATGGACTGCACTACTAATAGTTGTCTTGTGGACAGATTCTCCCACCTGGCTGCTTCTCTAATTAATGCTCTACTTGCCTGGCCTGTCAGTTTAGGTGGACAGCCATGTTTTGGTAGGTTTGCAGTTGTGCCATACTGTTTCCATTTTTGGATGATGGATTGAACAGTGCTCTGTGAGATGTTCAAAGCTTGAAATATGTTTTTAGAACCTACCACTGCTTTAAACCTCTCCACAACTTTATCCCTGACCTATCTGGTGTGTTCCTTGGACTTCATGATGCTGTTTGTTCACTAAGGTTCCCTAACAAATCTCTGAGGGCTTCACAGAACAGCTGTATTTATACTGAGATTAAATTACACATATGTGGGCTCTTTTTACTAATTCAGTGACTTCTGAGGGCAATTGGTTCCACTAGATTTTAGTTAGGGGTATCAGAGTAAAGTGGGCTGAATACAAATGCACAACATACTTTTTAGATATTTATTTGTAAAAAAATGTGAAAAACATTTATAATTTTCTTTCCACTTCACAATTAAGTGCCACTTTGTGTTGGTCTATCACATCAAATCCCAATTTAATACATTTACATTTTCGGTTGTAACACAACAAAATGTAGAACATTTCAAGGGGTATGAATACTTTTTCAAGGCACTTTAAAGAACATAAAGGAACACAGAGCTATAAATACTGCATGAGGGAACATTTCTTTGGCCAATAATCAATTACTCTCCTTTCCAAGAAAAAAAGAAAAAAAGCTTTTATTGCAATAGTTAATGTAACCTGAGCTGGCAGGAAAAGTCGTGGCAGGATCCAGCGTCATTATACTGCAATGCCATGCAAGGCCATCCAACCTTTAGTATCAGATGTTTCCATTCATACTCTTAAGCTAAGTATTCCTGACAGACTTCAGTTTATTCAAAATATTGTACAGTTAGCATTTATGTTACACAGCATACAAACACTTGCTGCAGACTTAATGCAACAGTATAAAATACTATGTACACCTGAGATTTTACTGTTATGCTTTGCTGAGTTCTTTGTTTTTTAACTCATTAAGAGAAAGGAAATGGCATATGGCAAAAGGGCTGGAGGGGAAGCAAAATTGAAGTTACCATTGCTTATTGTCCTTGCCGCCCTAACTCTAATCAAAGTATGAGCTATACTTTTATAAACATATTCATCATAATATCAAAATTAAAGGCAGTCATTATGCCTTTACAATTCTGTTCATAACATTATACATTTGTATAGAAGTGATAAAATACTGTGTGCAAGACAGTGATGAACAAACCACGGAAATCTCTAATATACCAAACATCCAACTATGCTTTGCACTAGCTTACAGGATCTAGTCTGACAGCTGAACATGACAGGAAAACAATATAAAAATATGTGTTTTATCCTTCTTTACACTGACAAAACAAATGTAAATATTGAAAAATTGACATATGTACATAGGGCTATTAAATTAATGCAGAATTCCAATCACTAATCATTATATTCATAAATATTCATATTTATATATCTGATATATAATTATTATATTAATATTGTTATTATGTTTTGTAATAATAATATTCTTATATAATTAAAATATACTTAAAAATGACTTGCTAACCTATTGCTAGACTTGCCAAGCTTCACCAGTTTGTTGCACAATTGCAGCAAGTCCACATTGCATGACTCCAGATCAACTTTCCTTGCAAACATTCTGCAAGCCTGCTGTAAGTTTTGTTTCAGTTATGTTGTGCAATAGTCATCCCACCACAGGGGTCACTGTGGCTGAATTTTCATGCTGTAGACTTGCAGAGCTCTTGCTGTAGACGGTAGACCACTGCAAATTCGCTCTTGCTAGAGACTTCCCACACAAACTTGCTACAAATAAGAAAAGTGTCAACTAGAACTTGTGCTTCAAGTGCTATGCAAGTGTACAGCTTGCCAGTGAAAATGTGCAGCATGTTAGCAGACTTATATCCCATACACACGGTCGGACATTGATCTAACATTTCGACAACAAAATCCTTGGATTTTTCCGACAGATGTTGGCTCAAACTTGTCTTGCATACACATGGTCACACAAAGTTGTCGGAAAATCCGATCATTCTGAACGCGGTGACGTAAAACACGTATGTCAGGACTATAAACGGGGCAGTAGCCAATAGCTTTCATCTCTTTATTTATTCTAAGCATGCGTGGCACTTTGTGCGTCAGATTTGTTTACACACGATCGGAAATTCCGACAACGGATTTGTTGTCGGAAAATTTTACAGCCTGCTCTCAAACTTTGTGTGTCGGAAAATCCGATGGAAAATGTGTGATGGAGCCTACACACGGTCTGAATTTCCGACAACAAGGTCCTATCACACATTTTCCGTCGGAAAATCCGACCGTGTGTACGGGGCATTACAATTCAACACTGCCATAAATATGTGGCAAGTTATCCTTGCTATCTGGGTATATATTTAACATTTAATTATTGTTTAAATGAATGTTAATTAAAAATACACTAACCATTTTCCTTGCCCAAAATATTTGTATTTCTGTTCAGACAGTCATGATTCATACACGTCTGCTTTACTGCATAGCAAGAATGCAGCAATGCTATTCACTGTTGCAGATCTGTAGTTTCCTATCATGATTGCTCACTGAACTATGAAGGAGACGCACCACAGTAGTGAGAAAGAAGCAGCACAACACCCATGGGGAGGGATCAGCATACCATCCATGTGGAAGTAACAGCAACACAATCTTGAGAAACGAACATCACACCCATGGGGAACGAGCAGCATCACACCCATGCAATCACGCTGTGCTGTGCTCTCCTCCACCTTTAGACAGTTGATTAACTGCCCTCAATTTTAAAACTTGTAAGATTGTGCTGCACAGAAGTTTGATTGGTTCAGAGCGTATAACTTTCTATGCAGCCTGGATTTTGCTGTGCATTGGATTGTTGGGAAATAATATAAAAATATATATTTTTGTGAGAACTTCACTGTGCAAGAAGACCATACTACAGCAGTGTGAAAGCACCCTAAGGCTGGGTTCACACCTAGTGCAGACACGGCTCACATCAGGGGTCCGGTTCATCCCTGTTCTCCGATTCAGGAATGAATCAGGCCCAAATTTTTGCCCGAATTCGAACCTGAAACAGAGACAAAGACGCACAGGACTCCTGCACAATCCACTCCACAGCCGTCCCAGAGATATGTGAACCGACTCCATAGAGAGCCGGGCACACTCTGTCATGCAAATTGGATGCGGGGAAACCTGCATCCAATTCGTACTAGTGTGAACCCAGCCTAAAGGAAAATTATGGTGTTTTTCCCAAACATTTTTGGTTCATGTTTATAAACTAATATTTTATAGCAAGATGTTTTTATTTTTTAAAATTCAAATTTAATAAACATAATACACATAAACATAATACAGGCTAGAATTAATAATTAGAAAGACAAACCCTATTTTACTGTTCTACACCATTCAGATGGCAGATTCTGAGATCTTAAGCTGGGTACATACACACAGTGTTTTTAGATCTATCGATCTATCTATCTATCTATCTATCTATCTATCTATCTATCTATCTATCTATCTATCTATCTATCTATCTATCTATCTATCTATCTATCTATCTATCTATCTATCTATCTATCTATCTATCTATCTATCACATTTTTATAAAAGCAAAATGCAAACCGCCAATTAAAGTTTGCCTTGACCTTCATGAATCATTTTGGCACAATGCATAAAAAGCTGTTGCATGTGAATTCAAAAAGCTCCACATAGAGAAAATATCATCCTATATGTCTTATTTCTCTACAGTACACTTGTATGGCCACTGACTCCATGGTTACAAGTTACCATGGAAGTAAGTAAAGGGAAAAAGAAAAAAAATTGCACGTTACATTTTTTTTAAAGTGTTGTTTTCATGTAAGGCACTTAACTCTCGTCAGGAGCAATTCTAATAAAAGAAATCTGAAATTATGCTGCTCATGTCACTTAATTTTATAAAAATTACAGATACTTTTATATGCAGTATAAACAGCATTTAGAGAGGAAATTAAGACTTATGTGGTCATTTTGCTTAATGTATGTATATGAAATTTTCTTTGTATCCAAGTCAGTAATAATATATATTATAACTAGATTAACCCTTGATTTTAAATAGTATGTAAAAAAATAAAATGAGCTTTAGGGTTATGCCTATGCTGAAATAATCATTAGATCCCTTTTTGTTCTGTTTAAGTAGAATGCTGCATACATGATCTATAATATTAAGAATGCCTAAAATCACTTCTGTATCTTATGTCTGCTGAAGAATCTTCCTAGAGTATCACATGTCACATTATATGCAAATTAAAATATCAAAGTCCACAGCAGTTGAATAATCGAAATAATTTGTAGTATTTGAAAGACATGGGAGAATTTTGATTAAGAAGAAACAAATCCCAGCATTGTCACAACAAATATTCATGGTTCAGGTATATTATTTTGTACAGCTCATTTTTTTTAACTGACTAAAGATGTAATTTGTATTGTTTATATGTACTCATGCATTTGTTAGCATAATGTTTTTCATGTGTATTTACCAAAAAATGAGCCATAGTGTGCAAAATACAGTAACTTTAAATCTTTTAAAGCCCAACTCTTTCCAAAACTTTATATTCTCCTTTGTATAGAACTAGAGTTGGGAAGGTTTAGAAACTCTTGAATTTTTTCTACTGACTGTGTCTGTATTGGGGTATCAGAGCAGGAAGGAATTAGATATCTCTCCAATAGTGTCAGAAATAAAAAAAAAAAAGGTATGGGAACTTTAACTTCTCCCCACTGTATTCAAAACTAAAAGAAAACCAGAGTTAAGCTTTAACGCATCTTATTGCAATAAATCAAAATGTTGTTTTTTTTTTCTTTGGCTTACTATGCTTTGTACATTATTGCTCTACATTTAAAAAGGTTGGCTGCTGTACAACTATATATATATATATATATATATATATATATATATATATATATATATATATATATATACATACACACACACACACACTATCAGTCTAAGGTTTTAGAACAACCCCATTTTCCAGTTTTTGTTGAAATGTATGCAGTTTAATGTCTCAATGTATCCTGAAAATAAAGCATAGAACAAAAAAAAAAATCGGTATAAAGAAATCATGGAATCATTTGTTAACAAAATATAATTTACGTTTTTGACTCATTAAAGGGGACACTTTTTCTGATATAACATCCAAACACACTCATGACATTCTTTCCATATTGGAAATCAAATATTGTTCGAAAAGTTCTTCCTAACACTGTTGCAGAAGTTCCCAAAATGTGTAGCACTAGTAGGTTGCTTTGCTTTCACCCTTATGTCCAAGTCTTTAGACTATGCTGGCCATTCCATGATTTGAAGCCTACTGTCTTGTTCTTTTCTTCTAAGGCAGTTCCTACACAGCCTGAAGGTATGTATTGGCTCATTATTTTGTAGGTTGAATCCCTGACCCACTAGGCGTACTCCAGAGGGTATTGCACGCTGCTTCAAATCATTGTGGTAGTAGTTTTGCTTCAGTGTGCCACTCACTCTATGCAAGTTCATGACTCTGGATCCAGCAAAAGACCATCACACTTCCTCCACCATGTTTGACAGTTGGTGTCACACACCAAGGAACTATCTTATCATGTACTCGGTAGTGTAAAAAACCCCTGTGTGATTAACTGATCTCTAATGATCTCTAATTTTGATTCATCTGTCCATCTTCCAGTCTTCAGTAGTCCACTGGTGTCCACTGGTGGTGTTTCATGGTGCAGGAATGCCTCTTTTTCTTATTTTGCCATCTTAGCAATGGCTTTCTTACAGCCACTCGACCTGTCAAAACTTCAGCTCAAAGTCTTCTTTTCAGTTGAAACTGAGACTTGCTTACTTCGATTAGTGTTAAGCTGTGCTTGAAGCTGTTGTCCTGTGAGCCATTTGTTATGCAAGTTGTTGACTGTCAGAAACTTGTCTTCTGATTCTGTTGTGGCTTTGAGTCTGCCGAACCCCTCTTCAGAGTTTCCTCCAGTTTCCAAGTGACTTTTGATGGTGTAGGAAATTGTACTCACTGACACCCTAGATTTCTTTGCAATTTATTTCAAGGAATGACCTACACTTTTAAGGATTGTAATGGTTTGTCTGTCTTCCTTTGTTAATTCCCTGTTTCTTACCACTTCGAGAACAATATATTACTTCCAGCAGTATAATAATGTCCAAATATTGCCTAAGAGGGTGTAGAAACACAGTCTGTTTCAACACTGATTTTATATAGATAGAAAGCTTGTGATTGTAAACCTATTTAAAAAAACAAAACAAACGAACATGGTCTGTGCAAGCATTTTGACCAACGCATCCCCACAACTCTTGTTCTTGGGTCCCCCGCCAGTGATCCTGGCTCCTCCTCTTTTCAGTGTGCATCACGGGAAGCTGTTTCCTATTGTGGCACACCCAAAGGCTCGATTGCCATGCTGCCTGCAACAATTGACACAGACAGTGCTGCTTGGCCTCTCCCCACACTCCCTCTTCATAGCATTGGATTGACAGCAGCAGGAGCTCCCACTGCTCCCACTGCTATCAATCTGCTCTGTGAGGAGACAGAGTTGAAAGAGACACTGTTCTTCAGCACTGCACTGGATAAAGATTAGACTCAGCTAAGTATAATGGCGGGCAGGGAGGAGGGGGAGCTGCACGCAGAAGGGTTCTACTGCTACAATGGAAGAATGTACATTACCATTAACATGTACATTATTTTTTCAGTTCTTGTTAAAATAAACTTTTTTTATATACCTTTGACAGAAAATTTGAAAAATTGGGGTGTTCTAAAACTTTTGACCAGTAGTGTATGCATTAATATATATTCATTTTTTTTGATGATATTGTCTTACAAAAATTATTTCATTGTCTATGCAATCTATATAGTAAAATACACAAAAACAACTAAAAATGCACATTTGTCTATTATCAGTGTTAGTTTTTATTTTCGAAAATGTTTTATTACGGGAGATAAAAAGTATAGCACTTTGTAGCACTTGTCCTGTTAATAACAGAACTAAAGTAATGATCCTGGTACAAAGTTATTTACAAATGAAATAACACTAATAAAAAAAAAAAAAAAAACAGAAAATAAAAAAAGGGTCACACCTTTGATCTGCACTGGTGTTGCATGTAGTTTCCTATTGGTCTCCTGAACAGTGTTCAGAAAAAAATATCAGGGAGAAGCAACAGTAGGGGAGAGGGACAGGGTGTGCTACCTATGCCTTACTGTACGTTCTATTGATTTGTATGTGTATTGTTGATCAAGGTAAATCCTTTAAGTTACGTCATAGCAGTAGAGTTTTCTTTGAGGCGATGAGAAGATGCAATGATTTTTTGAAAATTTTTTTAGGAAAGACAGAAAAACAAAGTTTCAATTGCTTAGTGACAGAGAGGTAGCATAGTGAGCTAAAGCAACTGGGTCCATATCCTCTAGGTCCACATTTCTGGCTCTAAATCAAAGATGCTTGGATTATAGTAGATCATTTTTAGCTAGATTGATCTGTTAGGCCTACAAATATGAGGTTTTTGTGTATATGGTGTTAATAAATAAGAAATGCCATGTGTCCTTCATTTTTCATGAAGGTCCAATGGACCTGTTCTCTCTGTCTATTTTTAAATGCAACAAAAACCCACTGTAAGGGTATGTAGTTCATAGTATTACTACACTGCATGACCAGAAAATGCCACCCTTGGTGGGTGCTAGTAGTGATAATGTTCCCTAAGCTGAATTTCTTAGGTCACCAGCACATCTGTCTTTAACCTCCAACAGATTTTTTTTAAATACAGATTTTCTTTTTGATACACATGGAGACTAGGGAGCAACTTTTTACTGGGACAGAATGCTGCAGTTTTTGCATTGGATTAAATCTATAGTACAGACATAGAAGTGGAAACCACATTTGCAAGTACACACCATGTCCTAAAATATAATAAAATACATTAAAATATAAATCTTTGTCGTAAACCCTATTAAAAAAAAAACTGTAAGACAAAGGCATAATGAGCTAGTATGCATCGTATAATAGCTCATTATGAAATACTCACCTTAGAACAAAGCTCTCTTAGAGGTGCCTGCACACCGCTGAGATGACTGATATTTTCCCCAGTGTTTCTTCTGGGTTTGTGGGCTCTGGCGCTGTGATTGTCCGGAGCCGCCAGTCACAGCACAGGGCTCTGAAAAAACAACATGGGCGGCCATTTCTTCAGAGTGCATGCGCCGATGACGGTGGTGGCGTATATAGTAAATATCTCCTAAATGGTGCAAGTCTAGGAGATATTTACAGTACCTACAGGTAAGCCTTATTATAGGCTTATCTGTAGGTACAATTAAAAAGGAAGAATTTACTCACTCTTTAAATACCTTTTAAAATTACAAGAAAAAAAGTTTCATTTTGGACCATTCCTGGCAAGTTAAATGGGGAGTGTGGTCAGATATCTTGGTTCAGTATATAGATCACCATTTAAATAATTTGTTTTGGTTGTCACTGTTACTTGCAGCACATCACTCAAGTCTGTTGCATGCCCTACCTGCAACATTTCTATGTAAAAAATGTTGATAGTGATTAGCATGCCTTTACAGCAGTGGGGAGAGGGCTTCCAGTTTAAAAGGGTCATAAAAACATTTGGATGCACCCTGAAGTAATATTTTTTGTGCCAACTTTGATGTGTCAAGAAAAGGCATGCCTCCAACAACATGACATAAAAGAATGTCCTTGCATGGGAACCATATAAAAAAAATTGCTTTTACTAGAAGTAAAGTTTCTGCTACATTAAATCACCACTCAGTATAACACAATGGGGGTTATTTACTAAAAGAAAATCCACTTTGCACTGCAAGTGCACTTGAAAGTCCACTTGGAAGTAAAGTCGCTGTAGATCCGAGGGGAACATGCAAGGAGAATAAAAAACAGCATTTTAGCTTGCACATGATTGGATGATAAAATCAGCAGAGTTTCCACTCATTTCAGATCTACCCCTTGGATTTAGAGCGACTGCACTTCCAAGTGCACTTTTAGTACACTTGCAGTGCAAAGTGGGTTTTGCCTTTCATAAATAACCCCCAGTATGCCTTTATTTGATGTCATCAATATGACAGAAACAAGTCAATGTAGAAAGAGATGCCAGGAATGTATAATTTTGAGCAATGAAAAACAAAAGTGTTGCATGTTACTAATATGTTGATAAAATGAAAGGGCATATAGCCACAGCTTAGCCAAATTGTACACTGAAAAAAGACAATGGTCTGATATATCATTCCTGTATACCTTTCATTATGTAGTATACACTTCTATGCTTTTGTAATGCTGTATATAATGTGAAAATACAGTAATGTGTTTGCTTTACAATTCTGGAAATTTTATGTTACGTGTTTAAATAATGGACAATAACGTATATGTGTTTTTGATCATGCACTATTTTTCATGCTTTTCATAGCTTTTTATCATGTTCTGATTTATTATACCATTTTATGGCTTTGAAAAACAAGCTGTCTATTACAGGGCAATAATATTAATATGGTTGCTGAAATATTGAAATATGATATAATCTTAACCTGATCCACACAAAATATTATATAACCAGAAAGTTTTCATGTACATGACTAATTGAAAATGTATGCTTTGCTTGGTTATTTGTAAAACAAAAAAATATACACATTTATCTTTACACCCTGTTAAATAAATTTAAATATTTTAGCCATCCTAATATGACTTGATGTATGTAAATTCATTGCTTGTTAACATTGCAGTTTTGTTTGATATTTAGAGATAATTATCAGTGGAGAGTTAGTCGCAGAATAATACTTTTCCTGGTAAAAGTTGTATTCCTGGAAAAAAGGCTTTTTTTTAATGTTAAAGTCCACTAATTGTTAGTGGTAGAACACCTAATTCCTGTAAAACCAATCGCATATAAATTACAAAGTTCGCTGGCTGATTAAAGTGGTAATTAGATTCTCTCAGTACTTTACCTGCACTTAATTAGCAACAGAGCTTGTGTAATTTATATGTGTCTGGTTTAAAAGAGATGAGGCGACAACCCTATCTCACCCTATTCAAATCTGCAGAGGTTAATGCACATTGACATTGATGCAGAATAGGTCCACCCAGGGAGCTACTGAAATGCTGAAATCTCACTGCAGATAAATAGATACACCGCTATGAGACCGTATACACAGGAGTGCCTATACACACTAACATACCAAGAAGTGCACTGATATTTTTTAAAAGGAATTACAGGCAAAAATCTAACTTTCAGGGTGTTGATAAGGCACAAGTGACATGGGGGTTTATTTACTAAAGACAAATCCAGTAAAATGAAAAAAATCCTGGATAGCTGCACTCTGGAGAAGGAACATCTTTATTGAAGTAAAAATCCAAAATACAGTCAATGCGGAGAAAGATACAGGGTGATGAATCAGCTAACACGTTTCACATCATGAGATGCTTATTCGTAGCTAAAGAGGGATAGTATAAATGTGATATAAATAGAAAAAATAAAAAAGGGGGGAGGAGTGTGTGTGCCGGTGGAACAACCAATCAGCGCACTACAACCCGGTCGCACCCTTTCAG
Source organism: Lithobates septentrionalis (assembly GCA_037952835.1). Lineage (NCBI taxonomy): Eukaryota > Metazoa > Chordata > Amphibia > Anura > Ranidae > Lithobates > Lithobates septentrionalis. The sequence continues at coordinate 621,583 of JBBDGP010001294.1, forward strand.
TGCAATTAAAAAGTTAAACATTCCCACAGTAAAGTAACACCTGCAAAAAGGGGCAAGTGAGCATCCACCTTAGACCAAAAAATGAAGTGATGAAAGAAGGACAAATCCACTGTGCACTTGGAAGTGCAGTCACTGTAGTTTTGAGGGAGACATGCAAGTAAAATAAAAAACAGCATTTTTGCTTGTACATGATTAGATGATAAAATCAGCAGAGCTTCCCCTCATTTCAGATCTTCCCCTCAGATTTACAGCAACTGAACTTCCAAGTGCACTTGTAGTGCAGCGTGGATTTGCCTTTAGTAAATCAACCCCATTGCTGGATATTGAATAAAACAAAGTAAATCAGTTAAGGTAAATCTATGTAAGGGCAAAAGTCAGGTGCATGCAAGTGGGTGTTGTTTGAATTGTATGCTCACTTACCCTCATGCCACAATATTCTCTGATAAAGTTCTCTTGTAAACCCTGCCTTGGTAATAAACATAAAGTTAAAAGACAATTAAATTATCATGTTTCCAAAAATATTTATAAGCTAATTTGTTGTACATACTCTCTTTGGGTATCAATTTTGTCTTTCAGATTCAAATATTCAAATTGACTCATTACTAGTTGTGGTTGCATCAAGATAATCTCTGATTTGATAATTTTCAGTTACAGATTCATCCTTTTAACCACTTCAGCCCCGGAAGGATTTACCCCCTTCCTGACCACTGTTTACAATTTGGCACTGCGTTGCTTTAACTGCTAATTGCGCGGTCATGCAATGCTGTAAAAGAATATATAAAACACAAAGCGCTGTGATGCTAAATAGCTGTTAATTACACATAAAACCAAGTGAGGCTGCTATCAAAAGAGAGTGTTTTCAGAGTCACTTAAAAGGAATACATAATGATATTTGAAGCGCTTCACAATGTGCATAAAAATGAATATATATGAATAAATATAAATACTCAAATAAATCCAGCGGTGAGTAAAAATTCCTAAAAAACCCAGCAATCAAAATAGTGTAAAATTATAAAAAAATAGTGACACCAAATGTGTAAAAAAATCCACATAAAAAATCCACATAAAAATAAATATAAAGGGATGTATTCAGAAGGTTCAATTATACAAGTGTAGAATCCGATTGGTATAGAGCTTTGATCCGGTCCCACTAGCAAAGCTGTTTAAAAACACTTGCTTAATTAAGGTGCTCATTGACCTTTATAGTAACAATGTGTCTTTTGCTTCTGTTCACAACCAATGTGAGAATCATAAACAGGTCTCATTAGACAGGCAGATAAGAGAAAAAAACAATTATTGTGCAATAGTTAGGATACCAAGGTACACAGGTAAACTTCAATCCACTCACGTGTGCCTTATAATGATAAGGCATATGCAGGTTTTTACTATAGCAGTCAGCCGCCTTAGACAGGAGCAGATTCAGTGCAGTACACTGTGTGAAACTGCTGATCTGCACAGAGTGTCCTTGGCTCCTCCCACGCGTTACATCACAGTCACGTGACTTTTTCAAGGATAATACAAGCTCTGACGGACTCAGCTTTATAGCACAACAGCAGAGTGGTTGCCATGGCTACATCATGAGTTATTCATCATCCTGCTTCCTGCATAGACTTCAATCCTGTTAAAACCTACTTTTATTAGACATGTAATTCATATGAATATCGTTGGTTTATCAAAACCACGATTCAATGTGTAAAAAACGCAGTGTGTAAAAAGTAAAAAATATATATATTGATATTGACCAGTGCCCCATAATATCACAAAAATGGGGTATCCACATGCTCTGCTCATAAATGTATGGAAAACAAAGTAAACAAGATGACATGATATATATATATATATATTATATATATATATATATCATGTCATCTTGTTTACTCTGTTTTCCATACATTTATGAGCAGAGCATGTGGATACCCCATTTTTGTGATATTATGGGGCACTGGTCAATTATCAAAACCATTAGAGACAAAGCTTTGCTATATATTCCCTCTGTGAGATGTTATACCAATTGTGACCACTGGAGGGAGTTGAAGAAGTAAACGTGATTAGAGATATCAATATATATATTTTTTACTTTTTACACACTGCGTTTTTTACACATTGAATCGTGGTTTTGATAAACCAACGATATTCATATGAATTACATGTCTAATAAAAGTAGGTTTTAACAGGATTGAAGTCTATGCAGGAAGCAGGATGATGATTAGCTCATGCTGTAACCATGGCAACCACTCTGCTGTTGTGCTATAAAGCTGAGTCCATCAGAGCTTGTATTATCCTTGAAAAAGTCACGTGACTGTGATGTAACGCGTGGGAGGAGCCAAGGACGCTCTGTGCAGATCAGCAGTATCACACAGTGTACTGCACTGAATCTGCTCCTGTCTAAGGCGGCTGACTGCTATAGTAAAAACCTGCATATGCCTTATCATTATAAGGCACACGTGAGTGGATTGAAGTTTACCTGTGTACCTTGGCATCCTAACTATTGCACAATGATTGGTTTTTTCTCTTATCTGCCTGTCTAATGAGACCTGTTTATGATTCTCACATTGGTTGTAAACAGAAGCAAAAGACACATTGTTACTATAAAGGTCAATGAGCACCTTAATTAAGCAAGTGTTTTTAAACAGCTTTGCTAGTGGGACCGGATCAAAGCTCTATACCAATCGGATTCTACACTTGTATAATTGAACCTTCTGAATACATCCCTTTATATTTATTTTTATGTGAATTTTTTATGTGGATTTTTTTACACATTTGGTGTCACAAATTTTTTATAATTTTACACTATTTTGATTGCTGGATTTTTTAGGAATTTTTACTCACCGCTGGATTTATTTGAGTATTTATATTTATTCATATATATTCATTTTTATGCACATTGTGAAGCGCTTCAAATATCATTATGCATGCAATGCTGTACCCAAACAAAATTTGCGTCCTTTTTTTCCCACAAATAGAGCTTTCTTTTGATGATATTTGATCACCTCTGCGGTTTTTATTTTTTGCGATATAAATGGAAAAAGACCAAAAATTTTGAAAAAAAAATTATATTTTCTACTTTTTGTTATAAAAAATCAAATAAACTCAATTTTAGCCATACATTTAGGCCAAAATGTATTCTGTCACATGTCTTTGATAAAAAAAAGTCAATAAGCGTATATTTATTGGTTTGCGCAAAAGTTATAGCATCTACAAACTAGGGTACATTTTCTGGAATTTACACAGCTTTTAGTTTATGACTGCCTATGTCATTTCTTGAGGTGCTAAAATGGCAGGGCAGTACAAACCCCCCCAAATGACCCCATTTTGGAAAGTAGACACCCCAAGGAAATTGCTGAGAGGCATGTTGAGCCCATTAAATAATAATTTTTTTGTCCCAAGTGATTGAATAATGATAAAAAAAATTTTACAAAAAGTTGTCACTAAATGATATATTGCTCACACATGCGATGATTATATGTGAAAATGTGCCCCAAAATACATTTAGTTTCTTCTCCTGAGTATGGGGATACCACATGTGTGGGAGTTTTTTGGAGCCTAGTTGCGTACGGGGCCCCGAAAACCAAGCACCGACTTCAGGATTTCTAAGGGCGTAAATTTTTGATTTCACTCTTCACTACCTATCACAGTTTTAAAGGACATAAAATGCCAAGACGGCACAAAACCCCCCAAATGACCGCATTTTGGAAAGTAGACAACCCAAGCTATTTTCTGAGAGACATGTTGAGTCCATGGAATATTTTATATTTTGACACAAGTTGCGGGAAAGTGACACATTTTTTTTTTTGCACAAAGTTTTAACTAAATAATATATTGCTCAAACATGCCATGGGCATATGTGGAATTGCACCCCAAAATACATTCTGCTACTTCTCCTGAGTACTGGGATACCACATGTGTGCAAATTTTTGGGAGCCTAGCTGCATACGGGGCCCCGAAAACCAATCACCGCCTTCAGGATTTCTAAGGGCGTAAATTTTTGATTTCACTCCTCACTACCTATCACAGTTTCGAAGGCCATAAAATGCCAAGATAGCACACCCCCCCCAAATGACCCCATTTTGGAAAGGAGACACCCCAAGCTATTTGCTGAGAGGCATGGTGAGTATTTTGCAGCTCTCATTTTTTTTTTTTTGAAAAATGAAAAAAGACAAGAAAAATGTATTTTTTTTTCTTTTTTCAATTTTCAAAACTTTGTGACAAAAATTGAGGTCTGCCAAATACTCACTATACCTCTCATCAAATAGCTTGGGGTGTCTACTTTCCAAAATGGGGTCATTTGGGGGAGTTTGTGCCACCTGGGCATTCCATGGCCTCCGAAACTGTGATAGGCAGTGAAGAGTGAAATCAAAAATTTACACCCTTAGAAAGCCTGAAGGCGGTGCTTGGTTTTCGGGATCCCGTACGCGGCTAGGCTCCCAAAAAGTCTCACACATGTGGTATCCCCATACTCAGGAGAAGTAACAGAACGTATCTTGGGGTGTAATTTCACATATTCCCATGGCATGTTTGAGTAATATATCATTTAGTGACAACTTTGTGAAAAAAAAAAATGTCTTTTTCCCGCAACTTGTGTCACAATATAAAATATTCCATGGACTCGACATGCCTCTCAGCAAATAGCTTGGGCTGTCTACTTTCCAAAATGGGGTCATTTGGGGGGATTTTGAACTGTCCTGGCATTTTATGCACAACATTTAGAAGCTTATGTCACACATCGCCCACTCTTCTAACCACCAAGACAAAGCCCTTTCTGACACTTTTTGTTTACATAAAAAAAATTTTTTTTTTTTGCAAGAAAATTATTTTGAACCCCCAAACATTATATATTTTTTAAAGCAAATTCCCTACAGATTAAAATGGTGGGTGTTTCATTTTTTTTTTCACACAGTATTTACACAGGGATTTTTCAAATGCATTTTTTTGGGAAAAAACACACTTTTTTTAAATTTTAATGCACTAAAACACACTATATTGCCCAAATGTTTGATGAAATTAAAAAGATGATCTTTGGCCGAGTACATGGATACCAAACACAACATGCTATAAAATTGCGCACAAACGTGCAGTGGCGACAAACTAAATACATTTTTAAAAGCCTTTAAAAGCCTTTACAGGCTACCACTTTAGATTTACAGAGGTCTACTGCTAAAATTACTGCCCTCGATCTGACCTTCACTGTGATACCTCACATGCATGGTGCAATTGCTGTTTACATTTGACACCAGACCGACGCTTGCGTTCGCCTTTGCGCGAGAGCAGGGGGGACAGGGGTGCTTTTTTTTTATTATTTATTTATTTTTGCTTTTTTATCTTATTTTTAAACTGTTTCTTTCATATTTTTTTAATCATTTTTATTGTTATCTCAGGGAATGTAAATATCCCCTATGATAGCAATAGGTAGTGACAGGTACTCTTTTTTGAAACAATTGGGGTCTATTAGACCCTAGATCTCTCCTCTGCCCTCAAAGCATCTGACCACACCAAGATCGGTGTGATAAAATGCTTTCCTAATTTCCCAATGGCGCTGTTTATATCCGGCGAAATTAAGTCATAAAATGCTCGTAGCTTCCTGTTTCTTAGGCCATAGAGATGTTTGGAGCCATTCTGGTCTCTGATCAGCTCTATGGTCAGCTGGCCGAATCACCGGCTGCATTCTCAGTTTCCCTGTTGGGACAGGAGATCCAGAGAAAAACATGGAAGATGGTGGGGGGGGCATTCCCTCCCACTGCTTGTAAATACAGTCTAGAGCCTATTTAGCCACTAGGATTGCTTTTACTAAATCTATTCCTTTACTAAATTTAGTGGTGCACTAGTGAGACTCACAGGTAAAAAAGCTCCTGACTGTTAGCGTCTGTATCAAAACGCTACCAAAAAAACTGTTAGCGATCGCAGGGATCAGGCCTTCCTCTGCGAATGCTGCAGTTATGTGTGCTTAGTGTTTTGTAAGTGACAGTGATCGATCGATACTGCACTTGGGTGGGCTGGGCTGGGTGGAGGGGCAAAACGCAGGTGCTGGTATCTGGGCTGATCCCACTAACACTGCATTTTTGGGAACCCTGAACTGCTGGGGATGCTAGTATAGATCTGATCGGATCAGATATTGATCCGTTCAGATACTATACCACTAAGGGAGATGTATGCTATGTGCGTGGGTGTTAGCAGTACTGGCACTAACCTGACGCTGCCTGGGGCGACGTAGACCCTATCTGACCCTAAAACTTAACTTATATCACCACCGGGCCATCAGGGGGTTAAACCTTTATTAGGTAATAAACTGCGGGTGCCCTGAAACTATAAAAAACAAACTAACTAACCAGCGTCACCCGTAACAGTTATACAGTGATCACTGGTGAAAGGGTTAACTAGGGGGCAATCAGGGGGTTAAAACCTTTACTAGGTAGTATATTGGGGTCCCTGATGCTATAAAACGCTGACGGCGAACCTAAATACTTACCTCCCTAACTAGCGTCACCTGTGACACTAATACAGTGATCAGAAAAACGATCGCTTAGTGACACTGGTGACGGGGGGTGATCAAGGGGTTAAAACTTTATTAGGGGGGTTAGGGGGGTACCCTAGACCTAAAGGGGCCTAACACTAACTGCCCTACCACTTATAATTGTCACAAAATGACACCAATGCAATAATCAGAAAAAAAAACTGCTATTGGTTTCTCTATGACAGGGGGTGCAGGGGGTGATCGGGGGGTGACTGGGGGGGTGAAATGTGTGCCTAGAGTGTTCTACTGTTAGTGTAGTGTTGGTGCACTTGCTTGGATGTCTTCTCTCCTCAGCGCCGGAATGAAAAGACCGACACGAGGAGAGATTACATCACTTGCTCTGTCGCTGTTTACATTACAGAGGTAAAGGAAGATTGTCATTCATTGGGAGTGATCGCGAAGGGGTGGCCACGAATGAGTGGCCTCCCCCTCAGCACGGATCGCTCCCCTAACGATGCCGACCGCTTCCCCACGGGCAAGTGGTTAAACAATTAATACCAGATCAAAAATATGTATATTTATTATTTTTTTCCCATCAGGTGCAATGTCAGACTCCTGCAGGCCCTGCCTATAGCTTTCTGCTTGTACCTCTTTGGGCTTATGGGCTTTCTGTTTGAAAGCTGTAGGAAGGGTCAATGAATTACGAGAGTGCTCACCAGCACCCCGAAGTTCGTTGAGAACTACAAGCTGTCTACCACAGTAGCATACGAGACTTGTAGGTCATTCATTCACAGATTCCTGTGAATGTATGACATGGCTGCATGCGTGGAGCCCCATACAGCCGTGCTGTTTTTTAAATTGTAACAGTGAATGTGGGGAGAAGAACCCCCTCCCACTTTCATGGGAGGGGGGGTAGGTGTGCATAAAATAGTAAGTGTACCACTTGCACTTAGAAGGGTTGATTACCAACCTGATTTATTTTTGTCTTAGGACAGGTGGCTATACAACCCCTTTAAAAATGATGTGCCTACAAACTGTGTCTTCTGAAAACACTATCATAGGGAAAAACTATAACTATAAACTCAATGTTCTTAAACATTTGGTTTGATTATTATGCGAATTAAGAATCAGCTTTCAGTTGTCTCCAGATTTCTAATGAAAAATAGAATATTTAAGTTGTAGGAAATTTATAAAAATCAATGCAGATACCATTCTTCATAAATACAAGTGTTTAAAGGGTCAGATATTTCAGTTTTGCTAGATGATGGAGAATAAAACACCTAATCATTTTTATATCTCTCTAGGACTGTATTTGTGAGCAAGGTGAGCAAGAAGAAAATCGGGAATAAAATGGTAGAGAGATCTCACTGTTGCAGTATGCGAGACATAAGAGAGGCTAGAATATCACTTAAAAGTGGTTCTAAATCTCTCAAAGGAAAAATGACCAAAGCATGGCCTCATATAACGTGTACGTGCCTCAATCCATAGTGCCTAGCATGGATCCTGGCTAGACATGTGCTATTTGTTTCAGTCTGAATATGAATTCGGACAAATTTATTCGGAGATTCAGATGTATATTTGTTTTCTAACAAATTCCAAATTTTCGGAAGGATTCTAATTTGGATCGGTCAAAAAATGATCTACTGATTCTAATTCGGTGTGAAGACTAGCTGGTCGCTGCATCCTTAACCACTTTAGGACAAGCCTCGTTTTGGATTTTAGGTGTTTACATGTTTAAAACAGTTTTTTTTGCTAGAAAATTACTTAGAACCCCCAAACATTATATATGTTTTTTTTTTTCTAACACCCTAGAGAATAAAATTGTGGTCATTGCAATTTTTTTTTTTTGCACCGTATTTGCGCAGTGGTCTTATAAGCGCACTTTTTTAGGAAAAAATGCACTTTTTTGAATAAAAAAATAAGACAACGGTAAAGTTAGCCCAATTTTTTTTATACTGTGAAATATAATGTTACGCCAAGTAAATTGATACCCAACATGTCACACTTCAAAATTGCGCCCGCGTCAAACTTGGAATGGCGTCAAACTTTTACCCTCAAAAATCTCCATAGGCGACGTTTAAAAAATTCTACAGGTTGCATATTTTGCGTTACAGAGGAGGTCTAGGGCTAGAATTATTGCTCTCGCTCTACCGGTCATGGCAATACCTCATATGTGTGGTTTGACCACCGTTTTCATATGCGGGCGCTATTTGCATATGCGCTCGCTTCTGTGCGCGAGCTCGTCGCTCGTCGGGACGGGGGGTTTTTAAAAATTTTTTTTTTTTTTACTTTTATTATTTATTTTATATTATTATTTTTATTTTTTTTACACTGTTTAAAAAAAAAAAAAATTGTCACTTTTATTCCTATTACAAGGAATGTAAACATCCCTTGTAATAGAAAAAAGTACGACAGGACCTCTTAAATATGAGATCTGGGGTCAAAAAGACCTCAGATCTCATATTTACACTAAAATGCAATTCAAAAAAATGACATTGAAAAAAATATGCCTTTAAGAGGCGTGGACAGAAGTGACGTTTTGACGCTGCTTCCGCTCAGCAGTGTCATGGAGACGAGTGGGCACCATCTTAGCCTCACTCGTCTCCAGACACAGCACTGACAGGACGCGAGTTTACTTCCGCCACTACCGACGGTTCCGGTAAGCGGCAGAGGGCACCGGATTGTGGCGGGAGGGGGGGCCCTCTCCCGCCACCGATAAAAGTGATCTCGCGGCCAATCCGCCGCAGGGACCACTTTTATCAGAAAGCTGAGCGCCGCACGAAAACGGGGATACCAGGGTTATGGCAGCTGGCTGCTGCAATAACAACGGTATCCGCCACCAAAGTTTGGACGTACAGTGTCGTGCGGTGGTCGGCAAGTGGTTAACAACTGATGACTCATTGGCTTACAGCGCGTTTCCACACTGACAGCTGAAATGTAAACAAAAGAATGCCGGCAATAAAAAAATTCTGAAAAACACAGTGTGGTGTCAACCCAATCCATACCAGACCCTTCTGGTCTAGTGTGTATTTTAAGGGAACCCCATGCCAAAATGTAAAAAAAAACGGTGTGCCCCCCCAAAATCCATTCCAGACCCTTATCCAAGCATGCAGCCCAACAGGCCAGGAAAGGGGGGTGAGTTAGTAGCCCTCCCCTCTTAAACCATATCAGGCCACATACCCTCAATTTAGGGGGGTGCCTTGGGGCAGGGGGGCTCTAAACCCCCCACCCCAAAGCACCCTGCCCCTATGTTGATGGGGACAAGGGCCTCTTCCCCACAACCCTGGCCAGTGGTTGTGGGGGTCTGCGGGTGGGGGGACTTATCAGAATCTGGAAGTTTCCTTCAACAAGGGGGCCCCCAGATCCTGCCCCCCATTATGAATGAGTATGGGGTACATAGTACCCTTACTCATTCACCAAAAAAGTGTAAAAAGTAAATAAAAACACATGTCATGTACCTGGAGACTGAATTGACGAGGTTGGCCTCTCTTGTATCTCCAACCCAGGGCCCACTGAAGGTGGAACAGATAGTGCAAAGGGACAGGAGGAACACAAGTGCCGGCAGCTGTTGATAGCAGAACTAGCAGCAGGATATGCAGACTTGAGAAGTCAGGCAGGACATCAGGCCAGTAGTAGATGTGATGCACGATGGGCTAGCCAAGGCTAAAGGGGCACTCCGCAGGTACTGTAGGTTCTGGAAGCCTGGCTTGTCAAAGCTCTCAACAGGCTTTAGGCAGGAACATTTTGCCATGACTGGAGCAGGACAGCCAAAGCAGACACTCAGAAGTAGTATGAAGGCAAGTCAGAAGCAGGAGCAAGGTCACAGAGATAACCGAAGTCAGTAGCAGGCGGGCAATGAGGTACAATATATGAAAAATGGAGGGCGCACCGACCTAGTGCATTACCAAAAATATTTTAAATTCAAGTAAAAACAGCAATGGTTGTACTCACATACAAATGTGGTAAATTAGCGTATCAAAGCATGAGCAATAATGAACAGTCTCTCTCAGATCTCTTGTAGGAACAGAAGACCAGATGGTATTTGTTGGGTGGCTAGCGCGTTTTGTGGGAGGACCCTCTTCCTCAGAGCCAAAGCAATGAATGACTGACCGCTTCTTACTGCTTATATATACACACACACACACATACTGAACACACACCCACATAATAGCATGTAATGCTATACCCACCCTCGTAGACTCCACCTCCCCTGTGGACTGGCGGAAGAGGGTCTACACCACTGCCAGGCATCTCAGGTTTACCATTCTCAGGTCAACAGTTTATGCATCAGGTACAATAGTAAAACCTCATAGTGCACTCATATGGTCCCTATGTGGGGATTAAGATATATGCGTGTTGCTTTAAAATGGGGTATACATTGAATAATTCCAATGATGCATCTAACCTGCTGCTGTGGGGGTGTATATATCCTCTGATGTCTCCCTCAATCATCGATCTGTAGAAGGTAGCATGTTTTGTGTCTCTTGCACACTGGTTGGATGGACCCAGAGGTCTTCACAGCACACTGGCACGCGTGGAACACATGCCAAGACACTGCGTTCCACCCGCCACTTCCAATTACCACCACGTCACTTCCAGTGTGGCAACAGTAGGAGGACCCAGGGTCCCATACAGATGATGGCGTGTGTGGGAGGCACAACTACCTCATGCGGCCCGGAGGTGCTGGAGGATCGATGCTTGACCCGCTACTTCCTGTACCCACAGCGTCACTTCTGGTATCTCATGACACGATATTTGTTTTTGTATCTGCCAGAGCCATAAGTGTATCTGCCAGAACTCAGCAGAATCTCACTTGTGTACGTTCGATATTATCATCATATGTTACAACTTTCTCCAATTCTTGAGAATTATCATAGTCTTTCCTAATAGTGCAGGTCTTGCCCCCATAGCCATTCCCTTGACTTGCCTATAATAGTTGCCCAGGAAAGAAGAGTAATTATGGGTTAGTGTAAAATAAATACACTCATATAGGAATTGTGCTTGCAATGGATTGAATGAATGGGCTTCTGCCATATAATATTCTACTGCTCTGAGACAAAACTCATGTTGTTTAGATGTATACAAAGAAGCTACATCCAATGATGGCCATCTGTAGCCTTCTTTCCCATGTGTAGGAAGATACAATTTCCAAGGCATGGTCGGAGTCTTTAATATATGAAAGCAAGCTGAACATTAGATCTTGTGGAAAGTGATCAATGTAAAAGCCTAGATTGCTAGTTAAGCTGTAAATTCCGGCAATAATGGGTCTTCCAGGGGGTTCTCCATATTCTTATGGACCTGTGGTATATGGTAAAAATGGGGGACAACCAGATGTTTAGAGTACAAGAATCGATGCTCCTTTTTCATCAGGACCTTCTCCCCCAGGGCTCTATCTAATAGACTTTTGAGTTCACTGTTGTAGGAGCCAGTAGGAACCCACAGGAGTCTTTCATACGTGTCTGTATCCACAAATAATCTGTAGGCTTCTTCCAATTACTTGGCTCTGTCTTGTATTACCAGGCCCCCACCTTTGTCCGCTTGTCTAATAATGACTTCTGTACTGTTTTTCAGACTACGCAGAGGGCCTTTAATGTCTCCTTCTTGACCCATGCCATGTTTATATCTTTTACCACTACACAGAGACTTGAGTTCCTCCATGACTACTTCAAAGAAGGTGGAGATGAAGTTACCCTTACTCCAGTGTGGGTAGAAGGTGGATGTGGGCCTGAAATTAGTGTTTATGACCTCTGCCTCTTTTGCAGGAATGGGGAATTCATCTCCATTATCAAAACCCCCTCTGCATAGAGCTCTTCCAAAGTTTCTAACATGTACTTGTCCATTGATTCCAGAGGAGGAGGAGAGGAGGGCCCCGGATTTTCTTCATCCACTCCATTACTGTCCTTTATCATGTAATAGCGCTTAACTGTAAGATTAAAACTTATTCAAATCTATGAAGAGTTCAAACAGGTTTGGAGGACTCTCAGGGGCAAAGTTGAGGCCTTTCCTGAGCAGATCAAGTTCTGTTTCCGAAAAAGTGCATTGTGATAAATTATAGATCTTAATGGTAGAAAAAGTAGCTACTTTCTCCTGTCCCTTTTTGTGTTTATTCCCTCCCCTTTGCCCTCGTCTCATTGGCTTCCTTGCTTTCTGATGTTTGGGAGAGAGGTGGGTCTGGATTTTGAGGTTTTCGTCGCTGCAGATTTGGTTTTTCCCACAGCTCCTTCCACAAAAAAGATTCCTGTTCTAGGGTTTTCGTGGTCGTGGAGGTTGCATCATCTTTCCTAGATCCTAAGGGGATATTTACTCTAGGCATTAGAGAGGGCTCAAAGTGTTTCCCGGACATATCCAGGTGGGGGAGTAAAGTTGTTTGTGGGTCAGTTACCCCTTCACATGATAAGGTCCCTCTAAATGATGGCACGAGAATACCTTCATGTGGGTGTCAATCTGGGATCTCCATGCCCCCTTGGTCTGGCAAGTTCAGAGGATCTCTACCACTATGAACTAGAGGAGGCGGAAAATCATCTTGGACCCTAGTTTGGTGTGTATCCCCATAAAGATATTCATATTTGTTTTTGTTTCGGTACTTGGATTTGTTGGTATTTTTATTTCCATGTGTATACTTATTCTGGTGTTGATTGCATAATTTATTATGTTGGTGGGAATATGTTGTGGTTTTCTTATGGCATCTCAGTTGGTTATCTCCCGATGTGCCATGTTCATCCATGGGAAATGTGGATGGTTTGCCCTTTTTCCAATTCAACTCGCACCCCAGAGAGTAGTCCTGCCTATCTCTCTCAAACTCCCTGATTTTTTCAGGTTGGCCTCGAATTCTGCCACCTGTTCGTTAATTTTGTGTCCCATACATTAAATAACTCCATATCTATGAAAGCTGCTAATTCCTCCTGAATATTTGTAATTTCTGTCTTGATATTAACTATATTCCTTTCCCTTTGTTTAACAATAAGTTGTAGGCAAGACCTATTGAATTTACACATCTCACTAACCCATTCTACACTAAAATCATCATATAGAAAGTTGGGAAAAAATGGGGAAATTACTGCGCTAAACCCGATACAAAGAAAAAGCTGCTGACACTGAAACAAATAAAGTCCCAACCAAATGTGAGAAAACAAAGTGCAGCGCTAAATATAAAACGATACGACAGCAATGAACTGAAATTGTTAGTATGTGAAACATGTAAACATGTAATGCAAACATGCAAGGTGCAAATCCAATATTCACATGTGTAAAAAAGACAAGTCAGTGAAGGTAGAGTTTCAAAATAAAAATACAGGGGCGTGGCTAACCGCCGAGTAAGATGGACGTCTGACTCCACAGCTCCAGCACCGACTGGCTCCCATCACTTAACCACAGCTATCCTGATCCCTCTCAGCAAACATCCGGACCTTCAAGACACAGGATTACATCCTCAGAATGTCATATCTGACCTGCAAGAGGAAAGAATTCAGGCAGCCTAAGAAACTGACAGATTTCTTCATCATGCTGAAAATCCAAGATGGCAGCTGCGGCTCTCCACATGGACACGGCACAGAATGACTCCCTGGGTGCCTCTCCTTCCTCCCTGCCATAATCTGCCAGCAACAGCCCAGGTAAGTCGAGGATGCGACTGGATTCTGCCAGCACAAGCCTTGAGGTGAGCCCTGCTTCAGATCACAGCTCAATCCATCCCCTATAGCGCCCTTCCCCACATCAAATTAGCCTGTACTGGATACCACTATGAAGGAGATGCTCATCTCACTTCAAAGCTCCCTGCACAATGACATTTCCACCATGTTTACTAAGTTCTCCTCACAATTGCATTACATGGGGCAGAGAGTGTGCAATATTGAAACCCAAATGGGAGAGATGACTGAAACAGTGAATGATCTTGTGGATGCACATGATCACACTCATGAAGAACAACAGTGGATGAGAGCCAAAATGGCGGACCTCGAGGACAGGTCTCGTAGTAATAATGTAAAGCTTGGGGGGAACCCGAAACCGTCATGCCACAGGATCTCAATGCATATGCCAGAAATCTGATTTCCACTCTAGTACCAGAACTTTCTCCCATGGAAACTATTGTGGACCGTATCCACTGCTTACCCAAACCCTCTCACCTCCCTGTGGAGGTCCCCGGCGATGTTTTAATGAGGGTGCACTTTTATCACGCCAAAGACCAACTCCTATTCAAAGATAGACACCTGGGCAGCCTCCCAGCCCCATTCATCAATCTCCAACTTTATGCAAATATCTCCCAACATACCCGCCAACTGAGGAAACAACTGAACACCATTAGTAAGATGCTCAATAATCACAATATCCCCTACCAATGGGGTGTCCCCACCAAAATTATGGTCACTAAAAATGGTGTCAAACACATCTCCACAGTAGAAGAAGGTCTCAAATTCCTACGCATTTGGGGAATCATTCCTGACCAAAACGTGTCAACAGAACCCAAACGCAAGGAGCACACTAACACCTACAAGGCTAATATCCAAGCTGGTAAACGCTAAACATGGTCAGGATAGTGGAATCATTAACTAGTTCACATGCCGCACAACTGGTCGATGCCTTGCTCGTTGTAAATCGTTCCACAAACTTTTACCCTGTTGATATACAGCAGTCCCAGACACAGCAGACTGTTGATTTTTGCTGTTCTTGTTCCCTTCTTTTCCCTTTTCCTGCTCAATATCTGATCATCTAACATTCCAAGTTTACAGTTCCATCTTTACCCTCACTTTTTGCCTTCATTTTTATCACTCAACACTAAAGGGCTGAATCACCCAGCCAAAAGAGCTTCCCTATGGCGCTCAGCACAGGAATCTAACAGTGACATTCTCTACATACAAGAGACTCACTTCAAAACTAATGTAGAACCCCAATGCTCCAACAAACACTTCCTCCATGTCTATCAAGCATCAGGTCCCACCAAAAAAAATGGGGTGATGATAGCAATCAAGAACACGCTGGCTTTCACGCTTCACAGCTTACTAGATGAAGAAGGCAGATATTTGGCCCTGGAATGCACACTTGACAACACCAGATACACTATTGTCAATGTGCACACGCCCAATACCAGACAAATCAGATTCCTTTCAAAACTGATGAAAAAAAATCAACAAATTCCATTATGGATACCTTATCATGTGCGGTGACTTTAATATGCTACCTGACAACTCCCTGGACACATCTTCTCGCAACACGAGACTCACGTCACTGATGGGTACTTTTATTCGAAGGAAAAACAAAGGGGAAAAAGTGCGCTAAATAATAAATTACTAAGTGAAATACCTAAATAATGTGATATGAATCAATTGCATATCATAGTGAAACTATGCACTACGTCACCTCCCTAAATAGTGTAGGAACATAACCAAGCCTCGCTTTGAGCCCTGGTCTATCCATAGATCAACAATAACCACTCAAAGAACCGCAAAACCAGGAAGCATGCTACTACACGAACAGATGATAAAATAAATAAATAGAAAGATAAAGATTGCCGCATCACAAATATTCTTTTTACACGCGGAAATCCTTATTCTGTAAATAGATAAAGTTAATTAAACATATATCTATAAAAATTATAAAGAGGATAAATAAAATTATAAACTACACAATAAACCAGAAAAATACCATCATGTCATCAACAACCATGGCATAGATATTCTCGGTGGCCAATCCAAATGGGGCTCACCATAATAATCAGTAAGGCTCACAAAGTACTATGTAAACTAGCAATTAAATTGGAGGCTAATAAACAATAATAGCATCATTCCAATGGTTCTAAAATATTAAAATCAAAAGTTAGAAAAATATCTATGTGCAAGAGACCATTGTCAAATTACTTAAGTGGTACCCAGTAGCCACATTTGACAAATCATTTTACAAATAATTTTACTTTTATTCGAAACCACGACCTGTACGATGTTTGGAGATGTCACCATACCACCGAACGTGACTATTCCTCTTTCTCCCATTGGCACAATTCCTATACCCAGATTCACTTCTTTCTAGTGGACAAATGGACACTATCTAAAATACTATACTGTAGACACGACAACATGGGCGAATCACGCCCCAGTCTCCATAACCACAGATGCTATGATCTCACAACCACGCACAAATATATGAAGAGACGATTCCTCCGTCTTCCACTCGACCAAACACTGTACCTTTATAGGTGAACGACTTGAAGAATTTTTCGACCTGAACAAAGGATCACCATCTAACAATACCATATTGTGGAACGCTCATAAAGCGTTCATAAGAGGAATTATTATTCAACTTGGTGCTAGGGAGTGGAGGAGGAGATCACAGCGTCTAGACACACTCACTTCTAGTATCAAACACATAGAAGATCAAAACCAAACTAATCCTGACCCCAAACTCAAAGAAAAATTAGTAATTCTCAGACAAGAATTAAGAAACCCGCTGCTAGAATCTTGCTGAAAAAACTTCAAAGCAGGGAAAACCATGGCCCTTAGAATTAAGGGCCACCACATTAAAAGTAAAATTACTCACCTGTACCACCCTACCTCCCAACAAAATCTAGTCAATCCACAAGCTATAGCTGATGCATTTAGCCATTACTACAATTCCCTTTACAACCTAAAAGAAGATTCTTCTACCATACAACCATCAATGGAAGATATAGAATCCTTCCTATGTGAAATCAATCTCCCCAAACTATCACCTGACCAATTATCTAAACTAAATGCTCCTTTCACACCGATAGAAGTCTTAGAGGTTATCTCAAAACTGCCAATAAAGCCCTGGACCGGACGGTCCTCCTGGGGAGACTTACAAACAATTCCGTACGGTGCCGACACCCTTTTTAACCCAAATGTGGAGTGACGCTGCCTCCTCCTCCTCTCTCCGGCAGGACATGCTAAAAGCATTGATAATTACTTTGCCAAAGCCAGGTAAGGAGCCTACCTCACCCCAAAACTTTAGGCCTATTTCGTTACTCAATATAGACGCTAAGATCTATGCCAAACTAATAGCAACCAGATTGGTAGATTAGTTTTACAAAAGGGAGACAAACATATGATGCAACCCGCAGACTCATTAATTTAATACATAGTGCTGGGTCTACACGAACACCTTCTCTGCTTCTATCTTTAGACGCAGAGAAGGTGTTTGACAGGGTACACTGGTCGTATCTTCAGGCGACACTCCTCAAATTTGGATTCCAAGGACATACAGTATCCTCTCTCCCATACTGGCATTATACTCAACACCAACAGCCCAAGTGTACAAGTCAGAAATGCTTTCTAAACCTTTCGCAATCACTAATGGCACCCGTCAAGGTTGCCCACTGTCACCACTCATCTTCAAGCTATTGATGGAGCTATTAGCAGAACACATCAGAACAAACGTGAACATCACAGGTATCAAAATTGGCACAATAGACCACAAAATCAATTTGTTTGCCGATGATGTGATAATGATAATAACCAATCCAATATCCTCCCTGGCTTCGGTCCAGTCAACTCTGCAGAGGTTTAGTAAAATCTCCTATTATAAAGGTCAATGAAAACAAGTCCTATTTTTTTTTTACCTGGGTTTAGATACCATTGAGCAACTTACTACGCAACCTATACACATACCAGTGGGCTGACACAGGCATATCCTACCTAGGAATCATGCTCACAAAATCCACAAAAGGTTTATTTCATAAAAACTACACAGAAGCCACACAAATGCTTCTTAAAGAAACAGCTAAGCCTTCCAAATTCCAACTTTCATGGTCTGGCCGATTAGCAGCCTTTAAAATGCTCATACTCCCTAGATTATTATATATCTTCCGCACATTGTCCATACCACTCACAAACTCATACATTGACTCGCTCCAATCAATAGTACGCAAATACATATGGCAGGACAAAAACCCAAGAAGTAGTCACGCAAAACTTATAAAACACAGATTAGCAGGTGGGATGGGCTACACTGACTTAAAAGATTATTACCTAGCCACCATACTATGCCAATTAAAAGAATGTGTAACTACACACACAACTTCACTATGGCATAACATCGAAAAGCACTATGATAGCAGGACATAACCTCCAACAATGGCTATTCAGCATAATCACCCATGTACCTCATCTCCACCTATATTCACTGGCCATACAAGCATCGGTAAAAGCATGGAGAAAACTACATTCTTTCAAATGGTCACAGCTTCCAAACAAACCGCTCCTAATTCCTCTTTACACCCTCCAACGGATATCACCAGACCTCATTATACCAAAGTGAATGCTGGAACAAGTTCAGTACACCTCTGAACTCAGGGCTATGATACTAAACAAAACCTTTGACCAAATACAAACTACATACAACACACCCAGTACTGATTACTTCAACATATATAGACATCAAGATTGCCTGAGAGTACACTCACATATAGAAGGTGTCCTGCCCACCAAATTATGGAATTACTACTTCCTATACAATACATGCACCAAAGGTATCTCACTAATTTACCCTACACTTCAAGAAAAATTTGCATTTCACAAATCTAAACCCTTTAAATACTGGGAAGAAGATATGCAAACACACTTCTCTGACCAACAATGACAATCAGCCGTTAAGTCAATATTCAAGGCCACTTGCTGCACCTCCTTATGGGAATTGTCACAATAAATATATCTAAGATGGTACCTGACTCCACATAAAATATCTAAATTCCAAACAACTACCTCCCCTACCTGCTGGAGAGGATGCCAACACACGGACACTTTATTACACACCTTGTGGTCCTGCCCGGCAATAACTAACTTGTGGACAGACGTAGAACATATTCTGCAAGATATATTTCACTCACCTCTGACACTCACCCCACAACTAGCTATCCTAAACTTAAACACAGAATCGCTTCTTCCTTCCTGGAGAATAGTAACCACTCACATTCTCCTGGCAACTAGACTGCTCATAACTAGATACTGCAAATCACAGACAAGCCCAACGGTAACATAACAAGCAACTTATGGTCCCCCTGGGAACAATGGTATACAAAAAGAGTAAACTGACAACCTTTTTTGACAGAACCCACTGTCACTGTGTGTTTTAGAGGGGGCTGTGGGCTGGCCTCCTTCCCACAGATTTTGGCCCAGAAGAGACTAAGAGACTTGGGGACAAAATGGCATTGAGATAATGTAATGTAATGCTACATCCCTTCTCCCCCACCCCCTCTTGTTGCTGTGTTTAATTGTGTTGGGTCATGGCACATAGACAAAAGTCTGGAGACACCTCCCAGCAGGGGATGTGTAAGGAGGGGCTGCCTGCTTATCATAATCCCTTTATGTGTTTCAATTGCAGTATTTTGAATATTCGAGTGTTAAGTTTCCATTGGTTCTTCCTTGTCCCCTACCCTCTCTATGACAAGGCTAAGGGGAGTGTTCCTAACTGTGTTTAAAAGTGTATGTTTGGTACTTAATAAAGAGTTTATGCTCTGCATTTTTAACCCTCAATGCCTGTGTGGCTTGTCTCGCGATTGAGGGGTTAAGGGCTGGTTATAGCGAGTCTGCAGGCTGTGGGTGCGTTTGGAGGACAGGAGACACAGGTCTGGTGGAGGTTCCCATATGGGGTATCTGAGATCCATCACAGTGGTAGCAGCAGTGGGATGTCTCCTGCAGTCCGGGACATCCAAACCACCACCAGGATTTAAGATCCGGTCAGCCGCTGAGGAGCGATACGGGGACCTGCCAGCATGAGAGTGGAGTTTGGGAGAAGGCTGCAAGGCATATGGAAGCAACATCGGGGACCAGCAACAGAGCACACCATGCTCGGCTGGGTGGATGTGATCCGCCAGCAACTCTGGCAAGAGATGCTAAGCCACTAGCGGCACCATCAGGGGAAGATCCTTCCCTCCTCCACAGAGATGTACTGGACGCAGTACCATGCGTGAGAGGTGCTCCTAAAGGAACTATTACAAGATGAGTGGAAGACGGAGCTTGGAAGATTGGTCCGGGAGGAGATGAGGCTGGACGCCAGCTACAGAGCCCTCCGGAGGTTCGCTGCTCAACTGTGGCCAGGTACAGCAGATGACAGACCGACAGAAGGTGCTGGCTACGGCGGCATGGGTCTGCTCCATCAAAAAATGTACGGAGACCCAGACTTTGGGAGCGACGAGGAGTGGAGGCTGGAAGACATCCTGGACTTCTGAGATGAGGTGCTGGACCTCCCTGAAGAGGCGTGTGACCTGGAGGAATTTGAGTTCCTGGTAGAACAGGAATGGGAGCTCGTGATTGTCTACATGCGGATGTTTGACAGTGATCAGCAGCCCGGCATGGCTCCCGTTCCCTGGGACTGTCTGGGAGAAATAGCGGACAGTCACGAAGATGCGGAGAAAATGGGGCCAGGTGTGTCCCTAAGATTTCCCGCCCTAACCACAATGGAAGAAGCGGCGATGATACAGAGGGCACTGTGAGTGCTAGAATGCCGGAATGCATCGGAGGTTCCCCAGGCAGCGAGACAAGCTAATAGCATAAAAGTCTCAGAAGGGGAAGTTGAGATGGCCACTGGAAGGCTGGTAGATGCAGAAAAGATAGATAGTTAATCCCACGCTATCATGTATGGGTGTCTAGAAGTGTGGAAAAGCTACTTGCACCGCAAAGGGCCCCACTTGACCCTGTGATGGAACTATAATAAAAGGTATAGTGCTGCGCTAAACCAGTAATAGATAAATATTGTTGTGCAAAATTGTAGTATAGGTCGCAAATCTTAATGAGTAAATAAGTGTACTGATTTAATATCAAAATATAAAGCTGTGAAACTAAAAATTTAAAGTGCCAAGTGCATAAATACTAGAGAGAAAAAAAGGAAGTAAAAATAGACGCTAATATAAGCAGTGTTCAGACAGGTGGCTCAGTGTCAAACACTTCAGTGCAAACAAATATAGTGCCCTAATAAGGGTATAAATTGAGATGCTCAGAAACATAAAAACATAAATAATGATATATTCATATATAAATATAAATGCAACTGGTGAAAAAGTGCAATACGATGCAGTGTAAAAAGTACTACAATCGTGTGTATCCTGCACACATAAGGGTACACGGTGATCTCAGAGTGTCTACAGTGAAAATACACACAGTGAAAAAATCTACATACATGCCAAATACATTAATACATCCAGGAAGGTGCATGAATCCCTGATGAAGTCACGAGGCACATGACGTCACGCGTAGGGACAGGAGAGGCACATCCCATTGACGGACGCGTACGAGCTCGCCGCTCGTCGGTGATATGCTAGATTGCTGTATTGTTATCCACTACACCTCTGGAGGGACCTAGAGTCTGGAGAGCAGAGCCGGGTCCAGGTTTATGAAAAGGAGCCAGTAACAACTTTGCTGTTTATGCTGTTATCCCAGTAAGATTTGGAGAGACCTAGAGTCTGGAGAGCAGGGCCAGGTCCAGGTTTATGAAAAGGAGCCAGTAACAGCTTTACTGTTTATGCTGTTATCCCAGTAAGATTTGGTAAGGGGCCATTACTTACTAATGTAGGATTTTGTCACGAAGAGGAGTCACTGTGTGGTTTTCCCTGGTTGATACACTTTATGGCATACACTCACTATATGCCCCGTGAAGAATAATCCTGCTGGGTGTGAAGTCACTGGATGTTTTATCACAACATTATGGATTTATACCTTTGTCACTTATTTTATTATTGTCACTAGGCACTACATTGTGCACCTTCCTGGATGTATTAATGTATTTGGCATGTATTTAGATTTTTTCACTGTGTGTATTTTCACTGTAGACACGCTGAGATCACCGTGTACCCTTATGTGTGCAGGATACACACGATTGTAGTACTTTTTACACTGCATCATATTGCACTTTTTCACCAGTTGCATTTATATATGAATATATCATTATTTATGTTTTTATGTTTCTGAGCATCTCAATTTATACCCTTATTAGGGCACTATATATGTTTGCACTGAAGTGTTTGACACTGAGCCACCTGTCTGAACACTGCTTATATTAGTGTCTATTTTTACTTCCTTTTTTTCTCTCTAGTATTTATGCACTTGGCACTTTAAATTTTTCGTTTCACGGCTTTATATTTTGATATTAAATCAGTACATTTATTTAGACATTAAGATTTGCGACCTATACTACTATTTTGCACAACAGTATCTATCTATTACTGGTTTAGCGCAGCACCATACCTTTTATTATAAGGCTGGTAGATGGTGATCAGCAGCAAGTCCAGAGTATTGCATCCGGTGCCTAAGCAGAAGCGATGGCTAGAGGCAGAACACCGTTTGCCTCTGCCCACCCTCAGAGTTAGATCCAGGGAGTCTGAGGGATAGCCTCAGTGAGCTGTATCCCCAGCAGCAGATATTCCCACCGGGAGTGGAGAAAGCAATTCTCCCTCCCAAGCACTTGGACCCTACCCCAGTGTTTATATCCCCAGCAGAAGCACTGGCGACGGAGCAGAGCGCCGCTGGCCTCTGCCCACCCTCAGAATTGGATCCAGAGAGTCTGAGATATGATCTTCGTGAGCTGTTTCCCCAGCTGCAGATATCCCCACCAGGAGTGGAGAAAGCAATTCTCCCTCCCCAGCAATTGGACACTACCCCAATGTTCGTCCCCCCAGCAGAAGTGCTGACTACAGAGCAGAGTGCCGCTGGCCTCTGCCCACCCTCAGAGTTATATCCAGGGAGTGCGAGGGAAGATCTCCTTGAGCTGTTACCCCAACAGCAGATATCCCCATCGGGAATGGAGAAAGCCATTCTACCTCCCCAGCAATTGGACACTACCCCAGTGTTCATCATCCCAGAAGAAGTGCTGGCGACAGAGCAGAGCGCCGCTGGCCTCTGCCCACCCTCAAAGATAGATCCAGGGAGTCTGAGGGATGACCTCAGTGAGCTGTTTCCCCAGCAGCAGATATCCCCACCAGGAGTGGAGAAAGCAATTCTCCTTCCCCAGCACTTGGACACTACCCCAGTGTTTATCCCCCCAGCTGAAGCACTGGCATTGAGGCAGAGGGTTATTCACCTCTCCCCAATACCAGCAACCCAGCCCCGGATCGCAGGAGTGCAGACAGCCAGTCCTGCTCTGCAGCGGCTGTTTTTATTCACAGGAGACCATATGTGCGGTTTTGCTCCCCAGCGCCAGAGTCGTACTCTTTTTTTCTGTTTGCCTCGGGTGGGAATTTGTGACTTACGCAGGTCCAAACCAGTTGAGGGTCAGGGACCTGGTTAGTCTGTTTTTAAAAGGGGGGAAATGTGACAGAACCCACTTTCACTGTGTGTTTTGGAGGGGGCTGTGGGCTGGCCTCCTTCCCACAGATTTTGGCCTAGAAGAGACTGAGAGACTTGGGGACAAAATGGCATTGAGATAATGTAATGTAATGCTACATCCCTTCTCCCCCACCCCCCTCTTGTTGATGTGTTTAATTGTGTTGGGTCAAGGCACATAGACAAAGGTCTGGAGACACCCCCCAGCAGGGGATGTGTAAGGAGGGGCTGCCTGCTTATCATAATCCCTTTATGTGTTTCAACTGTAGTTGTTTGAATATACTAGTGTTGAGTTTCCATTGGTTCTTCCTTGTCCCCTACCCCCTCTATGACAAGACTAAGGGGAGTGTCCCTAACTGTGTTTAAAAGTGTATGTTTGGTACTTAATAAAGAGTTTATGCTCTGCATTTTTAACCCTCAACACCTGTGTGGCTTGTCTCGCGATTGAGGGGTGGTTATGGCGAGTCTGCAGGCTGTGGATGCGTTTGGAGGACAGGAGACACAGGTCTGGTGGAGGTTCCCATAGGGGGTATCCGAGATCCGCCACACTTTTGATAAACAGTTTGATACTCTGAACTGGTATATTTCCACATATATACAGTGATGCTCCTACTTTATCTCGCTACTTTCTCTTCCTCCTATCTCTGTTTATTTTTTTACTGTATACGCTTAATTATCTTCCCTCTTCCCTATTATCCATTTGTTAACCATAAGTTCCTAACACTATTACTTGCTTTGTTCTGAAAGTTATATGTTGGAACTATTTCTACAAATGTGATATTGCATAAGTTGTTCGAAGCTTTAACTTTTCAATGTCTCTACGGATGTAATTTTGGAAAATATTCAATAAAAATCTATTTGTAAAAAAATAAATAAATAAAAATACACAAAGTAAATGAACTTCAAAAGAAGTGTGTCAATAAAATATGTGACTTATAAGTCCTCAATAGAGGTAGTGATAGTGCAACTATATAAGTCTGGCTATGAGACTGGTGAAACAGGAAGGTCTTCTGTTAAAAAGATGTAGATGAGTACCCTTACCAGATAAGGTGAACCCACTTGCTGGCGGCAGTGGGTCAGTCAGGCTTGTATAGGCGGAATGCCTCGGGATTAAGAGTTGGCTGGAAGATGGTCACTCCAAACGGGGTAGGTCCACTCATCAGCAGTATAAATTTATCCGAATGTCCAGGATTCGGATAACTCTCCAGGAAAAAATTGTGACTACCACCCAATTGGAGAGCCATCTAGAGGCTGTTGGTAGGTGAAGGAATAGGCTCAGTCAAACTCGGGGTGTAAATAAGAAAAAAATGGAGAGGCTCCATATAGTGCAGGTCAAAAACAGGGAGATTTATTCTTAAAAAGTACAATACTTCGCTTGCTTCCCATATTGCTTTTATACTTTTTAACTTGTGATCACCAAGTATTTTCTCGTACTCAACTATCATTGATGCATTGTACTTTTTAAGAATAAATCTCCCTGTTTTTGACCTGCACCATATGGAGCATCTCCATTTTTTTCTTATTTACATCCCGGTTTGACTGATCCTATTCCTTCACCCACCAACAGCCTTCGACCAGACCGGAGGTTTTTTATCTCTTTTCGGGTCAGGCGGTGCGGTGCGGCGGGCATTGTGATTGATGATGGATCTATACTGGGTGACATTTATTTTTTATTTTTATTAAAGGACTTGTCAAAAACTTGTGTTGTGTCTTTTTTGGTGAATGGGTAGATATACTATGTACCCTATACTTATTCACATGAGGGGGCCTGGGATCTGGGGGCCCCCTTGTTAAAAGAGGCTTCCAGATTCTGATAAGCCCCCTGCCCGCAGACCCCCACAACCACCGGCCAGGGTTGTGGGGAAGAGATGGTGTATGTGAAGTAGAGAAACAATAGCTGCGCTAAAGATTGAGGATCCTACTGGTGATAAACCAATGTGGGACAAATAAAGTGAAAATTGTATATAAATGAATTGAGATAATATATGTGATAAATCTAGAATAATGTATGACAACCCAAAAAAAGGAAAGGAAAAGTAGGTGAATGTTGAATAAATTAAAATAGTGATAATAAAAAAATAAAATTATGAAAATTACAAAATGCAAAACAAAATTTTCTTCTGTCTAATGAAGATGCTGTGACAATAAAATGTAATCTTCCACCACCATTGAGTGCTGATCACCGTAAGAAATAAGCACTTACCAGAAGGCAAGCAAAATACAGCTTGCGGCTAAACACCCAGCCAGGGCCTTTGCTGTGGGGATCCTTGATGGATAATTCAGAACATCAAACCGGGATTCAGTGGAACCGACAACCTGCTAGGATGTATGGAATCTCCCGAATAGGTACCAGGTATTGGCAGAGAATACAAAAATGGAGAATAAACGCATGTTCCCCTGCAATGACAATGACTAGATACACAGCAATATTGATGATAGATTAACTCCCACATTCAAAAGTCCACTAGGTTGATTTATCAAGTTGGAATAACCCAGATGGGATTAACTTTTTACTGCCCGCTTGGGTGCAAAATGAGTGGGACATGCGTCAAAACATAACTTGGAGAGACAGGTGAGCTGGACCCCGAGAGAGTGGAGCAGTAAGTCAGAGCTCACAGGAACCACCAAGAAGATAAGGAGGGTGTGAATCTCTGAATGAACTAGCCTCTCATGTTCCTGCAGGAGTGATGTTCATCTGGGCTGTGTAGCTGCTACAAAAAAATTCCATACATCCTAGCGGGTTGTCGGTTCCACTGAGTCCCGGTTTGATGTTCTGAGTTATCCATCAAGGATCCCCACAGCAAAGGCCCTGGCTGGGTGTTTAGCCGCAAGCTGTATTTTGCTTGCCTACTGGTAAGCGCTTATTTATTACGGTGATCAGCACTCAATGGTGGTGGAAGATTACATTTTATTGTCACAGCATCTTCATTAGACAGAAGAAAATATTGTTTTGCATTTTGTAATTTTCATCATTATATTTTTTTATTATCACTATTTTTATTTATTCGACATTCACCTACTTTTCCTTTCCTTTTTTTTTGGGTTGTCATACATTATTCTAGATTTATCACATATATTATCACAATTCATTTATATACAATTTTCACTTTATTTGTCCCACATTGGTTTATCACTAGTAGGATCATCAATCTTTAGTGCAGCTATTGTTTCTCTATTTTGTATATATGTATGTATTCCATATATTAGTTGCTGTTATTCTTGCTTTTTAGGTTAAGCGCGGTATTAGTCTCCCCTTTACATTGGTGTATGTGAAGTCTGTCTAATACTTTCTTCACATGCATTTGATACAAATATAATGAGTTGGAAAAAATAAGAATGTCAAGTAGGCAATGATAAATAAAACAAGATAGTCCCAGAAAATATAATTTACAAAATGCTGAAATGTTGCTGGAGCGTTACAGAAGCCAAATGGAATGACCAAATATTCAAAGTGGCTGAAGTGTGTATGCCACTCTTAGATCGAGTTTAGAGAACACACATGTTCCCCGCAACTTCTGGAAGAATTCAGGGATCAAAGGAAGGGGATAGTGATTCTTGACCATAATTTTGTTTAAGTCTTGATAGTCCACACATAGGCCGAATAAATCCTTTCTAGACTGTCATCAATATAATTATGAAGGGCTTCCAGTCCCAATTCAGAGAGGGGATAAATACATCAAACGGAATCTCGGCCCCTGGCAACAGTTCTATGGGACAATTGCATTTTGGGTCAGGCTGAATACTCAGAAGAGGCGTAGCCGCCAAGGGTTTATTTGGAGTACGGGGGAACATGGGGGACATAATGACGTCCAAACGCAAAGAGTTCTGATGACCACATGAAGTACAAAAGAGAATAGGTGCAGTCTCTTGGGTAACAGGCCCAAACCTGATACTGAAGCCATTGGCCAGATGGACAAAAAACCCCTCTGTTTCTTAACACAGAGAGGAAGTCTACGTTGAAGGGCAAATGCAGTGTCCACAAAGCAGCTGCAGGCTCCAGAGTCGATGATTGCTGGAACAGAACCGGTCCCTTTGGAGACCTACAGGAACAACAGGAGAATGAGATGTGCTTAATTCCCTTCTGGAGGATGTATTATTGAGAGCCAGTTAGGTGTAGGCTTGCAAGGCTTCACCGGACATGTCTGTATGAAGTGACCAGCATCCCTGCAGTAGAAGCAGAGGCTAGAATGTAGCTGTCTAAGATGTTTGACAGAGGACAGAGGTGGTCTCATGAAACTTCTCCGTGGATGACCACTATGCTTATCTTTAATGAAGGGAGTACTGGACATGGTAGTGATGGGTGTAGAAGCAGGCACTTCAGGACTAGGGATGAGCTTCGAGTTCGAGTCGAACTCATGTTCGACTCGAACATTGGCTGTTCGCAAGTTGGCCGAACAGCGAACAATTTGGGGTGTTCGCGGCAAATTCGAATGCCGCCGAACACCCTTTATAAGTCTATGGGAGAAATCAAAAGTGCTAATTTTAAAGGCTTATATGCAAGTTATTGTCATAAAAAGTGTTTGGGGACCCGGGTCCTGCCCCAGGGGACATGGATCAATGCAAAAAAAGTTTTAAAAACGGCCGTTTTTTCAGGAGCAGTGATTTTAATAATGCTTAAAGTCAAACAATAAAAGTGTAATATTCCTTTAAATTTCCTAGCTGGGGGTGTCTATAGCATGCCTGTAAAGGGGCCCATGTTTCCCGTGTTTAGAACAGTCTGACAGCAAAATGACATTTCGAAGGAAAAAACCCATTTAAAACTACTCGCGGCTATTGCATTGCCGACAATACACATAGAAGTTCATTGATAAAAACGGCATGGAAATTCCCCACAGGGGAACCCCGAACCAAAATTAAAAAAAAAAAGATGTGGGAGTCCCCCTAAATTCCATACCAGGCCCTTCAGGTCTGGTATGGATTTTAAGGGGAACCCCGCGCCAAAAAAAAAACGGTGTGGGGTCCCCCCAAAAATCCATACCAGACCCTTATCCGAGCACGCAACCTGGCAGGCCACAGGAAAAGAGGGGGGGGCGAGAGTGCACCCCCTCCCTCCTGAACCGTACCAGGCCACATGCCCTCAACATTGGAAGGGTGCTTTGGGGTAGCCCCCCAAAACACCTTGTCCCCATGTTGATGAGGACAAGGGCCACATCCCCACAACCCTGGCCGGTGGTTGTGGGGGTCTGTGGGCAGGGGGCTTATCGGAATCTGGAAGCCCCCTTTAACAAGGGGACCCCCAGATCCCGGCCCCCCCCTGTGTGAAATGGTAAGGGGGTACTTACCCCTACCATTTCACTAAAAAACTGTCAGAAATGTTAAAAATGACAAGAGACAGTTTTTGACAATTCCTTTATTTAAATGATTCTTCTTTCTTCTATCTTCCTTCATCTTCTGGTTCTTCTGGTTCTTCCTCCGGTGTTCTCGTCCAGCATCTCCTCCGCGCGTCATCTATCTTCTTCTCCTCGGGCCGCTCCGCACCCATGGCATGGGGGGAGGCTCCCGCTCTTCTCTTCATCTTCTTCATCTTCTTCTCTTCTTCCTTCTTCTCTTCTTCTCTTCTTCCTTCTTCCTTCTTCTCTTCTTCTCTTCTTCCTTCTTCTCTTCTTCATTTTCTTCATTTTCTTCTCCGGGCCGCTCCGCACCCATGCTGGCATGGAGGGAGGCTCCCGCTGTGTGACGGCGTCTCCTCGTCTGACGGTTCTTAAATAACGGGGGCGGGGCCACCCGGTGACCCCGCCCCCCTCTGACGCACGGGACATGACGGGACTTCCCTGTGGCATTCCCCGTGACGTCACAGGGAAGTCCCGTCAAGTCACCATGCGTCAGAGGGGGGCGGGGTCACCGGGTGGCCCCGCCCTCCGTTATTTAAGAACCGTGAGACAAGGAGACGCCGTCACACAGCGGGAGCCTCCCTCCATGCCAGCATGGGTGCAGAGCGGCCCGGAGAAGAAAATGAAGAAGAGAAGAAGAGAAGAAAAGAAGAGAAGAAGATGAAGAAGATGAAGAGAAGAGCGGGAGCCTCCCCCCATGCCATGGGTGCGGAGCGGCCGAGGAGAAGAAGATAGAAGATGCCGTGGAGGAGATGCTGGACGAGAACACCGGAGGAAGAACCAGAAGAGCCAGAAGAACCAGAAGAAGAAGATGAAGGAAGATAGAAGAAAGAAGAAGCATTTAAATAAAGGAATTGTCAAAAACTGTCTCTTGTCAGACGAGGGTACCTCAACTCTGGCAAGTTCATCTTTTAAAGCATCAGATATTTCAAGGTGGAACTGATGACAACGTGTTGGATCATTCCACTTTGTGTCTGTACTCCATACACGGAAATCAGCCACATAGTCCTCCCAATGTTGAGGGCATGTGGCCTGGTACAGTTCAGGAGGGGGGCCGCACTCTCGTCCCCCCTCTTTTCCTGCGGCCTGCCAGGTTGCGTGCTCAGATAAGGGTCTGGTATGGATTTTTGGGGGGACCCCACGCCAATTTTTTTTTTTTTTTGGGCGCGGGGTTCCCCTTAAAATCCATACCAGACCTGAAGGGTCTGGTATGGAATTTAGGGGGAACCCCACGTCATTTTTTTTTTAAATTTTGGCCGGGGTTCCCTTTAATATCCATACCAGACCTGAAGGGCCTGGTATGGAATTTAGGGGGACTCCCACGTCATTTTTTTTTTTTTTTTTGGTTCGGGGTTCCCCTGTGGGGAATTCCCATGCCGTTTTTATCAATGAACTTCTATGTGTATTGTCGGCAATGCAATAGCCGCGAGTAGTTTTAAATGGGTTTTTTCCTTCGAAATGTCATTTTGCTGTCAGACTGTTCTAAACACGGGAAACATGCGCCCCTTTACAGGCATACTATAGACACCCCCCAGCTACGAAATTTAAAGGGATATTACACTTTTATTGTTTGACTTTAAGTATTTATTAAAATCACTGCTCCTGAAAAAACGGCCATTTTTAAAACTTTTTTTTGCATTGATCCATGTCCCCTGGGGCAGGACCCAGGTCCCCAAACACTTTTTATGACAATAACTTACATATAAGCCTTTAAAATTAGCACTTTTGATTATTCATGTTCGTGTCCCATAGACTTTAACGGTGTTCGCGTGTTCAAACAAACTTTTTTCCTGTTCGCATGTTCTGGTGCGAACCGAACAGGGGGGTGTTCGGCTCATCCCTATTCAGGACTTATGTGTGTGCAAGCTTTCTTGGAATGTCTTTCCCGCAAGCGACAATTAATCTGAATGACAAGGTTCATCAGATTTTCGAAAGACGAGGGTACCTCAACTCTGGCAAGTTCATCTTTTAAAGCATCAGATATTTCAAGGTGGAACTGATGACAACGTGTTGGATCATTCCACTTTGTGTCTGTACTCCATACACGGAAATCAGCCACATAGTCCTCCACAGGCCTTTGGCCTTGCTGCAGCTTACAAAGAGTTTCAGCAGTCTGATGCATAAAAGGGTCAGCGTACAATTGAGACATTGCTGAGAAAAATTAGCTCATGGTAGCCAGAGCAGAATCGAGTTGTTCCCGAAGATGATGAGCCCAGGATTGGGGTTCATCCAGAAAGAGTGAATAAACCACACCTTAGTAGCTTCTGATGAAAAGGTTTGTGGTAACAAGGAAAAGTACAGTTCACAAGAGTTCCAAACTGGCTGAATTTTTTTGCAGTTTGCAGTTTCCAGAAAAATGCTCGGGTATAGTTACCCTGGGTTCAGGTGGAGGGAGATCCACACAGAAAAAGCCACACTCCATCTGGACAGAAAAGTCTGTGACTGCAGGAGAAGCCAAGAAAGATGCAGCATCTGACACACGTGGTAATCGATTTTCCATGCGTTTAGAGCTCTCCTTCCCCAAAGCATAGCAAGCTCGGATAAGGGTTTGGTATGGATTTTGGGGGAGACTTCATGTCATTTTTTTTTTTGACCTGGGGTTCCTCTTAAAATCAGACGGGGGGCAGATTCGGGGGGGCATGCTGGTTTTTTTTCTGAATTTTTCATTGCTTTGTTTACATTTCAGTTGTCAGTGAGGAAACCTGCTGACAGCTGATGAGTCATCGGTTGTTAAGGATGCGGCAGCCGGCTTAACAACTAGCTATTCTTCACATAGAATTCTAATTGGTCGATCATTTTTCAACCAATCTGAATTCGAATTGTTCTGAAAAGTTGGAATTTGTTGGAAAATTAATAAAACAAAACTAAATTAAATTAATCAACAAAACAAAATTGGTAATAAGTTTATCTGAAACTAAATAAAACATTTTTTCCATTCTGCACATGTCTAATCCTGGCTCCTTTCTCATCTATCTGCATGAGTCTGTTCTAACAATTTTCCTGACACCAGGCAATCCATTGACAACCTACGTCCTCCTCACACACCAGTTGACTGACAGCCTAAGATGTGCATATGTCCCTATGAGACTGTATAGAGGGAGTATGTCCATTACACTCATCTCAATGCTCTGTGCTGTGCAGTGTGTGAACTCGTGATCTGTACTTTTGATGGCTGCGTAGAAGAGAGGGCTGCAGATAAAAAAGGTTGTGTGGGAGAAATTGCTTCACCATTGTGAATATCACCTGAGGCTAGTCACTTCAGTGTACTTATCTAGAGGTTTATTATCACTTTGCTTTTCAGTTGTTTAGTTATAAGTTTAAAACTTTTGTTTTAAATCCATGTTTGTATTATATAAATACAATCTTTATATTTCGTTCACGACAAAAGATTTTGCAAAGCACTATTGGTTAGGTATAAAGACAACATAGAAAACATACACTATATTGCCAAAAGTATTGGGACACCTGCCTTTACACGCACATGAACTTTAATGGCATCCCAGTCTTATGCCCCGTACACACGGTCAGACATTGATCGGACATTGCGACAACAAAAACCTAGGATTTTTTCCAACGGATGTTGGCTCAAACTTGTTTTGCGTACACACACGGTCGCACAAAGTTGTCAGAATTTCCGATCGCCAAGAACGCGGTGACGTAAACCACGTACGACGAGATTAGAAAAGGCCAGTTCAGAACCAAGCGCGGCACCCTTTGGGCTCCTTTTGCTAATCTCGTGTTAGTAAAAGTTTGGTGAGAGACGATTCGCGCTTTTTCAAACTCGTGGTTTTCAGATCGTTTTCTGTTGTTCAGTTTGTGCTTGTGGGTTTGTATCTGCTCTTCAGTGCGTGCAAGCAAGCTAGGCGTGACTTTGTCATTGTGTTCTTGTTCGTTCGTTACTGTTTTTCTGGTTGCTCTTCACAGGCCTTGCTGTTCTTCAGTGCGTTCTGTTCCTTCGTTCTGAGCAGCCGACCGTTTTCTAGCCATGTTGCGTATATTTACTCCTCGTAGAGTTCGTGCTGTGCGGGGGCTTGGTGTTGGGGTCCTGACCTTGACACAAGTCCAGTCCATGAACAGGGTGCTGAGGAGTTCATGGACCAAGAATTGGTTGCTTCAGCGTGACCCGTTCTGTCACATGCCTTTGCTCCGTTAGATCCGTGAGAATAATCTTGATGATTTCAGGAACTTTCTCTGGATGACGGACCCCGTATTTCACCGTTTGTTGGCTTTGCTGACCCCCTATATCAGCAGGCAGGATACCTGCATGAGGCAAGCCATCACTCCGGAGCAGAGGCTGGTCGCCACCCTGCGGTACTTGGCAACGGGGAGAAGCCTGCAGGACCTTAAGTTCTCGACAGGCATCTCCCCCCAGGCTCTGGGGATCATTATCCCGGAGACCTGTTCTGCCATCATCCAGGTCCTGCAAAAGGAGTATATTAAGGTAAGACTTTTATCCTTTAATATCACATTTTATTGTATTTAATGTTTGCTAATATATTGTATTTCTTTCTTCATTCCTTAATTACCATGATTGTAATATGCTGTGAATGTCCCCTTTGTCCTCATGCATGCAGGATTTTTATGTAATTTTTTTTGGCCCTTCATACATATTTGCCTTCACTTACCTCCCCAGCATGGTCTCCTGGGCCTATATTCACCTCTTGTAGTCACTTAACAATGTATTTTATCAGCTCCATAGTAGTGCTTTACCCCAAACACCCCCTAAAATGTTTTGAAATGTGATTTGTGCTTTAAATTCAGGCAGAGTGCCAGAGGCTTTTTTTGGGGGGTCCCCAAATCATTTGGAACCCTCCCTCCCCCCAACTGCTAAGTCAGCTGATCCCAATTCTCTATCTATCCTCAATCATCAATCTGCTGACTTTGCCAAACCCATACACACTATACCCATCTCTTTTGTGGTCAGATGTATGGATGAATTCCCCAAAGCATGTAGTGCAAGGGCCTGCCTGTATACTTTCAAATGGTACTGTTTAAAGTTTTTGTATCCTATTATTATCTTGATAGGTAATAGCAGAATGTCCAAATGTCCTCAAATGTGTACAGTGTGTATTTCTATCTTTGTATTATGACACTTCTTACCTGTCCAGTGGGCTGCCAATAGTGTAACTAAGGAGGGGCTGTTCAAAGTAATACCCATTATTTAGGCATTCATCTCTCAATGAAGTGGAGAGGGTTACCTGGCCAAGAGCTCCCCCCCCCCCTTATAATGTTAGAAAGGGCCCATGAGAGGGGGGGGGATATATGATAGGTGTACCTTATACTTTGGTCTTTAAAAATTACCATAAATAAATGTTATCTTGATGTTGGCCAAGAATGTTTGTGTCTAATCTGCTTTCCATGTTTATGTGCAAAAAGACTAATTTTTTTTGTTTTCCTCAACAGTTTCCTTCCACGCCACAGGAATGGCAGACTGTGGCCTCCCACTTTGCCCAGCAGTGGGACTTTCCTAACTGCGGAGGGGCAATTGATGGGAAACACGTCCACATCATCCCACCACCCAACTCGGGGTCGTACTATTATAATTATAAGGGGTTCAATAGTATTGTGATGTTGGCGGTGGTGTCGACTACTTATGAGTTCCTGTATGTGGACGTGGGGAAGAATGGCCGGATGTCCGATAGTGGAGTCATCGCCCAGACGGAGTTCTACAGGCGTCTCCAGAATGGCAGCTTGGACTTGCCACCTCCAGAAGACAATGTGGAAGGACTCCCATTTGTCTTCATTACGGATGAAGCCTTTGTGCTGGGGGTCCATCTTATGCGGCCATTCCCGATGAGGACCCTCACCCCTGACCAGAGGGTTTTTAATTACCGGCTGGCCAGAGCCAGAAGAGTGGTGGAAAACACGTTTGGAATCATGGCCAGCCGGTTCCGCCTATTTCTTACACCCATACACATGGTGGAGTAAAAACTGAATCATATTATCCTGGCGTGCTGTGTTCTACACAACTTTTTACGGCAACATTCTGCCAACTATGCTGGCTCAGTTGGGCCTGAGGCCAGAATTCAAAATGAACCAACCCTGATGGCGCTTGAAATTGGCCGTCCTGGCTTGCCCCCCCTGAGTGCCCGTGATGCCTGGCTAAGATACCTTGAATTCTTTGCGGGTAGGAGGGCTATCAATATGCCAGACAATGTGTGAAACCTTTATCAAATAAAAAAAAAAAAAAGCAAATCTTTGGTGACATTTACTGCTTGTGTTTGTTTTAGCTGACCCTGACAGAAATGTGTTGAGTCCTGAAAATGGCGTGATTGTGTAACCTTATACAAAGCACTGTTGGGTGTTATTTACTAAAGGCAAAGACACTTTGCACTCCAAGTGCACTTGAAACTGCACTTGGAGTGCAAAGTGGATTTGCCCTTAGGGAATAACTCCCATTGTCACTGAAAACACCAATTAGAGCACAACAAAAGTGTTGTAGCGTTGAGACAATAATCCACACATTCTTGATTAACAATCTTTTTAATAACTGCACAATCACATGTGCATTTAGAAAAGGTTTTTAAAACAAACCAACATGTTTGTTGTATAACAATTTTTGGGGTCACATTAGAAAACGTAGAAATGTCCATTTGAGATAAAACAGGCATGTTTAAAACCAACAAGAAAGACACAAATCTTGAACTTACAAAGTTCACATTTGGTAGAACTTGAAGGCAATATCAGACATGAGTATTTAGGAACGGTGTTTGATATTGCGTTCAGATGGGGTGAAGTCACCCAAGGAAAAGCCAAATTTTGAAGATGCACACAAATAGCCGAATGTCAACATGTGCTATCTGCCATCATGGGGGATCAAGGGACGTGTTTTGGGGGAGCAACCCCTTCCTCACAGCTACTTTATTATTGAGGAAGGGGTTGCACCCCCAAAACGCGTCCATTGATCTCCCGTGATGGCAGATAGCACATCCTCAAAATTTGGCTTTTCTCCAATTAGACAAAAATTTTAAAATTGTAGCACACCATAAAAGAAAGGGCTTTGGAGGGGTTTTAAACTCTCCCTAAAACATCAATGATGTTCTTATTTTTTTTAAGAACAACATTTAAGCTTTTCTTGATGTTTTCCAAGTCCCTATTACACCCCATGATCTCCCCAATCAGGATCTGTGCACTTTCCGAGGTGAAATGCCCTGGATCCACAACATCACGATCACCTAAAAAGATATAAACAAAAAAAAAAAACATGTATTATAAATATGCCGGCATCCATCTCTTACCTGAGCCTGTGGTCGCAGACACTCACCTGTTGTGGTGCCAATTTCCACCACGTCTTCCTCTCCTGCTCTTCTTGTCTTTGGGGGATTTCCCCTTCTTCCAGAGGTGGGGGGTCTGTGGTCTCCTCGGATGAGGGGTGTCCTCCGAGTCTTTTCTCCCCTATGTAAAAAAAAAATGGTATACTTAGCACACAGATATTTGATGGCAGAACTATAAATATGAAACATTGCTTGGAAGTGCGGTACAATTGTCTGTTTTGGCAGAGCTCCAAGATGTAGAATTTTTAGTGTCCTTTGTCAAGCTTCAATACTTACCTGTTTTGTACAAGCTTCACAGATGGAGACACCCCTATAGTATACACTGGAGCACCTGTGTGGGGCCCCCTAATAAAAAGGGTGTTCTTGTGTCCCACATAGGGATGAGCTTCGAGTTCGAGTCGAACTCATGTTCGACTCGAACATTGGCTGTTTGCAAGTTCACCGAACAGCGAACAATTTGGGGTGTTCGCGGCAAATTCGAATGCCGCGGAACACCCTTTAAAAGTCTATGGGAGAAATCAAAATTGCTCATTTTAAAGGCTTATATGCAAGTTATTGTCATAAAAAGTGTTTGGGGACCTGTGTCCTGCCCCAGGGGACATGGATCAATGCAAAAAAAAGTTTTAAAAACGGCCGTTTTTTCAGGAGCAGTGATTTTAATAATGCTTAAAGTCAAACAATAAAAGTGTAATATCCCTTTAAATTTCGTACCTGGGGGGTGTCTATAGTATGCCTGTAAAGGGGCGCATGTTTCCTGTGTTTAGAATAGTCTGACAGCAAAATGACATTTCGAAGGAAAAAAAGCCATTTAAAACTACCCGCGGCTATTGCATTGCCGACAATACACATAGAAGTTCATTGATAAAAACGGCATGGGAATTCCCCACAGGGCAACCCCGAACCAAAATTAAAAAAAAAAAAAATGACGTGGGAGACCCCCTAAATTCCATACCAGGCCCTTCAGGTCTGGTATGGATATTAAGGGGAACCCCGCGCCAAAAAAAAAAAATGGCGTGGGGTCCCCCCAAAAATCCATACCAGTCCCTTATCCGAGCACGCAACCTGGCAGGCCGCAGGAAAAGAGGGGGGGACGAGAGTGTGGCCCCCCTCCTGAACCGTACCAGGCCACATGCCCTCAACATTGGGAGGGTGCTTTGGGATAGCCCCCCAAAACACCTTGTCCCCATGTTGATGAGGACAAGGGCCTCATCCCCACAACCCTGGCCGGTGGTTGTGGGGGTCTGCGGGCGGGGGGCTTATCGGAATCTGGAAGCCCCCTTTAACAAGGGGACCCCCAGATCCCGCCCCCCCCCCTGTGTGAAATGGTAAGGGGGTACTTACCCCTACCATTTCACTAAAAAACTGTCAAAAATTTTAAAAATGACAAGAGACAGTTTTTGACAATTCCTTTATTTAAATGCTTCTTCTTCTTCCTTCATCTTCTTCTGGTTCTTCTGTCTCTTCTGGTTCTTCCTCCGGCGTTCTCGTCCAGCATCTCCTCCGTGCATTCTTCTATCTTCTTCTCCTCGGGCCGCTCCGCACCCATGGCATGAGGGGAGGCTCCCGCTCTTCTCTTCATCTTCTTCTTCATCCTCTTCTCTTTTTTCTTCTTCTCTTCTTCATTTTCTTCTCCGGGCCGCTCCGCGTCCATGCTGGCATGGAGGGAGGCTCCCGCTGTGTGACGGCGTCTCTTCGTCTGACGGCTCTTAAATAACGGGGGGCGGGGCCACCCAGTGACCCCGCCCTCTCTGACGCACGGGACATGACGGGACTTCCGAGAAGAAGATAGAAGACACCGCGGAGGAGATGCTGGACGAGAACGCTGGAGGAAGAACCAGAAGAGCCAGAAGAACCAGAAGAAGATGAAGGAAGAAAGAAGAAGCTTTTAAATAAAAAGGAATTGTCAAAAACTGTCTCTTGTCATTTTTAACATTTTTGACAGTTTTTTAGTGAAATGGTAAGTGTAAGTACCCCCTTACCATTTCACACAGGGGGGGCGGGATCTGGGGGTCCCCTTGTTAAAGGGGGCTTCCAGATTCTGATAAGCCCCCCG
This sequence comes from Lithobates septentrionalis, assembly GCA_037952835.1. Lineage (NCBI taxonomy): Eukaryota > Metazoa > Chordata > Amphibia > Anura > Ranidae > Lithobates > Lithobates septentrionalis. Next base: position 659,943 of record JBBDGP010001294.1, read on the forward strand.
CCCGCAGACCCCCACAACCACCGGCCAGGGTTGTGGGGATGAGGCCCTTGTCCTCATCAACATGGGGACAAGGTGTTTTGGGGGGCTACCCCAAAGCACCCTCCCAATGTTGAGGGCATGTGGCCTGGTACGGTTCAGGAGGGGGGGGGCGCACTCTCGTCCCCCCCTCTTTTCCTGCGGCCTGCCAGGTTGCGTGCTCGGATAAGGGTCTGGTATGGATTTTTGGGGGGACCCCAGGCCGTTTTTTTTTTTTTTGGCGCGGGGTTCCCCTTAAAATCCATACCAGACCTGAAGGGTCTGGTATGAAATTTAGGGGGAACCCCACGTCTTTTTTTTTTTTTAATTTTGGCCGGGGTTCCCCTTAATATCCATAACAGACCTAAAGGGCCTTGTATGGAATTTAGGGGGACTCCCACATCATTTTTTTAAAAAAATTTTGGTTCGGGGTTTCCCTGTGGGGAATTCCCATGCCGTTTTTATCAATGAACTTCTATGTGTATTGTCGGCAATGCAATAGCCGCGGGTAGTTTTAAATGTTTTTTCCTTTGAAATGTCATTTTGCTGTCAGACTGTTCTAAACACAGGAAACATGCGCCCCTTTACAGGCATACTATAGACACCCCCCAGGTACGAAATTTAAAGGGATATTACACTTTTATTGTTTGGCTTTAAGCATTATTAAAATCACTGCTCCTGAAAAAACGGCCATTTTTAAAACTTTTTTTTGCATTGATCCATGTCCCCTGGGGCAGGACCCAGGTCCCCAAACACTTTTTATGACAATAACTTGCATATTAGCCTTTAAAATTAGCACTTTTGATTATTCATGTTCGTGTCCCATAGACTTTAACGGTGTTCGCGTGTTCGAGCGAACTTTTTTCCTGTTCGCATGTTCTGGTGCGAACCGAACAGGGGGGTGTTCGGCTCATCCCTAGTCCCACACTAGTGCTCCAGCGTCCAGATGTGAAAACAGCTGCTGAGTGTCCTCTCCTTACACAGAATCTAGTTTGCATTTCATTCTATTAACAAACACATCTACACAACCAAATTAGTTTCAGACAAGTAGGCCCTAAAAAATGTTGGCAAATGCATATGGCCCAAACAATGGTGTTTTATAGGCCGAAAAAAAAATGTTTGATACGAACGAATAATGTGCCCATGAACAGTTGACATTTTAAACTGGATTAACAGTTAAGAAAAGCACATGGAGCAGCACGAACGTAATAAAGACAAAAAGACTAGGAACACAGGACAACTACTTACTTTTTTGCAGCACTCTCCGGATCTTTCTGTACTGCTCGTGTTCTCGTAATTTCAGGTCCGACCACCGCTTCCTGAGCTGATCTTTCGATCGTCGTACCCCGAAATTCCGGTGCAGACGTTTGACCACTTTCGCCATGATCTTGGCCTTTCGGACATTGGGGTTGGGGTAAGGTCCATAGTTTCCATCATAGTCGGCCTTCTTCAGGATGTCCACCATCGCCAACATCTCCCCAAAGGACATATTTGAGGCCTTAAATTGTCTCCTTCTGGATCGGGATGTTTCAGGCTCCGGGCTTTCCTCCTCCTCCTCCTCCTCGTTGGTGTAAATATCAGACACCTGCTCTGACTCTGCCATGTGCTCTTCCCCACTGCGCAGAACGAGAAGGGGCGGGGAATAGACTAGAAAGAACGTCAGGGGCGGGCGGAGTTTCACGCATGCGCAGTGTCTATAAAGCATAACACGCGTGCGTAGTACGTACTATCTGTGAGCCGAGGAAGGAGTAACGGAGGCGCCGATCGTGATAACGAAGGTAAGATTTAACATTGGGCCTGTACTGCTTCTAGATTGAGGCCTGTATTTGCACAAGTTTAGAAGACTTTAGGCTGACGTTAGGGTTTGTCTTGTGTTGTGTCTTGCAGTGAAAATGGATATCTTGAAAGATAAGGACTTTATGCCAATCTTCATTGATATGTTCAGGGAGCTGCCTTGTCTGTGGGAGATAAACCACCCTGAATATAAGAACCAAACAAAGAGGAAGGCAGTGCTGGATTAATTGCTGGAAAATGTGAAGACGGTGATCCCCACGGCAGACATCACCTATTTGAAGATCCTAATTGGTGGCCTGAGAAGCACTTATCTAAGGGAACACAAGAAGGTCCAGGATTCCCAGAGATCCGGAGCTGCAGATGACATCTATGTCCCCAGGCTGTGGTACTATGACAGGCTGCATTTTCTGGCAGGTCAGACTGAACCCGGGTCATCACTCTCCACTCTTCCTTCCATGCTTCCTTCCCCCCGGCTGAGGCTCCTGACGCCCAACCTGGGCCTTCCAGGCAGCAACATGTGGAGGAGCCCAGCTTGAGCCAGGTATAGCATTCCTCTAAATATTTCTGCTTGTCCAATCAATGATGTTAACTAGATGTTAGTTTGGAGTACTAATTTATGATTGTGATTGATGATGCAAAAACTAAAACCATGTCCCCTTTTCATACACAGGGAAGTCTCAGCCAGGAGGTGGCCGGGCCAAGCAGGCTGCCTGATACCCAGGTCCCTCTCCTACACCTGCAAAAGACAAAGTGGCAGGAAAAGGAGTAACCTGGAGGAGGCTGCCATAGGCCTCTTTTGGAAGGCTACAGAGGCCCTGAGAAGCCCCCACAGTGTGGAGGAGGACTTTGCTGGCATAACTGCCTGCAAAATGCTGCAGATGGAGGAGGGCCAACGACTCCTGTGTGAGTCCTTAATTTTGGAAGCTCTCAATAAGGGGTTGAGGGGCCAAATAACATCTGCTACCCACATTTGTGACCTCACACATAGTCCTCCTCCTCCAGGTCCTACTACTCCTCCTCCTCCTCCTCCAGGTCCTACTACTCCTCCTCCTCCTCCTCCTCCAGGTCCTACTCCTCCTCCTGCCACATCTCCAACACCAGAGCCACAGCCAGGAAGGAAGCGTGGAAAGAAGACCAGAAAGTGATGACCCTGGGTCCAGTCTGGTCTGGCAAAAGATGCAGCCTCTTTTGTAGTACCACCGCCTGGGGACACAGATGTCATATGCTGATTTCCGGATCTCTGGGACTTCTGGACCAGACTGCACTCCCTTAGATATCTACTCCTCAGGCCACCAATTTTGATGTTAAATAATTGATGTCTGCCCTGGGGGTCCAAGGCTTCGCCAATTTCTGATGTTTCTCCAGCGTTGCCTCCCTCTTTGTTTGGTTCTGAGCCCTTAATAAAGGATTTTTTGTTTCAATTATACTCACCTATGTGTGTTTTCCTTCAAAAAGGACAGTTTGTTTGTGAGGATTCAGGTACATTTCAAAAATACAATGTGAAATTAACAAGGGACACCAACACCAAACAATCTCATTGAGATTAAATAATATAAGATATCAATGGTGTTGTGGTAACTTACACACAAAAAACACACACAAAAATATTAGGGAGTAAAACTAACAAAAAAATAAAACAAAGATCAGCCTTGAAAAAAAATACAAACCCAAAAAAAACCCCAAAAAACAGCCTTTAAAAAAAGAAAAAAAAAAAGAAAACAACTAAAAAAAAAAAAATTTTGTCAGATGTGACAAATCAAAATATATTGAGGGAATCCCGATAAATAATAAAGAAAGAAGTTTGTGAGAAGTCTGTGTGAATATAAGCAGCAAAACTACTTTATTCTTGTCACATTATAAAGAAGAAGAGAGTGCGCTGTATTAAACAATTTTTTACATTGCAGCGTGACGAAAGTGCTGTATCTATTGCGAATGCTAATTTTACCAGACAGAGCTGTTCCGTCTCAGAATTTCTTCTGAGCATGCGTGGCACTTTGTGCGTCGGAACTGGCCACACACGGTCAGAATTGACGCGATCGGATTTTGTTGTCGGAAAATTTTATAGCCTGCTCTCAAACTTTTTGGGGGTTTGGGGTGGAGTTTGGGGGTGGAGGAATGTGACTGGCCTGAACACCTTTGGGATGAATAAGAGCGGAGACTGGGAGACAGGCCTTTTCGTCTGCATCAGTGCCTGACTCACAAATGCGCTTCTGGAAGAATGGTCAAATATTCCCCTAGACACACTCCTAAACCTTGTGGACAGCCTTCCCAGAAGAGTTGAAGCTGTTATAGCTGAAAAGAGTGGGCCATTCCAATATTGATCCCTACGGACTAATGCCCCGTACACACGGTCGGATTTTGTTCGGACATTCCGACAACAAAATCCTCGGATTTTTTCCGACGGATGTTGGCTCAAACTTGTTTTGCCTACACACGGTCGCACAAAGTTGTCGGAATTTCCGATCGACAAACACGCGGTCACGTACACCACGTACGACGAGACTAGAAAAGGCCGGTTCAGAACCAAGCGCGGCACCCTTTGGGCTCCTTTTGCTAATCTCGTGTTAGTAAAAGTTTGGTGAGAGACGATTCGCGCTTTTTCAGACTCGTGGCCTTCAGACTGTTTTCTGCTGTTCAGTTTGTGCTTGTGGGTTTGTATCTGCGCTTCAGTGCATGCAAGCAAGTTCCGCGTGACTTTAAGGAGTCATTGTATTCTTGTTCGTTCGTTACTGGTTTTCAGGTCGCTCTTCACAGGCCTTGCTGTTCTTCAGTGCGTTCTGTTACTTCGTTCTGAGCAGCCGACCGTTTTCTAGCCATGTTTCGTATGCGTACTCCTCGTACAGTTCGTGCTGTGCGGGGGCTTGGTGTTGGGGTCCTGACCTTGACACAAGTCCAGTCCATGAACAGGGTGGGGAGGAGTTCATGGACCAAGAATTGGTTGCTTCAGCGTGACCAGTTCTCTCATATGCCTTTGCTCCGTGAGATCCGTGAGAATAATCCTGATGATTTCAGGAACTTTCTCAGGATGACGGACCCCGTGTTTCACCGTTTGTTGGCTTCGCTGACCCCTATATCAGCAGGCAGGATACCTGCATGAGGCAAGCCATCACTCCGGAGCCGAGGTTGGTCGCTACCCTGCGGTATTTGGCCACAGGGAGAAGCCTGCAGGACCTCAAGTTCTCGACAGGCATCTCCCCCCAGGCTCTTCTTTGTGGACATTTACTGCTTGTGTTTGTTTGAGCTGACCCTGACAGAAATGTGGGGAGTCCAGAAAATGTCGTGATTGTGTAACCTTACAAAGCACTGTTGGCTGTTATTTACTAAATGAAAAGACACTTTGCACTACTACACTGAAACTGCACTTGTAGTGCAAAGTGGATTTGCCCTTAGGAAATTAGCCCCATTTTCTCATCAAACAACAATTACATCACCCCAAAAATGTTGTAGCGTTGAGACAATAATCCACACATTCTTGATGAACAATCTTTTTAATACCAGCACAATCACATGTGCCTTTACCAAAGGTTTTTCTGACAAACCGACATGTTTGTTGTATAACAATTTTTGTGGTGTCATTATCCAAAATCAAAATGTGCATTTTATAGAAAACAGGCCTGTGTAAAACCAACAAGAAAGACACAAATCTTGATCTTACAAAGTTCACATTTGGTAGAACTGGAAGGCAATATCAGACATGAGTATTTAGGAACTGTGTTTGATATTGCGTTCAGATGGCGTGAAGTCACCCCAGAAAAAGCCAAATTTGGAAGATGCACACAAATTTCACAATGTCAACATGTGCTATCTGCCATCACTGGGGATCAAGGGACGTGTTTTGGGGGAGAAAGCCCTTCCTCACCGCTACTTTATTATTGAGGAAGGGGTTGCACCCCCAAAACGCATCCATTGATCTCCCGTGATGGCAGATAGCACATGTTGACACACTGTGTGCATCCTCCAAATTTGGCTTTGGGAAAAATCACAAAAACATTTAGCACATTGTAGCACACAAAAGAAGAAAGTGATTTGGAGGGGCTTTAAACTCGCCCCAAAACATCAATGATGTTTTTATATTTTGGAATAACATCATTGATGTTTTGCTTGATGTTTTGCAATTGTAAATTACACCCTATGATCTCCCCGATCAGGATCTGGGCACTTTCGGATGTGAAAGGATCTTCATCCACAACCTCACGATCACCTAAAAAGAGAGGAACCACAAAATAAATTAGGTTTGCCAAAAAATGCCGCCATCCATCTCTTATGTGAGCCTGTGGTTGCAGACACTCACCTGTTGTGGTGACTAGTTCCACCACATCTTCATCCTCCTGCTCATCTTGTGTTGGGGGGATTTCCCCTTCTTCCAGAGGGGGGGGCTCTGGTCTCCTCAGATGAGGGGTGTCCTCCGAGTCTTTTATCCCCTATGTAAAACAAAAATGGTATAATTAGCACACAGATATTTGATGTCAGAACTATAAAGATGAAACATTGCTTGGAAGTGGGGTACAATTGTCTATTTTAGCCGAGTTCCAAGATGTAGCTTTTTTAGTGTCCTTTGTCAACCTGCAATACTTTACCTGTTTGGTACAAGCTTCACAGATGGAGACCCCCCTATAGTATACACTGGAGCACCTGTGTGGGCCCCTAATAAAAATGGTGTTCTGGGGTCCCACACTAGTGCTCCAGTGTCCAGATGTGAAAACAGCTGCTGAGTGTCCTCTCCTTACACAGAATCTAGTTTGCATTTCATTCTAGTAACAAAGCCATCTACACAACCCAATTCTTTGAAGACAAGTATAGGGCCTCAAAATGGTGGCCAAATGCATATGGCCTAAACAATGGTATTTTATAGTCCGAAAGAAAAATGTGTGATCCGAACGAATAATGTGCCCATGAACATGAAAGTTGCCATTTTAAACTGTACAACAGTTCCTAAAAGCACATGGAGCAGCACGAACGTAATAAACACCAAAAAAATAGGAACACAGCACAACTACTTACTTTTTTGCAGCACTCTCCAGATCTTTCTGTACTGCTCATGTTCTCGTAATTTCAGGTCCGACCACCGCTTCCTGAGCTGATCTTTCGATCGTCGTAACCCGAAATTCCGGTGCAGACTCCTGACCACTTTCACCATGATCTTGGCCTTTTGGACATTGGGGTTGGGGTAAGGTCCATACTTTCCGTCATAGTCGGCCCTCTTCAGGATGTCCACCATCTCCAACATCTCCCCAAAGGACATATTTGAGTCCTTTAATCTCCTTCTGGATCGGGACGTTTCAGGCTCCGGCCTTTCCTCCCCCTCCTCCTCGTTGCTACAGTTAGCACGATCCTGCTGTCTATCCGCCATGTGCACTTCCCCCCACTGCACCGAACGAAAAGGGGCGGGGAATAGACTAGAAAGAACGTCAGGGGCGGGTGGAGTTATACGCATGCGCAGTGTGTATAAATCGTAACGCGCGCGTCTTACGTACGATCTGTGAGCGGAGGAAGGAGCATCGGACATGCCGATCGTGCTAACGAAGGTAAGATCTAAACTTGGGCCTATACTGCTTCGAAATGGAAGCCTATATTGTAACAAGATTATGGGAGTTTGGCCTGACATTAGGGTTTGTCTTGTGTTGTGTCTTGCAGAGAAAATGGATGGCTTCAATGACCACAACTTCCTTCCCCTGTTCATAGACCAGTACAGGGAGCTGCCCTGTCTGTGGCAGGTGAGACATCCCCATTATAACCACAAACAGAAGAGGCAGGCAGCGCTGGAGAAACTGCTGGAGTTGGTGAAGCCGGTGGTCCCCACAGCAACCATCCCTTATTTGAAAGCTAAAATTGGTGGCCTGAGGAGCACTTATCTTAGGGAGCGCAAGAAGGTCACAGATTCCCAGAGGTCCGGAGCTGCAGCAGATGACGTTTATGTCCCCAGGCTGTGGTACTATGAGAGACTGCGATTTCTGTCAGACCACACTGAGGTCAGGGAATCCCTCTCTACTCTTCCTTCCACGCTTCCTTCCACCCCAGCTGAGGCGTCCGATGTCCAACCTGGGCCTTCCAGCCAGGAAGAAGTGGAGGAGCCCAGCTGGAGTCAGGTATAGCATTCTTCTACAGATTTCTGGGCAATAAATAAATTATGTTTATTAGATGTTATTATTGATCACTAATTGCTGCTTGAAAGTGTTTTACATATCAATAGACAGTAGTGGGCACCCAAAATTGGGACAAGAATGAAAAATGCTGGGCTCAGAAGGATAGTCTGTTATATTTGTTAACATTCAATTTGCAGCAGTGAGGAGGTGAAAATTGTGTGTGATTGATGAATAAAATACTAAAACTATGTCCCTTTTTCATACACAGGAAGACCTCAGCCAGGAGGAGGCTGTGGAATGTGGCAGTCAGGAGGGGGTGGGGCTAAGTGTCAGCCAAGAGAAGCCTGGGACCAGTCGCAGCCTGACTGAGTCTCAGGTTCCTCCCCTCCGCCTGCCATACAAAAGGGCCAGGAAGAGGACTCCCAGTCCTGTGCAGGATTCAGCATACAGGCTGATCCAGGAGGCTTCGGCGTCCCTCCGAGCCTTCCCCAGTCCTGCAGAGGCCTTTGCCTGCATGGCTGCCACAAAATTGCAGGGCATGCAGGAGGGCCAACGCAAGCTCTGTGAGGACCTGCTTTATAAAGTGCTTCGTAAGGGGGAGAGTGGGGAACTGACACCCAAGACGGATGTCATGGAGATGGACGATCCTCCTCCTCCTCCTCCTCCTGCTGCCACAACTCCACCACCACAGCCAAAGCCTGGAAGGAAGCGTGGAAAGAAGACCAAAGAGTGATGGCCCTGGGTTCAGTCTGGTCTGACAGAAGATGCAGTCTCTCGTATGACCACAGCCTGGGGACACAGATGTCATCTGCTGCTTTCCGGATCTCTGGGACTTCTGGACCAGACTGCCCTCCCTAAGATAAGGACTCCTCAGGCCACCAATTTTGCTTTTAAATAATTGATGTCTGCCCTGGGGTCCCAGGCTTCGCCAATTTCTGCAGTTTCTCCAGCGTTGCCTCCCTCTTTGTTTTTTTTATAGTTGTGACCCCTTAATAAAAAAAATTTCGGGAAATTCGACTCTCCTGTGTGTGTTTTCATCCAAAAAAGACAGTTTGTTGGTAACGATTTAGGTACATTTCTAAAGTACAATGTGAAATTAACAAGAGACAACAACACCAAAAAATCTCCTACAGATTAAATACAACAACATATAATGGTGTTGTGGGAACTTGTCACAAAAAACACACAAACATTTTCGGGAGTACAAATCAAAATCACCAAAAAAAAAATTACAAAAGAGAAACACAAAAAAAAAATCTACATTAAAGTAAAAAAAAAAAAAAAATATGTTGTCAGATGTGAGAAATCAAAATATATTGAGGGAATCCCGATAAATAGTAACGAAAGAAGTTTGTGAGAAGTGTGTGTGAATATGAGCATCAAAACTACTTCATTCTTGTCACATTATAAAGAAGAAGAGAGTGCGCTGTATTAAACCATTTTTAACATTGCAGCGTGACGAAAGTGCTGTATCCATTGCGAACGCTAAGTTTACCAGAACGAGCTGTCCCGTGTCGGAATTTCTTCTGAGCATGCGTGGCACTTTGTGCGTCGGAACAGGCCACACACGGTCGGAATTTTGTTGTCGGAAAATTTTATCTCCTGCTGTCCAACTTTGTGTGTCGGAAAATCCGATGGAAAATGTCCGATGGCGCACACACATGGTCGGAATTTCCGACAACACGCTCCGATCGGACATTGCCCATCGGAAAATCCGACCGTGTGTACGGGGCATAAGACTGGGATTCCATGTGTGTGTAAAGGCAGGCATTCCAACACCTTTGGCGATATAGTGTACCTTGCTTTGAAGATCCTTTTTCACAATTAATATTGCCTACTGAGCCCTCTGATTATGGATGAGTCACTGACATGAGGATTTATTCCATATCTTTAAATAAATGGGCTTGTTACAGCAGAGATAAATTCTATTGCTCTGCCTCTCTTCATTTTGTTATGTATGTAACAAGTGATTTCAAGGACCCATTAAACTAAAATTGCTAATATTATTCCGTAGTATGTATGTAAAAGTTCTCCTATCTGTGCAATGTATGAAATATCTAAGCTAGCACTTAACTGTGTACAGTTACCGATAAAACAGGCTAAGTATTAAAAAGCAGAAGTATTTGCAAATTTGACAACTAACAGTGCATAAGCTATGCATAGGAAAATATTTTGTTCGTACAATATCATGTTATTATATTAAACGTCCTTAGATCAATAGCCCTTCTGAAATAACACTATAGAGTACTTAACAATTAATATTTTTAAAACTGATTACAAGTCACATATGTTGTCTAAACCTGTCAATGAATATATGCAGCAGAGAGACAGGAGATATGCGGAAGGTCATTATGAGATTGGAACAAAGCTTTACCATGCAATAAGAGCTAAGAGTTTGTTCAGATAGATGGTTTAATTTGAGCCAGGATTTTATCCAGTGAAAGAGAGTATGCAAATATTGCATGCATATATGTATGTCTTTTTGAGATGAACTTATTTAAATCAGACCTAAAAAATTCTGATTGTAAAAAAAACAACAATAACCAAATGTCTTGGTTGCTAAGCAACAACCTTGAGGCACATATTGAGAAACATTTTATTCACTTTATAACACCATTAGGATTATTTTTAAGACTTGTGAAATTCACAGTTTGATCTTGAGGAGTAAGCTGATACACTTAAAGCAAAGTTATTTTTTAAAGGGTTGGATTCAATGTTTGGTGCAGTATTCTTTGCTGAATATGTTTCTTTTGTATGCTTATGCTATTTTCATGCCTTAATTATTTACTGTACATGTCATGAGTGTCAAGATATCCAACAAACCATATTATCTTAAACTTTGACAATTCCTCAAAAACAAAATGAGTCAAAATAGTTTTTATTAGAAAAATAAAAAATACATTTGCACATATTTCCTAGGATAACTAACCTGCTGTCTTTGGGTACCATGTGCCAAACAAAATTATTATTTAAAGGAGAAGTATGGGATAGGTAAATAATTAGCACATATTACCATCATCACAAATCAGCTTTTGTTTTTCCAGCATGTGCACTTCATCTTTCATGTAGCTCCCAGTAATGGTCCATTTTGTGCTTGAAAGTTTAGAGGGGGTGGATGCAACCTCAGGAATCCACCATCTCTCTCTGTTCCTCCACTTGCATGTGCACACTGTGTTTACAGGGAGCCTTGATCTGTAGGCTGTAGAGCTGCCTGGTATTCTTCTCAAATGTTCTGATCTGGGAGCTGCAGCAAGAATGACAGGCAGCTATACAGTCTACAGATTGAGGCTCTCTGTAAAAACAGTGTGCATGTGCAGGATCTCTGTATAAACAGTGGGCAGATTGAGGCTTTGTCTGTGCAAACAGTGGCGAGATCTAGGTTGTATCTCTGTATATACACAGTGCATATTCCAGGCTGTCTGTAAGATAATTTGATGAAAGGTGTATGCTATATGGGGGGGGGGGGCTCTTTCTGTTGCTGCTAGCTTCTGTGTACTGAAGATCAGAACAGCGTGTACAGGCGGAGAGAGGGGGAAGGAGGGAGGGGAGAGCAGCTGTACTCTGTGAAGTCTCAGGAGTGAGCAGACAGTCTAGATCCGACATCAATCACATAGAGGAGAGAAAAAGGGGTGGATCCAGACCAGATTGTCATCATGACACTCCAGGAAAGTCTGTAGCCCCTCCAACAGGTGTTTAGCTTGATTTTAACAGAAAGGGTGCACCTCTGAGAGGGCTGGGAAGATTTTTCGATATTAGCAGCTCACATAGAATAGATGCAAGCTAAAACAAAGGAAACACAAACTTCTCTTTTAATTGTAACTATTATGAGACCTTCAGAGGAAGAAGCATAAGTGCCACTCTAATGCCCTGTACACACGATTGGATATTCCGACAACAAAATCCATCAGATTTTTTCCGACGGATTTTGGGCCAAACTTGTCTTGCATACACACGGTCGCACAAAGTTGTCGGAAAGTCCGATCGTTCTGAACGTAGTGACGTAAAACACATACGTCAGGACTTTAAATGGGGCAGTAGCCAATAGCTTTCGTCTCTTAATTTATTTCTGAGCATGCGTGGCACTTTGTGCGTCGGATTTGTGTACACACGATCAGAATTTAAATGATGGGATTTTGTTGTGAGAAAATTTTATTTCCTGCTCTCAAACTTTGTGTGTTCGAAATTTTGACAGAAAAAGTCAGATGGAGCCCACACACGATCGGAATTTCCGACAACACAATCCGATCGCACTTTTTCCATCGGAAAATCCGACCGTGTGTATAGGGCATAACTGTAGCATGTTAGGAAAATGAATACATGTATGATATCTGGTACTCACAAACAGACATTAACAGGCATTAAGCATATTTCTACTTCCCTATCTTATTGCTGATCCCCTATATGTTTTTATTGACCCTGTGGGCCAGCACCAGGCTCGATGTCCAAGCGCCAGAGTGTCTATATATATATATATATATATATATATATATATATATATATATATATATATATATATATATATATATTTATATATATATTATGAGACCTACATCTTGTGCTTCAGAGGCGCTTTGGTTGGGCCTGACTGAAGTACATGGTGGCTTCCATAAACTCCCAAAGATCTTACAAGCAAGAGAGCAGCAAACAAATGTATCTGGGATGTCTGATTTATGAAAACAGCTAATCGTTATATGAGCATTAATTTCTGCGCTGGGAAGTTAAACTAGATTATCAGTAGGTTATAGTATATGATCCAAACAGCATACCATTAGAAACTCAGTCACAATTTGATGTGGCTGCACATTATGTTATAGCAAAAACATGGAAACGTCTTCTTTCATGGTAGATCATGTCCTCAAAAGAACCAGATTGAAATACTGTGGAAAATGTGTTACACATTACAATCTAGGCAAGAAATTTTTCACTTGACGTAACCACTAAAAAATCAACAAATCTCCACTTTAATAAACAACATGCCCTGGTGAGCAGAGCGTTATAACCTGCCCATTTTCTGGGCTAACAAGCAAGAGGTGTAAAAAAATAGCAGGGGGGTAGGGTACTTCCCTGCGGAACATGTACCAATGCAAACATTTTGTTTAACCACTTCAGCCCCGGAAGGTTTTACCCCCTTCCTGACCAGAGCACTTTTTACAATTTGGCACTGCGTCGCTTTAACTGCTAATTGCGCGGTCATGCAATGCTGTACCCAAACAAAATTTGCGTCCTTTTCTTCCCACAAATAGAGCTTTCTTTTGATGTTATTTGATCAGCTCTGCCGTTTTTATTTTTTGCGCTATACACGGAAAAAGACCGAAAATTTTGAAAAAAAATGATATTTTCTACTTTTTGTTCTAAAAAAAATCCAATAAACTCAATTTTAGTCATACATTTAGGCCAAAATGTATTCGGCCACATGTCTTTGGTAAAAAAAATGTCAATAAGTGTATATTTATTGGTTTGCGCAAAAGTTATAGCGCCTACAAACTAGGGTACATTTTCTGGAATTTACACAGCTTTTAATTTATGACTGCCTATGTCGATTCTTGAGGTGCTAAAATGGCAGGGCAGTACAAAACCCCCACAAATGACCCCATTTTGGAAAGTAGACACCCCAAGGAAATTGCTGAGAGGCATGTTGAGCCCATTGAATATTCATTTTTTTTGTCCCAAGTGATTGAATAATGACAAAAAAAAAATTACAAAAAGTTGTCACTAAATGATATATTGCTCACACAGGCCATGGGCATATGTGGAATTGCACCCCAAAATATATTTAGGGACTTTTTGGGAGCCTAGCCGCGTACGGGGCCCCGAAAACCAATCACTGCCTTCAGGATTTCTAAGGGCGTACATTTTTGATTTTACTCCTCACTACCTATCACAGTTTTGAAGGCCATAAAATGCCCAGATGGCATAACCCCCCCCCCCCCAAATGACCCCATTTTGGAAAGTAGACACCCCAAGCTATTTGCTTTGAGGCATGTTGAGTCCATGGAATGTTTTATATTTTGGCACAAGTTGCGGGAAAGTGACAATTTTTTTTTTTTTTGCACAAAGTTGTCACTAAATGATATATTGCTCACACAGGCCATGGGCATATGTGGAATTGCACCCCAAAATACATTTAGCTACTTCTCCTGAGTACGGAGATACCACATGTGTGGGACTTTTTGGGAGCCTAGCCGCGTACGGGGCCCCGAAAACCAATCACCGCCTTCAGGATTTCTAAGGGTGAAAATTTTTGATTTCACTCTTCACTGCCTATCACAGTTTCGGAGGCCATGGAATGCCCAGGTGGCACAAACCCCCCCAAATGACCCCATTTTGGAAAGTAGACACCCCAAGCTATTTGCTGAGAGGCATGGTGAGTATTTTGCAGCTCTCATTTGTTTTTGAAAATAAAGAAAGACGAGAAAAATTTTTTTTTTATCTTTTTTCAATTTTTCAAACTTTGTGACAAAAAGTAAGGTCTGCAAAATACTCACTATACCTCTCAGCAAATAGCTTGGGGTGTCTACTTTCCAAAATGGGGTCATTTGGGGGTTTTTTTGCCACCTGGGCATTCCATGGCCTCCAAAACTGTGATAGGCAGTGAAGAGTGAAATCAAAAATTTACAGCCTTAGAAAGCCTGAAGGCGGTGCTTGGTTTTCGGGGTCCCGTGCGCGGCTAGGCTCCCAAAAAGTCCCACACATGTGGTATCCCCGTACTCAAGAGAAGCAACAGAATGTATTTTGGGGTGTAATTTCACATATTCCCATGGCATGTTTGAGCAATATATCATTTAGTGACAACTTTGCGCAAAAAAAAAAAAAATTAAAAAAAATTGTCTTTCCCGCAACTTGTGTCACAATATAAAATATTCCATGGACTCGACATGCCTCTCAGCAAATAGCTTGGGGTGTCTACTTTCCAAAATGGGGTCATTTGGGGGGGGTTTTGAACTGTCCTGGCATTTTATGCCCAACATCTAGAAGCTTATGTCACACATCACCCACTCTTCTAACCACTTGAAGACAAAGCCCTTTCTGACACTTTTTGATTACATAAAAAAATAAATTTTTTTTGCAAGAAAATTACCTTGAACCCCTAAACATTATATATTTTCTTTAAAGTAAATGCCCTACAGATTAAAATGGTGGGTGTTTCATTTTCTTTTTTTTTAACAGTATTTGCGCAGCGATTTTTCAAACGCATTTTTTGGGGAAAAAACACACTTTTTTAAATTTTAATGCACTAAAACACATTATATTGCCCAAATGTTTGATGAAATAAAAAAGATGATCTTAGGCCGAGTACACGGATACCAAACATGACATGCTTTAAAATTGCGCACAAACGTGCAGTGGCGATAAACTAAATACATTTTTAAAAGCCTTTAAAAGCCTTTACAGGTTACCACTTTAGATTTACAGAGGAGGTCTACTACTAAAATTACTGCCCTCGATCTGACCTTTGCGGTGATACCTCACATGCATGGTGCAATTGCTTTTTACATTTGACGCCAGACCGACGCTTGCGTTCGCCTTAGCGCGAGAGCAGGGGGGACAGGGGTGCTTTTTTTTTTTTTTTTTTTTTTTTTTCTTTATTATTTTTTTTTTTTATCTTATTTTTAAACTGTTCCTTTCATTTTTTTTTTTTAATCATTTTTATTGTTATCTCAGGGAATGTAAATATCCCCTATCATAGCAATAGGTAGTGACAGGTACTCTTTTTTGAAAAAATTGGGGTCTATTAGACCCTAGATTTCTCCTCTGCCCTCAAAGCATCTGACCACACCAAGATCGGTGTGATAAAATGCTTTCCCAATTTCCCAATGGAGCTGTTTACATCCGGCGAAATCTAAGTCATAAAATGCTCGTAGCTTCCGGTTTCTTAGGCCATAGAGATGTTTGGAGCCACGGAAGATGTTGGGGGGGGGGGCATTCCCTCCCACTGCTTGTAAAAGCAGTCTAGAGGCTAATTATTGCTTTTACATGAAAGCCGACCGCTGGCTGAAAAGAATGATACCAAGATGATGCCTAAACCTGCAGGCATCATTCTGGTATAACCATTCAAAGTCGTGAATGGCGTACCTGAAGACAAAAAAATGGTTAACAATAAAGCACAGTAAACGGTAAAGTATAAAAAATTGCATACCTGAAAAACAAACATGATAAAACATAATAACATTAAAACATTGCAGAATAGAATACAGTAAAAAAGAGCAGAACAATAGAGAGAATAGAGAGAGAGAGAGAACAATAAAACGACAACTATTTTTTTTTTATTTTATATTTTTGTTTGTGTTTTTTTTATTTTTTTACACTTTTTTTTGTAACTGTAACTTTTATAACTGTAACCGGTTCCAGGTTCGGGTCTCTCAAAATGCGATGGCATCTTGGGAGACCCTGTGAAAGTGTGCCTAGTCTGTGCAATGCTGTACCCTATGCTAATACTCAACTAGTGAATGGTAGCGTTCAAAACATTCACCAATGCAAAGACCAGGATTGTCAGGACAGGAGGGACAATAATAGCGGGTGTCACGCCTATATACGCGCTTGCTGCAGACACAACATCTTTTTTGGGGGGGTTCGCTGGGTAGGGGTACTCGGGAGGACATAAAAATGCCTCTCATGCAGCCGACTGCATTTGGTTGGGGATGTGAATGGGGGAAGTACGGGCGCTGCAGAAGTGGTGGGTTCCCAATTAGGATTGGCGAATGCAGCAGGAAGGGCATTATGGGCACGACGGGCCTGTGTTTGTCTTTCTGGTGGCAGCGGGACACTACTTGTGCTTGCCACCTCACCAGCTTGAACTGCACTTATGGGACTCGCCACGTCACCAAGTGTTACTGCAGTGCGGGTTTGACTACGACCGGGGTGTACTAGGCCGCTGGTGCTTGCCAATTCACCAAAACGCTACCAAAAAACTGTTAGCGATCGCAGGGATCAGGCCTGACTCTGCGAACGCTGCAGTTATGCGTTTAGTGTTTTGTAAGTGACAGTGATCGATCGATACTGCACTTGGGTGGGCTGGGCTGGGCCGGGCGGAGGGGCAAAACGCAGGTGCTAGCAGGTATCTGGGCTGATCCGCTAACACTGCGTTTGTGGGAACCCTAAACTGCTGGGGACGCTAGTATAGATCTGATCGGATCAGATATTGATCCGTTCAGATACTATACCACTAAGGGAGGTGTATGCTGCGTGCGTGGGTGTTAGCGGTACTGGCGCTAACCTGACGCTGCCTGGGGCAGGTGCTTGCCAGTTCACCAAAACGCTACCAAAAAAACTGTTAGCGATCGCAGGGATCAGGCTTGACTCTGTGAACGTTGCAGTTATGCGTTTAGTGTTTTGTAAGTGACAGTGATCGATCGATACTGCACTTGGGTGGGCTGGGCTGGGCCCGGCGGAGGGGAAAAACACAGGTGCTAGCGGGTATCTGGGCTGATCCCGCTAACACTGCGTTTTTGGGAACCCTAAACTGCTGGGGACGCTAGTATAGATCTGATCGGATCAGATATTGATGTGTTCAGATACTATACCACTAAGGGAGGCGTATGCTGCGTGCGTGGGTGTTAGCGGTACTGGCGCTAATCTGACGCTGCCTGGGGCGGCGCATATCACCGCCGGGCAATCAGGGGGCTAAACCTTTATTCGGTAATAAACGGCGGGTGCCCTGACACTATAAAAAATAAACAAACTAACCAGCGTCACCCGTAACAGTTATACGGTGATCAGGGGTGAAAGGGTTAACTAGGGGGCAATCAAGGGGTTAAAACATTTATTAGGTAGTATATGGGGGTCCCTGATGCTATAAAACTCTGACGGCGAACCTAAATATTTACCTCCCTAACTAGCGTCACCAGCGACACTAATACAGCGATCAGAAAAATTATCGCTTAGTGACACTGGTGACGGGGGGTGATCAAGGGGTTAAAACTTTATTAGGGGGGGTTAGGGGGGTACCCTAGACCTACAGGGGGCTAATACTCACTGCCCTACCACTTCTAACTGTCACAAACTGACACTATGCAGTAATCAGAAAAAAAAAAAATACTGCTTGGTGTCAGTTTGTGACAGGGGGGGTGATTGGGGTTTGTGACAGGGGGGGGGTCGGGGGTGTAAAGTATGCCTGGCATGTTCTACTGTGTGTGTGTTGTGCACTCACATGTCTTCTCTCCTCGGCACTGGAACGGAAACTGCCAAGCCGAGGAGAGATGACATCACATCCTCTGCCTGTGTGAAACTACACACAGGCAGAGGAGGATTCCCATTGGCTGGGAGCGATCGCGAGGGGGGGGCCACGATCGGATGGTCTCCCCCTCGCCTCTCATCGCTTCCAGTCACAAGCCGACTGCCGCTGGCACCGGGGGGGGTCCGATCGGACCCCCCGCCCGCGGGAGGCAGATCACGTATGGGAACGTGATTCTGCCTGCCCGTGCCATTCTGCCGCAGTTTATCTGCGTTAGGCGGTCGGCAAGTGGTTAATAAATTCCATGCAGGAGAGAGCAGTGATTATTTAGCCCCAACATTTCCAAAGCAAAAAAAAACATTATAAAATAGCTGGCAAATGATTTTGATAGCTGTCATTGACAGCTTCTTTGTTTTTGAAAAACAGCACACAGACCCCCACAACAAGGGTTTGCTATGTATATTGGGGGTTATTTGGAGTCTGTGTCTGTGTGTTGTTTCTTTTTTTTTCTTTGTAGATGTTATTTTTGCTGTAACGCATCCTTCAGCAAGAATGAAAAAAATGCATACCAGACCGTTCGATTTTAATGGGGTACCTTACAAAAAAAATTGTGTGAGGTCTTCCAGGAATTCCATACGTGACCCTTAGGGTCTAGTATGGATTTTAAGTAGGACTCTATCAACAAATAAAAGATGAGGTCCCCCTAAAAATTCATACTAGAAATTCAATCCAAGCATGCAGTGTAGAGGTGTAGTTGCCATTATTAACAAACATCCACCAAATCACCCCGCTGCCAGACTCCCATACCTCACTTGCAGAGACAATGAACAGTCTTTTGCTGGTTTAGTTTTTTTTGTTTATTTGGGGGTACAACTTGGTTGGGGAAAAGGGTATATGGGATGCCCATCGGATAGTTGGTTTGCCATCATACTTTAAAGATTGAAAAAGTTAGCACATAGTGAGAGATGATGAGCATGTATTTATGGCTATGATATTTCCTCCTGCATCACCATGCAGACTGTTGCTTCTCCTCCACTTAACTCCCGCAGACTATTGCTTTACAAATGTTCCCCATCCATTCCTGTGTAAGGGATGAGGACATCACTCTTGACCGTGCAAGGGTAATGTTCCCAGAACTTCTATCTTCCTGCACAGATCTTACCAGCTCTCCTTTCCTCCTGCACAAATCTTATATTGAAGTAAAGTAATGTCACATATTCTTCTGAAAGCTAGAAGGACCCACTGTGAATAAATCCTTTAAGCTGGCTCTGGTTGCTCGCAGCTACTAGGCCAGAGGCCTGCAGCACCTCTACCCGGAGGCCTAGTAGTTTAAAAGCACATTGTTGAATGGTGGACTACTGGTCCCAGCCAGCCCAGCTTGAAAATCCTGTGCCCTCAGGCTACATCGATTTGACACATATCCCCACAGTCTCTCCTCTGATCCAGAACTCCCCATCATTGACCGTGTAATGATGAAGACTTTTGCTGATAACCGTGTAAAAGCAAAGCACCCTCACAGACTTCCTGGCACATCCAGCCCTCCACTGTGGTACACTCACCGACCTTTCTCTGCCCTGAGTCCTTGATGGAGAACTTAACCGGACCATACGTTCTGACAGCTTCACCTGTCCCTCTGCTCCAGGAGTTCTTTATCAATGACTGTGTGATGATAAAGACATTGCCAATGACCGCATAATGGCAAAGTTCCTTCACAGCTCTCCCTAGGCCTCCTCCTGTGATCCATACTGGCAAAGTTCCTTCACAGCTCTCCCTAGGCCTCCTCCTGTGATCCATACACCCCCCCCAGATGGGGGTGCCCTCCTGCTGCTGTCTAGTATTCCATCATCCACTTCACTCACGCTTCAACTCCCCCCCAGTGGCATGTTACCTCAGCTTATATAGGAGGCCCGTCCCCTGCCAATTCCAGTTAGGGATTGGTCAGGGCTCCCACACAAGCTGCCTGCCACTCCAGTCCTAGGTCCTGCCCCTCTTCCAGAACATTCTCCATGGAAGCAGGGGAGGCGCCTCAAAACTAGACCACAGGTGGCCACACCCACTGCTACTCTGACCACTCCCAGCCCCCAGATCAAAACAGTCAGGCCTAGCTTGCGGTATGGGCCTGCCTAAATTTGCCTGTGCTGACAGTTTTCTAGTAAAACCCTATTATTAACACCTACCTATTGGTAGAGGGTGCTACACCAGGAAAGGGGAGGTACAAGTGTGCCCCCCCCATGAACCATACCAATCCACATGCCTTCAACCTGGAAGGACACCGTGGCAAAGCACTTTGTTCACATTTTGATGAGGACAAGGGCCTCTTTGCCACAACCCTTGCCTGATGGTTGTGGGGGTCTGCAGGTGGAGGGCTTATCAGGATCTGGAAGCCCCCTCCAACAATAAGGAAGCATCCAGATTCTGTCCCATGCGAATGACTATGGGGTATGTAGTACCCCTATTCATGCCCAAGAAAAAAATATTGTAACCTAGGAATAAAGACACCCAAATATTTGACAGGTCCAAACAACCGAACCTTTAAAGTTTGGGCCGAACATTAACATCCTCACAACTTGACAGTATCAATAACTCTCCCTTTCTCTTTAAAGCTAATTTGAAGCTCTATCTCTTTACAATTCAGTGTTTTTGTATTTTTGTTTTTAATAATGCTCCAAACCTATGCTAATGACCCTTTACCCAGTAACGGAGCTCTGTGTATGAGAAGCGTAGTATTTCTAGTGCCAAAAATATTCCCTATAGCCAATATCCTAGGCTTCTCTTAAATTTCTCAGAAAAACAAAATCTTAACCACTTGCCAACTGGCTCAAACCCATATACGTCGGCAGAATGGAACGGGTGGACAAAACAACGTACCCGTATGTCACTCTGTTATCGGCGGCTAGCGGGCACGTGCCGCTGGAGCGTGCCCATGGGTCCCACAAACTGGATGTCCGCCAGTGGCCTGCGATCGTGGCACGGAGAGGCAGAACGGGGAGTTGCCTATGTAAACAAGGCATTTCCCTGTTCTGCCTAGCAACATGACAGGGATCTACTGCTCCCAGTGATCGGCAGCAGTGATCTCTGTCATGTTCTAGTGAGCCCATCACCCCTACAGTTAGAACCCACTGAGGAAACACATTTAACCCCTTGATCGACCCCTAGTGTTTATCCCCTTCCCTGCCAGTGACATATACACAGTAATCAGTGCATTTTTATAGCACTGATCGCTGTATAAATGTCAATGGTCCCAAAATAGTGCCAAAAGTGTCCGATCTGCACGCTGAAATGTTGCAGTCACAATAAAAATCAGAGATCGCCAACATTACTAATAAAAAAAAATTAATAGAAATGCCATAAATCTATCCCCTATTTTGTAGATGCAATAACTTTTGCGCAAACCATCAATATAGGCTTATTGCGATTTTTTTCCCAAAAATATGTAGAAGAATACTGGCCTAAACTGAGGAAGAAATTAGTTTTTTATATATATTTTTTGGGTATATTTATTATAGCGAAAAGTAAAAAAAAATTGCGGTTTCTTTCAAAATTGACGTTTTTTTTGTTTATAGCGCAAAAAATAAAAACCGCAGAGGTGATCAAATACCACCAAAAGAAAGCTCTATTGTGGGAAAAAAAGGACGTCAGTTTTGTTTGGGTACAACGTTGCACGACCATGCAATTGTCAGTAAAAGCGACGCAGTGCCGTATCGCAAAAAAGGGCTTGATCAGGAAGGGGGCAAATCCTTCTGGGGGCTGAAGTGGTTAAACAACAGGCAAATATGTTTAAGGATTGTCTGATGAAACGTAGCTATAAAAAAAAAAACTTGCCTTAAAAAAGTGTATAAAAAAACTTTACTGAAAATTTCTGGTACTTCAGCTCCATCAAGGATTGTTTGGTATATCTACATTAGACAGCCATATAAGAATATAGCAGAGAATCTGGATTACATACCTGTTTTAAAAGTTTGAATAACCCTTAAAGTTTATGTGAGACAAGACTGATTTCTCATTCCCTTTTTGATCCATCATTATGGGGTCCTGAATATGCCAACTGCAGAGTGACCTCTAGTGGAGGGACTTACCTATTAAAGGTATTCCATACTGAACTGTAAATTTGCATCATGTTTTTGACATTAAATATCGTTTTTATGGCAGCAGGGAGCTGCCATAACCCCAGTATCTTTTTCATTAGGCCGTTGGCTTTCCGATAAAAGTGATTCCAGTGGCACATTCACCGCAAGATCACTTTTATAGGCGGTGGGAGAGGTGCCCCCCTCCCGCCACTTCCCAGGTCGTTTCCGAGATTACCAGAGCTGTCCGTAAGCCTGGAACTGATGCAATGTGGCCGATAGGCAAGAAGTCAAGGGAGGACAAGATAGCTCTATGCCCTTGGAGGACGGGAGCAACCTCTAATGTCACTTCCGGTTCTAGGGCTTAAAGGCTTAATATTTTTTTTCAAAGTATCAAAAAAAAAAAATGTTTTTTCTTTTAAGGGTAAATAAGAGATCTGGGGTCTTTTTGATTGATGTATTACGGAGAATCTAAATAACAAAAATATTACACCATTTTATAATTTTTGGGAGAAATTTCCTAAAGTTTTAATATATTTTAAAAGCCAAATTTTGAAGATGCACACAGTGTGTCAACATGTGCTATCTGCCATCATGGGATATCAATGTATGCGTTTTGTGGGTGCAACCTCTTTCTCGCAACTCAAGTAGGTGAGAGGAATATGTTTCACCGTCAAAACAAGTCCTTTGATCCCCTATGATGGGAGCTAGCACATGTTGATCAGGACATGGGATCAGGAGGGAAATCCCCATTTTGAATCCCAATTTTTATGCATCTTCAAAATTTGGCTTTTACAGGGGTGACATCACCCCATCTGATGAAGGCTATATCAACACAGTTTTGACATACTAATGTCTGATATTGCCTTTACTTTTTGTACGCTGAACTTTGTAAGTTCCAGAGTTGTGTATGTTATGGTTTGAAACATGCCTGCTATTGCAAAATATAAAACTAAAAATGTCAAACTTAATGGCCTGAATTACCTTCAGTTTTTGTTCAACATCATTGGTTTTTGCTTGATGATGTCTAAATCCTGACTACCCACCATTATGTCCTGGATTTGCATTTTTTGCACTTTCACTTGCGAAATGCGAATCTTCTTCCACAACATGCACATCACCTAAAATAAAAAAACACACCATGTATTATAATTATGCAGGCATACATCTATTACCTGAAGCTGTGGTCTCAGACACTCACCTGTTGTGGTCACTATTTCAACCACCTCTCCATCCTCCACATCCTCTGGTTGTATACCGAGTTCCCCTTTTTTAGTAGGTGGGGGGTCCCTGGTGTCCTCAGACGTTCCGAGTCTTTTCTCCCCTATGAGAATTAAAAAAAAGGTATACTTAGCACACAGATATTTGAGGCCAGAAATAGGAATATGAAACATTGCTTGGAAGTGTGGTACAATTGTCTGTTTTGGCAGAGTTCCAAGCTTAAGACATTTTCTTTTCCCTTTCTAAAGCTGGAATACTTACCTTTTTGGACAATATTCACACATGGAGACACCCCTAGTATCCACTGGAGCACCTTTGTGGGACACCCTAAAAAGTTTGTTCTGCTGTCCCACACTAGTGCTCCTGCGTCCAGATGTGTAAACAGCTGCTAAGTGTCCTCTCCTTACATTACACTGAATCAAGTCTGCATTTCATTCTAGTTACAAACACATCTAGACAACAATGTACTAAACTTTTTTTAAATACAAATAGGCATGACCAAATGTAGTTAACCTGCATCTGCAAAAAACATTGTATTATTAGTGGGCGAATGAACGATGTTTACTACGACCAAATACTGTGCCCATGAGCCTGAAAATTGCCATTTTAAACTGTACAACAGTAAAGAAAAGCACATGGAGCAGCATGCAAGTAATAATAATAAATAGAGGAAAACCTTGCGAGCCACAATAGTCTAATGCCTCAAGAGTAAAAAACACCTAGCTGCTTGCGTAGAACACATCTCATATGCCGTGCACCAATTAAAGAAAAGAAAAATACGCTGCGCTAAAGTGTAAATATATGTATCAAATGATAATCTAATCAGAGAATGTTTTCAATCAAAAATACATAATGTGCTAAAATGCTGCAAAATGGTATTATTACATCAGTGCAAAAATTTGCAAAATTAAATCAACAAATACAAATATCTATAATAAATAGAATATGAAGTGCAACATGCAATTAATCTAACACTGTAGATACATAATATGTGCAATATTGAAAAAAGTGCCCAGTGCCACACAGTAATGTGATATATGATCCAAAAAAACTGTATTAGAGGTGATCCGTGAGTCCAATATTCAATAACATAGG
The DNA here is from genome assembly GCA_037952835.1 of Lithobates septentrionalis. NCBI lineage: Eukaryota > Metazoa > Chordata > Amphibia > Anura > Ranidae > Lithobates > Lithobates septentrionalis. Next base: position 684,386 of record JBBDGP010001294.1, read on the forward strand.
TGTGTGAAAATGTCCATAAATGAAAAATCCAACATGCTCCAAATAATCTCAGTGCTTATAAAACCATGCTTCAGTGTCATCCAGTGACCTCCCCCCCCCCCCCCATGGAAAGCCGTTCACCTCAGAGACAATTGAGTGTTGTCGCATGAAAAGTATAATAGAATATTTACAAAAATGTGAGGGGTGTAGTCACATTTGTGAGATACTGTACATTCCAAATGTCAAACATAAGCTTCCCTAAAAAAAAAAACCTTGAAAAGATCAAATCCCATTGTCAAGGCTTATTATTTATAGACTTCAATGCTGTTGGGGACCCACTGTTAAATACCACAGCAACTGACAGAAAAAAATTCGAATTCACTAAATAGCTTTATTAATACCCACGATCTGTTTGACATCTAGCAATGCCAGGATAGCATGCAATGGGCCTATACCCATTTTTGGTTTTGCCACTATACCTATTCTAGAATTAACATGATTCTAGCTGATAAATGGTCTCCCCCACACAATACAACTTCTGCTGTGACAGGAATATCCTGGTCAGATCATGCATCTGTAACAATTAGTGTTAACCACTTGACGACCGCCTCACGCCGATGTACGTCGGCAAGGCGGCACGGACAGGCAAAATCACGTACATGGTACGTGATTTGCCTTCCGCGGGTAGGGGGTCCGGTAGGACCCCCCCCGCCGCCCGAGGCGGTCCCGTTTTGTCCCCCGGCGATCGGAGACGAGGGGGAGGCCATCCGTTCGTGGCCCCCCCCTCGCGATCGCCACCGGCCAATGGGAACACTCCTTTGCTGCTGTATGCTAAACAGCAGCAAAGGAAATGATGTCATCTCCCCTCGGGTCGGTAGTTTCCGTTCCGGCCCGAGGAGAGACGACAAGTGAGTGACTGCACCAACACTACACACACACAGTAGAACATGCCAGGCACACATTACACCCCGATCCCCCCCCCCCGATCCCCCCCGATCCCCCCCCAATCACCCCCCCCCCCCCTGTCACAAACTGACACCAGCAGTTTTTTTGTTTTTTTTCTGATTACTGCATAGTGTCAGTTTGTGACAGTTACTGTGTTAGCACAGTTACTGTTACCCCCCTGTAGGTCTAGGGTACCCCCCTAACCCCCCCTAATAAAGTTTTAACCCCTTGATCACCCTCCGTCACCAGTGTCACTAAGCGATCATTTTTCTGATCGCTGTATTAGTGTCGCTGGTGACGCTAGTTAGTGAGGTAAATATTTAGGTTCGCCGTCAGCGTTTTATAGTGTCAGGGACCCCCATATACTACCTAATAAATGTTTTAACCCCTTGATTGCCCCCTAGTTAACCCTTTCACCACTGATCACCGTATAACCGTTACGGTTGACGCTGGTTAGTTTGTTTATTTTTTATAGTGTCAGGGCACCCGCCGTTTATTACCGAATAAAGGTTTAGCCCCCTAATCGCCCGGCGGTGATATGCGTCGCCCCAGGCAGCGTCAGATTAGCGCCAGTACCGCTAACACCCACGCACGCAGCATACGCCTCCCTTAGTGGTATAGTATCTGAACGCATCAATATCTGATCCGATCAGATCTATACTAGCGTCCCCAGCAGTTTAGGGTTCCCAAAAACGCAGTGTTAGCGGGATCAGCCCAGATACCTGCTAGCACCTGCGTTTTACGCCTCCGCCCGGCCCAGCCCACCCAAGTGCAGTATCGATCGATCACTGACACTTACAAAACACTAAACGCATAACTGCAGCGTTCGCAGAGTCAGGCCTGATCCCTGCGATCGCTAACAGTTTTTTTGGTAGCATTTTGGTGAACTGGCAAGCACCAGCCCCAGGCAGCGTCAGGTTAGCGCCAGTACCGCTAACACCCACGCACGCACCGTACACCTCCCTTAGTGGTATAGTATCTGATCGGATCAATATCTGATCCGATCAGATCTATACTAGCGTCCCCAGCAGTTTAGGGTTCCCAAAAACGCAGTGTTAGCGGGATCAGCCCAGATACCTGCTAGCACCTGCGTTTTGCCCCTCCGCCCGGCCCAGCCCACCCAAGTGCAGTATCGATCGATCACTGTCACTTACAGAACACTAAACGCATAACTGCAGCGTTCACAGAGTCAGGCCTGATCCCTGCGATCGCTAACAGTTTTTTTGGTAGCGTTTTGGTGAACTGGCAAGCACCAGCCCCAGGCAGCGTCAGATTAGCGCCAGTACCGCTAACACCCACGCACGCAGCGTACACCTCCCTTAGTGGTATAGTATCTGAACGGATCAATATCTGATCCGATCAGATCTATACTAGCGTCCCCAGCAGTTTAGGGTTCCCAAAAACGCAGTGTTAGCGGGATCAGCCCAGATACCTGCTAGCACCTGCGTTTTGCCCCTCCGCCCGGCCCGGCCCAGCCCACCCAAGTGCAGTATCGATCGATCACTGTCACTTACAAAACTCTAAACGCATAACTGCAGCGTTCGCAGAGTCAGGCCTGATCCCTGCGATCACTAACAGTTTTTTTGGTAGCGTTTTGGGGAACTGGCAAGCGCCAGCGGCGTAGTACACCCCGGTCGTAATCAAACCAGCACTGCAGTAACACTTGGTGACGTGGCGAGTCCCATAAGTGCAGTTCAAGCTGGTGAGGTGGCAAGCACAAGTAGTGTCCCGCTGACACCAAAAAGACAAACACAGGCCCGTCGTGCCCATAATGCCCTTCCTGCTGCATTCGCCAATCCTAATTGGGAACCCACCGCTTCTGCAGCGCCCGTACTTCCCCCATTCACATCCCCAACCAAATGCAGTCGGCTGCATGAGAGGCATTTTTATGTCCTCCCGAGTACCCCTACCCAGCGAACCCCCCAAAAAAGATGTTGTGTCTGCAGCAAGCGCGGATATAGGCGTGACACCCGCTATTATTGTCCCTCCTGTCCTGACAATCCTGGTCTTTGCATTGGTGAATGTTTTGAACGCTACCATGCACTAGTTGAGTATTAGCGTAGGGTACAGCATTCCACAGACTAGGCACACTTTCACAGGGTCTCCCAAGATGCCATCGCATTTTGAGAGACCCGAACCTGGAACCGGTTACAGTTATAAAAGTTACAGTTACAAAAAAAAGTGTAAAAAAAAAAATATATATAAAATAAAAAAAAATAGTTGTCGTTTTATTGTTCTCTCTCTCTCTATTCTCTCTCTATTGTTCTGCTCTTTTTTTTACTGTATTCTATTCTGCAATGTTTTATTGTTATTGTTATTGTTATTATGTTTTATCATGTTTGTTTTTCAGGTATGTAATTATTTATACTTTACTGTTTACTGTGCTTTATTGTTAACCATTGTTAACCATTTTTTTGTCTTCAGGTACGCCATGCACGACTTTGAGTGGTTATACCAGAATGATGCCTGCAGGTTTAGGTATCATCTTGGTATCATTCTTTTCAGCCAGCGGTCGGCTTTCATGTAAAAGCAATCCTAGCGGCTAATTAGCCTCTAGACTGCTTTTACAAGCCGTGGGAGGGAATGCCCCCCCCCCACCGTCTTCCGTGTTTTTCTCTGGCTCTCCTGTCTCAACAGGGAACCTGAGAATGCAGCCGGTGATTCAGCCTGCTGACCATAGAGCTGATCAGAGACCAGAGTGGTGCCAAACATCTCTATGGCCTAAGAAACCGGAAGCTACGAGCATTTCATGGCTTAGATTTCACCGGATGTAAATAGCGCCATTGGGAAATTGGGGAAGCATTTTATCACACCGATCTTGGTGTGGTCAGATGCTTTGAGGGCAGAGGAGAGATCTAGGGTCTAATAGACCCCAATTTTTTCAAAAAAGAGTACCTGTCACTACCTATTGCTATCATAGGGGATATTTACATTCCCCGAGATAACAATAAAAATGATTAAAAAAAAAATATGAAAGGAACAGTTTAAAAGTAAGATTAAAAAAGCAAAAAAATAATAAAAAAAAAAAAAAAAAAAAGCACCCCTGTCGCCCCCTGCTCTCGCGCTAAGGCGAACGCAAGCGGCGGTCTGTCGTCAAACGTAAACAGCAATTGCACCATGCATGTGAGGTATCACCGCGAAGGCCAGATCGAGTGCAGTAATTTTTCCAGTAGACCTCCTCTGTAAATCTAAAGTGGTAACCTGTAAAGGCTTTTAAAGGCTTTTAAACATGTATTTATTTTGTTGCCACTGCACGTTTGTGCGCAATTTTAAAGCATGTCATGTTTGGTATCCATGTACTCCGCCTAAGATCATCTTTTTTATTTCATCAAACATTTGGGCAATATAGTGTGTTTTAGTGCATTAAAATTTAAAAAAGTGTGTTTTTTCCCCAAAAAATGCGTTTGAAAAATCGCTGCGCAATTACTGTGTGAAAAAAAAAATGAAACACCCACCATTTTAATCTGTAGGGCATTTGCTTTAAAAAAATATATAATGTTTGGGGGTTCAAAGTAATTTTTTTGCAAAAAAAAATAACTTTTTCATGTAAACAATAAGTGTCAGAAAGGGCTTTGTCTTCAAGTGGTTAGAAGAGTGGGTGATGTGTGACATAAGCTTCTAAATGTTGTGCATAAAATGCCAGGACAGTTCAAAACCCCCCTAAATGACCCCATTTTGGAAAGTAGACACCCCAAGCTATTTGCTGAGAGTCATGTCGAGTCCATGGAATATTTTATATTGCGACACAAGTTGCGGGAAAGAGACAAATTTTTTTTTTTTTTTTTTGCACAAAGTTGTCACTAAATGATATATTGCTCAAACATGCCATGGAAATATGTGAAATTACACCCCAAAATACATTCTGCTGCTTCTCCTGAGTACGGGGATACCACATGTGTGAGACTTTTTGGGAGCCTAGCCGCGTACGGGACCCCGAAAACCAAGCACCGCCTTCAGGCTTTCTAAGGGCGTGAATTTTTGATTTCACTCTTCACTGCCTATCACAGTTTCGGAGGCCATGGAATGCCCAGGTGGCACAAAACCCCCCCAAATGACCCCATTTTGGAAAGTAGACACCCCAAGCTATTTGCTGAGAGGTATAGTGAGTATTTTGCAGACCTCACTTTTTGTCACAAAGTTTTGAAAATTGAAAAAAGAAAAAATAAAAATGTTTTTTCTTGTCTTTCTTCATTTTCAAAAACAAACGAGAGCTGCAAAATACACACCATGCCTCTCAGCAAATAGCTTGGGGTGTCTACTTTCCAAAATGGGGTCATTTGGGGGGGGGTTTGTGCCACCTGGGCATTCCATGGCCTCCGAACCTGTGATAGGCAGTAAAGAGTGAAATCAAAAATTTTCACCCTTAGAAATCCTGAAGGCAGTGATTGGTTTTCGGGGTCCCGTACGCGGCTAGGCTCCCAAAAAGTCCCACACATGTGGTATCCCCATACTCAGGAGAAGCAGATAAATGTATTTTGGGGTGCAATTCCACATATGCCCATGGCCTGTGTGAGCAATATATCATTTAGTGACAACTTTATCAAAAAAAAAAAAAAAAAAAAAAGTGTCACTTTCCCGCAACTTGTGTCAAAATATAAAATATTCCATGGACTCAATATGCCTCTCAGCAAATAGCTTGGGGTGTCTACTTTCCAAAATGGGGTCATTTTGGGGGGTTTTGTGCCACCTGGGCATTCCATGGCCTCCGAAACTGTGATAGGCAGAGAAGAGTGAAATCATAAATTTACACTCTTATGCCGCGTACACACGGTCGGACTTTTCGTCTACAAAAGTCAGACAGCCTGTCCGACAGACTTCCGGCAGACTTTCGGCGGACTTGCGGCAGACTTGCGGCATACTTTCTAACGAACGGACTTGCCTACACACGACCACACAAAAGTCCGACGGATTCGTACGTGATGACGTACACCGGACTAAAATAAGGAAGTTCATAGCCAGTAGCCAATAGGTGCCCTAGCGTGGCTTTTTGTCCGTCGGACTAGCACACAGACGAGCGGATTTCGGGGTCCGTCGTAGTTACGAAGTAAAGATTTAAAGCATGTTTCAAATCTAAAGTACGTCGGATTTGAGGCTAAAAAAGTACGTTGAAAGTCCGGAGAAGCCCACACACGATCGGATTACCAGCCAGCTTTAGTCCGTCAGCGTCCGTTGGACTTTTGTAGACGAAAAGTACGACCGTGTGTACGCGGCATTAGAAATCCTGAAGGCAGTGATTGGTTTTCGGGGCCCCGTACGCGGCTAGGCTCCCAAAAAGTCCCACACATGTGGTATCCCCATACTCAGGAGAAGCAGCTGAATGTATTTTGGGGTGCAATTCCACATAGGCCCATGGTCTGTGTGAGCAATATATCATTTAGTGACAACTTTTTGTAAATATTTTTTTTTTTTTTTTGTCATTTTTCAATCACTTGGGACAAAAAAATAAATATTCAATGGGTTCAACATGCCTCTCAGCAATTTCCTTGGGGTGTCTACTTTCCAAAATGGGGTCATTTGGGGGGGTTTTGTACTGCCCTGCCATTTTAGCACCTCAAGAAATGACATAGGCAGTCATAAACTAAAAGCTGTGTAAATTACAGAAAATGTACCCTAGTTTGTAGACGCTATAACTTTTGCGCAAACCAATAAATATACGCTTATTGACATTTTTTTTACCAAAGACATGTGGCCGAATACATTTTGGCCTAAATGTATGACTAAAATTTAGTTTATTGGATTTTTTTTTATAACAAAAAGTAGAAAATATCATTTTTTTTCAAAATTTTCGGTCTTTTTCCGTTTATAGCGCAAAAAATAAAAACCGCAGAGGTGATCAAATACCATCAAAAGAAAGCTCTATTTGTGGGAAGAAAAGGACGCAAATTTCGTTTGGGTACAGCATTGCATGACCGCGCAATTAGCAGTTAAAGCGACGCAGTGCCAAATTGGAAAAAGACCTCTGGTCCTTAGGCAGCATAATGGTCCGGGGCTCAAGTGGTTAAAGAACGCAATAATATTGCCCTGACTCCCTTATGGAAGCTTAATACACAAGCCGTTGAAAATCTATTATTGTATAAAACACCTTAAACCACTTAAGGCAAATTCACGTGCCCTCAGAAATAAGAAGGTAGCTAATATGTAAGCCAACTTAAAACCTGCTACAACAACAATAAAATACCTTCTTTGCTTAACACCTACAACAACCACCTACTCCTTGCTATATGATCTGAGATCTGACGCACATACCCCATAACCAGCCCTTGAAAGCATTAATCTATTTCTCTACCCTCTCATACACTTTGCTACAATGTAAATTAGTGAGTGTACAGCTTGTATAACAGTGTAAATTTGCTGTCCCCTCAAAATAACTTAACACACAGTCATTAATGTCTAAACCGCTGGCAACAAAAGTAGAGTACACCCCTAAGTGAAAATGTCCAAATTGTCAATATGTGTCAATATGTTGTGTGGCCACCATTATTTTCCAGCACTGCCTTAACCCTCTTGGGCATGGAGTTCACCAGAGCTTCACTGGTTGCCACTGGAGTCCTCTTCCACTCCTCCATGATGACATCACGGAGCTGGTGGATGTTAGAGACCTTGCACCCCTCCACCTTCCGTTTGAGGATGCCCCACAGATGCTCAATAGGGTTTAGGTCTGGAGACATGCTTGGCCAGTCCATCACCTTTATCCTCAGCTTCTTTAGCAAGGCAGTGGTCATCTTGGAGGGGTGTTTGGGGTCATTATCATGTTGGAATACTGCCCTGCGGCCTCTGAAGGGAGGGGATCATGCTCCCTTCAGTATGTCACAATACATGTTGCCATTCATGGTTCCCTCAATGAACTGTAGCTCCCCAGTGCCGGCAGCACTCATGCAGCACCAGACCATGACACTCCCACCACCATGCTTGACTGTAGGCAAGACACACTTGTCTTTGTACTCCTCACCTGGTTGCCGCCACACACGCTTGACACCATCTGGTCCAAATAAGTTTATCTTGGTCTCATCAGACCACAGGACGTGGTTCCAGTAATCCATGTCCTTAGTCTGCTTGTCTTCAGCAAACTGTTTGTGGGCTTTCTTGTGCATCATCTTTAGAAGAGGCTTCCTTCTGGGAGGATGACAACCATGCAGACAAATTTGATGCAGCGTGCAGCGTATAAGTACTGACAGGCTGACCCTTCAACCTCTGCAGCAATGCTAGCAGCACTCATGCGTCTATCTCCCAAAGACAACCTCTGATATGATGCTGAGCACATGCACTCAACTTCTTTGGTCGACCATGGCGAGGCCTGTTCTGAGTGGAACCTGTCCTGTTAAACTGCTGTATGGTCTTGGCCACCGTGCTGCAGCTCAGTTTCAGGGTCTTGGCAATCTTCTTATAGCCTAGGCTATCTTCATGTAGAGCAACTGGTCTTTTTTTCAGATCCTCAGAGTTCTTTGCCATGAGGTTCCATGTTGAACTTCCAGTGACCAGTATGAGAGAGTGAGCGATAACACCAAATTTAACACACCTGCTCCCCATTCACGCGTGAGACCTTGTAACACTAAATAGTCACTTGACACTGGGGAGGAAAAATGGCTAATTGGGCCCAATTTGGACATTTTCACTTATGGGTGTACTCACTTTTGTTGCCAGTGGTTTAGACATTAATGTGTTGAGTTATTTTGAGGGGACAGCAAATTTACACTGTTATACAAGCTGTACACTCACTACTTTACATTGTAGCAAAGTGTCATTTCTTCAGTGTTGTCACATGAAAAGCTATAATAAAATATTTACAAAAATGTGAGGGGTGTACTCACTTTTGTGAGATACTGTATATGTTTACCAAGGTACACAACAAATTATTCATTCTACAAATCAAAATATCGGCCATAGGCATCATCCACAGTAATAAAATCCTGAAAAGCAAGGGTATATTATATGGCTATCTTGTCTGGCTATCTTTTTATCAGCGTTCACTGTAAAGATATGGGAACAATTCTTAAAATGTAGTTTTGAAGACTTGCTTTGAATGAAACATGTCTCCTGTATGAAAATATTATCCCCTTTCAGAAAGTTGGATTCCTCTAGTAAATTTGTGCATTTGCGGGGGCTAATACAGTGGGGCAAAAAAGTATTTAGTCGGCCACCAATTGTGCAAGTTCTCCCACTTAAAAAGATGAGAGAGGCCTGTAATTGTCATCATAGGTATATATCAACTATGAGAGACAAAATGTGTAAACAAATCCAGACAATCACATTGTCAGATTTTTGAAAGAATTTATTTGCAAATTATGGTGGAAAATAAGTATTTGGTCACCTACAAACAAGCAAGATTTCTGGCTCTCACAGACCTTCTTTAAGAGGCTCCTCTGTCCTCCACTCATTACCTGTATTAAATGGCACCTGTTTGAACTTGTTATTCGTATAAAAGACACCTATCCACAACCTCAAACAGTCACACTCCAAACTCCACTATGGTGAAGACCAAAGAGCTGTCGAAGGACACCAGAAACAAAATTGTAGACCTGCACCAGGCTGGGAAGACTGAATCTGCAATAGGCAAGCAGCTTGGTGTGAAGAAATCAACTGTGGGAGCAATAATTAGAAACATACAAGACCACTGATAATCTCCCTCGATCTGGGGCTCCACGCAAGATCTCACCCCGTGGGGTCAAAATGATCACAAGAATGGTGAGCAAAAATCCCAGAACCACATGGGGGGACCTAGTGAATGACCTGCAGAGAGCTGGGACCAACGTAACAAAGGCTACCATCAGTAACAGACTACGCTGCCAGGAACTCAGATCCTGCAGTGCCAGATGTGTCCCCCTGCTTAAGCCAGTACATGTCCGGGCCCATCTGAGGTTTGCTAGAGAGCATTTGGATGATCCAGAAGAGGATTGGGAGAATGTCATATGGTCAGATGAAACTAAAGTAGAACGGTTTGGTAGAAACACAACTCGTCGTGTTTGGAGGAGAGAGAATACTGAGTTGCAACCAAAGAACACCATATCTACTGTAAAGCATGGGGGTGGCAACATCATGCTTTGGGGCTGTTTCTCTGTAAAAGGAACAGGACGACTTATCGGTGTACATAAAAAAAAAATGAATGGGGCCATGTATCGTGAGATTTTGAGTGCAAACCTCCTCCCATCAGCAAGGGCATTGAAGATGAAACGTGGCTGGGTCTTTCAGCATGACAATGATCCCAAACACACCGCCCAGGCAACAAAGGAGTGGCTTCGTAAGAAGCATTTCAAGGTCCTGGAGTGGCCTAGCCAGTCTCCAGATCTCAACCCCATAGAAAACCTTTGGAGGGAGTTGAAAGTCTGTGTTGCCCAGCAACAGCCCCAAAACATCACTGCTCTAGAGGAGATCTCCATGGAGGAATGGGCCAACATACCAGCAACAGTGTATGACAACCTTGTGAAGACTTACAGAAAACGTTTGACCTCTGTCATTGCCAACAAAGGATAAATAAAGTATTGAGATGAAGTTTTGATATTGACCAAATACTTATTTTCCACCATGATTTGCAAATAAATTCTTTCAAAAATCAGACAATGTGATTGTCTGGATTTGTTTCCATATTTTGTCTCTCATAGTTGAGGTATACCTATTATGACAAATTACAGGCCTCTCTCATCTTTTTAAATGGGAGAACTTGCACAATTGGTGGCTGACTAAACTTTTTTTTTGCCCCACTGTAAGTACTCTAGTGTTCAGTGAGACCAGTTCAATAGTCATGACATTTAACCAGTTGCGACCGCTTCACGACGATATACGTCAGCAGAATGGCACGGGCAGGCAGAATCACGTACCTGTACGTGATCTGGGTCCCGCGGGCGGGGGGTCCGATTGGACCCCCCCGGTGCCCGAGGCAGTCGACATTTCTCCCCCGGTGATCGGAGGTGAGGGGGAGGCCATCCATTTGTGACCCCCCTCCCGATCGCTCCCGGCCAATGGAATCATTCCTCTGCTGCTGTATAGTAAACAGCAGCAGAAGAAATGATGTCATTCCTCCTCGGCTCGGTATTTTCCATTCCGGCGCCGAGGAGAGAAGACATCCGAGTGAGTGTAAAACACACACACAGTAGAACATGCCAGGCACACATTACACCCCCGATCACCCCCTAATCACCCCCCCCCCCCCCCCCCATCACACTGACACCAAGCAGTTTTGTTTTTTTCTAATTACTGCATTGGTGTCAGTTTGTGACAGTTAGTGTGGTAGGGCAGTTAGTGTTAGCCCCATTTAGGTCTAGGGTACCCCCTTAACCCCCCTAATAAAGTTTTAACCCCTTGATCACCCCCCGTCGCCAGTGTCACTAAGCGATCATTTTTCTGATCGCTGTATTAGTGTCACTGGTGACGCTAGTTAGGGAGGTAAATATTTAGGTTCGCCGTCAGCGTTTTATAGCGTCAGGGACCCCCATATACTACCTAATAAAGGTTTTAACCCCTCGATTGCCCCTAGTTAACCCTTTCACCAGTGATCACCGTATAACTGTTACAGGTGACGCTGGTTAGTTAGTTTATTTTTTATAGTGTCAGGGCACCCGCCGTTTATTACCTAATAAAGGTTTAGCCCCCCTGATCGGTGATATGCGTCGCCCCAGGCAGCGTCAGGTTAGCGCCAGTACCGCTAACACCCACGCACGCCTCCCTTAGTGGTATAGTATCTGAACTGATCAAGATCTGATCCGATCAGATCTTTACTAGCGTCCCCAGCAGTTTACGGTTCCCAAAAATGCAGTGTTAGCGGGATCAGCCCAGATACCTGCTAGCACCTGCGTTTTGCCCCTCCGCCCGGCCCAGCCCAGCCCACCCAAGTGCAGTAACGATCGATCACTGTCACTTACAAAACACTAAACACATAACTGAAGCATTCGCAGAGTCAGGCCTGATCCCTGCGATCGCTAACAGTTTTTTTTTTGTAGCGTTTTGGGGAACTGGCAAGCACCAGCGGCCTAGTACACCCCGGTCATAGTCAAACCAGCAGTGCAGTAACACTTGGTGACGTGGCGAGTCCCATAAGTGCAGTTCAAGGTGGTGAGGTGGCAAGCACAAGTAGTGTTCCGCTGCCACCAAGAAGAAGACAAACACAGGCCCCTCGTGCCCATAATGCCCTTCCTGCTGCATTCGCCAATCCTAATAATTGGGAACCCACCACTTCTGCAGCGCCCGTACTTCCCCCATTCACATCCCCAACCAAATGCAGTCGGCTGCATGAGAGGCATTTTCTTTATGTCCTCCCGAGTACCCCTACCCAACGATCCCCCCCAAAAAAGATGTCGTGTCTGCAGCAAGCGCAGCTATAGGCGTGACACCCACTATTATTTTCCCTCCTGTCCTGACAATCCTGGTCTTTGCATTGGTGAATGTTTTGAACGCTACCATTCACTAGTTGAGTTTTAGCATAGCGTACAGAATTGCACAGACTAGGCACAGACTAGGCACACTAGGGGGAGGGGTATGCCTATATATCAAGAATAATGTACAAGCAAATGTGAGAGATGACATCACTGAGGGAGCTAGAGAGGAGGTGGAATCCTTATGGGTAGAGCTCCAAAGGGATGAAGCTAAGGGGAAAATAATACTGGGAGTATGCTATAGGCCCCCTAACCTGAAGGAGGAAGTGGAGACGGATCTCCTATCACAAATTGGATTAGCAGCAAGGATGGGAAGTGTTATCATAATGGGGGATTTTAATTATCCAGACATAGACTGGGCGGAGGGAACCGCGCATTCATTTAAGGCTCGCCAGTTCCTTAATGTCTTGCAGGACAATTTTATGGGTCAGATGGTAGACGCACCAACTAGAAATAAAACATTACTGGATCTACTGATTACCAACAATACAGACCTGATCACAGATGTGGAAATACGGGGCAATTTAGGTAACAGCGATCACAGGTCAATTAGTTTCAGTATAAATCACACAAATAGGAAACATAAAGGGAATACAAAGACACTGAATTTCAAAAGAGCCAACTTCCCTAAACTACAAACCTTGCTAAAAGGCATAAATTGGGATAAAATATTAGGAACAAAGAATACGGAGGAGAGATGGGTTTGCTTTAAGAGCATATTAAATAAGGGCATTAGCCAATGTACCCCATTGGGTAATAAATTTAAAAGAGCAAACAAAAATCCTGGATGGCTTAACTCCAATGTAAAAATGCATATAAAAGCAAAGGAGAAGGCCTTCAAAAAATACAAGGTTGAGGGATCATCCTCAGCATTCAGACTTTATAAAGAATGCAATAAGAAATGTAAGGGTGCAATTAGAACGACTAAGATAGAACATGAAAGACACATAGCGGAGGAGAGCAAAAAAAATCCCAAGAAATTCTTTAAGTATGTAAACAGTAAAAAAGGGAGGACAGACCATATTGGCCCCATAAAGAATGAGGAAGGACATCTGGTTACAAAGGATGGGGAGATGGCAAAGGTATTGAATTTATTCTTCTCCTCAGTCTTCACGAGTGAATCGGGGGGCTTCAGTAACCAAAACTGCAGTGTTTATCCTCATGACACAACACAGGAAGCACCTCCATGGTTAACAGAGGACGGAATTAAAATTAGACTTGAGAAACTTAACATTAATAAATCACCGGGACCAGATGGCTTGCATCCGAGGGTACTTAGGGAACTCAGTCAGGTGATTGCCAGACCGTTGTTCCTAATTTTTACAGACAGTCTATTGACTGGAATGGTACCAGCTGTTTGGAGAAAAGCCAATGTAGCACCAATATTTAAAAAGGGCCCAAAAAACATCCCTGGGAATTACAGACCAGTTAGCCTAACATCAATAGTATGAAAAATCTTGGAGGGGATGATAAGGGACTATATACAAGATTTTAGTAATAAGAACGATATCATTAGCAGTAATCAGCATGGATTCATGAAGAATCGTTCTTGCCAAACCAATCTATTAACCTTCTATGAGGAGGTGAGTTGCCATCTAGATAAAGGAAGGCCCGTAGACGTGGTGTATCTGGATTTTGCAAAAGCATTTGCCACAGTTCCCCATAAACGTTTACTGTACAAAATAAGGTGCGTTGGCATGGACCATAGGGTGAGTACCTGGATTGAAAACTGGCTACAAGGGCGTGTTCAGAGGGTGGTGATAAATGGGGAGTACTCAGAATGGTCAGGGGTGGGTAGTGGGGTTCCCCAGGGTTCTGTGCTGGGACCAATCCTATTTAATTTGCTTATAAACGATCTGGAGGATGGGATAAACAGTTCAATCTCTGTATTTGCAGACGATACTAAGCTAAGCAGGGCAATAATTTCTCCGCAGGATGTGGAAACCTTGCAAAAAGACCTGAACAAATTAATGGGGTGGGCGACTACATGGCAAATGAGGTTCAATGTAGAAAAATGTAAAATAATGCATTTGGGTGGCAAAAATTCAAGTTAGACTTACCGGTAACTTGTTTTCCTTGAGTCTTTCAGGACAGCACTTGAGAGAGTGACTCCTCCCCTTGCCAACAGGAAACACCTCTTCCACCAAACTTTAAAAGGAGGCTCCTTTCCACATCTTGTCAGTAGTAGTAGAGAACCTCCGGCCCCAAACTGGAACACATAATCGAGATATGATTAGTCACAGTATATATATGTAAAAACAATAGGGCGGGATGCTGCTGTCCTGAAAGACTCAAGGAAAACAAGTTACCGGTAAGTCTAACTTGAATTTTCCCTTATCGTCTTTCAGGACAGCACTTGAGAGGATAAGAGAGACTTACCCCCCTAGGGAGGGACCACAGCCTGCAGAACCTTTCTGCCAAAAGCCTGATCACCTGCTGATAGGAGATCCAGTCTGTAATGACGGACAAACGTTAAGTAGCTTGACCACGTAGCCGCCTTACAAATCTGATCTGGGGTGGCACCAGCTCTTTCTGCCCATGTAGTGGCCTGGGCTCTTGTTGAATGAGCCCTAATTCCAAGCGGGGAAGATAAACCCATTTGAGAATAGGCTACAGAAATAGCTGTCTTAAGCCATCTAGCCAATGATGCTTTTGATGCTTGTTGGCCTTTCTTGTTTCCAGAAAAAAGAACAAATAATGAATCTGAAACTCTAAACCCTCCTGTTACTTCCAAATACTGTAATAGGGTACGTCTTACGTCTAAATTGTGAAACTGCTCTTCCTTTGCACCCGAAGGGTTAGCAGAGAAGGTTGGTAGAGTAATCTCCTGAGACCTGTTACTAAAGCTTGCCACTTTTGGCAAAAACCCCGGATTTACTTTAAGGACCACTCTATCAGGAAAAACTGACAAAAAAGGCTCTTTTACTGATAGGGCGTGCAGTTCACTAATCCTTCTTGCTGAAGTAATTGCGACCAGAAAAATAGTCTTCAAAGTTAAATTCTTTAGGGATATGGCCTGTAAAGGCTCAAATGGTTCTTTTGCCAGAGCCTGCAGAACCACCGAGAGATCCCAATTTGGGAAATGCTTCACCGGGACCGGTCTAGACCTGGAAAGTGCTTTGAAAAATCTCATGATCAGAGTTTCTGAAGATAAGGATCTCTCTAGATAAACTCCCAAGGCGGCCACCTGCACCTTAAGAGTGCTGACCGCCAGATTCTTGTCTGCACCGTTTTGCAAGAACTCCAGCACTGAAACTAGATCCTTAACCTCCCTATGTTCAGAATGACAGAAAGAAACATAGACTTTCCATACTTTGGCGTAAATATCCCTGGTTACCTTTTTCCTACTGGAAAGCAACATCGTAGTTAAACGTTCAGAAAAGCCTTTGCTTCTCATTAACTGCTCCTCAGATACCAGGCAGTGAGTTTTAACCTGCCTACATCTGGATGGTGCACTGGCCCCTGAGTCAACAGATCCTGACTGAGCGGAAGATGCCAACATGGTTTGATTGCCAACTGAAGAATCGTGGAAAACCAAGCCCTCTTTGGCCAATATGGAGTAATCAAAATTATTGATACTCTCTCTTCCAGTATTTTCCTCAACACTAGAGGGATTAACCTGAATGGAGGAAAAGCATAGCCTAGGTGAAAATCCCATGGCTGAGCCAGAGCATCTATCCCCTGGGAGTAAATGTCTCTCTGAAGGGAGAAAAAATTCGGGAGCTGCGTGTTTTGTTTTGAAGCAAACAGATCTACCTGCGGAAGACCCCAAACACTGGTGATTAATGCAAACACCTTCCTGTTCAGACTCCACTCTGATTCCTGAACTTGCTGTCGGCTCAGATAATCCGCTACTTCGTTCAATGTGCCTTTTAGATGGACTGCGGATAGAGATAGTAAGTGGTCCTCTGCCCACTCCAGAATCTCTACTGACAGTAAGTGAAGAGCCCTGCTTCTTGTGCCTCCCTGTTTGTTTAGGTAGGCTATGGCCGTGGCATTGTCTGACAAAATCTGGACATGGCAACCTATGAGGTTTTGAGAGAAGAAAGCTAATGCTAGAGCAACCGCTTTCAGCTCTCTCCAATTTGAGGATTTTTGGGCCTCGAACTGGGACCATGTTCCCTGCGCTAAGGCCTGACCCATGTGGGCCCCCCATCCCTGCAAACTGGCGTCTGTTGTGACCACTTTCCCGGTCGGAAAAGACCAAAGAAGACCTTTTTGCAGTACCACCTGACTTTTCCACCACCAAAGTGAGCGTTTGACTCTGGTGGGAATCTTTACTTTTGTATCTAAACTCTCCGTCCTGTGGTTCCATGTCCTTAGAAGGAACCTCTGTAGCGTCCTGAAATGCAGCCTTGCCCATTGGATGGCTGGCATTGAAGAGGTTAATGTCCCCAGAGCCGACATAACCTTTCGGACTGAAATCAGTTGATTTGTTTGTAGTGCCGTTATTACCCTTTGGACCTTGATCTTTTTCTCTTCTGGGAGAAAAATCTTTTGCTCCACTGAATCTATCCAATAACCCAGAAACAGTACTTGCTGAGCTGGGATGAAATTTGATTTTTGAACATTCACTATCCACCCTATTGACTCCAAATGACTGCGGGATTTGTTCAAATCCTCCTGCAACTTTTCCCTGGATGGGGCAAAAAAGAGGAGGTCGTCCAGATATGGAATTACCGCAATCCCCTGGAGTCGAAGAGGGGCAAGAGCTTCCGCCATTACCTTCGTAAAAATACGAGGAGCTGACGACAGGCCGAAGGGAAGGGCCCTGAACTGAAGATGTATAATCTCCTTGCCCATATTCACCGCAAACCTCAGGAACCTCTGGGACTGAGGTGCTACAGGAATATGAAGATAAGCATCCCTCAGATCGATTGATGCCATAAAACAATCTTTTGTCAGAATGCTTCTGACCGTGAAAATTGAGTCCATACAAAACTTTTTGTATAGGACTGACCTGTTCAGGGGTTTTAGGTTGAGGATAAGACGGAAGTTTCCGGATGGTTTTCTTATCAGAAAGATGTGAGAATAGAAACCCTGACCCTGTTCTTCTGGGGATACTGGTATCACTACCCTCTGGTGCCTCAGATCCCTTAAAAGGTTCTTCATGGCCAGAGCCTTTGTTTGATCCCTTGGTAGGTTTGTTACAAAGAATCTTTCTGGCGGGCGATCCGAAAACTCTATCCTGTAACCTTGGGACAGCATGTCCAAAACATATAGACTTTCTGTCATGCTGGCCCAGAGGGGAAGGAAACCTTGAAGCCTTCCCCCCACCGGTACGCATAAGTCATTGCGTTTTACCGGAGGCTGCAGGAGGATGGAAAAGGACATTTCCTTTTCCCTTTCCCTTCTGCGAAGCCCAATTTTTTCTTTTCTCCTGGGGTTTGTTTTGTTCTTGCGCCCTTTGGGAACGAAAAAAACGTTTAACTGGCTGTTTTTTCTTTTTGATGGGAAAAGACTTCTTTTTATCCGCTGTTCTATCTAGAACCGCATCTAAGTCAGGCCCAAAAAGCAAGTCACCCAGGAAAGGTATCCCACACAGCTTGTTTTTGGATGCCGCGTCCCCCGGCCAAGTTTTCAACCACAAAGCCCTTCTGGCTGAGTTGGCCAGGGCAGCAGATCTAGCTGTCATTTTAATTGATTCCGCTGATGCATCAGATATAAATGCGACAGCGGCCGACAGAGTTGAGAATGAATCCAAAATCTCTTGTTTTGGTGAGTCTGCTGAGATATGGGCTTTAAGTTGCTCTAACCAAAACTCCATATTTCTGGATACCACTGTAGTTGCCATAGCAGGTTTAAGATTTCCCATGATAGATTGCCAAGCCCTTTTTAGGACCTGGTCCATCCTTTTATCCATGGGATCTCTCAACACCCCCATGTCCTCGAATGCCAAATCTGTAGACCTCGAGACCTGGGAAAATGCGGCATCTAGTTTGGGGTTTTTGTTCCAAACCGCCGCTGGATCTTCATCAAAAGGAAAACGCCTTTTTAAGGCTTTGGGAAAGAAAGGCTTTCTCTCTGGCTCTGCCCACTCTTTCTTAATAGCTTCAGAGATAACAGAGTGCACTGGGAAATTGCGATTTTTGTGCTCGCTAAGCCCTGCATACATTTTATCATGCAGAGATAACTCCTTTCTTTCCTCCTCCAGACCCAGTGTGGTATAGATTGCTTTTAACAGGCCATCTACCTGTTCTAAAGACAATTTAAATCTTGAAGGTAAATTTTCTCCTTCCTCACCCTCATCAGAATCCTCAGATTGAGAGGGTGAATGTCCCTCTGGGGTAGGAGATGCCTCAGTCTCCATCACCGGGACTATAAGTGAGCCTTGGGAGGACTGTGAGGTAGTAGGCTGACTCAGGGATGGGTTTGCTAGGGAGGAGCGAAATGATTGAATAGTCGCATCAAGTTCTTTTTTAACAGATGCAATCAAGTCGCTGCAAGCGGAAGAAGCTTCTTCTTTAACTAGCAAATCAATACAAGCTTGACATAACGTCTTCTTCCATCCTTCAGGTAGCTTGGATTTACATGAAGGACATTTTCTTTTTGCCACTGGATCAGAGCTCTTGGCCTGCCATGAGACAAAAGAAGAAACCATCCCAATGAGACAACCTGTCCTATACCCAAGGATGCTCACCACAGGTGCACAGTAAGAACTAAACTGCCTTATGTGCCCAGACAGGCCCCTGCCACCGGGGGGGGGAGATAGAGAGAGAGAGAGAGACCCCACAGTACAAGGAGGACAGTATACAACTTCCCCTTACCTGGGCCTTGCTGGTGCCTGTGCCTGTCCCACTTGCTGCCGCCATCGATTCCATCGAGGAGCGCTTGCTGTGTTTGTGTGGCTAAACGCCGGTTCCGGACTCCAATAGTGCCTGTGCGCCGGACCGGAACCGCTAAATAAGCACCAGCCCCATTCCTCCCCTTTCCCTCTGCGATTTCCGGCGGAAATGACGCCGCTCGCCTGTTCCGTGGGCTCCGCCCCCTCCGGATGCCTCACTTCCGGCGGATGGAGCCCCGCTGCCATCCCCAAGATGGCGGCGGTGCAATAAGCAACAGGCGGTGGACCTGAGAAAAAAAAACACAGTAAACGGCCACCGCCTGTCTTGCCGCCGCCTAGGAGCGATGCCCACGACAGTCGGACTCACCCTGAGCCCATATGAAGAGGGAGAGGGAGCCCAGCCAGCAGCACTTCACCTCAGCTGTGGAATGGGAGGAACAGCTCTCATGAGGTAAAAAACGTGTTTGATGAAAAAACCAGGAAACCTGAGCTCCCAGGACAGCACCTGAGAGCCCTGACTTCCCCACGAAGTGTTCCCTCCGGAGGAAACACAAAAACTGACAAGATGTGGAAAGGAGCCTCCTTTTAAAGTTTGGTGGAAGAGGTGTTTCCTGTTGGCAAGGGGAGGAGTCACTCTCTCAAGTGCTGTCCTGAAAGACGATAAGGGAAAATATGAATGCAATCTATACACTGGGGGGAGAACCTCTGGGGGAATCTAGGATAGAAAAGGACCTGGGGGCCCTAGTAGATGATAGGCTCAGCAATGGCATGCAATGCCAAGCTGCTGCTAATAAGGCAAACAGAATATTGGCATGTATTAAAAGGGGGATCAACTCCAGAGATAAAACGATAATTCTCCCGCTCTACAAGACCCTGGTCCGGCCGCACCTGGAGTATGCTGTCCAGTTCTGGGCACCAGTCCTCAGGAAGGATGTACTGGAAATGGAGCGAGTACAAAGAAGGGCAACAAAGCTAATAAAGGGTCTGGAGGATCTTAGTTATGAGGAAAGGTTGCGAGCGTTGAACTTATTCTCTCTGGAGAAGAGACGCTTGAGAGGGGATATGATTTCAATTTACAAATACTGTACTGGTGATCCCACAATAGGGATAAAACTTTTTCGCAGAAGAAAGTTTAATAAGACTCGGTGCCACTCATTACAATTAGAAGAAAAGAGGTTTAACCTTAAACTACGTAGAGGGTTCTTTACTGTAAGAGCGGTAAGGATGTGGAATTCCCTTCCACAGGGGGTGGTCTCAGCGGGGAGCATTGATAGCTTCAAGAAACTATTAGATAAGCACCTGAACGACCGCAACATACAGGGATATGTAATGTAATACTGACACATAATCACACACATAGGTTGGACTTGATGGACTTGTGTCTTTTTTCAACCTCACCTACTATGTAACTATGTAACTTTCACAGGGTCTCTCAAGATGCCATTGCATTTTGAGAGACCCAAACCTGGAACCGGTTACAGTTATAAAAGTTACAGTTACAAAAAAAAGTGTAAAAAAAAAAAAAAAATAGTTGTTGTTTTATTGTTCTCTCTCTCTCTATTCTCTCTCTATTGTTCTGCCCTTTTTTACTGTATTCTATTCTGCAATGTTTTATTGTTATTATGTTTTGTCATATTTGCTTTTCAGGTATGCAATTTTTTATACTTTACCGTTTACTGTGTTTTATTGTTAACCTTTTTTTGCCTTCAGGTACGCCATTCACGACTTTGAGTGGTTATACCAGAATGATGCCTGCAGGTTTAGGTATCATCTTGGTATCATTCTTTTCAGCCAGTGGTCGGCTTTCATGTGAAAGCAATCCTAGTGGCTAATTAGCCTCTAGACTGCTTTTACAAGCAGTGGGAGGGAATGCCCCCCACCGTCTTCCGTGTTTTTCTCTGGCTCTCCTGTCTCAACAGGGAACCTGAGAATGCAGCCGGTGATTCAGCCAGCTGACCATAGAGCTGATCAGAGACCAGAGTGGCTCCAAACATCTCTATGGCCTAAGAAACTGGAAGCTACGTGCATTTCATGACTTAGATTTCGCCGGATGTAAACATCGCCATTGGGAAATTGGGAAAGCATTTTATCACACCGATCTTGGTGTGGTCAGATGCTTTGAGGGCAGAGGAGAGATCTAGAGTCTAATAGACCCCAATTTTTTCAAAAAAGAGTACCTGTCACTACCTATTGCTATCATAGGGGATATTTACATTCCCTGAGATAACAATAAAAATGATTAAAAAAAAAAATGAAAGGAACAGTTTAAAAATAAGATAAAAAAGCAAAAAAATAAAATAAAGAAGCACCCCTCTCCCCCCCTGCTCTCTCACTAAGGCGAACGCAAGCGTCGGTCTGGCGTCAAATGTAAACAGCAATTGCACCATGCATGTGAGGTATCACCGCGAAGGTCAGATCGAGGGCAGTAATTTTAGCAGTAGACCTCCTCTGTAAATCTAAAGTGGTAACCTGTAAAGGCTTTTAAAGGCTTTTAAAAATCTATTTAGTTTGTCGCCACTGCACATTTGTGCGCAATTTTAAAGCATGTCATGTTTGGTATCCATGTACTCGGCCTAAGATCATCTTTTTTATTTCATCAAACATTTGGGCAATATAGTGTGTTTTAGTGCATTAAAATTTAAAAAAGTGTGTTTTTTCCCAAAAAAATGTGTTTGAAAAATCGCTGCGCAAATACTGTGTGAAAAAAAAATGAAACACTCACCATTTTAATCTGTAGGGCATTTGCTTTAAAAAAAATATATAATGTTTGGGGGTTCAAAATAATGTTCTTGCAAAAAAAAAAAAAAAATTTTTCATGTAAACAAAAAGTGTCAGAAAAGGCTTTGTCTTCAAATGGTTAGAAGAGTGGGTGGTGTGTGACATAAGCTTCTAAATGTTGTGCATAAAATGCCAGGACAGTTCAAACCCCACCAAATGACCCCATTTTGGAAAGTAGACACCACAAGCTATTTGCTGAGAGGCATGTCGAGTCCATGGAATATTTTATTTTGTGACACAAGTTGCTGGAAAAAGACAATTTTTTTTTTCTACAAAGTTGTCACTAAATGATATATTGCTCAAACATGCCATGGGAATATGTGAAATTACACCCCAAAATACATTCTGTTGCTTCTCCTGAGTATGGTGATACCACATGTGTCAGACTTTTTGGGAGCCTACCCGCGTACGGGACCCCGAAAACCAAGCACCGCCTTCAGGCTTTCTAAGGGTGTAAATTTTTGATTTCACTCTTCACTGCCTATCACAGTTTCGGAGGCCATGGAATGCCCAGGTGGCACAAACCCCCCCAAATGACCCTATTTTGGAAAGTAGACACCCCAAGCTATTTGCTGAGAGGTATAGTGAGTATTTTGCAGACCTCACTTTTTGTCACAAAGTTTTGAAAATTGAAAAAAAAAAAAATTTCTTGTCTTTCTTCATTTTCAAAAAACAAATGAGAGCTGCAAAATACTCCCCATGCCTCTCAGAAAATAGCTTGGGGTGTCTACTTTCCAAAATGGGGTCATTTGGGGGGGGGGGGGTTGTGCCATCTGGGCATTTTATGGCTTTCAAAACTGTGATAGGTAGTGGGGAGTGAAATTTACACCCGTAGAAATCCTGAAGGCAGTGATTGGTTTTCTAGGCCCCGTACGCGGCTAGGCTCCCAAAAAGTCCCACACATGTGGTATCCCCATACTCAGGAGAAGCAGCTAAATGTATTTTGGGTGCAATTCCACATATGCCCATGGCCTGTGTGAGCAATATATCATTTAGTGACAACTTTTTGTAAAAAATGTTTTTTGTCATTTTTCAATCAATCACTTTATGACAAAAAAAAATAATATTCAATGGGCTCAACATGCCTCTCAGCAATTTCATTGGGGTGTCTACTTTCCAAAATGGGGTCATTGGGGGGGGGGGTTGTACTGCCCTGCCATTTTAGCACCTCAAGAAATGACATAGGCAGTCATTAACTAAAAGCTGTGTAAATTCCGGAAAATGTACCCTAGTTTGTAGACGCTATAACTTTTGCCAATAAATATACGCTTATTGACATTTTTTTTACCAAAGACATGTGGCCGAATACATTTTGGCCTAAATGTATTACTAAAATCGAGTTTATTGGATTTTTTTATAACAAAAAGTAGAAAATATCATTTTTTTTCAAAATTTTCGGTCTTTTTCCGTTTATAGCGCAAAAAATAAAAACCGCAGAGGTGATCAAATACCATCAAAAGAAAGCTCTATTTGTGGGAAGAAAAGGACACACATTTCGTTTGGGTACAGCATTGCATGACCGGGCAATTAGCAGTTAAAGCGACGAAGTGCCAAATGTAAAAAGGGCTCTGGTCAGGAAGGGGGTAAGTCCTTCCGGGGCTGAAGTGGTTAACAAGAATGCTTGGGGTAGCCTAGGTGAGAAAATTATAATTCAAAAAAAGTTGTACTGTGAAGTAGCCTCAGATAATTCGGGTTTCGTGGGAGGCGGAAGTGGTGACTGGCTGAAATGTAATTCAATAAGAGAAGAAAAGTAGCAAAAATAAAAACATATAAAAACAATCTACGGAAAATCCCAGAAATAATAGGCAGCTCAGGCTATTGAAAAATCAGAGTGGAGAATTGCTTAAATACTAACCATGTGTACTTAGATTAGTAGTGCAGCATTGGCTCCATTGAGATGGCCTGTTTCAATAATGCCAGCAGATTTTTCCTAGTTTAGCAAAATCATAAAAGACTTGTCAATTGCATTCTGGCTGCAGTTTGCTAAGCTTTCTTTGTCATACAAGAGGGCATCAGCTACAGTAGTCGAAGGCCTGCTTAAAGTGATTGTATGACAAGGGTGGGACTCTCTGTGGAAGGAAATTTGGTATCAGAATGTTGTGATTCATTGATTATGAGCTCATGTCCTACAGCAGGGATATGCAATTAGCGGACGTCCAGCTGTTGCAGAACTACAAGTCCCATGAGGCATAGCAAGACTCTGACGGCCACAAGCATGACACCCAGAGGCAGAGGCATGATGGGACTTGTAGTTTTGCAACAGCTGGGGTTCCGCTAATTGCATATCCCTGTCCTACAGCATCTGTTGCTAGCTCAGCCAGCTGCTGTTGCAGAAATGTATGCATATATGCTTGAGGTATTGTTTCAGAGCTATCCCTGAATTTAATATTGTTGCATCTTGATCTTTCCTCTAGGCCGGCAAGTTTAGTTTGTATCCACTGTAGGTCTGTCCCTTTTCATTATCAGAAGCTATTAGGTCATTGTGTGCAGTACAAAGTAGTGTTGATTTTTGCAATCATGTTTTCCATATCTAAGTAGAGAGAGTCTCTAAAGCAGCCCAGAGATATGTCATTTTTTTCATTCAACCAGAAAATTGAACAAAAAAACTGACTTGATTACCCCATCCACACACTAGATGTTGATGGGGGAATCCTCTCCACTGAACTATTGTATTCTGACAGCAGAGAGACTTGTATGGCTAGCTTTAGTGTGTTTAGCATATCTTCCATATCAGATATGAAGACAGTTTCGGAGAACCCTGGATAATTCTGTAACTGAGTCTGCTGCATAAAGTATGGTGCACAAGTGGATGAGGGGGCTTATCAATGGCCCTGCGTTCCTCTCTCTTCTTAGGTTTTTTGGTTTTAGTTGAGCTGTGTGAAGTTGGGCTGCCAGAGAAAGAGGATTTACCAGCTGTCTGCTGCATGCCAAGTCTGATGGTTGTGTGCTGAAAGGAGGTAGAACGGGCATCTTCTGGAAAGGGTGTGGTGGAGAGCACATGAGTGCAGTGTGACCATGTTAGTAATCCCTGTCCATCAAAGGGGGGGAGAAGTCTGTCAGATTCTGCAGGTAAAAGTGCAGGTTGCCTTCCTTCAGCATGCTGAGGGATCTCCACGGAGGGGAGAGTGGTGGTTGTGAAGGTTGGGGTGGGTTGCTGAGGTGTGTCCTGCACCCTCTTCAGAGCATCTCTGTGTCATTAAGAATTAATGGCACCTACATGTGTCTGCTAAAGACACTGCACTTGGTGTGAACAAGCCTTAAAATGTACTCTGTGAAGCAGAGTTCAGTGATCTGTAGGTTGTAACCCCCCTCCCCCCAAATCCCCCCTTTTAGCACAAATCCCCCCAGCACAAGACCTCCCAAAATTCCCCTCCTAGCACAACCCCCACAAATCCCACCTCCTAGCACAATCACCCCCCCAAATTCCCCTTCCTAGCACAACCCCCCAAATCCCCCTTCCTAGCACAACCCCCCAAATCCCCCCTCCTAGCACAACCCCGCAAATCACCCTCCCAGCACAAACCCCCCAAATCTCCCCTCCTAGCACAACTCCCCCACCCAAATCCCCCTCCCAGCACAACCACCCCATAAATCCCCCCTTCCTACAAATTCTGTCATAGAGTTATGACAGCAGCAGAGAGGATCTGAGCACTCCTCTGTTACCTGTTAACTGCTGTGTTACAGGAGGAAGAGAGCACTGATAACTCCTGTATCAGATCACCTGAGTCCGGGTGACAGATGCACCCCAAGGTAGTGGACCCTATGGCTGACTGCTGCGGATGGGATGGAGCTCTAGGTGATTCAGTAGAGCAGGTACTCTGGAGCACCAACACGGATCACACTGGGAGCTAGAGCATAAGATTTCCCAGGGCATGGAATCTAATGCCGCGTACACACGGTCTGACTTTTCGTCCGACAGCCCGTCCGACAGACTTTCGACGGACTTTTGGCGGACTTTCTAACGAACGGACTTGCCTACACACGATCACACAAAAGTTTGACAGCCTAGTACGCGGTGACGTACACCAAGTCCGACGAGACTATAAAACGGAAATTCAATAGCCCGTACGACACCTTTGGGCTCCTTCTGCTAATCTCGTGTTTATCTCGTGTTAGTAGAAGTTTGGTGAGAGACGATTCGCGCTTGTGAGACTCGTATTTTTCAGTTCGTTTTAACTGTTGTTCAGTCTGTGCTTGTGAGGTTTGTATCTGCTTTTCAGTAAGTTTGGTCAGTTGGCATTGAGAAATCTTTGTTTTATTGTCCGCTCGTTCCCGATTTTCAGGTCGCTCTTCACAGGCCTTGCTGTTCTTCAGTGCGTTCTGTTAAGTGCGTTCTGACCAGCCAACCGTTTTGAAGCCATGTTACCTGTACGTACTCGTCATCGAGCTCGTGCATTGTATGTGCTTGGTGCTGTAGTTCATTCTTCAGCCCAAGACCAGTCCATGAACAGGGCGAGGAGGAGTTCATGGACCAAGAATTGGTTGCTCCAGCGTGACCAGTTCTGTCACATGCCATTGCTCCGTGAGATTCGTGAGAATAATCCTGAGGATCCTCAGGAACTTTCTCCGGATGACGGACCCCATTTTTGACCGTTTGTTGGCTTTGCTATATCAACAGGCAGGAATACCTGCATGAGGCAAGCCATCACTCCGGAGCAGAGGCTAGTTGCCATGTTGCGGTACTTGGCGACAGGGAGAAGCCTGCAGGACCTCAAGTTCTCGACAGGCATCTCCCCTCAGGCTCTGGGGATCATTATCCAGGTCCTGCAGAAGGACTATATTAAGGTAAGAATTTTTTCTTTTATTAGCATCACATGTTATTTTATTTAATCTATGATAATGTAATGTATTTCTTAACTCAAACACTACTTACCATAATTGCAATATAGTGTGAATGTCCCCTTTTTCTCCTCATGCATGCTGTAATTTTTTCCTGTTCTTTTTTGTCATGCATGTATATTTGCCTTCACTAACCTCCCCAGCATACAATGCTGGGCACATATCCACCTAGTCTACTCAGTTTGAATGTATTTAGTCAGCTGCATTGTATTTTGTTTCCCCTAAACTCCATCAAAATAGTGTGCGTGTCATAAACTAGATTTCCAACCCCCCCCCTAAACTCCATCCTAATAGTGTGCGTGTCATTAACTTGATTTCCAAACCCCTCTCCCCACCTAAACTCCATCCTAATAGTGTGCGTGTCATTAACTTGATTTCCAAACCCCTCCCCGCACCTAAACTCCATCCTAATAGTGTGCATGTCATTAACTTGATTTCCAAACCCCTCCCCCCACCTAAACTCCATCCTAATAGTGTGCGTGTCATTAACTTGATTTCCAAACCCCCCCTAATAATTTGCTATAATGTTTTGTGGTGTTGATTTTTACAAAGCAAATATATGTTGCACTTTGCAAAATGTATTTGCACTCTGCAAGTGCATTTGCTCCAGGGCTTTAGTAAATGAGCAGAAGCTCTGCTGATTTCCATCATCCAATCATGTGCAAGCCACAAAGTGTTTGGATTAATTGCCCTTGCATGTGATTGGGTACTCCTTGCAGCATGAAGCCTTTTTACCTTAACTCATTTACTAAGCTGTGGAGCAACTGCACTTGCAGAGTGCGACAAGTTCACTTTTCAAACTGCACAGTCTTGTAGCCTTTAGTCAATAAAACCCTGCGTGTCCTTAAACTTTTAATTTCTAATTTCACCACCCCCTAAAATGTAACAATGTGCCATCAGAGGGGGTGAGCAATCTGATAAGTGTGCCTTTCCATTTTATTTATTCAAGAAGATTTCAATTATTTAATGTTATACTGATGCTGGGCAATAATGTTTTAAGTGTATAATGTTCTTGCAATGTTCTTTTCTAAATTACTGAGTTTTGTTTTCTTGTTTGATTCCCCAGTTTCCTTCAACGCCACAGGAATGGCAGACTGTGGCATCCCATTTTACCACCCGTTGGGACTTTCCCAATTGTGGAAGGGCTATAGATGGGAAACATGTCCACATCGTGCCACCACCCCATTTGAGGTCATACTATTTTAATTATAAGGGGTTCCATAGTATTGTCTTAATGGCGGTGGTGTCGGCACACTATGAATTTCTCTATGTGGACATGGGGAAGAATGGCCGGATGGAGGAGTATTTGCCCAGACGGAGTTCTGCCAGCGTCTCCAGAGTGGTGGCCTGGGATTGCCACCTGATGCAGATAACGTGGAAGGACTCCCCTTTGTCTTCATAGCAGATGAAGCCTTCGCTCTGAGCAAGCACCTCATGAGGCCATTCCCCCAAAGAACCCTCACCCCGGAGAGGAGGGTTTTTAATTTCCGGCTGGCCAGAGCGAGAAGAGTTGTTGAGAATGCTTTTGGGATTCTGGCCAGCCGGTTCCGCCTGTTTCAAACATCCATTAACTTGGCGGAATACAAACGTAATTTTATCATTTTAGCGTGCTGCATCCTGCACAACTTTTTGCACAAACATTCAACAAATTATATTGTGCCAGTTGGGCCTGAGGCCGGACTTATCAGTGACAATCTTACGGGCCTGGATACTGTCCGTACTGGCTTGGCCCCCCAAAGTGCCCGTCAAGTTCGAGAGCAATATGTAAATTATTTTATGGGTAGGGGGGCCATTGCAATGGCCCAGGATATTTAAATTATCGAAATTAAAAATCTTGATGAAATATTGAATTATATTTATTGCTTGCCTTTCTTTTTGGCTTTCTCCTAGGTTATGGTAGAGCACTTGTAGTGCCAAGTGTATTTTCCTTGACTAAATAAGCACCATTGTCACTGTAAACAACTATTTTAAATTTAAACAAACTGATACTGAGCATTGAAATAACAAACCACACATTTAGTTAATTACTAAACATATGTTTTAACATTCTGTATACATTCACTTATGCATTAGTATAAAATGTTGATAGTCAAAAAATCTCGATATATTTACAAATTTTGAACAATATAATTAGTATTTTTTTTATTTTAAAATATATATTTTTTGGGGGTTTTAACAAACAGGCCTCTTTTTTATTTATTTATTTATTTATTTTTTAGATTTTTTAAAAACAGGCCTCTTTTTTTTTTTTTTTTTTGTTTTTTTAAAAACAGGCCTCTATTTTTTTTAATTTTTTTTTAAACTTTTTTTTTTGGGGGGGGGGGGGGGACAGGACTGCATTTTTATGTTTTATTTATTTATTTATTTTTTCAAAACAGGCCTCCATTTTTTTTTTGATTTTTTTTTAATCTTTGTTAAACAGGCATATAATTTCAACAAAATAAAAAAGAGAAGGCAGAGAAGGTGTGTCAGACACTCACCTGGTGGGGTGCCCATGTCACCCACTTCTCCTTCCTCCACAACCTCAGTGGGGCTTGGGCTGATTTCCCTAGTATGTTCTTTCGGTTGGGGGGGACTGGTTTCATCTTGGCTGAGTCTATTTTCCCCTATGTGAACCAAAAAATGAATATACTTAGCACACAGATATTTTAGTATATAGTAATCTTCAAACATTGTAGTGAAGTGGTGTACAAATTGTCTGTTTGCGTAGAGTTCCTAGTTTAATAAATGTTTAATTTTAGAAAGACATATCTAGATAGATAGTTATATCGATATCTATCTATAAATATCGAGAGAGAGAGAGAGAGAGAGAGAGAGAGAGAGAGATATCTATATATATATATCTATCTATATATATCTCTCTCTATATCTATATCTATATCTATATATATATATATATATATATATATATATATATATATATATATCTAGATAGATCTAGATAGATCTGTATATATGTAACAAGGTTTATTAAAAGATCGTTTCAAACGATGGAAAACTCGTATAGTAAAGAAAAGCACATGGAGCAGTATACAAGGTAATAAACAGAAGATGAACACACGACAAGTACTTACTTTTTTCAGCACTTTACGGATCCGTCTGTACTGATCCAGCTCCCAGAGTTTGAGGTCGGACCATCTTTTCCGAATCTGATCTTTCGAGCGCTGTACCCCAAAAGAAACATGTAATGTCTTCACCACCTTCGCCATTATTTTGGCTTTTCTCAAATTTGGCCGGGCGTACGGTCCATAATTCCCATCATAGTCCTTTTTTTTTCAGAATTGCCACCATTTCCACCATCTCTTTAAAGGACATATTGGAGGCCTTAAATCTCGGCTTCCCAGATCGTGACGTTCCGGCCTCCGGGCTTTCGTCGCTACCTGAGGTAGTACACACCTGATGTGTCTCCGCCATTATTCATCCCACCGTAGAAAGAATGGGCGGGGAATAGGAGTTAAAATCGAACGTCATGGGCGGGCGACGCAGGCGGAGTTTCACACATACGCAGTGTATAAAGAGGGGTCTTGCGCACGTGTCGTACGTACGTTCTGTGCGTAGCGTTAAGGGGCGGAGAATATGAGTTAAAATTGAACGTCAGGGTCGGGCGACGCAGGCGGAGTTTCACACATGCGCAGTGTATAAAGAGGGGTCTTGCGCACGTGTCGTACGTACGTTCTGTGCGTAGAGTTAAGGGGCGGAGAATATGAGTTAAAATTGAACGTCAGGGTCGGGCGACGCAGGCGGAGTTTCACACATGCGCAGTGTATAAAGAGGGGTCTTGCGCACGTGTCGTACGTACGTTCTGTGCGTAGAGTTAAGGGGCGGAGAATATGAGTTAGAATTGAACGTCAGGGGCAGGCGACGCAGGTGGAGTTTCACACATGCGCAGTGTATAAAGAGGGTCTTGCGCACGTGTCGTACGTACGTACGTTCTGTGCGTAGTCAAGGGCGGGGTATATGCGTAAAGAAAAAGAACGTCAGGGGCGGGCCAAGCAGGCGGAGTATTACGCATGTGCAGTGTATAAAACGTTGTTACGTATTGTGTTGTACATACGTTCTGTGCATGGGTGATAGTGGACCGGGATGCTACAAAACGAAGGCAATTTTAAATTTATAAATTTGGTCAAAACTTAGTAGCAAGCAGCCTATATGGCTTGACAGATTGATGAGGCCTACATAGGGATAAGATGATGAGGGTTTAGCAGAAACATAAGTGTTTTTTGTCTTGTGTGTTTATCTTTTACAGACATTATGAATGCCCAATTTAAAGATCCAGAACTTTGGTCAGCTTTCATAGACAAATACAGAGAGATGAGGAATCTGTGGGAGGTCAAACACCCTCAATATTATTTGAAGCATGTCAGGAAGTCAACGCTGGAGAGACTTCTGACATTTGTCCAGACGACCATCAACGATGGAGACCTGGTTAAAAAAAATTGGGATCTTGAGGAACATGTATAAGAGGGAGCATAACAAGATCCAGGAATCCATGAGATCAGGAGCATCAGCAGATGATGTATATGTACCCAGGCTGTGGTACTACAATAAACTAAACTAGACCAGACTGAAGCCAGGGCATCACTTTCAACCCTTCCCTCCACCCTTCCCTCCACCCTTCCATGCACTCTTCCATGCACCCTTCCCTCCACCCCAGCAGAGGCTGATGAGGACCAAGCTGGGTCTTCCATCCTGGATGAACTGGATGTGACTATCTGGAGTCAGGTAAATTAATTTCACAAATATTTACTGTCCTAATATAAATGATGTTAACTGGATGTTATAATTGATTCAAATAATTTTCGCCTAAAAATGATGTATACATACCCCGTTTCCCTGAAAATAAGACCTAGTGTGATTGTCAGTGATGGCTGCAATATAAGCCTTACCCCCCAAATAAGCCCTACCCTGTTTCCCCGAAAATAAGCCCTACCCTCAAAATAAGGCCTACAAGGACTTTAACTAGGGCTTATTTGGGAGGTATGGCTTATATTGCAGCCATCACCGACAATCACGCTAGGTCTTATTTTCAGGGAAACAGGGTATCAATTGACAGTAGTGGCGAAATATGTTAGTCACCTGCTTCAAAAAATTAGGGTGTCTGATTTCTAGACTCTTTTATTAAGAGATGTATTCACATTGAATTTGCAAGTCATGAGAAGCAAATTGTGTGTCATTGATGAACCCCAAAAACCCCCCCCGAAAACTATGTACCTTTTTTATACACAGGATGAGGACAGCCAGGAGGAATGTGGGGAAAGTGGCAGGCAGGAGGAAACCGGGCCCATGGACAGCCTGGAGGAGGCCGGATACAGCATCATCCTGGAGGAGGCCGGACCCAGTGTCATCCTGTAGGAGGCCGGACCCAGTGTCAGGCAGGAGGAGGCCGGACCCAGTGTCAGGCAGGAGGAGGCTGGGCCCAGTAGGAGCCTGACACAATCGCAAATGCCTCCCCTCCACCTTTCAAAAAAAAGGGCCAGGAAGAGGACGGTGACACAGGAGGCAACCCTGCGCCTCATGCGAGAGGCCACCAATTTTTTAACCACTTCAGCCCCGGAAGGATTTACCCCCTTCCTGACCAGAGCACTTTACAAGCTCTACAAGACTCTGGTCCGGCCGCACCTGGAGTATGCTGTCCAGTTCTGGGCACCAGTCTTCAGGAAGGATGTACTGGAAATGGAGCGACTACAAAGAAGGGCAACAAAGCTAATAAAGGGTCTGGAGGATCCTAGTTATGAGGAAAGGTTGTGAGCTCTGAACTTATTCTCTCTGGAGAAGAGACGCTTGAGAGGGGATATGATTTCATTGTACAAATACCGGACTGGTGACCCCACAATATACAAATACCGGACTGGTGACCCCACAATATACAAATACCGGACTGGTGACCCCACAATATATAAATACCGGACTGGTGACCCCACAATATACAAATACCGGACTGGTGACCCCACAATATACAAATACCGGACTGGTGACCCCACAATATACAAATACCGGACTGGTGACCCCACAATATAAAAATACCGGACTGGTGACCCCACAATATACAAATACCGGACTGGTGACCCCACAATATACAAATACCGGACTGGTGACCCCACAATATACAAATACCGGACTGGTGACCCCACAATATATAAATACCGGACTGGTGACCCCACAATATACAAATACCGGACTGGTGACCCCACAATATACAAATACCGGACTGGTGACCCCACAATATACAAATACCGGACTGGTGACCCCACAATATACAAATACCGGACTGGTGACCCCACAATATATAAATACCGGACTGGTGACCCCACAATATACAAATACCGGACTGGTGACCCCACAATATACAAATACGGAACTGGTGACCCCACAATATACAAATACGGAACTGGTGACCCCACAATATATAAATACCGGACTGGTGACCCCACAATATACAAATACCGGACTGGTGACCCCACAATATATAAATACCGGACTGGTGACCCCACAATATATAAATACCGGACTGGTGACCCCACAATATATAAATACCGGACTGGTGACCCCACAATATACAAATACCGGACTGGTGACCCCACAATATTCTTTACTGTAAGAGCGGCAAGGATGTGGAATTCCCTTCCACAGGCGGTGGTCTCAGCGGGGAGCATTGATAGCTTCAAGAAACTATTAGATAATCACCTGAATGACCGCAACATACAGGGATATACAATGTAATACTGACACATAATCACACACATAGGTTGGACTTGATGGACTTGTGTCTTTTTTCAACCTCACCTACTATGTAACTATGTAACTATGTAACTTTTTACAATTTGGCACTGCGTCGCTTTAACTGCTAATTGCGCGGTCATGCAATGCTGTACCCAACGAAATTTGCGTCCTTTTCTTCCCACAAATAAAGCTTTCTTTTGATGGTATTTGATCACCTCTGCCGTTTTTATTTTTTGCGCTATACACGGAAAAAGACCGAAAATTTTGAAAAAAAATTATATTTTCTACTTTTTGTTCTAAAAAAAATCCAATAAACTCAATTTTAGTCATACATTTAGGCCAAAATGTATTCGGCCATATGTCTTTGGTTAAAAAAAATGTCAATAAGTGTATATTTATTGGTTTGCGCAAAAGTTATAGCGCCTACAAACTAGGGTACATTTTCTGGAATTTACACAGCCTTTAATTTATGACTGCCTATGTCGTTTCTTGAGGTGCTAAAATGGCAGGGCAGTACAAAACCCCCACAAATGACCCCATTTTGGAAAGTAGACACCCCAAGGAAATTGCTGAGAGGCATGTTGAGCCCATTGAATATTCATTTTTTTTGTCCCAAGTGATTGAATAATGACAAAAAAAAAAATTACAAAAAGTTGTCACTAAATGATACATTTAGCTGCTTCTCTCCGAGTATGGGGATACCACATGTGTGGGACTTTTTGGGAGCCTAGCCGCGTACAGGGCCCCGAAAACCAATCACTGCCTTCAGAATTTCTAAGGGCGTAAATTTTTGATTTCACTCCTCACTACCTATCACAGTTTTGAAGGCCATAAAATGCCCAGATGGCATAACCCCCCCCCCAAATGACCCCATTTTGGAAAGTAGACACCCCAAGCTATTTGCTTTGAGGCATGTTGAGTCCATGGAATATTTTATATTTTGACACAAGTTGCGGGAAAGTGACAAATTTTTTATTTTTTTATTTTTTTTGCACAAAGTTGTCACTAAATGATATATTGCTCACACAGGCCATAGGCATATGTGGAATTGCACCCCAAAATACATTTAGCTACTTCTCCTGAGTATGGGGATACCACATGTGTGGTACTTTTTAGGAGCCTAGCTGCGTACGGGGCCCCGAAAACCAATCACCGCCTTCAGGATTTCTACGGGTGTAAATTTTTGATTTCACTCTTCACTGCCTATCACAGTTTCGGAGGCCATGGAATGCCCAGGTGGCACAACCCCCCCCCCCCCCCCCAAATGACGGCATTTTGGAAAGTATATACCCCAAGCTATTTGCTGAGAGGCATGGTGAGTATTTTGCAGCTCTCATTTGTTTTTGAAAATCAAGAAAGACAAGAAAAAAATGTTTTTTTTCCTTTTTTCAATTTTCAAAACTTTGTGACAAAAAGTGAGGTCTGCAAAATACTCACTATACCACTCAGCAAATAGCTTGGGGTATCTACTTTCCAAAATGGGGTCATTT
The DNA here is from genome assembly GCA_037952835.1 of Lithobates septentrionalis. Lineage (NCBI taxonomy): Eukaryota > Metazoa > Chordata > Amphibia > Anura > Ranidae > Lithobates > Lithobates septentrionalis. Next base: position 719,284 of record JBBDGP010001294.1, read on the forward strand.
GGGTTTTTTTTTGCCACCTGGGCATTTCATGTCCTCCGAAACTGTGATAGGCAGTGAAGAGTAAAATAAAAAATTTACGCCCTTAGAAAGCCTGAAGGCAGTGCTTGGTTTTCGGGGTCCCGTGCGCGGCTAGGCTCCCAAAAAGTCCCACACATGTGGTATCCCCATACTCAGGAGAAGCAACAGAATGTATTTTGGGGTGTAATTTCACATATTCCCATGGCATGTTTGAGCAATATATCATTTAGTGACAACTTTGTGCAAAAAAAAAATTGTCTTTTTCCCGCAACTTGTGTCACAATATAAAATATTCCATGGACTCGACATGCCTCTCAGCAAATAGCTTGGGGTGTCTACTTTCCAAAATGGGGTCATTTGGGGGGGTTTTGAACTGTCCTGGCATTTTATGCACAACATTTAGAAGCTTATGTCACACATCACCCACTCTTCTAACCACTTGAAGACAAAGCCCTTTCTGACACTTTTTGACTACATGAAAAAAAATTTTTTTTTTTGCAAGAAAATTACTTTGAACCCCCACACATTATATATTTTTTTAAAGCAAATGCCCTACAGATTAAAATGGTGGGTGTTTCATTTTTTTTTTTACACAGTATTTGCGCAGCGATTTTTAAAACGCATTTTTTGGGGGAAAAACGCACTTTTTTAAATTTTAATGCACTAAAACACACTATATTGCCCAAATGTTTGATGAAATAAAAAAGATGATCTTAGGCCGAGTACATGGATACCAAACATGACATGCTTTAAAATTGCGCACAAACGTGCAGTGGCGACAAACTAAATACATTTTTAAAAGCCTTTAAAAGCTTTTACAGGTTACCACTTTAGATTTATAGAGGAGGTCTACTGCTAAAATTACTGCCCTCGATCTGACCTTCGGGGTGATACCTCACATGCATGGTGCAATTGCTGTTTACATTTGACGCCAGACCTACGCTTGCGTTCGCCTTAGCGCGAGAGCAGGGGGGACAGGGGTGCTTTTTTTTTTTTTTTTTTTTTATAATTTTTTTGCTTTTATCTTATTTTTAAACTGTTCCTTTCATTTTTTTTTTAAATCATTTTTATTGTTATCTCAAGGAATGTAAATATCCCCTATGATAGCAATAGGTAGTGACAGGTACTCTTTTTTGAAAAAATTGGGGTCTATTAGACCCTAGATTTCTCCTCTGCCCTCAAAGCATCTGGCCACACCAAGATCGGTGTGATAAAATGCTTTCCCAATTTCCCAATGGCGCTGTTTACATCCGGCGAAATCTAAGTCATAAAATGCTCGTAGCTTCCGGTTTCTTAGGCCATAGAGATGTTTGAAGCCACTCTGATCTCTGATCAGCTCTATGGTCAGCTGGCTGAATCACCGGCTGCATTCTCAGGTTCCCTGTTGAGCCAGGAGAGCCAGAGAAAAACACGGAAGACGGTGGGGGGGGGGGCATATCTCCCACTGCTTGTAAAAGCAGTCTAGAGGCTAATTAGCCGCTAGGATTGCTTTTACATGAAAGCCGACTGCTGTCTGAAAAGAATGATACCAAGATGATACCTAAACCTGCAGGCATCATTCTGGTATAACCACTCAAAATCGTGAATGGCATACCTGAAGACAAAAAAAATGGTTAACAATAAAGCACAGTAAACGGTATAAAAAAATTGCATAACGGAAAAGCAAACATGATAAAACATAATAACAATAAAACATTGCAGAATAGAATACAGTAAAAAAGAGCAGAACAATAGAGAGAATAGAGAGAGAGAGAGAACAATAAAACGACAACTATTTTTTTTTTTATTTTATATTTTTGTTTGGGTTTTATTTTTTTACACTTTTGTAACTTTAACTTTTATAACTGTAACCGGTTCCAGGTTCGGGTCTCTCAAAATGTGATGGCATCTTGGGAGACCCTGTGAAAGTGTGTCCTAGTCTGTGGAATGCTGTACCCTACGCTAATACTCAACTAGTGAATGGTAGCGTTCAAAACATTCACCAATTCAAAGACCAGGATTGTCAGGACAGGAGGGACAATAATAGCGGGTGTCACGCCTATATCCGCGCTTGCTGCAGACACAACATCTTTTTTGAGGGGGTTTGCTGGGTCGGGGTACTCGGGAGGACATAAAGAAAATGCCTCTCATGCAGCCGACTGCATTTGGTTGGGAATGTGAATGGGGGAAGTACGGGTGCTGCAGAAGCCGTGGGTTCCCAATTAGGATTGGCAAATGCAGCAGGAAGGGCATTATGGGCACGACGGGCCTGTGTTTGTCTTCTTCTTGGTGGCAGCGGGACACTACTTGTGCTTGCCACCTCACCAGCTTGAACTGCACTTATGGGACTCGCCACGTCACCAAGTGTTACTGCAGTGCTGGTTTGACTACGACCGGGGTGTACTAGGCCGCTGGTGCTTGCCAGTTCACCAAAACGCTACCAAAAAAACTGTTAGTGATAGCAGGGATCAGGCCTGACTCTGCGAACGCTGCAGTTATGCGTTTAGTGTTTTGTAAGTGACAGTGATCGATTGATACTGCACTTGGGTGGGCTGGGCCGGGCCAGGCGGAGGGGCAAAACGCAGGTGCTAGCAGGTATCTGGGCTGATCCCGATAACACTGCGTTTTTGGGAACCCTAAACTGCTGGGGACGCCAGTATAGATCTGATCGGATCAGATATTGATCTGTTCAGATACTATGCCACTAAGGGAGGTGTACGCTGCGTGCGTGGGTGTTAGCGGTACTGGCACTAACCTGACGCTGCCTGGGGCAGGTGCTTGCCAGTTCACCAAAACACTACCAAGAAAACTGTTAGCGATCGCAGGGATCAGGCCTGACTCTGCGAATGCTGCAGTTATGCGTTTAGTGTTTTGTAAGTGACAGTGATCGATTGATACTGCACTTGGGTGGGCTGGGCCGGGCCTGGCGGAGGGGCAAAACGCAGGTGCTAGCAGGTATCTTGGCTGATCCCGCTAACACTGCGTTTTTGGGAACCCTAAACTGCTGGGGACGCTAGTATAGATCTGATCGGATCAGATATTGATGTGTTCAGATACTATACCACTAAGGAGGTGTATGCTGCGTGCGTGGGTGTTAGCGATACTGGCGCTAATCTGACGCTGCCTGGGGCGACGCATATCACCGCCGGGTGATCAGGGGGCTAAACCTTTATTCGGTAATAAACGGCGGGTGCCCCGACACTATAAAAAATAAACAAACTAACCAGCGTCACCCGTAACGGTTATACGGTGATCAGTGGTGAAAGGGTTAACTAGGGGGTAATCAAGGGGTTAAAACATTTATTAGATAGTATATGGGGGTCCCTGACGCTATAAAACGCTGACGGCAAACCTAAATATTTACCTCCCTAACTAGCATCACCAGTGACACTAATACAGCGATCAGAAAAATGATCGCTTAGCGACACTGGCGACAGGGGGTGATCAAGGGGTTAAAACTTTATTAGGGGGGGTTAGGGGGGTACCCTAGACCTAAAGGGGGCTAACACTAACTGCCCTACTACTTCTAACTGTCACAAACTGACACCATACAGTAATCAGAAAAAAAAAAATACTGCTTGGTGTCAGTGTGACATAGGGGGGAGATCGGGGGTGTTATGTGTGCCTGGCATGTTCTACTGTGTGTGTGTTCACTCACTGTGAAGTCTTCTCTCTTCGGCGCCGGAACGGAAACTGCCGAGCCGAGGAGAGATGACATCACATCCTCTGCCTGTGTGTACTATACACAGGCAGGGGATGTTTCTCATTGGCTGGGAGCGATTGTGAGGGGGGGGCCACGATCGGATGGCCTCCCCCTCGCCTCTCAACGCTCCCAGCCAAAAGCCGACCTCCGCTGGCACCGGGGGGGGGTCCGATCGGACCCCCCGCCCAAGGGAAGGCAATCACGTATGGGTATGTGATTCTGCCTGCCCGTGCCATTCTGCTCACGTATATATGCGTGAGGCGGTCGGCAAGTGGTTAAGGAGCCTACCCGAAGCTGAAGAGGCCTATGGGTGCTACTTAGCCAGCAGGCTGCTTAAAATGGAGTGGGGCCAACGCCTCATTTGTGAGAGACTGTTTGGGGAAACAATACACAAGGGGCTGCAGGGCGCGATAACCAGCAACACACAATTACATGAGGCAGCCCCCCTCCTCCTCCTCCTCCTTCTCCTCCTGTCACAACTCAAACACCAGAGCCACAGCCTCCAAAGAAGGCTGCAGGGAAGGCTGCAGGGAAGGCTGCAGGGCAGCGTGGAGGAAAGGCTGCAGGGAAGAGAAGAAAGTGATGACCTGGGTTCAGTCTGGTCTGACAGAAGACGCAGGCTGTTGTAGTACCACAGTCTGGGGACATCTATATCATCTGCTGCTGCTGTTGATCTCTGGGATTCCTGGACCAGATTGTGCTCCCTCTTATATGGACTCCTCAAGATCCCAATTTTCTTGTCCACAGACTTTTTCCAGCGTTGACTTCCTCTTTATTGTCTTTAGACCATGAATAAATGGATATTTGAGTTTATGAAAAGACTATGTGTTTTAATGTAAATCATTGATTTAGACGCAATGTCAAATTAACAAGGGACAACAATCTCTTTGAGGTTGCAAAAACACACAAAAAAAAATTAATAATGTTCTAGTCGTAACTTAAAAAAAAATTTATACATAACCAAAAAACGGTTCTTTCTGTTAACTTTATATACAAACGAAAAAATCACAATAAACAAAAAAATGGTTCTTTGTGGTAAGTTAAAACAAACAACATTAAAAACAAACAAAAATGAAAGAAAAATATATTTGTGTTCAATTTAAGAAATACAAAACTAAAAAAAAAAAAAATAAATAAAATGGTTATTTGTGGTAACTTTACAAACCCAAATAAATAAATAAATAAATAAATAAATAAAATAAAATGGTTCTTTGTGGTAACTTTACAAACCCAAAAAAAAAAAAGGGAGATAAAGATAAAATAAGTTCCACAACAATCATAAAATAAACATCTGGAGAAAATCTAAAATAAAAGATGACTCCCCCAAAAAAAACAAGTGTAAAAATTAGTATTAGTATGGAGACATTGTTTTTAAAAATAATACTATATCATTCATGAGATCAAAGAGAAAAAGAATCCAGAAATCAGTTTGGGAGAACTCTGTTTGAATATGAACAGCAAAACATCTTCGTTCTTATAGCATTATTAAAGAAGACATTAATGCGCTGCATTCAACGATCACAGAATTTGCAGCGTGAGGAATGTGCTACCTACAATACGAACACTAGTTTTACTAGACCGAGTGCTTCCGTTTAGTTTCTGCTTATGAGCATGCGTCGTTTTTTTGTCCGTCGGACTAGCATACAGACGAGCGGATTTCTGGGTCCGGCGTAGTTATGACGTAAAGATTTGAAGCATGTTTCAAATCTAAAGTCCGTCAGATTTGCGGCTGGGAAAGTCCGCTGAAAGTCCGGGGAAGCCCACACACGATCGGATTGTCAGCCAGCTTTAGTCCGTCGGCGTCCGTTGGACTTTTGTAGACGAAAAGTCCGACCGTGTGTACGTGGCATAAGAGCCAGCGGGTGTTCACCAGAAGCCCCTAGTTGTGGGGATGGATTTAGCTGCAGTCAGGCTCCAGGTCGCGACTCCCATGGCCTCCCAGCTCATGCTAACGGTAGAGTGCAGGAAGGTAGAGAGAAAGTAGCAGACTGCGACAACAAAGGATAGTCAGGAGATAGCCAAAGGTCGGGGCAACAAGCAGGTAAGGATAGTCAAGGAACACGCCAAGTTTGGGATATAAAACAGATAAGGACAGTCAAAAACAAGCCAAGATCGGTAACTAGAATCACATGTAGAACACACAGCAAGGAGCACACGCAAGCCAAACACACAATATTGATCAGCAGGGCTTACTTGCAGTGCACAGGTTAATATAGTGTTCCCTGATAGGGCCTGGGATGGAGCCATGCTTTGAGGAGAGATTACTTAAGCAACCAGGTGAAGAGCGGCTAGTCTCTCAAGCTGAACACATGGAGAGGTAAGCTGACAGACAAACATTACTGCGGATCCATGACATCCTGTGTACAGAGAACGCAAAGAGCTCAGCACACACCCCCACCCTGCCAACTCCTCTTTGTACTCTTTCCGGCAACTTCTTATGAACCAATGATGTAATCTGTTGGTAGGACATGGTTGGGCAGCCAGTTCAGCTTTCTGTTTTGCCAGCAAAAATAAAGAGAGAAACAGAGCGAGGAGATGTGGAGGCTGAGCTCTCTGCCTCCTCTGTACCAAGGAGTTAACAGTGCTCTCTCCCTCTGGCAGCACAGCAGCTAACAGATGATTGCTCAGCTTGGGCTGTTGCTGTGGCACCCCTGAGGACTCCACATGGCACCCTGGTTGAAAAACACTGGTCTATAGTCATAACAGGCTGAACATTTGCATATTTCCTTTTTTTGCTGTCTGCCATTGATTTTTTTTCACAGCCTGTCCCTGTGTTCTCATGCAGTTCAAAGTTAACTGGCTGCATGTGTATTTTCATGGGGCATATTACCTAATTGTTTCTGGCTGCAATTTTTTTAAAGACATTTTCTGTAAAAACAGTGTAATATCCCTGTGCATTGTGTATCAGAACAAATGCTTTGTTTTTCCTTTTGGGAAGGTGATTTACAGGCAGCATATTGTTGAAGACATGGGCAATGGGTTGTCATGCTATAACAATTAGAACCCAAATAAAAGCCTTTATACCAGTATCACCAGCTGTTAAAGCTTATATGACAGTTTAGTGGTTGGGCTTACATCAACAAACTATGTTTGAGTTCTTTGAATTTCAGTGCTGGGGTACATTTGCCTATTATGGGCTAACTATGTTCACAGATTTGTACACCCAAAATCCTTTTAAGGACCAATATCTGTCCACAACAACTGCCAACATTTTATATTTGTTTCATTTTCATTTATGAATTAAGTCTTTCCCCTTGATTTTTTTTAGATTAAAACTTGAATGAGGTGAATAAAACACATCAGGCAGATATTGCTTACAGGCAACAGCTTCCTATCTTTTACATTGTTAGAAAGAACAACAAAAAACTAGAAAAGGTACAATTTCTGGGGAAATTGTGAAAGTGTTCTTGCCTCTACAACTGGAGTGGGCGGAGTAACTGGGTGGGATGGAGTGGCTTGAGTAAGTGTGAAAAGTGTTAAAAGCTTAATATTTTAAAAAGTATAAATAGTAGTAAAAAAGTTCCATCATTCGCTGAAAGAGCTGAACATTTTTTTCAAAAGTAATTTTTTTTTTCAAAAATGAATATTTTTTATTCAAAAATGAATTTTTTTTCTTCAAAAATTAATTTTTTTTCTTCAAAAATGAATTTTTTTTCTTCAAAAATTAATTTTTTTTCTTCAAAAATGATTTTTTTTTCAAAAGTATTTTTTTTTTTCAAAGGTAATTTTTTTTTTCAAAAATGAATTTTTTTATTTCAAAAATAATTTTTTTTTTCGAAATTATTATTTTTTTTAAAGTAATTTTTTTTTCAAAAATAATTTTTTTTTTTCAAAAATATTTTTTTTTTTCAAAAATGATTTTTTTTTTTTCAAAAATTATTTTTTTATTTTTTTCAAAAATTATTTATTTTTTTAAAAAATATATTTTTTTTTACATGGGGCGGTCATAATGTTTTGGCTGATCATGGGGTGGTCATAATGTTTTGGCTGATCATGGGGTTGTCAGCTTTTGTCACCTCCCACTCTAGTTTTGAACATTTCGCCATTCATTCCTATGGGACCAATTTCGCCGCAAAAACGTCATTTCGTGGACCATTCGGCGAAACATTCCACAAAGTAATAACACACCAATCGGGAACAATCCGCTCGTTTCGGTATATTACTTGTCTCTGTAGTGTAAAAACTGTGGGAGGAGTCTACAAGCATTATCAAGTCTAGCAGATGAAGTCACATGCATTTGGGGTGTCTCAGCATCTTGTGTTTACAACCACTGTTTCCTAGCAACGCTCATGCCCTGTTTATGCTTCCCAAATACTACTTCATCAAAACTGCCCCATCAAAACTGCCCCATCATATTCCTCTATTATAAATCAGTACATGGTGTGTCTGTCCCCTCCCCCGGGCTCTGTAATCAGCTGAGATGCTCCAGCCACCTTCCCCCCTGTGTATAACAGAAGCTTTGGTAACCATGGCAACAAAACAAACACTAACAGTACACTCTGATTAATGGCTAAAATTTCCTGAAATGACCTCTAAACAAATGGCCGTATTTTAAAAACTATACATCCTACAGCGAAGATCTTTATATTGTGAGAATCACAAGACCCAGACCTAGATTGTGATACATAGTATGTCTCTGAAATATTAAAATTGAAGGCACGGTCGCAGTTTAGAAATTGCCCTTCAAATTTGAAGGGGCTAGAGTGTAGTTTCAATGAATGTCAATGGACGGCGTGAGTTGCAAACAAATGGTCATATTGTGAAAACTATCAGGCCTATGGCTTAGCCGTGGACATGTTTAGTGGCAGCAGGGATAGCTGAACGTTTTGATATAAGATTTGTGTAGGTGGACTTGAAAATGAGGGAGTGGCGGCAGTTTAGAAATCATGTTCTGATTTTTCAGCTTTTGTCACCTCCCACTCTAGCTTCCCCATTCATTCCTATGGGACCAATTTCGCCACAAAAATGACGATATTTCGTGAACCATTCGGCGAAACGTTCCACAAAGTAATAGCACACCATTCGGGAACAATCCGCACGTTTCGGTATATTACTTGTCTATGTAGTGTAAAAACTGTGGGAGGAGTTAGGGTGGTAAATTTGGCTATAATAATAACTAGAAAATGCATTTCCTGGGGAAAATGCGTGGGAATGCTGAATTGCTAAAACGGCCCCCAGCAAAATTGCCCCCATCATATTGCCATCAAAACTGTCCCATCATATTGCCACCATCAAAACTGCCCCATCAGAATTGCCCCATCAAAACTGCACCATCATATTGCCACCATCAAAACTGCCCCATCAAAAAATATTTTTTTTTTTCAAAAATATTTTTTTTTTTTCAAAAATATTTTTTTTTTCAAAAATTATTTTTTTTTCAAAAATATTTTTTTTTTCAAAAAAATTTTTTTTTTTCAAAAATTTTTTTTTTCAAAAATTTTTTTTTTCAAAAATTATTTTTTTTAAAAAAAAATATATATATATTTTTTTCAAAAATATTTTTTTTTTTTCAAAAATATTTTTTTTTTTTCAAAAATATTTTTTTTTTTTCAAAAATAATTTTTTTTTTTTTCAAAAATAATTGCTGAATAGCTAAATTGCTAAAATGACCGCCATCAAAACTGCCCCATCAGAATTGCCACCATCAAAACTGCCCCATCATATTCCTCTATTATAATCAGTACATGGTGTGTCTGTCCCCTCCCCCCGGGCTCTGTAATTAAAGCTGAGATGCTCCAGCCACCTCCCCCCCCCCTCTGTGTATAACAGAAGCTTTGGTAACCATGGCAACAAAACACACACAGTACACTCTGATTAATGGCTAAAATTTCCTGAAATGACCTCTAAACAAAAAGCTTTTTCTCAAAAACTGTAAAAGATATCAAACTGAAAAGATATAGCCAGATAGCTGAATATTTTGTGAACATTTTAAAGTTTGTTTGGTGTCTCTAGGTGAAAGTATGAAGGAGCTGAAACTTTTGGGAGCGGAAGAAAAATTTAAGGATTTCAAGCATGCTCCCATTGACTTCAATGTTAAAAAAAAGTGATAAAAAGCTTAATATTTTAAAAAGTATAAATGGTAGAAAAAAAGTTGAAAAAGAGCACCTCAGCTAAAAGAGACGAACATTTTGATGAGTTGAATGGTTTTAATAGCTGAAAGTATGCAGAAGTTACGCATTACCGAAAAACGTACGGAATAAAATTAAAAATAACTAGAAAATGCATTTCCTGGGGAAAATGCGTGGGAATGCTGAATTGCTAAAACGGCCCCCAGCAAAATTGCCCCCATTATATTGCCATCAAAACTGTCCCATCATATTGCCACCATCAAAACTGCCCCATCAGAATTGCCCCATCAAAACTGCACCATCATATTGCCACCATCAAAACTGCCCCATCAAAAAATATTTTTTTTTTTCAAAAATATGTTTTTTTTTCTAAAATAATTTTTTTTCAAAAATTATTTTTTTTTTCAAAAATTTTTTTTTTCAAAAAATTTTTTTTTCAAAAATTTTTTTTTCAAAAATGATTTTTTTTTTTTAAATATTTTTTTTTTTCAAAAATATTTTTTTTTTCAAAAATAATTTTTTTTTTCAAAAATATTTTTTTTTTTTCAAAAATATTTTTTTTTTTTTCAAAAATATTTTTTTTTTTTTTCAAAAATATATTTTTTTTTTCAAAAATGATTTTTTTTTTTTTCAAAAATAATTTTTTTTTTTTCAGAAATATATTTTTTTTTTTCAAAAATATATTTTTTTTTTCAAAAATAATTGCTGAATAGCTAAATTGCTAAAATGACCGCCATCAAAACTGCCCCATCAGAATTGCCACCATCAAAACTGCCCCATCATATTCCTCTATTATAATCAGTACATGGTGTGTCTGTCCCCTCCCCCGGGCTCTGTAATTAAAGCTGAGATGCTCCAGCCACCTCCCCCCCCTCTGTGTATAACAGAAGCTTTGGTAACCATGGCAACAAAACACACACAGTGCACTCTGATTAATGGCTAAAATTTCCTGAAATGACCTCTAAACAAAAAGCTTTTTCTCAAAAACTGTAAAAGATATCAAACTGAAAAGCTATAGCCAGATAGCTGAATATTTTGTGAACATTTTAAAGTTTGTTTGGTGTCTCTAGGTGAAAGTATGAAGGAGCTGAAACTTTTGGGAGCGGAAGAAAAATTTAAGGATTTCAAGCATGCTCCCATTGACTTCAATGTTAAAAAAAAGTGATAAAAAGCTTAATATTTTAAAAAGTATAAATGGTAGAAAAAAAGTTGAAAAAGAGCACACCTCAGCTAAAAGAGACGAACATTTTGATAGTTGAATGGTTTTAATAGCTGAAAGTATGCAGAAGTTACGCATTACCGAAAAACGTACGGAATAAAATTAAAATTATTAAAAATAAACTAGAAAATGCATTTCCTGGGGAAAATGCGTGGGAATGCTGAATTGCTAAAACGGCCCCCAGCAAAATTGCCCCCATCATATTGCCATCAAAACTGTCCCATCATATTGCCACCATCAAAACTGCCCCATCAGAATTGCCTCATCAAAACTGCACCATCATATTACCACCATCAAAACTGCCCCATCAAAAAATATTTTTTTTTTTCAAAAATATTTTTTTTTTTTCAAAAATATTTTTTTTTTCAAAAATATTTTTTTTTTCAAAAAATTTTTTTTTCAAAAATATTTTTTTTTCAAAAATTTTTTTTTTTTCAAAAATGATTTTTTTTTTTAAATATTTTTTTTTTTCGAAAATATTTTTTTTTTTCAAAAATAATTTTTTTTTTTTCAAAAATAATTTTTTTTTTTTCAAAAATAATTTTTTTTTTTCAAAAATAATTTTTTTTTTCAAAAAAATTTTTTTTTTCAAAAATAATTTTTTTTTTCAGAAATATTTTTTTTTTTTCAAAAATATATTTTTTTTTTCAAAAATAATTGCTGAATAGCTAAATTGCTAAAATGACCGCCATCAAAACTGCCCCATCAGAATTGCCACCATCAAAACTGCCCCATCATATTCCTCTATTATAATCAGTACATGGTGTGTCTGTCCCCTCCCCCCGGGCTCTGTAATTAAAGCTGAGATGCTCCAGCCACCTCCCCCCTCTGTGTATAACAGAAGCTTTGGTAACCATGGCAACAAAACACACACAGTACACTGATTAATGGCTAAAATTTCCTGAAATGACCTCTAAACAAAAAGCTTTTTCTCAAAAACTGTAAAAGATATCAAATTGAAAAGCTATAGCCAGATAGCTGAATATTTTGTGAACATTTTAAAGTTTGTTTGGTGTCTCTAGGTGAAAGTATGAAGGAGCTGAAACTTTTGGGAGCGGAAGAAAAATTTAAGCATTTCAAGCATGCTCCCATTGACTTCAATGTTAAAAAAAAGTGATAAAAAGCTTAATATTTTAAAAAGTATAAATGGTAGAAAAAAAGTTGAAAAAGAGCACACCTCAGCTAAAAGAGACGAACATTTTGATAGTTGAATGGTTTTAATAGCTGAAAGTATGCAGAAGTTACGCATTACCGAAAAACGTACGGAATAAAATTAAAAATAAATAAAATCGAATAACAATAGTGGGACTGCTAAAGCATTCCCACTAATTAAATCGAATAACAATAGTGGGACTGCTAAAGCATTCCCACTAATAAATAAAATCGAATAACAATAGTGGGACTGCTAAAGCATTCCCACTAATAATAATATATATGTGAGATAACAACTAGAAAATGCATTTCCTGGGGAAAATGCGTGGGAATGCTGAATTGCTAAAACGACCCCCAGCAAAATTGCCCCCATCATATTGCCATCAAAACTGTCCCATCATATTGCCACCATCAAAACTGCCCCATCAGAATTGCCTCATCAAAACTGCACCATCATATTGCCAACATCAAAACTGCCCCATCAAAAAATATTTTTTTTTTTAAAAAAAATTTTTTTTTTTTAAGAATAATTTTTTTTTTTTCAAAAATATTTTTTTTTTTTCAAAAATAATTTTTTTTTTCAAAAAAATTTTTTTTTCAAAAATAATTTTTTTCAAAAAATTTTTTTTTTCAAAAATGATTTTTTTTTTTTCAAAAATATTTTTTTTTTTCAAAAATAATTTTTTTTTTCAAAAATATTTTTTTTTTCAAAAATAATTTTTTTTTTCAAAAATATTTTTTTTTTCAAAAATAATTTTTTTTTCAAAAATAATTTTTTTTTCAAAAATAATTTTTTTTTTCAAAAATAATTTTTTTTTTTTCAAAAATAATTTTTTTTTTTTCAGAAATATTTTTTTTTTTTTTCAAAAATATTTTTTTTTTTTCAAAAATAATTGCTGAATAGCTAAATTGCTAAAATGACCGCCATCAAAACTGCCCCATCAGAATTGCCACCATCAAAACTGCCCCATCATATTCCTCTATTATAATCAGTACATGGTGTGCCTGTCCCCTCCCCCGGGCTCTGTAATTAAAGCTGAGATGCTCCAGCCACCTCCCCCCTGTGTATAACAGAAGCTTTGGTAACCATGGCAACAAAACATACACAGTACACTCTGATTAATGGCTAAAATTTCCTGAAATGACCTCTAAACAAAAAGCTTTTTCTCAAAAACTGTAAAAGATATCAAACTGAAAAGATATAGCCAGATAGCTGAATATTTTGTGAACATTTTAAAGTTTGTTTGGTGTCTCTAGGTGAAAGTATGAAGGAGCTGAAACTTTTGGGAGCGGAAGAAGATTTTAAGTTTCTCAAGCATGCTCCCATTGACTTCAATGTTAAAAAAAAGTGATAAAAAGCTTAATATTTTAAAAAGTATAAATGGTAGAAAAAAAAGTTGAAAAAGAGCACACATCAGCTAAAAGAGACGAACATTTTGATAGTTGAATGGTTTTAATAGCTGAAAGTATGCAGAAGTTACGCATTACCGAAAAACGTACGGAATAAAATTAAAAATAATAAATAAAATCGAATAACAATAGTGGGACTGCTAAAGCATTCCCACTAATAAGTGGTCTTGCTATGCAAGAACACTTAATTAAGTACACATTACATCATTCACATTCACAGCACCCCCATCCCACAGATAAATAAAAAGTTAGGCATGAGTAAAACTGTAAGACAAAGTCTTAGTGTTAGGACTGCAAGTATACAGGGTGCCTTGACGAGGCCTTGCAGCTTTCACATGCGTTTGCAAATGTGTGCTAACTAAACCCCTGCTTTTAACAGACGGTTAGACAGGCTAATTTGGTTGGTCAGCAGACTGGTTGGTGAGTTGAGCTATGGAATTGTCTTTGTCTTACATGTATATGCCCTCCATGTGCTCCTTACTGTGAAGGCCAGTTATGGGTGTGGGCGGTGGCCAGTGTTTTGTTACTGTACGTAAATTTGGGTCGGGGACACACTGGACACCTTTGCTGCCATTGTGCTCTTGCTGGGTGTCCAGTGTGCTCCTGTCCCTTTAAGGGGGCTTGGGCCGCCTCCAGGCTCACCTGCCTACACCTATCCATTCAATGCATGTGCTTCCACTGTGGAGACACTTATAAATTTAGTAGTGTTAGGACTGCAAGTATACAGGGTGCCTTGATGAGGCCTTGCAGCTTTCACATGCGTTTGCAAATGTGTGCTAACTAAACCCCTGCTTTTAACAGACGGTTAGACAGGCTAATTTGGTTGGTCAGCAGACTGGTTGGTGAGTTGAGCTATGGAATTGTCTTTGTCTTACATGTATATGCCCTCCATGTGCTCCTTACTGTGAAGGCCAGTTATGGGTGTGGGCGGTGGCCAGTGTTTTGTCCATGAGTAAAACTGTCCTGCCATTGGCCAGTTTTACACTGCTGTATCCTCTCCTTTTTAAATTATCCCATTACTAATAGGTAAAACCTAAACAGTCAGTATGACTTAGCAGAACAAGATGGAAAATTGTGTTATTTATAAACCATTCATAAGGGGGGGCGTGGCCAGCGCGGCATGTGAGCAGACGCTTAGTCACAGAGCTCCCACAGTTACCCTGAATTGATCCGGTTCCCGGTGCTGACTTCGCCCCAAAAGCTACTTACCAGCCCTGGGAAAGTCCCCGCTACATCCCGCACTTGCTCCGGTCCGTGCAGAGGGTATGATGACCCGAGGACAGAAGGGAGAAGGATCGAGGATGGACCAGCAAAATGGCGCCGCTCCGCCATCAGCACAGAAGCGTGGCGCTGACAAACTGAAAGAGGCACAGAACAAACAACAGAAAAGCATGAAGGACGGCTCCGCTGAACACCCCAAGGACATGAGGTACTATACCCAGAAACTTAACGACAAATCCAGCCTGTTAGCAGCCCAGTCTCACTGTGACTTTGATATACACAATGATCCTGATGAGGAGGAGGGGGAGACAACACAGGGGACAAGCGCCATTACAACACAGGAAGACATTAACAGTGGTGCAGCTGAGGAGCCTGATGACTGTGAGGAGGAGGAGGGGGGTGAACAGCCCACACTTGCAGCCATACTGAGAGCGGTAAACAAATGCACAGCATCTGTCAATAACTTGCAAGCACGATTTGGAGGCTTGAAAGAGGAGGTTAGTCTCCTCAGGCAAGACATCCAGAAGATCCGAGAACGGACCACTGCAGCAGAAAGCAGAATTAGTGAAATAGAAGATAAGCTTCCCCACATGATCAGAGAATCCCAGGCTACCACACGATTAGCCAGAGCCACTGACACACGTGCAGAGGATTTCGAAAATCGCCTCAGACGCAATAACGTGCGCATCGTGGGATTTCCTGAGAAAGCAGAGGGCCGTGATCCCACGCAGTTTATAGAGCAATGGATGTCGGATGTATTTGGCAAGGATGCCTTTACCCACCTATATGCTGTGGAACGGGCCCACAGAGTACCCACCAGACCCCTCCCCCCGGGGCACCCTCCTCGCCCGATCCTGGCCCGTCTTCTAAATTACCGGGACAGAGAGATAATTTTGCGGCTAGCCAGAGAGAAAAGGAATGTCCAATATAATGGTACCCGTATTTCCTTCTACCCCGATTTCTCCGCCGCGGTTCAGAAGAGTCGCGCAAGATTCACTGAAATTAAAAAACGCCTACAAAAGCTACAAGCCTCCTATGCAATGCTATATCCAGCGAAACTTAGAATTACTCTACGAGGTCAAGCACATTTCTTTGAACACCCGGCGGAGGCCTCTGACTGGCTGGATGCCAACGAAAATGAATTCAGACAAGAGCGGAGACCAGGCATGGAACTTGATTGACGCTACTCATACTAATACAGGTCTTTTTCATATTTCTCCCCCGGACGGGGGCAGTGCCGGAAACATACAATGATTTCTTCACCAAATAATGCGAGCTCGGATGCAAGTTAAACCCTGATGAAGTGCATGTCAGTACCCATCAGGTACTTTGGGCTGGAGGTCCAGGAGCCCCTGGATTGCCTATGGGACCCGTTGTCCCACAGAAGTTTGTCATCTACTTTGACATCTTGGAGTCCTGGATTACAAAGCAAGCGGGCCCTTCTAGGCGATGAGCTGGTACAGGCGTGGAACCTGGCTCGGAAGAGGCCCCCGAGTTTGTTTGACGCACCGTTGTGCGTTCTGAGGTTTTCTTTATACGTACAGACTTATTCCGGAACTGTAAAGCTACATTGTTATGCGGGTGATCGCATGGCCCTTCTTCCCACCCTCAAGCTATTCGCTTACCCAACATTCCCACTTCGATGCCACACAGCAGCCCTCCTGTCTCATTCTTATGAACATAGGAGAAGCAAGCAGTGTGTTACCGCTACCAGTCACCTTTTCTTCAATGTGAGATGACCACAGTAACTGTGCTTTCATGGAACGTCAGAGGGCTGCATGATCCCCTGAAGAGGACTATGGTATCATCGCTACTTCGGAAACATCTCCCAGCCATCTGCGCCTTACAGGAAACCCACCTCACCAAGGACTCATTGTCTTGCATTGGTTTTCGTTGGGTGGGTAAGGCATACCACTCCACCCATACCTCATACTCTCGTGGTGTGAGTGTATTGGTGCATAGTT
Organism: Lithobates septentrionalis; assembly: GCA_037952835.1. Lineage (NCBI taxonomy): Eukaryota > Metazoa > Chordata > Amphibia > Anura > Ranidae > Lithobates > Lithobates septentrionalis. The sequence goes on from JBBDGP010001294.1 coordinate 736,018, forward strand.
CCATAGAATACGTGGAGCTCGGCTCCGAAATTGATCAAGAAGGGAGATATGTGTTTCTTTTGTGTAGGTTATCTACTCTCAAATGTATATTAGCCTTTGTGTATGTGCCTCCCCCGTATAACAACCAAGTAGTGAGAGCTCTGTTGGCATACCATGTTAGATATCCTGGGGTCCCGTTGTATGCCTTCGGAGACTTTAATAACTACACTGACCCTTTTTTAGACAAGCACCCACCAGTAGCGAGGGGGAGGGGGGGGGCGGTACAGCACTCAGTAGGTTTATGGGGGAGGTGGGATGGAAGGACCCCTGGGGAGCGGGGAATCCGGAGGTGCGTCAGTTCTCCTGCTTCTCCAGGGGCCACTCCTCTCTATCACGGATTGACCTCTGCCTGTGTTCGGGAGTAGCGGACCGCTACATCTCGACGGTGACATATGGTACTAGAAGTGTATCTGATCATTCACCACTGATTGTGACTCTGGAGGTGCGTCCTCCTTCCACGACGGCTAAGGCTCCGTGGAAGATGAATGCATTCTGGCTGAATCTCTTCCCTTCCCATGAGCAAATAGAACTCCATATTGCAGAATACTGGCGGGTTCATGCCAGTGAGGCTCCCTCTGCTCTATCATGGGAGGCCTTTAAGGCAGTCCTGCGTAGCATTTTTATTGCTGAAATTCAAGCAGTTAAAAGGAGGACCCGTGCGCATGGGGAGGGAATAGAACATATGGCAGTAGACTTAGAGGAGCGATTTATTGCTGATCCTACTCAGGCTAATAAGGATGCATGGCTTTCAGCGCAAGAGGCGCTATATAGGGTCACATCGTCTACTGCAGAGAGAAAGAGGTTCTTTCAAAAAACTGCACATTATGAGGAGGGAGAACACACTGGTCGTCTGTTAGCAACTATTGCCCACTTCCACCAGACCTCTCCATCGATTGGAGCACTACGCTCTCCTCAGGGAGGATTAACAAATAGCCCAGACCAGATCCTAGCAGAATTGGTGAGATTTTACTCCTCACTATACCAATCTAAACAAAATTACTCACAGGAATCACTCACTGAATACTTAGATGAGGTCCAGCTCCCCAGCCTATCTGAAACATCTCGTGATGAGCTGGATGACCCCATTACTGTTGAGGAACTACAGGTGGCGACCAGTCTGTTCCCCAACTCTAAAGCTCCGGGGGACGATGGACTCCCCATTGAAGTTTACAAACAGTATGGGGAATCTATACTTCCACACCTGCTGAAGGTATTTAATGCAGCAAAACAAAATGGCGATCTCCCCCAGTCAATGACAAGAGCAAGCATAGTCCTGATATTAAAACCCAACAAAGACCCACTAGACCCGGGATCATATCGCCCGATCTCACTTTTACAAACTGATGTGAAGATCCTCGCCAAGGTACTGGCGCTGCGTCTGAACAAGGTCATATCCACCATAATACATTCAGACCAATCCGGCTTTATGCCGCAGAAATCGACTGCGATCAATTTGCGCAGACTTTTTCTCAATATCCAATCCCAGTCAGATAATACGGGAGATAGAGCACTGCTTTCCCTGGACGCCCACAAGGCGTTCGATAGCGTCGAATGGGATTATTTATGGGCAGTAATGAGGAAGTTTGGGATTGGGGACAACTACATTAAATGGGTACAGCTATTATACTCTTCTCCGATGGCAGTCATTAGAGAGGGGGGACGGATTTCCGCACCTTTCAATTTATATAGAGGTACGAGACAGGGCTGCCCCCTGTCTCCCCTCTTGTTTGCCCTGGCCATAGAGCCCTTAGCCTCTATGATACGCAGCAACCCATTGGTTCGGGGGTTTCGATACGGGGATGTCCATGAGAAAGTTATCATGTATGCTGATGACACCATGCTGCTTCTTGGTGATACGTCAGCGTCGCTGTCGGAGGCAATGAGAGTCATTGGCCGATTCGGGCAGTACTCGGGTCTAATTATTAATTGGACCAAATCCTCCCTTCTATTGTTGGATCGTGAGCTCCCCCCTTCTCAAGACAATATAATGGACATCCCGGTATCGACATCTCTCAAGTACCTAGGCATACAAGTTACTCCCCGTGTGTTAGACTATGTCAGCTTAAACCTAACCCCTCTTATCAATCGTTGTCGTGACCGGGTCAAAGTATGGAGCAAATTGAAGCTATCACAAGTAGGTAGGATTAATCTAATAAAAATGATCCTTATGCCCCAACTGCTATATATTCTCCACAATTCCCCAATGGTCATTACTTTAAAAAAGTTCAGAATTATTAACTCACTCTTCCGATCATTTATATGGCTATCAAAACCACCCAGAATTAAACTTGAGCAACTCCAGCGTCCCAAGGACGACGGGGGCCTGGCGCTCCCTAATCCTTGGGTATATTACCTAGCTGCCCAGCTACAACACATTACCAGAGTTCTGAGGCCTACACAGGAAATAGAATTAAATCTGCGGGACCCCTCAGCCCAGCTACTTCGCTTTACAGTCAAGTGTGAGGCCCTGGATGGGCTGGAGGCGTTGCATTACAACAAATCCAACAAACTCTTTCCAACTTATGCTCTTATGCAAAAGATTTGGAATAAGACCAGGATGCTACAGAAAGTACAAGGATATACTAAATATAGCCCAATTTGGGAAAATTACCACTACATGGAAATAGCAAAAATACCATATGGGAGGAAATGGAAGCAATATGGGTTATCACACATGACGCATATATTCCAAGATGGCAAGCTGAGATCCTTTTCGGAACTTAGAGAGGCCTTTCGGTTACCGCTCTCCATGAATTTTTACTACCGGCAACTTAAACATGCGATAGATGCCCAGGGAGGTCCAGAGACATGGACTCTAGAACCCGCGCCCGTCTTTAACTTCCTCCTAGAAATAAATACATATAAAGGGTTCATATCGGACTGCTACGCTATGCTTCTGGGTTTGGTTATGGGGGACTCGCCATTGAAGGTTATGGCCAGGTGGGAGCAGGATGTTGGCGCGTTTGAAGAGGAACAATGGGACGAGGCTCTGCAGGCGGTCCCCTTGTGCTCATTGAATGCTGCTCAAAAACTGTCCCAGTTGTATATATTGTCCAGGGTACACTATACACCGGCTAGACTTGCTCGTATGGGTGTTGGCACAGACCCCACATGCACAAGATGCCGTAGAGAGCACGGAGATCTTATCCACCTCCTATGGAGATGCCCTAAACTTCATTTATATTGGAAAGATGTGCTGGATACCATTAATATGGTCTTCCAGATACAGATACCATTAGACCCCAAACCATGCCTATTAGGGATAATAGATGACTTATTGACAGGTGATATTCTTAAGCAAGCCGTCAATAGGACTCTATTTCAGGCACGTATGTTAATTCTTAGGCATTGGAAATCTGAAGACCCTCCCACGAAACAGGAGTGGATCGCACAAATGGGAAACACCATCCATCTGGAAAAAATTATTTTTCAACACAGGGGAACATCCAAAAAATTCGAAAAACTCTGGGCACAGTGGCTGGGGGTCCCTGGACTCGCGCCAGTTGATCTAGTGATGGACCGTTTATTTTAGAGAAACCGATAACTGCAATAAGTAAGAACAAACGATTGTATTTTGTTTTGCTGAAGATATGGATGTGCAGGTGGAGGATTATTGGGAGAGACGCAATAATAGGATATGTTTGATTGGGAAAATATGGGGGAAAAGGAATACAATATGTATTATCTTCATGTCTGATTGTACCGCTACTTTGTACTCTAACATGTCTGTTCCGGAAATGTATGTAATAATTTTTGCTGAAATAAAAACCTTTCTGTTTGAGAAAAAAAAAAATAAACCATTCATAAAATCAGTAAGGTATTCAGGAGCTGCCTAAACACATTTAGGCTTTACACAGTGAGCTTCATACACAGAAAACCTTTTTCTTTCCTTTTCAAAAATAAAAGTGATTCTGCCACAAGAATTCGGTTAAGCAAATTTGGCTAGTGCATTCTCATCAAATGCTTAATCTTTGTCAAGAAATGGATTAATGTCCGCTTTGGCGATCAGAGAATATTTATGAGCTTTGAGCTTCATGACATCAATGCAATTTCCACAACAAAGTAAGACCTCTGGATTTGGCTTCCATATCAATCCCCCTTAGCTCAAGAGTGTCACTTGGTTTGAGTTGAATATCTTTGATACCGATGCAGAATCACGACAAGATCATTGAACAGGTATAAACATTTGTGACAGCAGAAACAGGCTATCCGGCCTTAAATTCAGAAGATATGATCACCTGTAAGCATTGTAATTACAGCCTTTCCATCTCTGTCCACTTTGTCTTTTTTGACTGGGGCAATCATCTCCTTATGAGGAATAATAAAGATAAAAAAAATTTAAGCAATAAATGAAAATTTTAAAAACTGCTAATCTGAAAATCATGAACATTTAAACAAAAAAATTGGTGGAGTGTGCAAAAAAAGGCTGCATCTGGACCAGTGTTTGGCATTCAGCACCAAAAGGTTGGGTCTTGCTATGTAGACATTAGACAAAGATTATTCACTCGACTTGAACTGCCTAAATTGTATCAAATCTGAAAATGGTGGTGTTCTAAGACTTTTGACCGATAGCATATAAATGTTATTATCACATACCTGTTAAACAGAGGGATGTGTGTGTTGTTTTCTTTTAAAGCCCAATTTAAGGTTTGATGAATAATTGATTCTTGAGGAAAGTTCACCCCCATTGTTTCCGACTTAACAAAATTAATCTGGAGATTGCAGAGTGAGCCATATTTTTCAAATTCCTTCATCAAATTTGGAAGCGTGACCAGAGGATTCGTAAGAGAAAACAACATATCGTCGGCGTAGGCCGAAATTTTATGTTGAATACCTCCTATCTCCACTCCTGTAATGTCCAGATTTAAACGAACAGTGCAAAGAAACTGTTCCAGTGACAGGACGAAAAGGAGTGGTGAGAGGTACCCATTTCTTTTTTAGGGAATGTGAGGCGGGTATATTTAATACGCGGAGGGGAGTTCTTCCATATGAAAGCGGAGCAGGCCTTCTGGTAGATTGCAAAAAGCTTGGTGGTAGATGTATCGGGACAGATAGGATTAAATAGAGTAAACGTGGAAGAATGATCATTTTGATCAGGGCTGATCAGCCAAACCATGAAACATTCAGGCCCATCCAATCCTTTAGATGTTTTTGGGTCTTGATGAGGGCACTGTGAAAGTTTCTCATATAGGTGGGTAATTAGGATGCCAAGGTATGTGATTGCCTCCTTTTCCCATAGGAATGGGAAGGATTCTTGGCAGTGGGTTACTTCATGTGGAGGGAGGGTGATGTTTAAAGCATGCGATTTTGTGTGATTGATTTTAAGGTTGGATAAGATACTGAAGGCTTCAATATCTTTGAGGAGTTTGGGCAGGGAGGTTTGAGGGGATTTTAAAGAGAGCAGAATACCATCAGCGAATGCTGCGACCTTGAATTCCCTGTCATTCACGTTCACTCCATGTATGTCAGGGTTATTTCTTAGTCTGTTGAGAAAAGGTTCAAGAGTCATGATGTATATTAGGGTAGAGAGGGGGCATCCTTGATGTGTGCCGTTGCTAAATGGAGAAGGCGTTCGACGGGTGTCCATTGACCCTTACAGCCGCGGTGGGACAGGAGTATAGGGACATTATGTGTGATAGCATACGAGTCTCAAGGCCCAAGGCCACGAGTACTTTGCGCATGTAGTCCCAGGCCACTCTGTCGAACGCCTTCTCCGCGTCAAGGGAAAGAAAAAATCCTTGTGTTTTCCAGGATGTCAGCCAATGATGGAGGTTCATAGTACGAATGTTGTTGTCCCTGGCCTCTCTGCCAGGAACGAATCCTACTTGATCCAGGGAGATGAGACCAGGCAACAGGGGGAGTAGTTTATTAGCAAGGATCTTCGCATATAGTTTGATGTCTACGTTAAGAAGGGATATTGGTTTATAACTTGCTACTTGGATGGGGTCTTTCCCTTCCTTTGGGATGATGGTTATGTGAGCTGTCAACATTCTACCTGGTAATATATGGGGGTCCGTATAGTGCATTGAAAGTGGAGAGGAGTTTGGGAGAGAGGACATCAATAAACGATTTATAATATTGGAGCGTAAAACTGTCCGGTCCTGGGCTTTTACCTGATTTCATTTGTTTGATGGCAATCTCCAGCTCTTCTCCCAAGAGGGGGCTCTCCATCTCTTGAACCTGTTGGAGAGTTAGTGATTTTGGGCTGTACTAGGATAAAAATTCTCTATTGTTCTTAATGCATGTTTCGGTGGGAATCTGGTTTGTGTGACTAGGGTGTAGGTTGTAAAGCTTTAAGTAGAACCTTACAAATTCTCTGGCAATGTCTTCACTCTTGGCCAATAGGGTTACCAGCGAATCACGTATCTAGTGAATTGTAGAGGAGAGTTTGGAGGCATGAACTGATCGGGCAAGAAGGCAACCGCATTTATTTCCATGCTTGTAAAAAATCCTCTGGCCAAGGATGTAACTTCGCTTAGTAAGTTTAACTAGTTCGTCCAGAAGTAGGGAATGGGTATGCATTAATTCTTGGAGGATGGATTGTGCGTGTGTTTGTTTGTGGACAATTTCTAGATTTTTGATTGTCTTGGTTAGAGTGTTAATATTTGCTTGGGATTCTTTTTTGGCTTTCGCAGCCAAGGCCATTAATTCACCTCAGATTACACATTTATGTGCTTCCCAGAGGGAAATTGGGGATTAGGGATGAGCTTCGAGTTTTAGTCAAACTCATGTTCGACTTGAACATCGGCTGTTCGCCAGTTCGCTGAACAGTGAACAATTTGGGGTGTTCGCGGCAAATTCGAAAGCCACGGAACACCCTTTAAAAGTCTATGGGAGAAATCAAAAGTGCTAATTTTAAAGGCTTATATGTAAGTTATTGTCATAAAAAGTGTTTGGGGACCTGGGTCCTGCCCCAGGGGACATGGATCAATGCAAAAAAAGTTTTAAAAACAGACGCTTTTTCAGGAGCAGTGATTTTAATAATGCTTAAGTGAAACAATAAAAGTGTAATATCCCTTTAAATTTCATACCTGGGGGGTGTCTATAGTATGCTTGTAAAGGGGCGCATGTTTCCCGTGTTTAGAACAGTCTGACAGCAAAATTACATTTCAAAAGGAAAAAGTCATTTAAAACTACTCACGGCTATTAATGAATTGCCGGTCCGACAATACACATAAAAGTTCATTGATAAAAACGGCATGGGAATTCCCCACAGGGGAACTCCGAACCAAAATTTTTAAAAAAATGACGTGGGGGTCCCCATAAATTCCACACCAGGCCCTTCAGGTCTGGTATGGATATTAAGGGAAACCCCGGCCAAAATTTAAGAAAAAATGGCGTGGGGTCTCCCCAAAAATCCATACCAGACCCTTATCCAAGCAGGCAACCTGGCAGGCCGCAGGAAAAGAGGGGGGACGAGAGAGCTCCCCCCCTCCTGAACTGTACCAGGTCACATGCCCTCAACATTGGGAGGGTGATTTGGGGTAGCCCCCCAAAACACCTTGTCCCCATGTTGATGGGGACAAGGGCCTCATCCCCACAACCCTTGCCCAGTGGTTTTGGGGGTCTGTGGGTGGGGGGCTTATCGGAATCTGGAACCCCCCTTTAACAAGGGGACCCCCAGATCCCGGCCCTCCCCCCTGTGTGAAATGGTAAGGGGGTACAAAAGTACCTACCATTTCACAAAAAAACTTCACTTTTTTACCATTTCACACAGGGGGGAGCCTGCAAGGTTGCGTGCTTGGATAAGGGTCTGGTATAGATTTTGAGGGGGACCCCACCCCATTTTTTTTTTTTAATTTTGCCTGGGGTTCCCCTTAATATCCATACCAGACCTGAAGGGCCTGGTATGGAATTTAGGGGGACCCCTACGTAATTTTTTTTTTAAATTTTGGTTCGGGGTCCCCCTGTGGGGAATTCCCATGCCATTTTTATCAATTAAATTTTATGTGTATTGTCGGACCGGCAATTCATTAATAGCCGCGAGTAGTTTTAAATGACTTTTTTTCCTTTGAAATGTCATTTTGCTGTCAGACTGTTCTAAATACGGGAAACATGCGCCCCTTTACAGGCATACTATAGACACCCCCCAGGTACAAAATTTAAAGGGATATTACACTTTTATTGTTTCACTTTAAGCATTATTAAAATCACTGCTCCCGAAAAAACGGCCGTTTTTAAAACTTTTTTTGCATTGATCCATGTCCCCTGGGGCAGGACCCAGGTCCCCAAACACTTTTTATGACAATAACTTGCATATAAACCTTTAAAATTAGCACTTTTGATTATTCATGTTCGTGTCCCATAGACTTTAATGGTTTTCTCGTGTTCGAACAAATTTTTTGCCTGTTCTCATGTTCTGGTGCGAACCGAAAAGGGGGGTGTTCGGCTCATCCCTATTGGGGATACCTCTGGGCTGGGATGTGGGTATGTGTTCTATCGTTGTAGGGTCTTTAACAAAGGGAAGGGTTCTATCGTTGTAGGGTCTTTAAAAAGGGAAGGGTTCAAACGCCAGGTTTTTGCTTTAGTACATGTTTCAGGGAGGAAGAGGGTTACTGTGATCGGGTGATGGTCAGAGAGGAACATTGGTTCTATGGTGGACTGTTGTAAAAGAGGTAGGTCTATTTGGGAGAGGAAAAAAAGTAAATCCTAGAATATTTCTGGTGTGGGGCCGAGTAGAAGGTATAGTTTTTGTTGGAGGGAAACATGGTACGCCATTTGTCATGAAGGGGTTAGATTCTGGAGTTGTAGTTTAATCTGGTGGAGGGCCTTGTATGATAGGGCAGAAGTGCCTGAGGAAGAGTCTAGGATAGGATTTAAAGGGACATTAAAAGTCGCCTCCTAGGAGCACTAATCCTTTCTGAAATGAAGATAGAAGCTTGCAAGTTTTCCTAAAGAAGTTTACGTGGTGTTCATTTGGGCAGTATATGTTAGCTAGCGTTAATGGTTTTGAGGCGTATGTGCCTTTGAGGAAGATAAACCTGCCTTCAGGGTCAATGAGAGAATCAGATATGTGAAAGTTGGCATGTTTAGAGATTAGTATAGAAACTCCTCTGGTCTTGGATTCAGGGCTAGTGGCATGAAAAGCTGAGTGGTATATGTGATTAGAGAGTTTGGGTATGGAATCTGAGCGGAAATGTGTTTCTTGCAAATAAATGAAGTGGGCTTTATGTTTGGTGAGGGAGGACAATATTTGGGATCTTTTTTCTGGTAGGTTGAGGCTTTTTACGTTTAGCGATACACATTTCAACATCAAAGATGGCGTGGCGAGTGATTTGCTCTGCATGATGATATGGAATTGTTGTGTCCAGATGAGTGGTGTTGGGTATCAAGTGAGGGGGTGGTCTGCAAGCAGGGAGGAGGATCTAACGGGAGGGGGGCGAATCCGCACAAGAGGCAGCCGACTGATGTAAGGAGTGGTAGGGGGAGGAGAGTGGGATGATGTATGGGGTATGACAGAGGTGGTGGGGAAGGGGGTTGTGGAACAGCAGGGATGAAGAAAGGGGGAGAGTAGAAAGACAGAGCAGAGAGAAATAAGAGAAGAAGTAGAGGAAAACCAAAAGTGATAGGAGGCTATCTACTCCACCTATAGAGGGAGATGCTGGGGGTATCAGCAATAGTTCTGGAGGACTGCTGTGTGAAGACGAAAGGACGGTCGAAAACCATGGGGTGTCCGTGAACCAGGGATCAAAGGTAAGGGAGCATTTGAAATTGTGTATAGGAAGGTAGTGGGGAGCCAACCGAACAGAAAAGCATTTAACAACTTATTAACCACAGCTTATAAAGCAACAACATAACTAACAGTTCAGCCATAGGATAGATTTGCAGTATCTGGGCGTTTTGTCAATTTGCAAGTGGCCCGATAAGGCAAAAGGATCAGTATCGGTTATTACCAAATCTTTGAGCTACTACTATACATGGGATAGCTGCCGAAAGATAGCTACATCTCCTAGGCACAGTTTAGTGAAAGTTGAACAACCCATTAAAGCCTGTAGGCTACTTTATGCAGGAAAGGCAAGGTTGAAGGCACTATAGGCTCGTGTTTGCTTCTGCATGTGTCTATTGTTGCCCCCATAGTAGCTTGCATAGTATGGGTAGGGTGCCGCGTGCAACTTGTCACTCATGAAGGTGCAGGTTTGGCAGTAGGGTCTCTTCTTAGAGGCTTGGAGTGTGAGGAGGAGCACTTTAAATCATGCAGTGGGCAGGTATGAATACTTGTGGGGGCCGCAGCAGAATACTAGTGTACTCACAACAGGTCTCACAGTGTCTTGTCAAGGGGATGGGAGTTTCCTGGGTGTGAATGGATAGTGGCTTTTTTTACCTCTCAAAGTCGAATCAGAACACAGCGGGCTCATTCTCCGGTAGTGGTCGTTGCTGCAGGGAGCGTTTGGATGATGGCTAGGGAGATGACCATGTTCACGGTATAGGCACATGCATTCCAAGGAGAGTGTTCCATCGTCTTAGCATTGTTGGCGGTTTGCTTCCCGATCCATTGTAGTCGATGAGTGAAGTAAGGAAGGGTAAAGGTCTGGGGAGAAAAATAGAGGGAGCACACAAAGCTGCAGAAAACAAAAACAAAACAAAAGAGAGGGGCAAAAATGAAGACGAGGTAGGAGGTTAGCTGGTGAAGAAAGCACTTACGTGCGTGTCATAATCCATGGCTGAACAGAGGGATAGTTCTTTAGGCCGCCAAGTGATCTCTCCTCATGGATGGTGATGAAGGGGAGCCCAGGCTGAGTTGGTAGAGGTCTCGACGAGATGACTGGGCGTTCGGTGAGGGCGGGTCTGCCCTGTGCTTACGCGATCTTTGGCGTTGGGCTTTTGGTGATGGGTTGAGAGAGACCGGGACCCATGGTTCCGGAGGAAAGTAAAAAGCGTACCATTCTGGAAGTTCAATGCGTGGGAGATTAAGTTGTTCACAGAACATCTGTAGGTCTTCCAGTGTACGGAGCAGAGCGGAGCACCCTCTAGCGGATGCTGATAAGCCAAAGGGGAATTTCCAGCGATATTGTATGTTCCGAGCGCAAAGCATCTCCAGCAGGGGGCGCATGGCTCTCCTATTCTGTAGCATGATCTGGGATAGGTCTTGAAATAATTAGATCTCAGCGCCATTATGGAGGATCCAACCCCTTTCTCTTGCTTTGCCTAGAATTTCGTCCTTCAGTGGGAAGTTAACAATGCAACAAATCACATCTCTTGGTAGTTCATTTTCACGGGGTTGAGGGCGTAAAGCACGATGTGCTCTTTCCATTTCAATAGGGAGTCAGCAGGGCGGTCAATCAAGTCATTAAAGATTGCGCATATATTCTGTTGGAGGTTTCCTGGGTCACCACTCTCAGGGACCCCCGCACCCTGATATTGTGCCTTCGGCCTCGGTTATCGAGGTCCTTGACATGTCTGTGGAGGTCAAGGAGGTAGGATAGCTGGGAATCATAAGTGTTTTGTACCTGGCGAATGGCGGCTGCATGGGTCTGGGTCATCTGCTCGATATCTCCGATTCGATGCACTACTGTTTGTATGTCAGATCTGAGGTCTGCTATAGCGGCTGTGAATGTGTTTTTGATGTCGGATGCCACCTTCTCCAGGTCAAGTAGGCTGAGAGGTTGAGCTCGAACGGCGCTGGGTGTAGCTTCACCTGTCATCAGCGCTCCGGATTCAGGGCTAGGCAAGCTCAGTGTCTGGGCCTGTGAGGCCACGTGTGCAGACAGTCTGGAATAGCTCCGGTATGTTTCTGCTGAGCTGTGTGCCTGGGTCAGCGACAGCTCGGGATGTGGAGGAGCTACATACAGTCTAATATATATATAAATGAAAAATGCCAAGCCACCTGACTCTCTTCAGCAGTACTGCCACTTAGGCTTTACGCTTCAGCCCTCTTGGCCATATAATAGGGTTCCTGTACAACTACTGTACCTCTTTTCAGCTTCCTTGCTGCTCAGGCCTTCCACTTCAGGCTCTCATCTGTCTCCTTAGATGCACACAGCTTCAACGCACACAGCGTCTATCTAGAAAGCAGCCCCTCACTGCTCTGATCTTCAGACTTGGGTCTCTGGCTTTCACTAGTGCACACCTGCACTCTTTGGACTCCTTGAGACCTCCTGTCTCTCTGGGTGGAGCCCAGAACCCTAATCCTGACTCTGCTATAAGCCCAGGACCTGCTCAATCAACCAGCCAGACTCCTGGCTGTTCCCAAAACCCGGTCCCAGGATTGGAGATTCCGTCCCACCCATAACGCTATGGAATCTCCGGGCTCCAGGTCCCCAAATGGATTTTACAAACTTTGGAGGAAACTGATAAAATGGATTCCTCCACATTAAATACCCCTGGAGCCACTCAACCTGCCTATTTGAGAACCCTGGGTGACAATTACTAGGACAGGGAACTGTACTGTCACATATCCCTCCCCCTTGTTTTGAACTAGAGGGCGAAACACATAGCTTTTGGCACCTACTGTATGTGCCAACTACAGCTTATGGAAGTCAAACTCTGTTCGACCTCACTTCTCCTAAAGGGGAACTCAACCCACCACTTCCATTGGTGTCTCTCTCTTTGTCCCCCTGTCACTCTGCTATGGGTTTTGAGACCTTCCCAACTCTTCTCCTGGGTGCATTTCCATAAGGACTTCCTCTCCTGAACTTTTAACAGGGTACCCCTGGTCTTTCTACCAACCCTTCTGCCTCCATGCTTCAAGTTTCCTGGTTTCCCAAAACCTCTTTCAGCATTACTGTTCTGAGACTGTAGGGGGCCTATTTCTATGGTGTTTATAATGGGACCCCGCCTCTTATTTCTGGTACCTGACTCAGCAGTCACTAATTCTTTACCAGGTTTACCTGTACCTTTGGACACCACATCATCATGTACCATTAACACATTACTTGGTTCATCATTGACAGACATATTCAAACCAACATTAGACCTCTCAATGTTGCACATGTCACCAATGCCTTTTTTCCTAGCATTTTCTAGAGCAGAGTCTGCATAGGGCACACATATCGGAGGGCCGCCATCACCCACGGGAACCTCACAGGACGTCACCTCCCCTGGGATCACCCACTCTGCAGGCAGCTGTCCTACCACTTGACCTGTTCTGATGCCATCTGTATTTTTATCCATCCTAACAGGCAAGCTCTCGTCTGATCCACATACAATTTTTACCGCACTCCTTATCCGTTCCCCTATCTCTGGGACTTTATTAGGTTTGTCACCTAAACCAAACATTGGACTGGGGACCCCAGTCTCTTTAACCATTTCTGTGTCCATTGGTACCTCAACCAATACCTCTGAGCTGTCCGACAGTGCTCTACAGTGCTTCTCATACACTTTTTCATTACAGTTACCAACACTGTTATTTCCTGTCAGAGTGTCTCCGGGTACCTGAAACTGCACCTCCCTGCGAGTGATGGATTGAATTCCCACTACTGCCGCATCTTTTCCGGGCCCTTCCTTTACATGAGGTCTAGTGGGTGAGACAGCACGCGCGCCATGTACCAACCACTGCTCAGCTGCACCTCGGACCGCACCAGCAGGAATGCACCCCATCACACCAGCATATGGAGAGACTTCAACTATGTATATTTTTTCTGTTTCCTCTAGCAGATCCCCTGAACGCCTTCCACACGTAACTGTTGCTGGAAGCACTCTCACAGAGAACTGTGACACCACTTTCCACAAAAGTAACCAACATTGCAGTAATCAATTTTTATCAACATTGCTTAACATCGCTTGTACCACGTGTCTCCACTGATTGGTACTACGCAGTACCAGGTCGCCTATCTGCGGTGGATACATGCAGGTGTACAGCGGAAAGTTATTTCTAGACATGCCACATCTAAACACAGAACTCTAGGGACTTTTCCCTTACTAACGATGTGGAGGGGCTCATTTGCTAAGGCTGGAGAGGATGAGACACTCAAAGATACCTCCAACTCAGAGGCAACTGACAAAACTTGTGGCTCCCCATGAGCATTGCTAAACGCATGTGTCACACTCATCCTCTCATTTTCAACAACATTGACCCCTTCCAAGTCCCTATCCATTATCCTATCATCCTGACGCTCAACATTACTCATCTCTTTTGCTGTGGACAAAACTTCTGCTATATATGCACCCTTTTCCGATCCTTCCGCCTGGAGGGGGTTAAGTTCTGCAACAGCCAACGCACAAGTGTCTACTGGCTTTGCAGCCTCTCCATTTGTCTCAGCAGCAATATTGTCCAGCTTACTATTACCTTCAGAAATTTCTTTCCACCACACTAACATCTTTATGGCGAGACTATCCCAGTCTATCCGGTCTGTGCTCCAGTCACCAGCACTCTGTAGTACTGCTCACTCTGCCCATGGAGACACAGGTGGACAGAGTGATTTAGCAGCAGACATCCTGCACCAGTCACTGTCCACCACATCAGATTGTGATAATTCATGCTCCATCATTTGAGCGGTTTTCCCATTGTGTACCACCTGAGCAGTATCAGAGCTGTCCTGGACTCCCGCCGACTCCAACACAGGGAGTCCTCGTGAGATTTCCTGGGACAACTCTGCGGCACTGCCTGTGGTTACCAGGGGAGACACCAAACCATCAACATTGTCAATAATACACTTTTCAACATCATCATTATCCACCTTCCTGCCTTATATAGGCTGCGTTAGCACATTAGCAGTTTGAGATTGTAGAATACTTAGTACATTGCTTTTCACCTCATGTGACACACGCTTGCCAGTTGGGGCAGCGACACAGTTGTCCTGGGAAACCCTGAGCTCAGACACCATGAGCTCCTGGGCGGTCTCCAGGGACACTTCTGCTACTCCTAGAAAGTAAAAGGTTTTTGTGCATCAAATCTATCATAAATAAAAAATGTCAAAAACCTTTTACTTTCTATCTAGTCTTTGAGTGCAATGTGAACACTTGGTGTTTTTGCTGCAACTTTATTCAAGGTATCATCATAATTATTACATTTCAGGAGTTTTTTATGATTATTTTTATTAATTTTATGAAATCTCAATATTTTGGTATTGTCACCACATTCACTTTTTGTCTCACCACAAGCGCGAAGGACAACACCATTCACTTCTGATACTCCTGCCATGGTTGTCAGGGGCAATGGCACACATTTCTCAGTGGTCACCCTTGACATTTCTGGATGTAATCTCACATTTTTAATCGCATTAGCGAGCAACACATTATATTCATTTTTACCACTTGTCTTCCTGCTACACAGTACACTGCCTGAAGACAAGTCCTTACCAGTCCTCAAACTTGCTGCAGGTTCAGCTTCAAACTGGGCTTTGCTACTACACAAGGTATTCACTTGCAGCAAGTCTCTGAAAGCAATTTTTTTCCACTGGACTTATTCCCACTTCACGGGGAATAGTCCCATAACCAGTCTCTCTCACATTTGTAACTGCAACAGTCTTACCATTCCATTTGGCAGGGGTTAAAAGCTTCAATTGAGGGCGTTGTCCCTTCTTTGCTGTGCTCTCACAAGCTAATGCCCCCACATGGACACGGGGAAACATTGCATCCTTCTTGGATTTTCCAACATCCCCTGCAGGCCAAACAGATTTCCTGTTGCCAGGGGTAACAGCAGACCCACACACATGGTCATACCCCTTGCAGGATGCTGGATACTGTGCCTTCTTCTCTAGGCTGACCACTTCACACAAGCAGCCATAACTTGAAACCACTGGTTTCTTGTGCTCTCCATCACCCCCTGAAGGCTGAACAAAATTTCCTTCATGGTTGCCAGCGGTGACAACAGACACTTTTGCACAAACCTCTTCACTCAGAATGTGAGCCACATCTCTGCTGAAGCTCCTCCTTTCTGCAAACAGACTTTCTCCGGTTGCTATGGGAGACCACATTCTCCCCGCTGATCTTTTCCAGCGCTCTCTAGATTGGATTGCTCCTAGGAAATTGTTGTAGTCATCTCGGTTATGATATTTTCAGAGACCTGGTTCAACAGCTCTCATGATTGCCTGGCAAACATTCAAGGGTATACCCTTTACCGCAAGGATAGAAAGGGTAAAAAAGGAAGGGGTATGCCTATATATCAAGAATAATGTTGTCATGGATCTGCCACCTAAGGATTAACTTAGTCCAGGCTGATTTCAGTGATTGGCAACAGGCTGCCTTATTTAAACACCTCAGCAGCTCTGTGTCCTTGCTGTTTGATCTGCAGCTCTGTGTATGTGTTTCCTGAAGATCTGATATCTGCTCCTGTTTGACCCGGCTTGTTTTGAGACTGTTCCTGTTTCCGCCTGCACGTGACCCTTGGCTTGTTTGACGATTCCTTCTGCCTGCTCCTCTTGTACCTTTGTTGCTAGCCTGATTATCGACCCGGCCTGCCTGACGTTCCAAGACTCTCCTCCAGTCTGCTATACTTACCTACTGCAGCCATCCAGCTTCAGTCCCAGTCTGCTTACCTGTCTGCTGATCCATCCAGTCTGCTCACCTGTCTGCTGATCCATCCAGTTTGCTCACCTGTCTGCTGATCCATCCAGTTTGCTCACCTGTCTGCTGATCCATCCAGCCTGCTGGTCCTGTCTGCTGTGCCGGCCATCTGACCCATCTGCTGTTGATCCTGCCAGGCACTCATACCATTCTGCACTCCCGTGCCACCTGTCTGCTCTACCAGGGGCCGCGAGTCAGATACGTAAGGGAGGCCTTCCTCTGCACTATAGGGCTCATCAGTCAGGTACGTGAGAACTTGACAGTATCAAACAGCCATGTCTGAGCCCGAGCGAGGAACCTCCCCCATGGAAGAACTGTGCCGACACCTAGCGGGTTTGACACAAGATGTTAATGATCTACAAGAGGGATATACTCGGCTGGAAGAACGAGTTCAAATTCTGTCATCTCCCGCCAACCCTCAAAGAGCTACCTCAGCTGGTATCTCATCCGCACCTTCAGTAGTGATGTTACCACCAGAACCAAGGGGACCCACGCCCGAAAGATTTGCGGGTGAACGTAGCAAATACAGAGCCTTTCGTAATGCTTGTGAACTCTATTTTGCCCTACAACCCCGCACCTTTTCTCTGGAAGCAACTAAAGTGGGTTTCGTTATCTCCCTGTTGACCGGTGAACCCCAAGTCTGGGCACATCGCCTGCTGGAACAAAAGGCCGAATCGTTAAACAACCTCACCACATTCTTTGTCGCTATGTCACAACTTTATGAGGACCCCCAGCAGACTGCCACTGCTGAGGCCGCATTAAATGCACTTCAGCAAGGCCGCAGAGTGGCAGAGGACTACGTGGCTGAGTTCAGGCGTTGGAGTTCTGATACCAATTGGAACGATGCGGCCCTTCGTTACCAATTTCGGATGGGACTATCTGATCCTCTAAAGGATGAACTGGCACGAGTAGGGATACCCCAATCTCTGGACGAACTTATTATTTTGTCAATTCAGATTGACCGACATCTAAGGGAATGTCTCTCCGAAAGATCCATAGGTCAATATCGGCCAACTTGGATGCTACCTAAAGTTCCCAGTTTCTCCAGCCAGACTCCTTCCGCTCCAGTTGCTCCGACTCCGGATTCCTCCGAGCCCATGCAGTTGGGTTTGCTTCGTCCCTCTCTCACCACGGAGGAATGACAGCGCAGGCAAATCTATAACCTCTGTATGTACTGTGGGGGACCTGGGCATTATGTGAGGTCTTGTCCTGCAAAGATTGGTAAGTGCCTTTCAATCTCTTCAGTGCATGTTCCTGTCTTACCTAACCAAGCCTTTCACTTTGCTCTCCCCATCATGTTACAGCTCCCAGGAAAGAGTATCCAGGTATCTGTCATAATTGATTCCAGAGCCTGCAGCTGTTTCATAGACTTGCCGTTTGCAGCCAAACACCTCATTCCTCTTCAACCAAAGACCCGGAGACTAGCCGTACATCTTGCTGATAGCTCTGTCATTAAATCTGGTCCGGTAGCCTTTGCTGGCTATCATTGCTTCCCATCACCAAGAGTTTTTACTCCTGGATGCCATTTCATCACCTCTGTTCCCCATCATCTTAGGTATGCCCTGGCTGCAGGCCCATAATCCCCACATCAACTGGGCCACTGGAGAAATCAAATTTCCTTCAAGTTATTGCCAGCAACATTGCCTGCAAGAGGCCTCAGTCAACCCATCACCCTTACTCTGCCTTGACACAGATCCTGAATTACGCCAATCAATCCCAGTGGCATACCACAATTTTCTGGACGTGTTCAGTAAGAAGGGTGCAGAGACCCTTCCTCCCCATAGATCCTACGACTGCCCTATTGAACTGTTACCAGGGGCTGAGGTCCCCTTCGGAAGGATTTTCCCTTTAACCGAGCTTGAGTTGGGCACGCTGAAGGACTATATTGATGAAAACCTTAAGAAAGGATTTATTCGCCCATCTACTTCTCCGGCTGGCGCAGGCATCTTCTTTGTTGAAAAGAAGGACCATTCACTACACCCCTGCGTAGACTATCGAGAATTAAACAAGATTACTGTCAAAAACCATTACCCACTGCCTCTTGTGCCCGAACTGTTTCAGAGACTGGGAACCGCAGTCATCTTCACTAAACTGGATCTCCGGGGAGCATACAACCTAATCCGTATTCGAGAAGGAGATGAGTGGAAGACGGCTTTTCGTACCCGATTCGGGCACTTCGAATACCTAGTCATGCCTTTTGGGTTATGCAACGCGCCAGCCACCTTTCAGCACTTTGTCAATGACATTTTTCGTGACTATCTGGACTTGTACGTCATTGTGTACCTGGATGACATCCTGATTTTCTCCTCCACAGTAGATGACCACCGTAGGCATGTCCAAAATGTGCTAACCCGACTCCGGCAGCATGGCCTCTACGCCAAACCGGAGAACTGCGAATTTGAACTTCAGTGTATCCAGTTCTTAGGCCTGATAATCTCTGTTGAAGGCATCAAGATGGACCCCCAGAAAGTCACCGCCATCTTAGATTGGCCAGCTCCTGTGGACAAGAAGGGGGTTCAGTGCTTCATTGGGTTTGCAAACTTCTACCGGAAGTTTATTAGGGGGTTCTCTGCTATTATTGCCCCCATTACCGAACTAACTAAACAAGGAACCCGATTCCTCTGGTCTCCCAATGCGCAATCGGCATTTGAAGCCCTCAAAAAACTGTTCACTTCAGCCTCCATCTTGAAGCACCCTGACCCTGCCTTACCGTTTGTTCTTGAAGTTGACGCCTCGGAAGTTGCAGTAGGGGCTGTGCTGTCTCAACGGTAAGGAGCTAAAGCCCTACTTTACCCAGTTGCTTTCTTTTCCTGCAAATTATCTACAGCGGAAGGAAATTATGATGTAGGAGACCGTGAGCTTTTGGCCATCAAGGCCGCATTAGAAGAATGGCGTTACTTACTTGAAGGTACAGCACATCCCATTCTGGTCTATACGGATCACAAGAATTTGGAATATCTGAGAACAGCAAAGAGATTAAAACCACGGCAGGCAAGGTGGGCACTTTTTTTCTCTATATTCTCATTCCATATAACGTACAGGCCAGGGTCGAAGAATACAAAACCAGATGCACTCTCACGTATGTTCAACGACTCTGAGAGGTCCACACTTCCAGACACCATCCTTCCCTCAGGAAACTTTCTCATACTTCAGGAGAATCTGCTATCCTGAATCAAACAGGCTTCTGCTGAGGTTGCTTCGTCTTCTGAAACCAGCTTACAGGCACAGGATGGCCTACTGTGACATGAAGGTAAAATTGTTGTACCTAAGGACTTAAGGGTGGCAGTATTGGAGCTCTGTCATGACCACAAGCTGGCTGGGCACTTCGGTGCCCTGAAGACGGCCGAACTGGTACAACGCACGTTCTGGTGGCCTCAGGTGGTAGATGACTGTAAGAGTTATGTGGAGTCTTGTACTACTTGCTCCCGAAGCAAGAACAGCAAGGTAAAAGCCTGGGGTTTACTGAAGCCATTGCCCGTTCCAGAGAGACCCTGGAAAATGATCTCAATGGACTTCATTGTGGAACTCCCTCCGGCAGAGGGTTTTTCTACCATCTTCGTGGTGGTGGACAGGCTGTCCAAAATGGCCCATTTTTTGCCCATGAAAGGAACACCCTCGGCTGTGGAAACTGCAAAAATATTCATCAAAGAAATTGTAAGGCTCCATGGGGTCCCAGCCAACATTGTGTCTGACCGAGGTGTCCAGTTCACCTCCAAGTTTTGGAAAGCTCTGTGTGGGTCCCTTGAGATTGAATTGGCCTTCTCCTCCGCATACCACCCTCAGACGAACGGGCAAACGAAAAGAACCAATCAGACCCTGGAGCAGTACCTCCGTTGCTTTTCTTCGTTCTCACAAGATGACTGGGTCGCTTTACTCCCCATTGCCAAGTTCGCTTATAATAACTCTTCCCATTCTGCCATCAAACAAACTCCATTTTTTGCTAATTACGGCTATCACCCATCCTTCCTGCCTAGTACCATACCTGAATGCTCAATCCCTGCAGTCTCTGAAACGATAGATTTCTTCTCTAAAAACAGCAAACTATTACAAGAGACCATGACCAAAACACAAGAGTACAATAAAAAGATCTTTGACAGGAAAAAACGAGGAGAACTAATTCTGGAACCTGCCAACCAGGTATGGTTGTCTACAGTGAACTTGAAAATGGCTTGTCCCTCAAGAAAATTGGGCCCTAGGTTTATGGGCCCCTTCCCTGTAAAGAGAAAGATCAATGAGGTAGCTTATGAGCTGGAATTGCCCGATTCACTTAAAGTTCACCCTATCTTCCATGTGACTCTTTTGAAACCTGCTGTTCCGAATCACTTCCCTGAATGAAGTACTGGTCCACCGGAGCCTGTAATAGTCAATGGAGAGGGGGAATTTGAGGTGGGGGCAATCTTGGATTGTAGAAGAAGGTACAATCAGGTTCAGTATCTAATTAAATGGAAGGGGTATGGGCCGGAAAATAACTCTTGGGAGCCTGAAAGAAATATTCATGCTAAAGAACTAATGCAATCCTTCAAGAGATCCCATGATGTGAAGTTGGCCCAATTGGGCACCCGGAGGCTGCCCTTTAGGAGGGGGCAATGTCCTGGATCTGCCACCTAAGGGTTAACTTAGTCCAGGCTGATTTCAGTGATTGGACACAGGCTGCCTTATTTAAACACCTCAGCAGCTCTGTGTCCTTGCCGTTTGATCTGCAGCTCTGTGTATGTGTTTCCTGAAGATCTGATATCTGCTCCTGTTTGACCCGGCTTGTTTTGAGACTGTTCCTGTTATCCGCCTGCACCTGACCCTTGGCTTGTTTGACGATTCCTTCTGCCTGCTCCTCTTGTACCTTTGTTGCCAGCCTGATTATCGACCTGGCCTGCCTGACGTTCCAAGACTCTCCTCCAGTCTGCTATACTTACCTACTGCAGCCATCCAGCTTCAGTTCCAGTCTGCTTACCTGTCTGCTGATCCATATCCATCCAGTCTGCTCACCTGTCTGCTGATCTATCCAGTTTGCTCACCTGTCTGCTGATCCATCCAGTTTGCTCACCTGTCTGCTGATCCATCCAGTTTGCTCACCTGTCTGCTGATCCATCCAGTCTGCTCACCTGTCTGCTGATCCATCCAGTTTGCTCACCTGTCTGCTGATCCATCCAGTTTGCTCACCTGTCTGCTGATCCATCCAGTCTGCTCACCTGTCTGCTGATCCATCCAGTCTGCTCACCTGTCTGCTGATCCATCCAGTCTGCTCACCTGTCTGCTGATCCATCCAGTCTGCTCATCTGTCTGCTGATCCATCCAGCCTGCTAGTCCTGTCTGCTGTGTCGGCCATCTGACCCATCTGCTGTTGATCCTGCCAGGCACTCATACCATTCTGCACTCCCGTGCCACCTGTCTGCTCTACCAGGGGCCGCGAGTCAGATATGTAAGGGAGGCATTCCTCTGCACTATCGGGCTCATCAGTCAGGTACGTGAGAACTTGACAAATGTACAAGTGAATGTGAGAGATGACATCACTGAGGGAGCTAGGGAGGAGGTGGAATCCTTATGGGTAGAGCTCCAAAGGGATGAAGCTAAGGGGAAAATAATACTGGGAGTATGCTATAGGACCCTAACCTGAGGGAGGAAGTGGAGACAGATCTCCTATCACAATTCGGATTAGCAGCAAGGATGGGAAGTGTTATCATAATGGGGGATTTTAATTATCCAGACATAGGCTGGGCGGAGGGAACCGCGCATTCATTTAAGGCTCGCCAGTTCCTTAATGTCTTGCAGGACAATTTTATGGGTCAGATGGTAGACGCAGCAGCTAGAAATAAAGCATTACTGGATCTACTGATTACCAACAATACAGATCACGGATGTGGAAATTAGTTTCAGTATAAATCACACAAATAGGAAACATAAAGGGAATACAAAGACACTGAATTTCAAAAGAGCCAACTTCCCTAAACTACAAACCTTGCTAAAAGGCATAAATTGGGATAAAATATATGGAACAAAGAATACGGAGGAGAGATGGGTTTGCTTTAAGAGTATATTAAATAAGGGCATTAGCCAATGTATCCCATTGGGTAATCCATTTAAAAGATCGAACAAAAGTCCTGGATGGCTTAACTCCAATGTAAAAATGTATATAAAAGCAAAGGAGAAGACCTTCAAATAATATAAGGTTGAGGGATAATCCTCAGCATTCAGACTTTATAAAGAATGCAATAAGAAATGTAAGGGTACAATTAGGACGGCTAAGATAGAACATGAAAGACACATAGCGGAGGAGAGCAAAAAAAAAAAATCCCAAGAAATTCTTTAAGTATGTAAACAGTAAAAAAGGTAGGACAGACCATATTGGCCCCATAAAGAATGAGGAAGGACATCTGGTTACAAAGGATGGGGAGATGGCGAAGGTATTGAATTTATTCTTCTCCTCAGTCTTCACAAGTGAATCGGGGGGCTTCAGTAACTAAAACTGCAGTGTTTATCCTCATGACACAACACAGGAAGCACCTCCATGATTAACAGAGGACAGAATTAAAATTAGACTTGACAAACTTAACATTAATAAATCACCGGGACCAGATGGCTTGCATCCGAGGGTACTTAGGGAACTCAGTCAAGTGATTGCCAGACCGTTGTTCCTAATTTTTACAGACAGTCTACTGACTGGAATGGTACCAGCTGATTGGAAAAAAGCCAATGTAGCACCAATATTTAAAAAGGGCTCAAAATACATCCCTGGGAGTTACAGACCAGTTATCCTAACATCAATAGTATGTAAACTCTTGGAGGGGATGATAAGGGACTATATACAAGATTTTAGTAATGAGAACGGTATCATTAGCAGTAATCAGCATGGATTCATGAAGAATCGTTCTTGCCAAACCAATCTACTAACCTTCTATGAGGAGGTGAGTTGACATCTAGATAAAGGAAGGCCCGTAGACGTGGTGGTATCTGGATTTTGCTAAAGCATTTGACACAGTTCCCCATAAACATTTACTGTACAAAATAAGGTCCGTTGGCATGGACCATAGGGTGAGTACATGGATTGAAAACTGGCTTCAAGGGCGAGTTCAGAGGGTGGTGATAAATGGGGAGTACTCGGAATGGTCAGGGGTGGGTAGTGGGGTACCCCAGGGTTCTGTGCTGGGACCAATCCTATTTAATTTGTTCATAAATGACCTGGAGGATGGGATAAACAGTTCAATCTCTGTATTTGCAGACAATAGGCTAAGCAGGGCAATAACTTCTCTGCAGGATGTGGAAACCTTGCAAAAAGATCTGAACAAATTAATGGGGTGGGCAACTACATGGAAGATGAGGTTCAATGTAGAAAAATGTAAAATAATGCATTTGGGTGGCAAAAATATGAATGCAATCTATACACTGGGGGGAGAACCTCTGGGGGAATCTAGGATGGAAAAGGACCTGGGGGTCCTAGTAGATGATAGGCTCAGCAATGGCATGCAATGCCAAGCTGCTGCTAACAAAGCAAACAGAATATTGGCATGCATTAAAAAGGGGATCAACTCCAGAGATAAAACGATAATTCTCCCACTCTACAAGACTCTGGTCCGGCCGCACCTAGAGTATGCTGTCCAGTTCTGGGCACCAGTCCTCAGGAAGGATGTACTGGAAATGGAGCGAGTACAAAGAAGGGCAACAAAGCTAATAAAGGGTCTGGAGGATCTTAGTTATGAGGAAAGGTTGCGAGCACTGAACTTATTCTCTCTGGAGAAGAGACGCTTGAGAGGGGATATGATTTCAATATACAAATACCGTACTCGTGACCCTACAATAGAAATTAAACTTTTTCACATAAGAGAGTTTAACAAGACTAGTGGCCACTCATTAAAATTAGAAGAAAAGAGGTTTAACCTTAAACTACGTAGAGGGTTCTTTACTGTAAGAGTGGCAAGGATGTGGAATTCCCTTCCACGGGCGGTGGTCTCAGCGGGGAGCATCGATAGCTTCAAGAAACAATTAGATAACAGATACAGATACTAATTAGATACAGGGATATACAATGTAATACTGACACATAATCATACATTGGTTGGACTTGGTGGACTTGTGTCTTTTTTCAACCTCGCCTACTATGGAACTATGTAACTATTTAACATCCCACGGTACACCTCTTGGTACTCCTCCTTCAGAAAAGGTTGCACCAACTCAACCCAGTGACTTTTGGACCATCCTCTGTAGGAAGCAATCATCGCAAAATCATCCAAAAAGTCTTCAACATGTTCAGAAGGCAGCATAGGCCATATGAAGTCAGCTGTACGGATTTCTGCTTTGTTGTCACTGGCAACCGCACCCATCTGCTCACTCTTTGCACTAAGTGACGGCTTGCTTTCCTTTTTCCTTTGCTCCAGTGCGGCCAAGTGCATCTTGCACCAGTCTGGGGCTTGTTCTGTCGGTAACAACCCCTCCAGCCACAAGGTTCTGTCTCTTATCTCAGCAAACATTGCTTCCTTTTTGCGTTTTGACCGCCCCATCTCTGCAGTCAGGCACACAACGCTTTTTAACACAGTTCCTTTTAACACAGGAAAATTTTGCGTACTGTCTCTTTAAGACTTGCAAACAGCACACTTTCACATGCAGACTCCACTGGTTCACATTAGCTGATCCTCACAGCATTACTGTAAAAAAACACAGTTTCTTGCTACTCACTGTTTTTAGTATGCGAGGATCTGGAACTCTTCCCCCATGCCCGCATTCAAACACCACTTGTGACATTGGGGAATGTCTAACTCAGTGGTAGATGCCTTTTCAGTAAGTTCACAGCGAACAGGAACTTTAGTTTAAGGGCATGGTAGCCCACTTTTATTAAAAGGAACAAAATAAATGAACGTTCATACATGCACTTGGATGCCCACACAGGGGTTCTTCTCTCAAAAACAATAACAAATGAAAAATGCCAAGCCACCTGGCTCTCTTTAGCAGTACTGCCACTTAGGCTTTACGCTTCAGCCCTCTTGGCCATATAACAGGGTTCCTGTACAACAACTGTACCTCTTTTCAGCTTCCTTGCTGCTCAGGCCTTCCACTTCAGGCTCTCATCTGTCTCCTTAGATGCACACAGCTTTAACGCACACAGCGTCTATCTAGAAAGCAGCCCCTCACTGCTCTGATCCTTAGACTTGGGTTTCTGGCTTTCACTAGTGCACACCTGCACACCTGCACACCTGCACACCTGCACACCTGCACACCTGCACACCTGCACTCTCTGGACTCCTGGAGACCTCCTGTCTCTCTGGGTGGAGCCCAGAACCCTAATCCTGACTCTACTATAAGCCCAGGACCCACCTGCACAATCAACCAGCCAGACTCCTGGCTGTTCCCAAAACCCGGTCCCAGGATTGGAGATTCCGTCCCACCCATAATGCTATGGAATCTCCGGGCTCCGGGTCCCCAAATGGATTTTACAAACTTTGGAGGAAACTGATAAAATGGATTCCTCCACATTAAATACCCCTGGAGCCCCTCAACTTGCCTATTTGAGAACCCTGGGCAACAATTACTAGGACAGGGAACTATCTAGATAGATAGATAGATAGATAGATAGATAGATAGATAGATAGATAGATAGATAGATAGATAGATAGATAGATAGATAGATAGATAGATAGATAGATAGATAGATAGATAGTGGGGACGGAAAGTATTCAGACCCCCTTAAATTTTTCACTCTTTGTTATATTGCAGCCATTTGCTAAAATCATTTAAGTTCATTTTTTTCTCATTAATGTACACGCAGCACCCCATATTGACAGAAAAACACAGAATTGTTGACATTTTTGCAGATTTATTAAAAAAGAAAAACTGAAATATCACATGGTCCTAAGTATTCAGAACCTTTGCTCAGTATTTAGTAGAAGCACTCTTTTGATCTAATACGCCATGAGTCTTTTTGGGAAAGATGCAACAAGTTTTTCACACCTGGATTTGGGGATCCTCTGCCATTCCTCCTTGCAGATCCTCTCCAGTTCTGTCAGGTTGGATGGTAAACGTTGGTGGACAGCCATTTTTAGGTCTCTCCAGAGATGCTCAATTGGGTTTAAGTCAGGGCTCTGGCTGGGCCATTCAAGAACAGTCACGGAGTTGTTGTGAAGCCACTCCTTCGTTATTTTAGCTGTGTGCTTAGGATCATTGTCTTGTTGGAAGTTAAACCTTCTGCCCAGTCTGAGGTCCTGAGCACTCTGGAGAAGGTTTTCGTCCAGGATATCCCTGTACTTGGCCGCATTCATCTTTCCCTCGATTGCAACCAGTTGTCCTGTCCCTGCAGCTGAAAAACACCCCCACAGCACGATGCTGCCACCACCATGCTTCACTGTTGGGACTGTATTGGACAGGTGATGAGCAGTGCCTGGTTTTCTCCACACATACCACTTAGAATTAAGGCCAAGTTCTATCTTGTTCTCATCAGACCAAAAAATCTTATTTCTCACCATCTTGGAGTCCTTCATGTGTTTTTTAGCAAACTCCATGCGGGCTTTTGTGTGTCTTGCACTGAGGAGAGGCTTCCGTTGGGCCACTCTGCCACAAAGCCCCGACTGGTGGAGGGCTGCAGTGATGGTTGACTTTCTACAACTTTCTCCCATCTCCCGACTGCATCTGTGGAGCTCAGCCACAGTGATTTTTGGGTTCTTCTTTACCTCTCTCAGCAAGGCTCTTCTCCCCGATAGCTCGGTTTGGCTGGACGGCCAGCTCTAGGAAGGGTTATGCTCATCCCAAATGTCTTTCATTTAGGGATTATGGAGGCCACTGTGCTCTTAGGAACCTTAAGTGCAGTAGACATTTTTTGTAACCTTGGCCAGATCTGTGCCTTGCCACAATTCTGTCTCTGAGCTCTTCAGGCAGTTCCTTTGACCTCATGATTCTCATTTGCTCTGACATGCACTGTGAGCTGTAAGGTCTTATATAGACAGGTGTGTGGCTTTCCTAATCAAATCCAATCAGTATAATCAAACACAGCTGGACTCAAATGAAGGTGTAGAACCATCTCAAGGATGATTAGAAGAAATGGACAGCACCTGCGTTAAATATATGAGTGTTGCAGCAAAGGGTCTGAATACTTAGGACCATGTGATATTTCAGTTTTTCTTTTTTTTTTCCAAGAAAAAGTTTATTGAAGGATGTATATTAGAATACAAGCTTGTAATAAGAATATTCCTGCGCTACCCAATTGGAAAAAGAAAAGAAAACAAGAACTCAGAAAAATAGTAAAAACGCACGTATGCGACTGGACAGCTGCATGCACCGAAGCAAGGGTCAGACATAAGCCCAAAATCAAACTGAGGTATAGGGGGGGGGGGTGCTGCGCTAACCAGAAGAAAGCTGTAAATCTCTGTCTGTGGTCAATTAATAAAATGACATAAAATCGCATAATAAATCGCATAAATAAGTGTTGACATTAAAAACATTCAAGTCTTAATAATCAGCATCCTGTGTGTGTGTGAAAAAAGTGCATAAAAAATCCTTTTCAGTTGGTATATACTAAATGACAAAAAAAAAAAAAATCGCATGTAAAATCGCATAAATAAGTGTTGACACTAAAAACATATAAATCTAGATAATCATGTGTAGGTGCACAAAGGGACATAAACACTACTTCATGTGAATAATTCTAAATAAAAATACATAGAATAAATCATAAATAACCATCAAAAACAAATCCTTATAAATGGTGCAAAACGTACAAAGTGCCAGTGCTTAAAGGTGATCTAGATATCGCAAATAAAACACATCAATCCAACGCAATATGGATGATAAATAATATAAATAAATGTCCCAATAATAGTGATATAAAATATATTGTGCTGGCCTGCGAAACAAATGACCAATGACATGCCAGTAAGTGCAGCAAACTTAAAGTGCCAGTGTAAAAGTCATTGAAGGTGCAAAAGCAAGTTCTGGTGTATTCAACAAAACAACAGTGGGGTGTCTGGGATGCAATTCACTCAGTGTCCTCTTCGTGCATAAAACACTAATGTAAGCAGTGGCCCCTTACCTAGCGGTGCTAGGTCAACCGTATGAATTGTAGCTATTAGCTTTGTTACGATCAGGTAGTCGTTTCTAACCTACAAAATGGCCACACCCATGTGAGACCCATGTGTCGTTTCTAACCTATAAAATGGCCGCGTCCATGTGAGACCCAGTAATGGCCGGCGTGGCTACGAGAAATTGGCCGCCCATTAATCACTATGGGAGAGACTATTTAAGACCATAATAAGCCTATTTTGCTCATCCCCTGAAGAAGTCACGTTTATGTCCCTTTGTGCACCTACACATGATTATCTAGATTTATATGTTTTTAGTGTCAACACTTATTTATGCGATTTTACATGCGATATTTTTAAGACTTGAATGTTTTTAGTGTCAACACTTATTTATACGATTTATTATGCGATTTTATGTCATTTTATTAATTGACCACAGACAGAGATTTACAGCTTTCTTCTGGTTAGCGCAGCACCTCCCCCCCTATACCTTAGAATACAAGCTTATTAAATGAAATTACATCAAGTTACAGTACATGGATAGCAAATGTATAAAGCAATAACTAGTAAGCAGAATCAAAAATAAATAAATAAATAAATAAAAATAAGATATTCGATAATAGCAGTAAGATAAAATAGAGAACAATAGATAGTAACCATAAAGACATGGCATTTTAAATTATATTAAAAGCTTGACCTTCCACATGAAAATCAGATCTAATCTGTAATGAATTTAGAGTTGTTCTAATACATTAGTATTTTTGTGATTAATAATAGTGCGGAAAACAAATAAGGTTAATTTTCTCTAGAAATCGGAGTATGACCTGTGTAATAAAGTCATATCATAAAGTGTTAATAGAGATAAGTCTCTGAAGGAAATGTTTTTTTTTTTTGTTTTTTTTTGTGTCTTATCTAAATATTACCCAATGGTATATTTTCAAGTGTTAGAGAATCATGTTTGGAAATTCTTCAAAATCGCGGGTTTTCTTTATAAGGGTTTATAATCACGTCTTTCTCTATATGTGTGTGAAAGTTTGCTATGTAAAGGAATTATTATAATGATATAAGTAGTTATTTAATAAAGAAGTCGGGTATATTCAGAAGTTGTTTGAAATTGTTGCCAGCAAGCCCATGTGTTTCTAAATTTTGTAGAGGAATCATGAGCTTGGTGTATGAGTTCTTCCATTAAAGCTATTTTGTTTACTCTGGCAATCCAGTTTGTAATTGTGGGTGGATTGGGAGATTTCCAGAGGGCCGGAATACAAAGTTTTGCTGCATTAATGAGATGTTGAACTAATGATCTGTGGTAAATTTTCATCGGTAAATTAGAATGATGAAGTAAAGCTTGGGCTGGGGAGAATTCTAAGCGTATAGTTGTAATTTGGGTGATATATCGGAATACATCAGTCCAGAATTTCATAATCGAGGGACATTCCCACCAAGTGTGAAGAAGCGAACCTTCCTCCTGATTACATCTCCAGCAGATGGATGGGGTTCCCGGATTAATTTTGTTTAATTTGAGTGGAGTGTTATACCATCTGGAAAACAATTTAAAACCGTTCTCTTGTACATTCACATTAATTGAACCTTTATGTATTATTGTGTATATCTTTCCCCATTCTATGTCAGAGAGATTGATAGAGAGATCTCTTTCCCATTTTGAACTTGCAAGATTCGATTTAGGCTTTTGGTCATCAAAAAGAATGGAGTAGATAATTGATATGAGATGACGTTGTGGTTCTAATTGAGAACAAGTGGATTCGAAATGTGTTCGATCCCTTGAGAAGGCTGATCGTGATTGTGGGGTGGTTAGATAATTTTTGAGTTGCATATATGACCATAAAGAAATCTGGCTACCTGTCCTTCGTGTATTCAACGTAGATAAAGGAAGGAGAGTGTTTTGGGCAAAGAAGTCTTCTGCTTTTGGATTGTCATTGGGTCCTAATTCTGATAAAAAGGATCTAACAAAGTCTGGAGAAAATTCAGGATTATGTCTAATCGATGTGAGTGGACTTGGGATTGAAGAGATATGGTATTGACGACATGTACTGGTAAAAACATGCAACATGTTGCTAATTAGTGGATGTTGTTTGCATTGTTTAGGAATATTTCTAGTAGGTATCCAGGCTATATTTTGGAGTGAAAAATTTGAGAAGGCCTGTTCAATAGAAATCCAAGCTTTGGTGGTATTATGTACATTCCAATCTACTACTCTGGCCAATTGACATGCCAAATAGTATTTTCGAATGTCTGGCAATCCCAATCCACCTTTCAATTTAGGTAAGGATAATCTGTCAAAACTTAATCTAGCTCTTTTTACACTCCAGATAAATTTAGAACAAGCTTTACGGAAGCATGTGAAAAATGATTGTGGTAATTTTATTGGAATCGTTTGAAGCAAATAAAGAATTTTTGGCAAGATGTTCATTTTAATAATAGAGGATCTACCAAACCAAGAAAATAAACCAGAGGACCAAGCCTCAAGATCCTTCTGGATATTTTGTAAAATTGGTACATAGTTTTTGCTATAAAGATCAGAAAGATTGGTCGGTATATGTATTCCAAGATATTTAATGGAGTTTGCGCTCCATTTGAAAGGAAAATTTGCCTGGCATAAGGTTTTAATCTCATGTGGTAAAGATACATTAAGTGCTTCAGATTTATCGAAATTAATTTTGAGATTAGTTAGGTTTTCAAAAAGAGATAGATCTTTAAGGAGATTGGGGAGTGAAAGGTGAGGGTCTCTTAGGAATAGTAGTATATCATCAGCAAATGCTGCTAGCTTGTAGGTGGAATGATCTATGGATATACTTTTGATAGCTTGGTTGTCTCTCAAACGTTGAAGACAAGGTTCTAATGTTAGGATAAAAATTAGTGAGGAAAGAGGACAACCTTGACGTGTCCCATTGGACACAGAGAAGGCATCTGACAGGTGTCCGATAATTCTAACCCTAGCCGTAGGCCTTGAGTAAAGTGCAAGTATGAATTGTAACATGCGATCCCGCATGCCTATCTGTTTAAGTACTTCTGTTAGATAATCCCATGCAACCCTGCCGAATGCCTTCTCTGCGTCCAAGGAGAGAAAGAAACCACCCTGCTTCTTTGAGGTCAACCATTTATGAATACTGAGAGCTTTCAGAGTATTATCTCTTGCCTCTCTACTGGGAACAAAACCCACTTGATCCAAAGAAATAAGGTGTGGTAAAAGAGGCAGGAGTCTGTTAGCTAGGATTTTCGCAAACATTTTTAGATCAACATTTAATAAAGAAATCGGTCTATAGTTGGAAACTAAAGTCTGGTCTTTATCAGGTTTTGGAAGGACAGCGATATGTGCAGTAAGGAGATCTCGAGGAGGAGATTTGTCTGTAGAGAGGTAATTAAAAGCATTCAAGAAGGGTGTATACAATACATTAGTAAATGCTTTATAGTATCCCACTGTTAAGCCGTCTGGTCCTGGGCTCTTACCAGGTTTCATTTGTTTGATTACAATATCTAGTTCATCTTTAGACAATGGTCATTCTAAGTTCATTGCTTCAGTGTCTGAGATTGGTTTAGGACCATATTGTGCAAGAAAGTTTTTGATTAAATGTAATCTGTTTTCTGTGTTATGTTGGGTAGATGTGTTTTTAATATTGTATAGTTGTGTATAATATTTGACAAATTGTTCTGCTATTTGATTGTTAGAAGAAAATTTGGTTCCGTCAGGGGAATTAATAGAATGTATAATTGTAGTCGATTGTTTTGCCCGAAGTGCTCTAGCTAGTAATTTACCTGATTTGTTACCAAATTCATAAAATTGTTTTTGATAAAGTATATATTTACGTTTCGTTATTTTAGTAAGTTCCTCCATCATTTCGGTTCTAGCTAAAGTGAGTTCTTGGAGGGTCGAAATAGCTTGTGTTTTTTTTGTGAAATTTTTCTAAATCATGAATACGGACAGCCAGATTGGATAATAATTTTTGTCTTTCACGTCGTCTTTTGGAAGCTATCGCCATTAATTCACCACGAATAGTGCATTTATGAGCTTCCCATATTAGCATTGGGGAAATTTCGGCAGAATCGTTCTCAGTGAAAAATTGAGAGAGCCTAAGTTGAATGTGTGACGCTATTTTATTATCCGTAAGTAGAGATGGATCAAGACGCCATATTTGTGATCGAGATTGAGTGATCTGAAATTCAATCAACATGGTGATAGGGTGGTGATCCGATAAAAATATTGGTTCTATAGTTGCTTTAAGGAGCATGGGAAGATCTCTCTGTGTGATAAAGAAATAGTCAATCCTGGAATAACTTCCATGAGGATTGGAATAAAAGGTATAATCTTTAGTGGTAGGATGTAAAGTACGCCAGGAGTCATGCAATGTGAGTTCTTGGAGGGATTTCTTAATAGTACGTAATGCCTTGAATGGTAATTTAGATGAGCCTGAAGAGGTATCTTGAATAGGATTTAAAGGGACATTAAAATCTCCCCCTACTATTAACATTCCTTCTTGAAAAGAAGCGAGATCCTGCATTGTACTTGTGAAAAAGGAAACCTGTTTGACATTGGGAGCATAAATATTAGCCAGGGTTATGCGTTTGTCAAACAAGGATCCTTTAAGAAATAAGAAACGACCATCTTCGTCTATCTGTGAGTCTGTTATTTGAAATGGGCAATTTTTTGAAAAAAGAATAGAAACCCCTTTAGTTTTAGATTCCTTAGTAGTGGCATGTATTACCGTTGGAAAGTGGTAATTTGAAAATTTTGGTACATTATCGGTCTTGAAATGTGTTTCTTGGATGAACACAATATCCGCTTTTAATTTATGCAAGAAGTGAAGCACTTGCGAACGTTTTTCAGGAACATTAAGACCTTTAGCATTTAAAGAAATGATTTTGGCTGTAGCATTATGGTTAACCTTAGGAGGAGATGTAACCTTATTAGGCGATATTGTGCGTTTTGACCCATAAGTTTTTGTAGGCATGTTCTTAGATGAAAAAATAAATAAATAAATAAAGAGATAAGTAAAAATAAATAATAAGATGCTAATAAAAATAAATAAATAAATAAATAAATAGATTAATAAATAAATAGATAACTAAATTAATAAATTAATAAATAAATATTCCGGAGACTTGCAAGACCTGCTCGCTAGTCCAAATGCAGTAAATACGTAAATGTATACGCAGCCGGATTGAATCAGTGGTTTTTGTATAAAGAAATAGAGAGAAAAAAAAATAGTTCAGAAGAACCAAAAAATCAGAGGAAACCACTGTGTGGGAGAATAGGTCAACACTGGAGTGTGGTGTAACTTTTGCAATAAGAAGTCAGTCTCGCTGACTTCGGGAGAATACTCTTTTAATAATATTTATGAAGAAGGTGTTTATAAATTTGTTTGAATCTGATTAAATGAATTTTATGAGGATGGTATGGACTATAGAAATAGAATATGTTAATATATCTTAAATTAAATGGAAAGGATAACTGTTAGAATTATTTAGAATTCTAGATATATAGTATGTAATTTATATCTGAAGAATTGGTATACAATACTATAGAATATGTTATATGACTATATTGTATCAAATTTAAACAACAACAAACTAGTAAAAGAAAAAACAATGGCTCTTAAATGTATAAAAAGAGATAGTATCAAAACAATCCCTCCCTCTAACTTTTGTCACTACCTTCTGCACCCTCCTCTTTTCCTTTCTCTGTATTGTAGTTCTTTTCTCTCTCTTTCCTTTTCTTTTATCAAAGAGATAACCTACTTATAAACAATGTATCTTTATGTAACAGTGTTAACTGAAGAAGTAATAAATAACTAAAAGTTGAGCAATTAATTCCAAAATATTTCTTAAGTAAATCTCAAAACTCTCAGCCCTCCAATCGGTAGTTAGAAGACTTAGGGCTAAGGTAAAAATCAGGAGAATCCTTGCATTTAAATAAAAAAATGAATAAGTCAAATAAAACAGGATATTCCAAACCAAAACCATGTTTAGCATCTTTGAGTAAAGAGAATCTCCGTAGATTAGATTAATAGTGAAGATGAATTCGTGGAGAATTTGTGTAGCAAAGAAGTTATAACTATTAAACTGAAGAAAAAGGAGGAACAGAGATAGGATCAATATTAAAGCCATAAAGAAAGCAGAATTAGACTGAATGAGGGTATCCCTCTAGGAATACAACTTGAGGACCAGTCATTCATCTATCTCGTCTGGCTTTACGGGTGCGCCTGGGTTTCATCGGGTTGTTGATTGAAGGAGATAGTGGTCCTTGCTGGTATGATCTTTCTTCAGACGATGAGCGTTGTCTGCGGTATCGGACTTCCTGGGTCTCCATCATTTCATTCCTGAGGTGATGTGAGGATGCTAGTGAAGGACGGAATTCTGCATACCAATCTGGTATCTCTGGGAGTGGGATATCCAATGTGTCACAGAAGTAATTAAGATCTTCAGGAACTCTGAGAAGAGCAGAGCGTCTATGTACTGAGGCTGCCAGACCAAAAGGAAATTTCCAACGATATATTATACCTTTGGTACGCAATATTTCCAGTAAAGGTTTTAATTCTCTCCTGCGTTGTAAAGTAATGCTGGATAGATCTTGAAATATGCGGAATTCTTTACCATGGTATAATAGTGGTGTCATCGTACGTGCTCTTCTTAATATTTCCTCTTTAAGCTGGTAATCTACTATGCAGCAAATTACATCTCTTGGTGGGTCTAAATCTTTTCCCTTAGGTCTAAGGGCTCGATGTATACGTTCCATGGTGATTGGGGTATCCTTTGGTCTATTTAGCACATTATTAAAAATGCCTATAACTTCTGTTTGCAGATGCTCAGTATCCACAGATTCAGTCAGACCTCGTAAGCGAAGATTGTGGCGGTTGTCCAAATCTTCTAAATGTCGATTCAAATCTCTAAGTTGTCTTGTGTGGGTGTCAATTAACAAATGATTTTTACGGAGCTCTGTGGAGTGTGATGCTGTTATTTTCTCAACCGCCATTACTCTGCCTGTAATAGCCTGAATGTCTATCCTCAAATCTGTAATAGCAGCCGTCAGGGTATTTTTAATATCTGCAGCCACTGACCTAAGATCATTCAAACTGGGCTGTTGTACAACATCAGAGTGTGGAGATAAAACAATACCTCCTTCGTTGTTTTCTGAATGAGGAGAGGGGACAGCTCCATCATTAGATCCTGTCAGCCTGCGCTAAGTGTTCTGTGAGGTAAAAGCCGTTACCATATTGCCAGCCTGTGAGCGGAATAATTCTGGATGATTTTGAGGTATTCCTCCGTTCAAATCACGGGGCGAACGTGACCTCGATGCTGAGGATGTTCTAGAAGCCGTTCCCATGATATTTTCAAACTTTTCTGGTACTTCCACGTTCTGTGGTAAGTGGTATTCAATCCCTGTCAGTGAGAGCTCAGGGATTAGGCAGCCATCTTCTCCAGCGTCAAGCCACGCCCCAGAGTTTTTCTTTTTTAATAAATCTGCAAATATGTCAACAATTCTGTGTTTTTTATGTCAATATGGGGTGCTGTGTGTACATTAATGAGGAAAAAAATGAACTTAAATAATTTTAGCAAATGGCTGCAATATAACAAAGAGTGAAAAATTTAAGGGGGTCTGAATACTTTCCGTCCACACTGTATATGTAGTGTGTATATATATATATATATATATATATATATATATATATATATATATATATATATATATATATATATATATATATATATATATATATATATATATACACAATTCATTTGGTGGTGCACATTATATAATACACTTCAGGCAGTGTATTATATATATATATATATATATATATATATATATACACAGTCAGGTCCATAAATATTGAGACATCGACACAATTCTAATCTTTTTGGCTCTGTACACCACCACAATGGATTTGAAATGAAACGAACAAGATGTGTTTTAACTGCAGACTTTCAGCTTTAATTTTAGGGTTTTTACATCCAAATCAGGTGAACAGTGTAGGAATTACAGCAGTTTGTATATGTGTCTCCTACTTTTTAAGGGACCAAAAGTAATGGGACAATTGGCTGCTCAGCGGTTCCATGGCCAGGTGTGTGTTATTCCCTCATTATCCCATTTACAAGGAGCATATAAAAGGTCCAGAGTTAATTTCAAGTGTGCTATTTGCATTTGGAATCTGTTGCTGTCAACTCTCAATATGAGATCCAAAGAGCTGTCACTATCAATGAAGCAAGCCATCATTAGGCTGAAAAAACAAAACAAAGCCATCAGAGAGATAGCAAAAACATTAGGTGTGGCCAAATCAACTGTTTGGAACATCCTTAAAAAGAAAGAACGCATCGGTGTGCTCAGCAACACCAAAAGACCCGGAAGACCACGGAAAACAACTGTGGTGGATCACCAAAGAATTCTTTCATTGGTGAAGAAAACACCCTTCACAACAGTTGGCCAGATCAAGAACACTCTCCAGGAGGTAGGTGTATGTGTGTTAAAGTCAACAATCAAGAGGAGACTTCCCCAGAGTGAATACAGAGGGTTCACCAAGATGTAAACCATCAGGGAGCCTCAAAAACTGGAAGGCCAGATTAGAGTTTGCCAAACAACATCTAAAAAAGCCTTCACAGTTCTGGAACAACATCCTATGGACAGATGAGACCATGATCAACTTGTACCAGAGTGATGGGAAGAGAAGAGTATGGAGAAGGAAAGGAACTGCTCATGATCCAAAGCATACCACCTCATCAGAGAAGCATGGCGGTGGGCATGTATGGCTGCCAATGAACTGGTTCTCTTGTATTTATTGATGATGTGACTGCTGACAAAAGCAACAGGATTATTTCTAAAGTGTTTCAGGCAATATTATCTGCTCATATTCAGCCAAATGCTTCAGAACTTATTGGACGGCGCTTCACAGTGCAGATGGACAATGACCCGAAGCATACTGCGAAAGCAACCAAAGAGTTTAAGGGAAAGAAGTGGAATGTTATGCAATGGCCAAGTCAATCACCTGACCTGAATCCAATTGAGCATGCATTTCATTTGCTGAAGACAAAACTGAAGGGAAAATGCCCCAAGAACAAGCAGGAACTGAAAACAGTGGCAGTAGAGGCTTGACAGAGCATCACCAGGGATGAAACCCAGTGTCTGGTGATGTCTATGCATTCCAGACTTCAGGCTGTAATTGACTGCAAAGGATTTGCAACCAAGTATTAAAAAGTGAAAGTTTGATGGATGATTGTTAATCTGTCCCATTACTTTTGTCCCTTTAAAAGTGGGAGGCACATATACAAACCGTTGTAATTCCTACACCGTTCACCTGATTTGGATGTAAATACCCTCAAATTAAAGCTGAAAGTCTGCAGTTAAAGCACATCTTGTTCGTTTCATTTCAAATCCATTGTGGTGGTGTATAGATCCAAAAAGATTAGAATTGTGTTGATGCCCCAATATTTATGGACCTGACTATATATATATATATATATTTATATATATATGTAATTATAATTTATGTATATTATGTACCTTATATTAAGGTCTAGTTGTCCTTCATTAAAATCGAGGCACCCTAAATAGAGCACATTCTACATAAAGACAGAAATTCTAACCCTTGTCCGTTTGGATGTAACTGGACGTTAAAGTGATGCAGCAAAGGAAAACCTGGCAATGTGCATGCTTTTCACATGACTAACCAAGAAACTGTAAATACAAGATGAAGCTTGAGAAAGATGTTTGTGTGATATGTCAAATGTGACAGGAGTAACACTGTAATTTCTGTCACACTAAGTAATTTTCCAAGCTAAGCTCCTGTCAGCCATGTATTATACAGTGAAGAGTAGTTTAGTATTTTACATTTAAAACAGTAAGAACACATCACATTTATGTACCCAATATTAAAAAATACTGAAAAATATAAGCAAAAAATTATGAATAAAATATGAATTTGAAAGAAGCAAAGGTTCTGAGTTTTTTTCTGTATTATAAACTATGAGTTGCTTGCTCTCAAGTCACATTTTAGAAGTTGTCCCAGGAATTTTGGTCCTGGAAATATCTGGGGTTTTTTTTTCATATATTAGCCATGATTCCGGTAAATGTATCCAGGTCTTGCACCTTGCTATGAAACACTGAAAAATATAAATACTACATTATAATCAGGTTCAGTAAACACGATATCTGTCTTTTCCCCTCATAATTAGCTCATCTGTCTAACACAGGCAGTGTAGGGAGGGGGCTTTTACAAGGAGTTCACTTTCCAGGAATAATAACTAGCATTCTATAATTCACCATAAGTACATCCACTGGGATCCACTTTGCTGTGTTGAGACCAGTATTATTAAGAGAGCCCCATCTTGTTCACCCACTTCTTCAAGCACCTGGCCAATGATAAAGAGCATGGGTTCAAATATTAACATATGGTACTAATAATTAATTTCCTTGTTGTTAGTTTACACATGTTGTGATTGGATATTCCCCCAAAATCTGACAAAATGCACATGGGGTTGGATCTAACAAAATCATTGCATTGTATAGGTCTCCTTTAACTGTGACGCTGTTTACCCATATTGGCATTATGGGATCGATTTGATCAGCTTCCAGATTTTTTTATTGTCAAAGCTTAACAGAACAAGCTGATGTTAAAAGCTGATTGGCAACCATGCACAGCTGCACCAGATTCTGCATTCTACAGTTTTAGTAAATCAAATTTTAGGCTAGGTTTACATCTGAGTGGGTGCGGGAGGGTATGAAATCGCACACCATCCTGCACCTGCAGGTAAAAATGCACTTTCTACCCTGATTCCTTTCATATGTGTGGGCTGCTGCACCCGAGCAAACACAGCTGCTGGAAACTGCGTAGATGTGACCCAGGCCTTAGAACAAACTTCTTTAACCACTTGCTGACCCATACCCATAAGCCCCCCCCCGGTGCCCGAGGTGGTCGGCATCATTCCAGGAGCGATCTGTCCTGAGGGGGAGGCCACTGATTCATGGCCTCTCCCGCACGATCGCTCCTGATGAATGAGAAGCTTCACCTGCTTCTGAATCTGATCACTGTCATGTCATTTTGTGACTGTTATAAGTGTTAGGGCTGTTAGTGGTAGGCCCCTTTAGGTCTAGGGTACCCCCCTAACCCCCCCTAATAAAGGTTTAACCCCTTGATTGCCCCCCCCCAGTTCACCCTTTCACCTCCTGTTGCCAGTGTCACTAAGCAATCTTTTTTCTGATCGCCGTATTAGTGTCGCGGGTGACACTAGTTAGACTTTTAGTTATTAGGTTCACCGTCAGGTTTTTTTTTAGCATCAGGTACCCCCATATACTACCTAATAAAGGTTTTCACCCCCTGATTGCCCCCTAGTTAACCCTTTCACCCCCTGTCACCAGTGATCACCGTATAAGTGTTACGGGTGACGCTGGTTAGTTAGTTTGGTTTTTACAGCATCAGGGCACCCGCTGTTTATTACCCAATAAAGTTTTAGCCCCTGATAGCCCGGCGGGTGATATCAGTTAGGTTTTAGGGTCTGCATCACCCCAGGCAGTGTCAGATTAGTGCCAGTAGCGCTAACACCCTTGCACGCAGCATACACCTCCCTTAGTGGTATAGTGTCTGAATGGATCAATATCTGATCTGATCAGATCTATACTAGCGTCCCCAGCAGTTTAGGGTTCCCAAAAATGCATCATTAGCGGGATCAGCCCAGATACCTGCTAGTACCTGCGTTTTGCCCCTCCGCCCAGCCCAGCCCAGCCCAGCCCACCCAAGTGCAGTATCGATCGATCGCTGTCACTAAACACTAAAAACATAACTGCAGCGTTTGCAGAGTTAGGCCTGATCCCTGCGATCGCTAACAGTTTTTTTGGTAGCGTTTGATACAGTTGCTGACAGCCTAGGAGATTTTTTTCCTGTGAGTCAAACTAGTGTACCAGTAAATTTAGAGCCCAAAATGGCAAATCGAAGGTACACTAGTGAAGAGTCTACACGTTTCTGAGCATGACAGATAATGAAGTGGAAGTCACTCATCTGTCAGATTCAGGCTCAGAATACAATCCTGTAGACCACAGCAGCTCCATGACAGATAGCTCTGACGACGGACTTGTGGTCCCTGCCAAGGTCGGGCGTACCAGACCAGACCCCGAGGGCTCTGGTATGGAGCAGAGAAGTAGTAGTGCCGCTCATCCTTCTGGTGAACTGGCAAGCACCAGCGGCCTAGTACATCCTGGTCGTATATCCAGCACTGTAGTATCACGTGGTGACGTGGCGAGTCCCATAAGTGCAGTTCAAGCTGGCGAGGTGGCAAGCACAAGTAGTGTCTCGCTGCCACAAAGAAGACAAAGACAGGCCCGTCGTGCCCATAGTGTCCTTCCTGCAGAATTTTCCAATCCTAATTGGGAGCCCACCACTTCTAGCGCACCCGTACTTCCCCCATTCACTGGCCAACCCGGAATTCAGGTGGAAACAGTTGATTTTACGTCACTTGATTTTTATTCTCTGTTTTTCACGGAAGATCTCTATAGATCTATTGTGGACCAAAGTAATTTGTATGCTGGTCAATCCCCATTTGCCCTCCCTTGCCAGAGATTGGAAACCAATTACGGTTTCTGAATTTAAGACCTTTCTGGGTCTATCCCTCCTTATGGGCGTAACTAAAAAGAGTGAGTTGCGGTCATATTGGTCCACTGACCCAATTCACCATACGCCCATGTTCTCTGCTTCCATGGCCAGGGCACAATATGAGCAGATCTTGCGGTTCATGCACTTCAATGACAATGAACTCTGTCGTCCTCGTGGAGACCCTGGATATGATCGGCTCGTAAACCACTTAAACCAACGTTTTGCAGCCTTGTTTACTCCCGATCAAGTTGTCTGAGTCCCTGATAACATTTTCTGGCCCCTTGTCTTTCAAACAGTATCTTCCCAGAAAGCGTTCCAGATACGGGGTCAAGATGTATAAGCTCTGTGACAGGCCACAGGCTATACATATAGTTTTAAGGTTTACAAGGGAAGAGGTCATGTAGAGCTGCCGAACTGCCCAGATTACATAGGGAGCGCTGGCAAGATTGTGTGGGACTTGGTGTCACCCTTTGTTCGGAAAGGGGTACCATTTGTATGTGGACAATTATTACACAAGCATGCCACTTTTTAGTCACTTGTTTGATCATCAGATTGGCGCATATGGCACCGTGCGATCTAATCGCCGGGGCTTACCCCAGAGGCTTGTAGATTCCCATCTTAATCTGGGGGAGAGAGCCTGCTTGAAGTGTAATAATTTGCTCGCTGTGAAGTGGAGGGATAATAAGAATGTTTTTGTTCTGTCCTCCCTTCACGCAGACATGATGCTCCAAATTTCTGCAGTGACTGGTGTTGTGGAGAAACCCCTCTGTGTCCAGGAATATAACCAAAATATGGGAGGGGTTGACCTCAGCGACCAGTTGTTGGCACCGTACCTAGTTGCCCGTAAGGCCAGAAGCTGGTACAAAAAATGTCTGTTTATTTATTTCAGTTGGCTTTGCTGAACGCTCATGTGCTTTACAGAGCTTCAGGACTGGACAGACTGGATCTTTCCTTAAATTCCAGGAAAAGATCATCAGAGCCCTTCTGTTTCCAGACGGTACTTCACCTCACCTTCCCAATCCAAATGCAGTAAGCTGGATGAATGAGAGGCATTTTCCTTATGTCCTCCCTAGTACCCCTACCCAACGAGCCCCCCAAAGAAGATGTCGTGTCTGTAGCAAGCGCGGATATAGGCGTGACACCAGCTATTATTGTCCCTCCTGTCCTGACAATCGTGGTCTTTGTATTGGTGAATGTTTTGAACGCTACCATACACTAGTGGAGTTTTAACGTAGGGTACAGCAGTGCACAGAATAGGACACACCTTCACAGGGTCTCCCAAGATGCCATCACATTTTGAGAGACCCGAACATGGAACCGAACTGTTACAGTTACAGTCACAGTTACAAAAAAAAAAAAAGTTAAAAAAAAAAAACACAAAAAAATATCTAAAATAAAAAAACCAAAAATAGTTGTTGTTTTATTGTTCTCTCTCTATTCTCTCCATTGTTCTGCTCTTTTTTACTGTATTCTATATTGCAATGTTTCATTGTTTTATGTTTTATCATGTTTGCTTTTCAGGTATTTAATTTTTTTATACTTTACTGTTTACTATGTTTTTTTGTGAACCATTTTTTTGTTTTCAGCTACGCCATTCAGCTGCAGTGCGGATTTATTTATCTTGACAGCAACAGCATTTGCTCCCACGATACATAAAGCAGTGACTCCAGCGCTGTAGGAGGTGATTTCACCACCACAGTTAAAAAAAGAGCATATATGCCGAAGCATGGGGGCAGCAGGGGTGGAGGAGTGATTTGCTCCTAACTTTTGAGGCGAATGCCCCCATGCTTCGGCATATATATATGTATTTTAGGCACAGATTGCGTTAAAAAATGATTCATTTTTTACTCATTTTTTTTGTATTTGCTTTGCAGGTATGGTATGTCTTATGCCCCGTACACACGGTCGGATTTTCCAATGGAAAATGTGTGATAGGACCTTGTTGTCGGAAATTCCGACCGTGTGTTGGCTCCATCACACATTTTCCATCGGATTTTCCGACACACAAAGTTTGAGAGCAGACTATAAAATTTTCCGACAACAAAATCCATTGTCGGAATTTCCGATAGTGTGTAGACAAATTTGACGCACAAAGTGCCACGCATGCTCAGAATAAATAAAGAGATGAAAGCTATTGGCTACTGCCCCGTTTATAGTCCCGACGTACGTGTTTTACGTCACCGCGTTTAGAATGATTGAATTTTCCGACAACTTTGTGTGACCGTGTGTATGCAAGACAAGTTTGAGCGAACATCCGTCGGAAAAAATCCTAGGATTTTGTTGTCGGAATGTCCGAACAAAGTCCGACCGTGTGTACGCCCTATTACTGTTATACTGTAATGTTACTTTGTTTTATTGTTAACCATCATTTGCTTAGCAAGTATGCCATT
Organism: Lithobates septentrionalis; assembly: GCA_037952835.1. Taxonomy (NCBI): domain Eukaryota; kingdom Metazoa; phylum Chordata; class Amphibia; order Anura; family Ranidae; genus Lithobates; species Lithobates septentrionalis. The sequence goes on from JBBDGP010001294.1 coordinate 779,473, forward strand.
CAGTCGCAGCACCGATTTATTTATCTTGACAGCAACAGCATTTGCTCCCATGATACATAAAGCCGTTACTCCAGCACTGTAGGAGGTTATTTCACCACCACAGTTAAAAACAAAATGGTGCATGTATGCCCATCATTAGAAGTGGGTGGATGAAGGGAGGTATTCTAATGGTGGGCATACTCACGATCAATATCTTTTTTTCGTTCAGCCCACAGGCTGCATGAAAAAAAAAGATTACAATATTTGCCCAACAAGGACCAGCAACGTACTGATATGTTGTTGGACTTTGGGTGGTTATACCAGAATGATGCCTGTGGGTTGAGTATATCATTAGTATTAGTATCATTCTTTTCAGCCAGTGGTCGGCTTTCATGTAAAAGCAATCCTAGTGGCTAATTAGTCTCTAGACTGCTTTTACAAGCAGTGGGAGGGAACGTCCCCCCCACCGTCTTCCATGGTTTTCTCTGGCTCTCCTGTCCCAACAGGGAACCTGAGAATGCAGCCAGATGGTTCTGCCAGCTAACAATAGAGCTGATCAGAGACCAGAATTGCTCCAATTATCTCTATGGCCTAAGAAACCGGAAGCTACAAGCATTTCATTACTTAGATTTCACAGGATATAAACAGCGCCATTGGGAAATTGGGAAAGCATTTTATCCCACCGATCTTGGTGTGGTCAGATGCTTTGGGGGCAGAGGAGAGATCTAGGGTCTAATAGACCCCAATTTTTTCAAAAAAGAGTACCTGTCACTACCTATTGCTATCATAAGGGATATTTACATTCCCTGAGATAACAATAAAAATTATAAAAGAAAATGAAAGGAACAGTTTAAAAATAAAATAAAAAAGCAAAATAAATAACTAAAAAAAAAAGCACCCCCGTCCACCCTGCTCTCGTGCAAAGGCGAATGCAAGCATCGGTCTGGCGTCATAAGTAAACAGCAATTGAACCATGCATTTGAGGTATCACCGCAAAGGTCAGGTTGAGGGCAGTAATTTTAGCAGTAGACCTCCTCTATAAATCTAAAGTGGTAACCTTTAAAGGCTTTTAAAAATGTATGTAGTTTGTCGCAGCTGTACATTTGTGCGCAATTTTAAAGCATGTCGTGTTTGGTATCCATGTACTCGGCCTAAGATCATATTTTTTATTTCATCAAACATTTGGACAATAAAGTGTGTGTTAATGCATTAAAATTAAAAAAAAGTGTGTTTTTAAAAAAAAAAAATGTGCTTGAAAAATCGATGCGCAAATACTGTTTGAAAAAAAAATGCAACATCCACCATTTTAATCTGTAGGGCCTTTGCTTTAAAAAAATATATATATAATGTTTGGGGGTTCAAAGTAATTTTCTTCAAAAAGAAAAAAATTTTTTTTCATGTAAACAAAAAGTTTCAGAAAGGGCTTTGTCTTCAAATGGTTAGAAGAGTGGGTGATGTGTGACATAAGCTTCTAAATGTTGTGCATTAAATGCCTGGACTTTTCAACCCCCCCCAAAAATGACCCCATTTTGGAAAGTAGACACCCCAAGCTATTTGCTGAGAGGCATGTCGAGTCCATGGAATATTTTATATTTTGACACAAGTGGCGGGAAAAAGACAATTTTTTTTTTTGCACAAAGTTGTCACTACAGTAAATGATATATTGCTCAAACATGCCATGGGTATATGTGGAATTACACCCCAAAATACATTCTGCTGCTTCTCCTGAGTACGGGGTACCACATGTGTGAGACTTTTTGGGAGCCTAGCCGCATACAGGACCCCAAAAACCAGGGCCGTCTTTAATTTTGATTGGGCCCTGGGCAAACATTTTCTTGGGGCCCCCCCTCCATTCTGAGACATACAAAAAATAGCAGGTAGACTCAAAATCAGTTTACTGCAGCAGATCACGCAGCGATTGCAATTGTTTGCCAGAGGTTACAGCCTATCATTACTGCTCAATGACTGGTTTCTAGAGGTTACAACACATAATTTCTGCTTGCCGATTGGTTGCTAGAGGTTAATGTACATTATTAGCGCTCACTAATTGGTTGCTAGGGGTTACAGCACATCATTAGCACTTACTGATTGGTTGATAGAGATTAAAGCAGATCACTACTGTTTGCTGATTGGTTGCTAGAGGTTCATGCACATCATTACCTCTCACTGAGCAGTGGAGCAATCCCAAATAATTGAGCAAGTAAAGGGGCACATTAATACACATACTACAGGAGAGGTTCAGAGACTGCGGACATACTGCAGGAGACAATCGGAGACTGCGGACATACTGCAGGAGACAATCAGAGACTGCGGACATACTGCAGGAGACAATCGGAGACTGCGGACATACTGCAGGAGACAATCAGAGACTGCGGACATACTGCAGGAGACAATCGGAGACTGCGGACATACTGCAGGAGACAATCGGAGACTGCGGACATACTGCAGGAGACAATCGGAGACCGCGGACATACTGCAGGAGACAATCGGAGACTGCGGACATACTGCAGGAGACAATCGGAGACTGCGGACATACTGCAGGAGACAATCAGAGACTGTGGACATACTGCAGGTGACAGTCAGAGACTGCGGACATACTGCAGGTGACAGTCAGAGACTGCGGACATACTGCAGGAGACAATCAGAGACTGCGGACATACTGCAGGAGACAATCAGAGACTGCGGACATACTGCAGGAGACAATCAGAGACTGCAGACATACTGCAGGAGACAATCAGAGACTGTGGACATACTGCAGGAGACAATCAGAGACTGCGGACATACTGCAGGAGACAATCAGAGACTGCGGACATACTGCAGGAGACAATCGGAGACTGCGGACATACTGCAGGAGACAATCAGAGACTGCGGACATACTGCAGGAGACAATCAGAGACTGCGGACATACTGCAGGAGACAATCAGAGACTGCGGACATACTGCAGGAGATTACCAGAGACTGCGGAAATACTGCAGGAGACAGAGACTGCGGAAATACTGCAGGAGACAGAGACTGCGGAAATACTGCAGGTGACAGACTGCGGAAATACTGCAGGAGACAGAGACTGCGGACATACTGCAGGAGACAGAGACTGCGGACATACTGCAGGAGACAATCAGAGACTGCGGACATACTGCAGGAGACAATCAGAGACTGCGGACATACTGCAGGAGACAATCAGAGACTGCGGACATACTGCAGGAGACAATCAGAGACTGCGGACATACTGCAGGAGATTACCAGAGACTGCGGAAATACTGCAGGAGACAGAGACTGCGGAAATACTGCAGGAGACAGAGACTGCGGAAATACTGCAGGAGACAGAGACTGCGGAAATACTGCAGGAGACAGAGACTGCGGAAATACTGCAGGAGACAGAGACTGCGGAAATACTGCAGGAGACAGAGACTGCGGACATACTGCAGGAGACAGAGACTGCGGACATACTGCAGGAGACAATCAGAGACTGCGGACATACTGCAGGAGACAATCAGAGACTGCGGACATACTGCAGGAGACAATCAGAGACTGCGGACATACTGCAGGAGACAATCAGAGACTGCGGACATACTGCAGGAGACAATCGGAGACTGCGGACATACTGCAGGAGACAATCGGAGACTGCGGACATACTGCAGGAGACAATCGGAGACCGCGGACATACTGCAGGAGACAATCGGAGACCGCGGACATACTGCAGGAGACAATCGGAGACTGCGGACATACTGCAGGAGACAATCGGAGACTGCGGACATACTGCAGGAGACAATCGGAGACTGCGGACATACTGCAGGAGACAATCGGAGACTGCGGACATACTGCAGGAGACAATCGGAGACTGCGGACATACTGCAGGAGACAATCGGAGACCGCGGACATACTGCAGGAGACAATCGGAGACTGCGGACATACTGCAGGAGACAATCGGAGACTGCGGACATACTGCAGGAGACAATCGGAGACTGCGGACATACTGCAGGAGACAATCGGAGACTGCGGACATACTGCAGGAGACAATCGGAGACTGCGGACATACTGCAGGAGACAATCGGAGACTGCGGACATACTGCAGGAGACAATCGGAGACCGCGGACATACTGCAGGAGACAATCGGAGACTGCGGACATACTGCAGGAGACAATCGGAGACTGCGGACATACTGCAGGAGACAATCAGGGACTGTGGACATACTGCAGGTGACAATCAGAGACTGCGGACATACTGCAGGAGACAATCAGAGACTGCGGACATACTGCAGGAGACAATCAGAGACTGCAGACATACTGCAGGAGACAATCAGAGACTGCAGACATACTGCAGGAGACAATCAGAGACTGTGGACATACTGCAGGAGACAATCAGAGACTGCGGACATACTGCAGGAGACAATCAGAGACTGCGGACATACTGCAGGAGACAATCGGAGACTGCGGACATACTGCAGGAGACAATCAGAGACTGCGGACATACTGCAGGAGACAATCAGAGACTGCGGACATACTGCAGGAGACAATCAGAGACTGCGGACATACTGCAGGAGACAATCAGAGACTGCGGACATACTGCAGGAGATTACCAGAGACTGCGGAAATACTGCAGGAGACAGAGACTGCGGAAATACTGCAGGAGACAGAGACTGCGGAAATACTGCAGGAGATTACCAGAGACTGCGGAAATACTGCAGGAGACAGAGACTGCGGAAATACTGCAGGAGACAGAGACTGCGGAAATACTGCAGGAGACAGAGACTGCGGAAATACTGCAGGAGACAGAGACTGCGGAAATACTGCAGGAGACAGAGACTGCGGACATACTGCAGGAGACAGAGACTGCGGACATACTGCAGGAGACAATCAGAGACTGCGGACATACTGCAGGAGACAATCAGAGACTGCGGACATACTGCAGGAGACAATCAGAGACTGCGGACATACTGCAGGAGACAATCAGAGACTGCGGACATACTGCAGGAGACAATCAGAGACTGCGGACATACTGCAGGAGATTACCAGAGACTGCGGAAATACTGCAGGAGACAGAGACTGCGGAAATACTGCAGGAGACAGAGACTGCGGAAATACTGCAGGAGACAGAGACTGCGGAAATACTGCAGGAGACAGAGACTGCGGAAATACTGCAGGAGACAGAGACTGCGGACATACTGCAGGAGACAGAGACTGCGGACATACTGCAGGAGACAATCAGAGACTGCGGACATACTGCAGGAGACAATCAGAGACTGCGGACATACTGCAGGAGACAATCAGAGACTGCGGACATACTGCAGGAGACAATCAGAGACTGCGGACATACTGCAGGAGACAATCAGAGACTGCGGACATACTGCAGGAGACAATCGGAGACTGCGGACATACTGCAGGAGACAATCGGAGACTGCGGACATACTGCAGGAGACAATCAGAGACTGCGGATATACTGCAGGAGACAATCAGAGACTGCGGACATACTGCAGGAGACAATCAGAGACTGCGGACATACTGCAGGAGACAATCAGAGACTGCGGACATACTGCAGGAGACAATCAGAGACTGCGGACATACTGCAGGAGACAATCAGAGACTGCGGACATACTGCAGGAGACAATCAGAGACTGCGGACATACTGCAGGAGATTACCAGAGACTGCGGACATACTGCAGGAGACAATCAGAGACTGCGGACATACTGCAGGAGACAATCAGAGACTGGGGACATTATACAGGGGATGGTCAGAGAACTTTCAGCAATGCACAGATTTACAGTTAAATAACACAGCTCAGGATTTAAACATTCAGGCATTCTATGCCAAACTCACTACATACATTCAGGACTGTGGGCGGGGCTTCCACTCTCTGCTCTCACTAAAGCAGCTGGGTGCTCCACTGATGCTTTGTTGGGTGGGCCCTGGGCCCACATCACCCATGAATTGTCGCCCTGATGACAGCTTTGCAGAGCGCACAGAGGACATGGGAGGATGTATTCCGCGCTGGCCAGCTGAGAGGGGCGGGGCCGGGAGCTCCACTGACGCTCTGACCCCGCCCACGTGCAGCCTGTGTACTGGGTATAGAGCGCCTGTAGCGAGAGCCAGTGATGGGAGTGAAAGTGTCATTGGAGCTCCCGGCCCCGCCCCCGGACCTCTGTATTCACCAGCCAGTATAGAGGGGGCGGGGCCGGAAGCTCCACTGACACTCGCACTCCGATCACTGGCTCAACACAGAAGCTCTTTTCCGAGTACACAGGCTGCACGTGGGCGGGGTCAGAGCGTCAGTGGCGCTCCCGGCCCCGCCCCCTCTCAGCTGGCTAGCGAGGAATACATCCTCCCGTGTCCTCTCTGCAAAGCTGGGATCGGGGCCCCAATTCACGGCTAGCGCGGGCCCCCCAACAAAGATTGGGCCCAGGGCAAGTGCCCCGTTTGCCCTGCGCTAAAGACGGCCCTGCCAAAAACCAATCTCCGCCTTCAGGCTTTCTAAGGGTGTAAATTTTTTATTTTACTCCTCACTGCCTATCACAGTTTTGGAGGCCAGGGAATGCCCAGATGGCACAACCCCCCCCCCCCAAATGAACCCATTTTCGAAAGTAGACACGCCAGGCTATTTGCTGAGAGGCATGTTGAGTCCATGGAATATTTGATATTATATTTTAATGCTATTTGCTGAGAGGTATGGTGAGTATTTTGCAGATCTCGCTTTTTGTCACAACGTTTTGAAAATTGAAAAAAGAAAAAAAAATACATTTTTCTTTACTTTCTTCATTTTCAAAAACAAATGAGAGCTGAAAAATACTCACCATACCCCTCAGCAAATAGCTTGGGGTGTCTACTTTCCAAAATGAGGTCATTTGGGGGGGGTTGTTCTACCTTGGCATTTTATGGCCTTCGAAACTGTGATAGGTAGTGAGGAGTGAAATCAAAAATTTACACCCTGAAGGTGGTGATTGGTTTTCGGGGGACCCGTACACGGCTAGGCTCCCAAAAAGTCCCACATATGTGGTATCCCCAATACTCAAGGGAAGCAGCAGAATGTATTTTGTGGTGTAATTCCACATATGCCCAAGGCATGTTTGAGCAATATATCATTTAGACCCCTTTTACACTGGGGCAGTTTGCAGGCGCTATTGCGCTAAAAATAGCGCCTGCAAAACGATCCAAAACAACCGCTGCTGTGTCTCAAGTGTGAAAGCCTGGGGGCTTTCACACTGGAGCAGTGCGCTAGCAGGACAGGAAAAAAGTCCTGCTAGCAGCATCTTCGGAGAGGTGAAGGAGCGGTGTATACACCGCTCCTGCCCATTTAAATCAATGTGACAGCGCGGCTATACCGCTGGCAAAGCGCCTCTGCAGAGGCACTTTGCGGTGGTTTTTAACCTTTTCTCGGCCCCTAGCAGGGGGTAAAACCGCTAAAAATAGCGCCTGCAAACCGACCCGAAACAACCGCTGCTGTGTCTCCAATGTGAAAGCCCAGGGGCTTTCACACTGGAGCGATGCGCTAGCAGGACAGGAAAAAAAGTCCTGCTAGCAGCATCTTTCGAGAGGTGAAGGAGCGGTGTATACATCGCTCCTTCGCCGCTCCTGCCCATTGAAATCAATGGTACAGCGCGGCTATACCTCCGGCAAAGCGCCTCTGCAGAGGCACTTTACGGTGGTTTTTAACCCTTTCTAGGTCGCTAGCGGGGGGTAAAACTGCCCCGCTAGCGGCCAAATACTGCCGCTAAAATGACAGTAAAGCGCTGCTAATAATAGCGGCGCTTTACCGCTGATGCACCTCCCGCCCCAGTGTGAAAGGGGCCTTAGTGACAACTTTGTGCAAAAAAAAAAGTTTGTCATTTCCCGCAACTTGTGGCAAAATTCAAAATATTCCATGGACTCAACATGCCTCTCACAAAAAATCTTGGGGTGTCTACTTTACAAAATGGGGTCATTTGGGGGGGGTTGTGCCATCTTGGCATTTTATGGCCTTCGAAACTGTGATAGGTAGTGAGGAGTGAAACAAAAAATGTAAGCCCTTAGAAAGCCTGAAGGCAGTGCTTGGATTTCGGGTTCCCATACGCAGCTAGGCTCCCAAAAAGTTTCACACATGTGGTATCCCCGTACTCAGGAGAAGCAGCAGAATGTATTTTGGGGTGTAATTCCACATATGCCCATTGCATGTTTGAGCAATATATCATTTAGTGACAACTTTGGGCAAAAAAAAAAAATTGTCTTTTTCCCGCAACTTGTGTCACAATATAAAATGTTCCATGGACTCGACATGCCTCTCAGCAAATAGCTTGGGATGTCTACTTTCCAAAATGGGGTCATTTGGGGGTTTTTTGAACTGTTCTGGCATTTTATGCACAACATTTAGAAGCTTATGTCACACATCACCCACTCTTCTAACCACTTGAAGACAAAGCCCTTTCTGACACTTTTAGCTTGGGGTGTCTACTTTCCAAAATGGGGCCATTTAGGGGGGGTTGTGATATCTGGGCATTTTATGGCCTTCAAAACTGTGATAGATAGTGATAGGTAGTGAGGAGTGAAATCAAAAATTTACGCCCATAGAAATCCTGAAGGCGATGCTTGTATTTTGGGGTCCCGTACGCGGCTAGGCTCCCAAAAAGTCTCACACATGTGGTATCCCCATACTCAGGAGAAGCAGCAGAATATATTTTGGGGTGTAATTCCACATATAACCATGGAATGTGTGAGCAATATATCATTTAGTGACAACTTTTTGTAAAAAAAATTTTTTTGTCATTTTTCAATCACTTGGGACAAAAAAATTAAATCGTCAATGGGCTCAACATGCCTCTCAACAATTTCTTTGGGGTGTCTACTTTCCAAAATGGGGTCATTTGGGGACAGTTTGTACTGCCCTGTCATTTTAGCACCTCAAGAAATGACATAGGCAGTCATAAACTAAAAGCTGTGTAAATTCCAGAAAATGTACCCTAGTTTGTAGACCTAGTTTTTTTACCAAAGACATGTGGCTGAATACAGTTTGGCCTAAATGTATGACTAAAATTGAGTTTATTGGATTTTTCTTATAACAAAAAGTAGAAAATATCTTTTTTTTTTTCCAAATTTCCGGTCTTTTTCCGTTTATATCGCAAAAAATAAAAATTGCAGAGGCAATCAAATACCATAAAAAAGAAAGCTCTATTTGTGGGAAAAAAGGACGCAAATTTTCTTTGGGTACAACATTGAATGACCGCGCAATTACCAGTTAAAGCGATGCAGTGCCAAATTGTAAAAAGTCCTCTGGTCTTTAGGCAGCCAAATGGTCTGGGGTCGAAGTAGCTAAAGTTTTACAGAACCTACAACCCTCCTTACACACACTGCCTAGCCCTTTGATTATATATATAAAGTGTGTGTGTATATATATATATATATATATATATATATATATATATATATATATGTATATATATATATATATATATATATATATATATATATAGTATCCCACAAATGTGAGTACACCTCTCACAATTTTGTAAATATTTTATTCTATCTTTTTATGTGACAACACTGAAGAAATGACACTTTGCTACAATGTAAAGTAGTGAGTGTACAGCTTGTATAACAGTGTAAATTTTCTAACCCCTCAAAATATCTCAACACACAGCCATTAACCAGTTGCCGACCGCTGCATGCCGATGTACATCGTCACAATGGCACGTGCAGGCATAAGGGTTTACCTGTACGTCCCTGCCTGCCTGCGGGCAGGAGCGATCCATGCTGAGGGGGAGACCACTGATTCATGGCCACCCCCTCACAATCGCTCCTGGCGAATGACAATCTTCCTCTGCTGCTGTAATGTAAACAGCGCCAGAGGAAGTGATGTCATCGCTCCTCGTGAAGCCTTTTCGTTCCGGCTTCCGAGGAGAGAAGACATCAAGTAAGTCTGCACAACACTACACGTACACTAGAACACTCTAGGCACACTTTTCACCCCCCGCACCCCCTGTCACAGTGACACCAATAGCAGTTTTTTTTTGTTTTTTTTTACTGATTATTGCATTGGTGTCATTTGTGACAGTTATAAGTGGTAGGGCAGTTAGTGGTAGGCCCCTTTAGGTCTAGGGTACCCCCCTAACCCCCCCTAATAAAGTTTTAACCCCTTAAACACCCCCCGTCGCCAGTGTCACTAAGCGATCATTTATCTGATCTCTGTATTAGTGTCACAAGTGACGCTAGTTAGTCAGGTAAGTATTTAGGTAAAATAAAAAACCTTTACTAGGTTACCTAGTAAAGGTTTTAACCCCCTGATTGCCTCCTAGTTAACCCTTTCACCAGTGATCACCGTATAACTGTTACGGGTGATGCTGGTTAGTTAATTTTTTATAGTGTCAGGGCACCCGCCATTTATTACCTAATAAAGGTTTAACCCCCTAATCGCCCAGCGGGTGATATAGGTTTTAGGGTCAGATAGGGTCTGCGTCGCCCCAGGCAGCATCAGGTTAGTGCCAGTAGTGCTAACACCCATGCACGCAGCATACACCTCCCTTAGTGGTATAGTATCTGAACGGATCAATATCTGATCTGATCAGATCTATACCAGCGTCCCCAGCAGTTTAGGGTTCCCAAAAACGCAGTGTTAGCGGGATCAGCCCAGATACCTGCTAGCACTTGTGTTTTGCCCCTCCGCCCAGCCCACCCAAGTGCAATATCGATCGATCACTGTCACTTACAAAACACTAAACACATAACTGTAGCATTCGCAGAGTCAGGCCTGATCCCTGCGATCGCTAACAGTTTTTTTGGTAGCATTTTGATACAGTCTCTAACAGTCAAGAGCTTTTTTACCTGTGAGTCTCACTACTGTACCACTAAATTTAGAACCCAAAATTGCAAATCAAAGGTACAGTAGTGAAGAGGCCTACATGTTTCTGAGCATGACAGATAATGAAAAGGAAGTCACTCATCTGTTAGATTCAGGCTCAGAATACGAACCTGTACACAGCAGCGGCTCCATGACAGATAGCTCTGATGACAGAGTTGTGGTCCCTGCCAAGGTCAGGCGTACCAGACCCCAATCATCTTCTGCTGTTGAGGTGCAAGAACCGCAGGGCTCTCGTATGGAGCAGAGAAGTACTAGCGCCGCTATTCCTTCTGGTGAACTAGCAAGCACCAGTGGCCTAGTACACCCTGGTCGTACATTCAGCATTGCAGTAACACTTGGTGATGTGACGAGTCCCATAAGTGCAGTTCAAGCTGGCGAGGTGGCAAGCACAAGTAGTGTCCCGCTGCCACCAAGAAGACAAACACAGGCCCGTCGTGCCCATAGTGCCCTTCCTGCTGCATTCGCCAATCCTAATTGGGAACTCACAACTTCTGCAGCACCCGTACTTCCCCCATTCACTGGCCAACCCGTCATTCAGGTGGAAACAGTTGATTTTACGCCACTTGATTTTTATTCGCTGTTTTTCACCGAAGATCTCTATAGATCTATTGTGGACCAAAGCAATTTGTACGCTGGTCATTCCATCGCCACTATTCCCCAGTCCTCCCTTGCCAGAGATTGGAAACCAATTACGGTTTCCAAATTCAAGATCTTTCTGGGCCTATCCCTTCTCATGAGCATAACTAAAAAGAGTGAGTTGCGGTCATATTGGTCCACTGACCCAATTCACCATATGCCGTGTTCTCTGCTTCCATGGCCAGGTCATGATACGAGCAGATTTTGCGGTTCATGCGCTTCAACAACAATGAACTCTGTCATCCTCGTGGAGACCCTGGATATGATCGGCTCTACAAAATTCGGCCCCTCGTAAATCACGTCAACCAACGTTTTGCCGACTTGTTTACTCCCCATCAAGTTGTCTGCGTTGATGGGTCCCTGATTACGTTTTCTGGCCACTTGTCATTCAAACAGGAGCCTCCCAGCAAGCGTGCCAGATATGGGGTCAAGATGTATAAGCTCTGTGACAGGGCCACAGGCTATACATGTAGTTTTATGGTTTACGAGGGTAGAGATAGTCACGTAGAGCCGACAAACTGCCCTGACTACATAGGAAGCGCTGGCAAGATTGTGTGGGACTTGGTGTCACCCTTATTCGGAAAAGGGTACCACTTGTACGTGGACAATTATTACATGAGCGTGCCACTTTTTAGTCACTTGTTTGATCATTAGATTGGAGCATGTGGCACTGTGCGATCTAATCGCCGGGGCTTTTCCCAGCGGCTTGTAGATTCCCGTCTTAGGCTGGGGAAGAGAGCCTGCTTGAAGTGTAATAACTTGCTCACTATGAAGTGGAGGGATAATAAGAATGTTTTCGTTTTTACCTCCCTTCATGCAGACACGACTGTCCAAAATACTACGGCGACTGGTGTTGTGGAGAAACCCCTCTGTGTCCACGAATATAACCAAAATATAGGAGGGGTGGACCTCAACGACCAGTTGTTGGCGCCGTACCTAGTTGCCCGTAAGGCCAGACGCTGGTATAAAAAAGTGTCTGTATACTTATTTCAATTGGCTTTGCTGAACGCTCATGTGCTATACAGAGCTTCAGAGCAGACTGGATCCTTCCTTAAATTCCAGGAAGAGATCGTCAGAGCCCTTCTGTTTCCAGACGGTGCTCCACCTCACCTTTCCCAACCAAATGCAGTAAGCCGGCTGCATGAGAGGCATTTTCCTTATGTCCTTCCGAGTACCCCTACCCAACGAACCCCCTAAAGAAAATGTTGTGTCTGTAGAAAGCACGGATATAGGCATGACACCCGCTATTATTGTCTCTCCTGTCCTGACAATCCTGGTCTTTGCATTGGTGAATGTTTTGAGCGCTAGCATACACTAGTTGAGTTTTAACGTAGGGTACAGCATTGGACAGACTAGGCACACTTTCACAGGGTCTCCCAAGATGCCATCGCATTTTGAGAGACCTGAACCTGGAACCGGTTACAGTTACAAAAGTTACAGTTACAAAAAAAAGTGTAAAAAAAAAATACATAAAAAATATAAAAAAAAAACAAAACAAAAATTGTCGTTTTATTGCTCTCTCTCTCTCTCTATTCTCCCTCTATTGTTCTGCTCTTTTTTTACTGTATTGTATTCTGCAATGTTTTATTGTTATTATGTTTTATCATGTTTGCTTTTCAGGTATGTAATTTTTTTATACTTTACTGTTTACTGTGTTTTATTGTTAACCATTTTGTTTTCAGGTACGCCATTCAGCTGCAGCGCGGATTTATTTATCTTGACAGCAACAGCGTTTGCTCCCATGATACATAAAGCCATGACTCCAGTGTTGTTGGAGGAGATTTCACCACCACAGTTAAAAAAAGAGCATATATGCCGAAGCATGGGGGCAGCAGGGGCGGAGTAGAGATTTGCTCCTACCTTTTGCAGGTGGATGCCCCCATGCTTCGGCATATATATATTTAAGGCACAGGTTGCGTTAAAAAATGTTTTATTTTTTACTATTTTTTTGTATTTGCTTTGCAGGTATGATAAGTTTTACTGTTATACTGTAATGTTACTTTGTTTTATTGTTAACCATCATTTGCTTAGCAGGTATGCCATTCAGTTGCAGCGCGGATTTATTTATCTTGACAGCAACAGCGTTTGCTCCCACGATACATAAAGCTGTGACTCCAGCGCTGTCGCAAGTGATTTCACCACCACAGTTAAAAAAAGAGCATACATGCCGAAGCATGGGGGCAGCAGGGGCGGAGGACGATTTGCTCCTACCTTTTGCGGGTGGACGCCCCCATGCTTCGGCATATATATATTTTAGGCACAGGTTGCGTTATAAAAAATGTTTTATTTTTTACTATTTTTTTTGTATTTTCTTTGCAGGTATGGTATATCTTACTGTTATACTGTAATGTTACTTTGTTTTATTGTTAACCATCATTTGCTTAGCAGGTACACCATTCAGTTGCAGCACAGATTTATTTATCTTGACAGCAACAGCGTTTGCTCCCACGATACATAAAGCCTTGACTCCAGCGCTGTAGGGGGTGATTTCACCACCACAGTTAAAAGAAAGAGCATATATGCCGAAGCATGGGGCAGCAGGGGCGGAGGAGCGATTTGCTCCCAACTTTTGGGGCGGATGCCCCCATGCTTTGGCATATATAAATAGTGCATGTATGCACATTATTAGAAGTGGGTGGATGAAGGGAGGTATTCTAATGGTGGGCATACCCACTGATCAATCTCTTTTTTTCATTCAGCCCACAGGCTGCATGAAAAAAAAGATTACAATATATGCCCAACAAGGACCAGCAACGTACTGGTATGTTGCTGGACTTTGAGTGGTTATACCAGAATGATGCCTGCAGGTTTAGGTATCATCTTGGTATCATTCTTTTCAGCCAGTGGTCGGCTTTCATGTAAAAGCAATCCTAGAGACTAATTAGCCTCTAGACTGCTTTTACAAGCAGTGGGAGGGAATGTCCCCCCTACTGGTCTTCCATGGTTTTCACTGGCTCTCCTGTCCCAACAGGGAACCCGAGAATGCAGCCGGTGATTCGGCCAGCTGACCATAGAGCTGATCAGAGACCAGAATGGCTCGAATAATCTCTATGGCCTAAGAAACCGGAAGCTACAAACATTTCATTACTTAGATTTTGCCTGCTGTAAACAGCGCCATTGGGAAATTGGGAAAGCATTTTATTATACCGATCTTGGTGTGGTAAGATGCTTTGAGGGCAGAGGAGAGATCTAGGGTCTAATAGACCCCAATTTTTTCAAAAAAGAGTACCTGTCACTACCTATTGCTATCATAGGGGATATTTACATTCCCTGAGATAACAATAAAAATGATTTAAAAAAATGAAAGCAACAATTTAAAAATAAGATAAAAAAGCAAAAAAATAATTTAAAAAAAGCACCCCTGCCCCCCCCCCTGCTCTCGCGCAAAGACGAACACAAGCGTTGGTCTGGCATCAAATGTAAAGAGCAATTGCACCATGCATGTGAGGTATCACCGCGAAGGTCAGATCGAGGGCAGTAATTTTAGCAGTAGACATCCTCTGTAAATTTAAAGTGGAAACATGTAAAGGCTTTTAAAGGCTTTGAAAAAGGTATGTAGTTTGTCGCCACTGCTGGTTTGTGCGCAATTTTAAAGCATGTCATGTTTGGTATCCATGTACTCAGCCTAAGATCATTGTTTTTATTTCATCAAATATTTGGGCAATATAGTGTGTTTTAGTGCATTAAAATTTCAAAAGTGTGTTTTTTTCAAAAAAAATGCATTTGAAAAATCGCTGCGCAAATATTGTGTGAAAAAAATAAATAAACACCCACCATTTTAATCTGTAGGGCCTTTGCTCTAAAAAAATATATAATGTTTGGGGGTTCAAAGTCATTTTCTTGCAAAAAAAATATATTTTTTCATGTAAACAAAAAGTGTCAGAAAGGGCTTTGTCTTCAAGTGGTTAGAAGAGTGAGTGATGTGTGACATAAGCTTCTAAATGTTGTGCATAAAATGCCAGAACAGTTAAAAAAAAAACCCAAATGACCCCATTTTGGAAAGTAGAAACCCCAAGCTATTTGCTGAGAGGCATGTCGAGTCCATGGAATATTTTATATTGTGACACAAGTTGCGGGAAAAAGACATTTTTTTTTTTTTGCACAAAGTTGTCACTAAATGATATATTGCTCAAACATGCCATGGACATATGCGAAATTACACCCCAAAATACATTCTGTTGCTTCTCCTAAGTACAGGGATACCACATGTGTGAGACTCTTTAGGAGCCTAGCCGCGTACGGGACACCGAAAACCAAGCACCACCTTCAGGGTATCTAAGGGTGTAAATTTTTGATTTCACTCCTCACTGCCTATCACAGTTTCGGAGGCCATGGAATGCCCAGATGGCACAACCCCCCCCCAATGACCCCATTTTGGAAAGTAGACACCCCAAGCTATTTGCTGAGAGGTATGGTGCGTATTTTGCAGACTTTTTGTCACATAGTTTTGAAAATTGAAAAAAGAGAATTTTTTTTTTTCTTTTCTATCTTCATTTTCAAAAACAAATGAGAGCTGCAAAATACTCACCATGCCTCTCAGCAAATAGCTTGGGGTGTCTACTTTCCAAAATGGGGTAATTTGGGGGGGGGGTTGTGCCATCTTAGCATCTTATGGCCTTCAAAACTGTGATAGGAAGTGAGGAGTGAAATCAAAAATTTACGCCCCTAGAAATCCTGAAGGCAGTGCTTGGTTTTCCGGGCCCTGTACGCGGCTAGGCTCCCAAAAAGTCCCACGCATGTGGTATCCCCATACTCAGGAGAAGCAGCAAAATGTATTTTGGGGTGCAATTCCACATATAACGATGGCATGTGTGAGCAATATATCATTTAGTGACAACTTTTTGTAAAATATTTTTTTTTGTCATTATTCAATCACTTGGGACAAAAAAAATAAATATTCAATGGGCTCAAAATGCCTCTCAGCAATTTCCTTAGGGTGTCTACTTTCCAAAATGGGGTCATTTGGAGGGGGGTTGTACTGCCCTGCCATTTTAGCACCTCAACAAATGAGATAGGCAGTCATAAACTAAAAGCTGTGTAAATTCCAGAAAATGTACCCTAGTTTGTAGACGCTATAAATAAATAAATAATAAATAAATATACGCTTATTGAATTTTTTTCAACCAAAGACATGTGGCTGAATACATTTGGCCTAAATGTATGACTAAAATTGAGTTTATTGGATTTTTTTTTTATAACAAAAAGTAGAAAATATAAGTTTTTTTCAAAATTTTTGGTCTTTTTCTGTTTATAGCGCAAAAAATAAAAACCGCAGAGGTGATCAAAAACTATCAAAAGAAAGCTTTATTTGTGGGAAAAAAAGGACGCAAATTTAGTTTGGGGACAACATTGCATGACCACGCAATTAGCAGTTAAAGCAATGCAGTGCCAAATTGTAAAAAGTGCTCTGGTCAGGAAGGGGGTAAAACCTTCCGGGGCTGAAGTGGTTAATGTCTATACCACTGGTAACAAAAGTGAGTACATCCCTAAGTAAAAATGTCCAAATTGGGCCCAAAGTGTCAATATTTTGTGTGGCCACCATTATTTTCCAGCACTGCCTTAACCCCCTTTGGCATGGAGTTTACCAGAGCTTCACAAGTTGCCACTGGAGTCCTCTTCTACTCCTCCATGACGACATCACGGAGCATCTCATACAGCATACATTGTACAACCCCATACCTATGAAATATTTACTGTATGTGCTAACCAGACCATACATCCTCAAGAAGGCTAAAGCTGTTTGAGAAGTGGAGTTGTAGGCAAGTTTGGTAGCTATTGAAAGTGCTGGTGTTGGGGACAGGTGCACATAAGGAAGAGTGCACTTAAAATAAAGTATATTTGTTATTTTACAACATGTTTTCTAAACAGATATATATCTTTTTTTGTGAAAATTGAGAAAAAATAAAAGTAATAAGGATAGTCATTTGTATATATAATTTATGATTACATGCACTCATATTCCAGATGAACTTGTTTATGCAAATGTATGCAATTAGATTATGCTTACTTGATTACCACCTGTTATGCAGTAATTATTCAAATAAATGTATTAGTCACATGAAATGGCATCTTTTGCATTGCTTATCAAAGGGACTGTAATCATTTATTTTGCTTTGCATAAAAATAGAGAAAGTCTAATTTTCAAGTTAAAAATTATACAAAAATATACAGTATATAAATTGTTATTACACACACGTGATTTGTAGTTATCAGAATTAGGGATGGGTGAACGGTTCGGCCCGAGCATAAGTTCGGGTCGAACTTTCTTTGTTCAGTTGTTCGGCGAACATCCAAACAAATGGGTCATTAAATAGCAGAATCGGTAGCCTAGTCCCCAGCTAGGCTGCCACAAGAACATAGGGGCAATTGGACTATCACGGTACAGTAAGGCAATACACTTTTAAATATTATTACAGAATATAAAAATTACAAACGATTTTATTGATGCCAGAAAAACAAATCATCTTTTACAAGTAAAAAACATGGTAGCGGTACAAATATGTCACCAGTGAAAAGATTAACCCCAAAAGGGGAGAATAACATTAGTGCAATGGATCACAGATGTCATTTTCCTCAACTAGTTTCGCGGGCAGTGCCGCTTCATCAGGAGGGTATCTGTGATGGGATCAGAAAGACAATAATATGATCGAAAAGCATAAAAATAACAACTTGCAACAACAGCATCATTATTAAAAGAAATATTAATGGGTTAAGAAGGGGGAAGGAGCAGAGCTGCTTACCCATGTCCCAGCAGCCACTAAGCACAGGGCGCCGCCACCAAAAGGGGTCTCCCGCGGTGACTCGGGGGAGCCACAAATAAAACCGAACGGAGTCTGGGTAAATGAAATAAAAGGCATGGATATGCTGTGGACTTCCCAAACCAAAATTGTAGGCCAGTGAAGAGGTAAGTGAAAAGGTGAAAATAAATGTGGGGTGGACATAAAAATGAAGATAATGGAGTAATAGTGGCGTGTGCGGAGAGTGCAATTAAACAGCGTGACAAAATGAGAGAAGAGCATCAAATAATGAGTTAAAAACATGGTGAAAGTCATAAGAAGTTAATTGAAATTGAAGCGAAAAGGGATATATTATTGTGAGGTACATGGGAGTGGGAGAGTGAGCAATTAACATGGTGTGAATGAGTGTGGGACGGGAAAAAAAGAAGGGGAGAAGAGGGGGACAAAGTGGAAAGGAAAGTAAAAGCAAGCAAGGAAGTAGAGAGAAGGAGAAGAGGAAAGAAAAGAGAAAACAAAAAACACCAAAAGGGGGGGGGGAGAGAAAAAAGGGAAAAAGGGGGGAGGGAGGAAGGGGAGAGAGGAGGAGGGAAAGGTGAGAGGGGAGAGAGAGGGAAGGGGAAAAAAGGGAGGGAAGAGTGATAGACGGAAAAAGGGAAGGATGTGAACCACAGTGCAGTTGAAGTGAAAAGGGGAAGCTGCATATACCTGGTAATGATGTAGAAAAAATATAAAAAAATATATATAGAAAAAATATATATGGGAGTCCCGGGAGAGGCAAGCCCATTAAGGGGGTTAGTGCCAATGTATGGCCTCAGTCTGTGGCACTGGTGGACCGTAGGCATAGGGCGGAGGCATGGTGAAGCTAATCCACCCATGCCAAAGTCACCTATAAGAAAAAGATAAATGGTATTATAACAAGCCAAAGTCGGTGCCTAGGGTACAGGGCACCGCAACCTGGCTGTGATGAAACTGTAAAGTTAGAGTGGCTTACTGGGAGCTGACTGAGGCACAACAATCCCGGGTTCCCAGGTCCACAGGGTCTGTGTACAGGCAAATGCCCATTATTAGTAGCTCCCAACCCCGCGACATTGAAATACATGCTCCCACACTGCACATGCGCGAGGGAGTCGCGCACGCATGCATGCGCACCGGCTCTATGGCCAAGGGACGATGTCCCTGCCAGGGTCAGTGCAAGAGGAGGGGGCAGCCCCGAGAACCGGACCAACCCCTCCACCAGGGAGCTCACCGGGCCGCCGCGGGAAGACACAGGTGGAGCGTCTCGTGCCAGCACCTGTCATGGGACGGGGGGAGGGGGAAAGGGAAGCAGCAAGGCTCAATTGTAGATATAAAAATAAAAAGAGGAGGTGGTTGACACTGAAACAATCAATGAAAGTTGATTAAAGGAAAGTAAAAGTGTGATGTAACAAAACATAATAATAATTAATAATGGATAAATAGGAGAAATATCCTATGAAGCCAATGCAGCCAAACAACACAACAGAGGTCCAAGGCGTCAAGGGGTCAAAGACCAAGACTGTGTCTGTGTAGTAATTAAAGTGCAGCAAACACCTCTTTACATTGATTAAAGTGCATCTACGTATAGATTTTAACTTCTTCTTTACTTTTGCTTATAAGCACCGCCCCCTCCCTCCCAATAATGTCTGAGAGGACAATAAACAGAGGCAGACATTCCCTTGGCACTGTAAGGGGGCCAGCAACAAATGTGTCCACAGGCACAGGTGGACGTGGTGGTCAATCCTCAGGCAGGTCATCATTTCCTCTTTTTAGTGAGTTGGCCCATGCTATCCAGCCACAGAATGCAGAGGAGGTGGTGGACTGGCTTACTAAACCTTCCTTATCCTCCTCATCCTCTGTCACACAAGTAGAGACAAGTGTGCAGTCCCCTGCAGTTGCCAGAGTGGATAAACCTGCCTCCTTGTCCACATCTATTCCTGCCATAGCCCCAACATCAGCCATTGAGGAGTCAGCTGAGTTATTTGACTACAGCATCAGCCACTTTCTCCTTGATGATGCCCAGCCATTACTGGATTCAGATGTTGGTTCTGAGGTTGAGGATGACAGGAACATGAGCCTAGAGAGAGGGAGGAACACTGGTAGACAAATTGGCATTCATGTTCCCCAAGCTGCAGTGTATTGCTAAGTTGTCTCCAGTGGTAATGATGAAGATGGAGGAGATGGAGATGATCATGATGATGATACTGATGCGACTTGGGTGCCAGATAGAGCAGAGGAGGAAACTGAAGGTGAGGCGGCACAACCCCAAGGAGGCCGACATCAAGAAAGAGTAGAGAGAAGCCACCCTATTCCATCACATTCTGCAGCTGTTATCTCCAGGCCCACTCCCCAAAGTTCAGCTGTCTGGGCCTTTTTCAGCACAACTGCAACAGATCGCACTGTTGCTATCTGCAAACTGTGTCTCAGGCACATCAAATGTGGCAAAAACAAAAAACCATTTGGGTACCACATGCCTAACAAAGCATTTAACGTCCAACCACTCAGCCTGTTGGCAAGAGCACCTAAAAGCCACACAAAAGGGGCACAAATCTGTCCCTCCTCCTCCTTACCCACTTCAGTCTGCCCCTGCGATACCAAGTCATTACCTTTCAGCAGCCTTCACTGACAGGGATGATGGTATAGCACAAAGTGTCCCGGTTCCTAGCAGCACATCTGCCAGCAGCATACCACCAGCTGTAGACTGTAGCCGGCAAATTTCTCTGCCCCATCTGCTGCAGCGAACAAAAAAAATACAGTTCCACCCACATGCCCAGCGTCTGAATGCAAGATTGTCAAAGCTGTTGGCTCTCTAACTTCTGCCTTTCAGCCGGGTGGATTCTACCCCCTTCCGTGAATTTGCACATTGTGCAGTACCACAATGTCAGGTTCCCAGTCACTACTACTTTTCACATAATGCCGTTCCATCTCTCTACCATCACATGGAAGGGAATGTTCTGGCATCGTTGGGCAAGGCAGTTAGCCATAAAATCCACTTTACTGCTGACACGTGGTCCAGCAAGCATGGGCAGGGACGATATATTTCGTTCACAGCACAATGCTACTTGCAACTCAAAGGATGCAGGACAGGACTCGGTGCTGCAGCTTGTTGTGCCCCCACGTCTCAATACAGCTGGTGGTGATGATGCCAGACCTGTGAGCTCTACCCCCTCCTCCTCTGCCACCTTCATGCCCACCTCTCCAGAATTGGATGCATTCAAAGGGCTATTCCCAGAGCCAGGCTAAAAGGTGCTATGCAGTGCTTCAGCTTATGTGTTTAAGGGGACAGGAACCACACTGGAGCAGAGATTCTTGCAGCTCTGCAGGGACAGAGGTGGTTCATACCATGCCAGCTGGAGCCAGGAATGGTGGTGTCTGATAATAGCTCAAACCTCCTGTCCACCCTTAGGCAGGGAAAGTTGACACATGTGCCATGCCTGGCACATGTCCTCAATTTGGTGGTGCAGCATTTCCCAGGGTTACAAGATGTACTAAAACAGGCCAGAAGAGTCTGTAGCCATTTCAGGCGGTCATACACAGCCAGTGCTTGGTTGGCTGAAATTCAGCGGGAATTCCACCTTCCCATAAACCGCCTGATTTGTGACATGCCCACCAGGTGGAACTCAACTTTGGGAATGCTGCAGCGGCTATACATGCAGCAGAGGGCCTTCAACGAGTATCTGTGCCAGTACGGCACGATGACAGGTTCAGGCTGCCTCGGCTTTTTTTCCCCACGCCAATGGTTGATCATTAAGGATGCATGCACTGTATTGTCACCTTTTGAGGAGGCCACAAAGATAGTGAGCAGTGACAGTGCATGCATCAGTGACATAATCCCTGTTGTGTTCCTGCTGGAGCAGATTCTGTGTTGCATTATCGACAGGGCACTGGAGACAGAGCAGCAGGAGGAAGAGGAGGACTTCCTTTCCTCTCAAGGCCCACTTTATCCAGACACCATCATTCCTATGCCACAGAACACACAGGAGGAGAAAGGGGAGGAGGATGATGAGGACGATTCTGGTACTTTCATAGGCTTCGAAGAAGACATGCATCAATCTTTAAGTGATGGCTTTCCAACCCCAGGACCCTTGGGAGTAGTACGTGGCTGGGAGGAGGAAGTTCCAGATGCTGTCATCCTGAGTGACCCCGAGGAGTCTGCTTCTCAAGCATGGGCAACCTCATGCTTCAAAGCCTGCGAAAGGACCCAAGAATACATGGCATAAAGGAGAAAGATGATTACTGGTTAGCAAACCCCCTAGACCACCGTTATAAGGGGAAGGTCTCAGAACTCATCCTGTTCCCACAGAGAGTGCAGAGGATAAAATCTCTTGAGGACACGTTAAAGAGGATTTTATTGAACATCTTTCCTGACTCCAGTAGGTTACAGTGTGGTGGAAAACTTCATTTTGATTCTTCTGTTGGTCAAGAGAGGAGTGTTGGAGAAGGCGTCTGCCTAGGTGAGGCATTTCAGAATTTTTTTAGTCCTTGCCACCCAGGGCTGTCAGCTTCCACATCTCATCGGCAGCGTCTGCATCACATGGTGGACAATTACCCCTGGGCCAAAACAGAGATGGAGAGCTTTCCAGCTGATGATCCACTGACTTACTGGGTCATGAGAATAGACCACTGGCCAGAACTTGCCCAGTATGCTATTGAGTTGTTGGGCTGCCCTGCATCCAGCGTGCTTTCAGAATGGGCATTCAGTGCTGCAGGAGGTTTTGTTACTGATCATAGAACACGTCTGTCCACAGACTCCGTGGACCGTTTGACTTATATGAAAATGAATCAGTCCTGGATTACCAGCTATGAAGCCCCTGATTAATCACTGATTAAGTATTTTTGGGATGTGAAATCTCTGCAGGACTTCGAGGCTGCCTAACTTTGAGGGTGTTCAATCATTTCATCTGGAAGAATGTTTTTGGTATAGATTTCATGGGCACAATTAACACCCAAAGACCAAATTTTCAGCACCTGTTTGACAAGTGCATATCATTGCAATTTTTTACAGCAAGGCCAATTCTTGCTTTCATCAAGAGTACCTCTATTGGGTTACGGTGGGAAGGCATCACCGACACCCAAAGACCAATTATTCAGCACCTGTTTGACAGGTGCATATCATTGCAATTTTTTACAGCAAGGCCAATTCTTGCTTTCATCAAGAGTACCTCTATAGGGTTACGGTGGGAAGGCACCACCGACACCCAAAGACCAATTATTCAGCACCTGTTTGACACGTGCATATCATTGCAATTTTTTACAGCAAGGTCAATTCTTGCTTTCATCAAGAGTACCTCTATTGGGTTACGGTGGGAAGGCACCACCGACACCCAAAGACCAATTATTCAGCACCTGTTTGACAGGTGCATATCATTGCAATTTTTTACAGCAAGGCCAATTCTTGCTTTCATCAAGAGTACCTCTATAGGGTAACGGTGGGAATGCACCACCGACACCCAAAGACCAATTTTTATGCACCTGTTTGACAGGTGCATATCATTACAATTTTTTACAGCAAGGCCAATTCTTTCTTTCATCAAGATTACCTCTATAGGGTTATGGTGGGAAGGCGCCACCGACACCCAAAGACCAATTTTTATCCAAAGTCAAAGTGACACCAGAATGTATCCAAAAAATCTCTAATCTTGTTCCCAGTGCACTACATTGTGGCCTCATCATACACACTGGCTCCCCAGATGTTGCTGAGCAAAATAAAGGCAGCTTGCAGGGAAAATTTAATTTTTTTTGGGCTTTATAAATGTAATTATTGCTGCAGCAGATTCTAGACATGGTACAGATCTGCCACTTTACAGGTAGACTAAGGGGACCCCCCAGGCACTATATTGAAAGGAATTTTTCGTTTTTATGCTTTCACTTTAAAAATCAAAAAATCACTGCTCATTTAAAAATGAAGTTTTTCACAAACTTTTTTTTTTATTGATACATGTCCCCCAGGGCAGGACCCGAACCCCTATAACCATTGTATGCCCAATTACTTGCATATAAGCCTTCAAAATGGGCACTTTTGATTTTTGATGTTCGGGTCCCATTGGCTTTAATGTGGTTATTCAGGTCCGAACTTTTGCTGTGTTCGAAAGTTCTGGTGCGAACTGAACAGAGGACCGTTCGGCCCATCCCTAATCAGCATATACAAAGGTGCTTTATTGGATCTAACTACATTGTGTATAAAAACTGAATTCTCCATTTCACCTCAATAGTTAGTGGCAATGAGAGGCTTTTGGAGATCCTATTTGCTAAGAAATTCTGTAAGATCTACTGTACACAATGTAATATACAATCATTGCATTTATTTTCTTTTTCTGTGCCATTGGTATCTCATTTGAAATATTAAATATTTCCCTTCACTTCCTGTCCTGTAGACTAACCAGGTTGTAAAAACATTGATTTCCACATGAGGGAGATCCCCTCTTATGCCCCGTACACACGATCGGAATTTCGGCTCGCAAAAGATCGATGAGAGTTTTTCATCGGAAAATACGACCATGTGTATGCTCCATCTGACTTTTACTGGCCGAAATCCAGCCAGCAAAAGATTGAGAGCATGTCCTCAATTTTTCGGTCGTTGGGAAAAGTTCCTATCGAAAATGCGATCGTCTGTGGTAATTCCGACTCGCAAAATTCCTACGCGTGCTCGGAAACAATTCAACGCATGCTGGGAAGCACTGAACTTAATTTTTTTGGCTCGTCGTAGTGTTGTACGTCACCGTGTTCTTGACGGCCGTAAGTTCAGCGAACTTTTGCGTGACCATGTGTATTCAAACTTCAGCGGAATCCCATCGGAAAAGCCGTCATATCTTTTTCCGACGAGAAGTCCGATCGTGTGTATACGGCATTAGACTATGATGATGTCAGTTAGAGAGAGTAAATCTCCTTATGAGGACACAGACAACACTAACAAATTGACAGGGGTTCTCCCCCCCCCACACTACTTTTTCAAAATCTTTAAGAATATAATGCATTGCCAGTTGTGTTCCTTAAAGTACTTGTAAACCCTTACTTATACAGTACTTACTGAAGTGACATGCCTCAGGTGATACATATGAAGCAAATCCTCCTACATACAGTAAGTTTTACCTGTTTATCTGCAGCCTCTCTTTTCTACAGCCTCTAAAACACACAGATCAAATGCTTTTTCTCAGCTACAGGAAGCAGGGGCTAAGATCTAATGTCACACACTGCACAGCATAGAGAGGAGAGCTGAGTATAATTTGAGACCTGAGCAGAGGAAAAAGAATCCCCCCCCTCTACACAGTCTCACTGGGAAACACGCTGAGGTTGTCAATCACCTTCTGCGTGCTAAAGGGGGGCAGGACCCTCTCCTAAGATTATGTGGTGTCAGGATAATCTGTCAGAAGTGAATAATGTAGAAAGCAAAGGGAATAAAGAGGAGACAGAAATCACACCCAGTGCTGTGGATTGAGGCTTCAGACAGTTCTTTCCCAATAAAAATGTACTGCTGCCAGCAATTTTTGAGTGATTAACGTGCATCAGGCAGTTGCTATTCCCATTGCACTGATGGCTCTTTCTGAAATGATACATGCATCAAGGCAGGCTAGTGCCTCAAGTACATATTTGGCCATCTCCAGCTGATGGTACATACTTGACACCAGTGGCGTCAGCAGGGGGGGCTCACCGTGGCTGAAGCCCCGAGTGGATCCCCAAAAAGCCCAGAGTCTCGAGTGGGCACCGTTCTATTGATAGCCCTGAGCGCCGCCGAGCGGGGACTGATCTTATCCCTAGCGCCGCTTAGTGCCGCTGAGCGCGGCCAAGTCACATAGCAGGTCCCACCTTCTGGAGCCTGTAGTGCTGATGGACATCCTACTGGTCCAATGGTGGGACCGTGGGATGTGTAACCTCCATCATAGGCGCTGCAGGCTCCAGAAGGCAGGAGTTACAATGCAGCCACCACGTGACATCCCTGCTCGGTGCCCGGCTCTCCTCCTCTCCTCCGCTGCCTGCTTTGAAAATGGGCATGCACCGCACACCACAGCTGAGCTGCTGCTGCAGGACACTGACGTCTTCTAGTCAGGTAGGTCAGTGTGTGTCACTACCGTCAGTGTATGTAGGTCAGTGTATGTCAGGTAGGTAGGTCATTGTATGTATGTCAGGTAGGTCAGTGTATGTCAGGCAGGTAGCTCAGTGTATGTCAGGTAGGTAGGTCGGTGTATGTATGTCAGGTAGGTCAATGTGTGTCAGGTAGGTAGGTCAGTGTATGTATGTCAGTGTATGTCAGGTAGGTCAGTGTACATCAGGTAGGTAGGTCAGTGTATGTATGTATGTCAGGTAGGTCAGTGTGTGTCAGGTAGGTAGGTCAGTGTATGTAGGTCAGTGTATGTCAGGTAGGTCAGTGCGTGTCAAGTAGGTAGGTCAGTGTATGTCAGGTAGGTAGGAGAGTGTATGTATGTCTGGTAGGTCAGTGTATGTCAGGTATGTAGGTCAGTGTATGTATATCAGGTAGGTAAGTCAGTGTATGTATGTCAGTGTATGTCAGGTAGGTCAGTGCATGTCATGGAGGTAGGTCAGTGTATGTATGTCAGTGTATGTCAGGTAGGTCAGTGCATGTCAGGTAGGTAGGTCAGTATATGTATATCAGGTAGGTAGGTCAGTGTATGTATGTCAGTGTATGTCAGGTAGGTCAGTGCGTGTCAGGTAGGTAGGTCAGTGTATGTATGTCAGTGTATGTCAGGTAGGTCAGTGTATGTCAGGTAGGTAGGTCAGTGCATGTATGTCAGGTAGGTCAGTGCATATCAGGTAGGTAGGATAGTGTATGTAGGTCAGTGCATGTCAGGTAGGTCAGTGCGTGTCAGGTAGGTAGGTCAATGTATGTAGGTCAGTGCGTGTCAGGCAGGTAGATCAGTTTATGTATGTCATTGCATGTCAGGTAGGTAGGTCAGTGTATGTAGGTGTATGCGTGTCAGGTAGGTCAGTGCGTGTCAGGTAGGTCAGAGTATGTCAGTGTATGTGTGTCAGGTAGGTCGGTCAGTGTATGTCAGGTAGGTTGGTCAGTGTATGTCAGGTAGGTAGGTCAGTGTATGTCAGGTAGGTAGTTCAGTGTGGCAGGCAGGTGAGTTTAGTGGTCAGCATTGATGGACACCGGTAAACCAGGCAGCAACCAGCAAGTGAGGTTACCCCCGCCACACATCCCCACTGCCCAGCCAAAAAACCCGCGCCGCCGCAGCCCCCCGTGCCAGCCTCGGACTTAGGGCTGAAGCTCCTGGTCTTTTTGCTACCTAGCAACGCCCCTGTTTGACACCCACTAATCCATGGAGATAATTGCTTATAAGTGTTATAGTTACAGCCTGTAGGTCAGTGCGTGTTAGGTAGGTAGGTCAGTGTATGTATGTCAGTGTATGTCAGGTAGATCAGTGTATGTCAGGTAGGTAGGTCAGAGTATGTATGTCAGGTAGGTCAGTGCGTGTCAGGTAGGTAGGTCAGTGATACAGAATTTTATGCTGTTGCTTCTGCATACTACTTTACCTTGTAATGTTATACAGTGGGGCAAAAAAGTATTTAGTCAGCCACCAATTGTTCTCCTACTTAAAAAGATGAGAGAGGTCTGTAATTGTCATCATAGGTATACCTTAACTATGAGAGACAAAATGTGGAAACAAATCCAGACAATCACATTGTCTGATTTTTGAAATAATTTATGTGCAAATTATGGTGAAAAATAAGTATTTGGTCACCTACAAACAAGCAAGATTTCTGGCTCTCACAGACCTGTATCTTCTTCTTTAAGAGGCTCCTCTGTCCTCCACTCATTACTTGTATTAATGGAACCTGCTTGAACTTGTTATCAGTATAAAAGACACCTGTCCACAACCTCAAACAGTCACACTACAAACTCCACTATGGTGAAGACCAAAGAGCTGTCGAAGGACACCAGAAACAAAATTGTAGACCTGCACCAGGCTGGGAAGACTGAATCTGCAATAGGCAAGCAGCTTGGTGTGAAGAAATCAACTGTGGGAGCAATAATTAGAAAATGGAAGACATACAAGACCACTGATAATCTCCCTCGATCTGGGGCTCCACGCAAGATCTCAAAAGTCAAAATGATCACAAGAATGGTGAGCAAAAATCCCAGAAACCACACGGGGGGACCTACCGAATGACCTGCAGAGAGCTGGGACCAACGTAACAAAGGCTACCATCAGTAACACACTACGCCGCCAGTGACTCAGATCCTGCAGTGCCAGACGTGTCCCCCTGCTTAAGCCAGTACATGTCCGGGCCCGTCTGAGGTTTGCTAGAGAGCATTTGGATGATCCAGAAGAGGATTGGGAGAATGTCATATGGTCAGATGAAACCAAAGTAGAACTGTTTGGTAGAAACACAACTCATCGTGTTTGGAGGAGAGAGAATGCTGAGTTGCAACCAAAGAACACCATACCTACTGTGAAGCATGGGGGTGGCAACATCATGCTTTGGGGCTGTTTCTCTGCAAAGTAAACAGGATGACTGATCCATGTACATGAAAGAATGAATGGGGCCATGTATCGTGAGATTTTGAGTACAAGCCTCCTCCCATCAGCAAGGGCATTGAAGATGAAACATGGCTGGGTCTTTCAGCATGACAATGATCCCAAACACACCGCCCGGGCAACGAAGGAGTGGCTTCGTAAGAAGCATTTCAAGGTCCTGGAGTGGCCTAGCCAGTCTCCAGATGTCAACCCCATAGAAAACATTTGGAGGGAGTTGAAAGTCCGTGTTGCCCAGCGACAGCCCCAAAACATCACTGCTCTAAAGGAGATCTGCATGGAAGAATGGGCCAATATACCAACAACAGTGTGTGACAACCTTGTGAAGACTTAAAGAAAACGTTTGACCTCTGTCATTGCCAACAAAGGATATGTAACAAAGTATTGAGATGAACTTTTGATTTTGACAAAATACTTATTTTCCACCATAATTTGCAAATAAATTCTTTCAAAAATCAGACAATGTGATTGTCTGGATTTGTTTCCACATTTTGTCTCTCATAGTTGAGGTATAACTATGATGACAATTACAGGCCTCTCTCATCTTTTTAAGTGGGAGAACTTGCACAATTGGTGGCTGACTAAATACTTTTTTGCCCCACTGTATATACAGTGCATCTGGAATGTTATGTTACAGCCTTGTTCCAAAATAGAGTAAATTCATTATTTTCCCTTAAAATTCTACAAACATTACCCCATAATGACAGTGTGAAAGAAGTTTGTTCGAAATAGTTTGCAAATTTATTAAAAATAAAAAAATAGAAAATCACATGTACATAAGCATTCACAGCCTTTGCCATGGCACTCAAAATTTAGCTCAGGTGGATCCTATTTCCACTGATCATCCTTGAGATGTTTCTACAAATTGATTGGAGTCCACCTGTGGTAAATTCAGTTGATTGGACATGATTTAGAAAGGCACACATCTGTCTATATAAGGTCCCATAGTTAACAGTGCATGTCAGAGTACAAACCAAGCCATGAAGGCCAAGGAACTGTCTGTAGACCTCCGGGACAGCATTGCATCGAGGCACAGATCTGGGGAAGGGTACAGAAGAATTTCTGCAGCATTGAAGATCCCAATGAGCACAGTGGCCTCCATCATCCATAAATGGAAGAAGTTTGGAACCACTAGGACTCTTAATAGAGCAGGCCGTCAGGCCAAACTGAGCGATCGGGGGAGAAGGGTCTTAGTCAATGAGGTGACCAAGAACGGAATGGTCATTCGGAGACAGGTCCAGCGTTTCTCTGTGGAGGGAGGAGAACCTTCCAGAAGAACAATCATCTCTGCAGCACTCCACCAATCAAGCCTGTATTGTAGAGTGGCCAGACGAAAGCCATTCCTCAGTAAATGGCATATGACGGCCCACCTGGAGTTTGCCAAAAAACACCTGAAAGACTCTCAGACCATAAGAAACAAAAGTCTCTGGTCTGACGAAACAAGGATTGAACTCTTTCAATACCATCCCTACAGTGATGCATGATGGTGGCAGCAATATGCTGTGGGGATGTTTTTCAGTGACAGGAATTGGGAGACTAGTCAGGATCGAGGGAAAGATGAATGCAGCAATATACAGAGACACCCTTGATGAAAAACTGCTCCAGAGCGCTCTAGACCTCAGACTGGGGTGAAGGTTCATCTTCCAACAGGACAACGCCCCTGACCACACAGCCAAGATAACAAAGGAGTGGCTACAGGACAACTCTGTGAATTTCCTTGTGTGGTCCAGCCAGAGCCCAGACTTGAACTCGATTGAACATTTCTGGAGAGATCTGAAAATGGCTGTGCCCCGAAGCTCTCCATCCAACCTGATAGAGCTTGAGAGGCCCTGCAAAGAAGAATGGGAGGAATTGCCCAAAAATAGGTGTGCCAAGCTTGTAGCATCATACTCAAAAAGACTTGAGGCTGTAATTGGTGTCAAGGTGTTTTAACAAAGTATTGAGCAAAGGCTGTAAATACTTATGTACATGTGATTTTTGTTTTTGTTTTTATTTTTAATAAATTTGCAAAGATTTCAAACAAACTTCTTTCACGTTGTCATTGTGGGGAATTGTTTGTAGAATTTTGAAGTCAATACTTTTTTATTGATGATTTTTACATACAACTAATGAAAACAAAACTGTTGTGTGTCGCAAGGAGGTAGAACAATGCCATGTGTAAGTTCAAGTAAGGTAACATTGTAATATCAACATTGGGTATCATTAACATCTTGTAAGCTACCTTTTCTGGTAATATAGTGCAGGTGAAGGTTGTCTACCCTTCCGGGCACCCCTTTCGGGTTCAAGACTGTGTCCAGGACTATAGACAATCCTCCTCTCCTACTTGTTAATCCATTCAATCCTGCTGTTTCTTATACATTGACGAGAACCATATTACGATCAGTAGTATCAGGAAAAGACTTGGGGAATTAGACTCAAGATCTTGACACCTTTACTTAGGTAACTTTAGCATTAGATATAATCAGAGTAGTCAGAGATTTGTCTTTGTTCCATACCAACCATGGGTACCACATTTGAGAGGCACAGTCCCTATTTTTGTGCCTTATTTTTTAAGGCCTGTTCATAGGTGTAATGTAGCTGTGTCATTTGCACCACTTCCCTCAATGTGGGTGGATCAGAATTTTTCAATTTTCTAGTGATATTAAGTCTGGCTGACAGTAATATATGAGATATTAAATGTCTTAGTTGTTTAGGGTACTGGTCCAATTCGACAGAGAGCAATGCTAGGCTAGGTCATGGACTTATTCTCGATTGGGAAATGTCAGATATTAGCTGGAAGATAGTCTCCCATTAGTATGTCAGTTTGGGACATTTCCAAAATACATGGAGCATAACTCCCCTTTGTCCGCATTGTCTCCAGCACTTATCATCCAGGTCTTTGTGGAATCTAGACATTGTATCAGGGGCCAAGTACCAGTGTTGTGATATTTTAATGGATAGTTCCCAGAGCGTAGAGCGTGGAGCAACATGTGACTTTATATGTGGAATTGCAGGCTTTAACCATTATTCTACTGTGTATGTGCATCCTAGGTCGGATTTCTGTTTTATTAGTGGAGTTGTTTTAGTGAAATCACTTTCTTGTTGGAGGAGGTTGTAGAAGAGTGAGATTCCTTTTTGATGAGCTACGGGGGCGCTAAGAAAAATCCAAGCAGGTTGTGGAATTTTATATGATCACGGTGGGGATGTATGTAAATAATTTTTCGTGCGTATATAAAGATAGAGGTTTGAGTTGGATAGTCGGTTTTCTTTTTGTAAGGTGGGAAATGATTTGAGCTTGTCATTGGTAAAAAGGTAATTAATGTGCATAATACCCTTCGCTTGCCACTTCGTGAAGGATATTAAGTCCATTTTGTTTTGCAGGAATATGATTTTCAAAGTAGTCTTGGTAGGGTAATTTGAGCTGAGTCCTACGAACGTATGCCAAACTTTAACTGTTGTCCACATTGTAGGGGGATATAAGAGGGTATTTTAGTTTTATATGACATAGAGAGTAACCAAGTAGATAGTTCACCACTAGGGATGAGCCGAACACCCCCCGGTTCGGTTTGCACCAGGACCTGCGAACGGACCGAAAGTTTGTGTGAATTTTAGAACCTCATTAAAGTCTATGGGACTCGAACGTTCGAAATCAAAAGTGCTAATTTTAAAGGCTAATATGCAAGTTATTGTCCTAAAAAGGGTTTGGGGACCCGGGTCCTGCCCCAGGGTATCAATGCAAAAAAAGTTTTAAAGACAGACGATTTTTCGGGAGCAGTGATTTTAATGATGCTTAAAGTGAAAAAAAACCTGAAATATTCCTTTAAATATTGTACCTGGGGGGTATCTATAGTATGCCTTTAAAGTGGCGCGTGTTTCCCGTGCTTAGGACAGTCTCTGCACAAAATGACATTTTTAAAGGAAAAAAAGTCATTTAAAACTGCTTGCAGCTTTAATGTAATGTCGGGTCCCGGCAATATGGATGAAAATCAGTGAGACAAACAGCATGGGTACCCCCCCCCCAGTCCATTACCAGGCCCTTTGGGTCTGGATATTAAGGGGAACCCCGCACCCAAATTAAAAAAAGGAAAGGCGTTGGGCCCCCAGGCCCTATATACTCTGAACAGCAGTATACAGGCGGTGCAAACAAGACAGGGACTATAGGTTTGTTGTTAAGTAGAATCTGTTTGTAATTTTGAACTGGTACATTTTTAAAGTGTAGCGCCAGCCAAAAAAATCTATTTTTAATCTTTTTGGAAAACATAGGGAAGGGTTATTGAAGGGATATTTAGCTTAACCACATCCATTTTACAGTATTCAACTTCTATTTTGTGTTTTATCCTGTATTCTATTTTACAGACAGCTGCATGTACTGTTCATTATTCTTCTTATCTTTCCTTACTTTCCATTTCTTGTAAAGCATGTGATTTCCCAGAAATGATGCGTTTGGTTTCACTTTTGTCATAAAATGTTTCTGTATTTGATTGGATAATTTGTATGACACGGTCATTCACACCAAAGAATAAAGATTAGATTTGCTCGGCGAGACTTTGTCATTCTTTTTTTATCATTGTCTCAATGGGCTTGCAATTTTGAACTGGTACATTTTTAAAGTGTAGCTCCAGCCAAAAAATATTTTTTAAGCCTTTTGGAAAACATAGGGAAGGGTTATCACACCTGTAACATTTGCTGTCTGTGCACCTCTTCAGAAGATTTCACCTCACTTTCTGTCCCAATGACAAATGTTTTTTTGAAAATTTGTGGTTTTTAGTGAAACAAGGATTGGTGATAAAGCATCAGTGAAGAGGAGACACGTTTTTCCCATATTAACTCTTACAGGAGAGAATTTCCATTCCTAGGAGTAGATTTCATCCCACTTCCTGTTGTCTCCTTCCATTTGCAAGTAGGAGCCGTTTGTAAGTTGGATGTTTGAAAATAGGGGCCTGCCCTATATACTCTGCAGAAATTGGGGCCTTAGGTGTTGGTGTTGCCACAACACTGTAAGCCCTCATAGTTACTCTTGGTGGGTGCAGGAACGGGCCCTGCTGTGAAATATTGGCTCAAGAATTGTAACTAAATGCCATTGTTGAACAGTGGTAGAAAAATTGGGCCTTTGGTGGTGCTGGTGCCACAACACTGTAAGTCCTCACAGTTACTCTTGGTGGGCGCTGGAACGGGCCCTGCTGTGAAATATTATATCAAGAATTGTAATTACATGCACCTGTTAAACAGGGGCATAAAAATTGGGCCTTTGGTGGTGGTGTTGCCACAACACTGTAAGACCTCACAGTTACTCTTGGTGGGCGCAGGAATGGGCCCTGCTGTGAAATATCAGATCAAGAATTGTAATTACATGTCCCTGTTGAACAGGGTAGAAAAATTGGGCCATAGGCACTGGTGCCACAACACTGCAACCCCTCACATGTGCTATAGTTGGAGCGCAAGAATGAGCCCTGCTGCAAAGTATTGCATCAAAAATTGTAATTATATGCCCCTGTTAAACAGGGGCTGAAAAATTGGGCCTTGGGCACTGGTGCTGGTGCCACAACACTCCAACCCCTCACAGATACTCTTGTTGGAGCGCAGGAATGAGCCCTGCTGCAAAATATTGCATCAAAAATTGTAATTACACGCCCCTATTAAAAAGGGGCAGAAAAATTGGGCCTTAGCCACTGCTGCCACAACACTGCAACCCCTCACAGATGCTATAGTTGGAGTGCAGGAATGAGCCCTGTCGCAAAGTATTGCATCAAAAATTGTGATTATACGCCCCTGTTAAACAGGGGCTGAAAAATTGGGCCTTGGGCACTGGTGCTGGTGCCACAACACTGCAACCCCTCACAGATACTATAGTTGGAGCGCAAGAATAACCCTGCTGCAAAGTTCTGGGCACCCCCACCAGTGGCCAAGGCCCAATTTTTCTGCCCCTGTTTAACAGGGGTGTGTAATTACAATTATTGATGCAATTATTTGATTGCATTAAATATTGTAATTACATGCCCCTGTTAAACAGGGGCAGAAAAATTGGGCATTGGCCACTGGTGGCGGTGCCCAGAACCAAAAATGTTCTTACAAGCTATCAGCATGAAAACTGAGGAGGAAGAGGATTGTCACTCAGCATAACAGGATAGTCACTGAGCATCAGCAGAAGGGATCTCACATTTAAAAAAAAATCAATCGGTTACATCAGCATCAGGTGCTTGGTAGCTGGTGATCCAAGACTGATTCATTTTTATGAAGGTCAGCTGATCGACCAATTCGGTGGACAGGCGCACCCTGATCGGTTACAAAGCCTCCAGCAGCACTGAATGTGCGTTCCGAAAGAACGCTGGATGCAGGACAGGCCAGTAGCTCAATTGCATACTGTGCAAGCTCTGGCCAGTGATCCATCCTCAAGACCCAGTAACCCAGAGGATTTTTGGTGGGAAAGGTATCCAAGTCTGATCTTGCCCCTAGGTAATCCTGCACCATGTGAATCAGATGCTGGCGATGGTTGCTGGAACCGATCAGACCTTGGGGCTGTGGACTAAGAAATTGTCTGAACGCATCGGTCAGGCGGCCACCTTCTCCACCGCTCCTTCTGTGACTGACCGAAGCCTCAGCAACACATTGTCCAGGAGGACCAGGAAATTGTAACCTCCCAGGCTCTGGAAACTTGTTGCACAAACCTTTCTGCAAGGCCTCCCGAAGATGTTTCACCCTCTGCTCCCTCTGTGACGGCAAGATAAGGTCCCCAACCTTACCCTTGTAATGTGGATCAAGGAGGGTTGCCAGCCAGTAATCATCCCTCCCCTTGAAACCACGAATATGAGGATCCTTCCGCAGGCTTTGCAGGATCAGGAAGGTTTGCTGAGCCATTCGGTCTAGAGTCCTCTGGGTCACTAAGGACGACATGATCCGCAGCCACCTCCTCCCAGCCACGTACAATTCCATGGCTTTCTTTGGACTGTAAATGATCCCTTGAAGACTGCTGCTGATGCTGAGTGCCAGGCCCCACCTCCATGCTGACACAATCCTCCTCCTCCTCGTCCTCTTCCTGTGTGATCGGCAGGCACACAGGAACACTGTCTGGATAAAGGGAGCCTTGAGAGCCTCCTCTTCCTCCCTCTGTTCTGCCTCAAGTGCCCTGTCCATTATTCCACGCAGCGTGTGCTCCAACAGGTGGATAAGAGGGACAGTGTCACTGATGCATGCACTGTCACTGCTCACCATCCTCGTGGCCTCTTCAAATGGTGACAGGACAGTGCATGTATCCCTGATCATAGCCCACTGGCGTGGGGAAAACAACCAAGGTCCCCTGACCCTGTCCTGGTGCCACAGTCGCATAGGTACACATTGATGGCCCTCTGCTGCATGTGCAGCCGCTGCAGCATGGCCAGCATTGAGTTCCACCTGTCACAGATTAGGCGGTTCTTGGACAGGATAAATTCCTTTTGGAGGTCAGCCAGCCAAGCACTGGCATTATATAACCTGCGGAAATGCACACAGACATTCCTGGCCTGCCTCAGGACATCCTGTAAGCCCAGGTACCTTCCCAAAAACCGCTGCACCACTAAGTTAAGGTCGTGAGCCAAACAGGGCACATTGGTCAGTTGTCCCTGTCGGAGGGTGGAGAGGAGGTTCATGCCATTGTCACAAACCACCATACCTGGCTTAAGCTGGCCTGGTGTCAACCACCTCTGAACCTGCCCCTGCAGAGCTGACAGAATCTCTGCCCCAGTGTGGCTCCTGTCCCCCAAGCACACCAGCTCAAGCACCGCATGGAATCTTTTTGCCTGCGTGCTTGCATAGCGCATGGAATCTTTTTGCCTGCGTGCTTGCATAGCCCCTTGAATGCCTACAGAGCACAGCTGATTCAGAGGACAAATCAGCACAGGAAAAGGCCATGGAGGAAGTAGAAGAGGAGGGGGTGGAGGAGAGAGGTGTGGCAGAATCATCACTAGTAGAATTTTGGAGGCGTGGTAGCGGAACAACCTCCAACATTACTGCACCCTGTCTTGCATCCTTCCCAGCTGCCAGAAGAGTCACCCAGTACTCGGTGAAAGATAGGTAATGTCCCTGTCATGCCTGCTGGACCATGAGTCAGCGGTAATATGCACCTTACCACTGACTGCCCTGTCCAACGAGGCCAAGACATTGCCTTCCACATGCTGGTAGACAGCTGGAATCGCCTTCCATGAGAAAAAGTGTCGTTTGGGAACCTGCCACTGAGGAACCGCACATTCCACAAACTCACAGAAGGGGGCAGAGTCTACCAACTGAAAAGGCAGCAGCTGAAGTGCTAGCAATTTAGCCAAGCTAGCATTCAACAGCTGGGTATGTGGATGGCTGGGGGCGAACTTCTTTTGGCGGTGCAGCAGCTGGGGCAGGGAAATTTGCCTGGTACAATCTGACAGCAGTGTACCGATAGCAGATTGCCCCCAAGTACTTGGCTGTGACACACCTAATTCTACACCTTCATTCCTCTCAGTGCAGGTTTCAGAGAGGACTGAAGGTATAGTGGGGTTGGAGATCCCAGCTGATGAGGAGCAAGGAGAGGTCTGCTTTGCTCATTGTTGTGGGTCTTTTAGGTACGCTTGCCAACGAACTGCATGGCAGGTCGACATATGTCTGGTCAGGCATGTGGTGCACAAACAGGTGATGTTTTGGCCACGTGAGATATGCTTGAGACATATGTTGCAAATAGCAGTGGTGGGATCGAATGCGCTCGTCTCAAAAAAGGCCCACACCAAAGAACTTTTGGAATAATGCACAGAGACAGCAGCGCACTGCACATGCGGAGCTCTGCGGTGTGATGCAGTCTGTGTGCTGCCCTTAAGCTGGCCCCTGTAGGGCATCCTGCCTCATTGAAGATGTTCCTCCTCCTCCTCCTCTCTCCTATCAGGCACCCACGTGGAGTCAGTGACCTCATCATCCCCTCCCTCCTCATCACTGGAGCAAAGCTGGCAGTATGCTGCAGCTGGGGGAACATGACTGCCAGATTGCTGTCCTTCTTGGGCACCCCCTCTCTCTGGGCTCACGTTACTGCCTTCCTCTAGCTGGGTACCATCATCGGAGCCTTCAAAATGCTGGGCATCCTCCTGGAGCATGTACTTAACACTGTGGTCAAACAGTTCAGGGGACTCCTCAGGAGGACATGGTGGGGCTAGGGAAGGAGTGACTGATGCCATTAAGCCGGGGGACGAGGCCGCGCTGCTTTGCCAGACAATGTACCCTGAGCCTGGGTGAGGAGGATGAGGACGGCTTGGTCATCCACTCTACCAAGTCTTCAGCATGTTGCAGCTCAACACGGCCAGCTGCCGAAAAAAAAGAACAAGCGTGTCCCACGGCCACGTGCTGATGAGGATGTGCCGTCTCCACGACCAGCACTGTTGCCTCTAGACACAGAGCCTGCTTGCCCTCTTTTATTGGCTTGTGACTGTCTGCCTTTCCTTGTTGGCCTTCCAGACATACTAATGGCCTGCAGTGAGATGTAGCTGCACAAAGCTGGGATGTATATATATATATATATATACCTGTAGTATTATTAGTATGAGAACACCACCAATTGTCTTCAGGTAGCTTTAGGTGCACACTGTGCAGAGAACGCAGTACACTTACTGTAAATACGGCAGCTGCCTGCCTGTAGTACTAATAGGATCAGAAGAACACCACCAATTTTCTTCAGGTAGCTTTAGGTGCACACTGTGCAGAGGACACAGTACACTAACTGTAAATACTGTAGCTGCCTGCCTGTGGTACTAATAGGATCAGAAGAACACCAGCAATTTTCTTCAGGTAGCTGTAAATACTGCAAAAACACCTGCCTGCCTGTCAGTAGGAAGAAAATAACAGGAATGGATGTAGCCTAAC
The DNA here is from genome assembly GCA_037952835.1 of Lithobates septentrionalis. Lineage (NCBI taxonomy): Eukaryota > Metazoa > Chordata > Amphibia > Anura > Ranidae > Lithobates > Lithobates septentrionalis. The sequence goes on from JBBDGP010001294.1 coordinate 817,983, forward strand.
TGAATACAGTGTATATATATATATATATATATATATATATATATATATATATATATATATATATATATATATATATACATACACACACACACACAACACCAAGGATGCATATATATACACAATACACTGTAAGTGCAGCTAACTGACTCACCTGCCTACTCTATCTAACTTAAATCGAATGACACTGTCTCTCTGTCTATCCCTCCACCACTGCAACACACTACACAAGGCCGCCACGCAGGCAGCCTTATATAGTGTGGGGCGTGTACTAAACACCCTGAGCCATAATTGGCCAAAGCCACCCTGGCTTTGGCCAATTACAGCTCTATGTACAGACGGCGCTGTTATTTGCAAATCATGCGGGTCATAGTGCATGCTTGGCCAATCATCAGCCAGCAATGCACTGCGATGCTGCAGTGAATTATGGGCCGTAACATTTGCAATTTGACGAACATCGAACAGGCGATGTTCGAGTCAAACATGGGTTCGACTCGAACTCGAAGCTCATCCCTATTCACCACCTAGAATAGAGGAGGCTTCCATTTGACCCCAGATTTTGGACGGGGAGGGTAGAAACCACTCTTTCAGTTGTGTAAGCACTGACGCCATGTATTAATCCTGAAAGTCCACATATCCAGTCCCACCAGCCGTGCGATGTTTATCAGTTTGGTATGTGCACATCTGGCTTTTTTACCTTGCCATGTGAAGGTAGAGAGCATAGTTTGTAATGATTTGAAGTAACTGGCTGGAATGTTAATTGGGAGTGTCCTAAAGAGGTAAAGGTTTTGGGGGAGATGAAGCATTTTGAAAGCCGCTAGGCATCCCATCAATGAGAGTTCAAAAGACGCCAGCCTGTTAAGATCCTCTTGGAGTTTGTTGTGAAATGGTATATAACTGCAGTGGAATAGCATTTTGGTGGTTTTAGTTAGCTGAACTCCAAGGTAGGTTATATTTTTTTCTGCCCAGATGTAGGGGAATTCTTGTTGTAAGAGCATGCTAGTTGTGGCATCTACACCTAAGTTCAGGATATAGGATTTAGTGTCGTTGACTTTGTAATAAGATATTTTGCTAAACCAGGCTAACATCTTCTGAACAGCTGGGAGGGAGGTAGTAGGGTCGATGACCATGAGTATTATGTTGTCAGTGAATAAAGTGATTTTGTGTTCTTGATCTGCCATGAGAATACCTGCTATTATTTTATTGGCGTAGAAGTGCTGCGCTAGTGGTTCCATTGTAAGGTTGAAAATTAGAGGGAAGAGAGGGCATCCCTGCCTAGTCCCATTAGAGATTTGGAATGGAAGTGATAGGGTGTCTGCTGAGTACACTTGAGCAGAAGGGGCGGAATAGAGGGCCATTATGGCGTTGTGTATTTGACCTTGGATCCCAAGTTTGGTAAGTAATGAGGAGAGGTATCCCCAATGCACCCTTTTGAACGTCTTTTCAGTGTCTAGAGATAGTAGCACAGAGGGGGTACCAGAATTTTACACATGGTGGATAATATCTATCATCCTTATTGTGGCATCTGATGCTTGGCGGCCTTTTGTGAAGCCTGATTGGCCTTTATGGATGAGGTTCAGGAGTATATCAATTAGTCTGTTGGCTATTAGTTTTGCATAAATCTTCGGGTCTATGTTGAGCAGAGATATGAGTCAGAAGTTCTTGGGTGATTGGTTATTTTCCAGGTTTAGGAAGGGTCACTACTAGCGCATTTAACATTTCTGAAGGCAATGTAGAGGAAGATGCGGCAAAGTTATAGACTTTACAGAGCATGGGGGCTAAGAGTTGTTGGAACTTTTTGTAATATTCCCCAGTGAACCCATCTGGGCCTGGGGATTTAGAGTTTGGAAGGTTATGAATTACTTGTACAATTTTGGGGATAGTGAAGAGGGTATTGAGGGAAGACAGTTCTGTCGCGAAATGGAAGGGAGGTTGACTTGTGCTAGAAAATCTAAGATTTCCTCTTGGGAGGGTTGAAATGTGTTTTATCTTCCCTGATATTGTAAAGGTCTTTGTAGTATGTACTGAATGTGTCGGCAATCTCATTAGGTTTAAGTCGTTTTTCATTTGTATGGGGATGATATAGGTCAGGAATATGCAATTAGCGGACCTCCAGCTGTTGCAAAACTACAAGTCCCATCATGCCTCTGGGTGTCATGCTTGTGGCTGTCAGAGTCTTGCTATGCTTAATGGGATTTGTAGTTCTGCAACAGCTGGAGGTCCACTAATTGCATATCCCTAATATAGGTAATGCCATCAATTTACCTGCTTTATTACCTGTGGTTTTGGTATTTGCCCTTACTTTGGTATATGCTTATTCAAATGATGATAGGATGATAGGAGTAGTGATTGTAACTCATGGCGTAGTGAAAAGATTTTTGATTGGAGTAGGGTGGAAGGGTTGGATTTGTTTTGAAATTCAGTAGATTCAATGTCAGCTGTGAGTTGGTCTAATTGTTGTGTCCTCTTTTTCTTTGCCCTAGCCCCTAATTAGATAAATACTCCTCTAATAACGGCCTTGTGGGTGTTCCACACTACCACCAGGTCAGATACTGATTCAGAATTGATAGAAATGAATTCTTCTAAGTGCTGTTTGAGAGATGTTGAGTAGGAAGAGGTGTGGAGAAGAAAATTGTTAGTTCTCCGCATGTATGAGTTAGGCTGTGATGGTTTGGCAGCTATAGTGATACTGAAAGGGGTGTTATCTGACCAAGTAGTAGTGTGAATGGCTGAGGCCAACACATTTTGAAGCAACCATTTGTCAGAAAGGAATAGGTCTATTCATGAGTAGGTGTTGTGGCGCGGTGATAGGTAGGTGTAATCATGTTCACTCACGTGACAACACCTCCGTACATCATATAAATCATTGGAATTTATGAATTTGTTCAGTGGTGATTCGTGTCTCTTAGTACCCGCTGTTGAGTCCATTTTGTAATCTAAAACCAGGTTAAAGTCTCCACATATCAGCAGTTGGCCCTGTTGGAGGTTTTTTGCTATGGTTAGAGTTCTTTTAAAGAAGGACATTTGGCGTTGATTCGGTGCATAGAGGGAGACCAAGGTGTACTGAGTGTTATTTATCATGCATAGCAATATAGCGAACTTTAGGATCACTAATGCACTTTTGAAGTTGGAAGGAGACCGTATTTCGTATGGCAATTAGTACTCCTCCTTGTTTTCATGCGTAACATGACTTGAAAATATGGGGAAACAGTTTATGTTGGCACAGAGGGGACGAGACCTGTGCGGAGTGCATTTCTTGTACACAAAGCACATCGCTTTTAAGCGATAGAGCTGTTTTCCACATGGATGAGCGTTTAGCTGGGTGGTTCAGTCTTTTCGCATTCAGGAAATGTTGGTGTATGTTGGTGTCTTTACTGGAATAGATTGACTCATGGTTGGAAGGAGGCTTGTGAGGATTCCTCGGGAAGGTGCTGTTTTCCGCAAGTGGGATACTTCTCTTGGAGGTTCAGAATGTGGCAGAGAAGATGTAAGACTGTCAAGGTTTCTATTGTACGATGAATGGCACGTGAAGTTCTGGTGCTTAACCGCTTCCAGTCCAGCTTATAGAAGAATGACAGCTGGGCGGTGGTTCAGTTATCCTGACTGGGCGTCATATGTTGCCCAGCAGGATAACAGCCGACGCCTGCCCGTGGGAGCACATATTGCGGCGATCGGTGGTGTGGTGTGTCAGACACCGCTACACTGGTCTTGGTAAAGAGTCTCTGATGGAGGCACTTCACCACGTGATCAGCCGTGTCCAATCACGGCTCATCACGCTGTAAACAGGAAGATCCGTTTCACAGCTTTTCCTCACTCGCATCTGACAGACGCGAGTAGAGGAGTGCCGATTGGTGGCTCCCCTGACGGGGAGGGTCTGCGCTGATTGTTTATCAGCGCAGCCCACCCCCATGGATGCCCACACTGGACCACCAGGGACACCATCAGGACCACCAATTAATGCCAATCAGTGCCCAGACGTCGTTCCAATCAGTCAGTGCCTGCCAAAAGTCTCCTCATCAGTTATGCCCAGCAGTGCCATCTATCAGTGTCCATCAGTGCCACCCATCCGTGTCCATCAGTGCCACCTATCAGTGCCCATCCATGCCCATCAGTGTCCACCTATCAGTGCCAATTAATGCCCATCCGTGGCACCTAGCAGTGCCACCCATAAGTACCCATCAGTGCTGCCTATCAGTGCCTATCAGTGCCCATCAGTGCTGCCTATCAATGCCCATCAGTGCTGCAAACCAGTGCCAATCATCAGAGCCCATCAGTGCCACCTCATCAGTGCCAACTCATTGGTGCCATCTCATCAGTGCCCATCAGTGCCACCTTATCATTGTCCATTAGTGCAGCCTCATCAGTGCCCATCAGTGAAGGAAAAAACTTTTTTTTTACCAAAATTTTATAACAGAAACAAAGAAAAACTTTTTTAAAAAAAATTTTTGGTCTTTTTTTATTTGTTGCGCAAAAAATAAAAGTGCCAGCAGTGATCAAATACCACAAAAAGAAAGCTCTATTTGTGGGAACAAAATGATAAAAAATGTGTATGGGTACAGTGTAGCATGACCAAAAGTGCCTGGTATTGAAGTGGTTAAAGTTCAACAGACAAAAAAATAGAAAAGTAAAATAAAATCAATAAACAAACAAGACAGCAAATGATACTTTAGTGAGGTGCTGACTAAACCTGGGGGAAAGTTCAAACTCTGTACTTAGTTAAGCGGAAAGCCGGGCCAGACTTTGTGTTATAGCTTATTTTGTAAAGGGCAAGGTCTGTCATTTGAATGTTGATTTGTGGTTCCCGCGGATGTTTCCTTGTTGAGACGAGTTGGGTTTTCTTCTTCAGACGTATTGTGTGGGAGTTTGGGATTATGTCACATGAGTGCAGGAGCTTCATCCCCCTTCGATTGTAAATATAGTGTGAGGTACTCCGTTGTGCGTGACCAAGATAGTGGCTGGGTGACACCATTTGTAGGTTAGCTTATGGTTGGTGAGGGCTTTTGTCACCATTTTCAGTTGTCTTTTCATTTGTAATGTAAATTGTGAGAGATCAGCAAATAGTTGTATATCTGCATATGGCACTGGCAGTGTGATAAGTGCCCGTGCTCTGGACAGGATTTGCTCCTTGGCCTGGTAGAAGTGGATCCATAGGAGTACATCTCTGGGGATAGCCTCTTCTAGATGGCGTGGTTTGGGGATCCTGTGTATGCGGGCAATAGTGAGCTCAATAGGGGATAGCTCAGGAAGCAGGTGGAGAACATGGTGCTCGCATAGTTGTGCAGTTCTGCGGGAGGGATGGACTCAGGTATGCCAAGTATTTTTATGTTATTGCGGCGAGAGCAGTCCTCGTGGTTACTCCTGGATCGTCGTCCGGGAGGTCCGTGTAGGCTGATCGGGCTGAAAGGAGAAGGCTGTGAGCTTCTGCGGGCACCTCTCGTCTTTCCTTTTGTGGGACATCGGGTCTGTGGGGTTCGCCGGGCTCTGTGAGCTGCTGTGGAGCCTCAATGGGGCTGAGATCTAGCCCGCTTGCTGTGGATGTCCGGCCGACTGAGGAGAGCTCCAGGCTTAAGCTGCCATCTCTTGCGCATGCAAGCCACGCCTCCGTTTGTAGAATTTTGAGGACAATAATGACTTTCATCCATTTTCGAATAAGGCTGCAACATAACAAAATGTGGAAAAAGTGAAGTGCTGTGAATACTTTCCAGATGCACTGTACATCTCTTGCAATAAAAAGAGTTTAAAAAAAAAACATAGACTGGACTGGAAAAGCGGTGCTGTTTTTTAAGCAATCTATTTTTGAAAGCACAGGTTTCATTTAAGGCATTCATGGAAAATATATAATTTATAAGCTGCTATGCTGTGTTGTTTAAAACAACAAGCTACAATCAATATAAGTCAGACAGTTGTTAAGGTATATTACTTTTTTATTTGAGGTTTATCAGACAAAATATTTCAAAAATATATATTTTTTACCTCCAGAATGCCACTTGTAAAGCTTACATGAGTGGTAGAAATCTCAGAAGTGACATTTTGTGAATAGGAACTTTTCATTGCATTATAACCATGAATCCTAATAGAATCCCAGAACCAACTTGGCTCCATAAAAGATACAGAAATACACTAAATTCGCACATTTATTTTGCAAGAACTCCTTCCACCCTAATGTATATACTAACCAGTATTTAAGACCCTGCCTCATGCCATAATTAGATGCCCTTTTCATTGCCTAAAGCTGAACTCCAGACAAACAACTAAATACACAAATGAAACACATACAAGGGCACTTTTTACCTGCTAAAGGATCTGTATTTTTGTCCATCCTGTCCTAAGGTTTGCATAGCACTGCCAGACAGCACAGTCAGGTGGAGGATATAATTTTCTCTTTTATAGTTATAAATACAGCAATGTCAACTCTTTACCCCAAACCTACTGACTGGACAGTGAAACAGCAGCACTACTGCTGTGATACCAAGTCAAATTAACTTTCTTACACTAGTTGCATTTAAAGAAATAAATGAAATGATTTATCTGATTAAATGAAATAAAATTATTTAAATGTTTTAAATATTACAAGTGATGGTAAACCTTTACATATACCCAGTGAAGCGACTAGTCTCAGGTGATACAAAGAGATGAAACAAATCATTATACATAAGTTGTACATGTTTATCTGTATTTTTCTCTTTGCTACAGCTGTTCAAAGTCTAGACTTTATAAAGCTTGTCTGAGCTGTCAAAAAAAGGGGATGTAGAGCTGAAGTTACACTCTGCAGAGCTCAGTGAGGAGAGCTCTGAGACCTCACTGGAGGAACAGGACACACCCCCTTGTTAGAGTATTATTCCAAATTCATAATTCGGCACTTATAGGTGTTATATTATATTCATAGCAAGCTTGCAAAATATATTTGGATGTATGATTAATCATAATATTAATACAGTATCTAATATTAATACAGTATGTGTGAATGACCTTGATCAGATGTTTGGTAAAATAGATGTTCAGCTGAAGCTGAGTCAGTAATATGTTAGATATTTCTGGCGTATGTAGCTAGTTTGAGAATGACATATAAAGTATCTGGTATAGAATGTCAAGGGAAGTCAAGAATAGACAGGATTTATGTAATTAGAGGAATAATACATATATTTGTTTAAATGCTGTTGGGATTAGTGTAATCTCAGTTATAATCATTACTGTTTGTATGTATTTACTTAATGTTGTTGGTAATATGTGTTACTTTAGTAGACTTTTGGTTATATAACATGATCAGCACATTACACAACAAGAATAGAGTGTTTCATGTGGGCTTGTCAATCAAAGTCCACATATGATTCTGAGTTAGTATTTCCTTCCTGTATGGCATTTTGCGTGCCATACAAGGTTCTGAGTTTTGTGAAGTTATGAAGTCCACATGGAGCAAAAAAAGCCGAAACATCCATATTCAGATGGACACAGATATAAGGACACACACACAGGGGAACAATTGGAACAGCTGACTTCTCTCAGAAGCCTAAGACAACGTAATTTCCTGTTTCTTCCATGACACACAAGACAGCGTACAGACAGAAGGGAGCAGCACATGGAAAGACACACATGCCGGAGCAGCTATGATTTCAAGCTTGATATATTTTTCATAAGTATTGCTTCTATTTCATATATTTTTACCTACACTGAACTGAACTATTATAATTTTTACATTGTATATATGATGCCAACTTTGTGACAATAAACTCACACTTTGTTTTTAAGTCAGTCTGACTATCAATACTATTAATCCATAAACGCCCTTGAGATACGAGAATATTAGTTATCTTCAAATATTCTTCACCCCTTAACACAGCACACAGAAACAGAGTTGAGGCTGTCAATCAGCTGGAGCTCCCTCCCCGTCACTTTTTTTTCTCTTGGTGTCTTGAAAAACTTGTCAGAAGTGATTCATGCTGATAGCAGAGGAAAGAAGTGTAGACAGAAATTACACTTATGCCGCGTACACACGGTCGGACTTTCTAGGAAGCTAGGTCCGACGTATTTGCCGCCAGACTTCCGGCGGACTACTGCCGGACTTTCTGAATGGACGGACTTGCCTACACACGACCAGACTTTCCGGAATCCAGTCTTCCTGACGGACTTTCAGAATGAATGGACTTTCCCACACACGGACAAGTCCATTCATTTTGAACGTGACTCGGGTACGACGGGACTAGAAAAGGAAGTCAATCTCGCTGCTTCTATTGGCAAGATTGAAACCTTGCGAGCCCCGTCGCAGGCATCCCAGGCCCTTAGGTCTGGTATGGAACTGTAAGGGGAACCCCCTACGCCGAAAAACCGGCGTGGGGGTCCCCCAAAATCCATACCAGACCCTGATCCGAGCACGCAGCCTGGCCGGTCAGGAAAGGGGGTGGGGATGAGCGAGTGCCCCCCCTCCTGAACCGTACCAGGCCGCATGCCCTCAACATGGGGGAGGTGCTTTGGAGGAGGGGGCGCCCTGCGGGGCCCCCCAACCACAAAGCACCTTGTCCCCATGTTGATGAGGACAAGGGCCTCTTCCCGACAACCCTGGCCGTTGGTTGTCGGGGTCTGCGGGTGGGGGGCTTATCGGAATCCAGGAGCCCCCTTTAATAAGAGGGCCCCCAGATCCCGGCCCCCCACGCTATGTGAATGAGTATGGGGTACATGGTACCCCTACCCATTTACCTAGGGAAAAAGTGTCAATAATAAAACACACTACACAGGTTTTTGAAGTAATTTATTAGACAGCTCCGGGGGGGTCTTCTTCCGACTTCGGGGGTCCCTCCGGTTCCTCTTCTCCCGGCGTCCGGTTGGTTCTTCTCCGCTCTCTCTGGCCTCTGTTCCCGGTGTCCCAATTCTTCTGCCGGCTCCTCCGCTGTCTTCATGCCGCTCTTTTTGCCAGCGGAGGCCCGGACTTCTGGCTTCTGGCTGCTTCTCTTCTTCTCTTCTTCCGATGTTGACACGACGGTCTCTCCGGCTGGAATGTTTCTCTGGGCGCTCCGCTCTGACTTATATAGGCGGAGACCCCGCCCCCTTATGCCGTCACAGTCCCTGGGCATGCTGGGACTGTGACGTTTTAGGGGGCGTGGTCAACATCACCCGGTGACCATGCCCCCAAAACGTCACAGTCCCAGCATGCCCAGAGACTGTGACGACATAAGGGGGCGGGGTCTCCGCCTATATAAGTCAGAGCGGAGCGCCCACAGAAGCATTCCAGCCGGAGAGACCGTCGTGTCAACATCGGAAGAAGAGAAGAAGAGAAGCAGCCAGAAGCCAGAAGTCCGGGCCTCCTCTGGCAAAAAAAGCGGCATGAAGACAGCGGAGTAGCCAGCAGAAGAACTGGGACACCGGGAACAGAGGCCAGAGAGAGCGGAGAAGAACCAACCGGACGCCGGGAGAAGAGGAACCGGAGGGACCCCCGAAGTCGGAAGAAGACCCCCCCGGAGCTGTCTAATAAACTACTTCAAAAACCTGTGTAGTGTGTTTTATTATTGACACTTTTTCCCTAGGTGGATGGGTAGGGGTACCATGTACCCCATACTCATTCACATAGGGTGGGGGGCCGGGATCTGGGGGCCCTCTTATTAAAGGGGCTCCCGGACTCCAATAAGCCCCCTGCCCGCAGACCCCGACAACCATGGCCAGGGTTGTCGGGAAGAGGCCCTTGTCCTCATCAACATGGGGACAAGGTGCTTTGTGGTGGGGGGGCTCCGCAGGGCGCCCCCTCCCCCAAAGCACCTCCCCCATGTTGAGGGCATGCGGCCTGGTACGGTTCAGGAGGGGGGGCGCTCGCTCGTCCCCACCCCCTTTCCTGACCGGCCGGGCTGAGTGCTCGGATCGGGGTCTGGTATGGATTTTGGGGGGACCCCCACGCCGGTTTTTCGGCATAGGGGGTTCCCCTTACAGTTCCATACCAGACCTAAGGGCCTGGGATGCCCCCCCCCGCTCTCCGCAATAGGAAAATTAGTTTTTCCTATTGCAGCGAGCGCGAGATGCAGTACCCTGCTCCTCCGTTGTATCTGGTCCGTCGGACCAGCATACAGACGAATGTGCTTTCCGTCAGGAACTGAGTCCGGCGGAGTTACGACGTAAAGATTTGAAGCAAGTTTCAAAGCTAAAGTACGTCGGATTTCCGACCGAAACGGTCCGTTGGAAGTCCGATGGAGACCACACACGGTCGGATTGTCCGCTGGATTTGGTCCGGCGGCGTCCGTCAGACTTTTGTAGCCGAAAAGTCCGACCGTGTGTACGCGGCATTAGTGCTCTTAGGCCTCATTTACATTACGGCTGCTAAACTGAAGTTTAGGAGCAGTTGGGAATTTTTTTCAGCAGCCCCTAAACTCTCCTCTATGTTATCTCATGTGTACATGTACATGCATTTAAAAGTGATTTAAAAGGGGAAAACATTTTGGTAATGTTTAAAAAACACAAAATTCACCACATGCTGTTGCCTTCATGAATAGATGAGTCCAGTAGCGACAAACTCTAGTCCTCTCACACAATTTTCTATGTCTTTGGAGCCTCAGCAACAGCAACATTTCCTCACACATGCTCATGATTAAATCCATAATGAAAACACAAAAAATAAGACAGCTATCTACAAGCACACTGCTCGTTCTGCTCTTTCTGCTGCTGCTCTCTCTTTTCTCACAGAATGGCTGAAATTGTTATTCATTTACTTGTTTTTCATGCATTGTGGGCATTTGGGAGGGTCTCCTCAAATAATCTTTAAAAAACGCTTCTTACCTGAAACGCTCATAACCGCTGCTAAACTCTCATAAACTCAATATATAAAAGCTGTCAAGTTTCCAGCGTTCAGAGAAGGTTTTCAGCTGCCCTGTGTACATGAGCCCTTAAAGTGGATGTAAACCCACTCTCATCATTTCTAAATGACTTCCATAGTGCTGATCTATAAGGATATACATACCTCTTGTATGTATCCTTACCTGTCAAATATCTCCCCTTTAGCTGTTTGGAGCCCTGCAATACTATGGATTCTGTGGGCAGGTCTGTTGTCCAGGACTCGGTGGGTGGAGTCGTGATGTCAGTAGACTCCCCGCCCACCTCTACACTCCCTTTGGCCAGGCATCGATATTTCTTACACTGAACTTCTGCTGGTCTCATGGATTATGCCCAATGATCACTAAAATCCAGTCAAAACCCAGGAAAGTCACCACATGACTTCAGCATGCCCAATCATGCTGAGGTGTGGAGCAGCCAATCCTGGAGAATAAAGGAGGGGGGATGTGAAGTACACAGAATGCCTCTCTCAAACTCATGCATGAGAAAAGGAAATCACCTGTCACTCACAGCAAGGGGAAGAAAGTACACCTTTTTCTCTGTGTGTCTTTTTTATCTTACTGAAGAAAGATAAGAGGATTGCTCAGAGCTGGATTAACTCTTCATGACAAGACTGGGCACAGATAAAATTACATCCTCTGAAGTAACAGATATGAGTCTTTATTAAAAAAAATATTTTTGGGGGTTTACAGCCACTTTAATAAAGCCAAGCACACACTATAGAGCCGTATGCTTTGTTCATATTTCCTGTGAAATAAGGAAATATAAGTGATTCATGATTTAGCTGCAATAATATGTGGCTTTTATATCTGCCCAGAGTTTACCTTCAGTATTATTTTTTTTCACTAAGGGTTTCATAGGCAAGACTTATTCTTTATTGTTTTTCATAGGCCACTCTACCTGTATTTGTAGTTTAATCTGAGGTTAAAGATAACTCTTTAAATGCTTTACATATGTTCGACTGAGTCATTATAAATAAGGAATTGCTACTTTTCCTGTCCCTTGATGTGGCTATGAATAGTGGACAGTTACAGCAATTTAATATACTTGAGATTTGGTCCCAATATGACATATATATCAGTGCAATATTGTGTACAAGGAGCACAACTTAAAGTTCATGGTACATGTTCTGTTTTCCTTTTTCAAATGGTAAATGGCAAGGTTGTCTCCTATGCAGGGCCAGACCTAAGGAGAGGGGATGCTGGGGTGGGATGTGCCCCACCACCGCCCAGGTCTTTCAGAGTGCATCCATTGATCCATGAGCCAGTCTGATGCAGATACTTGATGTAAGAAGGCACACTGATAGGGACAATCTATGTGAGGGGCACTATGAAAGGGACACCTGATATAAGGGGGAACTCTGATTCAGACACCTGATGTAAGGGGGCGCTCTGACAGGGATAACTGATCATAAGTAAAGGGGCACTCTGATGGAGACAATTGATATAAGGGGAGATTCTGATGGGACACTGATGTAGGGGGGAACTCTGATGGGGACCCTGATGCAAGGGGGAACTCTGATAGGGACCCTGATGTAAGGGGCACTGTGATGGGAACTTGAATACTCATGATGTAAAGAGGAACTCTTATAACATCTCCTGATATAAAGAAGGACTCAGATAGGTACATCTGATATCTGATATTAGGGAGCACATGTTCTGTTTAATCATTTTAATCTAATCATCCAGGATCACAGAGGTTTCTAACCTGTTATGTTCAGTGTGAGCATCATGATTTATTCTCCTGATTGCCGTGAAACTAGGATTCCAACTACCTTGTATACAGAATGACATTGCCTATTGACAGATGGATAATTTTACTGTGCCTGAATACCTTATCTTATTTAGCTGACTGTTTGCACACCACCTGCAACCATAATGAGAAATGACAACCCTCCTAACACAATAAACCAAATGCACTGTAGCCCTTAACGTGTTAAACTGCAGTTGGCTAATCTGTGTTGTATAAATGGTTTAATTCTGTCTTTTACCATGCACATGAGGCTTAGGCCACACCCCTTGTATTTAAACACACCCTCTTGTCCCAGCATTTTGCAATTAGCAGTCTGCTTCCAAACTGACATCTCTGCAAATATTTTTCAAGCCGCATGTCACTAAAATATTTTTCATAAGGATTTAAAAGTGGAATTGGGACACAGTTTAATGTAATATATATATATATATATATATATATATATATATATATATATATATATATATATATATATATATATATATATATATATATAGGGACTTACATTTACATTTGTTAAATATGTACTCAAACTGTGCATATTCATATTATCATGGAGTACATATGATTCAATATTGCCAATTGTTAAATACAGCAAACTTTTCAAAATGTGTTCATGTGAATCCAGTAGCCTGTCTAGTTATAGATTGTTCTTACAAAATGAAAAATGAAAGTGCCCGAGGGTACTGATTTTAGTCATGCATTGTTATCTCTCAAAAAGACTGTCATACAACATGCATATTGGAGTTAAGTACCTAAGGGAGAATGTGCCTGCCAGAACCAATTAAGCCTAACAATGAATTAAGTGTAGCCATTGATGACCTAATATGTTTACAGTAATCTTAAACAAGCATCAGGTTTCTCATGAAAAATCTTGAAAAGATATCCATACATAATACAAATATTCAAGAGAATCAAAACAACCCAAAAAACCCAACTAATATACAGGTGGTCCCCTAATTACAAAACCCTACTTACAAACGACTCCTACTTACAAACGGAGGGAGACAACAGGAAGTGAGAGGAAATAAGAGTTATTATGGGAAAAAGTTACCTCCACTAATGCTTTATCACCGATCCTTGTTTGCACAACAACCCAAAATTTTCAAAATCCAATTGTCATTGGGACAGAAAGTAAGGTGAAATCTTCTGAACAGGGGGCACAGACAGCAAAACAAATGTTTCATGGGTGTTAACCCTTCCCCATGTTATCCAAAAAGCTTAAAAATTGTTTTTTGGGCTGGAGCTACACTTTTGTTTGTAACCTGGGGACCGCCTGTACTGGTCTCAGGAAAATACCTCACTCATCACCATATCTATCCATGATCACACTCAGTATCTATAAAAAAATAATTCAATATGTATTGGTCAGAAAATATGGGGTAGCTTGACTCAATAGGAAAAAATTACGCACTGGTAGTAGTGAAGGAGACTGTCTCTGCTTAACAAACCATTTTAAAAGATTTGCAAAACAAAGCAACTCCTATGGAACATGCATAAAAAAAACATAAATAATGTGATTATAAATATAATAAATAATTACTTGTTATGCATTTAAAGTATCAGTGAAGGAAAAACCATCCTTCAGCCCTGGAAGATTTGGCAGTTCATTGACCAGGCCATTTTTTGCGATTCGGCACTGCATCGTTTTAACTGACAATTGCGTGGTCGTGCGACGTTGTACCCAAACAAAATTGACGTCCTTTTTTCCCACAAATAGATCTTTCTTTTGCTTGTATTTGATCGCCTCTGCGGTTTTATTTTTTGTACTAAAAACATAAGAAGAGCGTAAATTTTGAAAAAAAACACAATGGGGTTGATTTACTAAAGGCAAATCCACTTTGCACTACAAGTGCACTGGAAAGTGCACTTTCAGTGCACTGGAAAGTGCACTTTCAAGTGCAGTCGCTGTAGATCTGAGGGGAAGATCTGAAATGAGGGGAAGCTCTGCTGATTTTATTATCCAATCATGTGCAAGCTAAAATGCTGTTTTTATTTTCCTTGCATGTCCCCCTCAGATCTACAGCGACTGCACTTCCAAGTGCACTTTTAAGTGCACTTGCAGTGCACTTGTAGTGCAATTTTGATTTGCCTTTAGTAAATAACCCCCATTATCTTTTACTTTTTGCTATAATAAATATCCCACATTTTTTTATCAAAAAAAAACACATTTTATCCTCAGTTTAGGCCGATATGTATTATTCTACATGTTTTTGGTAATGTCCTCTACAAAATAGGGGATAGATTTATGGCATTTTTATTATATATATATCTATTTTTTTACTAGTAATGTCGGTGATCTGCAATTTTTATCTGGACTGCAACATTATGTCGGACACATTGGACGCTGACAATTATACAGCGATCAGTGCTATAAAAATTCACTGATTACTGTGTAAATGTCACTGTCAGAGAAGGGGTTAACACTAGGGGGTGATTAAGGGGTTTTGTGTTGCCTATGTGTGTTCTAACTGTGGGGAGAGTGGGACTGACTAGGAGGAGACAGAGATCAGTGTTCATACATAGTATGAACACATAATCTGTCTCCTCTCCCCCGAAATGACCTGGGATCTGTGTGTTTACACACACAGATCCCGGTTCTAGCTCTGTCATGAGAGATCGCGGGAGCCCAGCGGTCATCGTGCCCGCTGGGCACTCGCATCAGGATCAGGCATAGGCTGCAGGTGTTTGCGCTTGCCCATAGTGGCCAAAAGGCGAAGCGACGTAACATAACATCGTTTTGCCCAGCCGTGCCATTCTGCTGCAGTAAAACTGTGGCGGCTGTTCGGCGAGTGGTTAAGGAATATGTACAGTATATTAGTGGAAAAGTATAGTGTGTGATTACAGTATACTCCGAAGGGGAAGGGGGAGGCATATACACACACACTGGGGGTAATTTACTATAGCGCTATGGCGCTAATTCGCGCAAATTGCCGCGAATTAGCGCTAATTCGCGGCAATTTAGCGCGCATTAGCGCTAATAGCGCTAATTCGCGCTAAAACGGTATTCACTATAGTGCTGGTGAGAAAATACTCCCAAAATCGAATTTACTATAGCTCCCTGAAACTAAATAGAGCCCAAACCCTTACTCTGCTAAAACCTAGAGAATTGCACATGGAAATAATGTTTAGAACATGATATAATTGTCTAAATGGTACTGAAATATGCGGTATATTATTTAAAGATTATCTGCTTTTAAACTGTGTGAAAAAGTGATTTCTACACTGAAATATCTTTAAAAGTCTGAAAAGTGAAAAATTCCCCGTTTTGGACAACTAGGTGCCAACACAACTGAGCATGCTCAGACCTGAAAATAACTCTCATTTTAACTCAAGTGTCTTTTTTACCTGGAGGTATAGTAAATACCAAAATGAGAGCTAATTAGAGAACATTTTTTGGAAGTTAAATTCTGCTCTAATTTAGTCCAAATGAAGTTTCAGTCATTGATTCTAATGGAACAATTCTAACTTTCACAAAAAAACCTTTTAATGTTGAGATGAAATGTATCTTTCTGTGAAATACATCTTTCTTTGCAACATTGTTGCTTCTACTTAAAATATTTTGATTTGAAGAATGCTACAATGTGGAATGTTTTGATGTTTTGGTAAAATATATTTTTCTCTGTCACTTTCACTTGTTACTATTCATCTCACAACAATCTTTAACCTAAACTCACACAGGTGTCTTTACAATCCACAAACAATACCATTGCTGATGAAAATTTAAAATGAATCACATTTTTTTGTGCTTTGTATTATTTCCAAATATTCATAATTTGAGCCCAAAAAATGTGATATGTGTACCAACATCAGAAAGCAAAATGTAATTCCCAAAAATTTGAGGGTAATATTATACTCTCACCCACAAAAAAAACACCAAATATCACAGAATAAATCAAGAAGAATAACTCTTGAGTAATGTAATTCCATCACTTGTATGTCCATAGAAATGCAGTATTAATGTGTTTTTATGTGTATTTATGTGTATTTATGTGTAGGAGGGTCTCACATGTGGCAGCTCCGTGGCTTTGAGGTTAGAACTTCTAATTAGTATCTCTGAGGGTCTGGGTTCAAATCTCAACCATGTTACTTCATGTAGAGAAGTTGTCTCATCTCCCAGGTCCTATAACTATGTCTAATTGTAGTAGTTATGTGTAGGAGGGTTCCACCACCGTTGTAAGTCTTTTCCAGATACACTATATAGCCAAAAGTATTGGGACGCCTGCCTTTACACACACATGAACTTTAATGGCAGCCCAGTCTTAGTCCGTAGGGTTAAAATTTGATTTGGCCCACCCTTTGCAGCTAGAACAGCTTCTGGGAAGGCTGTCCACAAGGTTTAGTCTGCCTATGGGAATGTTTGTTCATTCTTCCAGAAGTGCATTTGTGAAGCCAGGCACTGATGTTGGATGAGAAGGCCTGGCTTGCAGTCTCTACTCTAATTCAGCCAAAGGGTGTTCTATCGGGTTGAGGCCAGGACTCTGTGCAGGCCAGTCAAGTTTCTCCACCCCAAACTTGCTCATCCATGTCTTTATGGACCTTGCTTTGTGCACTGGTGTGCAGTCATGTTGGAACAGGAAGGGGCCATCCCCAAACTGTTCCCACAAAGTTGGGAGCATGAAATTGTCCAAAATGTCTTGGTATGCTGACGCCTTAAGAGTTCCCTTCTCTGAAACTAAGAGGCCAAGCCCTGAAAAACAACCCTGCACCATAATCCCCCTCCACCAAATCATTTGGACCAGTGCACAAAGCAAGGTCCATAAAGACATGGATGAGTGATTTTGGGGTGGAGGAACTTGACTGGCCTGCACAGAGTCCTGACCTCAACACAACAGAACACCTTGGGGATAAATTAGAGAGGAGACTGTAGGTCAAGCCTTCTCGTCCAACATCAGTGCCTGACCTCACAAATGCACTTGGAAGAATGGTCAAACATTCCCATAGACACACTCCTAAACCTTGTGGACAAGAAGAGTTGAAGCTGTTATAGCTGCAAAGGGTGGGCCAAATGAGTTTTGAACCCAATACTAATACTGGGATGCCATTACAGTTCATGTGTGTTTAAAGGCAGGTATCCCAATACTTAGGCCAATATATTGTATATTGCTTGTGACACTGAGCATGGCTATGGACTTAGGGCTGGTTCACACCACAGAGATGTAGAGAACATGTGTGAGGCTGCCTGGTGGCTAAGTGGGTAGCAGTTCCGTCTAGCAGCACCTGGGATGTTGGTTCAATTCCCCAACATGCTAATCCTTGTGTTGAAGTTTATATGTTCTCCCTGTGTGGGTTTCTCACCACAATCTAAAGACATGCTGGCATCTTATTTGTCTCCTGTCGAAATAGGTTCTAATGTAAGATTGTTAATTTTGGACTTTATATTGGAAGCTCATTGCAGCCAGGGACTGATGTTAATGTTTATTAGCATTAATCATGCCCAGGGACTTGGACATTTCAAATTTTAGGGTTTACACTGCACGGGTACATATGCTTAGAAAACTGTTGCTTTGTTTATGTGGATGCAAATGGACTTTGATCTTTGTCCTGTAGTTGGAGATTTGATGCACATAGCCAAGGCTAACACAGTTGCAAATCCTATTATGTGTTCCTGCTCATCAGGTGCAATCACTTTAGACATACATGAAGAGACAGATTGAAAGATACTGGTGGGCGTGTACTTCTATTGGGTGTGTCAGTGTGCTAACAATACAACCTCTCTTATATAAAGGCCTGCAGTAGAGGGTTCGTTTGGCCTGAGAAGGTCAGGTTTTTTGTTGTGATGGAGAAGGAATGATATTGGGAGATTTGATGAAATTCTTGTGCATTTTTTCAATCAAAAGTGGGTTTATGTGGCCATGCTGCCAATGTTGTGTGTATTGTTCCTGTCTGATCATGCAAACATCGTTTGGAAGCATCTGCTGACCTACTATTTTTGATCTCGTTTAATCGTGTACACCGAAATGCAGCTTCCAGCAGAACATGGTCACCAATGTATGTATGTGTGAATTGTGGGCTGGTGGTGGGTGTTTTGAGTAAGTCTTTTGCAATATTCAGTTGGAATGCTTTGTAAGAATGACTGTTAAGTATGTTTCTATAATCTTGCAGATAATAATGTGATGTGTCCCCGCTATACACTGAAATTAAAGCTGTGTCCACTCTAAGGTTTTGTCTAATTTTAGATTGTAAGCTCCTATGAGCAGGGCCCTTAAAATTCCGTTGCTAAATGTAGTACCATATATCCTGTCCAAATTTTTTTGAAGCTAGTAAATGTAAAATTTTTTTTTTCTGCTGGTAAAATAAATACATTGAGCTTTTGTTGTGGTGTGTGTGTGTGGTGTTTTTTTTTTTTTTTTTTTTTTTTTTCTTCTACTTTTCTTTCTTTAGTTTTTGTGGGTGGTGGTTTTGGGAAAGTGCAATATCTTTTATATTTTATTTCAATATGTATTTGTGCACCAAAAAACTAATCTCTTTGCCCTGGTTCACATGCTACTTTGAAATTGCGCTACTTCACTTGAAGTAGCATGATTTCAAAGTAGCAAGGTCAGTGTGATTTCAGGTGGCTTCATACACAAATGTCTATAGAAGTCGCACCTGAAATCGGCAAAAGTAGTGCAGGAACTACTTTAGCAAATTGATGCGGTGCGACAAAAAAAAAGTTGCATCAATTGGAACAGTGCCATTACCAATAGTCATGCGATTTGATCTCTCAAATCGCATGACCAATCGCTCCAATGTAAACCTAGGCTTCTGCACAACTGCAAGTTATGAATAAAAATTCCACCTTTATCATTAACAGCTGTGGAGAATTGCAGGTAATGAATTCAGCTGGTGGATAGGTAGTGTTTGAATGTGTCAGCTCTGGTTCACATTGGTGTGATTTGACATGTCAAATCTGTGGCAATTGCACTGTTCTAATTGGTGCGATTTGTATTGATATTGGTGCAGAAACCTGCACTGATGTCTCTGATATTGCCCCCACAGTCGGGACTGACATGCAGGAATGAAATTGTGTGAGTTCAGCTGAACGCTTTCCTCCCGCTGTCAGTGTGAACCAGGGCTCAAAGTGGGCCTTTTGCCTTTGTAATTCACCTGCTGCTAACCCAGGGACACCATGTCTTAGCAAACTCCCTTAAGTTTACCTTCAAATATATGTAGAAATACAGATTTGCATATCTAAAAATAAAAAAATACTAATCATGGTTGAGATCACATATGCGCAGCGGCAATCAAAAGCGTGGTTTCACCTTCTGACCTGGAAATTATTCATTGTATGCACCCGGAAGTTCCTGTGCTGGTCAGGATCTCCATCTAGGTGGACATGGCGAGGTCTCTTTAGCAGAGAGGAGGCGCTGCTCATTGGCTGGGTAAGTGTAGGATATGTACTTGTACTTAATCAATGCGGGGTGGATGTCATAGTTAGATTTGGTGTGGGTGGGGTTCATTGATTTGTTTGGCATCACCACACATTTGCTTCCGTCCCATGTGCACACATCACTTCCTGTATTTGTTCTGCTGATGTAAATCAGTAAGGACTATGCAAGTATAAATGAGAGCTCCTTTTATTAAAATATATGACTTGTTTCACAGCTGGGTGAATTTTCCAGCAAATTTGGACCTCTGAGTTGCATGACAAGTTGTACCCCATGATTCTCAATGACAACCATTCATATCTGTGCTACTTTGTCGCACCAACTTCAAAGTAGTCCCTGTACTACTTTGGTGTGACTTGAGGTATATCGGGTACAATATTACACAGGCATTCCCAGAAGTTGGGGCCAAGTTGCAGCGGCAAAGTGGCAGCAAAATAGTGTGACTTTCAGGTCGCAGCAGTGTGAATGAGATTCAAGGATAACACCTTTGAATTTGGCCCTATTGTCACTTGTGCATCCTGAAGGTGTAGCAAATTCGTCCCTGCACTACCTTGGTTTGACTTTGATGCGATTTGAGGTCCATACACCACAAGATTACACAGACATTGCTTCAAGTCATGACAAAGCTGTGCAATTTTAAGGTCGCACAAGAGCAAATGGGGCCTTATTCAAAGGTGTTATCAATTAATCGCATTAGGTTACTTTCACACTTGGGTGACTTTTCATGGAGCTTTGGACCTCAGTCACATGAAAAGTTGTCCCCATGATTTCCATGCATATTTATTAAAGCTGCACGATTAATCGTCATCGTGATTTTTTTCCCCTTTACGATCTTGAAAAAAGAGTTTCACGATTCTTGGTATGCAAAGAACTCTCTCTGCTCTTCTGAAGCCACAGCCGAAAAACCAGGAAGTCTGCCAAGAATTAGAACATTCTTTATCAGTGAACTTAACTAGAAACCTTGTAACAATTTGTCAATTAAATAGACTTCTGTGTAAGTGAGGAAAGTTTAACCACTTAAACACTAAACATTTTTCTGACATTTGTTGGTTTCAGGTTAAAATCATTTTTTTTTTTGCTAGAAAATTACTTAAAACCCCCCAACATTATATATATATTTTTTAGTAGAGACCCTAGAGAATAAAATGGTGATTGTTACAATATTTTATGTCACACTGTATTTGCGCCTTTCACATGCAATTTTTTTTGGAAAAAAGTACTTTAATGAATTAAAAAAAAGAAAAGTTAGCCCAATTTTTTGTGGGATAATGTGAAAGATTTTACGTCGCGAGAATCGTGATCTTTTTATTCTAAGCAAAAAAATTGCGATTCTCATTTTGGCCAGAACCGTGCAGCTCTAATATCTATGCAACTTCACCCATGTTCACATAGATCTGAATTGACATGTCAAATTGTAGGCCAAATCGGCACCTATTGATGGCAATGGAACTGTCCGAATTGGTGCGACGCCACAACAATTCCCAAAAGTAGTTCCTGCACTACTTTGGGCGACTTCAGGGGGCGATTTCTTACCTCCCAACTTTTTGAGATGGGTATAAGGGACACCTATTAGCAAAAGTAGGTAGGCATAGGACACCTTCTTAAAGGAGAACAGTTGGGACCTATGTGATTTCACTAGACATCTGTGCAGGAAAGTGCACTGATGTCTCTGAAATCGCTGACAAAGTCGGGCTGAGTCACACTTTGGACATCAGAGTCGTATGACAAGTCATACCCCATGATTTTTAATGTGTACCATTCATATCTGTGCGACTTCAAGTAACATTGACTTCAACGTAGTCCCTGTACTACTTTGGTCTGACTTTGATGCGAGTTGAGATCCATAGACCTCAAGTTTACACAGGCATTCCCTGGAATTGGGGCAAAATTGCTGATGCAAAATAATGGGAAAGTTGCGTGTCTTTCCCTGCGACTCCTGCGTCCATAGACCTCAAGATTACATAGGCATTGCTTAAAGTCGCATTAAAATCTTGCAACTTTCAGGTTGCACAAGTGTGAAAGGTGCCTAAGTCACTGTGCTGAGTACTATTTTATACCTAGAATATAAAGTAGTCCCACCATCAAACACTAGTAAACATATGTTCTCAATATAATTGTGCTCAAATGGCTGAAAATCACACAGATGGTATCACCTACTGAAAGCTTGCATTGTACTCAGGCATTTGCCTCTTTTCAGCATATGCTGCTATTAGCCAATGCCACATCGGCACGAGCATGGTTGTTACTATAATATTAATGCCTGAGATGCAAAACATTATTGTATTGAATCAAACATTAGTAAATGTATTTTCTCTGTAGGTAAGTGCTCAGCTCTGTAGCATAGCGGTATACCCTGCTGCCCCCAAAAGTTCAAGCCATGAATTCAAATCCCACTGACAGCATCACCTCCCAGAAGTGTGCATTGTACTCAGAAGCATAATTAGGCAAAGCACATCAGCTTGCTTTATTCCATATTTTAACTCTTCAAATGCATGCAATGGTATGTACTTATTCAAAAATATGGTATGGAATTCCAAAATTCAAGGAAAAAAATGTCATAGGGTCTCCCCAGTACATACCAGGCCCTTCAGTATGGACTTTAAGGGGAACCCCACACCAAAATGTAAAATAAATTTGATGTGGGGCCCCCAAAATCCATACCAGACCCTTACCTGAGCATGCAGCCTGGAGGTCAGGATAGGGGGGGACGAGTGAGCACCCTCCCCTTCTGAACCTTACCAGGCCACATGCCCCAAAGCACCTTTTCCCCATGTTGATGGGGACAAGGGCCTCTTCCCGACAACACTGGTCGGTGGTTGTCGGTCTGCAGGCAGGGGGTTTATCAGAATCTGGAAGCCCCCTTTAACAAGGGGGCTCCCAGATCCTGCCCCCTATGTGAATAGGTATGGGGTACATTTTACCCTTACCCATTCACCAAAAAAAGCAGTGAAATGTAAAAAAATTAATAGCCGGTTTTTGACAAGTCCTTTATTGTAGAATAGCTCCAAGC
This sequence comes from Lithobates septentrionalis, assembly GCA_037952835.1. Classification (NCBI taxonomy): domain Eukaryota; kingdom Metazoa; phylum Chordata; class Amphibia; order Anura; family Ranidae; genus Lithobates; species Lithobates septentrionalis. The sequence continues at coordinate 840,918 of JBBDGP010001294.1, forward strand.
TGTCTTCTTCCCTGAGCCATCTTCTCCAGACGCTGTCTCTCCCTCCTCCATCTTCTCCCCGAGCTGTATTCTCCCAGAGCCGTCTCTCCTGCCGCCGCCATCTGCTGTGTTCTTCCGCACCGCTGGTTACCCGCTAATAAAAAAAAAAGCTGCTCTTCTTCCATTGTGGTCCTCCTCCGCTGTGTTGTCACCCGCTGTGTAGTGTCTCTTACATAGCCATGGAGCGGACTCTCCGGGTGACATTATCGGATGGCCACAGAAGACCGCCACAAGAAGAGCGGCTTTTTTTTTATTAGTGGGTAACTGGCTGCGCTGAAGAACACATCAGCGGGAGAAGATGGTGGCAGCAGGAGAGACAGCTCGGGGAGAAGAAACATCAAACACTAGTGAATGTATTTTCTATGTATGACTGTGCTACACCCAATAGGCTAGCGGTCAGCACTTCTACCTTGAGAGAACTCATGGGTTCAAATCCCACAGAGAAATACTAAAAGATTGAATTGGTGAAAAAAAAGCAAATGACTATTAGCCAATTAGCCAAAGCAGCATATGCTGAAAATAGGTGAATGCCAATTAGCCAATGCACTTTAAATTTGGCTGATTCTATTATATTAACTCTTCAAATGCATGCAATGATATGTAAGTATTTAATACTATTATGGTGTGAAATTACCAATTACCTAACTAATGGGCAGATTACATTTTTTTGTTTGTTTATTTTAATTCGCTTGTGCACTGAAAAAATAAACACAGCTGGGGGATGGTAGGTTGGCTGGTATTTGAACTTGTACCATAAGTGCTGTGGAGACATCTGAGCAGACTACTAAGCCATTAAGCTAAGTATGAGACCTGCATAATAGTGTAGTATGATTAAAGAATGAATATAAATAATTACCACTTTATAGTCACCTAAATTAAAAAACAACATACAAAAAATAGATAACCTAAATGTTTAATACATGTAACTTTACAGAATAGCAGACATTACTATGTAATAATCATTCATAACTGCATTAGTTAGCAAAAGAAGGAAAAAACTAGGAATACTAATTGCAACATACATCAATAGATGCACACGAGGTAGAGCACATCTCACATAAAAATGTTTCTTTCACATACATGGATCATGATTACAGTGCAGTACTATATAACAACTTGGTAGGAATTGGCATTTGCATATACGCGGAAGCGCTAATTAGCGCCAGCTTAAAATTTACTAACATGTGTTTCTCACTAATAGCGCTAGTTTTTCATTTGCACATTCGCCTGTTGAAATTTTATTTGGCTAAAATGGTCGCTGGTTTGTATTCCCAACCACACCACAAGACTACCTGCCTGGAGTTTGCATGTTCTCCCTGTGCCTGCGTGGGTTTCCTCCGGGTTGGAGTTTGCATGTTCTCCCTGTGCCTGCGTGGGTTTCCTCCGGGTACTCCGGTTTCCTCCCACACTCCAAAGACATGCTGGTAGGTTAATTAGCTTCTGTCTAAATTGGCCCTAGTATATGAATGTGAGTTAGGGACCTTAGATTGTAAGCTCCTTGAGGGTAGGGGCCCATATTAGTGTATAATGTATATGTAAAGCACTGCGTAAATTGACGGCACTATAGAAGTACCTTAAAGCGGAGTTCCACACAAAAATGGAACTTCCGCTTTTCGGAACCCTCCCCCCCTCCGGTGTCACAGGTATTTGCACCCACTTCAGGCATAGACTCCCATGGGAGTCTATGCCTCTTCCCGTCCCGACCGCGCTGTCTGCTGGGAACACACAGCTCCCAGGAGAGAGCAGCGACCACTAGGGACGCGCAGCGTGACTCGCGCATGCGCAGTAGGGAACCGGGAAGTGAAGCCGCAACGCTTCACTTCCTGATTCCCTCACCTAGGATGGCGGTGGCAGCTGCTGAGAACCAAGCGGGTTCTCGGCGTCCCCTGCCGACATCGCTGGACCCTGGGACAGGTAAGTGGCCATGTATTAAAAGTCAGCAGCTGCAGTATTTGTAGCTGCTGGCTTTTAATTATTTTTTTTTTGGCGGTGTGGGTGAACCCCCGCTTTAAATAAAAATAAATAAGTCTTCACTAATATTATGGTGTGAATCTCCAAAACACCATACACTAGCTAACAAGCAGTTTACATTTGATAAACTTTATTGTATGGTATATAAACCATCAAACACTAGTAAAAGTATTTTGTATATATAATTGTGCTCAGCCCAATAGGCTAGCAGTTAGCACCTCTACCTTCAAACATTCAGGTATTGAAAGACTCATGGGTTCAAATCCCACAGAAGAATCCTAAAAGATTACTATTGGTGGAGAAAAGGAGAATTACAGTTAGCCAATTAGCCAAAGCAGCACACAGTGAATGCCAAGTAGCCTTTAATGTGTAACCACTTTAATGTGGTTGATATTATTGTATTAACTCTTCAAATGCATGCAATGGTATGTAAGTATTCACTCATATTATGGGGTGAATCTCCAAACACCACACACTAGCTAACAAGCAGTTTACATTTGATAAACTTTATTGTATAGTATATAACACATCAAACACTAGTAAAAGTATTTTGTATATATAATTGTGCTCAGCCCAATAGGCTAGCAGTTAGCACCTCTACCTTCAAACATTCAGGTATTGAAAGACTCATGGGTTCAAATCCCACAGAAGAATCCTAAAAGATTACTATTGGTGGAGAAAAGGAGAATTACTGTTAGCCAATTAGCCAAAGCAACACAAATATACGTGTATATTTATTTACTGAAAATAGGTGATTGCCAAGTAGCCAATGCAGTTTAATGTGAAAGTTTTTATTGTATTAACTCTTTAAATGCATGCAATGGTATGTAAGTATTCAATTATATTATGATGTGACATTCCAAACACCACACACTAGCTAAAGGGCAGTTTACATTTCTTTGTTTGTTTATTTTAATTCACTTGCGCACTGAAAAAATAAACAGAGCTGGTGGATGGTAGGTTGTTGTTTGAACTCATACCATGAGTGGTGTGGAGATATCAAAGCAGACCACTAAGCCATTGTGCTAAGTACAAGACCTGCATAATAGTGTAGTATTATTAAAGAATGAACATAAATAATTACTGCGTTATAGTCAACTAAATTATTAAATAATAAATCAAAAACATTAAAAAAACAACATACAACAAATAGCTAACCTAAATGATTAATACATGTAACTTTACAGAATAGCAGACATTACTATGTAATAATCATTCAGAACTGCATTTCTTAGCAAAAGAAGGAAAAAAAAATAGGAATACTAATTGCAATATAAATCAATAGATGCACGGGAACTAGAGCTCATCTCTGATAAAAAATGTTTCTTTCACATACATGGATCATGGCTACAGTACAGTGCTATATAACAACTTGATGAGAATTGGCATTTGTATATACGCGGAAGCGCTAATTAGCGGCAATTTAGAATTTACAAACGTTTGTTCTCCGCTTATACCGCTGATTTTCATGCGCAAATTCGCCGTTTTGTTTCCATTTGGCTAAAATTTGCTCTATTATTTGCCATAGTGCCCAGTACTTCCTGGAGTTATAGTAAATGACCCCCACAGTATCTTGCAAAATTGAGTACACCTCTCACATTTTTGTAAATATTTTATTCTATCTTTTCATGTGACAACACTGAAGAAATGACACTTTTCTACAATGTAAAGTAGTGAGTGTACAGCTTGCATAACAGTGTAAATTTTCTGTCCCCTCAAAATAACTCAACACACAGACATTAATGTCTAAACTGCTGGCAACAAAAGTGAGTATACCCCTAAGTGAAAATGTCCAAATTGGGCCCAAAGGGGTTTATTTACTAAAGGGCAGAAGACTGTGCACTTTGCAAAATGCAATTGCACTCTGCAAGTTCAGTTTCTCCAGAGCTTAGTAAATGAGCAGGAACTCTGCTGACTGCCATAATCCAATCATGTGCAAGCAAAAATGCATTTTTTTTATTTTCCTTGGTCACGATTGGGTACTCTTTGCAAAGTGAAGCCTTACCTCATTTATTATGCTCTGCAGCAACTACACTTGCAGGGGCACAGCCTATTTGCCTTTAGTAAATCAACCCCAAAGTGTCAATAGTTTGTGTGGCCACCATTATTTTCCAGCAACCTTCTTTGGCATGGAGTTCACCAGAGCTTCACAGGTTGCCACTGGAGTCCTCTTCCACTCCTCCATGATGACATCACAGAGCTGGAGGATGTTAGCGAGCTTGTGCTCCTCCATCTTCCATTTGAGGATGCCCCACAGATGCTCAATAGGATTTGGGTCTAGAGACATGCTTGGCCAGTCCATCACCTTTACCCTCAGCTTCTTTAGCAAGGCAGTGGTTGTATTGGAGGTGTGTTTGGGGTTGTTATCATGTTGGAATACTGCCCTGTGGCCCAGTCTCTGAAGGGAGGGGATCATGCTCTTCTTCAGTATGTCACAGTACATGTTGGCATTCATGGTTCCCTCAATGAACTGTAACTCCCCAGTTCCGGCAGCACTTATGCAGCACCAGACCATGACTCTACCACCACCATGCTTGACTGTAGGCAAGACACACTTGTCTTTGTACTCCTCACCTGGTTGCCGCCACACACGCTTGACACTATCTGAACCAAATAAGTTTATTTTGGTCTCATCAGAGCACAGGACATGGTTCCAGTAATCCATGTCCTTAGTCTGCTCTGCTTTTCAGCAAACCGTTTGTGGGCTTTCTTGGGCATCATCTTTAGAAGAGGCTTCCTTCTGGGATGACAGCCATGCAGACCAACTTGATGCAGTGTGCTGCGTATGGTCAGAGCACTGACAGGCTGACCCCCCACCCCTTCAACCTCTGCAGCAATGCTGGCAGCACTCATACATCTATTTCTCAAAGTCAACCTCTGGATATGACGCTGAGCATGTGCACTCAACTTCTTTGGTTGACCATGGCGAGGCCTGTTCTGAGTGGAACCTGTCCTGGTAAACCTCTGTATAGAGGTTATATATATGTGCTGCATCTCAGTTTCAGGGTCTTGCCAATCTTCTTATAGCCTAGGCCATCTTTATGTAGAGCAACATTTTTTTCAGATCCTCGGAGAGTTCAGTATGAGAGAGTGAGAGCGATAACACCAAATTTAGCTCTCCATTCACACCTGAGACCTTGTAACACTAAAGAGTTACATGACACCAGGGAGGGAAAATGGCTAATTTAGCCCAATTTGGACATTTTCAGTTGGGGTGTACTCACTTTTGCTGCCAGTAGTTTAGACATGAATGGCTGTGTGTTGAGTTATTTCAGGGGACAGCAAATTTACACTATTATAAAAGCTGTACACTCACTACTTTACACTGTAGCAAAGTATAATTCCTTCAGTGTTGTCACATGAAAAGATATAATAAAATATTTACAGAAATGTGAGGGGTGTATATATATATATATATATATATATATATATATATATATATATATATATATATATATATATATATATATATATATATATATATACACATACACACACATATACACACACATATACTCCCTTGGGAGCTGCAAAGTTGTTCATTTTCCCACTGGCCATCCCAGACCCTCGGAGCTACCCTTACCTCTGCCACTTCAGGTTTCATTCTGTGTAACAGCACAGACTTAATCCCCTTGACACAGCTGTGGTGTGGTGTGCAGCTGACAACAAAGAATAGCCCCCACAATGTATACAATAACAATAATATACCTTTGTTATTACCTGGGCATCCAGTGCTCCACCTGCTGGAAAAGAACAACACTCCACACCAATTGTACTTAACCAGGAACGTATTTTTACTTGTACTTTGTAGAAAATGGTGATTACAGTATTTGTACTGTCACACAAATGTAATGTAACAGTGAGAAAAAGAAAGGGGTTCTTTATAATAGGTTGTACACAGAAAGAGGTAGTAACTGATCCCTGGAAGTGCGCCTCTGAGTGGGACTAAGGTCAGAGTGAAATAACCTTCACTCTGAGCACCTTCCCTCTCCGAGCCCGCTCTGATAACTATAACAGGACAAATGGTATGTTACAATGAACAACGCAATTACTAGGGAGCTCCCCCTGCTTTGCAAAGCTGTCTCTCTGAAAGACAATAGAATGCAAGGCGTTGCAATAATAGAGGTAGTTTTTTTTTCTTTGTCTTCTGTCTTCTGCTAGCTATTTATAAATTGTAATCCAATGGTTAAATAACCCAGGGTTAGATTAAGTAGAAGCTGAAGATTATTCTTGTAGTGTAGTAACCTGTAACTGTCTCCGATGCAATTAACTTTGTGTAACACAGTGCTATTAGTGCAGTGAAGGATAGGCTTGAGGCCTATTTGAACTCAGTCTCTAGTTCCTTCAATCCTCCTGTGTGGGACTACAGGTCCCAGCACACTGTGTTACAGATTCAGGTGTGTAAAAGTGCGTTAGGAAAACTTTGGGCAACAGCCCTCTCACGCGACCAGGTCTGTGTAGCAGGACAGCTCCCTCCGATGTACTGGGTCTTGCTTCTCTCCAGCCGGTGTCGTCACACCGCTCCGCTCCGCAAGATAAACCGGAATCCTCTGATGACTCCGACTGTCAGCCTGGATCCTTCTCAATTCTGTCCCAGCGTCTCTCCAGCCCGCTGCTGCAAAGCAAAGTTGCTGGTTGTGCTGCTCCTGGTAGGTGTAGGCCGCGTTCTGTGGAACACCTTTGCACAGGTCCTCACAGACAGGCCATGCGTCACGAAGAGACCTAAGATGGCCACGCAGGGGCCTTTTATAGCCTACCCAGCATGCAGTTCAGTGCATGAGTGTTGCTGGGTAAGAACACTCGGCATTATGGGTAGGTCAATTCTTGTGAAAAGTAAATAAACAATCACTTCCTGTACCATTCTTGAATAAGGAAAATAAAATGCAGTCCATACCACAATTTGGCCACTAGATGGCGCCACATACTAAATTATAATACTGTTCATTGAATAACATAGCATTACATTGATAGGCAAAAATTGCGGGCCTATATATATATATATATATATATATATATATATATATATATATATATATATATATATATATATATATCAGGGTTATTGTTTTTTGTCACCCTTGGTTTATTTTTTTAAACTGATCATAGTCACAGGATGACAGTATGTTTCCTCCACCCACCACCCTATATAATATGCATGCACACTGTACTCAATTTTGCTTACTTTCAGTTGTGCTCCTGGCAGTTGTGTCCTAGAGTGCAACAATGTCTACAGCTGGTTTATAAAGGAGAAAATGTCTTGTCAACTATTTGAATGCCATAAGTGCCCATGATAATGGGTATTATGCCGCGTACACACGGTCGTACTTTTCGTCTACAAAAGTCGGACAGCCTGTCCGACAGACTTCCGGCAGACTTTCGGTGGACTTGCGGCGGACTTGCGGCCTACTTTCTAACGAACGGACTTGCCTACACACGACCACACAAAAGTCTAACGGATTCGTACGTGATGACGTACACCGGACTAAAATAAGGAAGTTCATAGCCAGTAGCCAATAGGTGCCCTAGCGTGGCTTTTTGTCCGTCGGACTAGCACACAGACGAGCGGATTTCGGGGTCCGTCGTAGTTACGAAGTAAAGTTTTAAAACATGTTTCAAATCTAAAGTACGTCGGATTTGAGGCTAAAAAAGTCAGTTGAAAGTCCGGAGAAGCCCACACACGATCGGATTACCAGCCAGCTTTAGTCCATCAGCGTCCGTTGGACTTTTGTAGACGAAAAGTACGACCGTGTGTACGCGGCATTAGGCTCCATTCACACCAATGCATTTTTTCATGCTTTTTTTTTTTTTTTCAGAAATGCAGGGCATTTTTTTAACATGGGTTGCTATGGAACACGTTCACATCAATGCAATTTTGTGCCTCTGCATTTTCAGAAAGGCTTTTGGCGCATTTTTATGCATGACATGCGTGTTTTTTATGCAGCATTTTTGAGCTTTGGTGGGTTTTTTTTATTAGCCAATAGAGAAAACTATCATCTCTTGCATCATTTGTTGCTAGGTATTTCAGCTTTTTTTTAGCTTTTCCCTTAATTTTTATTCCTTTTTTTATAATTATTATTCATTTATTATTATTTTTTTCATTAAAGTAAGGGGTTATGTTTAGGATTTGGGGTTAGGGTTAGGATTAGGGGTTAGGGTGTCAGGTATCTTGGTTGGAGGCTGAGTCAACAAGAGGGCTTCCCTTGCAGCTTTGGTCTGAGTACCCCTAAATGTGGTGAAAGAAGCACGGGTGGCGGGAGCTTGATAGCAGGTGACTGCCACAGTCAGAGACGTAATCAAGGTGAATCGGGGTCATACACAGTAAGACAGCAGGATGGTCAAGTGGCGCCTACGTGTCAGTGCACACTGGATATTAGCCTGAGATCGTCTGTGTGCTGGTTAGGGATGGGCGAATGGTTCGGCCCGAGCATAAATTCGGGCCGAACTTTCATTGTTCATTGTTTAACAGCCGAACAAACGGTTCGTTCGCCCCCCCCCCCCGAACCGACCACAAGGCATTGCAGCACTGAACAGTGCAAGCCATGATTGGCTGAAGCAGTGAAAGCTTCAGCCAATCAGGGCACAGAGCAATGTGTCATGATTGGACACTGTCATCATGACTTTATCCAATCATGGCTCATTCCCGCCCCACACTATAAAAGTATACTTTCAATGGCAGCCATTTTCAGTGTGATTTTGGCATGGAGAGAAATAGAACAGGGCTCTGTTCAGTGCACTTAGTTAGTGTGCAATACTGTGCTATTTTGCTTCAACTGTCAGTGGAAAATATTAGTTTAGTGTCAGTTTAGGGATAGTGTGAGTGTAGTGAGGAGGACCATCATTCAGCTTTTCATAGTGTGCAGCTAGAGTAGTGACAGCTCAGATAGTTTCAGTGTAGTGTAGTGAGACCGTGTCAATAATCTCAATATTAGTATATAGCTAGAGTAGGGACAGTTCAGATAGCTTCAGTGTAGTGGCGGTTGAAGACCGTCTATTTGATCGCGTTACTGCCATTTTAATGCCATATCGTATTGCGTGCGTTACTACCAGTTTAACACCATATAGTTTGTGTGCATTACTGCCAGTTTAACGCCATGTAGTTTTGCGTGCATTACTGCCAGTTTAACGCCATATAGTTCTGCGTGTGTTACTGCCAGTTTAACGCCATATCGTATTGCGTGCATTACTGCCAGTTTAACGCCATATAGTTTTGCGTGCGTTACTGCCAGTTTAACACCATATAGTTTTGTATGCTTTACTGCCAGTTTAACGCCAAAGTTTTGCGTGCGTTACTGCCAGTTTAATGCCATATAGTTTTGCGTGCGTTACTGCCAGTTTAACGCCATATAGTTTTGCGTGCATTACTGCCAGTTTAACGCCATATCATTTTGTGTGTGTTAGTGCCAGTTTAACGCCATATCGTTTTGCGTGCGTTACAGCCAGTTTAATGCCATATAGGTCTGTGTGCGTTACTACAAGTTTAGCGCCATATAGTTTTGTGCGTTACTGCCAGTTTAACGCCATATAGTTTTGTGCGTCACTGTACGTTTGAAGCATTATATTGTAGTATATTATAGTGTATCTGTGGAGTCTGTCTGTGTAGTGTGAGTACTCAAATTAAAGTGCACCAAACACCTCTTTACATAAAGTGCATCTACGTACAGATTTCAACTTCTCCTTTACATTTGCTTATGAGCACCGCTCCTCCCTCCCAATAATGTCTGGGAGAACAACAAAGAGAGGCAGACGTTCCCTTGGCACTGTAAGGGGACCAGCAACAAATGTGTCCACAGGCAAAGGTGGACATGGTGGTCAGTCCTCAGGCAGGGCATCATTTCCTCTGTTTAGTGAGTTTACCCGTGCTATCCAGCCACAGCATGCAGAGGAGGTGGTGGACTGGCTTACTAAACCTTCCTCATCCTCTTCATCCTCTGTCAGACAAGCAGAGACCTGCCTCCTTGTACACATCTATTTCTGCCATAACTTTAACATCAGCCATTGAGCACTCAGCTGAGTTATTTGACCACAGCATCAGCCACTTGCTCCTTGATGATGCCCAGCCATTACTGGATTCAGATGCTGGTTCTGAGGTTGAGGATGACAGAAACATAAGCCTAGAGAGAGGGAGGAACACTGGTAGACAAATTGGCATTCTTGTTCCCCAAGCCGCAGCGTATTTCCAAGTTGTCTTCAGTGGTAATGATGAAGATGGAGGAGATGGAGATGATGATGAGGTCACTGATGCGACTTGGGTGCCAGATAGAGCAGAGGAGGAAACTGAAGGTGAGGCGGCACAATCCCAAGGAGGTCGGCATCAGGAAAGAGTAGAGAGCAGCCACCCTATTCCATCACATTCTGCAGCTGTTATCTCCCGGCCCACTCCCCACAGCTCAGCTGTCTGGGTCTTTTTCAGTACATCTGCAGCAGATCGCACTGTTGCTATCTGCAAACTGTGTCTCAGGCACATCAAACGTGGCAAAAACACCAACCATTTGGGTACCACATGCCTAACAAGGCATTTAACGTCCAACCACTCAGCCCGTTGGCAAGAGCACCTAAAAGCCATACAAAAGGGACACAAATCTGTCTCTCCTCCTCCTTACCCACTTCAGTCTGCCCCTGCGATACTGAGTCATTACCCTTCATCAGCCTCCACTGACAGGGATGATGGTATAGCACAGGGTGTCCAAGGCCCTAGCAGCTCATCTACCAGCAGCACACCACCAGCTGTAGACTGTAGCTGGCAAATTTCTCTGCCTCATCTTCTGCAGCGGAAAAAACAATACAGTCCCTGCCACCCACATGCCCAGTGCCTGAATGCAAGCTTGTCAAAGCTGTTGGCTCTCCAACTTCTGCCTTTCAGCCTGGTGGATTCTGTCCCCTTCCGTGAATTCGCACAATGTGCTGTACCACAATGGCAGGTTCCCAGTCAATGCTACAGTAGGTGACCGCGATATTGTGTCAATCTCGCTGCTGTTATCGGCGAGATTGACACCTACGAGCCCCGTTGTGGGAGCCAGCGACTCACACAAAATGTGTTTTTTCCTTTCCCAATGAGCGACAAGCATTGCTGACATGTATTTGGTATGAATCATGAGGGGGGACTTCACGCCAAAATTTTAAATAAAAAAACAGCATGGGTTCCCCTCCAAAAGCATACCAGGCCCTTAGGTCTGCTACGAATTTTAAGGGGAACCCCCTACGCCAAAAAAACGGTGTGGGGTCCCCCCAAAATCCATACCAGACCCTTATCCGAGCACGCAGCCCAGCCGGTGTCAATAAAAAAACACACTAGACAGGTTTTTAAAGTAATTTATTAGGCAGCTCCGGGGGGTCTCTTCCGACTTCGGGGGTCTCTTCTGACTCCTCCGCTCCCTCAGGCCTCTTCTCCCAGTCTCCGGTTCTTCTCCCCGTCTCCTGTTCTTCTGCCGGGCTCCTCCGCTATCTTCTGCCTTTTTGCCGCTCTTTTGCTAGCGTTGGCCCGGTCTTCTCTGTCAACTTCTTCCCTCCTCTCTTCTTCCGATGTTGTAGTATGTACCCCATACTCATTCACATAGGGTGGAGGGCCAGGACCTGGGAGCCCCCTTATTAAAGTGGGCTTCCCTTCCTCAAATCTATTACACCAAAGAAAACCGCGCTTAGGATCAGTCTATATGGTATATTTGTTTAGGTTGCTGCCTCCCTTAAAACAAAGACACTCCTAGGGGTGTCCTGCCTAGTACCAATCTATTTAAAAAAATATATATATTATAGGGATACAACGGCGCTACCTCAAAAACCTGTATGTCTGAGCATGTACAGGAAACGTTTAGTGGGAAACGTTTTTTGTGAGCATGTGTGTGACCACGTTTATCTATATGTAGGGGAATTGTGATATAGTCACGGATTAGTGGAGAATGACTACACACATAGATATGAGTTAGCATGGGCTTGCATATAGCCTCCTATGAGATATATATAACCTATCACCAAGCGCCTAACTGACAGCACAGATATTCATGATAGGTCAGTATATAATCTCTAGATCAGAAATTCCAGACAACATATTGTATGCATAAACAACCATATGTCAACACACATATATTAAGTCCTGTAAGGGAACCACAAATATTTTCCCCTACACCAATACATATATATCTCGGTGTTTCAATGCAAGGATCGTATACTATGGAGATCAAAACATATTTTGTGACAGTCCCATGTAGTTCATGCCGCAATCAGGTTGTTCACCAGGTGACTTTCATGCATACAGCATAAGGTGGTGACTTCTGTGGCCCCCCTCAAAGTGCTCACTCACCAAATGTAGGAACCCCTGCAGGGGTATCAGGCCTGTAGTCCTAAACAAGGGCTTTCCTGTTCACTGCTGTCACATCTCCAGTTGTGTCCCGGTGGGTCTTAATCCTCATATATCAAAGAAAAGGAGACTTCCATAGTGTAATAAAGTCTCAAAGGTGTCTTTATTTTAAAAAATAGTATATGTAATACTCCGAAATATTTCCAAGGTAGGTAAAAAATATATATATAGTTTAAAAAATAGTTTGAAAATAGAAAATAAAAAATAAAATCAAATCCAAGCACAGTACTCCGCTATTCCTCCCTTGACCACTGGGGGGAGGGTGATGCTCAGATACTGTCTTGTATGTTATCCACAGTCACTGTAAGCACAACAAATACCAGTGGGGGAAGTGGCGATCAGCTGGACAAATGTCTAGTTCCCCCACATGTTTGTCAGGAAGTGATGTGGAAAGCGTAGGTCCGTCGTGCGCGCTTCGTCCTCTGACGTCCTCAGCGACGGTGCTACGCTGCTATAGAAGGTAAACTTTTATCCTGTGGAGAGCGATGAATGCGTACCGCCCATCTCTCAGCTAGCAGCCAATCACCGCTATTCACTGCAAGGGGGGGCGGAGAAGGGAGGGGCCGGATCGGCATCTTTAATAGGCATCGTACGATCACAGTGTCTATGTAGAAGTGACGTTGGACTGCCTGGATAGGGGTTTAGGAAAGACTACAAGCTCCCTGTTCCACCTATTTCAAAGGGGGAGGCTTCATATTAGTCTATTTATCCCAAAGGAAGCATATAGGTTCGTGATGAGAATCACTGGATGCCCCTAGTGGTCAAGGAAGGTATACTCTCCAGCAGAATAATACATAAACAATCCCTGTCTATACATTCCTGAAAAAATCCTATTTAAAGTAATCCTTTCAAAAGGCCCCTCCAGGAACCATGTACATAGGTAAGCCTAAGGGGACTAATAGACTAAGAGAACATAAACTCAGACTACATAGAAAATGGCTACATATACACAGGTGGCATCCTTATACATGATGAAAGATAGTGCAACCACATAGACGGATATATCCCCATATATCTAAAAAATTGTAGCTGGTGGGCATAGCATGTTTTGACTTATCTATGGGGGTCATCTATGAATGATTAGTATGTGTAATCGTCTCGCCATTAGGTGATTACATATAAAGAGGGAATGTGTGTATATGCACACTAAGGTCGATCCTTATGTGAAAAGGTATGTAGTCCTATTGTAGGACCATATCTAATAGAAGGAGCGTATACACTCTAAAAAGGGGGTAGTGTCCAATGGTGCTAGTGCATATGTGTAGGAGAGTTAATCATATGTGTATCAGGTGAAAAAAGAGAAATATATCTTTTATGTGTATCCATGCCTAGTATAGGCTACAAAATTTCATGATCTCGGAACTTGGAAAAATTAAACCAGAATCTCATCTGTATCCTGTTGTGACTTGTCCCTAAGTGCTATTCATAAGTGTAAGTAAGTGAGAGCCCTGTTGGTACCATACATATGTCTAACCCCATATTGATATATATATATAGGTGACAACATTAGCCTCAAGCTGTGGCTTATATATATGGTAATGCACGGTGCTCCTAATAAAATATTTATGACAACTCTGTATTATACCATGACCACCCATGTTACCAGTGGGTATATGTGTCGACCATTGTATACCGGAGTGTGTAATACCTGGATGAATGGTGAGAAGATGAGTTGACCTTGATATAGTCAATGTAAAAATAAAATAAAAATGTAAAAAATGAAGATATACCTCCATATGGAGGGAGGAAATTATATATATATATGAAAATAAAGATAAAAAATAGAAATAGAAGTAAAGAAGTAGGGTCTCCCCAAATTATCCCAAAGTTGAATGATGTGTAAAAAATATGTTAAAAGAGATATAAGACGTAAATATCCCAAGTTTATAGTGGGAACCCATCAGTAAGTTTATGGATTGGCAATAAACCAATTGAGGTCTATATCTAGGTTGAGGCCCCTAGGGGCCAGGGACCCCAACCTATATATCCAGGCTGTTTCATTTTGCGAGATAAGGGTGGTTTTGTTGCCCCCCCTCCAGTGTGGTTTGATAGAATCAATGCCATAAAAAATTAGCCCCCTATACTAGGCATGGATACACATAAAAGATATATTTCTCTTTTTTCACCTGATACACATATGATTAACTCTCCTACACATATGCACTAGCACCATTGGACACTACCCCCTTTTTAGAGTGTATACGCTCCTTCTATTAGATATGGTCCTACAATAGGACTACATACCTTTTCATATAAGGATCGACCTTAGTGTGCATATACACACATTCTCTCTTTATATGTAATCACCTAATGGCGAGACGATTACACATACTAATCATTCATAGATGACCCCCATAGATAAGTCAAAACATGCTATGCCCACCAGCTACAATTTTTTAGATATATGGGGATATATCCGTCTATGTGGTTGCACTATCTTTCATCATGTATAAGGATGCCACCTGTGTATATGTAGCCATTTTCTATGTAGTCTGAGTTTATGTTCTCTTAGTCTATTAGTCCCCTTAGGCTTACCTATGTACATGGTTCCTGGAGGGGCCTTTTGAAAGGATTACTTTAAATAGGATTTTTTCAGGAATGTATAGACAGGGATTGTTTATGTATTATTCTGCTGGAGAGTATACCTTCCTTGACCACTAGGGGCATCCAGTGATTCTCATCACGAACCTATATGCTTCCTTTGGGATAAATAGACTAATATGAAGCCTCCCCCTTTGAAATAGGTGGAACAGGGAGCTTGTAGTCTTTCCTAAACCCCTATCCAGGCAGTCCAACGTCACTTCTACATAGACACTGTGATCGTACGATGCCTATTAAAGATGCCGATCCGGCCCCTCCCTTCTCCGCCCCCCCTTGCAGTGAATAGCGGTGATTGGCTGCTAACTGAGAGATGGGCGGTACGCATTCATAGCTCTCCACAGGATAAAAGTTTACCTTCTATAGCAGCGTAGCACCGTCGCTGAGGACGTCAGAGGACGAAGCGCGCACGACGGACCTACGCTTTCCACATCACTTCCTGACAAACATGTGGGGGAACTAGACATTTGTCCAGCTGATCGCCACTTCCCCCACTGGTATTTGTTGTGCTTACAGTGACTGTGGATAACATACAAGACAGTATCTGAGCATCACCCTCCCCCCAGTGGTCAAGGGAGGAATAGCGGAGTACTGTGCTTGGATTTGATTTTATTTTTTATTTTCTATTTTCAAACTATTTTTTAAACTATATATATATTTTTTACCTACCTTGGAAATATTTCGGAGTATTACATATACTATTTTTTAAAATAAAGACACCTTTGAGACTTTATTACACTATGGAAGTCTCCTTTTCTTTGATATATGAGGATTAAGACCCACCGGGACACAACTGGAGATGTGACAGCAGTGAACAGGAAAGCCCTTGTTTAGGACTACAGGCCTGATACCCCTGCAGGGGTTCCTACATTTGGTGAGTGAGCACTTTGAGGGGGGCCACAGAAGTCACCACCTTATGCTGTATGCACGAAAGTCACCTGGTGAACAACCTGATTGCGGCATGAACTACATGGGACTGTCACAAAATATGTTTTGATCTCCATAGTATACGATCCTTGCATTGAAACACAGAGATATATATGTATTGGTGTAGGGGAAAATATTTGTGGTTCCCTTACAGGACTTAATATATGTGTGTTGACATATGGTTGTTTATGCATACAATATGTTGTCTGGAATTTCTGATCTAGAGATTATATACTGACCTATCATGAATATCTGTGCTGTCAGTTAGGCGCTTGGTGATAGGTTATATATATCTCAGGCTATATGCAAGCCCATGCTAACTCATATCTATGTGTGTAGTCATTCTCCACTAATCCGTGACTATATCACAATTCCCCTACATATAGATAAACGTGGTCACACACATGCTCACAAAAAACGTTTCCCACTAAACATTTCCTGTACATGCTCAGACATACAGGTTTTTGAGGTAGCGCCGTTGTATCCCTATAATATATATATTCCCTTCCTCAAAGCACCCACCCCCCCATGTTGAGGGCATGTGGCCTAGTACGGTTCAGGAGGGGGGGGCGCTCGCTCCTACCCACCCCCTTTCCTGACCGGCCGGCTGCGTGCTCGGATAAGGGTCTGGTATGGATTTTGGGGGGACCCCCACGCCATTTTTCGGCGTAGGGGGTTCCCCTTGAAATCCATACCAGACCTAAGGACCTGGTATGCTATTGAAGGGGAATTCTTTCTCGCGGTCGCTGCAATAGGAAAATGTGTTTTTCCTATCGCAGCCAGCGTGAGATGTACAGTACCCTGTCGCCAAGAACCAGCTGGAAACACATTCTCGCGGGCAGGTACTGTACTTTTCACGTAAGACCATTCCCTCTCTACCATCACGTGGAAGGGAATGTTCTGGGATCGTTGGGCAAGGCAGTCAGCCATAAAATCCACCTTACTGCTGACACGTGGTCCAGCAAGCATGGTCAGGGACGATATATTTCATTCACAGCACACTGGGTAACGCTGCTTGCAACTCGAAGGGATGCAGGACAAGGCTTCATGCTGCAGCTTGTTGTGCCCCACGTCTCCATACAGCTGGTGGTGATGATGCCAGACCTGTGAGCTCTACCCCTTCCTCCTCCTCCGCCACCCCCATGCCCTCCTCTGCAGAATTGTCCTATGAACATCAGGTACCCCCTAAGCGTTCAAAGGGCTTTTCCCATAGTCAGGCTAAAAGGTGCCATGCAGTGCTTCAGCTGGTGTGTTTAGGGGACAGGAACCACACCGGAGCAGAGATTCTTGCAGCTCTGCAAGGACAGGCCCAGAGGTGGTTCACACCATGCCAGCTGGAGCCAGGAATGGTGGTGTCCGATAATTGCTCAAACCTCCTGTCCGCCCTTAGACAGGGAAAGTTGACACATGTGCCATGCCTGGCACATGTCCTCAATTTGGTGGTGCAGCGTTTCCTAAGTACGTACCCAGGGTTGCAAGATATACTAAAGCAGACCAGAAGAGTCTGTAGCCATTTCAGGCGGTCATACACAGCCAGTGCTTGGTTGGCTGAAATTCAGTGGGAATTCCACCTGCCCGTAAACCGCCTGATTTGTGACATGCTCACCAAGCGGAACTCAACTTTGGGAATGCTGCAGCGGCTATTCATGCACCAGAGGGCCACCAACAAGTACTTGTGTCAGTATGGCACAACGGCAGGCTCAGGCCGCCTTGGCTTTTTTTCCCCATGCCAATGGCTGATCATTAAGGATGCATGCACTGTATTGTCACCATTTGAGGAGGCCACAAGGATGGTGAGCAGTGACAGTGCATGCATCAGAGACACAACCCCTGTTGTGTTCCTACTGGAGCAGACTCTGCGTGACATTATGGACAGAGCACTGGAGGCAGAGCAGCAGGAGGAAGAGGAGGACTTCCTTTCCTCTCAAGGCCCACTTTATCTAAACACCATCATTCCTATGTCAAAGAAAACACAGGAGGAGAGAGGGGAGGAGGATGAGGAGGAGGATTCTGGCACTTTCATAGGCTTTGAAGAAAAGGAAGACATGTGTCAATCTGTAAGCGATGGCTTTCCAACCCCAGGACCCTTGGGAGTAGTACGTGGCTGGGAGGAGGAAGTTCCAGATGCTGTCATCCTGAGTGACCCCGAGGAGTCTGCTTCTCTGCAAATTTGAGGAGCATGGGCAACCCCATGCTTCAAAGCCTACGAAAGGACCCAAGAATACTTGGCATAAAGGAGAAGGATGATTACTGGTTGGCAACCCTCCTTGACTACCATTATAAGGGGAAGATCTCTGAACTCATCCCGTCCCACAGAGAGTGCAGAGGATAAAATCTCTTGAGGACATATTAAAGAGGATTTTATTGAACATTTTTCCTGACTCTAGTAGGTTACAGTGTGGTGGAAAACGTTGTTTTTAGTCTTCCTATGGTCAAGAAAGGAGCGTTGGAGAAGGCATCTGCCTAAGTAAGGCATTTCGGAATTTTTTTAGTCCTCGCCGCCCAGGGCTGTCAGCTTCCACATCCCATCGGCAGCGTCTGCATCACATGGTGGACAATCGGGGCCAAAACAGAGATGGAGAGCTTTTCAGCTGACGATCCACTGGTTTACTGGGTCATGAGAATAGACCACTGGCCAGAACTTGCCCAGTATGCTATTGAGTTGCTGGGCTGCCCTGCATCCAGTGTGCTTTCAGAATGGGCATTCAATGCTGCAGGAGGTTTTGTTACTGATCATAGAACTCGTCTGTCCACAAACTCTGTGGACCGTATGACTTTTATAAAAATGAATCAGTCCTGGATTACCAGCTATGAAGCCCCTGATGCCGATGTCACTGATTAAGTCTTTTTGGGATGTGGAATCTCTGCAGGACTTTGAGGCTGCCTAGCTTTGAGGGTCTTTAACCATTTCATCTGGAAGAATGTTTTTGGTATAGGTTTAATGGGCACAATCAACACCCAAAGACCAATTTTCTGCATCTGTCTGACAGGTGCATATCATTGCAATTTTTTACAGCAAGGCAAATTCTTGCTTACATCAAGAGTACCTCTATAGGGTTATGGTGGGAAGGCGTCACCGACACCCAAAGACCAATTTTTCAGCACCTGTTTGACAGGTGCATATCATTGCAATTTTTACAGCAAGGCAAATTCTTGCTTTCATCAAGATTATCTCTATAGGGTTACGGTGGGAAGGCGCCACCGACACCCAAAGACCAATTTTTCAGCACCTGTTTGACAGGTGCATATCATTGCAATTTTTTACAGCAAGGCAAATTCTTGCTTTCATCAAGATTATCTCTATAGGGTTACAGTGGGAAGGCGCCACCAACACTCAAAGACCAATTTTAACGCACCCGTTACTTCTATCCAAAGTCAAAGTGACACCAGAATGTATCCAAAAAATCTCCAATCTTGTTCCCAGTGCACTACATTGTGGCCTCATCATACACACTGGCTCCCCAGCTGTTGCTGGGCAAAATAAAGGCAGCTTGCAGGAAAATTTTCATTTTTTTGGCTTTATAAATTCAATTATTGCTGCAGCAGATTCTAGACATGGTACAGATCTGCCACTTTACAGTTAGACTAAGGCGACCCCCCTGGCACTATATTGGAAGGAATTTTTCATTTTTAGGCTTTCACTTTAAAAATCAAAAAATCACTGCTCATTTAAAAATGATGTTTTTCACAAACTTTTTTTTTTATTGATCCATGTCCCCCAGGGCAGGACCCGGACCCCTATAACCATTGTATGCCTAATTACTTGCATTTAAGCCTTCAAAATGGGCACTTTTGATATTTGACGTTCGGGTCCCATTGACTTTAATGGGGTTTGTTTAACGTTCGCGATGTTCGGATGTTCTGGTCTGAACTGAACAGGGGTCCGTTCGGCCCATCCCTAGTGCTGGTACACATGCATGAGCATTACCTGTCTGGGAATGAGCAGTAGCTGCAGAAGAATTAGCATTGGCTGTATGAGAATTGTAAATTGTAATGGTAATGAAAATAACCCTGACATAGGGTTATTTATTTATTTCTTGTTAAAGTTAGGGTGTTAATACTACTACTATCGATAATAATAAAATTAATGTTAATAATAATAATAATAATAATAATAATAATAATAATGATAATAAATGAATAAATAAATGTAAAATAAATACACAAATAAATACAAATAATCAAGTAAATAATAAATACATTCAATAAATGAATACTAAGTAATAGTAAATAAATAATTAACCCCTTACCTTAACCCCCTAACCCTTAAACAAATTAAATAACAATAAATAACTAAACACCCTAATACAAAATAAATAAATAATTTATGTTAGGGGTTAATTATCATTTATTTATGTATTATTACATATTAACCACTTAAGGACCGGACCATTATGCTGCTTAAGGGCCAGAGGACTTTTTACAATTTGGCACTGCGCTGCTTTAACTGATGATTGCGCGGTCATGCAATGCTGTACCCAAACGAAATTTGCGTCCTTTTCTTCCCATAAATAGAGCTTTCTTTTGATGGTATTTGATCACCTCTGCCGTTTTTATTTTTTGCGCTATAAACGGAAAAAGACCGAAAATTTAGAAAAAAAATGATATTTTCTACTTTTTGTTATAAAAAAAATCCAATAAACTCAATTTTAGTCAAACATTTAGGCCTAAATGTATTCGGCCACATGTCTTTAGTAAAAAAAATGTCAATAAGCGTATATTTATTGGTTTGCGCAAAAGTTATAGCGTCTACAAACTAGGGTACATTTTCTGGAACTTACACAGCTTTTAGTTTATGACTGCCTATGTCATTTCTTGAGGTGCTAAAATGGCAGGGCGGTACAAAGCCCCCCCAAATGACCCCATTTTGGAAAGTAGACACCCCAAGGAAATTGATGAGAGGCATGTTGAGCCCATTGAATATTAATTTTTTTTGTCCCAAGTGATTGAATAATGACAAAAAAAAAAAAAATTACAAAAAGTTGTCACTAAATGATATATTGCTCACACAGGCCATGGGCATATGTGGAATTGCACCCCAAAATATATTCAGCTGCTTCTCCTGAGTACGGTGATACCACATGTGTTGGACTTTTTGGGAGTCTAGCCGCGTACGGGGCCCCGAAAACCAATCACCGCCTTCAGGATTTCTAAGGGTGTAAATTTTTGATTTCACTCTTCACTGCCTATCACAGTTTCGGAGGCCATGGAATGCCCAGATGGCACAAACCCCCCCCCCAAATGACCCCATTTTGGAAAGTAGACACCCCAAGCTATTTGCTTTGACGCATGTTGAGTCCATGGAATATTTTATATTTTGACACAAGTTGCGGGAAAGTGACAATTTTTTTTTTTTTTTGCATAAAGTTGTCACTAAATGATATATTGCTCACACAGGCCATGGGCATATGTGGAATTGCACCCCAAAATACGTTTAGCTGCTTCTCCTGAGTATGGGGATACCACATTTGTGGGACTTTTTGGGAGCCTAGCCACGTACGGGGCCCCGAAAACCAATCACCACCTTCAGGATTTCTAAGGGTGTAAATTTTTTATTTCACTCTTCACTGCCTATCACAGTTTCGGAGGCCATGGAATGCCCAGATGGCACAAAACCCCCCAAAATGACCCCATTTTGGAAAGTAGACACCCCAAGCTATTTGCTGAGAGGCATGGTGAGGATTTTGCAGCTCTCATTTGTTTTTGAAAATGAAGAAAGACAAGAAAACTTTTCTTTTTTTCTTTTTTCAATTTTCAAAACCTTGTGACAAAAAGTGAGGTCTGCAAAATACTCACTATACCTCTCAGCAAATAGCTTGGGGTGTCTACTTTCCAAAATGGGGTCATTTGGGGGGGTTTTGTGCCACCTGGGCATTCCATGGCCTCCGAAACTGTGATAGGCAGTGAAGAGTGAAATCAAAAATTTACGCACATGTGGTATCCCCGTACTCAGGAGAAGCAACAGAATGCATTTTGGGGTGTAATTTCACATATTCCCATGGCATGTTTGAGCAATATATCATTTAGTGACAACTTTGTGCAAAAAAAAAAAATTTGCCTCTTTCACGCAACTTGTGTCACAATATAAAATATTCCATGGACTCGACATGCCTCTCAGCAAATAGCTTGGGGTGTCTACTTTCCAAAATGGGGTCATTTGGGGGGGGGGGGGTTGAACTGTCCTGGCATTTTATGCACAACATTTAGAAGCTTATGTCACACATCACCCACTCTTCTAACCACTTGAAGACAAAGCCCCTTCTGACACTTTTTGTTTACATGAAAAAAATATTTTTTTTTGCAAGAAAATTACTTTGAACCCCCAAACATTATATATTTTTTTAAAGCAAATGCCCTACAGATTAAAATGGTGGGTGTTTCATTTTTTTTTTCACACAGTCATTGCGCAGCGATTTTTCAAACGCATTTTTTGGGGAAAAAACACACTTTTTTAAATTTTAATGCACTAAAACACACTATATTGCCCAAATGTTTGATGAAATAAAAAAGATGATCTTAGGCCGAGTACATGGATACCAAACATGACATGCCTTAAAATTGCGCACAAACGTGCAGTGGCAACAAAATAAATACATTTTAAAAAGCCTTTACAGGTTACCACTTTAGATTTACAGAGGGGGTCTACTGCTAAACTTACTGCCCTCGATCTGACCTTCGCGGTGATACCTCACATGCATGGTGCAATTGCTGTTTACATTTGACTCCAGACCGAGAGCAGGGGGGGACAGGGGTGCTTTTTTTTTTCTTTATTATTTTTTTGCTTTTTTATCTTATTTTTAAACTGTTCCTTTCATTTTTTTTTTTAAATCATTTTTATTGTTATCTCAGGGAATGTAAATATCCCCTATGATAGCAATAGGTAGTGACAGGTACTCTTTTTTGAAAAAATTGGGGTCTATTAGACCCTAGATCTCTCCTCTGCTCTCAAAGCATCTGACCACACCAAGATCGGTGTGATAAAATGCTTTCCCAATGGCGCTGTTTACATCCGGCGAAATCTAAGTCATAAAATGCTCGTAGCTTCCGGTTTCTTAGGCCATAGAGATGTTTGGAGCCACTCTGGTCTCTGATCAGCTCTATGGTCATCTGGCTGAATCACCGGCTGCATTCTTAGGTTCCCTGTTGAGACAGGAGAGCCAGAGAAAAACACGGAAGACCTTGGGGGGGCATTCCCTCCCACTGCTTGTAAAAGCAGCCTAGAGGCTAATTAGCTGCTAGGATTGCTTTTACATGAAATCCGACCGCTGGCTGAAAAGAATGATACCAAGATGATAGCTAAACCTGCAGGCATCATTCTGTTATAACCACTCAAAGTCGTGAATGGCGTACCTGAAGACAAAAAAATGGTTAACAATAAAGCACAGTAAACAGTAAGGTATAAAAAATTGCATACCTGAAAAGCAAACATGATAAAACATAATAACAATAAAACATTGCAGAATAGAATACAGTAAAAAAACGGAAAATTCCTATCAAAATACTTACCGTAATTTTCCTTTCCTGATGGACTCCATGGCAGCAACGTGTGGGTTAAGTTCCGCCTCCACTACCCTATAGGACACTACTCCCATAAATCTTTGCTCCCTGCCCATGGCCGTGTTCGATGACTAGCCTACTCCAGCCATTTGAGAGGGAACTCCTGCTGCCATGGAGTCAGGAAAGGAAAATTACAGTAAGTATTTTGATAGGAATTTTCCGTTTTCCTGACAGACTCCATGGCAGCAACGTGTGGGAAACAACTCGCCATACATACCCGGGTGGGCATAAATGCTGAACAAAAAGATATATTTAACACTGTCCACTGACAGCACTTTTAAGCCAAAATCAACAGAAGATAAAGTCACTGGTTCAACGCAATAATGAGACATAAAAGTATGAATCGTTGACCAGGAGGCTGCCTTGCAGATAACTTCAGGTGCCACATGACGTGAAGCCGCCCAGGAAGTAGAAAGACTTCTTGTGGAATGCGCTGTAACCGCCACAGGAGGAGCCAAGCCCTTCTCTCTGTAAGCCCATTGGATAGCCTGAACAATCCACGCTGCGATGGATCTGACGGAAGCTCTGAGACCCCTGCTCTTCCCGTGAAACAGGACAAAGAGGTAGTCCGTTTGTCGAAAGGAAGCTGTAGCCTCCAAGTATTGCTTCAAGATAACTCCCATGTCGAGGGGATGTGTCTCCAGACTTCCAGCAGAATTAAACGTAGGGAGTGTGATATCCTGATTTTCGTGGAAGACTGAAGTGACCTTGGGATTTGATCCTAGCATCGGAATAAGGACCACTCTATCTGGGAAAAAAGTGAGAAAGGGCATCTTTGATCCTAGAGACTGGATTTCAGAGACTCTTTTTGCCAAGGAAATGGCTATCAAAAAGGAAGTCTTGAGGGTGAGATCTCTAACCGAAAGAGACTTGTCCAGCTTAGAGAAGAAGTCAAGGACTAGTGGTAGATCCCATTTAGGGAATCTAGGTTTCCTCTGAGGTCTGAGCCTAACTGCACCCTTGAAGAATTGTTGAACCAAGGGATGTTTAGCCCATGATATTCCAGAAAAGGCTGAAATTGCGGAGACTTGCACACGGAGAGCGCTCACAGATAAAGGAACATCTAGTCCAGATTGTAAGAAACTTAAGACATCCTGAACTGTCGGATTACAGTCAGAGATGGACCCTGAGGACATGTAGTTTGTAAATCTAGCCCAGATTCTTTCATATACTTGATTGGTACTTCTTCTCCTCGCACTCATAAGAGTAGGGATAACCTGTTTGGGACATCCAAGAGCTTCTAACCTTCCCCTCTCAAAAGCCAGACCCTCAGGTGCAGATGAGCTGGGCAAGGATGTAGTTTCGAGCCTTGGGATAGAAGGTCGGGTCTGAGGGGTAAGGGAATCGGATCCTTGACACTGAGAAGCATTAGCAGGGGGAACCAGGGTCTGTTGGGCCAGTAAGGTATTATGGCTACCACTTCTACTGCTTCTGACCTGAGTCTCCGCAGGAACTGAAGAATGATGGGGGTTGGAGGAAAGGCATAAGCTCTGCGGAACCACCATCGCTCCGTCAGGGCGTCATAAGCCTGAGGATCCCGGAACCTCGAATAATATCTCGCCAGTTTCTTGTTGCAAGGGGAGGCGAATAAGTCGATTTCTGGAGAGATTCCTAAGGTCAGAATCCAACTGAATACTTCCTCGTTGAGGGAGCATTCGTTGTTGTCTAAACGAACTCGAGACAGGAAATCTGCCTGAACATTCTGCATCCCTGGTACATATGATGCTGTTACATTGACCAGGTTCTTCTGAGCCCAAGTCATAATTGGCTCTACCTCCTGAAGTAAGGACAGACTCCGAGTACCTCCTTGTCTCCTTATGTACGCCACAGCTGTCGTGTTGTCTAACCTGAGACGGACCGAGGTTCCGGAAAGCAGATGACGAAAAGCTAGTAGCGCCTTGAATGCTGCCCTCAATTCCAGAATGTTCGTCTGGAGGGAAAATCCCAGGTACCCTGTGCCACTTCTGTCAGACAGGGGGCGCCCCAGCCCTTGTTGCTGGCATCCGTTGTTACTGTTATCCACGAGATGGGAAGAATGGAATGACAATTGTAAAGATTTTCCCGCTGGAGCCACCAGGGCAGGGAGCTCCTCATTGAAGAGGTGACACGAATGAGCTGAGTCTTGCTGCCTGACCACTGATGAGGAAACCCTTTTTGGAAGGGTCTCATCCTCCATTGAGCCCACTTCACGATTGGAATCGTAGCCACCATAGTGCCGATGATCCTCAGACACTGGAGAGCCTGGAGATGGGAGGCTGAAATGGCCGGACGAATTCTGTCCCGAATTATTGAAACTTTCTCCTCGGGGAGCGAGATGGTGTCTTTCACTGTATCGAAAAGGGCTCCCAGGAATAGTTTGAGTTTGAGATGGTATTAACCGACTCTTCTCTAGGTTCAGGATCCAACCAAATTCCTGGAGGGTGGACATAACCTGACTCTTGTGCATTAATAATCGATCTCTGTTTTGGGCTAGTAGTAGAAGATCGTCCAGGTAATGATGGAGACGGATCCCCTTGGTCCTCAAGAGGGCCACTACTGCTAACAATACCTTCGAAAAGACACGGGGAGATGTCGATAGCCCGAATGGTAGGCATGTGAACTGTAGATGCAATTTGCCCAAGGAGAAGCAAAGGAATTGCTGAAAATCTTCTGCCACAGGGACATGAAAATACGCGTCCTTTAGATCTATAGAGATCATCCAATCTCCTGATTGGACCGACTGCTGGATTGTTGACAGTGTCTCCATCTTGAACCTTTCTTTTTTGATGAACCGATTCAGATGGGTAAGGTCTATGACAGGTCTCCAAGATCCGTTTTTCTTTTGGACCATAAAGAGAGGAGAGTAAATTCCCATACCTCTTTGTTCGTCTGGGACGGGAACGGCAGCGCCTTGAACCAATAAAGATTTCATGTAGGTTAGAAGAATTTTTCTTCTGAGGCCGGAAGGGAGGTGGGAACACACCTGAGTCTGGGAGATCTGCTGAAAGTCCAGGTATGACCTGCAGAGACCGTCCTGACGGTCCAGAAGTCCTGGATTGAGGCCGCCCAGACGTGCCGAAAATGTAGGAGACGAGCTCCCACTTGGCCTGTCTGAGCGGGCCCAATCTCAAAAAGACTTGGTCAGCTCTCTTTCCCCTGTCGAACTGCTCTTAGCAGCTTTTTTGAAGGATGACTGCCTTGACTTCTATGTCCTGGAGAATTCACGGCCCGGCCTGTAGTTACGGGCCTCCCTGGCTTGTTCCTGGTATTGTTTTTTAGAAAAAAATTTTCTCTGGTTTTGAAAACGGCGATCCTGCGGAAGGAACCCCGACTTCCCCCCAGTGGCTCGGGTTATGGCAGAATCCAATTTGTTGCCGAAGAGGGAAGACCCATCAAAAGGAATTCGGCACCAGACCTGCTTAGAGGCTGGATCAGCCAGCCAGGGGCGAAGCCAAAGGGCTTGTTTGGCCGTAACTGCAGATAGCATGACCCGAGCCACCAGCCGGATTATATCAATCGATGCCTCCCCCAGAAAAGCGGATGCTAGCCGTAACACCTGGATAGGAGAGCTCTTTGCAACTTCATCCGAAATGCTGTTGAGAGTATCATCCACACTGTCCGACCAGACTTCCATTGCCTTGGACATTGCGGCCAGAACCCAAAGCTGGCTTACAGGCCATACCAGCCGTGAGGTAGACTCTCTTTAGGTCAGAGTCAATCCGCCTATCTAAGGCATCTTTAAAAGAAACCGTATCCTCTAAGGGGAGTGTAACATGTTTTACTAGCCTCATCACAGCTGCGTCCACCAGAGGGGCCGATTCCAAATGCTTGACTTCCTCTTCCTTGAAGGGGTATAGCTTAGGAATTTTTGAAAGCAAAGAATTCTTTTTCTCCACCTTGCCCCATTCATCCGTAATGACCTCACCAAGTTCGGCGAGAAATGGAAAGTTGAGACGTTCCTTCTTTAGTTGCTTAAAATACTTTCTTTGCTTAGAAGGAGAGGCCACAGGATCCTCCCAATTCAAGGCCTCTCTAATAGCTTTTACCAAGGGGGAGAGTAAAGCAAAGTCAAACCCCACACAGGGAGTATCTTCCTCAGACTCACTGTCCGATGCCGCAACTGAAGGATGACTTGGTAGAGACGACTTCCAGGTGTCCTGAACTTGTGAGTCCCTTACTGGCGACTGTGGAGACTCTGCTTGAGGGACGGGGGTCTGGCTAGACCCGATACCTTTAAGAGACTCTTTAACAGCCCTTTCAACCAGGGATTTGAGCTGCTGGTCCGTGCTCCCTCTCTCATTGGAAGCCTTGGAAAAACAAAGATCACAAAGAGATCTTCCAGGAGGTACTTGTGATCTACATCCCCAGCAAACACTAGCAGCTGAACGGCTGGAGTGAGCCTTGGAGGAGCGAGACCGATCCTCGCTACGGCGCCCAGATCTTGAGGGTGAGCCGTGGTGTTTAGACTTGGAAGAAGAACGCTGGTGATGCGATTTTGAAGAGTCGCTTCCCCTGTGAGAGCTGCGTCGCTGTTCTGACCTGGATGGGCTGCATAAAGGAAATACAAGGAACAAAAAGATACAGATAAAAGTAATCTAGGATGACCAAGACAGGTTCTCCCCCGCGCGCCCTCTCCCGCCCCCCGGCCCGCAATACCTTTTGTGAGGGGGCTGGCCACAAGCAGGCGGTGGAGAGTCCATATCTCTAGATGCCTCCATCAGAGCTGTAACAATAGTCACAATGAAGCCAGATGTAGAAAGGTATTTTCCCCACCAGCCACAGAGAGCCACCTACCAGGATAATAATCACTAGGGGCTAGGGGAAGTCGTCGCAATAGCCCACAAGCATTCCCAAGGCTTGTAGGCTATTCCCCTGTTTAAATAAGGCGCCCCTGTGACATCATCGCTGCAGCGTGCGCGGCGCTAGTGCGCATGCGCGATTAGCGTCATTTTGCCGCTACCGCGCATGCGCGAACCAAGCCCCACTCTCACGCCGTACTCGCGCATGCGCAGTACGGCCTCGTGGATGAAAACGAAAGTAAACGGCGGCTGGAACGCAAGAGGAACCAGCCGCCATGCCCAGCTACAACAAAATAAGGAAATAAACACAGAACCTATGGATGACAAAAAGATGAACAAATACTGCTGCCATGAAGAGAGAGCAATAATCTTACCACCCCCACACGATCATCACCAGGCCGAAGGTAAGAAGATCACCGACTTCTCGTGGGCAAACAAGGTCATCTGCTAGTTAGCTGGGCTATTAGACCAATGTGCAGCCTGCCTGCCAGTGGCTAGGTTCCTGGCTTCCTCCAGCGCTTCTTCCAGTGCCCGCTCCATACCCCGCTAGTATCTAGGGCTTAACGGAGTCTAGCGACATTCCAGTCCCAAGTCGCTACTCGGCCATCAGAGCGTGGAAATGTGTGGGAGTAAATCTTCAGGTAGAAGACCAACCTAGGTCCTACGGAGGAGGACAAAAAAAGAACACGGCCATGGGCAGGGAGCAAAGATTTATGGGAGTAGTGTCCTATAGGGTAGTGGAGGCGGGACTTAACCCACACGTTGCTGCCATGGAGTCTGTCAGGAAAGAGCAGAACAATAGAGAGAGAATAGAGAGAGAGAGAACAAGAAAACGACAACTATTTTTTTTTATTGTATATTTTTTTTTGTGTTTTTGTAACTGTAACTTTTATAACGGTAACCGGTTTCAGGTTCGGGTCTCTCAAAATGCAATGGCATCTTGGGAGACCCTGTGAAAGTGTGCCTAGTTTGTGCAATGCTGTACCCTACGCTAATACTCAACTAGTGCATGGTAGCGTTCAAAACATTCACCAATGCAAAGACCAGGATTGTCAGGAGAGGAGGGACAATAATAGTGGGTGTCACGCCTATATCCGCGCTTGCTGCAGACACAACATCTTTTTTGGGGGGTTCATTGGGTAGGGGTACTCGGGAGGACATAAAGAAAATGCCTCTCATGCAGCCGACTGCATTTGGTTGGGGATGTGAATGGGGGAAGTACGGGCGCTGCAGAAGTGGTGGGTTCCCAATTAGGATTGGCGAATGCAGCAGGAAGGGCATGATGGGCACGACGGGCCTGTTTGTCTTCTTCTTGGTGGCAGCGGGACACTACTTGTGCTTGCCACCTCACCAGCTTGAACTGCACTTATGGGACTCGCCACGTCACCAAATGTTAATGCAGTGCTGGTTTGACTACGACCGGGGTGTACTAGGCCGCTGGTGCTTGCCAGTTCACCAAAACGCTACCAAAAAACTGTTAGCGATCGCAGGGATCAGGCCTGACTCTGCGAACGCTGCAGTTATGCGTTTAGTGTTTTGTAAGTGACAGTGATCGATCGATACTGCACTTGGGTGGGCTGGGCTGGGACGGGCGGAGGGGCAAAACGCAGGTGCTAGCAGGTATCTGGGCTGATCCCACTAACACTGCGTTTTTGGGAACCCTAAAATGCTGGGGACGATGGTATAGATCTGATCGGATCAGATATTGATGCGTTCAGATACTATACCACTAAGGGAGGCGTATGCTGCGTGCGTGGGTTTTAGCGGTACTGGCGCTAATCTGACGCTGCCTGGGGGCGACGCATATCACCGCCGGGTGATCAGGGGGCTAAACCTTTATTAGGTAATAAACGGCGGGTGCCCTGACACTATAAAAAATAAACGAACTAACCAGCGTCACCCGTAACGGTTATACGGTGATCAGTGGTGAAAGGGTTAACTAGGGGGCAATCAAGGGGTTAAAACATTTATTAAATAGTATATGGGGGTCCCTGTCGCTATAAAACGCTGACGGCGAACCTAAATATTTACGTCCCTGACTAGCGTCACCAGTGACACTAATACAGCGATCAGAAAAATGATCGCTTACTGACACTGGCGACAGGGGGAGATCAAGGGGTTAAAACTTTATTAGGGGGGGTTAGCGGGGTACCCTAGACCTACAGGGGGCTAATACTAACTGCCCTACCACAGTAACTATCACAAACTGACACCATGCAGTAATCAGAAAAAAAAAAATGCTTGGTGTCAGTGTGACGGGGGGAGGGGTGATTAGGGGGTGATCGGGGGGGGATCGGGGGGTAAAGGGGGTGGTATGTGTGCCTGGCATGTTCTACTGTGATGTGTGTGTGTTGTGCACTCACATTGATGTCTTCTCTCCTCGGCACCGGAACGGAAACTGCCGAGCCGAGGAGAGATGACATCACATCCCCTGCCTCTGTGTACTACACAGAGGCAGGGGAAGAATCTCATTGGCTGGGAGCGATCGCGAGGGGGGCCATGATCGGATGGCCTCCCCCTCATCTCTGATCGCTGCCAGACCAACAGCGACCACCTCGGGCACCGGGGGGTCCGATCGGACCCCCGCCCGCGGGAAGGCAATCACGTACCAGGTACGTGATTTTGCCTGCCCATGCCATTCTGCTGATGTATATCAGCGTTAGGCGGTCGTCAAGTGGTTATAATAATTAATTATATTTATTTATGATGCTTTTTAGTTATTTGTGTATTTAGTTTACACGGCAAAACACGTGAATGTGCACAAAACTGTGCGAATACGCTTTTCCTTTCATTTCTTTGGGGATAAAAACACGCCAGAAAAGGGAAAACCTGCCCAATTTGAGTGACAAAAAAGCTCCAGAACTTGCTTGAGCTTCAGGCGTTTGGCTTCAGGTGATTTGGAGTGGAGATGTGAACCATCTCTATAGAGAATAATTGTTTTCGTCTCCTCCAGCCTTTTTGAGCCTCAAACTTCGAGGAGAAAATCGCTCAGGTGTGAATGAGGCCTTAATGTTTGAATGGGTCGAAGTCATTGTTTAAAAATGTATCCACCATTGCTGAACATACAGAAACCAGAAAGGACAGAGCTCCGTTCACATCTCGGCGTGATTTTGCCTGTCATCCAAAGGAAGTACAAGAACTTCTTTTGGGCAACGGGCATCCCGTGATTCTGTTTGCGTGATTTTACCGTGATTGTCGCCCAACGAATTGTGGCAAAATCAATCCGCGATCGGGGTGCTATTGGAAGTCACGGGGATCACACGGGTGTCCCGCGATTTGTCGCTATTTGAATATATATCACCCGCGATTTGGGATGCCAAGATGTGAATGGAGCCTTAGAATGAACACAGCTAAACTGATAAAGTGGCATATTTTAGCTATGAAAAATGTTTTTGGTTTTAAATAGTTAATACATTTCCTGTCAAGATTAAAAATGAGGACTTCAACCCATTCCTTTAACATCAACACACGTCACCATGGGTGCCTCTGCCATTTGAATAGTCAATTGAACTTTCTCTTTTATAAGCCAGCTGATTATCCTCCATGAGGATGAGGACCTAGGAACAGGTTCCAGAGGAATGAAAAGTGACCTACCCCTTTCCCTGTGTGGAGATAGAGGTATTATCCACAGGTGTACTCTGAAGGTTGTGTCCACCCTATCACTTGGGCTTTTTCAATCTCACCAAATGTAAGTTAGTTTCCCTTTACCTACTTTAATTTATATACATTTCTTGTAAATACCATCCACATAATACATTATAAGGGCTATCCTGTCTCTCCTCTTATTTTGTGGGTGGACCCTTTTTAGCATGGCTTTCTCCTTACTTGAAATGTTTGCAGTCTCCTTGACAAAGTAAAACATTCCACAGTCCTAGCTTAACTATATATATATGAACCTGGAAGCCTGTCATAATCCTATTGGCACAAGAGTGGTGGTGGCATTCGATGCAGCCAAAGTGTTTGATTCAGTGGAGTGGGGTTGCCTCTGGGAATATCTAAAATGTAGAGAAAAAGGTACAAAAGGTAGAGAAGCACTGCAGCAAGGAGGTAAGAATACACAAGCAGGAAACTGCAGGTGACATTGGCCCTACCTTCATCAAGTGGATGCAGTTGCTATACCAAGTCTTGGTAGCCCAGTTATCTGTGAATGTCTGGGTCTCTGATTCCTTCCCTTTTCTGTCAGGGCTGCACCCTTTCCCCTCCTCCTTTATGCTTTGGCCGCAGAGTCATTGGCAATCTCCATTAAGTCTAATCCCACTATAAATGGACGGATTGGACGGTTGATAGAGATTATAGACTTGATATGCTTCTGTACTTGGAGGACTCCAACACATTATTATCAGCCACACTATGCAGTTTTGAACAATTTTTGGGAACACTCCAGCCTAAGGATAAATTGGGTACAAATCCCAGATTCTCCCACCTCCTCTCCAGGGTAGCTTCAATGCAATTCTTAGGGGTACATGTCACTTGTACGCCCACTGACTATGTGCTCCCCTATTTACCTTAATTAAACCTAAAACAAAAAACATGGCTGCCTCTGGGGGTCATGGGTAGAAAAAACCTAATTAATTGCTGTCAAAAATCCTGTATATTCGATGGCACTCCCCGGTTTATACACCACTAAAAATCTTTGAAACAATTGCTTCAATATTAAACACCTGTGAGTGGGGCAGCAACAGTCACAAACTACCCTGGCGGATCTTAAAACCCCAGTGACCCTTGGGGGGGGCAGCCTAGCTGTCCCATTTGTAAAATTTCGATAAAACAGATAAGATGCAATATCAGACCTTAGTCTGTACGCTTACCTCCCACCCTACCTCCCAGACCTGCATGCACCTCAAGACAAGTCTGATCTAAAACCATCAGCACATCTGGGAACTGGCGATGACCAAATTGAATGCCCCTATATTTTATCCCCATACACTTCTCTGGTTTAACAACCACTTACCTGAACCTCTCTCTATGCCAAACCTCTGGGCCTCTAGGAGAATCATCTATTTACAATGGGTACTGTCTAACAATGGACCCAAAACCTTTCAAACACTGAAAGATGAGTTCTCCCTTCCCAATTATATGCTTTTTTGCTATCTACAGCTTTAGCACGCTTTGTGCATCCAGTTCCCAAATGCATACCCATTCCCCTGCTTGATTCATGGCTCTGATCCCAAAGAGGCTGAAAAAATTTTGATTTTGCAGTGTGACTTGTTTATGGTGGTTTGATACTGTTTTTTTTTATTCTTTGACACTGAGCTGGGCCTGGAGCAAGCAGAGTCCTCCCTAATCCCCCAAATGGATGTTCTGCTTTGGTCCATGAGCCTCAAACCACTACTACCCTTCTGGATCCACTCAAACCAAGTGGGAATCATCCAAGAAAAGGAGGACAGAGAATTATCTAAGATCAATATTCTAAGACCATCTTCATAACATACCCCTGCTCCTTTTGGTTTCTAATGCCGAAAAGCAATTTGGCAGTTTAGACTGGTCCTTTTATGTTCATGACCTTGCAACACATGGACCTGGGCGCTAAGATGTTGTCCAAGATCATGGCATTGTATGGGCCCACTCAACCGCAAAATAAATGATACTTCATAATGCACCCATGATGTCTGTAATAGCACCAGGCATGGGTTGACTGTTGTCACCTCTGTCATTACTTTGGAGCCTATGTTGGTGCAGATATAATGGGACTGTACATAGAAAAAATATATCACAAGCTAGCTGCTTTCATTATGATGGTTTATTTGCACACAACCTCTCTTCCAATACTATATAGAAAAAGTCAACTTTCAGATTTTACTTACACATATATTGAAATTCCTGAAACAACTCCCTCTTTCCAGGGTCTCCCATCACCTAACACAACTCCCATTTACTGGAAGGGAAAAATCTTATGGTATCTAGGTATTGACCTAACATCTCATTATATATATCTTAAATATAACTACCAGACACTGTATACTCGGTTAATAAATGATTTGTGCTGTGGGATAACCCTACATTTTCCTGGACCATATGTACTGAAATTATAAACATAAATATAATACCCAGAATCTTGTTCATGTACCAGGTGTTACCATTATCACTTTCCTTGAGCTTCTTCAGATTCCTAAACCCGAAATTCATAGATTTTATCTGGTTACATAAAAAGTTTAAAGTCCAATATCAAATACATTACTAAACAAAGCATTAGATTGGGTTTACCTAAGGTCCAAGGAACAATGGGTGCATGTTGAAGCTCTTGCAGGTCAAAATTTAACTTTTCACTTTGGATTGAAAAGGTACACAGAAACCTACACAGAAAGGTACACATAAACCTGGCCCTCACTAGCTCCTACTACTGTAACAACACTTTAAGTAAAGCCCATAACAGCCAACTTCCCTTTTCAGTGGGGCTTAGATGGGCAAACCTTTCAGCACTAGACAGTGAAAGGCACCATGTGATTGCATATTATATAACATTTACATGAATAAATCAAGTAAAAGCTGTGTATGCAAGGATAATATCATTTAGATTTCCAGAATAATAAATACTTATTACAATGCCTGTGTATCATTCCTGGAAATAGTCTCAGATCTTCTCCTACAGTAAAATATGTCTCCTGAAACAACTACTGAACTACAACAACTGAAACAACCACCTGCTCCACAAGGGCCATAACATGACGGAAGACCCGGGTTGTTAAACAGAGATTAACACCCACCTTACACGTATATATTTTGTGTCTTAGTGTTTATGTGTGTTTCACTTGTTCAGGTATATTGTTTTTTGTGTATGAAAAAAATATAATATGCTATTAATCCTATATTTTCCACTGGGAAACCACACTGTTTTTGACACGTTTCTGTTCTCTGTACTAGAAATAACATCAATAAAACTTTATTAAGAGATAAAAAAACATTTGCTAATGTCCTAAATTGTGTAACGCGAAGAGAAAACATTCTTGCATTTGTTCCATTGCTTAGGCTCCCAAAAGGAGCCGGATTAAAAGTATTTGTGGTTTCCATATATATTTCATCTCTTCGGCCACTAAAAAGTGAGTTATTATGTATTCTACTGGGACAGGTGTAACAATCGGTCCATTTTTTTTTTTTTTTTTTATTAATCTGTTCTGTGATGCAGAACTAGTTTGACTAAAGTGGAATCTTACAGGCATTGTGAAATTATATTCAGGGCAATCAGAACAGTAGACCATGGCCCAGGGCTTATCATTCTCATTTGAAGTCTTTAAGGAAAACACAAATTAGGTTTCAATGAGGGATTTGTAATATATAACAATGAACCTCAAAAGATATTTTTAACTTTCAATGTATTATCTTAGGAATACATTATATATTAATAAGTACATCAATTATTCTGAATGCTTCAGTGCGTGATTAGACACAAGTATTGCAACTTCATGGGAAGATTGCAATTTGAGGAAGAAACTAAGTCTATCTTTTGTACATGTTAAAATGTGAGTCCTATGCCCATATGCCTACTTTAAGATGTTTATACAAATAATAAAAATAAGACCTATGCAGCTTATGTACTGTTAAAAAAATCTCTATAAATAATACATGAAAACTTGACAGAAGAATTATTGCTTTTAGCATCTTTCTGTAATCATGTGCCACATGAACACTGTTGTTATTGGGAATACTGCCAATGAGGAGCAATGAAACGTGTGCTGTTTTGTGAGTTTATAGGGAGGCACTAAACTAATTGCTGGGCAGGACTTGATTATTTTGACCTTAATTGCTTTAACTGCTACAGTGCTCCAAATGATAACCTGCTCAATCTACCACATACTTTTAAATTATTAACTAATCCTCCAGCATACATAAAGGACAAATTCATATACTAATCCTTCATCAAGTATTTATTCTAGGGCTGTGCTCATTTTTGCAGCTATAAACAAAAAATCAACATGAAATGCATGCACATACCTGTACCTTTTTTTAAAAGAAACCTTAACTGCACTTTACACAATTGGCACCATTAGCTTTGGAATTGCTTCAGATAATTTGTTTTAGAATGTAACATTTGCTTTTGTAACATTTGTGATTAAATGCCTTATAAATTCATTGAACTTCAAATTATTTTCATGGGAAATTTTTTACAAGATATGTTTCACAAATGTATAATACTGAAAATGTGATCTACACATGGTAAGATATAGTGATGTACAAATTATCTTTTGTTATTTATAGAATCAATGTGATTAGTATATTCAGACTGAATTTATGTGATGACGCAGTTATTGTGGAATAAAGATCGGTGACGTTTTACAGATAGTGGCTGGATGGCTAGCTGTAGCTTTAAAATAAAGGACAGCTCCACAAAAACAGACCTCCACAGGACCTAGTTCTAGCTATCTCAGTAAAATAGTTTCTTGTACTGACTCATCTGCTTAGCAATCGAGAACCCATTTTCTAACAAGTTCAATGATGCCCAGCATTATTTGACCCAATTCCTATCAGCCCAGGGTAGAGTGGCAGCATGTCATTATGGTATTATATTCTCTGCAGCATTTAGGATCTGTTCACCACCAGAGGAAGAAAATGGTGAAAAGGACCTGCTAAAATGGGTGGGTGGGGTATTTATACTTTATGGCTAGAGCTAGATGGGTGATTTAAATCTCTTGACATTTAGAAATGTAAACCATTTGCTTATTATCTCCTCATTAGGCCTCCTGCACACGACAGATGGTTGTAGGCTTAAAATATGCTCTGGACTAAAATTCCAGAGTTTTTTCCCACCTGGGGAGCCACAAGTAGTGCATTCAGCTGGCCATATAATTGAATGGTTTTATATGGCTTTTATATGGCTGTACTTGAGGATACGCTGATGCTTTTGTGTATAGGTATAAATATGTGCATGCATGTATGTAGAAATTCTAAATTCTGGAAATATACAACATGCGCATGTTAGGGGTTATGCACAATGCACAAAAGCATTGGTATTTACTCAAGTACAGCTAAATACTGTACAGCTATTCACTTCTAGGGCTGGCTGTACATGCCACCTATGGCTCCCCGGGAGGGGTAAAATGTTGGGAGTTTAAACTAGATCTTATTTTAACTCTCAAACCTTCAATGTGCAGGAGGCCATATGCTAGAGCTACACAGGAGATTTTTAGCATCTCAGTAGCTTTGAGTAGCCAAATCTTACTTTATAGATTGAACAAATATAACAAATAATTATTCCATTGAATAATTAAGTAGCAATCAGTTGCACATGATTGGAGCATATTGGTGACAGGCAAATGGCTGCTACATTCTACCTGTGTAGTTTACTGTGTAAGCCCCTGTGATGTCAGAGGGGGGCTGGGTCACCCATTTATGTCACGGGGTGGCCCCGCCCTCAGCTATAAAAGAACTGTCACCCAGAATAAGCGTCACACGGTGGGAGCCTCCCATGGAGGAGGAACAGTTGCAGCTTTTTTTTTCTTTTTCGGGCCATCGGGCGGTGTGAAGTTACATCGCTGGACATTTTTATTTTTTTAATTTTTAATAAAGAACTTGTCCCAAGCTGTCCCTTGTCTTTTTACCATTTTTGACACTTTTTTTGTGAAATGGTAGGGGTACAATGTACCTCGTTACCAATTCACATAGGGGAGACTGGGATCTGGGGATCCCCTTGTTAAAGGGGGCTTCCAGATTCAGATAAGCCCCCCGCCCGCAGACCCCCACAACCACCGGGCAAGGGTTGTGTGGATGAGGCCCTTGTCCCCATCAACATGGGGACAAGATGCCTTGGGGTCCGACCCCAAAGCACCCTCCCCATCTTGAGGGCATGTGGCCTGGTATGGTTCAGGAGGGGGGGCGCTCTCTCATCCCCCCTCTTTTCCTGCGACCTGCCAGGTTGCATGCTCAGATAAGGGTCTGGTATGGAATTTGGGGGGGACCCCTACACAATTTTTTTAAAAATTATGGAGCAGGGTTCCCTTAAAATCCATACCAGACCCTTCAGGTCTGGTATGGATTTTGGGGGGGACCCCTACACCATTTTTTTTATTTGACGCAGGGTTCCCCTTAATTTCCATACCAGACCTGAAAGGCCTGGTATGGATTTTGGGGGGACCCCCACGCCATTTTTTTTAAGTTTTTGGTTCGGGATTCCCCTTAATATTCATACAAGACCCAAAGGGCCTGGTAATGAACTGGGAGGAACCCATGCCCTTTTTTTCAAAGAGTTTTATATATATTGTCGAGACCCGACAATTGATTACAGCCGCGATCAGTTTTAAATGTCAATTTTTCCTTTAGACATAGACTTTCTTTTGAATTTGCCCGAACACCGCATATTATTCAGTGTTCGCAGAACATCCGAACAACCAAAGTTCGACCCCAACTTATGCTCAGGCAGAGACAGAATTGCTGGGGACACTGGTGAGGCTGCATTACTGGGGACACTGGTAAGGCTGCATTGCTGGGGACACTGGTGAGGCTGCATTGCTGGGGACACTGGTGTGGCTGCATTGCTGGGGACACTGTTTAGGCTGAATTGCTGGGGATACTGGTAAGACTGCATTGCTGGGGACACTGATGAGGCTGCATTGCTGGGGACAGACAATGGTGAGGCTGCATTGCTGGCAACACTGGTAAACCTGCATGGCTGGGGTCACTGATGAAGCTGCATTGCTGGGGACACTGGTGAGGCCGCTTTGCTGGGGACACTGGTAAGGCTGCATTCCTGGAGATACTGGTGAGGCTGCATTGCTGGGGACACTGGTGAGGCTGCATTGCTGGTGACACTGGTAAGGCTGCATTGCTGGGACACTGGTGAGGATGCATTGCTGGGGACACTGGTGAGGCTGCATTGCTGGGCACTGGTGAGGCTGCATTGTTGGGGACACTGGTAAGGCTGCATTGCTGGGGACACTTGTGAGGCTGCATTGCTGGGGACACTGTTAAGGCTGCATTGCTAGGGATACTGATAAGGCTGCATTGCTGGGGACTCTGGTGAGGCTGCATTGCTGGGGGCACTGGTGAGGCTGCATTGCTGGGGACACTGGTGAGGCTGCATTGCTGAGGACACTGGTGAGGCTGCATTGCTGGTGACACTGGTAAGGCTGTATTGCTGGGACACTGGTGAGGCTGCATTGCTGGGGACACTGGTAAGACTGCACTGCTGGGGACACTGGTAAGGCTGCATTGATTGGGGCACTGGTGAGGCTGCATTGCTGGGGACAGACACTGGTGAGACTGCATTGCTGGCAACACTGGTAAGGCTGCATTGCTGGGGACACTGGTAAGGCTGCATTGCTTGGGACTAGGGATGAGCTTCGTGTTCGAGTCGAACCCATGTTCGACTCGAACATCGGCTGTTCGACCGTCCGTCGAATTGCGAACGTTATGGGCCGTTCGCGCCAAATTCGTGTGGCGCGTCACGGCCCATAATTCACTGCGGCATCGCAGTGCATTGCTGGCTGATGATTGGCCAAGCATGCACTATGACCCGCATGCTTGGCCAATCACAGCGCCGTCAGTAGAGAGAGCTGTAATTGGCCAAAGCCAGGGTGGCTTTGGCCAATTATGGCTCAGGGGATTTAGTACACGCCCCACACTATATAAGGCCGCCTGCACGGCGGCCCTGTGTAGTGTGTTCCGGTGTGCTGATAGAGAGAGAGACAGACAGTGTCATTTGATTTGAGTTAGATAGATTAGGCTAGATCTGTTCCTGCTATTTACATTTAGTGCGGTGCGCCCAGCTCACAGTGTTCAGCTAGATCCGTTCCTGCTATTTACATTTAGTGCAGTCAGTGCGTCCTGCTCACAGTGTTCAGCTAGATCCGTTCCTGCTATTTACATTTAGTGCAGTGCGTCCTGCTCACAGTGTTCAGCTAGATCTGTTCCTGCTATTTACATTTAGTGCAGTGCGTCCTGCTCACAGTGTTCAGCTAGATCCGTTCCTGCTATTTACATTTAGTGCAGTGCGTCCTGCTCACAGTGTTCAGCTAGATCTGTTCCTGCTATTTACATTTAGTGCAGTGCGTCCTGCTCACAGTGTTCAGCTAGATCTGTTCCTGCTATTTTACATTTAGTGCAGTGCGTCCTGCTCACAGTGTTCAGCTAGATCCGTTCCTGCTATTTACATTTAGTGCAGTCAGTGCGTCCTGCTCACAGTGTTCAGCTAGATCCGTTCCTGCTATTTACATTTAGTGCAGTGCGTCCTGCTCACA
Organism: Lithobates septentrionalis; assembly: GCA_037952835.1. NCBI lineage: Eukaryota > Metazoa > Chordata > Amphibia > Anura > Ranidae > Lithobates > Lithobates septentrionalis. The sequence goes on from JBBDGP010001294.1 coordinate 881,306, forward strand.
GTGTTCAGCTAGATCTGTTCCTGCTATTTACATTTAGTGCAGTGCGTCCTGCTCACAGTGTTCAGCTAGATCTGTTCCTGCTATTCACATTTAGTGCAGTGCGTCCTGCTCACAGTGTTCAGCTAGATCCGTTCCTGCTATTTACATTTAGTGCAGTGCGTCCTGCTCACAGTGTTCAGCTAGATCTGTTCCTGCTATTTACATTTAGTGCAGTGCGTCCTGCTCACAGTGTTCAGCTAGATCTGTTCCTGCTATTTACATTTAGTGCAGTCAGTGCGTCCTGCTCACAGTGTTCAGCTAGATCCGTTCCTGCTATTTACATTTAGTGCAGTGCGTCCTGCTCACAGTGTTCAGCTAGATCTGTTCCTGCTATTTACATTTAGTGCAGTGCGTCCTGCTCACAGTGTTCAGCTAGATCTGTTCCTGCTATTTACATTTAGTGCAGTGCGTCCTGCTCACAGTGTTCAGCTAGATCCGTTCCTGCTATTTACATTTAGTGCAGTGCGTCCTGCTCACAGTGTTCAGCTAGATCTGTTCCTGCTATTTACATTTAGTGCAGTGCGTCCTGCTCACAGTGTTCAGCTAGATCTGTTCCTGCTATTTACATTTAGTGCAGTGCGTCCTGCTCACAGTGTTCAGCTAGATCCGTTCCTGCTATTTACATTTAGTGCAGTGCGTCCTGCTCACAGTGTTCAGCTAGATCTGTTCCTGCTATTTACATTTAGTGCAGTGCGTCCTGCTCACAGTGTTCAGCTAGATCCGTTCCTGCTATTTACATTTAGTGCTGTCAGTGCGTCCTGCTCACAGTGTTCAGCTAGATCCGTTCCTGCTATTTACATTTAGTGCAGTCAGTGCGTCCTGCTCACAGTGTTCAGCTAGATCTGTTCCTGCTATTTACATTTAGTGCAGTCAGTGCGTCCTGCTCACAGTGTTCAGCTAGATCCGTTCCTGCTATTTACATTTAGTGCAGTGCGTCCTGCTCACAGTGTTCAGCTAGATCTGTTCCTGCTATTTACATTTAGTGCAGTGCGTCCTGCTCACAGTGTTCAGCTAGATCTGTTCCTGCTATTTACATTTAGTGCAGTGCGTCCTGCTCACAGTGTTCAGCTAGATCCGTTCCTGCTATTTACATTTAGTGCAGTGCGTCCTGCTCACAGTGTTCAGCTAGATCTGTTCCTGCTATTTACATTTAGTGCAGTGCGTCCTGCTCACAGTGTTCAGCTAGATCCGTTCCTGCTATTTACATTTAGTGCAGTCAGTGCGTCCTGCTCACAGTGTTCAGCTAGATCCGTTCCTGCTATTTACATTTAGTGCAGTCAGTGCGTCCTGCTCACAGTGTTCAGCTAGATCCGTTCCTGCTATTTACATTTAGTGCAGTCAGCGTGTCCTGCTCACAGTGTTCAGCTAGATCCGTTCCTGCTATTTACATTTAGTGCAGTGCGTCCTGCTCACAGTGTTCAGCTAGATCCGTTCCTGTTATCTTCCTACTGACAGGCAGGCTTGTCTGGTTACAGTATATAAAGCTACCTGAAGAAAATTACAGGTGTTCTATCCCAGCTTAGTGCAGCTACAGGCCATTAGTATGTCTGGAAGGCCAAGAAGGAGAGGCAGACAGTCACAAGCCAATAAGAGAGGGCAAGCAGGCTCTGTGTCTAGTGCTGGTCGTGGAGACGGTGCATCCTCATCAGCACGTGGCCATGGGACACGCTTGGCCTTTTTTTCGGCAGCTGGCCGTGTTGAGCCGCAACATGCGGAAGACTTGGTCGAGTGGATGACCAAGCCGTCCTCATCCTCCTCATCCTCTCTCACCCATGCCCAGGGTGCTTTGTCTGGCTAAGCAGCGGCCTCTTCCCTCAGCTCAATGTCATCAGTGACTCCTTCCCTAGCTCCACCATGTCCTCCTGAGGATTCCCTCGAACTGTTTGACCACAGTGTTGGGTACATGCTCCAGGAGGATGCCCAGCGTTTGGAAGGCTCTGATGATGATACTGAGCTCGATGAAGGCAGTAACATGAGCACGGACAGAGGGGGTGCCCAAGAAGGACAGCAATCTGGCAGTCATGCTCCCCCTGCTGCAGCATACTGCCAGGTTTGCTCCAGTGATGAGGAGGGAGGGGATGATGAGGTCACTGACTCAACGTGGGTGCCTGATAGGAGAGAGGAGGAGGAGGAGGAGGCGGCACATCACCAACGAGGCAGGATGCCCTCCAGGGGCCAGCCTAAGGGCAGCACATTGACTGCATCACACCCCAAAGCTCCACATGTGCAGGGCGCTGCAGTCTCTGCGCGTTATTCAAAAAGTTCTTTGGTGTGGGCCTTTTTTGAGACGAGTGCATCAGATCGCACCGCTGCTATTTGCAACATATGTCTCAAGCGTATCTCGCGTGGCCAAAACATCTCCCGCTTGGGTACCACATGCTTGACCAGACATATGTTGACCTGCCATGCAGTTCGTTGGCAAGCATATCTAAAAGACCCACACCAAAGAACAAAGAGGATCTCTCCTTGCTCCTCATCAGCTGAGATTTCCAACCCCACTAGACCTTCAGTCCTCTCTGAGACCTGCAGTGAGAGGAATGAAGGTGTAGAATTAGGTGTGTCACAGCCAAGTACTTGTGGGCAATCTGCTTTTGGTACACCGACGTCAGATTGTACCAGGCAAATTTCCCTGCCCCAGCTGCTGCACCGCCGAAAGAAGTTTGCTCCCAGCCATCCACATGCCCAGCGGTTGAATGCTAGCTTGGCAAAATTGCTAGCACTTCAACTGCTGCCTTTTCAGTTGGTAGACTCTGCCCCCTTCTGTGAGTTTGTGGAATGTGCGGTTCCTCAGTGGCAGGTACCCAAACGCCACTTTTTCTCACGGAAGGCGATTCCGGCTCTCTACCGGCATGTGGAAGGCAATGTCCATGCCTCGCTGGACAGGGCGGTCAGCGGTAAGGTGCATATTACCGCTGACTCATGGTCCAGCAGGCATGGACAGGGATGTTACTTAAGTTTCACGGCGCATTGGGTGACTCTGCTGGCAGCTGGGAAGGATGCAGGACAAGGTGCAGTAGTGTTGGAGGTTGTTCCGCCACCACGCCTCCAAAATGCTGATTGTGACACACCTCTCTCCTCCACCCCCTCCTCTTCTTCTTCCTCCATGGCCTCTTCCTCGGAACCAGCGGTGCTCCGTAGGCGTTCAAGGGGCTACGCAAGTACGCAGGCCAAAAGATGCCATGCGGTGCTTGAGCTGGTGTGCTTGGGGGACAGGAGCCACACTGGGGCAGAGGTTCTGTCAGCTCTGCAGGGGCAGGTTCAGAGGTGGTTGACGCCACGCCAACTTAAGGCAGGAATGGTGGTTTGCGACAATGGCACCAACCTCCTCTCTGCCCTCCGACAGGGACAACTGACCCATGTGCCCTGTTTGGCTCACGTCCTTAACTTGGTGGTGCAGCGGTTCTTGGGCAGGTACCCGGGCTTACAGGATGTCCTGAGGCAGGCCAGGAAAGTCTGTGTGCATTTCCGCCGGTCATATAATGCCAGTGCTCGGCTGACGGACCTCCAAAAGGAGTTTAACCTGCCCAAGAACCGCCTAATCTGTGACATGCCCACCAGGTGGAACTCAACGTTGGCCATGCTGCAGCGGCTGCACACGCAGCAGAGGGCCATCAATGAGTACCTGTGCGACTATGGCACCAGGACAGGGTCAGGGGACCTTGGTTTTTTTTCCCCACGCCAGTGGGCCATGATCAGGGATGCATGCACTGTCCTGTCACCATTCGAGGAGGCCACGAGGATGGTGAGCACTGACAGTGCATGCATCAGTGACACTGTCCCCCTTGTCCACCTGTTGGAGCACACGCTGCGTGGAATAATGGACAGGGCACTTGAGGCAGAACAGAGGCAGGAAGAGGAGGACTTCCTTAGCTCTCAAGGCCCCCTTTATCCAGACAGTGTTCCTGCGTGCCCGCCGATCACACAGGAAGAGGACGAGGAGGAGGAGGAGGAGGAGGAAGATTGTGTCAGTATGGAGGTGGAGCCTGGCACTCAGCATCAGCAGTCTTTAAGGGATCAGTCCCAAGGAACACATGGACTTGTACGTGGCTGGGAGGAGGTGGCTGCGGACGTTGTTGTCCTTAGTGACCCAGAGGACTCCGGACCGAATGCCTCAGCAAACCTACGCTGCATGGCCTCCCTGATCCTGCAAAGCCTGCGTAAGGATCCTCGTATTCGTGGTATCAAGGAGAAGGACCAATACTGGCTGGCAACCCTCCTTGATCCACGTTACAAGGGTAAGGTTGCGGACCTTATCTTGCCATCGCAGAGGGAGCAGAGGATGAAACATCTTCGGGAGGCCTTGCAGAATGGTCTGTGCAACGCGTTCCCAGAGACTGGGAGGTTACAAACTCCTGTTTCTGGACAACGTGTTGCTGAGGCTTTGGTCAGTCAAAGAAGGAGCGGTGGAGAAGGTGGCCGTCTGACCGATGCGTTCAGACAATTTTTTGGTCCGCAGCCCCAAGGTATGATCGGTTCCAGCAACCATCGCCAGCGTCTGTTTTACATGGTGCAGGAATACCTAGGGGCAAGATCAGACTTGGACACCTTTCCCACCGAAAATCCTCTGGGTTACTGGGTCTTGAGGATGGATCACTGGCCAGAGCTTGCACAGTATGCAATTGAGCTACTGGCCTGTCCTGCATCCAGCGTTCTTTCGGAACGCACATTCAGTGCTGCTGGAGGCGTGGTAACCGATCACAGGGTGCGTCTGTCCACTGACTCGGTCGATCGGCTGACCTTCATAAAAATGAATCAGTCTTGGATCACCACATGCTACCAAGCACCTGATGCTGATGTAACTGAATAATTTTTTTCAGATCCCTTCAAAGACTGCCTATGCTGATGCTGAGTGACTATCCCTGAGTAATTATCCTCTTCCTCCTCAATCATCACGCTGATAGCTTGTAAGAACATTTTTGGTTCTGGGCGCCACCACCAGTGCCTAAGGCACAATTTTTCAGCCCCTGTTTAACAGGGGCGTGTAATTACAATTTTTGATGTAATACTTTGCAGCAGGGCTTGTTCCTGCATTCCAACTAGAGTGTCTGTGAGGGGTTGCAGTGTTGTGGCACCAGCACCAGTGCCTAAGGCCCAATTTTTCTGCCCCTGTCTAACAGGGGCGTGTAATTACAATTTTTGATGCAATACTTTGCAGCAGGGCTCGTTCCTGCATTCCAACTAGAGTGTCTGTGAGGGATTGCAGTGTTGTGGCACCAGCACCAGTGCCTAAGGCCCAATTTTTCTGCCCCTGTCTAACAGGGGCGTGTAATTACAATTTTTGATGCAATACTTTGCAGCAGGGCTCGTTCCTGCGTTCCAACTAGAGTGTCTGTGAGGGGTTGCAGTGTTGTGGCACCAGCACCAGTGCCTAAGGACCAATTTTTCTGCCCCTGTCTAACAGGGGCGTGTAATTACAATTTTTGATGCAATACTTTGCAGCAGGGCTCGTTCCTGCGTTCCAACTAGAGTGTCTGTGAGGGGTGGCAGTGTTGTGGCACCAGCACCAGTGCCTATGGCCTAATTTTTCAGCTCCTTTTCAACAGGGGCATGTAATTACAATTCTTGATCTAATATTTCACAGCAGGGCCCTGTGAGGGCTTACAGTGTTGTGGCCACAGCAACACCTAAGGCCCAAATTTCTGCCGAGTATATAGGGCAGGACCCTACTTTCAAACATCTAACTTACAAACGACTCCTACTTGCAAACGGAAGGAGACAACAGGAAGTGAGATGAAATCTACCCCTAGGAAGGGAAATTCTCTCCTGTAAGAGTTAATATGGGAAAACAATTTCTCCTTTCCACTGATGCTTTCCAATCCTTGTTCCACAAAAAAACCCAAATTTTCAAAAAACATTTTTCATTGGGACAAAAAAGTGAGGTGAAATCTTCTGAAGAGGAGGAAAGACAGCAAAACAAATGTCACAGGGGTGATAACCCTTCCCTATGTTTTCCAAAAAGCTTAAAAAAGATTTTTTGGCTGGAGCTAAACACGTTAAAAATGTACCCGTTCAAAATTGCAAAGAGATTCTACTTAACAACAAACCTACAGTCCCTGTCTTGTTTGCACCGCCTGTATACTGCTGTTCAGAGTATATAGGGCCTTTCCTTATTTTAATTTGGGTGCGGGGTTCCCCTTAATATCCATACAGCACCCAAAGGGCCTGGTAATGGACTGGGGGGGTACCCATGCCGTTTGTCTCACTGATTTTCATCCATATTGCCATGACCCGACATGACATTAAACCCGCAAGCAGTTTTAAATGAGATTTTTTCCTTTAAAAATGACATTTGGTGCAGGGACTGTTCTAAACATGGGAAACACGCGTCACTTTACAGGCATACTATAGACACCCCCCAGGTACGATATTTAAAGGAATATTTCACTTTTTTTTTTACTTTAAGCATCATTACAATCACTGCTCCCGAAAAAACGGCCGTTTTTAAAAGTTTTTTTTGCATTGATACATGTCCCCTGGGGTAGGACCCGGGTCCCCAAACCCTTTTTCGGACAATACCATGCAAATTAGCCTTTAAAATGAGCACTTTTGATTTCGAACGTTCGAGTCCCATAGACGTCAATGGGGTTCTAACGTTCGTGCGAACTTTCGGTCCGTTCGCGGGTTCTGGTGCGAACCGAACCGGGGGGTGTTCGGCTCATCCCTACTTGGGACACTGGTAAGGCTGCATTGCTGGGGACACTGGTAAGGCTGCATTGCTGGGGACACTGGTGTTTAGGGATGAGCCGAACACCCCCGGTTCGGTTCACACCAGAACCTACGAACGGACCGAAAGTTCGCGCAAACTTTAGAAACCCATTAGCCTATGGGACTCGAACGTGCAAAATCAAAAGTGCTCATTTTAAAGGCTAATATGCAAGTTATTGTCCTAAAAAGGGTTTGGGGACCCGGGTCCTGCCCTAGGGGACATGTATCGATGCAAAACAAAGTTTCAAAAATGGACATTTTTTCGGGAGCAGTGATTTTAATAATGCTTAAAGTGAAAAAAAGTGAAATATTCCTTTAAATATCGTACCTGGGGGGTATCTATAGTATGCCTGTAAAGTGACATGTGTTTCCCATGCTTAGAACAATCCCTGCACAAAATGACATTTTTAAAGGAATAAAAGTCATTGAAAACTGCTTGCGACTTTAATGTAATGTCGGGTCCTGGCAAAATGGATGAAAATCAGCGAGACAAATGACATGGGTACCCCCCACCCCCCAGTCCATTACCAGGCCCTTTGGGTCTTGTATGGATATTAAGGGGAACCCCGCACCCAAATTAAAAAAAGGAAAGGCGTGGGGCCCCCAGGCCCTATATACTCTGAACAGCAGTATACAGGCGGTGAAAACAAGACAGGGACTGTAGGTTTGTTGTTAAGTAGAATCTGTTTGTAATTTTGAACTGGTACATTTTTAAAGTGTAGCGCCAGCCAAAAAAATCTATTTTTAAGCTTTTTGGAAAACATAGAGAAGGGTTATTGAAGAGATATTTAGCTTAACCACATCCATTTTACAGTATTCAACTTCCATTTTGTGTTTTATCCTGTATTCTATTTTACAGACAAGACTGTGTAGAAGACTCCTGCGCTGTCAGAGGAATCCTATACTAAGGGAGTACTGCTGCAACACACAAAAAAACTGCTCCAGAGCAGATCGAAAAAATAGTAATAAGGGGGTAGTGGCTGCGCTGTAATAGGGGGGAAGGGGGAGGAGTGGGGATCGACTGGGGGGTGGGGCTATGCTAAAACATAATGAATCCTGTGACCGTAGTGAGATAAAGCAAGCTCAAACTATGGGTGTGTAATCAAATATACTTAAGATATAAGCACAAACACAATATATGTATATATATATAGATTAAATAAATATATATATACCAGCAAAAATCATGTGCAAGGATAAGTGAATCTACTAGGAGAAAGGCATAAATCCAAAATCTATCATGATGACATAAGAAGTCACTCCAATGACATTGCTAAACCTGGTCTATAGCAATAAAATATAAAATATTAAACAAATAAATCCACACGTGAAATAATGAATAATGTGACTACAAAATGAAAATAGGTGTCCATAAACAATAGTCCCAGTGATTAGTGTTGGTCCCACCAAGCAGTCCCACCACCAAATTTGACAATCCAGGATTGTCAAATTTGGTGGTGGGACTGCTGACATTTTTTTGTCATTTTTTACCATTATCATTCTTTATTCTATGGTACTCTTTCGCCAAGTGTTGGCGGGACACCAACACTAATCACTGGGACTATTGTTTATGGACACCTATTTTCATTTTGTAGTCACATTATTCATTATTTCACGTGTGGATTTATTTGTTTAATATTTTATATTTTATTGCTATAGACCAGGTTTAGCAATGTCATTGGAGTGATTTCTTATGTCATCATGATAGATTTTGGATTTATGCCTTTCTCCTAGTAGATTCACTTATCCTTGCACATGATTTTTGCTGGTATATATATATTTATTTAATCTATATATATATACATATATTGTGTTTGTGCTTATATCTTAAGTATATTTGATTACACACCCATAGTTTGAGCTTGCTTTATCTCACTACGGTCACAGGATTCATTATGTTTTAGCATAGCCCCACCCCCCAGTCGATCCCCACTCCTCCCCCTTCCCCCCTATTACAGCGCAGCCACTACCCCCTTATTACTATTTTACAGACAGCTTCATGTACTGTTCATTATTCTTCTTAAGCCTCATACACACAATCAGACTTTGTACAAACTTTCCCGTGGATTTTTGTACAAAGGGTGGTGGCCGTAAACTAATTAAGCATACACACGGCAGGACTTTTTCAGCCAACTTTCACCAAATCACGTGGTTTTTCAGCTCTTTACCGCCACCCTTTGGTCAACTTCTGTATTGTTGTCTGATCTTTTGCATTGATTCTGAGCTTGCGTGTTTGTACTTTGGACTAAAGTCCTATGGACTTGTGTACACACGATAGGATTTTGCACCATAGGACTTTTGTTGCTGGAAAGTTTGTCTATTTGCACAGCCAACATTTGTCCGATGAAAACCGAAAAAGTTTGTCCGATGGAGCGTACACACGGTAGGATGTTGCCTTAAAACAGCTAATTTGCATGTTTGTTGTCAAAAAGTCCTATCGTGTGTATGGGCCTCAATCTTTCCTTACTTTCCATTTCTTGTAAAGCACGTGATTTCCCAGAAATTATGCGTTTGTTTGGTTTTACTTTTGTCATAAAATGTTTCTCTATTTGATTGGATAATTTGTATGACACGGTCAAGGGGTGGTAGTTTCTGAAAGCCCCCTCTAAATATTTACACCAAAGAATAAAGATTAGATTTGCTCGGCGAGACTTTGTCATTTGTTTTTTTATCATTGTCTCAATGGGCTAATCTCACAGGCCTGTGGGAATTGTAAGGTACACCTTAAGGCCCGTACACACGATCAGACTTTTTGACAACAAACATGCAAATGAGCTGTTTTGGAGCAACATCCGACCATGTGTACACTCCATCGGACAAACTTTTTCTGTTTCCATGGGACTTTTGTTGGCTGTGCAAACGGACAAACTTTCCGGCAACAAAAGTCCGATGGAGCAATGTCCGATCGTGTGTACACAAAAGCATCGGACTTTTGTACAAACTACAGTATGTGGCCGCGAGAATGTTTCCAGCGCGAACCCATCGCGCTGGTTCCCGGCGACAGGGTACTGTACATCTTGCGCTGGCTGCAATAGGAAAAACACATTTTCCTACTGCGGCGAGCGCGAGAGGGAATTCCCCTCTGGGGGCATACCAGGCCCTTAGGTCTGGTATGGATTTTAAGGGGAACCCCCTACGCCGAAAAAAACGGCGTGGGGGTCCCCCCAAATCAATACCAGACCCCTATCTGAGCATGCAGCCAGGCCGGTCAGGAAAGGAGGTTGGGATGAGCGAGCCCCCCCCTCCTGAGCCACACCAGGCCACATGCCCTCAACATGGGTGGGTGTCTTGGGGGAGGGGGTGCCCTGCGGCCCCCCCACCCCAAAGCACCTTGTCCCCATGTTGATGAGGACAAGGGCCTCTTCCCGACAACCCTGGCCGTTGGTTGCCGGGGTCTGTGGGCGGGGGGCTTATCGGAATCCGGGAGCCCCCTTTAATAAGGGGGCCCCCAGATCCCGGCCCCCCACCCTATGTGAATGAGTATGGGGTACAGCGTACCCCTACCCATTCACCGGGGGGAAAAAGTGTCAATTAAAAAACACACTACACAGGTTTTAAAATTAGTTTATTAGGCAGCTCCGGGGTCTTCTTCCGTCTTCGGGGGTCTTCTTCCGACTTCGGGGGTCTCTCTGGCATCTTCTCCCTCTCTCCGGTGTCGTCTCCGCGCTCTCTGGTTTTTCTCCGGTGCCTTCTTCTTTCTGCCGGGCTCCTCTGCTATCTTCTGCTCTTTTGCCACTCTTTTGCTAGCAGAGAAGCCCGGACATCTGGATCGTCTTCTTCCCTCTTCTCTTCCAGAGATGTTGACACGATGCTCTCTCCGGCTGTAATGCTGTCTGTGCGCTCTGCTATGACTTATATAGGCGGTGACTCTGCCCCCTATGACATCATAGTCAGCATGCTGGGACTGTGAGGTCATAAGGGGGCGTGGTCATAGGATGACACTCCCAGATTCCGATAAGCCCCCCGCCCGCAGACCCCGACAACCAACGGCCAGGGTTGTCGGGAAGAGGCCCTTGTCCTCATCAACATGGGGACAAGGTGCTTTGGGGTGGGGGGGCCGCAGGGCACCCCCTCCCGCAAGGCACCCACCTCCCCATGTTGAGGGCATGCAGCCTGGTACAGCTCAGGAGGGGGGGGCGCTCGCTCGTCCCCACCCCCTTTCCTGACCGGCCGGGCTGCGTGCTCGGATAGGGGTCTGGTATAGATTTGGGGGGGCCCCCACGCCATTTTTTTCGGCGTAGGGGGTTCCCCTTAAAATCCATACCAGACCTAAGGGCCTGGTATGCCCCTGGAGGGGAACCCATGCCGGTTTTTTATTTAAAATTTGGCGTGGAGTTCCCGCTCAAGATTCATACCAAACACAGTGCCTGGCATTGGCGGGGATCCAAGTCCGATCCCCGCACTAGTGTGAACCCGGCTCACAAGGTGTCAATCTCGCCAATAAAAGTGGCGAGATTGACACAATATCAGACAACAATACAGAAGTTGACCAAAGGGTGGTGGTAAAGAGCTGAAAAACCACGTGATTTGGTGAAAGTTTCCTGGAAAAGTCCTGTCGTCTGTATGCAAGACAAACTTCTAGCCAACGTCCTTTGTACAAAAATCCAAGGGAAAGTTTGTACAAAGTCCTATCGTGTGTATGGGGCTTCATGCAGAGTTATCGAGGGTCTAAAAATATCCCTAGAAAACCTACATCTCCTTTCAGCTGGGGACTCGTCCGAAATTGATCATAATACGTCCGGTGTTCTAGATTTATATCTATTTTTCTCTTGCCGTGATTTATTTAGAGATCGATTCCTTTTAGGGGACCTGTAATTAATTTTTTAGACTTTAATAGAAAAGCCCTGGGCGGGCTTCAAAGACACTGCTCTGAGAACCACAACATGACTGCATAAACCTCATTCACCAAGACACATCACCCAGGTCTGATTTATCTTCCACAGCACTACCAGACACACAGAAAGTTTTTGTGGATGGTTCTTGCTCTAGGCCAAATGATTACACATACCATGCAGGGTATGCAGTTGTGCAGCTTCCAGATGTTATACTTGGGGTCAAGCCTATCCCATATCAATCAGCACAGGCTGCTAAATTAATTGCACTCACTAGAGCATGCCAGCTCTTTGAAGGTCAGTATGTAAACATTTACACTGACTTGAAGTATGGGTACGGCGTGGTACATGACTTCGGTGTGATATGAAGTAGGCATGGCTTCGTGGCAGCAGATGGAAAGAACATTTCACATTCTTCTTTGGTAATGTTACTGCTAAAAACGATTTAGTTACCTAAAACACTGGCTATAGTACATTGTAGAGCACATACAGGCCAACAGACAGAGATAGCCAGGGGAAATGCTTTGGCTGACCTTGCTGCTAAACAAGATGCTATCTCACAGACAACAGACATCCAAATGGCTATGCTGATACCTGACCTATCCCCATTTGAACAGTCACTCGCAGATCTCCAGGATTATGCCTCAAATTATGAGTTAAGTGACTGGGATAAAAAGGGTGTGCAGAAAGATCCAAAAACTGGACTTCTCTGCAAAGAGGGGAAACCATGTATACCAGCGGCAAGTGCATCACTCTTCATCTCACAGTACCACAGAATAGGCCATAGGCCATAGGTATACAGGTCACAGCTGATCTGCTGATCTTCTGAGTAGAGATTTTTTATATTCTCAGGATGGGTCGAACTTTTCGTGACCACAAAAGAAGATGCACAAACAGTAGTGAGGATTCTCACTCAGGAAATCATTCCTCGATGGGGATGCCCACTTCAAACTCAGACAATGGTCCAGCTTTCATGGCCAGGGTCTGCCAGGACTTGGTAAAAACTCTCAAGATAGAATGGAAGTTCCAGATTCCCTACCACCCTCAAAGCTCAGGGATAGTAGAAAGAATGAACAGAACAATAAAAGACAAGATAAGAAAGGCCACAGGAGGAACCTTTGCCAACTGGAAAAAAGTCCTCCCAGCAGTCCTGGCAGAAATAAGAATGACCCCTTCCAAAACAACAGGGTAGTCAACTTTTGAAGTTTTAATGGGTAGACCTTTCCCCACCCCATGGGCCAGAGCACCTTTAATGGTAGAAAAGGGAGATTTAGATTTAATACAGGAAGAATATGTAAGAAAACTGGTTGAAACATTGGATACAGTCGAAAGAAATGTTGCTCGCACCTCTCCTTTTTCTTCACAGGAAGCTACTCACCCCTTCAAGGTGGGAGACACCGTGGTGGTCCAACAGCTGAACAGAAATTAGAAGCAAGAGTATCCCTTTGGACCTCCTACCACAGTGGTTGCAGTGACCAGAACAGCCATCCTAGTGGAAAACTGCCAGTCCTGGATCCATGCCAGCTGAGTAAAAAAGGTTGCCCAAAGCCCCAGGAGCAGGAAGGAGACCTTGGATAAAGGAGGCCCTCAAGCAGATGAAGGACAAGTTCCTGGGAAAGCAGGTCCGGCCAGAGAAGATGACCTCGCTTATTTCACCACAGATTTCTGGCAAGGCATTTTGCCTCCTAAATCTGATCTCTCTGATAGTGTCCCTGCCCACCTGGATCATCACTAACTGTATCTACCACCCTGAAGATTTGGGTGCAATTAAAAGTATCTGTGGGAACACACACACACACACACAAGAGAACATTACAGTGACACAAGCTAGAATAAAGAGATTCCTTTGCTAAAATTTAAGTATGCTTATACTAAAAAAATCAGGGTATGAAGAATGTTGGATATGTAACAAATTATATCCTAGCACTGCCCAAATTCCCCTTTTGGCTGTACCTTTAAATATTTCTTCCACAACAAGACTCCATCTGTCCTTCCTAACTAACATATCCACTCTGTACATAAATAACACTGTTACCTTTCCAATAGCAGGTAAAAGTCATTCCCCTGATTGGTGTTTTAATTTCGGGAATGAGACACAGACTAATCCCTCCATTTGTAGCAGGTCAATATTTAACCACTTCAATACCAGGCACTTATGCATCTTCCAGCCCAGACCAATTTTCAGCTTTCAGCGCTCTCACACTTTGAATGACAATTACTCAGTCATGTTACACTGTATCCAAACAAAATGTTTATCATTTTCTTCTCACAAATAGAGCTTTCTTTTGGTGGTATTTAATCACCACTGGGTTTTTCATTTTTTGCGATATAAGCAAAAAAACTGCGAAAATTTTGAAAAAAATGTACTTTTTTTTAGTTTCTATTGTAAAATTTTGCAAACAAGTCATTTTTCTTCATAAATTTGTGCCAAAATGTATACTGCTACATATCTTTGGTAAAAATAACCCAAATTAATGTATATTATTTGGTCTTTGTGAAAGTTATAGAGTCTACAAACTATGGTGCCAATCACTGAAAATTGATCACAACTGATGTACTATCTCACCTGAAGGCCTATCTCATTTCTTGAGACACTAACAAGCCAGGAAAGTACAAATACCCCCCAGCTTTTACTTTTTTCTACACCCCTCACTTCCTCACCCATTTTTTCACATTTTTTCACATTTTTTCACTTCTCACTTGCACATGAAAATAGTATTTTGCCAATACCTTTATAGTCATATACTATTTATCCTATTAGCCTCCAAAGATATACCATATAAACATGGTTGGAAACTCCCTTTGGTTTGGCTTGAACCACATGTATTATGGATATATTGATATATATATATATATATATACATACGGGTGACTCCGATCCCTGGGTGGCTGTCTTTGCCCACAAAAAATCTGATTATTATTCCTTGGGTGTTTACTTAGTCTGTCTCATAAAATCTCTCATCGTAGGTGGCTGTTGCGCCTTTCGGCCGGCTGTTTGCTTTGGCGGGCGGTGCCCAAGTGTGTGGCCTCTCGCAAGTCACTTTGCCTCCCACTACCCCGGTCTGGGTTGAGGTGGCGGTGGAGGCATCCGAAACTCTCCCTCGGGGAATGAAGGAAGGACAACATATCTTTTTAAGGGATCTCCATGTGGGAAGTTTCTTTTTCCTGTTGGACATACATCATTTGGTAACTATACTGTATTAGTGCATCACATGATGAATGTAGTTACTGTTATACAATGGAGAGTTATGTATGTATATACCAATGCTATCTATATGTTCTCTTTAGCAGACTGAGCCTCTGAAGAAGACCCCAACTATAAGGGTTGAAACGCGTCAGTACTTATGTTCATGATAGAAATATTGTTATGAATATATGTCTGCCAATGTATGTTCAGCCACTTAGCTTTTTAACACTCCCCACTGGAGCTCATAGTTTTTAACTTTTATGGTACAGCTTTCAATAAAATTGTTATATTTTTTCATACAATATTGACTACATCCATTACTGTGCTGCCTAAAAACCCCGCTGTGGGGAAAACCTTCTCTTTTTTCTGTTTCAATGTTTTAAGGGGTGAGCAGCAATTCTTTTCTTTCTCTCTGTGTCTCCTCCATTTTTTCAAATACCCCCCAAATGACCCCTTTTTGGAAAGTAGACAGTCCAATGTATTTACTAAGAGGCATGGTGAGTTTTTTGAAGCTGTAATTTTTTCCCACAATTCTTGGGAAAATTAAGATTTTTTTTTTTTTTTTTTACACAAACTGGTCATATTAACAGGTTATTTCTCTCACACAGCATATGCATAATTGCAACTACACCCCAAAATACATTCTGCTACTCCTCCTGAGTATAGCGATACCACATGTGTGAGACTTTTACACAGCCTGGCCACATACAAAGGACCAACACTGAAGTAGCACTTTCATGCGTTTTACAAGCATAAATTGCACATATCCTTTCTCAACCACCTATTACACTTTTGAAGGTCCTGGAGCACCAGGAAAATTGAATTGTCCACAAAATGACCCCATTTTGGAAAGCACACACCCCAACGTATAATCTATGAGGCATAATGAGTCTTTTGAACGGTTCATTTTTTTCCAGAAGTTTTTGGAAAATGTGGAAAAAAAATGAAAATGCATTTCTTTTACACAAAGTTGTCCATTTATAAGATATTTCTAACACATAGCATGTACATAGCAAAAATGACACCCCAAAATGCATTCCTCTACTCCTCCTGAGTATGGCGATACCACATGTGTGAGACTTTTACACAGCCTGGCCACATACAAAGGCCCAACATTGAAGTAGCACTTTCATGCGTTTTACAAGCATAAATTGCACATATCCTTTCTCAACCACCTATTACAGTTTTGAAGGCCCTGGAGCACCAGAACAATGGAATTATCCACAAAATGACCCCATTTTGGAAAGCACACACCCCAACGTATAATCTATGAGGCATAATGAGTCTTTTGAACGGTTCATTTTTTCATGACACCCCAAAATACATTCTGCTACTCCTCCTGAGTATGGCGATACCACATGTTTGAGACTTTTACACAGCCTGGCCACATACAGAGGCCCAAAATCCAAGTAGCACCTCCAGGCATTCTAGCAGCATTAATTACACATATCATTTTCTGACTACCGATCACATTTTTGCAGGCCCTTCATATTTCTAACACATAGCAGGTACATACCAAATAACAAAAGATTACCTGTGGTTTTAGAAGTGCAGTGGTCCACAGAGGAGAGCATCGGTCCAGGCAGCAGGCAGGAATGAGGTCAGCGACAGCAAAAGCAATCATCCAGGCAGCAGGCAGGAATACTGTCCATAGCTCATACAGGCAGAGATACTGTCAGCACAGCCAGAGCACAGCCAGAGCACAGCCAGAGCACAGCCAAAGCACAGCCAGAGCACAGCCAGAGCACAGGTCCAGGTAGCAGGCAGAGGTGTCCCAGCAGAAATACTGTCCAAAGTCAGTAGAGGCAGCAGGCAGATATATGGTCAACACAGCCAAAGTATTGGTCCAAACAGCAGGAAGAAACATGGTCCATAATGTCATGGGTCTTTACAGGCAGCAATATGGTCAGCACAGCCAAAGTATTGGTCCAGGCAGCAGAAAGGACCATCAAGCTTAGGGCCAGGGGGACAGGGGTAGAGGCTTCTCCCACCCAAATCACTTTGAAGCCTCCGGGCAACCAGACCCTGTTCTGGGAGCACAGAAAACGAAAAACTGGTTTTCTCTACTCAGAACGCTATTCTGAAGCCCCTCACATATGTGAGACCCCTGTGTACTAAAGTAGATGGCCAAAAGATCAGTCCAAGTGGCAGGTAAAAACATGGTCGATTAACAGGCCAAGGTCGGTACACGTGGAAGTCAGAAACGTGGTTTAAATCGGCAGGCAGAGGCATCGTCGGTAAACAGGCTGAGGTTGGTACACGTGCAAGTCAGAAACGTGGTTTAAATCGGCAGGCAGAGGCATCGTCGGTAAACAGGCTGAGGTTGGTACACATGCAAGTCAGAAACGTGCAGAAACGGCAAGCAAAGACATCGTCGGTAAACAGGCCAGGGTCAGTTAATTAACATGGTAGCAGGCAAATGGGGAAATGGCAGTCTGGTAATAATACAGGGAACTAATATTGGATTAATGCATGATATTTTCTGAAGCACTCTCCAATGCACAGGCCAGGTTGGGAGGGACATTGGGGACAATAATAGCTAGAATCTCTTCTTACTCCTCCTCTGCTGCATACACGGCATTTTTTTTTTGGCGTCTTCTTCCAGATTCTGTGGGAGGAATGCTATAGGGAAGGTGTTGCTCGTGAAGTCTACTCACAGCATCCGAGCGAATGCTTCCTGGGGCGGGACCTTGTGGGTAAATGAGGGCAGTGACGATCGATTCAAAATACTTGAGGTAGGTGACTTGGTTTTGAGTTGCTTTTTGGTAGCAGACAAACGAATTAAAAAGGGCCATGTGAAAAAGGTGAAAGGCAACTTTCTTGTACCAGTAACGGGACTTTCTGTTTGATAAGTAGGGCTGTAGCATCTGATCGTTTAAATCCACCCCCCCATATACATATTGTAGTCGTGGACACATTCGGGCTTTACAATGGGGCCGCGTCTTCTTTGGATCTCCACCACGGTGTCATTGTGGATGGTAGAGAGCATGTGGACATCTTTCTTGTCCCTCCACTTCATGGCCAACACCTCCTCGTTCCTCATGAATGCCGATTCTCCCTTTCTTAATTTTTTTGCTAGCAGATTTTTTGGGAATCCCTTACGGTTTTTTTTTAAGGTACCACAGGCCGGGGTTTTTTTATTATAAAGGTGACGAAAAAGGGGCAGGCTGGTATAGTAGTTGTCGACATATAAATGGTATCCTTTGTCGAATAGGGGGTATGCCAGCTCCCAGACAATTTTTCCACTGGTTCCAATATATGTGGGGCAATCATGGGGCTGGAGCTGGGAATCTTTGCCTTCATAGATCCGGAATGTGAAGACATATCCAGTGGCTCGATCGCATAATTTATTTAACTTCACCCCATACCTGGATCTCTTGCTTGGTATATACTGCTTGAAGTGCAGTCGGCCAGTGAAATGTATGAGGGACTCGTCCACACAAATTTTTTGGTCTGGGATGAAAACTTCTCTGAATCGCTGGGAAAAGGAATTGATTAGGGGGCGTATCTTGAACAATTTGTCATGGTTGGGATGATCTCGGGGAGGGCACTGGGAATTGTCACCGAAGTGGAGAAAACGCATAATCATGTCGTATCTTGTCCTGGACATGACAGCGGAATATATGGGCATGTGTTGGATGGGGTGGGTGGACCAATATGCATGGGCTTCATTCTTTTTTGTAAGCCCCATATTGAATGTTAGGCCCAAAAACATTTTAAATTCATTCAGTGTGACACATCGCCACTGGAACATGCGGGCGTAGGAAGAATTGGGGTTGGCAGCAATAAATTGGGATGCATATAAATTAGTTTGATCCACCATATCCTGTAGAAAATCTTGGGGGAAAAATAAAGAAAAATAATCGAATTCAGAAAAATTCGTAGTGTCGGGCTGCACACCTGGCTGTGCGGTGAAAGGGGGATGATAGCAGGTCTTGAGTTGGCAGGCAACCATAAGGGGTTTGCCAGGGCATCGGGAAGGTAGGACTGGGGCGGGGTTCTTCGGGTTGGGCGGGTAATTCCAGTGCTTGTACTGGGCTCCTCTTCCTCTTCCTGGGGTCTGGCGCTGCTGGTGGTAATTCCAGTGCTTGTACTGGGCTCCTCTTCCTCTTCCTGGGGTCTGGCGCTGCTGGTGGTGGGCAGATCTCCTGATCTTGATCCTGATCTCAATCTTTTGGGAGGGACGGTTTCCTCCGCGGACTCGGACTCTGATCCACTATCCTCCACTGGCTCATATTCTGAACCAGATGATGTGAGCTCCCCGCTGTTCCCATCATCCGACATGGCAAGAATCTCATATGCCTCCTCAGGTGTGTAAACCCTTTGTGACATTATGGCAATTCTTATTGGCGGGCCTGTGTGGTGGTACAGATGGCGGTATGGGTGGTGGTACCGATGGAGGTACGGGTGGTGGTGGTGGTGGAGGTACCGGTGGCGGTACGGGTGGTGGTGGTACCGATGGCGGTACAGGTGGTGGTGGCGGTACAGGTGGTGATTGTGGTACCGGTGGCGGTACAGGTGGTGGTGGCAGTACCGGTGGCGGTACGGGTGGTGGTGGTACCGATGGCGGTACAGGTGGTGGTGGTACCGATGGCGGTACAGGTGGTGGTGGTACCGATGGCGGTACAGGTGGTGGTGGCGGTAGAGGTGGTGGTGGCGGTACCGGTGGTGGTCCAGGTGGTGGTGGTACCAATGGCGGTACGGGTGGTGGTGGCGGTACAGGTGGTGATGGCGGTACAGGTGGTGGTATGGGTGGTGGTGGCACCGATGGCGGTACTGACGGTGGTACGGGTGGTGGTGGTACCGATGGCGGCACTAGTGGCGATACTGGTAGCGGCCTGTGTGGCAGTATAGATGGTGGGCCTGATGGAGGTACTAGTGGCGTTACTGGTGGTGGTACCGATGGCGGTACTGGTAGCCTGTGTGGCGGTACCGATGGCGGTACTGGTAGCCTGTGTGGCGGTACCGATGGCGGTGGGCCTGTGACAGATGGGCTGGTTGACAGATGGGCTGAATGACAGATGGGCTGATTGACAGATGGGCTGATTGACAGATGGGCTGATTGACAGATGGGCTGATTGGCTGGGCTGTGTGACAGGTCCTCTTTATTGGGGGGGGCCGTGTTGTGCACAGTACAGTAATAACAGGAATGTCAGACAGACACTGATTCACTCACTGATCTCTGCTCTCTCCTCTCACGATCAGTGTGTGAGGAGAGAGCAGGGATCAGATAGTAACAGCAACTTTTTTGTTTACATTTGTGACAGGCTGTGATTGGACACAGCCAGTCACCTGGTAAACAGCCAATTTCATTGGCTGTTTACCGATCGGGGAAGCGCTGTGTCCAAGGGACACTCGCCTTCCTCGATCACTACACTGGATGCTTTCGGCGGCGCGCAGGGAGCGCGCCGCCGAGTTTATTGTGACAGGTGATCGGCTGTGACTTTGACACAGCCGATCACGGGGTAAACAGCCAATAGAATTGGCTGTTTACCTAGATCGGGGAAGCGCTGTGTCCGAGGGACACGCGCCGCCGCCGATCGCCGCGCTGCGCGCTCCCGCGGGCACGCGCCGGCATGTTATCCTGCTGGACGTCATATGACGCCCAGTCAGGATAACGCAACCACTTCCCGGAAGTCAATATGCTATTGACCGGGCGGGAAGTGGTTAACATCTCCCAGTGCCGACCTAGAGGCCAGTATACACCCCAGATACCCCATCAAACACTGCAACAAAAGGGATTTGTTCTATAAACAAGATATGGCCTGGCCATGGTTTCCTTCTTGGACAGGATGGGGTATAAACATGATGAAAAGGTTGAACAATTATTCAAGTATATTGGATGAGATAATGGAGAGGAATTCAGATGACATTGCTATGTTAAACATAGAAACTAGAGCAATTAGAAAACAGCTAGAACTACATGAGTTAGCTATAGAAAGCATGAGTGCAGCTCTCATATGTTTATGTGAAATGACTGGGAAATCATGCTGTACTTGGATGAATGAATGAATGAATGAGTGACTTGTATAGCGCTACCTATGCGAACTGAATCGCCTCAGATCTCTAACACGAGTGCCAAGGTGCCTGACTACTATGATATTTATCCTTGCTCTGACTCTTTACCTCTGCTTTAAGTGTTGTATTTGCATAATTGCACACATTCAATCTCCTGATGATAAGGTTCTATCCTACATGACATACATGAAGAATCATCAGGCAATCTATGCCACAATCCCAAAGAAGTACTAGAACACTAGATAGAATGTAGAGATCATCTTAAATGATCTAAGAGGGGATTGAAGGGATATTTAGCTTAACCACATCCATTTTACAGTATTCAACTTCCATTTTGTGTTTTATACTGTATTCTATTTTACAGACAGCTGCATGTACTGTTCATTATTCTTCTTATCTTTCCTTACTTTCCATTTCTTGTAAAGCACGTGATTTCCCAGAAATTATGTGTTTGTTTGGTTTCACTTTTGTCATAAAATGTTTCTGTATTTGATTGGATAATTTGTATGACACGGTCAAGGGGTGGTAGTTTCTGAAAGCCCCCTTTAAATATTCACACCAAAGAATAAAGATTAGATTTGTTTGGCGAGACTTTGTCATTCTTTTTTTATCATTTTCTCAATGGGCTAATCTCACAGGCCTGTGGGGATTGTAAGGTACACCTTATGCAGAGTTATCGAGGGTCTAAAAATATTCCTAGGCAACCTACATCTCCTTTCAGCT
Organism: Lithobates septentrionalis; assembly: GCA_037952835.1. Classification (NCBI taxonomy): domain Eukaryota; kingdom Metazoa; phylum Chordata; class Amphibia; order Anura; family Ranidae; genus Lithobates; species Lithobates septentrionalis. The sequence continues at coordinate 902,810 of JBBDGP010001294.1, forward strand.
ATCACCCCTGTAACATTTGTTTTGCTGTCTGTGCACCTCTTCAGAAGATTTCACCTCACTTTCTGTCCCATTATTTTTTGAAAATTTTGGGTTTTTAGTGAAACAAGGATTGGAGATAAAGCATCAGTGAAGAGGAGACACGTTTTTTCCCATATTAACTCTTACAGGAGAGAATTTCTCTTCCTAGGGGTAGATTTCATCTCACTTCCTGTTGTCTCCTTCCGTTTGCAAGTAGGAGTTGTTTGTAAGTTGGATGTTTGAAAGTAGGGGCCTGCCCTATATACTCTGCAGAAATTGAGGCCTTAGGTGTTGGTGTTACCACAACACTGTAAGCCCTCACAGTTACTCTTGGTGGGCGCAGGAACGGGCCCTGCTGTGAAATATTAGATCAAGAATTGTAATTACATGCACCTGTTGAACAGGGGCAGAAAAATTGGGCCTTAGGTACTGGTGCAACACCACTGCAACCCCTCACAGATGCTATAGTTGGAGCGCAGGAATGAGCCCTGCTGCAAAGTATTGCATCAAAAATTGTAATTATACGCCACTGTTAAACAGGAGCTGAAAAATTGGGCCTTGGGCACTGGTGCTGGTGCCACAACACTGCAACCCCTTACAGATACTCTAGTTGGAGCACAGGAATGAGCCCTGCTGCAAAGTATTGCATAAAAAATTGTAATTATACGCCCCTATTAAACAGGGGCAGAAAAATTGGGCCTTGGGCACTGGTGCTGGTGCCACAACACTGCAACCCCTCACAGATACTATAGTTGGGGTGCAGGAATGAGCCCTGCTGCAAAGTATTGCATCAAAAATTGTAATTACATGCCCCTGTTAAACAGGGGCAGAAAAATTGGGCCTTGGCCACTGGTGGCAGTGCCCAGAACCAAAAATGTTCTTACAATCTATCAGCATGAAATTGAGGAGGGAGAAGATTGTGACTCAGCATAACAGGATAGTCACTCAGCATCCGCATAGGCAGTCTTGAAGGGATCTCACATTTAAAAAAAAATCAATTGGTTACATCAGCATCAGGTGCTTGGTTGCTGGTGATCCAAGACTGATTCATTTTTATGAAGGTCAGCCGATCGACCGATTCAGTGGACAGGCGCACCCTGTGATCGGTTACAAAGCCTCCAGCAGCACTGAATGTGCGTTCCGAAAGAACACTGGATGCAGGACAGGCCAGTAGCTCAATTGCATACTGTGCAAGCTCTGGCCAGTGATCCATCCTCAAGACAAAGTAACCCAGAGGATTTTCGGTGGGAGAGGTGTCCAAGTTTGATCTTGCCCCTAGGTGTGTGCCTCCTCCTCCTCTCTCCTATCAGGCACCCATGTGGAGTCAGTGACCTCAACATCCCCTCCCTCCTCATCACTGGAGCAAAGCTGGCAGTATGCTGCAGCTGGGGGAACATGACTGCCAGATTGCTGTCCTTCTTGGGCACCCCCTCTCTCTGGGCTCACGTTACTGCCTTCCTATAGCTGGGTACCATCATCGGAGCCTTCAAAATGCTGGGCATCCTCCTGGAGCATGTACCCAACACTTTGGTCAAACAGCTCGGAGGGAATTCTCAGGAGGACATGGTGTGGCTAGGGAAGGAGTGACTGATGCAATTGACCCGAGGGAAGAGGCCGCGTTGGCAGCTGCTTTGCCAGACAAAGTACCCTGAGCCTGGGTGAGAGAGGATGAAGAGGATGAGGATGGCTTGGTCATATACTCTACCAAGTCTTCCGCATGTTGCGGCTCAACACGGCCAGCTGCCGAAAACAAGGACAAGTGTTTCCCATGGCCACGTGCTGATGAGGATGTACCGTCTCCACGACCAGCACTGTTGCCTCTAAACACAGAGCCTGCTTGCCCTCTTTTATTGGCTTGTGACTGTCTGTCTCTCCTTGTTGGCCTTCCAGACATACTAATGGCCTGCAGTGAGATGTAGCTGCAAGCTGGGATATGTATATATATATATATATACTGCATCTAGCAGAATCAACTGCCTGCCTGTAGTATTATTAGTATGAGAACACCAGCAATTGTCTTCAGGTAGCTTTAGGTGCACACTGTGCAGAGGACGCAGTACACTAACTCTAAATACTGCAGCTGCCTGCCTGTGGTACTAATAGAATCAGAAGAGCACAACCAATTTCCTTCAGGTAGCTTTAGGTGCACACTGTGCAGAGGACACAGTACACTAACTGTAAATACTGTAGCTACCTGCCTGTTGTACTAATAGGATCAGAAGAACACCACCAATTTTCTTCAGGTAGCTTTATGTGCACACTGTGCAGAGGACACAGTACACTAACTGTAAATACTGTAGCTGCCTGCCTGTGGTACTAATAGGATCAGAAGAACACCACCAATTTTTTTCAGGTAGCTTTAGGTGCACACTGTTCAGAGGACACAGTACACTAACTGTGAATACTGCAGCTGCCTGCCTGTGGTATTAATAGGATCAGAACAACAGCAATTGTCTTTAGGTAGCTTTAGGTGGACACTGTGCAGAGGACACAGTACACTAACTGTAAATACTGTAGCTGCCTGCCTGTGGTATTAATAGGATCAGAACAACAGCAATTGTATTCAGGTAGCTTTAGGTGCACACTGTGCAGAGGACGCACTACACTAACTGTAAATACTGCAGCTGCCTGCGGTACTATTAGGGTCAGAAGAACACCACCAATTTTCTTCAGGTAGCTTTAGGTGCACACTGTGCAGAGGACGCACTACACTAACTGTAAATACTGCAGCTGCCTGCGGTACTAATACGATCAGAAGAACACCACCAATTTTCTTCAGGTAGCTTTAGATGCACACTGTGCAGAGGACACAGTACACTAACTGTAAATACTGCAGATGCCTGCCTGTGGTACTAATAGGATCAGAAGAACACCACCAATTTTCTTCAGGTAGCTTTAGGTGCACACTGTTCAGAGGACACAGTACACTAACTGTAAATACTGCAGCTGCTTGCCTGTGGTACTAATAGGATCAGAACAACAGCAATTATCTTCAGGTAGCTTTAGGTGCACACTATGCAGAGGATGCACTACACTAACTGTAAATACTGCAGCTGCCTGCGGTACTAATAGGATCAGAAGAACACCACCAATTTTCTTCAGGTAGCTTTATGTGCATGCTGTGCAGAGGACGCACTACACTAACTAAATACTGCAGCTGCCTGCAGTACTAATAGGATCAGAAGAACACCACCAATTTTCTTCAGGTAGCCTTAGGTGCACACTGTGCAGAGGACACAGTACACTAACTGTAAATACTGTAGCTAATAGGACTAATAGGGTCAGAAGAACACCAGCAATTTTCTTCACGTAGCTGTAAATACTGTACAAAAATGCCCGCCTGCCTGTCAGTAGGAAGAGACTTATGCCGCGTACACACGGTCGTACTTTTCGTCTACAAAAGTCGGACAGCCTGTCCGACAGACTTCCGGCAGACTTTCGGTGGACTTGCGGCGGACTTGCGGCCTACTTTCTAACGACCGGACTTGCCTACACACGACCACACAAAAGTCGGTCGGATTCGTACGTGATGACGTACACCGGACTAAAATAAGGAAGTTCATAGCCAGTAGCCAATAGGTGCCCTAGCGTGGCTTTTTGTCCGTCGGACTAGCACACAGACGAGCGGATTTCAGGGTCCGTCGTAGTTACGAAGTAAAGTTTTGAAGCATGTTTCAAATCTAAAGTACGTCGGATTTGAGGCTAAAAAAGTCGGTTGAAAGTCCGGAGAAGCCCACACACGATCGGATTACCAGCCAGCTTTAGTCCGTCAGCGTCCGTTGGACTTTTGTAGACGAAAAGTACGACCGTGTGTACGCGGCATAACAGGAACGCATCTAGCTAAACTGAATACAGTGTATATATATATATATATATATATATATATATATATAAAAATCACAAATCACACTGTCTCTCTGTATATCTCCTTGCCGCCGCTGCAACACACTACACAAGGCCGCCACGCAGGCAGGCTTATATAGTGTGGGGCATGTACTAAACCCCCTGAGCCATAATTGGCCAAAGCCACCATAAACTATATGGCGTTAAACTGGCAGTAACGCACACAGAAGTAAATGGCTTTAAACTAGCAGTAACGCAATCAAATAGACGGTGTTCAACCGTCACTACACTGATGCTATCTGAACTGTCCATACTCTAGCTATACACAATTGTAAAGATTACTGACACGGGGCGTGTCCGGAATGGCAGAGGGAGCAGGTGTGTGAGGCCTGAGCTCCCACAGATCGGCCTATATTCCTGATATTTTGGGGTGCAGATACAGCACAAAAGACCCTCCTGTGCCCCCTCTCACCTCTGGGACACCTCTGGGGTATATTTCTGCGGAATCCCCCACCAAAAATCTCCGGAACAGGCTGCGCCGCCGAGAACCACGGACTAGGCCGAAGCCGCGGCCTCGCCTGAATTTCCTGCCCACACAGAGAACCAGGCCGGCGTGGACCGGGAAAAACGCCGTTTTTTGGGTAAAAACGCCGGGCAAAAGACCATCCTGTGCCCCCTCTCACCTCTGGGACACCTCTGGGGTATATTTCAGTGGAATCCCCCACCAAAAATCTCCGGAATAGGCCACGCCGCCGAGAACCACGGACTAGGCCGAAGCCGCGGCCTCGCCTGAATTTCCTGCCCACACAGAGAACCAGGCCAGCGCGGACCGGGAAAAACGCAGTTTTTTGGGGTAAAAACGCCGGGAAAAAGACCATCCTGTCCCCCATCATCCCTGGGGCATTTCTGGGGTATGTATAGGAGGAACTCCCAGCAAAAAGCTCGGAAAAAGGCCGCCCCGCAGAGAACCGTGGACAAGGCCGAAGCCAGGGTCTCGCCTAAACTCCCTGCCCACATGGAGAACCATGCCGGCGGATCGACTGAACCGGAGCGGCCCCCGGACTCGGCGGCAGACTTTAAAGCTGTCATGCAGGCCATAACCTCCCTAACGGAAAAAGTGGATCATATACAGACTCATGTGGAATTTATTAGGAAGGACTTTGATACCCTGAGAGGCCGCATGCACGAGGTGGAGCAGAGGGTTTCACAAAATGAAGACACGGTACGTGACCAGGGGGCTGATTTACACGTGTTAAAAACCAAAGTTAAAGTGCTGGAGGCGAGGGCAGAGGATGCCGAGAATCGCAACCGAAGGAACAACTTGCGGATCTTGGGGCTTCCGGAAGGAGCAGAAGGTACGGACCCCACCGCGTTTGCTGAACGTCTCTTGCAACAATTACTCCCCTCGGCAAGGTTTTCGCCATACTTCACTGTGGAAAGAGCGCATCGCATACCCTTCACCAAAGGCCCACAAGGTGCGCCACCTCGCACCTTCATCTTTAAATTACTTCACTTTCATGATCGTGACCTGGTGATGAAGGAGGCGAGGGCACAGGGAGAACTCCGTTTTAAAAATGCCAAACTCCTGATCTTTCCAGATTATTCGCTGGAAATGCAGAAACAACGGAAATCCTTCGACGCAGTGAGAGCCAGACTTCGAGCCAAGCATATTAAATACAGCATGCTGTTTCCGGCAAGATTGCAAGTGGAAGATGGTGAATCGGTGCGGTTCTTCAATTCTCCTGAGGATGCCTCCACGTGGATCGACAGATAAGTTTCACCACACAAGAAAAATCTGTTTATTTCTAGTTATATGTGCCATGGCTGACCGGTGATCTAGAGACGTGCCTCTTTTGTTTAATGGCCTGATCATCATTTTTGACCCAGTCGGTTCCCTCTGTGATTTACACTAATGTGCCTTACGATAGACGGGAGCCCGGGGGTCCACTGGCCTCCTAAATGTCTATTGGTTTCCTGAGATGTTTAACAGGAGGAATGGGAGATGATTGTCTCTATGCGCATCCATCCTCCCCCCCTCCTCCTCTATCATTCTCCCCGATAATGTCGGTCATGGCCAAGAAACGATATCTGTTCCTGCAACGTTGAAGTTTAAGTTTACACCCCCGGCAGCTGCCGGGAGACTGCACCCACTTATTATGATCCGATCTCCAGCAGAGGACTGGATGTTCTTCATCATCTGACTGCTGCACTGTGGTTGCTGTTCCGCTCACGATACCCCATTACAGGCGTGTTCGCCTTGGTTCTGAGTTGGGATCCTGAGCCTCCCCGAGGTTTGGGACGGGGCTGGCGGGGTGGGGGGTGGGGGGCTTGGTTGGGAAAGTTTTGTTATACTTTGTTGATTTGCTGTTTTTTTACAAGCGATGTACTTATGTCTGTCACAGGATGTGCCAGGTGCCGGGTCCTGACCCTATCAAGGGCCCGGGCCTTGCACCTGTTTCTCTATGGTGATATATGGATAGAAAATATGTTCTCAAGTGTAGATGGCTGATTGTACCCTAATTTCATGGAACACCAGGGGTTTGAATTCCTCTGTTAAAAGATCACTGGTATTCCAATTCCTCAAAACATACCACCCACAAATATGCATACTACAAGAGACCCATCTGATGGGAAGTAAATTGATGAGTCTAAGACGACCCTGGGTGGGACACCAATACCACTCCACGTATACTAACTACTCCAGGGGGGTTAGCATTTTAGTGCACAAGTCCACACCGTTTAGATTGCTGGCGCTGGAGCTTGACCCTGACGGTCGATTTGTAATCTTACATGCCATTGTGGACAGATTAGAGTTGGTGGTGGTGGGACTATACCTACCCCCCGGCCTCTATACGGGTACTTAACCAAATTATCTCTAAAATAGCTGCCTTTGGTACGGATAATATGGTAATACTGGGCAATTTTAATCTGGTCCCGGACCCTACAATGGACAGGCTCACATCGGGGACGGGCTCGCCATCAGAGCTGTCCTCATGGGCTGAGGCGTCTAACTTGACTGATGTGTGGAGGTGGCGCCATCCTTCTCGACGCGCCTACACTTGTCACTCAGCTTCCTACAAGACCCTGTCACGGATAGACCTTGCCTATGTGGGGGGGTCTGTCTTGCCCATGGTCCGGGACATCAAAATACTCCCCCGTGGCATATCCGACCACGCTCCGCTCGCTTTAAAACTTTGTGTATCTAATGCCCCGGGGGAGAATCTTTGGAGGTTGTCCAGATTCTGGTTGAACGACACTAGAGTATCTGAACCCTATAGATCCGAGGCGATACATTATTGGAGAGACTTAGACCAATCAGTGACTATGACCACATCCTGGGACGCATTTAAGGCCTTCACTAGGGGCAGCTTTCAAGCACATATTCGAAAGATCCGGAAGGATCTGAGGAAAGAAACACAGGCAGCCGAGGGGAGGGTAGCAGCATTGGAGGCGGCATATTCCACAACGGGATCCCCTGAGACATACTCAGATTTTCAGGCAGCGTTGAGAGACGTTCTTTTACTACGCACGGAGGCCACAAAAACCAAATTCTTACACCAGTCACAACGAATTTTCGAACATGGAGAAAAAACAGGCAGTATGCTGGCATGGCTGGCGAGGGAAAGCTCCTCCCCGGTGACCATCTCAACTATTTCCGATTCAGACGGGACGATCTTGACTGATCCCACGGATATTAACAATAAATTTGCTTCATTCTATCGGGACCTCTACGGTTCTCGGATGGAATGTTCAGATGAGGAACTGAATGGGTACCTCGATGGGGTGGAGCTCCCTTGCCTGACATCCACGTTTAGGGAGGCATTAGATGGCCCGATCCAATTAGAAGAAATCCAACGAGCAGTAGCCTCCTTGCAAAACGGTAAGACCCCAGGTCCTGACGGAATTCCAGCCGAATTCTACAAAACATACGCTGAAGAAATTCTCCCATCGTTTCAGTTAATGCTCCAGAAAGCCACGGAGAGGGGCTCATTACCCCCGACTATGGCTGAAGCGGTCATTGTGGTCATTCTTAAGCCTGGCAAGCCCCCTGATCAGTGCGCCTCATATCGGCCAATATCACTCCTCAACGTTGACGCCAAGCTACTGGCAAAAGTGCTGGCTAGACGGTTGAACACGGTGATCACGGCACTGGTCCATCCAGACCAGTCTGGATTTATGCCAGGCAGGGGGACCGATATAAATATCAGATGTCTTCTTACACATCTCTCTAGAGCGGATGGGGACGGTTCGGAGGTGGTGGCCTCTCTTGATGCCGAGAAGGCTTTTGACTCGGTGGAGTGGCGCTACCTCTGGGCTGTCCTGCGCAAATTTGGATTTGGCCCTCGCTTCATTAGCTGGGTGCAGATGCTATACCATAATCCCTCAGCACGCATACGAACAAACAACTCACTGTCCTCATCCTTTCCTTTATCTAGGGGTACCAGGCAGGGCTGTCCGCTTTCTCCTGGACTGTTTGCATTGGCTATGGAACCCATGGCTGCTCGTGTTAGAGCCTCCCCCTTGGTACAGGGCATTCAGGTGGGAGTAGTGATAGACAAAATATCCCTTTATGCTGATGATACCTTACTTTTTCTTAAAGACATATCCTCCCTCTCACCAGCACTTCAAATAATTGATGAGTTCGGCATTTTCTCGGGCATTAGGATAAATTGGGGAAAATCGATCATTTTCTCATTAAATCTATCCAATCAAAACCCACCGACAGGTACCCCCCTAAACTGGACACCTGAATTTAAATACTTGGGGGTAAGGGTTAGAGCTCCACTGTCCACATATTTTGAATTGAATCTTCAGCCACTACTAAAAAATCTTTCCCAAAAATGTATAACATGGAAAACCCTCCCCCTCTCTCCAGTGGGAAGGGTAAATTTAATTAAAATGATATACACTACCGTTCAAAAGTTTGGGGTCACATTGAAATGTCCTTATTTTTGAAGGAAAAGCACTGTACTTTTAAATGAAGCTAACTTTAAACTAGTCCTAACTTTAAACAAATATACTCTATACATTGCTAATGTGGTAAATGACTATTCTAACTGCAAATGTCTAGTTTTTGGTGCAATATCTACATAGGTGTATAGAGGCCCATTTCCAGCAACTATCACTCCAGTGTTCTAATAATACAATGTGTTTGCTCATTGGCTCAGAAGGCTAATTGATGATTAGCAAACCCTTGTGCAATCATGTTCACACATCTAAAAACAGTCTAGCTCCTTCCAGAAGCTACAAAACTGACCTTCCTGTGAGCAGATTGAGTTTCTGGAGCATCACATTTGTGGGGTCAATTAAACGCTCAAAATGGCCAGAAAAAGAGAACTTTCATCTGAAACTCGACAGTCTATTCTTGTTCTTAGAAATGAAGGCTATTCCATGCGAGAAATTGCAAAGAAATTGAAGATTTCCTACAACGGTGTGTACTACTCCCTTCAGAGGACAGCACAAACAGGCTCTAACCAGAGTAGAAAAAGAAGTGGGAGGCCGCGTTGCACAACTAAGCAAGAAGATAAGCACATTAGAGTCTCTAGTTTGAGAAACAGACGCCTCACAGGTCCCCAACTGGCATCTTCATTAAATAGTACCCGCAAAACACCAGTGTCAACATCTACAGTGAAGAGGCGGCTGCGGGATTTTGGGCTTCAGGGCAGAGTGGCAAAGAAAAAGCCATATCTGAGACTGGCCAATAAAAGAAAAAGATTAAGATGGGCAAAAGAACACAGACATTGGACAGAGGAAGACTGGAAAAAAGTGTTGTGGACGGATGAATCCAAGTTTGAGGTGTTTGGATCACAAAGAAGAACGTTTGTGAGACGCAGAACAAATGAAAAGATGCTGGAAGAATGCCTGACGCCATCTGTTAAGCATGGTGGAGGTAATGTGATGGTCTGGGGTTGCTTTGGTGCTGGTAAGGTGGGAGCTTTGTACAGGGTAAAAGGGATTCTGAATAAGGAAGGCTATCACTCCATTTTGCAACGCCATGCCATACCCAGTGAACAGCGCTTGATTGGAGCCAATTTCATCCTACAACAGGACAATGACCCTAAACACACCTCCAAATTGTGCAAGAACTATTTACAGCAGAAGCAGGCAGCTGGTATTCTATCGGTAATGGAGTGGCCAGCACAGTCACCAGATCTGAACCCCATTGAGCTGTTGTGGGAGCAGCTTGACCGTATGGTACGCCAGAAGTGCCCATCCAACCAATCCAACTTGTGGGAGCTGCTTCTAGAAGCGTGGGGTGCAATTTCTCCAGCTTACCTCAATAAATTAACAGCTAGAATGCCAAAGGTGTGCAATGCTGTAATTGCTGCAAAAGGAGGATTCTTTGATGAAAGCAAAGTTTGATGTAAAAACAATGTTATTTCAAATACAAATCATTATTTCTAACCTTGTCAATGTCTTGACTCTATTTTCTATTCATTTCACAACGTATGGTGGTGAATAAGTGTGACTTTTCATGGAAAACACAAAATTGTTTGGGTGACCCCAAACTTTTGAACGGTAGTGTACTTGCCCAAATTTTTATACTTTTTTCGAAATTCTCCCCTGATTCCCCCAGCTTCATTTTTTGTTAAATTGAAAAGTATAATGTCTATCTTTTATTTGGAACGGAAGGCCCCCCAGATTGGCCATGTCTACCCTCCAGCTGCCCATTACTCAAGGGGGTCTGTCCTTACCGGACTTCCAAGTATACTTCTGGGCGTCCGTCCTGGTGACGGTCAGGTGGTGGTTCTCTCAACCACGCGATAACCCGGCAGTGACCCTGGAAGCCGCCATCATGGGGTCCTATTCATCTCTCAGCAATGTGGTGTTCAGAGGGATAAAGTCCCACCCTGGCATTACGGATCTGATGAACACCACCATTATAGTTTGGAACAGGGCCAGGCATAGTTTTAACAATCCAGAGAGGTTCTCCCCGCACATTCCCTTGTGGGGCAACCCTAGATTGCCACATTTGAAGTCGGTCCCAGACCCTCAAGTCTGGGCAAAAAAGGGAATTGTTAAGCTAAAACACATTGTGCTGGGGGGTAAATTAAGAACTTTCTCTGATCTCAAAAACGCTTATTCATTACCAGGTTGGATGCTGTTTAGATATTATCAACTCCGACATGCCTACAGGAAGCAGTTCCCATCTCTCCTCCAGTTAGAATCAGACCCTGTGGAGGGATTACTTACATCTAAAATCATAGATAGACCACTATCTACCCTGTACTTTCATTTGTCCATACCCCCTGCAAAGAAACTTGAAAAAACTCTGGTCAAGTGGAAGGTAGATATTCCTGACTTATCAGAGGAGGAATGGGAATCATGTGTATCCTCCTTTGTGATAAATACGATATCAGCCAGAGAGAGATTTATGCAGGTCAAGTTTCTCCACAGGGCCTATTACACCCCAAAACGTCTGACAATTATGACACCTGACAGTCCAGTGGCCTGCGCCAGGTGTGGTCTGGAGTCTGCCTCCTTTCTTCATATGGTGTGGTCTTGTCCTCGCCTCGGAGACTATTGGACAGAAATAGCTAACACTCTCAGCCAGGTTACCTCCTTAGATGTGGTAGCTCATCCCAAGGCAATGCTATTGAATATTTTCAGCCCCAATATTAGAGGTAAACATACCAAATTATTTTTGAGTTATGCTACGTTCTATGCCCGAAAAGAAATATTTCTCCATTGGAAGGATGCATTACCCCCTAGAGTATCTTCATGGCGCCTAGCAATGAATTCTATACTCCCACTATATAAACTCACGTATCTTAATCGTAACTGCCCCAAGAAATTTGATAAGATATGGTCGGGATGGATAGATGCATGGGGTGTTGAGGTTGTGAATGATGTCCAGGTTGACGCCGAGATACCAGCCATTTGATTATACAACATGATTGAGTTCTCTTTAAACTTCACCTAGTGTACATGTTCAGTTAAGATATTGAGGTATTGTGATTCCTTCCTTGCCTCCCTCTCCTGCCCCCCCCCCTCCCTCATCTTCTCGGTATCCTTAATCTGCCCCCCCCTCCCCCTTCCCCCAGTCCCTCCCACAGTACCTCCTTGATTGATTGTTTTAATATGTCACCTCTACACCAATACTTTGCTGCAATGTCATGTATTGCTTTCATACTTCTTTATGTTGTCTATATGAGGAAATTAATCATCTATCTTGTGACTATATGTATACTGATATCATATTTAAATGTGCCTATGCATCGCTTGTAATGTTTAAATCTTGAATAAAAAATGTTTTCTTGTAAAAAAAAAAGATTACTGACACGGTCTCACTACACTACACTATAACTATCTGAGCTGTCCCTACTCTACACTAATGTATGTATGAATGACGCAGTCTCACTGCACTACAGTGAAACTATCTGAGCTGTCCCTACTCTATCTGCACACTATGCAAAGCTGAATGATGGTCCTCCTCACTACACTCACACTATCCCTAGACTGACACTAAACTAATATTGTACATTGAAAATTGAAGCCATAGCATAGTATAGCACACTAACTAACTAATAGCACTGAACAGAGCCCTGTACCATCCCCATAGGATACACTCTATACATATCATCTGCAAGGTAAGCGTTCACCTCCCAACTGGGATCTCTCTACTATTATTTATTCACCGGCTGGGCAGCTATCACTAACAAGCACTTTGGCTAGTACTTCACCCACACTACTTGAATAATGTTAATATTTTTATGTTAATCGATCTACTCTTTTTCTTTTTACTTAGCAGTAGTCAGCCCTAGCAAGCCTAATGGACACTATATATTCTATACTCTATCTATTTTATATTCATCTGATAGTGGTTAATTAAACAAATTAATTACAGTAATTATATAAATTTAACAATTTGTGACAAACAATAACATGTATTAAAGTAAGATAATAACTATTTACAAACTTAAGATATCAAATAAGAATAATTTGTACTTAATTAAGACATCAATTATTTATAATCTTACAATGGCATTTGAAAAAAATCTTATCAGTATCTCTTTATGGCATGGTGCACCAGGCATTATATGCTGTTCTTTACACAGATGCCAATAATATACATTTTGTTTACATATATGTCAATTATACTATGTCAATCATCTTTGAAGGTTTTTTATTCTATAAGTCATTACTTATACAAATTTGTTTCTTAAACGGTCAGACCATCATCTCTCAACAATCTTAACATGATCCAATCTCCCTACCGGCGCAACCCGCATCCACGGGAAACCAGCCCCAGGTGGTGAATGGCTCTGCAGTGGTGCGATATAGTGGTTCTCTTTCTTTTATTAGTCCTAGGTGAGCATTTGAAATATAAAATATTTTTTATACAAGAGCATTCAACTGAATAATATTGTTAGTGTTTTTGAACCAATGATAGGTTATGTATGACTATATAGTTTGAGGGATGGGTGTGGCGCTGTTCCTCTTAATACCTTGTGATGTCCTATTGTGTCCTGTGTTCACCTCTCTTTAAATAAAAAAACTAGTAATCGTGATAAAATAAAAATTTGAAATAGGAATGAAAGCAAAATCACATTCAATATATAGCTGGTTTGGTCATATATACCATAGTGCTTATATCTAGTTTTCCATGTATAAGGTAATCGCAAATGCGAAGAAGCAGGAAGGGGTGGAGGAGGGAGAGGGGAAGGGGGGGGTAGGGGAAGGAGGGAAGGGTAAAAGGAAAGGGAGTGTGGATGAAAAGATGGTTGCCTAAAAATACAACTTAGGGTGCAAAATCAATCAATTAAAGTGCACACGTGCCCATAGTGTAAGACCGTTTTAAAAAGAGTTTATTTAAAACAAGCAGAGCGGTACTCACAATTTAAAAGCGCATAATATGCAAAAGAAACAAAGTTTTCCGGGTAACCATCAGCTGTTCTATGTTGTTTGGGAAGCACAGATTAGGCCACGCCCTACACTTTTCGTCATTGGACGTCTACGGGACGTCCACGCTTTTAAATTGTGAGTACCGCTCTGCTTGTTTTAAATAAACTCTTTTTAAAACGGTCTTACACTATGGGCACCCCTTCTCTTTTTATGTGATGCACCACGATCCTGAGGCTGCCAAGAATTGCCACACAGTGGCATAGACTGTGACTGTCTGATACCCCAGGAGGGGTGAAGAAAGTTGGTGAGTGTCCGCACATTAAGAGCACTGGATTTAAATAACACTTCTTTGCAATATTATCATCAAGGGAACTAAAAGCACGAATATCGCACGGAAAATATTGTGTTACAGAAGGACTTTTATGCTAATGTTTTTTGCACGTGTGCACTTTAATTGATTGATTTTGCACCCTAAGTTGTATTTTTAAGCAACCATCTTTTCATCCACACTCCCTTTCCTTTTACCCTTCCCTCCTTCCCCTACTTCCCCTACAATTACAATTTTATTATAATTGGGGACTGGGAGTAATGTTCTGTTTTGGAAACTGTCCAACTGTACATGCATGTACCCTGTTCTATCTCTCTCCACACTAAAATCACAATGAAAATGGCTGCCATTGAAAGAATTCTTTTATACTGTGGGGCAGGAATGAGATATGTTAGGATAAAGTCATGATGACAGTGTGCAATCATGACTTTGACAGTGCTCTGTGCCCTGATTGGCTGAAGCTTTCACTGCTTCAGCCAATCAGGGCTTGCAATGCACTGTTAAGTGCCGCAATGCACAATGTGGTCGGTTCGGGTCGAATGACCTGTTTGTTCGGCTGTTTGCCAAACAACCGAATAACGAAAGTTCGGCCCGAACTTATGCTCAGGCTGAACCATTCGCCCATCCCTACTGGTAAGGCTGCATTGCTGGGCACTGGTAAGGCCGCATTGCTGGGCACTGGTAAAGCTGCATTTCATGGCCAATGGCAAGGTTGCATTTGATGGGTACTGATCAGGCTGAATTTTCTGGGCTCGGAGGAGTGAGCAGCCCGGGCACAATCAATACAGGCAGCTTGAGGACATTGGGGGAGATTTACTAAAACTAGTGCACATCGAATCTGGTGCAGCTCTACATAGTAACCAATCAGCCTCCAGGTTTTATTGTCAAGGCATAATTGAACAAACTGAAGTTAGAAGCCGATTGGTTACTATGCACAGCTGCACCAGATTCTGTGTGCACCAGATTTATTTAGTGTGTGTATGTGTATATATATATATTTTTTTTTTACATACTGTCACCAGTCAGTGTCCCTGGTCATCATCACACCAGTTATATGATGACGCTGCACTACACAGCTGACAGTATGTAGAAAAAAATACCTGTGGCTGAAGGAAAGAAAATTGCATAGTGTATGACCATCCTTAATCAGAGCTGCACAGTTTGCTTTTTATCTACAAACACCCCTTACCTGCATAGTTTTTTGTAAAGGTGAACTAACCCTTTAAACACTGATTGTTAAGGGGCTGGTGATGACTATTACTATGTACTCCTTTTTTTCTAATATAATTTTGTTCTTAGAACACAAAATACAGTATGGACTTTGGTCTGCTATCAGACTATGTTATAATTACTTTAGCTTACATAGCCACCTCCAGAGATATCTGATCAAGTCTCATTAAAACAGGATTAGACACACACAGCGAGGGGAATAGGTAACACAACTGCTCATTTTAGAGTTTGTGTTTTGAATTGAATTTAAATGAAGCTTGTGCTGTGCCTTGAATCATGTGGTGCTAAAGATTATATATATTTTCTTCTTTTAATATGCTTTACAGTTTGAACAGTTCACCTACACATAGCTCCCAACTGTCCCTGATTTTGAGGGACTGTCCCTGATTTGGAACAAGTCCCTCTGTCCCTCTTTCCTCCTCATTTGTTCCTCATTTTGGTCTGATCTATATAGTTGTATATAAAATGCACTTTTTATCTTTCAAAAAGTGTTTCCCAGTGCTAAACCTTTATACAAATTCTAAATTGCTGCATTTGTAATTTCTAAAAGCCAATATATAGGAATAGTAGTGGTAAAAAAAAGCCCTTGTAGATTTAATAAACTTTTTTTTGGTTAATTCTCCTTTAAGGGTTGTGGCAGGGGGCGTGTCCTATGCCTACATATGTTTGCTAGTAGGTGCCCCTCATTACCATCTCTAAATGTTGGGAGGTATGCTTACAGCTTATATCGTAAAACACATAGAGGGCAAAGTAGCAAAAAAAGCAATATATTGATATGGCAAGGAAAGCATCTGCCCCATATATGCAAATACGGTTGAGTTTGGGTCAACCGTATTTGCATATATATTTTGCAAACCCAGCTTATTCTGAGTTTGCATACCCGGCAAAATAATCGCGTTGTTCCCTGCTACAGCAACCAATTGTCCACAATGCACTTCTTTGTCTTTGAATTGTGGTCAAGTGGCTTAGAAGGACCAGTAATGTACCAGTTCCCTCACAAAAAAAAGTATGTACTGTGCTATATTACTGAGAATTGCAGTGTGGTGGCTACATATTAATGTGTAACCTCCGTGTTCATAGTGTGTACACCCAATAGTCCTTCCTAGAACTACCTGTTTGTATGTGTCAGCAACAATTAAAGTAGCTCTTTAGCTGCTGCCTCCTCCCAGAAGTTTTTTTTTTTTTTTTTCATTTCAGGGTCAGCAGCAGGAACTTGTTACTAAAACAGGAAAAGCTGCCCTTTGTTTGCAGCACATCACCACCTACTTGTGTGGTACATTTTTGTGCACCATTTACAACATTGTAGCTGATAATTATGTAACTTGCTGCAGGAGGATTCACGGTAATTCATGTTGTTCTATGTTGAGAAACAGAGTACTAGGAGCACAGGATAAGGGTACATCAGACAGGGATCAGCAACTGGCAGTGATACTGCTGCAACATACGTCAAAGTGGGTTCAAGTGGTAAGAAAGGTGGGAATGATGAGGTGGCAGACTGTACATAAGTGAAAAACATTTTTAGAGAAGAAAAGTGAGGGAGTAGCAGAATAGCAGTAAGGGAAGATATTATCCCAGTGCAGGGGCAGTTGCAGAGGACTATAGGGAGAAGCTGTCTTATTCACTAGATGACACTGCCATGGGGTAAATGTCAACTCTTTCCCCAGGGCTGCTCCACATAGCTCAGCAATCTGGGCAGTCATTTGGGGACCACATGCATGAGGAGACACATGAATCTGCACCACAATGCTCAATGGGAGCAGCACCTCAATAATACTGTTTCACAGTAGAAGACCCACACTCCACTTTATTCCTATTTTCCATTCTCCACATCCACAGAACCATTAGCCCCCAAATGCCCCAGAACCTATGCAACTGCACAGGCAAAATACCACCTTGCTGTTTTGCAGCTGGGTTGCCTTGGGTACAGGAGCCATGCAGGGCCATTTAAGTGCAGGCTACTTGGGTCCAGGGGTAATACAGACACTCTTCAAAGTGAGGGCCAAATGGACTATTGGATGCCCAGGCTGCACCACTGGCCAAAGCTTGTGCAATACATACTTCTGGCTTGCCCTGTGGCCAGGGTGTTGTCTGAGACCACCTTTAGCATAGCAGGGGGTGTGCTTTGAGGTAGTGAAGGGCCAAATGTGGATGAATTTAATTCACAGCACATTAGCTGAACTGATCATAACATTTTAAATTGTGCATGTTAATCAAAGCCTCATTGAAGTCTATAGTGTACAATTTCTGAAATAAATTTTGGCCATTTTCAAGGCTAAAATTTCTAAGATTGGTAAACAAAGGGCATGAGGAGCTGGGCACTGCTACTGGGGATATGCATCAGTATGTATTAGCAATACAGTATGTAGCAATAATAGGGCAAAATTGAGCAATGGAAGTATTGTATATTATAAAGAGAAAAGAGCTGGTGTGGGATGGGTAGAGATGCTACTCGGTCCCCATTAGTATGCACACAACAAAAAATAAAAACATCCATGGGACTTTTAAAGAGCACACCTCAAAACATACCATGTAAAATTTATAAATGATTTATTCAACGCACATTTAAAAACAACATACGTGATACAGAAAAAAAAATATATTAAATGTCATTATATTGGTAAATTTTGCATTCATGTAATCAACCTTTCCATGAGACCTGGATGTGTCACAAAGATGACTGTCGGTAGTCTGGAATAGCTGTGCTAGTGCTCGACGCGTTTTGTGAGAAGAGTCTCACTTCTTCGGGAGAAGCACAGATAGATGCCTGGAGATCAAAAACGCAAGTAAGTAACTAGGGTAAAAAATGTTTTGAAGTGAAGGGGGCGGTAATGGATAGAAATAAGGGGTGGTAAAAAAGAAGAAACTAGCTATCCGGGGTACCCCAGCCATCCAATACCACCTTTTTACATATCCAACTTTTTGTAGGTAAGAGTGTTTGGAAAATATTTCCACTTCCTCCTCTGCCTCCCCCCTTATTCCCCCTCTGTTCCAACCATCTGTTCACTCTGCAATTTTTTTCAATATAGATTGATACATATTTCTACTGCTCCTGAAGAGTTGATATCTCCACAAAACGCGTAGAACCCCAGCCTTATGATACACCATCGCAATCATGTGATTTTGAGATCGATAATTATGGATTTTATCGTCACCATTAACTCAATTATGTTGATGATGAATTATAGGGCGTACACACGGTCGGACTTTGTTCGGACATTCCGACAACAAAATCCTAGGATTTTTTCCGACGGATGTTGGCTCAAACTTGTTTTGTCTACACACGGTCGCACAAAGTTGTCGGAAAATCCGATCGTTCTAAACGTGGTGACGTAAAACACGTATGTCGGGACTATAAATGGGGCAGTGGCCAATAGCTTTCATCTCTTTATTTATTCTGAGCATGCGTGGCACTTTGTCCGTCGGATTTGTGTACACACGATCGGAATTTCCGACAACGGATTTTGTTGTCGGAAAATTTTATCTCCTGCTCTCCAACTTTGTGTGTCGGAAAATTCGATGGAAAATATCTGATGGAGCCCACACACGGTCGGAATTTCCGACAACACATGCAAATGTAAAAATGCATATAAAAGCAAAGGAGAAGGCCTTCAAAAAATACAAGGTTGAGGGATCATCCACAGCATTCAGAATTTATAAAGAATGCAATAAGAAATGTAAGGGTGCAATTAGGATGGCTAAGATAGAACATGAAAGACACATAGCGGAGGAGAGCAAAAAAAATCCCAAGAAATTCTTTAAGTATGTAAACAGTAAAAAAGTAAGGACAGACCATATTGGCCCCATAAAGAATGAGGAAGGACATCTGGTTACAAAGGATGGGGAGATGGCAGAGGTATTGAATTTATTCTTCTCCTCAGTCTTCACGAGTGAATCGGGGGGCTTCAGTAACCAAAACTGCAGTGTTTATCCTCATGACACAACACAGGAAGCACCTACATGGTTAACAGAGGACGGAATTAAAATTAGACTTGAGAAACTTAACATTAATAAATCACCGGGACCAGATGGCTTGCATCCGAGGGTACTTAGGGAACTCAGTCAGGTGATTGCCAGACCGTTGTTCCTAATTTTTACAGACAGTCTATTGACTGGAATGGTACCAGCTGATTGGAGAAAAGCCAATGTAGCACCAATATTTAAAAGGGGCCCAAAAAACATCCCTGGGAATTACAGACCAGTTAGCCTAACATCAATAGTATGTAAACTCTTGGAGGGGATGATAAGGGACTATATACAAGATTTTAGTAATAAGAATGATATCATTAGCAGTAATCAGCATGGATTCATGAAGAATCGTTCTTGCCAAACCAATCTATTAACCTTCTATGAGGAGGTGAGTTGCCATCTAGATAAAGGAAGGCCCGTAGACGTGGTGTATCTGGATTTTGCAAAAGCATTTGACACAGTTCCCCATAAACGTTTACTGTACAAAATAAGGTGCGTTGGCATGGACCATAGGGTGAGTACATGGATTGAAAACTGGCTACAAGGGCGTGTTCAGAGGGTGGTGATAAATGGGGAGTACTCAGAATGGTCAGGGGTGGGTAGTGGGGTCCCCCAGGGTTCTGTGCTGGGACCAATCCTATTTAATTTGTTCATAAACGACCTGGAGGATGGGATAAACAGTTCCATCTCTGTATTTGCAGACGATACTAAGCTAAGCAGGGCAATAACTTCTCCGCAGGATGTGGAAATCTTGCAAAAAGACCTGAACAAATTAATGGGGTGGGCGACTACATGGCAAATGAGGTTCAATGTAGAAAAATGTAAAATAATGCATTTGGGTGTCAAAAATATGAATGCAATCTATACACTGGGGAGAGAACCTCTGGGGGAATCTAGGATGGAAAAGGACTTGGGGGTCCTAGTGGATGATAGGCTCAGCAACGGCATGCAATGCCAAGCTGCTGCTAATAAAGCAAACAGAATATTGGCATGCATTAAAAGGGGGATCAACTGCAGAGATAAAACGATAATTCTCCCGCTCTACAAGACTCTGGTCCGCCCGCACCTGGAGTATGCTGTCCAGTTCTGGGCACCAGTCCTCAGGAGGGACGTACTGGAAATGGAGCGAGTACAAAGAAGGGCAACAAAGCTAATAAAGGGTCTGGAGGATCTTAGTTATGAGGAAAGGTTGCGAGCACTGAACTTATTCTCTCTGGAGAAGAGACGCTTGAGAGGGGATATGATTTCAATTTACAAATACTGTACTGGTGACCCCACAATAGGGATAAAACTTTTTCGCAGAAGAGAGTTTAATAAGACTCGTGGCCACTCATTACAATTAGAAGAAAAGAGGTTTAACCTTAAACTACGTAGAGAGTTCTTTACTGTAAGAGCTGCAAGGATGTGGAATTCCCTTCCACAGGCGGTGGTCTCAGCGGGGAGCATTGATAGCTTCAAGAAACTATTAGATAATCACCTGAATGACCACAATATACAGGGATATGTAATGTAATACTGACACATAATCACACACATAGGTTGGACTTGATGGACTTGTGTCTTTTTTCAACCTCACCTACTATGTAACTATGTAACACGCTCCGATCGGACATTTTCCATCGGAAAATCCGACCGTGTGTACGGGGCATTACAATGATGTTTTATGAAATTACTATTATTATAGTGTGAATCATGTTGTCTTTATGGACAATAAATTATGAAGATATTATTCTTGCTTACCATGTTATTTTATTATTCTATGTATAAACTGTTTCAAATCCATTAACATGTGAATGCTCATTCAATACTTTTAGCTGTGCTTCATATAAAGTCCCAACAAACCTTCTCTTTTTGTTTTGACATAACAGGGATGGAGGTAGATGAACCTACCTACTCATTTCCTCATATAAAGTCACAAACCCCCTTTCCCCCTTTTTTTTACAAGAGAGGATGGGGGTGGACTTGTGATGCCTCTATGAGTGGCCAGATGTAAATTGACTCATCTCCATTTACATCAGACTACCTCTGATCTGTCACATGTAGGTCTAGAAAAAAAGAAAAGGATACAGTCTATTTCCATTTTTTTTCTGGACCTAAATGGACAAAAAAGCTAGGCGTCCACATGAAAAAACTGTCACGCAGCCCTAGTTGGAAAGATTGGGTGTGTCACATGCCTGCTTGGTGCTGACTTTGTAATGGCTGTGCTGTGCTACAGTCTGTAACACACAGTACAGCAATACATGAACAAAGTCAGCACCCAACAGACATGTGACACACTAACAGAGCCATAGATCTCCTGCTGTGCTGTGTGAGTATCCTAATGCTGATGATCATAAGACACAGTAAGGATTCTGGCAACTCCAGATATTACTGTGTCACTCACTGTGTGCTGCATTGCCGCCACACCACCCGCTGTTGCCAGGATTAGTACTGATTCTCCCTGTCAGTGTCAGCCTCCTCACATCAATCTTGGCACCTGTCCTGAGGGAGTAGAGCATGTACAAAGCAGATCACTCTGCCAGGGAAGGCAGGCAGCCGGAATTATAATTGAGCAGCACAGCTTGCGGTGTGAACCTGTGTCTGATTTATTATGTACCTGCGTCTGATTGATTAAAAAGTCCCTGCAATGCTCCCACCTTCTGGGCCCCTCTGTTGAGCTGATGGGTCCCAGAGAAATGTATTTTTACACCCCCTAAGCATGTAGGAGTGGCAGGAGTGTATTTTAGTAAGCCCTATTCCTTTAGTTGGCAGAAATTATCGAAATAACTGCCCGGGCCCCCCTGTTAAGCTGCTGGGGCCCATGCCCAGTACAACAGGACTGACTGTACTGCCTTATTAGCAGCCCTACTCATAAAGGGAAAGCCTTAATATTCTAAAAAGACTAAGTGCACATATGGTCATATTTGGTGGATCTCTCATATCTCCAGACCGAGTACTATAAATTTTAATCAGAACTATATATCCACCATATTCAATTAGATTTACCAAATATGACCATACAGTGCCTTGAAAGAGTATTTATACCTCTTAAAATTTTCCACATTTTGTCATGTTACAACCAAAAACACAAATGTATTTTATTGGGATTTTATGTGATAGAACAACAAAAAGTGGCACATAATTGTAAAGTGGAAGGAAAATGATAAATGGTTTTCAATTTTTTTTTACAAATAAATACCTGAAAAGTGTGGCACATATTTGTATTCATTACTTTGTAGAACCACCTTTCGCTGGAATTACAGCTGCAAGTCTTTTTGGGTTTGTCTCTACCAGCTTTGCACATCTGGAAAGTGACATTTTTGCCCATTCTTCTTTGCAAAATAGCTCAAGGTCTGTCAGATTGGATGGAGAGCGTCTGTGAACAGCAATTTCCAAGTCTTGCCACGGATTCAAAATTGGTTTTAGGTCTGGACTTTGACTGGGCCATTCTAAAACATGAATATGCTTTTATCTAAACCATTCCATTTTAGCTCCGACTGTATGTTTAGGGTCGTTGTCCTGCTGGAAGGTGTACCTCTGCCCCAGTCTCAAGTCTTTTGCAGACTCTAATGCCGCGTACACACGGTCGGACTTTTCGTCTACAAAAGTCCAACGGACGCTGACGGACTAAAGCTGGCTGGTAATCCGATCGTGTGTGGGCTTCTCCGGACTTTCAACATACTTTTTTAGCCTCAAATCCGACGTACTTTAGATTTGAAACATGCTTCAAATCTTTACTTCGTAACTACGACGGACCCCGAAATCCGCTCGTCTGTGTGCTAGTCCGACGGACAAAAAGCCACGCTAGGGCACCTATTGGCTACTGGCTATGAACTTCCTTATTTTAGTCCGGTGTACGTCATCACGTAAGAATTCGACGGACTTTTGTGTGATCGTGTGTAGGCAAGTCTGTTCGTTAGAAAGTCCGCCGCAAGTCCGTCGAAAGTCCGCCGAAAGTCTGTCGGAAGTCTGTCGGACAGGCTGTCTGACTTTTGTAGACGAAAAGTCCGACCGTGTGTACGCGGCATAACAGGTTTTCTTCTAAGATTGCCCTGTATTTGGCTCCATCAATCTTCCCATCAACTCTGACCAGCTTCCCTGTCCCTGCTGAAGAAAAGCATCCCCACAACATGATGCTGCCACCACTATGTTTCACGGTGAGGATGGTGTGTTCAGGGTGGTGTGCAGTGTTAGTTTTCCGCCACAGATAGCGTTTTGCTTTTAGGCCATAAAGTTAAATTTTGGTCTCATCTGAAAAGAGCACCTTCTTCCACATGTTTGCTGTGTCCCCACATGTCTTCTTGCAAACTGCAAATGGGACTTCTTATGGTTTTCTTTAAACAATGACGGTCTTCTTGCCACCCTTCCATAAAGGCCAGAATTGTGGAGTGCATGACTAATAGTTATCCTGTGGACAGATTCTCTTTGGACAGACTTTTACATCTAAATCAAAAACTGAAACTTGCAATAAAGACCTACAGGTATCTGCCTTTGCAAAAGAGTCAGGCTAAGAATCTAATGTTAAAGACAACCTCATCCTCACATTTGCCATTCTAAAAACTTTAATCTAGTAATACATATACATTTAAGCTCTTAGTTTCTTTAGTGTTGTACATTTGTAGAACTTTAGAATTTTTTTATGAAATATCAAATGAACAAATGAAGATTTACTCAAATAGAAAGATAACAAAGGTTATAATATATTTGTACTATACAATAATAACAAACAATAAAACATGCTAAACATGAGAGTATTTGTAGACAGACTGTACTTGATTGACTTTACTATATAAATAGAGACTGTGCACTTTGCAAAGTGAATGTTCACTGAGCTTAGTAAATAAGCGAAGTTGTATTGACTTCTATTAGCCAATCATGTGCAAGGGGAAATGATTTTTTTTCTGCATATTACTACACGATTAAAGTGAAGACAGATTCACCTCATGTACTAAGATCAGTAAATATTCATTTTCCAAAGTGTAATTTTTACATTGCTAATTGAGCAAGTATTACACCTTTAAAGAAGCAAGCTTTCTCTCACAATCTGCTTTCTAATCTCAATCAATAATAGTGAGCAACCCTGCGAGCCACTTATGGATGGATGCCTACAAAATGGTGAGTGATTGGTCTTAAGTGGAGACCAGCTGCAAACACTCAGTCACGTTTCATAATCGTGCAAAGAGATAAAAACTAAAACTAAAACAATAGTGTCTGCGCTAGAAAAATCTCATCAATCAAAAGTGCAACAATAATGAACATAAGCAACATAAATATATAAACAAATAGTCCACTGGAGTGAAAATACCCCTAGGTACTAGAATATAAAGTGCACAGTGCTAAATAAAATACACAATGTGAGTGATAAGTCAAAAACCTATCGCATAAATATCAAAGAAATATAAGGGGATATAACTCCTGGTGAATAAAAATAAAGTCCAAGACAGTGTATATCCAGAGATATAAAAGTGCCCAGAAGAAACATAGTCCGAAGATTTAGTGAAATTCACATATCCTTCCTTCCAAACGTGTATCACCAAGAAACATGCTGTAGTGTCTTCCAGCCACCCCCACAGGTGTATATGCTCACCTTCCTGTGTGTGACACAGCGATTAAACTATGTCAAACAAAGCCTTGGAGCCACTCCTGTGCTCATTTGGAATCAGCTGTGCAGACCTCCAATGCTCTCAAACGAAGGTAATATATGCAAAAGAAAAAAACTCCATAGCGCAATATTGCAAGATGTAATAAAAGGACTTTAATAAAATAATACTCTCCCCTTGATGGGGTACTCACATGCTATGGGTGCGTGAGTGCACCATCCTTAACAGACAATAAACGGTCAATCTCGTGGTGTGGCGTGTGATGCGGTATGTGTAACGAAACTCTCCTTCTCTCTCTCTGCTGACAGCTCCGTCCAGGCCCCTCCCCTACGCGTGTTCGGCACCGGGACCACGTGCCTTCATCAGGGGGAATCTGATTGGATGGGAGCTCCAGAGTAAATTTATAGCTCCGGCGGCCATTTTGCCTAAGACCGCGGACACTATTGTTCATAGGCTACAGTTGCGTCCATAGCGGCCATTTTCCCTTGGACCATGGATCAAGCTAAGGTAAGCCATGTCAATCATGGCAGCCATTTTGCCTAGGACCACAAATATAAATATAACCCCTAGTAGAATGTAGAGGTAGCCCCTACAGCCATTTTCCCTAAGGCTACAGACATGCTAAACCGTAAGGTGTGCACTAATGATGATACGACCGCGCAATGAGCGATCCAATAAAGCATTGTGCAGATGTTTAAATAATTGCTTTAAGATGAATAAGTTATTTAAATGATTATGTACAGGACGGAGCGGTCTAGCAAAGAGAGCATCGCCACGCACCCCACACGCTCAGATAACCACAAATATTTATATAACACAAAATATCCTATCTAATATGTAAAAAATCAAGCATAAAAATTATTATGTATATATTCGATAACCCCGGGAATAGATCGATAGAATTAAAATTAAAATTAAAATACAAATTAAAATTAAAATATTAATTAAAATGAAATAAAACTACACTTTATTATAGGAATATTAATATTAAAATGTGTGTATACTAAGCATGTCTACGAACATATTAATAAAATCACTGTGGAGAGATAATTGAACTATCAAGAGGAATAAAAAACCATCATAAGTATATGATCTATAATAAATGCCCCAACCCAACTCAAAGAAACAAGGAAACAGAAGTAATAAAAGAGTATACCACCAAAGTCAACAATATCAATAATTACTAAGGAAACATCTCAAATCAAATTCTCTATTCAATCCCCCAGGGACCAAAGATCCAAGCTGGTGTATCCACCAGGATTCCCTTTTACTTATCTCTCTGACAAAATTGGAACCCCTCCAGTGGCGTTTGGGTGCCTCAATTCCCCAAAACTTCATGCCAATGGTACTTTGGTTGTGTACCCTCTTAAAGTGCACATATAACCCATGTTTATCTGATCCATTGCGTATGTGCCTCACATGTTCTTCCATGCGATCTTTGAGAGCCCTAGTGGTGCGCCCCACATACACCAGGTCGCATGGGCACTTCAAGGCATAGACCACCCCTACTGTGTCACATGATATGAAATCCCTAATCTTATACGATAAGTTGTTTCTAGGATTCGAGAATTCCTTTAACCTCCTAGTGTTATCCGGAATCCTTCTACAACTATAACACCTCCCGCAGCTATAGAATCCTTCTAGGTCCAGAAACATTTTAGGTTTTGGAGGGGGTGGGTCTACCACATTATGTATTAGCCTGTCCCGCAAACTGGGAGCTCTCTTAAAAACAAATTTAGGCTTATTCGGGAGAACATCTTTAAGTTGGGTGTCCTGTTTTAACACACTCCAATATTTACATATAATCCTCCTTACTTCATAACTTTGTGCAGAATAATCAAGAACCACATTAATACCCTCATGATTATCATCGTTGGTTACTTTAGTGACATCTTTTAAAAGATCCGCCCTACTCATGCTTCCAATCTTACTTCTTTCCTTCTCCAAAAACTCCTTCTGGTATCCCTTCTCCAAGAACATGGTGCTCAGCCTCTCTGACTGGGTCTCGTAATCCAACATCCTAGTGCAATTCCTTCGCATCCTTATATACTGTCCTCTTGGGATGTTACTTAACCAGGGTTTGTAATGGCAACTTGTAACCGGAATGTACGAATTCCGGTCCGTAGTTTTGAAGAAGGATCTGGTAATGATACCCTCACTGGTATTGAAAATCTCTAGATCCAAAAAATGTATACTCTCTGTACTCACATTCCAGGTGAGGGAGATGTTGCGATCATTGACATTCATGGAGTTCAGTAACCCCATCAGACCTTCCATATCCCCTCTCCAAATGATTAGAAGATCGTCTATAAATCTCTTGTATAGTAAGATATCTCCATTATCATCCCTTAGATTCTCCTCTTCCTCCCATTTAGCCATGTAGAGATTTGCTACACTAGGGGCGAATTTGGCGCCCATCGCGATGCCTTTCTTCTGTAAGTAGATCTTGTTGTCATACCAGAAAAAGTTGTTCCGTAAACAGAAGTCCAAACACTTCAAAAGAAAAAACGTAAAACCCTCATCAATTGAGTCTTCCTTGTCCAAGGCCCACTTAACAGCATTCAGGGCGCCCTCATGATCGATGTTAGTGTACAATGAGGCTACATCTCCTGTAGCCATAATCATATCCTTATGTGCAGTACACCCACCAAGCAGCTGCAGAGTGTGCTTGGTGTCTTTAAGATAGGCGCTTGTTTTCTTCACTAACGGCTGTAGATGGATATCTATGTACTCTCCTAATCTGGAGGTAAGAGATCCGATACCACTCACTATCGGTCTCCCGGGTGGATTTAAGCTGTCCTTGTGGATCTTAGGTAAGTAGTAGATTACAGGCATTTTACTGACCATAGGGATTAAGTACTTGGCTTCGTGCTTGTTCAGAAAGCCTTCATCAGTTCCAAACTTAATAATGTCCTCCAATACACCTTTACAGGATTTGGAAGGGTTACCATCAAGGGGTTGGTAAGTATCAGTGTCGCTCAGTATCCTTCCCATCTCATCTTTATACTGTTGTAGTGAGAGGACGACGACCCCTCCCCCTTTGTCCGCTGGTCTAATCACTATGTCCTTTCTATTTTCCAGTGAATCCATTCCTCTTTTTAAATCTCTCTGCTCATATACCTTCTTAACTGGTAACTGTTCTAACTCAGAGGTGACCAATTTTTTGAATAAATCGACATATTTATTGTTGGATATATAGGGGTTGAACACTGAGTTGTTCCTTAAGCTAGTGAACCTGTGGTTAGTGACAGCCCTCTCAACAGGGTTGAGGGCATAATATTTTTTAATATTGAGTTTCCTAACCAATTTCTGTACACCGACGTAGGTATCGAATTTATTAAGCCCTTTTTTCGGGGCATATTTAATTCCCTTATCCAGAACTAGTAGTTCCTCTCTTGATAGTTCCACTCCACTCAAATTAAAGATTCCCTGTCCTAATCTTCCCGCCTTCTTTTTCTGTTGTACTCTTCGTCCAGCTCTCCCTCCTCTCTTCCTGGATTTCGTGCTTCTCGGACGGGTCCTCCCCTGGTCCCCCCTAAAAAAGATTCATCCAGGAAGTTGTCATTGTCACTCAAAGGTTGGAAGCTGTTGGTTACAGGTACTCCATAGTGGTCCTGTTGATGTTTTTCGTATCTGACCCTCTGTGGTTTGGGGGAATAGTAAACTCCACCTCTACGTGTATCTTCTCTTGCATATGTGGGGTACCCTCTAAAGGGAGGTTGGTACGGCAAGGGGCCCCTGTAAGGTGCACGATTTCCTCTCTGGGGTGTATTCTGCTGATTCCCGTTTTAATATTAATATTCCTATAATAAAGTGTAGTTTTATTTCATTTTAATTAATATTTTAATTTTAATTTGTATTTTAATTTTAATTTTAATTCTATCGATCTATTCCCGGGGTTATCGAATATATACATAATAATTTTTATGCTTGATTTTTTACATATTAGATAGGATATTTTGTGTTATATAAATATTTGTGGTTATCTGAGCGTGTGGGGTGCGTGGCGATGCTCTCTTTGCTAGACCGCTCCGTCCTGTACATAATCATTTAAATAACTTATTCATCTTAAAGCAATTATTTAAACATCTGCACAATGCTTTATTGGATCGCTCATTGCGCGGTCGTATCATCATTAGTGCACACCTTACGGTTTAGCATGTCTGTAGCCTTAGGGAAAATGGCTGTAGGGGCTACCTCTACATTCTACTAGGGGTTATATTTATATTTGTGGTCCTAGGCAAAATGGCTGCCATGATTGACATGGCTTACCTTAGCTTGATCCATGGTCCAAGGGAAAATGGCCGCTATGGACGCAACTGTAGCCTATGAACAATAGTGTCCGCGGTCTTAGGCAAAATGGCCGCCGGAGCTATAAATTTACTCTGGAGCTCCCGTCCAATCAGATTCCCCCTGATGAAGGCACGTGGTCCCGGTGCCGAACACGCGTAGGGGAGGGGCCTGGACGGAGCTGTCAGCAGAGAGAGAGAAGGAGAGTTTCGTTACACATACCGCATCACACGCCACACCGCGAGATTGACCGTTTATTGTCTGTTAAGGATGGTGCACTCACGCACCCATAGCATGTGAGTACCCCATCAAGGGGAGAGTATTATTTTATTAAAGTCCTTTTATTACATCTTGCAATATTGCGCTATGGAGTTTTTTTCTTTTGCATATATTACCTTCGTTTGAGAGCATTGGAGGTCTGCACAGCTGATTCCAAATGAGCACAGGAGTGGCTCCAAGGCTTTGTTTGACATAGTTTAATCGCTGTGTCACACACAGGAAGGTGAGCATATACACCTGTGGGGGTGGCTGGAAGACACTACAGCATGTTTCTTGGTGATACACGTTTGGAAGGAAGGATATGTGAATTTCACTAAATCTTCGGACTATGTTTCTTCTGGGCACTTTTATATCTCTGGATATACACTGTCTTGGACTTTATTTTTATTCACCAGGAGTTATATCCCCTTATATTTCTTTGATATTTATGCGATAGGTTTTTGACTTATCACTCACATTGTGTATTTTATTTAGCACTGTGCACTTTATATTCTAGTACATAGGGGTATTTTCACTCCAGTGGACTATTTGTTTATATATTTATGTTGCTTATGTTCATTATTGTTGCACTTTTGATTGATGAGATTTTTCTAGCGCAGACACTATTGTTTTAGTTTTAATCTCAATCAATGTCAATCAATGTCTGCTTTCTAGTCTCTTTTTTTAAATTTCTTTTAAAGGCAACTACTCCAACTGATGCAACAACTAGGGCCCTTAAATCTTCCTGTTCCTGTTTAAATACACCCCGCCTATTCTCTGTACCTACTGGGGAGGTGTTTCTAGCTTTGCTTAGGAGCATCCTGCATTTGAATCCCAAAAAATGCCAAATCTGCAATGACATTGTATACATTATGCACCAGATGCATATGTGGGGGGTGGTCTGATGGGCTTCCATTTTTTTTACCAAAATAAGCATTTGTAGTTTTTACCTTGGTGGCAAACATCAATTAATAAGCAACAGAGATTTGTTGTGTGATGACAAATCTAGTGAGACATAAAAATATGTAGAATACTGTGCTAATACAGACATACAGTGCCTTGAAAAAGTATTCAGACCCCTTTAAATTTTCCACATTTTGTCATGTTACAACCAAAAACGTAAATGTATTTTATTGGGATTTTATGTGATAGACCAACACAAAGTGGCACATAATTGTGAAGTGGAAGGAAAATGATAAATGGTTTTCAAAAGTTTTTACAAAAAAATATCTAAAAAATGTAGCGTGAATTTGTATTCAGCCTCCTTTACACTGATACCCCTAACTAAAACCTAGTGGAACCAATTGCCTTCAGAAGTTACCTAATTAGTAAATAGAGTCCACCTGTGTGTAATTCAATCTCAGTATACATGCAGCTGTTCTGTGAAGCTTTCAGAGGTTTATTAGAGAATCTTAGTGAACAAACAGCATCATGAAAGCCAAGGAACACACCAGACAAGTCAGGGATAAAGTTGTGGAGAAGTTTAAAGCAGAGGTTAGGGTATAAAAATATCCCAAACTTTGAACATCTCACAGATCACTGTTCAATCCATCATCCAAAAATGGAAAGAGTATGGCACAACTGCAAACCTACCAAGACATGGCTGTCCACCTAAACTGACAGACTGGGCAAGGAGGGCATTATTCAGAGGAGCAGCCAAGAGGCCCATGGTAACTCTGAAGGAGCTGCAGAGATCCACATCTCAGGTGGGAGAATATGCCCACAGGACAACTATTAGTTGTTCACTCCACAAATCTGTCTTTTATGGGAGAGTGGCAAGAAGAAAGCCATTGTTGAAAGAAAGCCATAAGAATTCTTGTTTGCAGTTTGCGAGAAGCCATGTGGGGGACACAGCAAACATATGGAAGAAGGTGCTCTAGTCAGATAAGACCAAAATTGAAATTGTTGGCCTAAAAGCAAAACGCTATGTGTAGCGGAAAACTAACACTGCACATCAACCTGCACATACCATCCCCACTGTGAAACATGGTGGTGGCAGCACCATGTTGTGGGGGTGCTTTTCCTCAGCAGGGACAGTGAAGCTGGTCAGAGTTGATGGGAAGATGTATAGACAAAAAAGCAAAATACTCTTGCGCACGGGTGTATTCGCTAAAAGATCCCAAGGGTTCAGGAGGGACTATGGATTTCGGCCTTGCTGCTCTTAAGGATAGGATGTCCTAATGCCAAATGAAAAGAAAGAAAAAAAGAGCGCACCAGCCTAGTGCATTATCCTTGACAGATTTATTGATTAAAAACAAGATAAAATCTTTCTTTAGGTAAACGGTGTTGTTCTTTTGGATTATCTGTTAAAACCACAGGCCGGGTCCTAACTCCTAACACTTATTATTGTTTTCTTTTATTTTCTGTGTTTTGTTTGTGATTCCTCTTCTCCCTGAAATACCTACCCCATTGGGGTCTAACTGTATGTGATATGACCACTGTGCATTCATGCTTCGTTGACTGTACAACTTACTTTTTGAAAAAAACAATAAATATTTTGAAATAAAAACAAGATAAAATCTACTCACAAAGTTTGAAGAAACAAATCGCATTTGTAAATGCCACAGCGGCGATTAATCCAGTGGTAGCAGTTTTCCAGGTCCCAGGAAGGAGGCGTACGGACTACTGCTGGCTAACGCGTTTCGAAGGTTACCCTTCTTCATCAGAGCCTTCAAGGCCTGAAGGTTTATGCCTTGAAGTGCCCATGCGACCTGGTGTATGTGGGGCGCACCACTAGGGCTCTCTTAAAAACAAATTTAGGCTTATTCGGGAGAACATCTTTAAGTTGGGTGTCCTGTTTTAACACACTCCAATATTTACATATAATCCTCCTTACTTCATAACTTTGTGCAGAATAATCAAGAACCACATTAATACCCTCATGATTATCATCGTTGGTTACTTTAGTGACATCTTTTAAAAGATCCGCCCTACTCATGCTTCCAATCTTACTTCTTTCCTTCTCCAAAAACTCCTTCTGGTATCCCTTCTCCAAGAACATGGTGCTCAGCCTCTCTGACTGGGTCTCGTAATCCAACATCCTAGTGCAATTCCTTCGCATCCTTATATACTGTCCTCTTGGGATGTTACTTAACCAGGGTTTGTAATGGCAACTTGTAACCGGAATGTACGAATTCCGGTCCGTAGTTTTGAAGAAGGATCTGGTAATGATACCCTCACTGGTATTGAAAATCTCTAGATCCAAAAAATGTATACTCTCTGTACTCACATTCCAGGTGAGGGAGATGTTGCGATCATTGACATTCATGGAGTTCAGTAACCCCATCAGACCTTCCATATCCCCTCTCCAAATGATTAGAAGATCGTCTATAAATCTCTTGTATAGTAAGATATCTCCATTATCATCCCTTAGATTCTCCTCTTCCTCCCATTTAGCCATGTAGA
This sequence comes from Lithobates septentrionalis, assembly GCA_037952835.1. Classification (NCBI taxonomy): domain Eukaryota; kingdom Metazoa; phylum Chordata; class Amphibia; order Anura; family Ranidae; genus Lithobates; species Lithobates septentrionalis. The sequence goes on from JBBDGP010001294.1 coordinate 935,573, forward strand.
GATTTGCTACACTAGGGGCGAATTTGGCGCCCATCGCGACGCCTTTCTTCTGTAAGTAGATCTTGTTGTCATACCAGAAAAAGTTGTTCCGTAAACAGAAGTCCAAACACTTCAAAAGAAAAAACGTAAAACCCTCATCAATTGAGTCTTCCTTGTCCAAGGCCCACTTAACAGCATTCAGGGCGCCCTCATGATCGATGTTAGTGTACAATGAGGCTACATCTCCTGTAGCCATAATCATATCCTTATGTGCAGTACACCCACCAAGCAGCTGCAGAGTGTGCTTGGTGTCTTTAAGATAGGCGCTTGTTTTCTTCACTAACGGCTGTAGATGGATATCTATGTACTCTCCTAATCTGGAGGTAAGAGATCCGATACCACTCACTATCGGTCTCCCGGGTGGATTTAAGCTGTCCTTGTGGATCTTAGGTAAGTAGTAGATTACAGGCATTTTACTGACCATAGGGATTAAGTACTTGGCTTCGTGCTTGTTCAGAAAGCCTTCATCAGTTCCAAACTTAATAATGTCCTCCAATACACCTTTACAGGATTTGGAAGGGTTACCATCAAGGGGTTGGTAAGTATCAGTGTCGCTCAGTATCCTTCCCATCTCATCTTTATACTGTTGTAGTGAGAGGACGACGACCCCTCCCCCTTTGTCCGCTGGTCTAATCACTATGTCCTTTCTATTTTCCAGTGAATCCATTCCTCTTTTTAAATCTCTCTGCTCATATACCTTCTTAACTGGTAACTGTTCTAACTCAGAGGTGACCAATTTTTTGAATAAATCGACATATTTATTGTTGGATATATAGGGGTTGAACACTGAGTTGTTCCTTAAGCTAGTGAACCTGTGGTTAGTGACAGCCCTCTCAACAGGGTTGAGGGCATAATATTTTTTAATATTGAGTTTCCTAACCAATTTCTGTACACCGACGTAGGTATCGAATTTATTAAGCCCTTTTTTCGGGGCATATTTAATTCCCTTATCCAGAACTAGTAGTTCCTCTCTTGATAGTTCCACTCCACTCAAATTAAAGATTCCCTGTCCTAATCTTCCCGCCTTCTTTTTCTGTTGTACTCTTCGTCCAGCTCTCCCTCCTCTCTTCCTGGATTTCGTGCTTCTCGGACGGGTCCTCCCCTGGTCCCCCCTAAAAAAGATTCATCCAGGAAGTTGTCATTGTCACTCAAAGGTTGGAAGCTGTTGGTTACAGGTACTCCATAGTGGTCCTGTTGATGTTTTTCGTATCTGACCCTCTGTGGTTTGGGGGAATAGTAAACTCCACCTCTACGTGTATCTTCTCTTGCATATGTGGGGTACCCTCTAAAGGGAGGTTGGTACGGCAAGGGGCCCCTGTAAGGTGCACGATTTCCTCTCTGGGGTGTATTCTGCTGATTCCCGTTTTAATATTAATATTCCTATAATAAAGTGTAGTTTTATTTCATTTTAATTAATATTTTAATTTTAATTTGTATTTTAATTTTAATTTTAATTCTATCGATCTATTCCCGGGGTTATCGAATATATACATAATAATTTTTATGCTTGATTTTTTACATATTAGATAGGATATTTTGTGTTATATAAATATTTGTGGTTATCTGAGCGTGTGGGGTGCGTGGCGATGCTCTCTTTGCTAGACCGCTCCGTCCTGTACATAATCATTTAAATAACTTATTCATCTTAAAGCAATTATTTAAACATCTGCACAATGCTTTATTGGATCGCTCATTGCGCGGTCGTATCATCATTAGTGCACACCTTACGGTTTAGCATGTCTGTAGCCTTAGGGAAAATGGCTGTAGGGGCTACCTCTACATTCTACTAGGGGTTATATTTATATTTGTGGTCCTAGGCAAAATGGCTGCCATGATTGACATGGCTTACCTTAGCTTGATCCATGGTCCAAGGGAAAATGGCCGCTATGGACGCAACTGTAGCCTATGAACAATAGTGTCCGCGGTCTTAGGCAAAATGGCCGCCGGAGCTATAAATTTACTCTGGAGCTCCCGTCCAATCAGATTCCCCCTGATGAAGGCACGTGGTCCCGGTGCCGAACACGCGTAGGGGAGGGGCCTGGACGGAGCTGTCAGCAGAGAGAGAGAAGGAGAGTTTCGTTACACATACCGCATCACACGCCACACCGCGAGATTGACCGTTTATTGTCTGTTAAGGATGGTGCACTCACGCACCCATAGCATGTGAGTACCCCATCAAGGGGAGAGTATTATTTTATTAAAGTCCTTTTATTACATCTTGCAATATTGCGCTATGTCAGAGGTAAATAGAAAACACCGCGCTAACCAGTAAAATGAATGAAAGCTGCTGCATACAGTTTGACAAAAACAACAAAATAGGCATATGGAAAAATGCAGCGCATGTACAAATGAATATAGGTCTTTAAAATGGTGAAACAGTCAAGAAATAACTAATTGACCACAGGTGCCTTGAAACACAAACGTCCATAGATGGATGTAAATGTCCAACCGCACAGGAGGTATAAGTACTCCAAGGGGTGGTGATGGTCTGATGGTTGTCAGAAAACACCTGGCATCATACAGCGACTTCCCAACCGAGAAACCGGGTCCCAATGGGTCATTCAGAGAAAGTGCAAAAAAAGCCTCTTACCAGATCCTGTGGATTCCCATGTCAGCGACAGGGAATCGCATGCGCAGTTTGTCACAAATGACGTGGAATGGGAGCTCAGGAATCGCCAATCTCTTGGATTGTGGTCTGTATGGATCTCGGCCGGCAACCGGATGGGTCCTCACAACGAACCGTCCTCACACCGAACTGTCCCAGCATGCATCAGAAGTTTCACAAACGGTCCCCCGAAAGGAGCAGTTGGAGGGACTGGATCTCATGCGGTAAATGTGGAAACAAAAAGAATGTGCCTCCACATGGTGCAGATAAAAAAGGGTGTTTTTATTGACAAAAACGACCATACACAAATAAAAGCGTGATCACGGTGGATAAAAACAAATGGGCAACAAAGAGAGTGGTGTACGTACCCGACGCGTTTCGACCTAGGGGTCTTCAACAGGGGCATACTATGCCCCTGTTGAAGACCCCTAGGTCGAAACGCGTCGGGTACATACACCACTCTCTTTGTTGCCCATTTGTTTTTATCCACCGTGATCACGCTTTTATTTGTGTATGGTCGTTTTTGTCAATAAAAACACCCTTTTTTATCTGCACCATGTGGAGGCACATTCTTTTTGTTTCCACATTTACCGCATGAGATCCAGTCCCTCCAACTGCTCCTTTCGGGGGACCGTTTGTGAAACTTCTGATGCATGCTGGGACAGTTCGGTGTGAGGACGGTTCGTTGTGAGGACCCATCCGGTTGCCGGCCGAGATCCATACAGACCACAATCCAAGAGATTGGCGATTCCTGAGCTCCCATTCCACGTCATTTGTGACAAACTGCGCATGCGATTCCCTGTCGCTGACATGGGAATCCACAGGATCTGGTAAGAGGCTTTTTTTGCACTTTCTCTGAATGACCCATTGGGACCCGGTTTCTCGGTTGGGAAGTCGCTGTATGATGCCAGGTGTTTTCTGACAACCATCAGACCATCACCACCCCTTGGAGTACTTATACCTCCTGTGCGGTTGGACATTTACATCCATCTATGGACGTTTGTGTTTCAAGGCACCTGTGGTCAATTAGTTATTTCTTGACTGTTTCACCATTTTAAAGACCTATATTCATTTGTACATGCGCTGCATTTTTCCATATGCCAATATTGCGCTATGGAGTTTTTTTCTTTTGCATATATTACCTTCGTTTGAGAGCATTGGAGGTCTGCACAGCTGATTCCAAATGAGCACAGGAGTGGCCCCAAGGCTTTGTTTGACATAGTTTAATCGCTGTGTCACACACAGGAAGGTGAGCATATACACCTGTGGGGGTGGCTGGAAGACACTACAGCATGTTTCTTGGTGATACACGTTTGGAAGGAAGGATATGTGAATTTCACTAAATCTTCGGACTATGTTTCTTCTAGGCACTTTTATATCTCTGGATATACACTGTCTTGGACTTTATTTTTATTCACCAGGAGTTATATCCCCTTATATTTCTTTGATATTTATGCGATAGGTTTTTGACTTATCACTCACATTGTGTATTTTATTTAGCACTGTGCACTTTATATTCTAGTACATAGGGGTATTTTCACTCCAGTGGACTATTTGTTTATATATTTATGTTGCTTATGTTCATTATTGTTGCACTTTTGATTGATGAGATTTTTCTAGCGCAGACACTATTGTTTTAGTTTTAATCTCAATCAATGTCAATCAATGTCTGCTTTCTAGTCTCTTTTTTTTAATTTCTTTTAAAGGCAACTACTCCAACTGATGCAACAACTAGGGCCCTTAAATCTTCCTGTTCCTGTTTAAATACACCCCGCCTATTCTCTGTACCTACTGGGGAGGTGTTTCTAGCTTTGCTTAGGAGCATCCTGCATTTGAATCCCAAAAAATGCCAAATCTGCAATGACATTGTATACATTATGCACCAGATGCATATGTGGGGGGTGGTCTGATGGGCTTCCATTTTTTTTACCAAAATAAGCATTTGTAGTTTTTACCTTGGTGGCAAACATCAATTAATAAGCAACAGAGATTTGTTGTGTGATGACAAATCTAGTGAGACATAAAAATATGTAGAATACTGTGCTAATACAGACATACAGTGCCTTGAAAAAGTATTCAGACCCCTTTAAATTTTCCACATTTTGTCATGTTACAACCAAAAACGTAAATGTATTTTATTGGGATTTTATGTGATAGACCAACACAAAGTGGCACATAATTGTGAAGTGGAAGGAAAATGATAAATGGTTTTCAAAAGTTTTTACAAAAAAATATCTAAAAAATGTAGCGTGAATTTGTATTCAGCCTCCTTTACACTGATACCCCTAACTAAAACCTAGTGGAACCAATTGCCTTCAGAAGTTACCTAATTAGTAAATAGAGTCCACCTGTGTGTAATTCAATCTCAGTATACATGCAGCTGTTCTGTGAAGCTTTCAGAGGTTTATTAGAGAATCTTAGTGAACAAACAGCATCATGAAAGCCAAGGAACACACCAGACAAGTCAGGGATAAAGTTGTGGAGAAGTTTAAAGCAGAGGTTAGGGTATAAAAATATCCCAAACTTTGAACATCTCACAGATCACTGTTCAATCCATCATCCAAAAATGGAAAGAGTATGGCACAACTGCAAACCTACCAAGACATGGCTGTCCACCTAAACTGACAGACTGGGCAAGGAGGGCATTATTCAGAGGAGCAGCCAAGAGGCCCATGGTAACTCTGAAGGAGCTGCAGAGATCCACATCTCAGGTGGGAGAATATGCCCACAGGACAACTATTAGTTGTTCACTCCACAAATCTGTCTTTTATGGGAGAGTGGCAAGAAGAAAGCCATTGTTGAAAGAAAGCCATAAGAATTCTTGTTTGCAGTTTGCGAGAAGCCATGTGGGGGACACAGCAAACATATGGAAGAAGGTGCTCTAGTCAGATAAGACCAAAATTGAAATTGTTGGCCTAAAAGCAAAACGCTATGTGTAGCGGAAAACTAACACTGCACATCAACCTGCACATACCATCCCCACTGTGAAACATGGTGGTGGCAGCACCATGTTGTGGGGGTGCTTTTCCTCAGCAGGGACAGTGAAGCTGGTCAGAGTTGATGGGAAGATGTATAGACAAAAAAGCAAAATACTCTTGCGCACGGGTGTATTCGCTAAAAGATCCCAAGGGTTCAGGAGGGACTATGGATTTCGGCCTTGCTGCTCTTAAGGATAGGATGTCCTAATGCCAAATGAAAAGAAAGAAAAAAAGAGCGCACCAGCCTAGTGCATTATCCTTGACAGATTTATTGATTAAAAACAAGATAAAATCTTTCTTTAGGTAAACGGTGTTGTTCTTTTGGATTATCTGTTAAAACCACAGGCCGGGTCCTAACTCCTAACACTTATTATTGTTTTCTTTTATTTTCTGTGTTTTGTTTGTGATTCCTCTTCTCCCTGAAATACCTACCCCATTGGGGTCTAACTGTATGTGATATGACCACTGTGCATTCATGCTTCGTTGACTGTACAACTTACTTTTTGAAAAAAACAATAAATATTTTGAAATAAAAACAAGATAAAATCTACTCACAAAGTTTGAAGAAACAAATCGCATTTGTAAATGCCACAGCGGCGATTAATCCAGTGGTAGCAGTTTTCCAGGTCCCAGGAAGGAGGCGTACGGACTACTGCTGGCTAACGCGTTTCGAAGGTTACCCTTCTTCATCAGAGCCTTCAAGGCCTGAAGGCTCTGATGAAGAAGGGTAACCTTCAAAACGCGTTAGCCAGCAGTAGTCCGTACGCCTCCTTCCTGGGACCTGGAAAACTGCTACCACTGGATTAATCGCCGCTGTGGCATTTACAAATGCGATTTGTTTCTTCAAACCTTGTGAGTAGATTTTATCTTGTTTTTAATCAATAAATCTGTCAAGGATAATGCACTAGGGCAATCTTAGAAGAAAACCTGTTATGCCGCCTACACACAATCGGACTGGGATTTTTTCAGACAGATGTTGGCTCAAGCTTGTCTTGCATACACACGGTCGCACAAATGTTGTCGGAAATTCCGATCATCAAGAACGCGGTGACGTACAACACATATGACGGCACTATAAAGAGGAAGTTCAATAGCCAGTGCGCCACCCTTTGGGCTCCTTCTGCTAATCTCGTGTTTATCTCGTGTTAGTAGAAGTTTGGTGAGAGAAGATTTATGATTTTTAGCCTTGTGCTTTTCAGTTCGTTACTGCTCTTCAGTTTGTGCTTGTGGGTTCGTAAGTGGCTTTCAGTGTGTGTAGTCAGTTCACATCTGGTTTTCAGTGCTTATTTTTATATTACGTATTTGATCCTCAATGTGTTCTTGTCTGCTCATTTCTAATTTTTCAGCTCGCTCTTCTCAGGCCTTTCTGATTTTCAGTGTGTTCTGTTAGTTTGTTCTGACCAGCCGACCGTTTTTAGGCCATGTTACGGGTACATACTCATCGTAGAGTTCGTGCTGTGCAGGGGCTTGGTGTTGGGCTTCTTACTTTGACCCAAGTCCAGTCCATGAACAGGGCGAGGAGGAGTTCATGGACGAAGAATTGTTTGCTCCAGTGTGACCAATTCTCTCATATGCCTTTGTTGCCGGAGATCAGTGAGAATAATCCTGATAATTGCAGGAATTATCTCCAGATGACGGACCCTGTTTTTCCCATCTGTTGGCTTTGCTGTCCCCATATATTACGAAGCAGGACACCTGCATGTGGCAAGCCATCACTCCTGAGCAGAGGTTAGTCGCCACCTTGCGGTACTTGGCGACAGGGGGAGTCTGCAGGGCATTAAGTTCTCAACAGGCATCTCCCCCCAGGATCTGGGGATTATTATTCCAAAGACCTGTTCTGCCATCATTCAGGTCCTGCAGAAGGACTATATTAGGGTGAGTTTTATCCTTTAACATCACATTATATGTATTTAAATAAATGTATTTTTAAAATAAATTTGTATTTTAAACTGAAAAATATTTCCTTTGATTTACTGCTTGTGTTTCTTTTAGCTGTCTCCTAGGAACTCCAAAGTGGGTTTTTTTGGCCATTTTCTTCAATAGTTACAACGTAATTTCTTTGATACATGAGGTGACAATCTCTTCTTCAGCTAACTATTATGTTTTGGGTCTGCTACACACACACACCTTCTTTTTGATGTTATTGTATGTAATGCATTAATGATAATAATATTCATCATTTTCAGCACCTTGAATTAATTTTTTGGAGTGACGATAATGGCCTGATTGATGCAAATTATAAAGCACTCTGGGTGTTATTTACTAAAGGAAAATCCACTTTGCACTACAAGTGCACTGCAAAAGTGCACTGAAACTGCACTGAAAGTGCACTTGTAGTGCAAAGTGGATTTGCCTTTAGGAAATAACCTCCATTGTCACTGTAAACACCAACTTAAGCAAAAAACTGCTATTGAGCATTGAAAGAAGCCACACATTGTTGAGTAGAAATTTTTTTACTCTGTGCACATTCACATGTGCATTTAGAAAAAGGTTTTTGAACAAAGCAACATATTTTTTGGAATATATATTTTTTTCCTAACAGTAGAAATATCCTTTTTTGTGGTAAACAGGCATGTGTTTAAAAACATAAAACAATACACAACTCAGGAACTTACAAAGTTCAACTTTGATAAATTGAAGACAATATCAGACATTAGTATGTCCAAACTGTGTTGATATTGCCTTCATCAGATGGGGTGATGTCACCCCTGTGAAAGCCAAATTTTGAAGATGCACACACATTGAGAGCCAAAATGGGGATTTCACTCCTGATCCCATGCCTAATGTCAACATGTGCTAGCTCCCATCATGGGGGATCAATGGACATGTTTCGGGGGTACAACCCCTTCCTCTCAGCTACTTGAGTTGCGAGGAAGGGGGTTGCACCTACAAAATGTGTACCTTGATATCCTGTGATGGCAGATAGCACATGTTGACACACTGTGCATCTTCAAAATTTGGCTTTCAACATTTTTTAGAAAAGTTCTAATAAAAATAAAAAATAAAAACATTTTGGTGTGTTTTATTTTCTGCCTAAAACATCAATGATGTTTTTGAGTCTTTTTTCAACATCATTGATGTCTTACTTGATCTTCTGTAAATCCCGATTGCACACCATGATCTCCCCAACGAGGATGTGTGCATTTGCACTTGTGAAATGAGATTCTTCTTCCACAACATGCACATCACCTAAAATAAAAAAAACACACCATGTATTATAAATATGCAGGCATACATCTATTACCTGAAGCTGTGGTCTCAGACACTCACCTGTTGTGGTCACTATTTTGCCCACTTCATAAACCTCTCCTTCCTCCACATCCTGAGGTTGTGGTTTTGGGCTTTCCTCTTTAGGAGGTTGTGGGTCCCTGGTGTCCTCTGACGTCCAGATTCTTTTCTCCCCTATGTAAATAAAAAATAGGTATATTTAGTACACAGATATTTGAGGCAAGAAATAGGAATATGAAACATTGCTTGAAGTGTTGTACAATTGTCTGCTTTGGCAGAGTTCCAAGCTGAAGACATGATTTTTTTCCCTTTCTTCAAGCTGGAATACTTACATTTTTGGGTAAAGTTTCACACATGGAGACACCCCTAATATCCACTGGAGCACTTGTATGGCACACCCTAAAAAATTTGTTCTGGTGTCCCACACTAGTGCTCCTGTGTCCAGATGTGTAAACAGCTGCTGAGTGTCCTCTCCTTACACTGAATCAAGTTTGCATTTCATTCTAGTTACAAACCCATCTAGGCAACAATGTCCTAAACTTCTTTTAATCCAAATAGGCATGAACAAATGTAGTTAACCTGCATCTGCCAAAAACACTGTATTAGTGGGCGAACGATTACTGTGCCCACGAACCTGAAACTTGCCATTTTAAACTGTACAACAGTAAAGAAAAGCACATGGAGCAGCACAAACGTAATAAGAAGAATATGAACACACAACAAAATACTTACTTTTTTGCAGCACTCCCTTGATTCTTCTGTACTGATCCTGCTGCCTTAATTTGAGGTCTGATCATCATTTCCTCAGTTGATCCTTGGATCACGGTACCCCAAAATTCTTCTGCAGACCTTTCACAACTTTAGTCATGATCTTAGCCTTTCTGACATTTGGGTTTGGGTAAGGTCCATTCTTCCCGTCATAGTCAGCCCTCTTCAAGATGTCTACCATCTCCACCATCTCTACAAAGGACATATTAGAGGCCTTAAATCTCCTCTGGGATTGGGACGTTCATGGCTCCGGGCTTTCGTCGCTGCTGCTGTCTTCATGCACTTGTTCTCTCTCTGCCATGTGCTCTCCCACCGCACTGAAAGAGAAGGGGCGGGGAATATACTATAAAGTAGGTCAGGGGTGGGCGGAGTTTCACGCATGTGCAGTGTATATAAAGCGTAACACGTATGCATCGTACGTAAGATCTGTGAGCGGAGGATGGAGTAGCGGAAGCGCCGATCGTTCTAATGAAAGTACAATTTGAACTTGGGGCATCAGTGGCCTATACTGCTTAGAGATTGAGGCCTATATTGGGACAATATTATGCGAGTTTAGCCTGACATTAGGGTTTGTCTTGTGTTGTGTCTTGCAGATAAAATGGATCGATTCAACGATCATGATTTCTTCCCCCAATTCATTGATTTATACAGAGAGCTGCCCTGTCTGTGGCAGACAAAACAACCCTTTTATACAAATTAACTAAAGAGGAAGGCAGCACTGGATAAATTGCTGGAATTTGTGAAGCCACCGATCCCCACAGCAGACATCAACTATTTGAAGTGCAAAATTGGTGGCCTGAGGAGCACATATATTAGGGAGTGCAAGAAGGTCCAGGATTCCCAGAGATCAGGAGCAGCAACAGATGACATTTATCTCCCTAGGCTCTGGTAATACGACAGGCTCTGATGAAGAAGGGTAACCTTCAAAACGCGTTAGCCAGCAGTAGTCCGTACGCCTCCTTCCTGGGACCTGGAAAACTGCTACCACTGGATTAATCGCCGCTGTGGCATTTACAAATGCGATTTGTTTCTTCAAACCTTGTGAGTAGATTTTATCTTGTTTTTAATCAATAAATCTGTCAAGGATAATGCACTAGGGCAATCTTAGAAGAAAACCTGTTATGCCGCCTACACACAATCGGACTGGGATTTTTTCAGACAGATGTTGGCTCAAGCTTGTCTTGCATACACACGGTCGCACAAATGTTGTCGGAAATTCCGATCATCAAGAACGCGGTGACGTACAACACATATGACGGCACTATAAAGAGGAAGTTCAATAGCCAGTGCGCCACCCTTTGGGCTCCTTCTGCTAATCTCGTGTTTATCTCGTGTTAGTAGAAGTTTGGTGAGAGAAGATTTATGATTTTTAGCCTTGTGCTTTTCAGTTCGTTACTGCTCTTCAGTTTGTGCTTGTGGGTTCGTAAGTGGCTTTCAGTGTGTGTAGTCAGTTCACATCTGGTTTTCAGTGCTTATTTTTATATTACGTATTTGATCCTCAATGTGTTCTTGTCTGCTCATTTCTAATTTTTCAGCTCGCTCTTCTCAGGCCTTTCTGATTTTCAGTGTGTTCTGTTAGTTTGTTCTGACCAGCCGACCGTTTTTAGGCCATGTTGCGGGTACATACTCATCGTAGAGTTCGTGCTGTGCAGGGGCTTGGTGTTGGGCTTCTTACTTTGACCCAAGTCCAGTCCATGAACAGGGCGAGGAGGAGTTCATGGACGAAGAATTGTTTGCTCCAGTGTGACCAATTCTCTCATATGCCTTTGTTGCCGGAGATCAGTGAGAATAATCCTGATAATTGCAGGAATTATCTCCAGATGACGGACCCTGTTTTTCCCATCTGTTGGCTTTGCTGTCCCCATATATTACGAAGCAGGACACCTGCATGCGGCAAGCCATCACTCCTGAGCAGAGGTTAGTCGCCACCTTGCGGTACTTGGCGACAGGGGAAGTCTGCAGGGCATTAAGTTCTCAACAGGCATCTCCCCCCAGGATCTGGGGATTATTATTCCAAAGACCTGTTCTGCCATCATTCAGGTCCTGCAGAAGGACTATATTAGGGTGAGTTTTATCCTTTAACATCACATTATATGTATTTAAATAAATGTATTTTTAAAATAAATTTGTATTTTAAACTGAAAAATATTTCCTTTGATTTACTGCTTGTGTTTCTTTTAGCTGTCTCCTAGGAACTCCAAAGTGGGTTTTTTTGGCCATTTTCTTCAATAGTTACAACGTAATTTCTTTGATACATGAGGTGACAATCTCTTCTTCAGCTAACTATTATGTTTTGGGTCTGCTACACACACACACCTTCTTTTTGATGTTATTGTATGTAATGCATTAATGATAATAATATTCATCATTTTCAGCACCTTGAATTAATTTTTTGGAGTGACGATAATGGCCTGATTGATGCAAATTATAAAGCACTCTGGGTGTTATTTACTAAAGGAAAATCCACTTTGCACTACAAGTGCACTGCAAAAGTGCACTGAAACTGCACTGAAAGTGCACTTGTAGTGCAAAGTGGATTTGCCTTTAGGAAATAACCTCCATTGTCACTGTAAACACCAACTTAAGCAAAAAACTGCTATTGAGCATTGAAAGAAGCCACACATTGTTGAGTAGAAATTTTTTTACTCTGTGCACATTCACATGTGCATTTAGAAAAAGGTTTTTGAACAAAGCAACATATTTTTTGGAATATATATTTTTTTCCTAACAGTAGAAATATCCTTTTTTGTGGTAAACAGGCATGTGTTTAAAAACATAAAACAATACACAACTCAGGAACTTACAAAGTTCAACTTTGATAAATTGAAGACAATATCAGACATTAGTATGTCCAAACTGTGTTGATATTGCCTTCATCAGATGGGGTGATGTCACCCCTGTGAAAGCCAAATTTTGAAGATGCACACACATTGAGAGCCAAAATGGGGATTTCACTCCTGATCCCATGCCTAATGTCAACATGTGCTAGCTCCCATCATGGGGGATCAATGGACATGTTTCGGGGGTACAACCCCTTCCTCTCAGCTACTTGAGTTGCGAGGAAGGGGGTTGCACCTACAAAATGTGTACCTTGATATCCTGTGATGGCAGATAGCACATGTTGACACACTGTGCATCTTCAAAATTTGGCTTTCAACATTTTTTAGAAAAGTTCTAATAAAAATAAAAAATAAAAACATTTTGGTGTGTTTTATTTTCTGCCTAAAACATCAATGATGTTTTTGAGTCTTTTTTCAACATCATTGATGTCTTACTTGATCTTCTGTAAATCCCGATTGCACACCATGATCTCCCCAACGAGGATGTGTGCATTTGCACTTGTGAAATGAGATTCTTCTTCCACAACATGCACATCACCTAAAATAAAAAAAACACACCATGTATTATAAATATGCAGGCATACATCTATTACCTGAAGCTGTGGTCTCAGACACTCACCTGTTGTGGTCACTATTTCGCCCACTTCATAAACCTCTCCTTCCTCCACATCCTGAGGTTGTGGTTTTGGGCTTTCCTCTTTAGGAGGTTGTGGGTCCCTGGTGTCCTCTGACGTCCAGATTCTTTTCTCCCCTATGTAAATAAAAAATAGGTATATTTAGTACACAGATATTTGAGGCAAGAAATAGGAATATGAAACATTGCTTGAAGTGTTGTACAATTATCTGCTTTGGCAGAGTTCCAAGCTGAAGACATGATTTTTTTCCCTTTCTTCAAGCTGGAATACTTACATTTTTGGGTAAAGTTTCACACATGGAGACACCCCTAATATCCACTGGAGCACCTGTATGGCACACCCTAAAAAATTTGTTCTGGTGTCCCACACTAGTGCTCCTGCGTCCAGATGTGTAAACAGCTGCTGAGTGTCCTCTCCTTACACTGAATCAAGTTTGCATTTCATTCTAGTTACAAACCCATCTAGGCAACAATGTCCTAAACTTCTTTTAATCCAAATAGGCATGAACAAATGTAGTTAACCTGCATCTGCCAAAAACACTGTATTAGTGGGCGAACGATTACTGTGCCCACGAACCTGAAACTTGCCATTTTAAACTGTACAACAGTAAAGAAAAGCACATGGAGCAGCACAAACGTAATAAGAAGAATATGAACACACAACAAAATACTTACTTTTTTGCAGCACTCCCTTGATTCTTCTGTACTGATCCTGCTGCCTTAATTTGAGGTCTGATCATCATTTCCTCAGTTGATCCTTGGATCACGGTACCCCAAAATTCTTCTGCAGACCTTTCACAACTTTAGTCATGATCTTAGCCTTTCTGACATTTGGGTTTGGGTAAGGTCCATTCTTCCCGTCATAGTCAGCCCTCTTCAAGATGTCTACCATCTCCACCATCTCTACAAAGGACATATTAGAGGCCTTAAATCTCCTCTGGGATTGGGACGTTCATGGCTCCGGGCTTTCGTCGCTGCTGCTGTCTTCATGCACTTGTTCTCTCTCTGCCATGTGCTCTCCCACCGCACTGAAAGAGAAGGGGCGGGGAATATACTATAAAGTAGGTCAGGGGTGGGCGGAGTTTCACGCATGTGCAGTGTATATAAAGCGTAACACGTATGCGTCGTACGTAAGATCTGTGAGCGGAGGATGGAGTAGCGGAAGCGCCGATCGTTCTAATGAAAGTACAATTTGAACTTGGGGCATCAGTGGCCTATACTGCTTAGAGATTGAGGCCTATATTGGGACAATATTATGCGAGTTTAGCCTGACATTAGGGTTTGTCTTGTGTTGTGTCTTGCAGATAAAATGGATCGATTCAACGATCATGATTTCTTCCCCCAATTCATTGATTTATACAGAGAGCTGCCCTGTCTGTGGCAGACAAAACAACCCTTTTATACAAATTAACTAAAGAGGAAGGCAGCACTGGATAAATTGCTGGAATTTGTGAAGCCACCGATCCCCACAGCAGACATCAACTATTTGAAGTGCAAAATTGGTGGCCTGAGGAGCACATATATTAGGGAGTGCAAGAAGGTCCAGGATTCCCAGAGATCAGGAGCAGCAACAGATGACATTTATCTCCCTAGGCTCTGGTAATACGACAGACTGCGATTTTTGTCAGACCAGACTGAAATCAGGCCATCACTCTCAACCCTTCCTTCCACTCTTTCTTCCACCCCAGCTGAGGCTTCCAACTTACAACCTGGGCCTTCCATCCAGGAAGAAGATGTGGAGGAGCCCAGCTTGTGTCAGGTATAGCATTGTTAAACATATTTATCAAAATTGTGTGTGATTTATGAACAATAAACTAAAACTATGTCCCTTTTTCATACACAGGAAATCCTCAGCCAGGAGGGTGCTGTAGAATGTGGCAGCCAGGTGGTGGAAGGGGAAAGTGGCAGCCAGGAGGTGGCAGTGGTAAGTGGCAGGCAAGAGGTGGGGGAGGTAAGTGTCAGCCAGGAGGTGGCCAGGCCCAGTAGCCTGACCGAATCCCAGGTCCCTCCCCTCCGCCTTCAACATAAAAGGCCCAGGAAGGGGAGGAACGTGGAGGAGTCAGCACTTGGGTTAATTTGGCAGGCTTCTGCGGCCCTCAGAACCCCCCCCGTCTTCTTGAGGCCTATGCCTGCATGGCTGCCAACAAAATGTAGGAAATAGAGCTGGACCAATGCCTCTTTTGTGAGGAAGTGATATATATGGCCCTAAATATGGGGTTGAGGGGCAAATTCACAAGCAAAACCCATCTGTGTGAGTTGGCCCATCCTCCTTTTCCTCCTCCAAATCCTGCCACAACTCCAACACCAGAGCCACAGCCTGGAAGCAAGCGTGGAAGGAAGCATGTAAGGAAGACAAGAGAGTGATGGCCTGGGTTCGGTCTGGTCTGGCAAAAGACGCAGGCTGTTGTAAGCCCACAGCCTGGGGACATATATGTCACCTGCTGCTGTTCCTGATCTTTCGGAATCCTGGGCCGGATTGGGTTCCCTATTAAATGGACTCCTCAGGCTCCCAATTTTGCTTGTCAAATAGTTGATATGTGCCCTGGGGTACAAAGGCTTCGCTAATTACACCAGTTTATCCAGCGTTGCCTTCCTCTTTATTTTGTTATGACTCCTAATAAATGTATGTTTTTTGTCTAAAATCATTGCCTATGTGTTAAAATTAAAAAAGGACAGTTTGTTTGTGAGTAGGCAGGTACATTTCAAAAAGACAATATTAAATTAACAAGGGACAGCAACCAATCTCCTTGAGGTTAAAAAATACAAGATAATAATGGCGTTGTGGTAACTTGACACACAAAATGAAAAAAAATAGATCACTAGAAAAAAATAAAAAACAGGAGATCTTGATTTTAAAAAAAACAATTAAAAAAAAAACAAAAAACTAAAAACATTATTCTGGAGCCCTGGCGAAAAAAAAAATGTATTCATGAGATCACAAGAAATAATAAAGAAATCAGTTTGTCAGAACTCTGTGTGAATATCAGCTGCAAATGCGCTGCATTGAAAGATTTCAAAATTTGCAGCGTGACGAATGTGCTATCTCCATTACAAACGCTAGTTTTACCAGACCGAGCGCTTCTGTCTCGTACTTGATTCAGAGCATGCATGGAATTTTATTTGTCGGAATTGTGTACACATGCTCGGAATTTCCGACAACGGATTTTGTTGTCGGAAAATTTGAGAACCAGCTCTCAAATTTTTGTTGTCGGAAATTCTGACAAAAAATGTCCGATGCAGCCTACACATGGTCGGAATTTCGGACAACAAGCTCCCATCGAACATTTGTTGCCGGAAAATCCAATCGTGTGTACGCGGCATTAGTGTCTGCAAAAGACTTGAGACTGAGGTGGAGGTTCACCTTCCAGCAGGACAAAGATCCTAAACATATAGCCAGAGCTACAATGGAATGTTTTAGATCAAACATATTCATGTGTTAGAATGGCCCAGTCAAAGTCCAGACCTAAATCCAATTAAGAATCTGTGGCAAGATAATCAAGAAAGCATTTTTTACACACTTAAAAGGGTTGCAAAAGAATGCATAATTTTAGCTTTTGATTTGAAGTGGTACTACATGAAAATAAAGTTGATATATATATATATATATATATATATATATATATATATATATACTAATTTGTAACATTGTTTACTGCCAATCTTATTATCCAGGTACTTCTTGCTAACAAGTAGCTGGGAGAATAATATAGGCTGAAAAGTCTAATGGTGATTGAATATGTTACACACATAACAGAAGGGTTGGTGGGAGTTCTACTGTATATTAACAGTCAATATGTTGTTGTGTTTATGTGAGTTCTGAGCTTGATTCATGATAATTTGTTCTGTCAGCCTGAAATTTCTCTTCACTTCAGTACTTGTTTTAAAGCGGCATAGACTCCAATGGGAGTCTACGCCTCTTCCCGTCCCCACCGCGCTGTCTCCTGGGAACACACAGCTCCCAGGAGAGAGCGGGGACCACTTGGGACACGCAGCGCGACTCGCGCATGCGCAGTAGGGAAACGGGAAGTGAAGCCGCAACGCTTCACTTCCTGATTCCCTCACCTAGGATGGCGGCGGCAGCTGCCGAGAACCGAGCGGGTTCTCGGCGTCGCCTGCCGACATCGCTGGACCCTGGGACAGGTAAGTGGCCATGTATTAAAAGTCAGCAGTTGCAGTATTTGTAGCTGCTGGCTTTTGATATTTATTTTTTTTGGCGGTGTGGGTGGACCCCCGCTTTAACTAAGAAAGACTGTGCAGTCATACATATCATTAACTATTTGCAGCATCGTGACTGGCAATGTACTGGTACATCACTGCCCGCTTCCAGGTTTAGAGCACACACCCCTGCCAACACCCGCTGTGACTGTACAAAGCGGGAGTCTGTCATGCGGTTCTGGTCAATGATTCATGTCCAATCACAGTTGATTGTCCAATGACAATCAATACAGGGATCTGTACAGAGGGAATGATATGTTAGTACAAGCAGCAAACATTACACACATTTCACATTGTTAGGCACACATTTAAAACTTTGATTACCATAGATGTTAACCCTTTCACAGCCAGTGGCATCTGTACAGTGACAGTGTGTAGTATTATCACTGATCACTGTAATAATGTTACTGGTGATGTCAGTGGCAGTTAGTCAGTTCCCCTCCAGCGTCAGTTAGCGTCAGATTGGCCGCTGCAATCCCATTATAAGTCGCTGATCATCACCAATAGTAGTGTACAAAAAAAATCAAATATATATACCATAATTTGTAGACATTATAACTTTCAATTCATGAAGAAATTCAATTTTTGTTTATTTTTTTATTGGATATGTTTTATAGCAGAATGGACAAAATATTGTTTTTTCCACATTTACCGTCTTTTTTCATTTATATGGCAAAAAATAAAAAATCCAGTGGAGATTAAATACCACCAAGAGAAAGCTCTATTTGTGTGAACAAAAATGATATAAATTTTGTTTGTGTACAGTGATGACCACGCAATTACCAGTAATGCCGCATACACACCAGCAAAAGTCCGATGTGAGCTTTTGGTCGGAAATTGCGACCGTGTGTATGCTCCATTGGACTTTTGCTGGCGGCATTTCTGATCGAACAGGTTCTCTATTTTTCCGATGGAAAAAGTTTCGGAAATGCAGTTCGTCTGTATGCAATTCCGACGCGCAAAAAAAACACGCATTCTCAGAATCACGTACGAGACGGAAACGCTCGGTCTGGTAAAACTAGAGTTCGTAATGGAGATAGCACATTCATCACGCTGCAAATTATTAGATCTTTTAATGCAGCGCATTCTTTTGTTCTTTATAATGCTAGAATAATGAATTTGTTTTGCTGCTGATATTCATAAGAGTTCTGACAAACTGATTTCTTTATTATTTCTTGTGATCTCCTGAATAATCTTTTTTGTTTTTAAAGTAATCTCCATAATAATGTTTAGAATATTTTTTATAGTCATCTTTTTTTTTTTTTTTCAATCAAGATCTCCTGTTTTTTTTATTATTTTTAAATTATTTTTTAGTGATCTCCATAATTTTTTTTTGGTGTGTGTCAAGTTTCCACAACAACATTATTATCTTGTATTTTTAAAGCTCAAGGAGGTTGGTTGGTGCCCCTCGTTAATTAGACATTGTTTTTTTCAAATGTACCTGCCTACTCACAAACAAACTGTCCTATTTGAAGAAAAACACATAGGCAAGTATTTTCATATAAAAAATCTCCATTTATTCTGGTTCATAACAAAATAAAGAGGAAGGCAACACTGGAGAAACTGCTTGAATTTGCAAAGCCTTTGTGCCCCGGGACACACATCAACTCTTTGTAAATAAAAATTGGTAGCCTGAGAAGTCCAAATAATAGGGAGCACAATTTGGTCAGGACTCCCAGAGATCAGGAACAGCAGCAGATGACATATATGTCCCCAGGCTGTGGTACTACAACAGCATGCGTCTTATGTCAGACCAGACTGAACCCAGGCGATCACTTTCATGTCTTCCCTGCAGCCTTCCCTCCAGGCTTCCCTGCAGCCTTCCCTGCAACCTTCCTTGGAGGCTGTGGCTCTGGATGTGGACTTGTGGCAGGAGGAGGAGGAGGATGAGCGAGCGTACATAAGTGCATGTTATCAGTCATTTGGTTTCTCAACCCCTTATGAAGGGCCTGAAAAATAATCTTCTCACAAATGAAGTGTTGTCCCCCCTTCTCTATTTGCTGCAATTTTGCAGCTACATAGCAGCCATAGGCCTCTTCAGCGTCGGGGGGTGTTTTCAGGGCCCCATTAGCCTCCTTAATGAGGCCCAGTGCTGCCTCCTCCATATTACTCCCTTTCCTGGCTCTTTTTGTTGTAAGGTGGAGGGGAGGCACCTGGGATTGGGTGAGGCTACTGGGCATGGCCACCTCCTGGCTGACCCTTACCCCACTTCCTGGCTGACACTTACCCCGCCTCCTCCTGTCTGCCACATTCCAGAGCCTCTTCCTGGCTGAGGTCTTCCTGTGTATGAAAAAGGGACATCAATTTAGTTTTTGGTTCATCAATCACAAACAATTTTCAGCTCATG
Organism: Lithobates septentrionalis; assembly: GCA_037952835.1. Classification (NCBI taxonomy): domain Eukaryota; kingdom Metazoa; phylum Chordata; class Amphibia; order Anura; family Ranidae; genus Lithobates; species Lithobates septentrionalis. The sequence continues at coordinate 955,227 of JBBDGP010001294.1, forward strand.
ATTATTGCAAATTGAATGTTAATAAATAGAAAAGACTATCATTCTGAGCCCAGCATTTTTCATTCTTGTCACAATAATTTTTGGCCCCTACTGTCTATTGATATGTAAAACATTTTTTGTTAATCATTCATTTGTTATCAATAATAACATCTAGTTAACAACACTAATTTTTGGACAATAAATATGTTAAAAAATACTATACCTGGCTCCAGCTGGGCTCCTCAACTTCTTCCAGGACCGAAGGCCCAGGTTGGTCCTCGGAAGCCTCAGCTGAGGTTGAGGGAAGGGTGGATGGAAGGGGGGCCGGAAGTGTAGAAAGTGATTCCCTGGCTTCAATTTGGTCTTCCAGAAACAGCATCCTGTTGTAGTACCACAGACTGGGTACATACACATCCTTTGCTGCTGCTCCTGATTTCATGGAAGCCTGGACCTAATTAAGCTCCTTCCTATACGTGCTTCTCAAGCTACCAATTTTCTTATCCACAAACTCGATGTCTGCGTCAGGGACCTGCGTCTTCACAAATTGCAGCAGTTTCTCCAGCAATGCCTTCCTAGCTGGTTTAATTTGATATAAGGGGTTTTTAACCTCCCACAAATTTCTCATATCCCTGTATCTGTCTATGAACTGTAAAATATGAAAATGTGGCACTCACAAATAATAATAAACGTGTAAAACTAATGCCGCGTACACACGATCGGACTTTCTGGCATACTTCGTCCGGCACACTTTCCGACGGACTTTGTCCGCCAGGTGCGCCAGACTTTGAAACGGACGGACTTGCCCACACATGACCGGACTTTCCGGTCAGGGCTAAGTCCACCCGTCTTTCCGACGGACTTTCGCCGGAGTTACGGCGGACTTTCAGAATGAACGGATTTGCCCACACACGGACAAGTCCGTTCATTTTGAACATGACTCAGGTGCGACGGGACTAGAAAAGGAAGTCAATCTTGACGCAGCCCGGCCAGTCAGGGGGGGTCACCGGGTGATGTTGACCACGCCCCCTAAAACGTCACAGTCCCAGCATGCCCAGGGACTGTGACATCATAAGGGGGCGGGGTCTCCGCCTATATAAGTCACAACGGAGCCCTCAGAGAACAGTCCAGCCGGAGAGAGCGTCGTGTCAACATCTGGAGAAGAAAAGAGAGAAGAAGACAAGAAGCCCAGAAGTCCGGACCTCCACTGGCAAGAGAGCTGCCTGAAGACAGCGGAGAACTGGAACACCGGGAGAAGAGGCTGGAGAGAGCGGAGAAGAACCAACCGGACACCGGGAGAAGAGGAACCGGAGGGACCCCCGAAGCCGGAAGAAGACCCCCGAAGCCGGAGGAAGACCCCCCCACCGGAGCTGTTTAATAGACTATTTTAAAAACCTGTGTAGTGTGCTTTATTATTGACACTTTTTCCCTAGGTGAATGGGTAGGGGTACCATGTACCCCATACTCATTCACATAGGGTGGGGGGGCCGGGATCTGGGGGCCCTCTTATTATAGGGGGTTCCCGGATTCCAATAAGCCCCCCGCCCACAGACCTCACCAACCAACGGTCAGGGTTGTCGGGAAGAGGCCCTTGTCCTCATCAACATGGAGACAAGGTGCTTTGGGGTGGGGGGGCCCCGCAGGGCGCCCCCTCCCCCAAAGCACCCACCCCCAATGTTGAGGGCATGCGGCCTGGTACGGTTCAGGAGGGGGGGGGGGCGCTCGCTCGTCCCCACCCCCTTTCCTGACCGGCCGGGCTGCATGCTCGGATCAGGGTCTGGTATGGAATTTAGGGGGGACCCCACGTCGTTTTTTCGGCGTAGGGGCTTCCCTTTATAATCCTTACCAGACCTAAGGGCCTGGTATGCACCGCGCTTGCCGCGACTGAAAGCCCGCTCGTCTGTATGCTGGTCCAACCTTGCGTCGTATCTAAGCCGTTGGACCAGCATACAGACGAGCGGGCTTTCAGTCAGACCAGCACACAGACGAGCGGACTTTCTGCCAGAAAATGAGTCAGACGGAAAGATTTCAAACATGTTTCAAATCTAGGTCCGGCGGGCTTTTGGGAAAAAGTCCGCCGGAAAAGTCCGCCGGAGCCTACACACGGTCGGATTGTTCGGCGGACTCTCATCAGCTCGTGTGTACGCGGCATAAGTGTAAATAGGTGCAGATGTAAATGAAGAAAGCAATAATCCTTATGACGTAAAGTCCAAATAAAATGTTCTGAATGTTCTAATCCACAATAGAAACAAACTTTTGAAGTGCAGTAAACCACAGACGCTCCAGAACTTTTCAGGTGCAAAACATCACCCCCATATGTGTCCCCACAAACCAAATGACGATGACCCCCAGCTTTGCAGTCTGGGGGTCACTTCAGGCTTAAAGGATGGTATGCAGAGAAGTTCAGGGGTAGTGATGTGCACTTCAGATCAAAGAATTCTTATTGGAATTTCTCAGCAGAATTGTCAGGTACCAAAAGAAAATGAAAAAATAGATCTGATAGTGAAAGTACCGTTTAAAAGGAATTTATTCCACATACAAATGGGTGCTTACAAAATAGCTGATAAAAACAGGCATGTAAAAAGGATTATAGATGTATCTGGATGCCGCTCACGGTGTGCGTTCCAGGGACCAGCAAGTGAGTTCTACAGAGCAGGAAATTACGTCAATGCCGCCGGAAATGCGTCACGCAAACCTGGAGGTCATTGTCATTTGGTGAGTGGGGACACATATGGGGGTGATGTTTTGCACCTAAAAAGTTCTGGAGCGTCTGTGGTTTACTGCACTTCAAAAGTTTGTTTCTATTGTGGATTAGAACATTCAGAACATTTTATTTGGACTTTACTTTATAAGGATTTTTGCTTTCTTCATTTACATCTGCACTCATTTACTCTTAGTTTTGCACGTTTATTATTATTTGTGTGCGCCACATTTTCGTATTTTTCATTTTCTTTTTCACTGTTTTTTCACCATTCAGCGCGAGTTTATATTTTAGGATATATAGTTTACTGTCTATGAACTGGCCCATGAATTCAGGGTCTTTGAAATGTTTTATATTTGCTGCAAGACAAAACACAAGACAAAAACACTAATATCAGGCTAAACTCTCCTAATCTTATCCCAATATAGGCCTCAATCTCAAATCAGTATAGGCCACTGATGTCCCAAGTTAAAATGTTACCTTCGTTAGAATGTGCTGCGCTTCTGGTCCTCCTTCCTCTGCACACAGAAAGTAGGTATGACACATGTGTGTTAGCTTTATATACACTGCGCATGCGTGAAACTCTGCCCATGTCGCCCGCCCCTGACGTCCTTTCTAGAGTATTCCGAGCCCCTTCTCTTTCATCGCAGTGAGAGAGGAACATGGCGGAGACACAGCAGGTGTGTAAAAGCAGTAACGAGGAGGAAAGCCTGGAGCCAGAAACGTCCCGATCCCGCAGGAGTTTTAAGGCCTCAAATATGTCCTTTGTAGAGATGGTGGACATCTTGAAGAGGGCCGACTATGATGGGAAGTATGAACCTTACCCAAACCCAAATGTGAGAAAGGCCAAGATCATGTCTAAAGTAGTGAGAAGTCTGCACAGGAATTTTGGGGTATGACGATCCAAGGATCAATTGAGGAAACGCTGGTCAGACCTGAAATTGAGGGAGCATGATCAGTACAGAAGGATCATGAAACTGCTTCTAAAAATTAAGTATTTGTCGTATGTCCCTATTATTATTATTACTTGCATGCTGCTCCATGTGCTTTTCTTTACTGTTGTACAGTTTTAAATGACTACTTTCATGTTCGTGGGCACAGTAATCGGTCGTAGTAAACATCATTTGTGTGTGCAAATTAAATACAATGTTTTTAGCAGATACAGGGTTAACTACATTTGGTCATGCTAATTTGTATTAAAAAGAAGTTTAGGACATTGGTGTCTAGATGTGTTCGAAACTAGAATAAATTGCAAACTTGATTCAGTGTAATGTAAGGAGAGGACACTCAGCAGCTGTTTACACATCTGGACTCAGGAGCACTAGTGTGGGACACCAGAACAAACTTTTTAGGGTGTCCCACACAGGTATGCCGGTGGATACTTGGGGTGTCTCTATGTGTGAAACTTGTCCAAAAAAGGTAAGTATTCCAGCTTTGGTAAGGGAAAAAAATCATGTTTTCAGCTTGGAACTCTGCCAAAACAGACAATTGTACCCCACTTCCAAGCAATGTTTCATATTCCTATTTCTGGCCTCAAATATCAGTGTGCTAAGTATATCTTTTTTTTCATTCTCATAGGGGTGAAAAGACTCGGGACATCTGAAGACACCAGGAACCCCCTGTCTCCTGAAGAAGGGGAACAGAGGACACCACAACCTCAAGATGTGGAGGGAGGAGAGGTGGAAGAAGTGATTGAAATTGTCACCACAACAGGTCAGTGTCTGACGCCACAGATTCAGGCAATAGAGGTATGCCTGCATATTTATAATAAATGGTCTGTATTTTTTCTTTTAGGTGATGTGCATGTTGTGGAAGAATAAGCACCTCATTTCACCAGTGCAAGTGCACAAATACTAATCCAGGAGATAATGGTGTGTAGTTAGGGTTTAGACATCATAAAGCAAAAAAACAATGAGGTTAAACAAAAACTGAAGAACGTGATTAATGTATTAGGGAGAATCTAAATAACAACAAAATGCCACCATTTTAGATTTTTTTGAAAAATTTTGGTCGCTTTTTAAAAGCCATATTTTGAAGATGCACACAGTGTGTCAACATGTGCTATCTGCCATCAGGGGATATCAATGTACGCGTTTTGTGGGTGCAACCCCTTCCTCGCAACTCAAGTAGGTGAGAGGAAGTGGTTTCACCCCCAAAACACTTTCATTTATCCCCCATGATGGGAGATAGCACATGTTGACATTAGGCATGGGATCAGGAGGGAAATCCCCAGTTTGACTCCCAATTTGTGTGCATCTTCAAAATTTGGCTTTTACAGGGGTGACATCACCCATCTGATGAAGGCAAGATCAACACATTTTTGACACTATAATGTCTGATATTGCCTTCAGTTTTTCAATGTTGAACTTTGTAAGTTCCTGAGTTGTGTATGTTATGTTTTGAAACATGCCTGTTTATATACTAAAAAAAAAAAATTAAAGGTAAAACTTTCTAAAACCAAGATGCTGTTTTTTTTTACCAAAAAATGTTTATAACGCACATGTGCATGTGCACGGAGTAAAAGGTTTTATACTCAACAATGTGTGGCTTCTTCTTTCAATGCTCAATACCAGTTTTTGTATTAAGTTGGTGTTTACAGTGACAATGGGTGTTATTTAATAATGGAAAAACCACTTGGCACTACAAGTGCACTAGGAGAACCTAGGAGACAGCTAAAAGAAACACAATCAGCAAATCAAAATCAAGATTTTATCAGATAATTTATTTTTTTCAAATAGAAAATATTTACAAATTTTAAATGGCCCCCCTACCCGTAAAATAATCAACATATTTTCGCCGCACTTCATGGGCGCTTTGGGGGGGGCAAGCCAGGAAGGCCAGCTTCCAGGGCTGTCAGTGTATTTTCAGGCAGTCCGGCCTCAAGCCCAACTGAGGCAACAAAATTAGGAGCATTTCTCTTTAAAAAGTTGTGAAGTATGCAGCATGCTAGAACTATGTGGTTCAGTTTGTACTCCGCCATATTAATTGCCGTAAGAAATAGGTGGAACCGGCTGGCCATTATAACAAAGGCATTCTCCACGACCCTTCTGGCTCTGGCCAGCCGGTAATTAAAAACCCTCTTCTCCGGGGTGAGGGTCCTCTGGGGAATGGCCTCATCAGGTGATCATCCAGACCAAATGCTTCATCAGCGATAAAAACAAATGGGAGTCCTTCAACGTTCTCTTCCGCAGGTGGCAATCCCAAGCCACGACTCCACCCGACTCCACCATCCGACATCCGTCCATTCTTCCCCACGTCCACATATAGAAATTCATATGTCGCCGACACCACCGCCATCAACAAGATACTATTGAAACCCTTATAATTAAAATAGTATTTTGGTGGTACGATGTGGACATGTTTCCCATCGTTTGCCCCTCCGCAGTTAGGAAAGTCCTACTGCTGGGCAAACTGGGAGGCCACAGTCTGCCATTCCTGTGGTTTTGAAGGAAACTGTGGAGTCAAAAAAGAAAAAAAAATATTAGTACTTCTGCACATAAAATTGCAAGCAGATTAGACACAAACATTCTGGGCCAACATCAGTATAACATTTATTTTAAGGAGTATTTAAAGACAAAAATATAATGTCCACTTATCAGATTCCTCACCCCCTCTGATGGCCCATTGGAAAAATTTTAGGGGGGGAGGGTTATAAATGAGTTTTGGACCCCAAAAAAAGCCTCTGGCACTCTGTCTGAACTTAAGGACAACAATAACATTTGAACACATTTTAGGGGGTGTTTAGGGTAAAGCACTACAATGGAGCTGACAAAATACATTGTTAAGTGACTAGGCTAGGTGTGTATGGGCCCAGGATAGCATGCTGGGGAGGTTAGTGAAGGCAAATATGCATGTAGGCCAAAAAAGAAATTAAAAGCTTACAGCATGCATGGGCACAAAGTGGACATTCACAGCATATTACAATCATGGTAATTATGGAATGATGAAAGAAATACAATACATTAGCATACATTAAATACATAGAATGTGATGTTAAAAGAGAAAATTTACCCTAATATAGTCCTTCTGCAGGACCTGAATGATGGCAGAACAGATCTCTGGAATAATGATCCCCAGAGCCTGGGGGGAGATGCCTGTAGAGAACTTGAGGTCCTGTAGACTTCTCCCAAGTACCGCAGCGTGGCGACTAGCCTCTGCTCGGGAGTGATGGCTTGCCGCATGCAGGTGTCCTGCTTCGTAAGGGGACAGCAAAGCCAACAGAAGGTGAAAAACGGGGTCTGTCATCCAGAGAAAATTCCTGAAATCATCAGGGTTATTCTCCTGGATCTCCCGCAGCAAAGGCATATGAGAAAATTGGTCACGCTGGAGTAACCAATTCTTCATCCATGAACTCCTCCCCGTCCTGTTCATGGACTGGGCTTGGGTCAATGCAAGAACCCCAACACCAAGCCCCCGCACAGCATGAACTCTATGACGAGTACGTAACCGCAACATGGCTTCAAAACGGTCAGCTGGTCAGAATGAGCTAACAGAACGCACTGAAGAACAGAAAGGCCTGTGTAGAGCGAGCTGAAAATCAGAAACGAGCTGACAAGAACGCACTGAAAAAAAGATACGAACTGACTGCACACACTGAAAACCAGATATAAACCCACAAGCACAAACTGAAGAGCAGTAATGATCTAAAAAGCATGAGGCTGAAAAGCGGGAATCGTCTCTTACCAAACTTCTACTAACACGAGATAAACACGAGATTAGCAGAAGGAGCCCAAAGGGTGGCACATTGGGTATTGAACTCCACTTTTATAGTGCCGTCGTACGTGTTGTATGTCACCGCGTTCTTGACGGTCGGAATTTGGTGTGACTGTGTGTATGCAAGACAAGCTTGAGCGGAATTCCGTCAGAAAAACCATCCAAGGCTTTTCCAACGAAAATTCCGATCGTGTGTACGCGGCATAAAAGTAGTGCAGTGCTAAATAGCAAAAAATGGCCTGGTCATGAAGGGGATAAAACCTTCCAGAGCAGAAGTGGTTAATGTCCAAAGCCCAAAATTTTTTTGACTTTGGTACTTAATAAATGGTGTTTTTTTTTTTTTTTTTTTAAAGGCTACCTTATAACTGGGAGGAGTTTAAACTTTACTAATGAATAGTTTTTGCATTTTGGTCATGGATTCAGCCAACTGCAGTGTGGACTTTCTATAGTAAAATATTGACAAAAGAACCATACGAGGTTAAATTTAGTTGACTAATCAGGGTATGCACATGATTGCATTACTCACCTGAGGACCCCTGTGGAAAAATGGCAATCTCAGTTTTTTTACTACACCTAAGTAAAAAACCTTGGTCATAGACCCTCCTTGTGCTTGAGGTCATCCTGTGCATTCCCCTCCTGTAAGGAAATCCATATTCTTAAACTAACAACACTGCTCAAATCAATTAAAGGATAACTGACTGTTCTAGTGAGAGTTCTGATGTTCAAAGGATTAAAAGAATCTAATATAAAGATATATTTAGGCTTTTCTACTAGTTGTATTTAAAATACACTCTATTCATAAAGCTGTAAAACTAGACTAAATTGTGTTGTTTAATATCCGCGTGGAATTTAGTTTTAAGCTTAAAAGTTTATTTTATATTGTTTAATGTTTTGAAGAAAATGCTATCTGGAGAAACAGCACTAGTCCGCACTTCTTAGCACACCATATTCTGCAGTTAATTCTGCCTCTTCTGTGTAAACTGAGTTTGCAAATTAGATTAGGAAAATAATTACCCCTTTGTTTACTTGTAGCCATTGTTTAGTAAAACTGAAAGTTACAATTATATTGGCTTGATGTACATCATTACTGCCACTTTACAGAAATTATAAAATGTATTAAAACACATAACTCAGACTTCATTAAATATGTGTTTAGAAAGTAGTCCATGCCTTGAAAAAAAAAAAAATAGCTCTGAATGTACTCTTAAAGTATTCACCCCCTCTCTGGCACTGCCTCGATAGTAATACATTTTTTCCACAAAAGACTGCTCTTTGAACTCATAGCAAACTTTGGGAATTGCAAACTTTATTTGGAACCCCATTAAAGTCTTAAAATAATTTCTGCCTACTTTCCAAACTGATAGTTAAGGGATTATCAAAACAAAGAGCACATGGAGTTGGGCATTACCCTGGGGGATATGTGCCAATGAAAAAAATGATGTTTTACATAGACATGTGCATTCGTTTTCGTCCAAATGCATTTTCGTCCGAATTTCAGGTATTTTCGTTATCGTTTTAACAAACGATAACGAAAGTGCAGAATACGAAAACCGAAAGATCCGACATAAACAAATGCTTTATTTTTGTTTTCGTTGTGACAACAGTTCGATATAGATAGGAGATTTGACATGACACTGACAATAACAATCTGTGTCTATCGAACCTGTGGTCAAATGTGCCTAACCTTAACTCTTTAGTCCAAGATTATTCGACATAGAGAGAAAAGATTTGACATAGAGACAAAAGATTCGACATAGAGAGAAAAGATTCGACATAGAGACAAAAGATTCGACATAGAGAGAAAAGATCGCTGCTGGAATTGGGTGGGGGAAGTAAAATAAAAATAATGATGATGATGAATGTTATTGGCCGATTGTAACCAAAGAGGAGGGGCAGTAAAATAGCTAGAACTAAGTACACACATACAGCCAACTTACTTTCACTTACGATTTGCTAGCAGAGAGAGACACACACACTGAATCATTTCAGAAGGCAGTCAATCTGAGCTGGTCCGATTGTCAGAGAATCTGAATTATTTAGCAACTAAGCATTAGCACAGCAGCAGAACAATAGTGAAGCAAGCTACAGTTCAACTTAACTTTTTCATAATAATCTGCTGCTATTGTGTTAGTGTTGTGAACTTGATAGTGATACTAGTGTTACTAGTGTTGTCTCAGAGGCTGCCCGTGTTGTGGGGGGGATTTATTATTATAGATTCTATATTATAATGCCATATCAATATCTGACACAACGTTGGATGCCGCGCCCGCCATGAGACTGTAGGCCACACTATCCCAACTACAATCTAACCCCATTTCCATCATAATAAACAACACCAAACATTGAATATGGCAAAAATTTGGCCGCGGCACCGTTATTGGTAAACACATAAATATTTTTTACTCTTTTATTAACAAACAATAACATCCTTACATTCCAGAACCTTCCCAGATTTCCTATTGGATCCTGCCAGCAACCTGCTTCCCTTATCCTTAAAGGGGCAGTATCCCTCCTATGCCTTTCATTCTATTTAACTTCACTAACTAACTAAACCAGGGGTGGGATGGCCACACTCTCACCCAAGTGGGCCCATATTGTGCCCCCTTTTCATGAGACTGTAGGCCACACCACCCAACTACAATCTAACCCTATTACCATCATAATAAACAACACCAAACATTGAATATGGCAAAAATTTGGCCGCGGCACCTTTATTGGTTTAAACACATAAATATTTATTACTCTTTTATTAACAAACAATAACATCATTGATCAACCAATATTAGTTTATTATATGCTCAGTTATCAGAACCCGAGCAGCCATCCACAATATAATATCAATAACCAGCCCCCACCAGCCAGACTTGAGTATCAAGTCCGGCCCACCCCAACCGCCGCGGCCATCTCAATGCCATACTGCAAGCCTACATTAAAAATATCGAGACCCACATCTGAAAGGTGAACACCATCCTGCCTGTACAAGCCCGGAATGCCACCTTCAAGATCTATGTGTCGATAAGACAAGCCTCCTATCAAGGGCATGAACTTCTCCATTGCCCTATTGACCCTCTTTCTCATTTTTTCCATAGCCTTCCTCTGACAAGAGGACAACCAAGAGAGACGAGGAACCACTTCTGAAAATATTATAGTAGTACCCTCAGAAGACATATGAAAACGATGGAGGTCTCGCTTGATCATGGCCAGCAAGTCCAGTGTTCTAACATTCCCTAAATCATTTCCTCCTAAGTTTATCAACAAAATAGAAGGAGGGGGCCAAACTTGGTACAATCTGGATAAGTGAAAAAATAGTTGATACCACTGTAGGCCTCTTATTCCTTTCCAAAATAACTTAAACTGCTCAGGCTGTAAGGACAAATTAGCTGAGTAACAGCGGTGCTCCGCTCTCTTACGTGCCCAGTATATAAACGAGTGTCCTATGATCCATACCGTGTGCTGCATACCTAGGGATTAAATGAACAAGTTAGGTCTGACATATAATTTAAAACATTTCGACTTCCACCTCCCCATCTCCTTAATGGCCGTTTCCGATAACCCCTAACGGGCTGCCTCTGATGCTGCGCCTATCCTAAAGGAGTGGGAGGAGAATCTAAAATTCTGTAAACCCAAATGATTTAAACATTTCCGGAGCACTGAATCAAATTGATACTTAGTAAGGGGCTCTGAATTAGCATGAATAAAGAATAGCCCCCCAACTGGAGGCCTAGCTCCCAGGAATCGCTGAACCAAAGCAACTGGGCAAGCTAGCCCATTTTCTTGAGCCTGTAGATTGACCAAACAGCCTCTGCCGGCCTGATCCATTTTTGAACACTGCAGCCAAATATGTACTCCAAATTGGTCAATTCCCACCTGTTCATACAAAATGCCCGACAATACCTTCTTATTTGCAGGTACCAATTCCGAAATACTGAAAGCACTGAAAAAGGCAAAGGAAAAGGCTGTATTGAAAAGCAAGGCTTCGTACTCTGAGAAGCACACTCGCTTAGTTGCTTCACACAGACTCTCAAGTAACTCCACCGATATCGGTCTTCTACTATCAGGGATTAACGATCTTCTCTTATATCCCTTTAGAGCCTGCTTAACTAAGAAATAACCAGAACAAGGCTGCAACCCCCGTAACTTAAAGGAAAAGGAAATGCCAGCAAGAGTTTTCATCACATAATGACTAGAAAACTGCTGCTGCATTAAAGACGCTAAGAAAGCCAAAATCGTGGCCTCAGAAGGGATATTACAACTAAAACCTTTACTCTCAGCAAATGACACCCAACTTCTCCAAGCTGCCATGTAACTATACCACGTTTTTGGAGCAACAGAACCCCCATATTGCATCCGCCACTGTCAGAACACTTCCCACAGATGTTCCGGGCATGGAATGCCAAACTCGTCCGCCTCTGGTAACAAACGCCGAAAACGGTCCATCTGAAACCGAGATAACGTGTCGGCAATATTATTCAAAATCCCCGGTGTATATTTAGCCTTAAGCCAAATATTAAATTGCAGACATAACAAAACGATCTGTCTTAACACCTTGATAACCCAAAACGAGCTAGACGACAGGCAATTTACAGCGTACAACACACCCTTGTTATCCGTTTCCTCCAGAATTCTTCTGTTCGCAAACTGGGGCCCCCAGATAACTAACGCCACCAGGATAGGGAATAACTCCAACAAAACTACATTTTTTGTGGCTTGATTCTGGACCCATGACTCTGGCCATGATGCGCAGCACCAATGTGACTGCCAGACCGCACCAAAGCCTTTTGAACCCGCCGCATCGGTGAAAAAATGAAAATCCGGCGCACAAATAAATTCAGACTGGAAAAGGGAACTCCCATTGTAGCTGACAAGAAACTTGTCCCAAACCAAACGGTCCTCCTTAAGAGAACTAGTGATTCTAATATGGGCAAAAGGCGATTTTTTACCAGCGGTAGACAAATAAAGCCGCCGAGAAAAAATTCTGCCAACCGGCATAATCCGACATGCAAAGGCCAGGGAACCTAAAAGAGACTGCATCTCTTTCACCCGAATTTTCTTCTTTTTAATTACCAGAGACAACAACCACCCCAACTTAATAAGTTTTGCATCTGGCAGCCGAAACTCCATGGCACAAGTGTCTATTTGAATCCCTAGAAATACTGAGACATGGCCATAAAGTTATTCAACAAGTCAAAGCATAGCGAAGAATCATGTGGACCTATAAACAAGAAATCATCCAGATAGTGAATCACACTATCTGAACCATTCTGTAAACAAAGCACCCACTGTAAAAAAGTGGCAAACGCCTCAAAATATGAACAGGACAAAGAGCATCCCATAGGGAGACATTTGTCGAAAAAGAAAAATCCATCAAAATAAAAGCCTAGTGAATTAAACGCTGCTGGGGAAATAGGCAGTAACCTGAAAGCCGACTTCACATCGACTTTGGCTAACAATGCCCCCTCACCACATGATCGGATCTTACTTAATGCATCTTCAAAAGTTGCATAGGAAACCGAGCACAAATCCCTGTCTATCTCATCATTCAACGAACTACCTTTTGGGAAGGATAAATGATGGATAATACGGAACTCATTCGGCTCCCGTTTTGGGACCACACCCAAAGGGGAGATCTGAAAATTCTTGAAAGGCGGATACGCAAATGGTCCTTCAGTCCTACCTTCCGCCAACTCCTTTAACAACTTATCTCTAACTATTTGAGGAAATAACTCCACAGACTTTAAATTCCCCACCACTTTACACCCCTCTCCCGAGAAGGCAGGTAATGGGAAACCTTCTTCAAAACCTTCAAGAAGAAAACACACCTTCTCCCTGTCTGGGTAATTGCCCAACCACGGGCGCATTCTTTCCAGCTTCACAGGCGTGCAGGCTTTTGGAAAAAATATCTTTTTGCACTTGGCTGGCTCCCACAGTCCCTTGTTTCTTAAAACATTTCGCCGCCGGATGCGCTCCCGCACACACAGCGCATTCATGCCTGTATTTGCATGATGCATTCCAATGGCATTGACCTTCATTAAAGGCAAAACAGCAGCCTTTTCTAAATGTTGCATGTGGAGCGTTAACTGTGGGCGGCTTTACTGCTAATTGCTTCTGCGGCAATATCAGATTAAGCCACAGTCCTACATCTTTCATTCCCCGGCTTAGCGTAGGGTGAATGGACAATTTTTGTCTAAAAGATTCGTCATAATAGAACCACCCCAGCCCACCAAAATTCTTATATGCCTCAAGAATGTGGTCCACATGTTGAAAAAGACCCCCACACATCCCAGGGTATTTTTCAGCCAGTACTCCAGCATATATGCAAAAAGCCTGAAGCCAATTATTAAAGGACCGTGGTATAGGTCTACGCCTATCCTCCTCATCTCCCTTTCTGTCATTCCTACCCATAAATTCTTTATGTAAAGGTAAAAGTGACAGTATATCTATAAATTCCCCTTTCCATATTTTTTCCTTAACCATTAAATTCAAATGGAAACCTAGTGGGGAGACTTCACAAGGCATAGCATCTTTCATACAAGTTTCAGGCGCAGCTGGGGTTGATGACTCAGGAATGAGGGAAGCACTTTGAATTCCTTGTATATTCAAAACAACAGCTGGAGCAGTAATAGAAGTAGCAGGAGGTAGTGCAGGTACATTAGAAGAAACAGCAGGGAGCAGAAAGAGACTGTATTAAAGATGACAAAGACCCCACCAAACCAGATAAAACGTTTAACTGTGATAACTCACCAGCTGCTGGAGGCTGAACTACTGCTTGCTGACTCTCCTCCAGAAGCACCATGGGGTCTGGGACTTGTAGTTCCTGCCCAACCTGCACACCGCGAGACACCTCTATCTGAGGAGTGTCATGCTGGAAAGATGCTACCTCATGCTGACCTGTATGGTGCTGGGTGGGCATCTGCCCCCCTGTTGCTGCGCTCGCTTGCTGGCTCTTGTGGTCCCTCTGTCCTCTTCTTAATGCCGGCGACGGGGAAAGAGTCTGCCTCTTCTTCCCAGCACGGCGGCTGCGGCTTGCGACACCGCCGACCTGTTCTTCGGCTGCGCTCAGCTTCCTAATCTCCTCGGCTGTTCCCATATCCTGTCGGCTCCGCTCCGGCGGCGTGCTTCTCCTGGCTCTTTCATGCTGTGCCAGCGCTGCTCCTCTCAGTCTTGGACTCCTGAGCTGCTCCCTCCCTTCTTCCATGGCTAAAACAGCTGCTCCGCTACTGCCCGGCTGCTCCTCACTGCTGTTCATGAACTCAAGGCAGCAAAACCTCTCCACCTTCACCGCCTGCTTTTTCTAAGAGCTGCCTGATAAGGGACTCCATTCTTTAAAGGGCTCCTGTCTTCTTAGCTGGTTTCCCGGAAGAGGGGGAATTCCTTTGCGTAACCCCCTTATATAGCCTCCTTACATTCCAGAACCTTCCCAGATTTCCTATTGGATCCTGCCAGCAACCTGCTTCCCTTATCCTTAAAGGGGCAGTATCCCTCCTATGCCTTTCATCCTATTTAACTTCACTAACTAACTAAACCAGGGGTGGGATGGCCACACTCTCACCCAAGTGGGCCCATATTGTGCCCCCTTTTCATTGCACTTGGAGATTGAGAAACGAATGTGAAATTTGGATTACTGTTGGGGTAGAGTAGACCATTCAACATGAACAACGAATATTCGACAAAGCAATGAAAAACATACAAACGTCAAATCTTTGGCTTATGGTGTCTGTCGAAAGTTCTAAGAACATTTGACGGAGCAGCTAAACTGTACGACGCTGCAATCGTACATTTCCGGTCAAATGCATCCGCCCATAGGCTATAGAAAAATTATAATGTTGGTTGACTAGTAAAATAATTAATAAATATAATTATTACTAGTCATACAACATTAGAATTCTACTACAGCTAGCTTGTAGGTGGAAAATTTGACCGGATATGTAAACGTACAGTTTAGTTGCTCCGTCGAATCTTCTTTGAACATTCAACAGACACCATAAGCCTTCAATGACAGATTTGACCTTAATTAATTTGGATTTTCGGATGAATGCAATGTTTAACAAAAAACAAAATAAATAAAAACGGATTTCGGGAGTAACTAAATAAATGTATTTTTCGGACGAAAACGAAATTCCGAAACAAAATATTTCTGTGTGCACATGTCTAGTTTTACAGTACCATTCAGGGCTCATGCACACTGCAGCTAAAAAAAGCTGCCTTTACAGGGAGTTGAGCTTTTATTTCAGCTTGAAGAAGCTTGTACTTCTGTGTGCTCTATTGCACGTTGTTATTGAGCTTCTTTGAGCTTTCTTGAGCTTTTTTGAGCATAAGTGTTTTTTTTTCACAAACCCTCCCCTCAGCCCTTTTTACATTTTTTGTTTGTGTGTTTTCGAGCTTCTTTGAGTGTCAGGGCTGGGCTCAGCCCTTCCTTCTCTGAGCTAGCCACTCAACTGTCGGCTAATTGCCAGCTCCTATCTCTCCACAGTGACTCACCTGTTGATGATAACCTGCTCATCAGTCCTGCCTACTTAAGCCGTCCAGCCAGATGATCTCTGCCTTCACCTTGGTCACATCTCTAGAGACGCTCTCCTGTGTTCCTGTTAAACACTTGCTTGGCTCACATTCCTTCTGGCTTCAGATCCTGCTTGCTGTTCTACTATGCTCATCTCTGGCTCCCTAACATTTTGGCTTGTCTGACTATCCGTTCCGGTTCCTGAACTCTGGCTATGTTTTGACTACATTTACTCTGTTTACCTTTTTTTATTATTATTAACCACTTCAATACCAGGCACTTAGACACCTTCCCGCCCAGCCCAATTTTCACCTTTCAGCGCTGTTGCAATTTGAATGACAATTGCGCGGTGATGCTACACTGTACCCAAACAAATTTTTTATCATTTTGTTCCCACAAATAGAGCTTTCTTTTGGTGGTATTTGATCACCTCTGTGGTTTTTATTTTTTGCGCAACAAATAAAAAAAGACCGAAAATTTCGAAAAAAACACGTTTTTCTTTGTTTCTGTTAAATTTTTTTGTAAATAAGTACGCTTTCTCCTTCAATAATGGGCACTGATATGGCTGCACTGATGGGCACTGATACGGCGGCACTGATGGGCACCGATGAGGTGGCACCAATGAGGTGGCACTGATGAGGTGGCACTAACGGGCACTGATGATGGGCACTGATAGGCGGCACTGATGGACACTGATAGGTGGCACTGATGGGCACTGATAGGTGGCACTGGTATGCGGCACTGATGGGCACTCATAGGTGGCACCGATGGGCACACATAGGCGGCACTGATGGGCACTCGTAGGTGGCATTGATTGGTATATATGGGTGGCACTGATGGGTACTTATGTGTGGCACTGATGTGTGGCACTGATGGGCACTGATAGGTGGGCACTGATGGGCACAGATGGGCACTGACAGGTGGCACCGATGGGCAATGACAGGTGGCACAGATGGGCAATGACAGGTGGCACTGCTAAAGCATTGCTGGGCAGATCTGGGCATTGCTGGGCAGACCACTGACATAATAGTGCCAATCAGTGCCCATTTGTGGGCACTGATTGGCACAGATTGGGCACATGTGGATGGCCATGGGGTACATACCTGGCCATCCACGTTGCCCCTTCCCTGGTGGTCCTAGTGGAATCCTTGGTGGTCCAGTGTGGTGATCTGAGGGGGGGCTGCGCTGATAAACAATCAGCGCAGACCCCCCCTGCCAGGAGAGCCGCCGATCGGCTCTCCTCTACTCGCGTCTGTCAGACGCGAGTGAGGAAGAGCCGATCAAGGGCTCTTCCCATTGACAGCGTGATCAGCCGTGATTGGACACGGCTGATCACGTGGTAAAGAGCCTCCGCCGGAGGCTCTTTACCAAGATCGGTGGAGCGGTGTGTCAGGCTGACACACCGCTCCACCGATCTCCGCGATGCGCGCCCCTGGGGGCGCGCTGCGGCATGTTATCCTGCTGGACATCATATGACGCCCAGTCAGGATAACAGAACCACTTCCTGGGCATCAATCCGCTATAGGGCGGGCGGGAAGTGGTTAAACAAGTGAGATTTAACTGTACTTCTGTCTCAGTCTGATTCATGGTTTCTGACATTGAGCTTCTTTGAGCTTTTTTGAGCTCTTTCATGCTTTTTCACATGTTTTTGGGGACTTAGGCGTCTTTTCTGTTTAAAAGCTCCTCTCAAAAACACGAGTTTAGTATTTTTTTCTGCCTGTAGGAGCATATGCCTGTAAACTCCTGAAAAAGCCATTGTGTGCAAGGACACATTGGCTAACATGGAGGGGATTTTCCAGGCAGAAAAAAAACGAGAACTCCAAAAAGCTCAAAAGCCTGTAGGAGCAGCTTCTTTGAGCTGCAGTGTGCATGAGCCCTCCAAAGGGAAAGGGTCATCTGTATTTTTGGGACTTTTAGGGTAACATTATAAAAACACCAGTGCTTGTAACTGTATGCTTTGGAGATGCCTTAAAGCTGTATGTGATGTTATATAGGGATGGGCTGTCTGTTCGAGTCGAACATGAGCTCGACTCGAACATCGGCCGTTTGCTTGCTCGCCGAATTGCGAACATTATTGGCCGTTCACGCAAAATTCGAGCGGCGCAACATGGCCCATAATGTACTGAGTCATCGCAGTGCATTGCTGGCTGATAATTAGCCAAGCATGCACTATGTCATATTCCCCCAGCTGCAGCATACTGCCAGGTTTGCTCCAGTGGTGAGGAGGGAAGGGATGATGAGGTCACTGACTCTACGTGGGTGCCTGATAGAAGAGAGGAGGAGGAGGCATATCTCCAACGAGGCAGGATGCCCTCCAGGTGCTAGCTTAAGGGCAGCCTACCGACTGCATCACACCGCAGAGCTCCGCATGTGCATCTTTTTTGAGATGTGTGCAGCAGTTCGCACTGTTTGCAACATATGTCTGAAGCGTATCAAGCGTGGCCAAAACAGCACCGCTTGGGCACCACATGCTTGACCAAACATATGTCTAGCTCCCATTCAGTCCCTTGGCAACAGTACTTAAAAGACCCACACCAAAGAACAAGGCGGACCTCTCCTTGCTCCTCATCAGCAAGGAGTTCATCAGTTCTCTCAGAAACCAGCACTGACAGGAATGAAGGTGTAAAATTAGGTGTGCCAAGTACTTGCGGGCAATCTGCTATCGCTACACCAATGTCCGATTGTAGCAGGCAAATTTCCCTACCCCAGTTGCTAAACCGGTGAAAGAAATTCTGTCCCAGCCATCCACATGCTCAATGGCTGAATGCTAGTTTGGCTAAATTGCTAGCACTCCAACTGCTGCCTTTTCAGCTGGTAGACTCTGCCCCCTTTCAAGAATTTGTGGAATGTGCGGTACCTCAGTGTCAGGTTCCCAAACACCAATTTTTTTCTCGTAAGGCAATTCCGGCTCTCTACAGACATGTGGAAGGCAATGTCTTGGCCTCGTTGGACGCAGTAAGGTGCATATTACTGCTGACTCATGGTCCAGCCGACATGGACAGGGACGTTACCTTTCTTTCACGGCGCACTGGGTAACTTTGTTGGCAGCTGGAAAGGATGCAGGACAGGGTGCAGTATTGTTGGAGCTTGTTCCCCCACCACACCTCCAAAATGCTGGTAGTGGTGATTCTGCCACACCTATCTCCTCCACCCCCTCCTCTTCTTCTTCCTCTATGGCCTCTTCCTGTGCAGATTTGTCCTCAGAACCAGCAGTGCTCCATAGGCGTTCTAGAGACTACGCAAGCACTCAGGCAAAAATATGCCATGCGGTGCTTGAGTTGGTCTGCTTAAGGGACAGGAGCCATACTGGGGGAAGAAATTCTGTCAGCTCTGCAGGGGCAGGCTCAGAGATGGTTAACGCCACACCAGCTTCAGCCAGGGATGGTGGTTTGCGACAATGGCACCAACCTCCTCTCCGCCCTCTGACAGGGACACTTCACCCATGTGCCCTGTTTGGCTCATGTCCTTAATTTGGTGGTGCTGTGGTTCTTCTGCAGGTACCCGGCTTACAGGATATCCTGAGGTAGGCCAGGAAAGTCTGTGGGCATTTCCGCCGGTCATATAATGCCAGTGCTCGGCTGGCTTACCTTCAAAAGGTATGATGCAACCTACCCAAGAACCGCCTCACCTGTGACATGCCCACCAGGTGGAACTCAACGTTGGCAATGATGCAGTGGCTGCACATGCAGCAGAGGGCCATCAACGAGTACCTGTGCGAGTATGGCACCAGGACAGAGTCAGGGAAGCTTTGCTTTTTTTTGCCACGCCAGTGGCTCATGATCAAGGATGCAGGCACTGTCCTGTCACCATTTGAGGAGGCCACGAGGATGGTGAGCAGTGACAGTGCATGCATCAGTGATACTGTCCCTCTTGTCTACCTGTTGGAGCACACGCTGTGTGAAATAATGGACAGGGCACTTGAGGCAGAACAGAGGGAGGAAGAGGAGGAGTTCCTTACCTCTCAAGGTCCCCTTTATCCAGACAGTATTCCTGCGGGCCCGCCAATCTCACAGGAAGAGGAGGAGGAGGATGAGGATTGTATCAGCATGGAGGTGGAGCCTAGCACTCATCATCATCAACAGTCTTCAAGGGATCGTTTACAGTCCCCAGAAACCCATGGACTTGTACGTGGCTGGGAGGAGGTGGCTGCGGATCAGGTCGTCCTTAGTGACCCAGAGGACTCCGGATCGAATGCCTCAGCAAACTTACACTGCATGGTCTCCCTGATCCTGCAAAGCCTGCAAAAGGACCCTAGGATTTGTGTGATCAAGGAGAGGGATCACTACTGGCTGGCAACCCTTCTTGATCCACGTTACAAGGGTAAGGTTGCGGAACTTATCCAGCCGTCACAGAGGCAGCAGAGGATGAAACATCTTTAGGAGGCCTTGCAGAAAGGTTTGTGCAAAGCGTTTCCAGAGCCTGGGAGGGTACAAATTCCTGGTCCTGAACAAAGTGTTGCTGAGGCTTCGGTCAGTCACAGAAGGAGTGGTGGAGAAGGTGGCCTTATGACCGATGCATTCAGATATTTTTTTAGGCCCCAAGGTATGATCGGTTCCAGCAACCATCGCCAGCGTCTGTTGCACATGGTGCAGGAATACCTAGGGGCAAGATCAGACTTGGAGACCTTTCCAACCTAAAATCCACTGGGTTACTGAGTCTTGAGGATGGATCACTGGCCAGAGCTTGCACAGTTTGCAATTGAGCTACTGGCCTGTCCTGCATCCAGCATTTTTTCGGAACGCACATTCAGTGCCACTGGAGGCTTTGTAACCGATCACAGAGTGTGCCTGTCCACCAACTCAGTTGATCGGCTCACCTTCATAAAAATGAATCAGTCTTGGATCACCAGCTACCAAGCACCTGATGCTGATGTAACTGAATATTTTTTAATGAATGTGAGATCCCTTGAAAACTGCCTATGCTGATGCTGACTGACTATCCTGTTATGCCAAGTGACTATCCTATCCCTCCTCAATGTTCATGTTGATAGCTTCTAAGAACATTTTTGGTTCTGGGCACCAGCACCAGTGCCTAAAGCCCAATTTTTCTGCCCCTGTTTAACAGGGGCTCATAATTACAATTTTTGCTGTAATATTTTGCAGCAGGGCTCGTTCCTGCACTGAACTAGAGTATCTGTGAGGGTCTGCAGTGTTGAGGCACCAGCACCAGTGCCTAAAGCCCAATTTTTCTGCCCCTGTTTAACAGGGGCACGTAATTACAATTTTTAAATCTAATATTTCACAGCAGGGCTCATTCCTGCGCTCAACAACAGAATCTGTGAGGGGTTACAGTGTTGTGGCACCAGCCCCAGTGCCTAAAGCCCAATTTTTCTGCTCCTGCTTAACAGGGGCATGTAATTACAATTTTTGCTGTAATATTTTGCAGCAGGGCTCATTCCTGCACTCAACTAGAGTATCTGTGAGGGGTTGCAGTGTTGTGGCACCAGCACCAGTGCCTAAAGCCCAATTTTTCTGACCCTGTTCAACAAGGGCATGTAATTACAATTCTTGATATAATATTTCACAGCAGGGCCCATTCCAGTGCCCACCAAGAGTAACTGTGAAGGCTTACAGTGTTGTGGCAACACCACCACCAAAGGCCCAATTTTTATGACCCTGTTCAACAGAGGCATGTAATTACAATTCTTGATATAATATGTCACAGCAGGGCCCGTTCCAGCACCCAGCAAGAGTAACTGTGAGGGCTTACAGTGTTCTGGTACCACCAACACCTAAGGCCCAATTTTCTGCTGAGTATATAGGGCAGGCCCCTACTTTCAAACATCCAACTTACAAACGACTCCTACTTACAAACGACTCCTCCTTACAAACGGAGAACAAAATTGTATGTGCCCCAAAGGGGATATTATGGGCAGTACATCACCAAGATGTTTTTACCATTTTTAGATGTGCGCTACTCATGCCTATCTTTGGTGGCTCTTGTGAGCCCTGACCTGCCGTCTTTTCCTCTGGGGACACCAAAACTAATCCTTTTCAGTACTAAAGATTCCTATTCTCCCAATTTTGTGGGAGTTACCTGTGGAAACCAATTTAACCCATTGGACCCTAGGACATGGAAGCTCATCTTCTAACATCTCTGTGTACATTACTGTTGCAATGAAGAAACAAATGTTCTGTGAGTATATATATATTTATACATTTATTCTGATGATGTTCTTCTGCCTTGTTGGGAGAGAAAATCTCCAAATCACTCAATCTATTTCGTTATCTCCCTTATGTTATATGCAGGTGCTAAATATACTTACTCATACATATGTATATATATATTTTTTTTTTCTTGTAGAAATACACCAATCTGCCTCTTTGAAACCCCTGAGGAAGGAAGTACACATAATAAAAAGAAATTAGTCTTTTTGTGCTATTCTGAAACATGTAGGGTGTCCTTGCTGTATTTCCACTGTAATTATTTGGCCATTTTTTGGCCTTTAGGGTGATTCATTACAGCAACATAGCAGGTGTATCTTCAACAACAATTGTTCTCCTTATATTCAATTTTATATCTAATATGTGCTTTGTATATTTTATATATTATGTAACGATAACATTTTGCTAATTTTTTTAAATACTTTTTGTATTTTATCTGCACCTGCAACTCCTGGATTCTTGGTGATGTACTGCCCATAATATCCCCTTTGGGGCACATACAATTTTGGTCTTCTTTCTTTTATGGGATGTGGCAGGAATTTTCAGGATCAGCCCATTAGTAGTTCCTTTCCATTAATTTTTATATTCTACTTACAAACGGAGGGAGACAACAGGAGCTGAGAGAAAAATTTTCCCCCTAGTAAGGGAAATTCTCTCCTGTAAGAGTATGGGAAATATGGGAAAAAGGTGTCTCCTCCACTGATTTACGAATCCTTGTTTGCCTTAAAAAACCCAAATTTTCAAAATCCAATTGTCATTGGGACAGAAAGTGAGGTGAAATCTTCTAAACCGGGGCACAGACAGCAAAACAAATGTTACAGGGGTGATGATAACCCTTCCCTATGTTTTCCAAAAAGCTTTAAAATAGATTTTTTGTCTGGAGCTACACTTACAAAATGTACCTGTTCCAAATTACAAACAGATTCTACATAAGAACAAACCTACAGTCCCTGTCTTGTTTGCACTGCCTGTATACTGCTGTTCAGAGTATATAGGGCCTGGGGGCCCAACGCCTTTTCTTTTTTTTAATTTGGGTGCGGGGTTCCCCTTAATATCCATGCAAGACCCAAAAGGCTTGGCAATGGACTTGGGGGGGGTACCCATGCCGTTTGTCTCACTGATTTTCATCCATATTGCCAGGACCCGACATTACATTAAAGCCACAAGCAGTTTTAAATGACTTTTATTCCTTTAAAAATGTAATTTTGTGCAGGGACTGTTCTAAGCACGGGAAACACACGCCACTTTACAGGCATACTATAGACAGCCCCCAGGTATGATATTTAAAGGAATATTTCACTTTTATTTTTTCACTTTAAGCATCATTAAAATCACTGCTCCCAGAAAAATGGCCTTTTTTAAAACTTTCTTTTACATTGATACATGTCCCCTGGGACAGGACCCGGGTCTCCAAACCCTTTTTAGGACAATAACTTGCATATTAGCCTTTAAAATTCACACTTTTGATTTCTCACGTTCGAGTCCCATAGACTTTAACAGTGTTCGAATGTTCACATGAACTTTCGGTCTGTTCGCATGTTCTGCGAACTGAACCAGGGGGGGTGTTTGGCCCATCCCTAATGCTATGGAACAGTACAATTCTCATGAATAGTGTCAGTGACACTGCATGCTAACATTACATAATTTGCATTAAGCAGCAGCTCCCAAATGTTATTTATTATTATAACAATAAATTAGTGGCTCAGTGGCTTGAACTTCAAGTTTGGACTTTTCAGAACCACTAGTCCCCCCAAGTGTCCCAGAGTCTATACAACATGCTGGGCAAAATTCTGCCACACTATTTTGAAGCTGGTATGCTTATACAACAGGATCAACATTGGGCCATAAACTCCGAAGGCTCTTCAGGGACAGACAGACTGAGAGGTTACTGACCCCATGCCATCTTGTGGTCAGGTGCAATAATTGAAACAACATGTTAGCTGCCCTTTGGCTGTGAAAGTTTGAACATAGAAAACTTTGCATAGCACGTGTCCTAAACATGGTTGTTTAGTGGTATGTGGCTAGGAACCCTGGCTTTCAGATTGTCTTGTGGCAGGCCCTAATGTGGTAATAGCTACTAGTGTTGGGCGAATGGTTCCTTTCGAGCATGGGTTCGGGCTGAACAGTAACTGTTCGCCCCGTTCGGGGAACACTCAAATTTGCAGGGTGCTTGGTGGGTGTTCGCGCTGCCACACGCCTGTAATGCATTCTGCGTCCTGATTGGGCAAAACCTTGCCCAGTCAGAGCACAGTAAAAGCTGGTCATTAAGAAGCGGGGGACGGGAAGCTGAAAAAAAAAAAACATTTGCCGGTAAAAATTAGTCAAAGAAAAAATGTCATGGGGTCCCCCTTCCAGTCCATACCAGACCTTTATCCGAGCATGCAGCCCGGCAGGTCAGGAAAGGTGGGGACGAGGTGAGCCCCCAATCCTGAACCATACCACCATGGGGTAGGTGCTTTGGGGCAGGGGCTCTGCCCCCAGCCCAAAGCATCTTGATTCTATGTTGATGGGGACAAGGGTCTCTTCCCCACAACCCTGGGCTGTGGTTGTGGGGGTCTGTGGGCGGGGGAATTATCGGAATCTGGAAGCCCCTTTAACAAGCGAGCCCCAGATCCCAGCCCCCACATGTGAATGAGCATGGGGTACATAGTACCCTACCCTTTTACCAAAAATGTGTAAAAAGCAATAAAAACACAGAGATAGTTTTTGATAATTCCTTTAAAAGATAAAAAATAAAAAACAATGTCCCCCGATGTAAATCCATTGTCAATCATGATGCCACCTCACCGTCGAACCTGAAAAAAAAAACCTGCTCCGCCCTCCGTAAAGGCAAACCGCCAAATGGCTGGCTTGCCATTTGACAATTCTTATATAGGTAAGGGCGAGGCCACCTGGCGATGTTTCCTGGTGGCTCCGCCCCTGTGATGTCACGGACTGGTGCATGCTGAGTCGGTGATGTCACAAGGGGGCGGTGCTACCAGGTGACATCGCCAGGTGGCCCCACCCTTACCTAAATAAGAATTGTCAAACAGTGGTGAAGGCATTCGGTGGCCGGCCGTCAATGAGTGCAGAGCATTTTTTCTTATTTTTTGGGTGTAGTAGGTAGTGTGATTGACGATGGATTTACATCGGGGACACTGTTTTATTATTTTTTAATAAAGGAAATATTACTTTTTGACAATTTTTTTATTCACATAGGGGGGTTTGGATTTGGGGGCTCCCTTCTTAAAGCGGGCCTCCAGATTCTGATAACCTGCAGACCCCCTCAACCACAGTTCAGGGTTGTGGAGAAGAGACCCTTGTCCCCATCAACATTCAGGAGTGGGGGGAGCTTGCTCTTCCCTCCAACTTTCCTGACCTACCAGGCTGTGTGCTCGGATAAGGATCTGGTATAGATTTTGGGGGGACCCTCATGCCATTTTTCTTTAAATTTTGGCGTGGGGTTCCGCTTAAAATCCATTTAACAGACCTGTAGAACCTACAAGTTTTTTTTTACTATTATTTTACTGGCAGGTTTTTTATTCAGCTGTTAGTGGGGAAGCCCATTGACAGCTGATGACTCATCGGTTGTTAAAGACACCGTGGCCGGCTTCTCCGCCCAGCTCTTTAACAACCAGTTTTTACTGTGCCCTGATTGGGCAAAGTTTACCCAATCAGGGCGCTGAATGCACTGTGCAGTGCACAGTGCATGCAGGGTTTCTGCGGGAAATTTGTGTGTTCCGTGAATAGAGCAAACAGCCAATGCTTGGCTCAAGCTCATGCTCGGCTGTACCGTTTGCCCAACTCCAGTCATAGCAAAGGTAAAGTCCATAGTAAGGATATAAGAGGAGAAGCTGACACCTGTTCCTCTATTTGGACCCAAAGTTTCCTAGGAATTATGAAACCAATCCAAGATATGAGTAAGGTGTATTGCCTTGTGATAGTAACCCAGATGTGCTAATCTTGTCCCGCCAAAAGAGATGGGCCTGGTTAGGATATTGTATCAGATCCAGGCTTGTGAATCAGCGGGAAATTTGTGTGTTCTGTGAATGGAGCAAACAGCCAATGCTTGGCCCAAGCTCATGCTCGGCTGTACCGTTTGCCCAACTGCAGTCATAGCAAAGGTAAAGTCCATAGTAAGGATATAAGAGGAGAAGCTGACAGCAGTTCCTCTATTTGGACCCAAAGTTTCCTATAGGAATTATGAAACCAATCCAAGATATGAGTAAGGTGTATTGCCTTGTGATAGTAACCCAGATGTGCTAATCTTGTCCCGCCAAAAGAGATGGGCCTGGTTAGGATATTGTATCAGATCCAGCCTTGTGAATCAGCCCATGTATATTGCAAAGTTATAGATTTTTAAAAAGCTAAAATTGAGTACTGTCCGTGATACTTTTTTTATTTGCACTAACATACAATTTTTAAGGACAAGCTTTTGGGGTATGTCCCCTTCTTTAAGGTCCAAGCAGTACTGATTCACAAATTATTAAGCTGAATGTTAAAAAAATGTTTTTCATTTGTAAACTGTAAACCTAATGGATGACGAACTCTGAAACATGGAAACTGAAAGCAAGTATGTAGGAATACAAATATCATCTAAGCTTTATGATCTCTATGATTTTAACTATAAACCTCTTTTTTCATTTGTAAACTGTAAACCTAATGAATGGCGAACTCTGAAACATTCCTAGTTTGGGCAGGTGGCATTGTTAAAAATTGATATTTTACTGCAAATTCTTTGTTTTTCAAACTGTCCCCATAGATCCTCCACTGACTTTTTTAAGCTTTTTACTTAATGTGATTGTAGCCGTATTAGTGCAATTGTGAAGGAGAAAATTGAGTGCTGTCCGTGATACTTTTTTTATTTGCACTAACATACAATTTTTCAGGACAAGCTTTCAGGGTATGTCCCCTTCTTCAAGGTCCAAGCTGTACCGATTCACAAATTTAAAAAAAAACACATCTCTGAGGGAAAGGAGAGAGAAAAAAAGAGAAAAACAAACACATACAAATCAATGGTAATAAAGATAGCACCAGAGTTAGGGAGACAAGACAGAGGGAGAGCTATAGAATGGAGGGGGGATGATAGTAACAGAGGGGGTCGTAAAACTTTAGTATAATGGGTAAGGAAATTAATATCTAAATTCAGGCCATTATTTTTTGTATCAAAAAGAATTATCATTCTTAGTTCAAACGTTTTCCTTTCCTGGATAGTTCTGAAATTCCCTTTAAGAATTTAAACATTGAGGTCCGGTTGTGAGAAGTGATGTCCCACAGGTGTGCATAAACTTGTCTTCTTTATGTTCCTTGATGGTATGCCTGTGCAAGTTCATCCTCGCTTGCAACTTCTGTCCTGTTTCACCAACATAAGATCCTTTGCTGCACCTTTTGCATTGGATGAGGTACACAACATTACTGGAGGTACAGTTGTAAGATCCCATGAAGAAGGGGACATACCCCGAAACCTTGTCCCATTATACTAAAGTTTTACGACCCCCTCTGTGACTATCATCCCCCCTCCATTCTATAGCTCTCCCTCTGTCTTATCTCACTAATGCCGCGTACACACGAGCGGACATTACGGCGGACTTTGCCCGGCGGACTGGATTTCGTCGGACAATTCGATGTGTGTGGGCTCCAGCGGACTTTGTTTTCTCAAAAGTTCGACGGAATTAGATTTGAAACTTGTTTTAAATTTATCCGTTGAAATCGAGTCCGGTCGAAAAGTCCGCCGTCTGTATGCTAGTTCGACGGACAAAAAGCCACGCTAGGGCAGCTATTGGCTACTGGCTATGAACTTCCTTGTTTTAGTCCGGTCGTACGTCATCACGTACGAATTCGACGGACTTTGGTGGATTGTGTGTAGGCAAGTCCGTTCATTCACAAAGTCCGTCGGAAAGTACGTCGAAAAGTCCGCCGGGCAAAGTCCGCCGTAATGTCCGCTCGTGTGTACGCGGCATAACTCTGCTGCTATCTTTATTGCCATTGATTTGTATGTGTTTGTTTTTCTCTTTTGTTTCTCTCTCCTTTCCCTCAGAGATGTGTTTTTTTTTTCTTTTTAACATTATGCTTAAAAATTTGTGAATTAGTACTGCTTGGACCTTGAAGAAGGGGACATACCCTGAAAGCTTGTCCTGAAAAATTGTATGTTAGTGCAAATGAAAAAAGTATCACCGACAGTACTCAATCTTCTCTGTCACAATTGCACTAATATGGCTACAATCACATCAAGTAAAAAGCTAAAAAAAAGTCAGTGGAGGATCTATAGGGACAGTTTGAAAAACAAAGAATTTGCAGTAAAATATCAATTTTTAACAATGCCATCTGCCCAAACCAGGAATGTTTCAGAGTTCGATATTCATTAGGTTTACAGTTTACAAATGAAAAAAGAGGTTTATAGTTAAAATCATAGAGATCATAAAGCTTAGATGGGATTTGTATTTCTACATACTTGCTTTCAGTTTCCATATAAAAGGAAAGGAGTCACATAGACTGACAATGGTAGAATCTGATATAGAGGCTTTAGGACCTCGTGTCAGGGAAAACAGGCTTTCCATGTAAGCGCCCGGCGTGCACGCATGCGTTCTAGCACTTTAAGACACATACCTGTCACTAATACTGAAGTCAGTCAGGCTATTTAAACAGGGCTCCTACAGAGGTTCATTGCTGTTTGGTCTGCAGCTCCTGTGTTGTATCCTGTTTCCTGTGTGACCTCTGATTCTGATCCAGCTTCTTGTTACCTGTGATTGCCTGCTGCCTGTTCTGATCCCGGCTTCCCATAGACTCTGATCCTGCCTGCTGATTCTGCCTGCTGATCTTCCGGTACTACTTGGTTTGTGACCTGACCTCTCTTCTGCCTACCGTCTATGCCTGATCTGCCTGTATATTACCGACCCGGCCTGTCTGACCCTGCATCTCGCTCATCCAGCCTGCTACAGCTCCCAGCCCTGCAAGCCTGCATCTGGTACTGCTCTGTGGCTCATCCCAGCCTGCCACCAGTCAAGCATCGTGTCAGCTCATCTACTATCTGCCTGCTGATCACCGCTACTACACGGACTATTGAACTGTTTACAGGCACTCATACCCCACCGTGCTCCTGTGGCTGCTGTATCACTACCAGTAGTCCGCGAGCCGGAGTTGTACGAGAGGCCTTCCTCTACACATCAGGCTCACATCCCAGGTATGTAACACCTCGGTCTTATGTACATATAAATGACTATGCTATCCAAAATATGAAATGTCGCAGAGGGGTTTGATATATATATATAATAGATTGTCTGCATATAAACTTACAGTAGCGTAATCTCACATCATCCTATTGTAAGCCCTTGGATAGAGTGATTGGACCAAATGTCATTTGCCAAGTGCTCCATTGTAAAAATATACAGCAAGTGCGAAAGCGTGTAACCTTGATGTGTGCCATTATAAATATGACTTTAATCCTAACTTTAGTCGAGGATGAAATATAAAGGGTCATAAAAAGGTTGTAAAGGCTGAAGGTTTTTTACCTTTGTGCATGGAATGCATGAAGTGATGAAGGTAAGAAACCTTCAGTGTGCAGTTCCCCCTTTATCCCCCTTTATACTTATCTGGGACCGATCCCGATCCAGCGATGTGCATGCAGGTCTGTCCCTTCTCATTGGCTGAGACACAGCAGTGGGAGCCATTTGCTCCTGCTGCTGTCAATCACAGCCAGTGAGGAGGGAGTGGGGCTAAGCCGTGCTCTGTGTGTCTCATGGAGGCAGCTCAGGAGTAAGAATGCACGTGTGCCCCCACAGTAAGCTGCAGCAGGTGGGGAAGAGGCTGGAGTGCCAGCAGAGGCTGCAATCCCACATGTTTCCTTGTTGTCATTTTTCAAACACCCAGCATTCTACTCAGCCCACATAACCCCCTCGTGAAAAACACTTGTGGAAAACTCTAAAACTCAACCGCTTGAGTCACCTGGTCAAAGCCACCACATTTTATTGTTTTGCAACTATACGTAAGTATTACAAGTTTCCTAGCTTAGAAAAATTTAAATACCATTAAGTCTCTCGCTTTTATATACAGTATAGAGGGTCACACATCCTTGACCTCACTTACACAATTTAAACATATCTGTCAATCAGATCTCCAGGCACCAGGCACGATCTCCAAGCTATACGGACATCTAAATCCCCTACCCAATTCCTCCTTCCCTGCATATTCTAATAGATGGGCCACAGATCTAGACCCTGGATTGGAACAATTTACTGTATGTGGAAATCAACCAAATTATTTACTAAATATACAGGCCTTGGAGGCCAATTACAAGGTCCTTACAAGGTGGTACCTGGTTCCAGCAAAGGTCACAAAATTTTGCCTGTCCCATCCCCCTGACTGTTTTAGAGGCTGCCTGGACATAGGTATGCACCACCAAATTTGGTCGTCCTGCCCATAGTTACCCAGTTTTGGGTTGACATCTTTCAGATGCTCTCTAAACTAACAGGATACCCACTTTCTCCCAATCTCTCAATAGCTCTATTAAACAGTATCCTCCAGACCTACCCAGAGCTCAAGTTAAACTTCTTATTTATGTTACCACATCCTCTAAGCAAACCACTGCAAAAGCCTGGAAGAAACCCAGCCTTTCCACACAGTGATGGATCATATCTCTAAACACCTAAAAATTACCTCCTCCCGAACCTCCACTCCTTGCTTGAACCCTGAGCCAACCCGGCTGTTCTATACCCAGATCTTTTTTGCCTAACCCACGCAGATTAGTCTGGAGAGGTGCAACCACACCCCCCCCCCCCCTTTACCACTATCCTCTTTCTCCCCTATTTCCCTACTTTTGCCTTCTTTCTTTACAATGACCTCTACTGGAATGGTAGACTCTGTAAATGTAAATCTATTTGGAGCATACTGGCTGATTTCTCCCATATATTATGGGGATAATTATTCTTCTTGATTGTATTGTTTATCCTTGTTTCCAATTATCATCAGTGTGATATTTAATGTATTATAACCATATTCTACAAAACAGAAAATGTAACGCTCAAGCTGTGATAAGAGTGCATTTGTTTTTGTTTGTTTTGTTGGCTGTACTTTTGTATGTGTACACTACTTACTTGTACTAATAACACTTTTGATCAAGGTACTTTACTTTGTCACTAATTGCTTGCTTCTTCTATGGTTTTCTTCAAAAAGCTCTATAAAATCAAGGTGTAAGCAGTAAAAACTATCTGTGCTGTTCTATAACAACCAAGCTAATTTTGGCCTGCTGCTGTATAACAGTGCATATACTACTTTAATTCTTAGCTGTGGAACAATGTATACAATTCTATTAACTGACACTTTGACACATGTCCATGTTATTATATAAGCCCAACTGATTTGGGTCTATTACAAGCATTTTAAGAAAATACAAGTCATTATAAATTAGAAATAAAAAGGTCAGAGAATGTGTCTTTAAGGTTGAGGAACATTACAGTTGCATGTGTGACATATGACTACTTGAGGGCTTAATCAGAAACTCGAGATTATTTATTCAGCCTCCTGGTAATAACCTGTCAGAGGCATTTTCAGACATCAGTTTTAGTGTTACCATCTTTTATGTATATTCTTTGACCTTTTAATCCTTAATCTATCGTGACTGTCAAAAGCATATTTACCTTCAACAAGTGGTTTGAATTGCTGTATGATGGGTATAAATCTGGCTTTTGTATAATTGTTCAAATTAAAGCTGTCATGTTTTGCCTTGATGTAATCATATATGATATAACACCTTGTAAAGAGTCTGCAAACTATGATGTGGGAAGAAATGGACATAATTTGCTTATGGACAATGTAATAGTGTAATGGTTTAATTGCACATTTTAGTTAATGTGCTATGTAATATTTGGTGATGTCTATTAACTTTGATCACTTAAGCCCCATACACACTATCAGATTTTCTGCTGATTTTTGTCTTCAGATTTACCAAAACCGTGTAGTGCAAGGGCCTGCCTGATTGCATACAAATTGAAACTTCTAAGGTTTGACCTCATATTATATGGTTTTGGTAAATCTGAAGGAAAAAAATCAGCAGAAAATCTGATAGTGTGTATGGGGCTTCAATGTAAGTTTACACCGTACCAAATCATAGAGCAATGACAAGTTCAGGACAAGCTGCAATGTATAGCTGAAAAACAAGCAGAAGGTTAGAATAGGTGGCAGGCAAAAATCAGAGACTGAAAACAGTCAGAGTCATAAACAGAGGTGACCAAAAGTATATAAAGATAGGCCAAGTACAAATCAGGAACAGGGCACAGTCAGAGTTTATAAAATGTATGCATAGTCAAAATCCCTTTTTGCCTTAGTTCTTGGCAGAATACATAAGGATAAAACCCTGCCAGTATATTTTTCCTGTCTGTGATCCATTAGTTACATTTAAGTTCTAAACACAACAGAGATTTTAGCAGAAGAGAAATCACATCTCTGGAAAGTGAGGGGAATTCACCTCACCTCTTGTTTTGGTTTTGCCAGTACTTTCTGTTTGGTGACAATGGTCACCAGGAGAAAATGAGAAGGTAAATGCACCTAGTGAGGATTAATCATCTGCTACTCAACATACTAAAAGTAGTAGGCTTATTGGTTGCTTTTCTTTTTTGTAAAATGTAAGTTGATTGTCTATCTATAGACATGCAGTATATATTCGAAGTGTATCTCATGCTCCTCTGCCTGTTGCAGCCACTCCTATGCCTGCTGCTTAGCCACTGTCATCCCTGCCTGTCTTTGCCTGTCAACTTGTGTCCTGGTTGCTTGGCAACAAGACACAGCCTCCCATCTACTCCCAGTGGTTATATGCTGTCACTGCACCTTTCCTAGTGTTCTTTCCAGCTATGGGGTAACATGTCTGACCACAAACCCACAATATGTTTCCCAGGCTTCTTTGTCAGCTGCAGGCTAACAAACTTGACACATGCCCCCCATGTGGTGTGGGGCTTTGCTTAAAGATCATAAGCCCAGGGATCAGAGAACATATCTGCCGCTGGGGAGAGGCCTGGACTGGCCCTTCTCCCTGGAGTCCTTTCTGCCACTGGAGAGAAGACAGCATGACTGGGCTTACTCCATCATGCTGTTGGGGATCTGGGCCGACTGCCCAGCATCCCTGGGGTGTACAGGTGGAGACTGAAGTCCCATCCACCTTCACAGGAAATCCATCCTCTGTTAGTTGAGGGCACACACCATCTGCTCCGGCTAACTGTTGGGGAGGGAGGCCGACTGCCCCACCTCCCTGGAACTCTTTAGTTGTTGCCGGTGCTGGGCCGAGGTTGGTAGCACTCTGCCCGGTTGCCAGTGCTTCAACTGGGGAAGTTCCTTGTAACTCCACAGATACTGCTGTTGCTGGGCGGAGCACAGTGAAAATGGCCCCAATACCAGCTCTTCTGCTGGAGGCTCATCAGGTTGTTCTTCCTCAGCAGAAAAGTCTATTAAATCCCCCACCTCTATAACTGGTGTCTGGGGATAGAGATTCCCCATCTCCTGTCCATGGAGCTCAGAAGATGCTATCAGTGCTGGGCAGAGGTTAGCAGAGCTCTGCCCTGTTGTCAGCACTTCAGGTTTGGGGACAGCAATCTCCAGATTTTCCACTGCCGATTCTCTGCCATGCTGCTGGACAGGCACATTCCTCCATCCAAGATCATCCCCTGCAGAAACAGGGTCATCAAGGTCAGTCAGCACTTGCTGCATCCGCCATAAGACCTCCGCCTCCATAGCTGCAAAGCACACTATTACTCTGCCATATTGCCGACTCTTCAGCCAGGATTTCATAGTTGTCAACTGGTAATTCCTGATAGTCCCAGGCAAAGGGAGCCCAGCCCTGGCACTGAGCAACATCTAGCAGCCGTTTGTAGGCGATCTCCAGCTCCCATTCCTGAACGGCCAGAAACTCCAAATCTTCCTGTGCCCAGTGCACTTCCGAAATGTTCAGTAGCCCTTCTCTGAAATCCATGATTTCGTCCACCCGCCACTCCAAATCACTCCTAAAGTTAGGGTCCCCTTTCAGCTTCACATACAACAGTCCCAAGCCGCCGTAGCTTAAGCCTTCCGTTGGGCTGTCATCTGCTATCCAAGGGCATGCTTGGGATACATGCCACCGGAGGGCTCTGTAGCACTCATCCAGCTTCATCTCTGCCCAGACCAGCCTGCTTAATTCAGCTGTCTGCTCCTTGTGCAGTTTTTCTAAAAAAAAACGCACCCGCAGACCGTACTGCTACCAGTACCTTTCCTGGATGGAGGGGAGAACATTTCCCTGGTGTCGCTGCTCACAGGCTACACAAAGGCCTGACACAAAGAGGGTCATTCTGCTCTCCTCCTGCCTGGACTCATAGAGCCAACCTGATTAAAGGTAACCAATCTGATTTAAAGTGTCATATTGTGCTTTATTTACCATTTAAGTGTGCCTCTGCTTGGGGGCATTCTCAGGTTTGGAATCCCCTGAAAGCAGCTTGAATATAGGATTGAGAGCTATATTGCTCTTAAATCTCTCTATTGCTCTCTAGTTGATTATTTGAATATATACTGTAATGCCGCATACATACGATCGGATTTTCCGACAACAAATGTTCGATGAGAGCTTGTTTTCGGAAATTCTGACCGTGTGTAGACTCCATCAGACATTTTTTGTTGGAATTTCCGACAACAAAAATTTGACAGCTGGTTCTCAAATTTTTCAAAACCAAATCCGTTGTCGGAAATTCCGAGCGTGTGTACACAATTCCGACACACAAAATTCCACGCATGCTCTGAATCAACTACGAGACGGAAGCCATCGGTATGGTAAAACTAGCGTTCGTAATGGAGATACCACATTCGTCACCCTACACATTTTTTAATCTTTTAATGCAGCGCATTCTCTTCTTCTTTATAATGCTAGAATAATGTAGTTGTTTTGCTGCTGATATGATAATGTTTTGAATTTCTTTTTATAGTGATCTTTTTTTTTTAATTTTGTGATGAAGATCTCCCTTTTTTTTCTACTGATCTCCATAATATTTATTTTTGTTTTGGGTGTCAAGTTACCACAACACCATTATTATCTTGCATTTTTTAACCTCAAGGAGGTTTTTTGGTGTTGGTGTCCCTTGTTAATTTGACATTGTCTTTTTGATATGTACCTGCCTACTCACAAACAAACTGTCCTTTTTGAAGTAAAACACATAGGCAATTATTTGTGAACAAAAAAATAGCCATTTATTATGGGTCATAACCAAATAAAGAGGAAGGCAACTCTGGATAAACTTGTGAAATTGGCGAAGCCTTTGTACCCCAGGGCACACAACTATTTTATAGCCAAAATTGGTAGCATGAGGAGTCCATATAATAGGGAGCACAATCCGGTCCAGGACTCCAAGAGATCATGAACAGCAGCAGATGACATATATGTCCCCAGGCTGTGGTCTTTTGTCAGACCAGACTGAACCCAGGCCATCACTCTCTTGTCTTCCTTCCATGCTTGCTTCCAGGCTGTGGCTCTGGTGTTGGAGTTGCGGCATGAGGTGGAGGAGGAGGAGGATGATGGTCGAACTCACAAACCTCAACCCTTATTTAGGGCT
Organism: Lithobates septentrionalis; assembly: GCA_037952835.1. Taxonomy (NCBI): domain Eukaryota; kingdom Metazoa; phylum Chordata; class Amphibia; order Anura; family Ranidae; genus Lithobates; species Lithobates septentrionalis. Next base: position 990,813 of record JBBDGP010001294.1, read on the forward strand.
TGTAAGATCACTTCCTCACAGAAGAGGTGTTGGCTCTGGTCCATTTCCTGCATTTTGCAGGCTGCCATGCAGGCATAGTCCTCTTGAATGTTGGGGGGGTTCTGAGGGCCGCAGTAGCTTCCCGAAATAGCCCAAGTGCCTCCTCCAGGTTACTCCTCTTCCTGGGTCTTTTTTTTGGAAGGCGGAGGGGAGGGACCTAGGATTCAGGCAGGCTACTGGGCTCGGCCACCTCCTGGCTGCCACTAACCCCTGCCACCTCCTAGCTGCCACTTTCCACAGCCTCCTCCTGGCTGACACTTTCCTGTGTATGAAAAAGGGACATAGTTTTACTTTTTGGTTCATCAATCACACACAATTTTCAGCTCATGACTGTTGCAAATTGAATGTTAACAAATAGAAAAGACTATCATTCTGACCCCAGCATTTTTCATTTTTGTCCCAACCATTTGTGGCCACTACTTTCTATTGCTATGTAAAACACTTTGTTAAATCAGAAATTAGTGATCAATAATAACATCTAGTTAACATTATTAATTTTTGGACAAGAAATATGTTGAACAATGCTATACCTGGCCCAAGCTGGGCTCCTCCACATTTTCCTGGCTGGAACTCCCAGGTTGGAGGAAAACAGAGGATGTGGAGGAAGGAGAGGTTTATGAATTGGGCGAAATAGTGGCCACAACAGGTGAGTGTCTGAGACTACAGCTTCAGGTAATAGATGGATGCCTGCATATTTATAATACATGGTGTGATTTTTTTTTTAAGTGATGTGGATATTGTTGAAGAAGAAACACATTTTACAAGTGCAAGTGCAAGTGCACATGTCCTCATTGGGGAGATCATGGTGTGCAATCAGTATTTACAGAAGATCAAGGAAGACATCAATGATGTTGAAAAAAGACTCAAAAACATCATTGATGTTTAAGGCAGAATCAAAAACACACCAACTTTTATCAAACTCTTTCTATTTTTCTAACTTTCCTTCAAAATTTTGAATTCCAAATTTTGAAGATGCATACAGTGTGTCAACATGTGCTATCTGCCATCACGGGATATCAATGTATGCGTTTTGTGGGTGCAACCCCTTCCTCGCAACTCAAGTAGATGAGAGGAAGGGGTTGCACCCCCGAAACACGTCCATTGATCCCCCATGATGGGAGCTAGCACATGTTGATATTAGGCATGGGATCAAGAGGGAAATCCCCATTTTGACTCTCAATTTGTGTGCATCTTCAAAATTTGGCTTTCACAGGGGTAACATCACCCCATCTGATGAAGGCAATATCAATACAGTTTGGACATACTAATGTCTGATGTTGCCTTCAATTTATCAAAGTTGAACTTTGTAAGTTCCTGAGTTGTGTATTGTTGTATGGTTTAAAAAACATGCCTGTTTACCACAAAAAAGCATATTTCTACTATCAACAAAAAAATTGTATTTCAAAAATATGTTGGTTTGCGAAAAAACCCTTTTCTAAATGCACATGTGAATGCGCTCAGAGTAAAACATTTTCTACTCAACAATGTGTGGCTTCTTCTTTCAATGCTCAATAGCAGTTTTTTGCTTAAGTTGTTGTTTACAGTAAAAAATGGGGGTTATTTACTAAAGGCAAATCCACTTTGCAATACAAGTGCACTATCAGTGCAGTTTCAGTGGACTTGTAGTGCAAAGTGGATTTTCCTTTAGTAAATAACACCCACAGTGCTTAATAATTGGTATCAATCAGGTCATTTTCGTAACTCCAAAAAATAAATTCATGGTGCGGAAAATTATGACTATTTTAGGCATTAATGCATTACATACATTAACAACAAAAACAAGGTGTGTGTGTAACAGACCCATAAAATAATAGTTAGCTGAAGAAGAGATTGTCACCTCATGTATCAAAGAAATTACGTTTGCACTATTGCAGAAAATGAGCAAAAAAAAAGCACATTGGATAACCTAGGAGACAGCTAAAAGAAACACAATCATTAAATCAAAGTAAAATGTTATTTCATTTTAAAATACAAATTTATTTTAAAAAGGTTTGTTAAACATTTTCTGGTATATCAATGGCCCACCTACCCGCAAAGTACACCATATATTTTTGACGGATCTCACGGGCGCTTTGGGGGGGCAAGCCAGGACGGCCAGCTTCAAGCGCTGTCAGAGTTTGGTCTTGAAATCTGGCCTCAGACCCAACTGAGGCCACATAGTTCATCGAATTTCTCCTTAAAAAGTTGTGGAGAATGCAACATGAAAGGATTATATGGTTAAGTTTATATTCTGCCATGTTGATTGGCGTAAGGAATAGGCAGAACCAGCTGAACATTATCCCGAAAGCATTCTCCATCACTCTTCTGGCTCTGGCCAGCCGGTAGTTAAAAACCCTCTGGTCCGGGGTGAGGGTCCTCATCGGGAACGGCCGCATCAGGTGATCACCCAGCCCAAACGCTTCATCAGCGACAAAGACAAATGGCAGACCATCCATGTTGTCTTCCGGAGGTGCCAATCCCAAGCCACCACTCTGGAGCCGTCCATAGAACTCGGTCTGGGCGATGACTCCACCAACCAACATCTGGCCATTCTTCTCCACGTCCACATAAAGAAAATCATATGTCGCCGACACCACCGCCGACATCACAATACTATTAAGCCCCTTGTAGTTGTAATTGTATGACCCCGAGTTGGGGGTGGGACTATGTGGACATTTTCCCATCGATTGCCCCTCCGCAGTTGGGAAAGTCCCACCGCTGGGCAAATTGGGAAGCCACAGTCTGTCATTCCTGTGGCATTGAAGGAAATTGTGGAGTCAAACAAGAAAAAAAATAATTAGGACTTTTGCACATACCATTGCAAGCAGATTAGACACAAACATTCTGGGCCAACATAAGTATGTTTATTTGAAGGAGTAGTTAAAGAAATAAATCTAAGGTCCACTTATCAGATTCCTCACCCCCTCTGATGGCCCATTGTAAAAATTTTAGGGGGGAGGGTTATAAATGAGTTTGGGACCCCAAAAAAAAGCCTCTGGCACTCTGTCTGAACTTAAGGACAACAATAACATTTGGACACATTTTGGGGGGTGTTTAGGGTAAAGCACTACAATGGAGCTGACAAAATACATTGTTAAGTGACTAGGCTAGGTGTGTATGGGCCCAGGGGGTATGTTTTGGACAGATAACCATCTCCACTTCATTGAGAGCCGAATGCATAAATAATGTGTGTTTCTTTGGCCAGCCCCTCCTTACTTACACACTGTACAAGTAGAATGACATTTTTACATTCTGCAATTACCTATCAAGATAATAGGAGAACAAAACTTTAAACAGTACCATTTGAAAGTATTCAGGCAGGCCCTTTTACTACATGCTTTGGTAAATGTATCCATAAATCTGATCACAAAATAGGTAGGCATAGCGTGTATGGGTCTGGCAAAGTCAGCAGATAGAGGATTGGTATCGGTTGACTTAGCAGTTAGGGGGAGGGAGGGTTCCAAATGATTTTGTGACCCCAAAAAAAAGCCTCTGGCACTCTGCCTGAATTTAAGGACACAAATAAAATTTAAACACATTTTAGGGGGTGTTTAGGGTAAAGCACTACTATGGAGCTGACAAAATATGTTAAGTGACTAGGCTAGGTGTGCATGGGCCCAGGATAGCATGCTGGGGAGGTTAGTGAAGGCAAATATGCATGAAGGACAAAATGGAGCATTAAAAACTTCCAGCATGCATGATGACAAAGAGGACATTCACAGCATATTACAATCATGGTAATTTGGGAATGATGAAAGAAATACAATACATTAGCAAACATTAAATACATAGAATGTGATGTTAAAGGAGAAACTTACCCTAATATAGTCCTTCTGCAGGACCTGAATGATGGCAGAACAGGTCTCTGGAATAATGATCCCCAGAGCCTGGGGGGAGATGACTGTTGAGAACTTGATGTCCTGCAGACTTCTCCCTGTCGCCAAGTACCACAAGGTGGTGACTAGCCTCTGTTCGGGAGTGATGGCTTGCTGCATGCAGGTGTCCTGCTTGGTAATATAAGGGGATAGCAAAGCCAACAAATGGTGAAAAACGTGGTCCGTCCGGAGATAATTCCTGAAATCATCAGGATTATTCTCACGGATCTCCCGCAACAAAGGCATGTGCGAGAATTGGTCACACTGGAGCAACCAATTCTTCGTCCATGAACTCCTCCTAGCCCTGTTCATGGACTGGGCTTGGGTTAAAGTAAGAAGCCCAACAACAAGCCCCTGCACAGCACGAACTCTATAATGAGTACATACCCGCAACATGGCTTCAAAACGGTCGGCTGGTCAGAATGAACTAACAGAACGCACTAAAAATCAGAAAGGCTTGAGAAGAGTAAGCTGAAATTCAGAAACGAACTGAATATCAAATACGTACTATAAATAGCACGCACTGAAACCCAGATGCAAACAGACTACACGCACTGAAAACCAAATATGAACCCACAAGCACAAACTGAAGAGCAGTAACGATCTGAAAAGCACGAGGCTGAAAAGCGTGAATCGTCTCTCACCAAACTTCTACTAACATAAGATTAGCAGAAGAAGCCCAAAGGGTGGCGCACTGGCTATTGAACTTCCTATTTATAGTGCCATCGTACGCGTTGTACATCAGCGCGCTCTTCACGATCGGAATTTTCGACAACATTTGTGCGGCAGTGTGTATGCAGGACAAGCTTGAGCAAACATCCGTCGGAAATAAATCCCAGGATTTCGTTGTCGGAATGTCCGATCGTGTGTACGCAGCTTCAGTGTCTGTTATTCTTCGACAGAAATATTGCAGTAAAGACAATTTCTGTGTTTTATCATAAAGTGTGTGTTTCTCATTGGGCATTGCACTTACACTATTGCCAGGTGTGACAGAGGGGGATGAGGCTCTTATTAGGTTTGAGAGGCAGAGTAACGGACTGAACAAACAAAAGCAGCTCCTTTGGGGGTATTGCTACATATATATATATATATATACAGTATCTCACAAAAGTGAGTACACCCCTCACATTTTTGTAAATATTTTATTATATCTTTTCATGTCACAATTAATGGCTGTATGTTGAGTTATTTTAAGGGGACAGCAAATATACACTGTTATACAAGTTGTACGCTCACTACTTTGCATTGTAGCAAAGTGTCATTTTTTCAGTGTTTCTTCATATTTTTACAAAAAATGTGAGGGGTGTACTCACTTTTGTGAGATACTGTGTATATATATATATATATATATATATATATATATATATATACATAGTGTACATTCACTAGCCACTTTATTAGGTACACCTGTTCAATTGCTTGGTAACACAAATTGCAAATCAGCAAATCACATGGCACCAACTCAATGCATTTAGGCATGTAGACGTGGTGAAGATTACTTGCTGAAGTTCAAACTGAGTATTAAAATAGGGAAGAAAGAGGATTTAAGTGACTTTGATTAAGTGACTTTGAACGTGGCATGATTGTTGATGCCAGTCAGGCTGGTCTGAATATTTCAAAAACTGCTGATCTACTGGGATTTTTATGCACAACCATCTCTAGGAAAGAATGGTCTGAAAAAGAGAAAATATCCAGTAAGCGGCATTTGTGTAAAGTCAGAGGAGAATGGACAGACTGGTTGGAGATGATAGAAAGGCAACAGTAACTCAAATAACCACTCATTGCAGCCAAGGTATGCAGAATAACATCTCTGAACACACAACACATGGAACGTTGAAGCAGATTATCTAAAGCAGCAGAAGACCATACCGGTGCCACTCCTGTCAGCTAAGAACAGAAAACTGAGGCTACAGTTTGCACAGGCTCACCAAAATTAGACAATAGAAGAGTGGAAAAACTTTCTGGTCTGATGAGTCTCGCTTTCAGCTGCGACATTCAGATGGTAGGGTCAGAATTTGGCATAAACAACATGAAAGCATGGATCCATTCTGCCTTGTATCAATGGTTCAGGCAGGTGGTGTAATTGTGTGGGGGATATTTTCTTGGCACACTTTGGGCCCCTTAGTACCAACTGAGCATTGCTTAAATGCCACAGCCTACCTGAGTATTGTTCTGATAGCTACTTACAGCAAGATACAGTCATAAAGCTCAAATCATCTCAAAACTGGTTTCTTGAACATGACAATGAGTTCACTGCACTTCAATGGCCTCCACAGTCACCAGATCTCAACCCCACAGGCCATGTTTTGGGAATTTCTCTTAGATAAAATAGGTGTCCAAAATACCAAGCCATTGACTGATTTAAAGCACGTGTGCAAGATAAAGGAAAACCTGCAAACATGGCCTGTTGGGGGTACTTGAGGACTGAGGCTGAGAACCACTGCAATAGAGCACCTTCGGGATGTGGTGGAATGGGGGATTCACATCACTGATGTGCAGCCGACAAATCTGCAGCAACTGCATGATACTATGAATGAATGAATGAATGATTTGTAAAGCGCTGCAAATGCGAACTGAATCGCCTCAAGGTGCTGATGTGTTGTGTTGTCAGCTTCATTAGAAGAGGTAAGTCTTGAGTTTTTTCCTGAATGCCAGATGGTTTTCTTCCATGCGGATGTGAGTCAGGAGAGAGTTCCATAGCCGAGGTCCCTGGACTATCATGTCAATATGGACCAAAATCTCTGAGGAATGTTTCCAACACCTTGTTGAATCCAAGCCATGAAGAATTAAGGCAGTCTGAAAGGCAAAATCAGGTCCAACCGGGTACTAGCAAGATGTACCTAATAAAATGGCCTAATACATATACACACATACACACACACACTGACATCTCTGTATTACAAATGAGGTCTGGATCACACCTATGCATTTTTTGGTGCTTTTTGTAGAAATGCACTACAGTCCATTTAACATGGTTTCCTATGGGACACGTTCACATCTATGCTTTTTTCAGCCGCTGTGTTTTTGAAAAGGATCAGGAACTTTTTTTAAATGCAAAACAGTGCATTTTTGGCTCAATAGACCTCAATGGAGACACTGCAGAAAAACATGTAGTGCATTTTAATGCGTTTTTGATGCGTTTCGCAGTTTTTAATCTAGCCAACAACAAATTGTCCAAAAAAAAACACAAAATGCATAAAAAAACACAGAAACACAACAAATTTGTGTGTGCAAAAATGCGAAAAGCACTGCAGAAACAGAGAACGGATGAAGAACTTTTTAATGCATGTTAACTGTATTTCTGATTCCTGTATATTATATTAATATTGTTTGGGAAGTTATTGAATTTGTATTAGCGCAAGCTGATTTTATATGTGTACATTTGAGGGAAAAGCTGCATTATATACAAATTTTAAATATTATTGTAGCTAGTGTTGTAACTACTTAGTGTGTTCAGTAAAATGTTGTTTTTTAGGATAAATTGTTCCTTCATTTGGTGGTAAAGGTAATGGATATCTCATGTTTTATCAAAGGAAAATTTGCACAAAAGTACTAAAACAAGATACTTTTAATCTTTAACTGTATATTTTTTGTAGCTATTATAACCCACCACCAAAAAATATCAATAGTGTGTGTTTTAGGTTTTTGGTTCTTTTTATCCTACCTAAAACACTGCCACTAGAAAAAATTATTTTATTTACCTTACCTAAGACATACTGACCCTTACCTTTTGGTCCTGACCTTTTTTTCTGACCCTGACCTTTGACAAACACTTGAACATTCAGGAACTCAAGCTGCCACCATTGTGTGGCAACCACACTACACTTGCCTTCAATCATATAATCATGTTGTTGATGTATACTACTTGTATGATGCATTAATCACACCCCTCCCTCACCCCTTACTTTTCTGAACTTGAAATTCAATAAAATCAGATTACACAAAAAAAACTATAAACTCCAGCAATCCAAAACCAATTTTTATAATCATTATATTTTCATTCATTGTTCAGTTTTGCTGCCAAAATATAACTTTGTTTTTACATTTTTTAACTTCCAAGAAATTCAATTAAATTATTTTTCTGATACCCAGCTTATATTAAAGATGTGCATTCTTTCAGATAGGTGTAATTTACTTTTGTATATGTAATTGGATTTTGGCCCCAGAGTAAAAAATGTGGTGTACCTTTCATTAAACTGCCGGGTTTCCTAATAAACACAAATCCCACAAACATATTAAATTAAATTAAAGAATGACAATTTTGAACATCTTTCAGTATGCTGTATTTTTCTAAAAATATCTGCATGTTCACATATAGCACATTACAGAGGTTAAACAGCCAAAGCCAAAGATCAATTGTTCAGTGGGATAAAGAGCTGTCCATTTGTAATTTCTATTACTTTTGAACATTTTGAGGGTTGAAAATTATTATAACCGTTAAGATTCAAAAGTATCAAATGCCTAATGCCGCGTGCACACGAGCGGACTTTACGGCAGACTTTGCCCGGCGGACTTTTCGACGGACTTTATGACGGACTTTCTGAATGAGCGGACTTGCCTACACACAATCCACCAAAGTCTGTCGAATTCGTACGTGATGACGTACACCGGACTAAAACAAGGAAGTTCATAGCCAGTAGCCAATAGCTGCCCTAACGTGGCTTTTTGTCCGTCAAACTAGCATACAGACGAGCGGAATTTTCGACCGGACTCGATTTCGACGGATTGATTTAAAACATGTTTCAAATCTAAGTCCGTCCAACTTTTAAGAAAACAAAGTCCGCTGGAGCCCACACACGATCGAATTGTCCGACGAAATCCAGTCCGCCGGGCAAAGTCTGCCGTAAAGTCCGCTCGTGTGTACGCGGCATTAGGTAACTCCTAATGCTAATAAGGATTTCTGCCAAGTATTAATATAATGCTTAATACCTTCCTGACATTGTTTAAAACATACGGATAAATCCTGTCTGATGAAGAATACATTTTACATAAATGGTTTTATTCTGCCTCTAATCATTTTACCTGTAATGGTTATATCTAAATGTAATACTGATAATGACAATTTTCACATATAAGCCATGACTTTGGGGAATATTAAGGAATTTGAAACAAGAAATTATTTTGGATCAGCTAAAGAGTTTAATATGTAAAGCAGAGCTATATACCCATATTTTTTTATAAAGCAGAAAATCTTTTGTTGTTAAGTTTGGTGTTTTTTAAAAACCTTATTAAAGCTTTCATTTTTTTCTGGTCAATAAGTTGTTAAATGGCAAATTTTACAATGGAATTAACATGAATGCTCATTTGTGGTTGATCTAATAAACCTCTGTTGTATTAACCAACCACTCATTGGATTCATTTAGTTTGCTGTAAAATGTAGCTTTTTGTGATCTTAATATCTGCCATGTCTTCCATGTCTAGTAAATTTAGCAGCTAGAATTTTAGAATGTTTAAAGTACCTAAGCAATAAATTTAGGATTTGTCAATTACAGCATTTGTTAGATGGCTGATTTATTCTTCTCCATCTTTCACATATGATACAGAGAAGTACAACCAAGTGTGGTGTTGTCAGGGTGCAAAGTTCTCTTGGGAGCAAGACGTAAAGGAGGAAGACAAGCATTTGTTGCTGGAACTTTATTTGGTCTTTTTTAGAGGTGCTACTGACTAACATCACGGTATGATATATTCTCACTGATAGTTACTAAGGGTGATTAGAGAGTTTGATCCAAACCTAAGTTTTGATTTTGGCTGTTTGAACATTTAACCACTTAAAGCGGTAGTAAACCGCTGAAACACCCCCCCTCAAAAAAAATCCTGCAAGACAATAGTATAATGTGCTTGTATGCATCGCATACTAGCACATTATGAAATACTTACCTTAGAATTAAGCCCCTGCAGTCATGCCTGGTCACCGCTGAGGGAGCTTACATGTTCCCCCGGAATTTCTTCCAGGTTCGCGGGCTCCAGCGCTGTGAGTGGCCGGAGCCGTGATGACATCACACCCGCTCTGTTCCAGCTTTAGAGCTTTGAAGTTCCGGTGTTCTGACGAGAAGTGTCCTCCTATCATATAGTGTCCGCCCCGTACTGCGCAGGCACAGTACGGAGGAGAAGGAGATGCTGAAAGTGTCCGAAGTTGATCAGCTGACCATCAGCTGTACACGGCGCTCGGGCACTTATTAGTGATGGCTTTGCAAGAGGGCCCCTCGCGGGCTCGCTTCCCTCGCCACGCTTCAGGCACGGCCTCGCTGCGCTCGGCATCTATTTATTCTTACTCTATGTCCACTTGGATAGTAGGGAATGAACCTGGGCACAAGGTAAGAATAAAAGCGCAGGCGCCGTGTACAGCTGACGATCAGCTGTTGAACTTCGGAGACTTTCGGCTCTCGTTTGTCCTCCGTACTGCGCCTGCGCAGTACAGGGCGGACACTTTTGGATAGGGGACAGTATTCGACAAGACACCGGCACAATACGCCCTGACATTCAGAATGCATGCACTGCTGACATCAGTGGCTGCATGCTGGGTGAATATCTCCTAAACTTTGCAGGTTTAGGAGATATTCATTTTACCTAAACATAACAAAGCGGGGTATACAACCACTTTAAGGACCAAGCCTATTCTGACATTTTTTGTTTACAGGTAAAAATCTGTATTTTTTTGCTAGAAAATTACTTAAAACCCCCAAACATTATAATTGCAATTTTTTTTGTCACAGTATTTGTGCAGCGGTTTTTCATAGGCAATTATTTTGGAAAAAATACACTTAAAAAAAAAACAAAATATATAACCCAATTTTTTTGCAAACTATGAAAGATGATGTTACGCCAAGTAAATAGATACCTAACATGTCATGCTTATGGAATGGCGCCACACTACAGTACTTAAAAATCTCCATAGGTGACACTTTAAAATTTTCTACAGGTTACCATTTTAGAGTTACAGAACAGTGCTAGAATTATTGCTCTCGCTATAACGTTCACGAAGATACAGTGCCTTGAAAAAGTATTTATACCCCTTGAAATTTTACACATTTTGGCATGTTACAACCAAAAATGTAAATGTATTTTATTGGGATTTTATGTGATGGACCAACAAAAAGTGGCACATAATTGTGAAGTTTGAGAAGATGTGGGTTAGTTGGCTTGCTATACCAGGTTCATCACTGCTTGATCTAGTTCTGGATAGACTTTTATGATCCTCTACCTGTACTTTATGAATGACAGAACAATGTTATAAGGTAAAAGTATTGCTTGCATTTGAATATTAAAAGTGGTTAGGTACGATGGTCTTGATTGCTCTGTTGGAACTACCTTTGCTATATTTTTGTGTATTTTAGTGCATGCAGACATTTTGATTATGCTGTCACTTTTTAATTTTAAGCTCTGGAAACTTGTACATGCTTTCTACATCTGTATATTCACCTGCTTTTTCTCTGTTCAATAAACTTTTTCCTGATTTAAAAAAACTTTATAAGGACAAGCCGCAGTTTCTGAGAAACTGAGTGAGCATATTGCTGCAGTTTCTGAGAAACCAAAATTGAGTGCCTTGATTTAGAGACTGAAAAAGGAAAATTTTACAGCTGAGTACTACAACTAGTCTTTTTGGACAGATCACAATTTCTTAGGGACTTTTCAGGCATATTGCATTTAGAAGAAAAGAAATACTGTCTATTTGTTTAAAATTTGAAAGAAAAAAATGCACAAATTTTCTGCACACCTCTTAAAAAGGAGCTCCAGGTTACCCCCAAAAAAATTAAAAGTCAGCAGCTACAAAAAATGTAGCTGCAGTTTTTTAGAATAAGGACACTTACCTGTCCAGGGATACATAGATGTCCTCATCCTTCATTCTGCAATCGGCTTCAGGTGCAGGCGCCAGCATCTGAAGTGAGGGAAACAGGAAGTGAAGCCTTGTGGCTTCACAGCCGCTCTCCTACTGTGAATGCGTGAGTCATGCTGGGCTTTGTGAATGGTTCCATAGTCTTCTGGGACCTGTGATGTGTCCAGAAGACTGCAGGGAAGGAGCGGGGGGCCAAACTGTCAAAACCAGGTACATGCTCCCCCACAAAAAGTGCCAAATGTGGCAGTAGAGGGGAGGAGGATGCAAACAAGCAGAGCAGAACAAAGTTTTGCAGAACAGAGTATCATCCTTTTTAAATGAAGGTACATTTGGAGGCAGTGGGAAACAATTTGGGAGACAGGGAGATGGCATATTTCAGCCATAAATACTAAATTGTACTGTATTGCTCAGAAAAACCCTTTTTTCATTAAATTCAAGGTGGTTGTAGCCATTATAGTGCACTTGCAACAACATTACCCTGAAAACTTGTCCTGAAAATTTTTTTAGTACAACAATAAAATTTATCATGGACATTCTTTAGGATGTAATAGCGTTTTGGAGGCAGAGAATAGGCATATTTCATGCAAAAATATTAATTGAAATATTAAGTGAAACTTCATTTGAGTCACAGAATCTCATCCTTTTTAATAAGATGCAATTTAAGAGACAGTGGGAGTGATTTACTAAAACTGGTGTGCAGCTATGCATTGGAAACAAATCAGATTCCAGGTTTTATTGTCAAAGCTTAATTAAACAAGCTGAAGTTAGAAGCTAATTGGTTACTATGCACAGCTGCACGAGATTCTGTGTGCACCAGTTTTAGTAAATCACCCGCAGTGAGTAAGCATTTATCAGGTAGAGATATCAAATTATTTTGTTCCTCAAATATTATTTAAACATTGAATAGATTTGATGCACAGAATTATATATTTGTTTTCATCCAAGGAAATTGCAGTAGCTGGGAGAAGACACTATATTATAATGGTACTGATGTGCTGCTGTCATGTACCTGTGGTAGAGCCTGGTGTGAAGAGGTAGGCCCCTTACAGCTCCAGCTCAGGGGCCTGTGGTAGTGAGACAGTGGCTGCGAGAGCATGGCAAGGTATGGTGCCTGTAGCTTGTCCAGTAATCTGAAAAGTTAGAAGCTGATGCTTTCTCAGGGATGAGAAGCAAAGACAGCAAGTAGCTGGTAGGTGTTGCCGAATGTTGACTGTAAGACAGCAAACTGGCTGATGCTTGGCAGGCAGATGACAGGTTGTCGGTGCTGACCTGGCTGGCAAGGACAAGGTGAAAAGAGGAACAGTAAGTAGGCACTTGGTAGGCAGGCATGATAACCCAGGATGCAGGGTCAGGTAAGATGGGTCAGTAACAGATGAGCAGATCAAGTATAAGCAGCAAGCAGAAGAGTAGTCAAGTCACGGGCCAAGGTCAACAGCTAAGAGCAATCAGATAAGACAGGAGGCAAAAGCAGATTCCAGAGAGCCGAGGTTGGGGTAGGTAGCGTACAAGCGTGGTCAGAGAAAAGCCGGGTCAGCAACAAGAACTGGTAATACTGAAATGTGGTAGAGCAGACAGCAATGAGCCAGAGCAGCAGCCTAATAAGCCCATAATGAATATACGGTATAGCATTGAGGGGAAAACCTGCTTTCAGAGGGTTCCCAATCCAAAAGTGCCAAATACTGATAAATGCAGGTTCTTTGGCACTCCCAGTGAATGGGAGGGGATGTCAGCAAGGCAGAGCTCATGTGCCACTTGCTTTATCATTATAAAGCACTCCAGATGGAAAATGTGCCTGCTAAAATAGAAGCGTTTTTGAATGCTTACTCTAAAACTGACATTGGTAAATTGGTTACATTCACTTGGCACATATTTACTTTGAAAAATGTAGAGTGAATGTGGGCATGAAAAGCCAGGCAAATGTAGTTCAATATTAGAGGGTAAATTGTTATAACATACAGTATATACCATTTAATGTTCCTGCAAATCACTTACAAATATACTCCGTTATTACTGTGAATCTTTTATTCTATTGCTTTCCTGCTTTGTTTTATCTAGCTCCATATTTAATTTTTTCCCGTATAACTGGGATGAAGCTGGAAATATGCTTTGCAAACTGTTTTATTCACCCACTTAAATTTAAGGATACCTATTGTCCAAAACATGTCAACTGGACTGCTCTTGGATGCCGTACACCCAATAAAGACTACACATTTTTTGGCAAGTTGCTGGTGTAGTATTTCATGAATTCATTTTACATTTAGCTAAAATGCAAATGTTAAAAGAACATGGAATAAATTCTCCCAAAATTAAAGAATTTGGTACTTACATACAATATATGAGACATCTATGATTGTTTCAAGAAAGGTAGATGTTTAAAAGTCATATTTTGGAAGTGATGGTTACACAATAAAATTTTTGGTTTTGAACAGAGAACAGAAATGGAAATATTCCCTGCTAGCAGAGCAACAGTTTGAAAGAAAAAAATGTATTAAAGGTAAACACCTAACCAATTTTTGAGTAAATATTTTTTCCCCTAATGTAATGTTTTATCTTTTGATGTTATTATAGTTTGCTAAACCACTTTATGAAAATTGTGATAATGTAAAAGGCCTAAGAAGGCTTTTTATTTTGTTATTATTAAAATCTGTCAAGTCTGCAGAGGCTATTTATGTTTTATGATTCTTGGCAGAGAATGGAGCCATCCGGATTCTTCTGGAGAATGAATGTTGACACAGACTGGGAGAAAGGAGGAAAAAAATACAACTGTAATTTGACTGACAGATATAAAGTGAAATTCTAATTATAAGGGCTGCCTCCAAACCTACGATGAATAAGAAGATGCTAAGTGACTTCACTTAGCATCTGCGCAATACTTCTACGTTCAGCTAATCATCTCATCATTTAAATGGATTGCTCAAGTATGAAAGAACAGAAATGCAGGCTTTTTTTTTTTCTTTTACAGAATAAAATAAACCCAACTGGATAGGAATTTCTTCATTTAGAACTGGGATGTCTGCCACCCCTTAATAAGTTGCAAACCTAGTCCAGGATAATATAATTATGCAGTACTATGGGTAAATACAATGTGCAAAATTCTGGGACATTTTTAGAACTAGTTACTTCTTAAATAAGGCAATATTGCAGAGAATAATACTTTGCAACATAAAAAAGTTTTACTCCATATTGCAAAATTCCTTCAGCTGCAAGATGTTTGTGGGTCTCCTTGTAGGAACTATCCTATATGTTCAATGTCAAACTGCAGTTCTTTTTTGAACAGCAAAGGTTTTTTTTTCTCCTGGCACACCTCCCATATACTGTAGGTAAAATTGGTGCAATTTCTTCAATGCTTTTTATGGCAAATGTTACCTGCAGATCCTGCTTTGAGACTTCTTTTAGCATAAGATAGTGAGATTTTTAGGTTATATTGCTGGGCTGGCCAGTCCTTGATGTTTTTGCCGCAGATTTGTAAAAGCTTTGAGTTCAAGTTTCGAGAATCCCCGCTTTTCAGCAGGTGCATTAGTAAGTGGGTCACAAGAACTGTTCAAGAAATTTTGGAATGCTACAATTTTTGCTTGACAGTAGAGCCTGTACGTTTCCTGCACCTAGGGTTTATGTTTTTTGTGTTGCCAGGGTTTTTTAAGCTTAGGATGCTAAAAGTGCAGCATTCCCTTGTTGGTAATCTTTTCTTAGCACTGTTCTTTGTAAACAACACTCCACTGCAGTATTGTGCAAAAATAATGTCCACCCAAAACATCTCTTATCACTCACTTTTGTCTTACCCTCTTATCGCCATATTAAAAATAAAAGTTATGCATACACCTCCCAAGAAAAAAAAAAAACCTAAAATCAGAGGCAGAGGACCTGCACTAGTTGCAGCCGCACTGCTGTATTGTAAATAGGGATAGGCTGGGATTGAGTTACTAGGAATGGCATTCTGCATTCTTCCTTTGAGAAGCTGTCACATGGTCGCACTCTGGGTAGCCCAATAGATGTACATGGGGCATTCCCCACCATTTTGTGCACGTACACAAGGGGGCAAGATGCCCTTTATGTCATTCACCTAATATGGTCATATGGCCATGTTAGGTCAAAGTCGTTCACATGGGTGGGCCTAAAAGGGGCCAGTGGGGATGTGATAAATTCACACAGGTTCTGCCAAACTGGGTTTGGGACAATTTTGAACTTAACCCAGCCCATGCCCAAGTGATAAAAAGCATGCACCAAAAAGAAACGCACATCCCCCCCCCCCCCCCCATTACATCCACATAGTTTAAATAACAGCTAGGAAATCACTCATACTCAAAAACAACAATGACAATCAGATCTAAAAGGAGATGCAAAGGTACAAAGGTACCACATGGAGAGAGTAGGGTACATGCAGGTTCTTCAGAACAAAGTGGTGGTAACACAGAAAAAAAACTAACCAACCAATTCAGTCACAGCATGTACAGTTCTGCATTTGAACCTGTTCCCATTTATACAAAACTGTCTTGTGCTGGACAATTTCTACCAAAACCAAACTGGCAGCAACATTGTTGTGCTATTGGTAACCACATAACCCACATCCCCTTTGCTGTACTTTTATATGCTGTATATATACAGTGCCTTGAAAAAGTATTCATACCTCTTTGAAATTTTCCATATTTTTGCATGTTACAACCAAAAATGTGAATGCATTTTATTGGGATTTAATGTGATAGACCAACACAAAGTGGTACATAATTGTGAAGTGGAAGGAAAATGATAAATGTTTTTATGTTTTTTTTTACAAATACATATTTAAAACTTGTTGCATGCATTTGAATTCAGCCCCCTTTACTCTGATATCCCTAACTAAAATCTAATGGAACCAATTGCCTTCAGAAGTCACCTAATTAGTAAATAGAGTCCACCTGTGTGTAATTTAATCTCAGTATAAATACAGCTGTACTGTGAAGACCTCAGAGGTTTGTTAGAGAACCATAGTGAACAAACAGCATCATGAAGGCCCAGTGACATACTAAACAGGTCAGGGATATCGTTGTGGAGAAGTTTAAAGCAGGGTTGGGTTATAAAAAAATATCCCAAGCTTTGAACATTTCACAGAGCACTGTTCAATCCATCACATGAAAATTGAAAGAATAGGGCACAACTGCAAACCTACCAAGACATGGCGGTCCACCTACACTGACAGGCCGGGCAAGGAGGGCATTAATCAGAGAAGCAGCCAAGAGGCCCATGGTAACGCTGGAGGAGCTGCATAGATCCACAGTTCAGGTGGGAGAATCTGTCCACAGGACCACTATTAGTTGTGCGCTCCACAGATATTTAAATTTGAATATCTTGCGCTCACCCAAAGAACAGTGAAAATTAATTGGTTAAAATTAAAATAATGTGTAGGTGCTGTAATTCTAAAATCTAAATACTCAATTCAACATATTTTATATATATATATATATATATATATATATATATATATATATATATATATATATATATATATATATAAATATATAATAATTCAAAAAGGTGAGTCACCCCCCCCCCCATTTTTGTAAATATTTTATTATATCTTTTCATGTGACAACACTGAAAAAATGACACTTTGCTACAATGTAAAGTAGTGAGTGTACAGCTTGTATAACAGTGTAAATTTGCTGTCCCCTCAAAATAACTCAACACACAGCCATTAATGTCTAAACCACTGGCAACAAAAGTGAGTACACCCCTAAGTGAAAATGACCAAATTGGGCCCAAAGTGTCAATATTTTGTGTGGCCACCATTATTTTCCAGCACTGCCTTAACCCTCTTGGGCATGGCATGGAGTTCACCAGAGCTTCACAGTTTGCCACTGGAGTCCTCTTCCACTCCTCCATGATGACATGACAGATCTGGTGGATGTTAGAGACCTTGCACTCCTCCACCCTCTGTTTGGGGATCTCCCACATGTCTGGAGACATGCTTGGCTAGTCCATAATTTTTACCCTCAACTTCTTTAGCAAGGCAGTGGTCACCTTGGAGGTGGGTTTTGGGGTCGTTATCATGTTGGAATACTGCCCTGCGGCCCAGTCTCTGAAGGTACGGGATCATGTTCTGCTTTAGTATGTCACAATACATGTTGGCAGTCATGGTTTCCTCAATGAACTGTAGATCCCCAGTGCCGGCAGCACTCATGGAGCCCCAGACCATGACACTCTCACCACCATGCTTGACTGTAGGCAAGACACACTTGTCTTTGTACTCCTCACCTGGTTGCTGCCACACACGCTTGACACCATCTGAACCAAATAAGTTTATCTTTATCATCAGACAACAGGACATGGTTCCAGTTATTCATGTCCTTAGTCTGCTTGTCTTCAGCAAACTGTTTGCAGGCTTTCTTGTGCATCATCTTTAGAAGAGGCTTCCTTCTGGGGTGACAGCCATGCAGACCAATTTAATGCAGTGTGCGGCATATGATCTGAGTACTGACAGGCTGACCCCCCCACCACTTCAACCTCTGCAGCAATGCTGGCAGCACTCATACATCTATTTTCCAAAGACAACATCTGGATATGACGCTGAACACGTGCACTCAACCCCTTTGGTCGACCATGACGAGACCTGTTCTGAGTGGAACCTGGCCTTTTAAACTGCTGTATGGTCTTAACCACCATGCTACAGCTCAGTTTCAGAGTCTTGGCAATCTTCTTATAGCCTAGGCCAGTGATTGCGAACCTTGGCACTCCAGATGTTTTGGAACTACATTTCCCATGATGCTCAACTACACTGCAGAGTGCATGAGCATCATGGGAAATGTAGTTCCAAAACATCTGGGGTGCCAAGGTTCGCCATCACTGGCCTAGGCCATCTTTATGTAGAGCAACAATTCTTTTTTTCAGATCCTCAGAGAGTTCTTTGTCATGAGGTGTCATGTTGAACTTCCAGTGACCAGTATGAGAGAGTGAGAGCATTAACACCAAATTTAACACACCTACTCCTCATTCACACCTGAGACCTTGTAACATTAATGAGTCACATGACACCGTGGAGGAAAAATGGCTAATTGGGCCCAATTTGGACATTTTCACTTAGGGGTGTACTCACTTTTGTTGCCAGCAGTTTAGACTTTAATGGCTGTGTGTTGAGTTATTATTACAATCCTAGCCAATTAAGTGAAAAATAGGAAAAATTCCTCTAATAATACAGTCTACATCAAATGATCAAATAATTATATAGTGACTTTTCATGTATATTTTCAGTGCAAAGCATGGATATCCATGATGTTCAGCGGTGTATTCTCTTACATCAGAAGGGAAAAATTAACGCCTCTTACCAGACAGGATGGATCCCAAGAGATCAAATACGCTTGTTATCAGGGTAACCACCTGCGATATTCCACTCTGTCTGCTCCAATATGAAGACTTTCTCCCGCTGTAGTGATCACTCCACCAGAGATTTAAGGAGTAGTATTCAAAAACTCCACCAGTGGGTCAGCTTAATGCTCTCCAGCATATGTGAAATTTAAAGAAGGAGGAACTTCATGGTCCAGTAGAAAACAAATGATTTGATTCTCAAATATCATTGCACTTCACAAAATCAAACTAAGAAAATGCATATAGACACAGCATCGGAACTTGCCCTGCAGGCTGGTGCGCGGTGACGTCACTGATAGTCACTAATATATATATATATACCCCCTTCTTTTTTAAAAAGAAAGGAGGTGTTAATAGCGCTACAAGTGAATAAAATATTCACCGATATGAAATAACATATAGTGCATGAAAAATAAATAAATAATGAATGAATAAAATAAAATAAAATTAACTATTTCCACTCCACTGGCAAAACACCTGCCAGTGGTGGATCTGATATGTCTTATCTGGAGTAACCGTATTGTGTATGCTGGTTAAACACAAACCTGGTGCCTACTAGAATGCCAATAATCGTAGCAAAAAAATATAAATAGCAATTAAATAACATATACAAAATTAAAAAATATATATAAAAGTCCAAACACTCAATCAGCGTGACTATAAAAGATATATATGGAGAGGGTGATGTAATAAGTCCTTTGTAAAGAAACACAGTTTATGCATGCAGTCTACAGCAATTCAAGGCTTCAAAGTCTAATGGAGTGCACAATCCAAGGGCTGCTACACCATCACTGGACCACCTCGTGATAACCCCTTTCGGGTATATGCTTACCAGAGGTAAGTGTCAAATAAGCCTGTAGTAACTTCCTGGTAGTAATCTGCTCCTCCGCCACTAGATGCTCTCACCAGCATAAAGCTTCTCAATGCCGCAGACATGCCATATAGGAAAACAAAAGAAAAAAACAAAAGAAAAGCGCCTCTGAGTGCAGGTATTTATTGGTAACAATATGCAAGTTATCCACACTTACAGGGAAGTAAGGAACGAACAGCTATGAGGGTGAACAACTCCTGGATCAGTCCCAGCGTCTGTGGCGTGGATTGACAGCAGAGTAACTCTGAAGGGATGGCCGCAGTCCCCCGCAAGGAGAAAACAGGCAGCTGGGCTAGATGGACATTCCGTAGTCCAACAAGGCAGTCGTGGGCGTGTGACGTCACCAGAGTAGAAAGGACCACAACACGTTTCAGAGCATGCACGAAGCTCCCACTGGGCATGCGCGCTCCTTTTTCAAGTGTAAGGTGAACGGGGAAGAAAGGAAACTTAAATAGCTCCGCATTATGGGAAAAAACACGCTACAGCTGACAGGAGGAAGCAACAATTAACAAAGCTGAAAATAAAAAAGCCCGCTAACATAAGGAGCATAGCTGATTATAAGGATTTAAAAAGATTCCTGAATACATATGAATAAATATTTAAAAAGGAAAAAAATAAAAAAATAATAATAATAAGGAAAAAAATATAATAATAAATAAAAATAATAAATAAATAAAACGACAGGATATTTTAAAGATAATGATAATGATTATAAATAAAGAACACAAATAGATAATAGCAGTGCCTGAAGAACTAGATTATTATATCATACTGCGTAAAGGCACAATCATATTGACATAAAAATGTATCATGTAATGACGGCATCTGCCTTGAAGATGGATGGTAAGTAGATTAATAGAATAATATGGGTAAAAAATTATTTAAAATATAAGTAAAGGTACATTACACCAAGGGGGAAATATAACTAATAATAGAGCTACTGGTGACAATAGATAGGAATGTATGCACATATACATATAAACCTATGTACATGTGCATGCAAGATAAATTCATGTCTGTAGGGGTACATGCCAAAAAATGTGTGTGAATACATACAAAATGGGAAGGGGAAAGGGAGGGGAGGGGAAGGGGGGAAGGGGGAGGGGGAAGGTGAGGGTAAAAGAGAACTATGGGACAAGGAGGGAAGGAAAGGGGAGGGGGAGGGAAAAGAGGGGGGGAATGGAGGAAAAATATATTGTGAGATGTTACATGATAGTGTTAACTTCTATTTCTTCATTCAACCCATTGGGCGCAAGAGTGTCATGGGTGTATATCCAAAAGGTTGGGTGGTGAGGAACGCTATGTTCATCGCAACCTTTCTCTACAAACCTGCGATGTTTACCAAAACGTTGTCGTAGTGGGCAGATAGTACGACCAACATATAATAATTTGCATGGACATGTCAGACAATAAACTACATATTCAGTAGAGCAGTTATAGAATCCCTCTTACTGATATATCTTATCCTTGTGTTGGAAACTACGTTGTCCATGTCTCACAAAGGCGCAGGTTTTGCATAACGGTTTATTACACCTGTACATACCTGTGAGAGGGATAAGGCACAAGGGGTTATCAGATTTGGTACTTTTTAGTTTGCTGGGCGCTATCTTATTTTTCAGTGTTGGGGCCCTTCTATAAGTGACCTTGGGTCTATCCCTAAGACTAGTAATGAGAAGGGGATCCTGTTTTAAAATGTTCCAATGTTTATAGAGAATGTGCTCCATTTTCTTGTATTTTGTTGTAGTATCTGGTGATAAAAAGCACAGTATCATTTTCAGGCGGTTTTTTTGTCTTGGATTTTTTGCCTGAAAGAAAGATGGTATAGGCCTGATCTACTAATTTATCAGGATATCCCTTTTCTAGAAATTTATTTTTGAGGTGCACACTTTGGGAGATATAGTTGGAATCTCTGGTGCAATTTTGTCTAATGCCCCGTACACACGGTCGGATTTTCCGATGGAAAATGTCCGATCGGAGCGTGTTGTCGGACATTCCGACCGTGTGTGGGCTCCATCGGACATTTTCAATCGGATTTTCCGACACACAAAGTTTGAGAGCAGGCTATGAAATTTTCCGACAACAAAATCCGATCACGTCAATTCCGACCGTGTGTGGCCTGTTCCAACGCACAAAGTGCCACGCATGCTCAGAAGAAATTCCGAGACGGAACAGCTCGGTCTGGTAAACTTAGCGTTCGCAATGGATACAACATTGAAGAATGAAGTAGTTTTGCTGCTCATATTCACACACACTTCTCACAAACTTATTTCTTTATTATTTAGCGGGATTCCCTTAATATGTTCCCTTAATAACATCTGACATTTTTTTGTGTTGGATTTTTTTTTTTAGGTTTTAAGGCAGATTCTTTTTTTTTGGTTTGTCTTTTTTTTCAAGGCTGATCTTTGTTTTATTGTATTTTTATTTTTACTCCAGAATATTTTTGTGTTTGTTTTGTGTGTCAAGTTACCACAACACCATTGATATGTTGTTATATTTAATCTGTAGGAGATTGTTTGTTGTTGTTGTCTCTTGTTAATTTCACATTGTACTTTAGAAATGTACCTGAATCCTCACCAACAAACTGTCCTTTTTGGATGAAAACACACATAGGAGAGTATAGGAGAGTATAATTTTCCTAAAAAAATCATTTTTAACTAAACAAAGAGGGAGGCAGCACTGGAGAAACAGCAGAAATGGGTGAAGCCTTGAACCCCCAGGGCACACATCAACTATTTTCAAGCAAAATTGGTGGCCTGAGGAGTCCTTATCTAAGGGAGTGCAGTCTGGTCCAGAAGTCCCAGAGATCCGGAAAGCAGCAGATGACATCTGTGTCCCCAGGCTGTGGTCATACAAGAGACTGCAGCTTTTGTCAGACCAGACTGAACCCAGGGTCATCACTCTCTTGTCTTCTTTCCATGATTCCTTCCACGCTGTGGCTGTGGTGGTGGAGTTGTGGCAGCAGGAGGAGGATGAGGATAGTTCAACTCAATCACGTCGGTCTTGGGTGTGGTTTCACCACTCACCCCCTTAGTTAGGACTTTATAAATAAGTTGCTCACACATGAGGCATTGACCCTCCTGCATGCCCTGCAGTTTGGTGGCAGCCATGCAGGCAAAGGCCTCTTCAGGAGTTGGTAAGGCTCGGAGGGACGCAGAAGCCTCGTGAATGAGCCTAAGCGCAGAATCCTGCATGTGAGTCGCCATCCTCGCTCTTTTGTATGGAAGGCGGAGGGGAGGAACCTGCGATTCTGCCAGGCTTCGACTTGTCCCAGGCTTCTCCTGGCTGACACTTAGCCCCGCCTCCTCCTGGCTGCAACTTAGCCCCACCTCCTCCTGGCTGCCACATTCCACAGCCTCCTCCTGGCTGTGGTCTTCCTGTGTATGAAAAAGGGACATAGTTTTAGTTTTTTATTCATCAATCACACACAATTTTCACCTCCTGACTGTTGCAAATTGAATGTTAACAAATATAACAGACTATCATTCTGAGCCCAGCATTTTTCATTCTTGTCCCAATTTTGGGTGCCCACTACTGTCTATTAATATGTAAAACACTTTATTAAATCAGAAATTAGTGATCAATAATAACATCTAGTAAAGATCATTTCTTTATTGACCAGAAATCTGTAGAAGAATGCTATACCTGACTCCAGCTGGGCTCCTCCACTTCTTCCTGGTTGGAAGGGCCAGGTTGGACATTGGAAGCCTCATCTGGGGTGGAAGGAAGAGTGGAAGGAAGGGTTGAGAGGGATTCCCTGACTTCAGTGTGTTCTGACAGAAACCGCAGTCTCTCATAGTACCACAGCCTGGGGACATAAACGTCATCTGCTGCAGCTCCGGACCTCTGGGAATCTGTGACCTTCTTGCGCTCCCTAAGATAAGTGCTCCTCAGTTTCTCCAGCGCTGCCTGCCTCTTTTGTTTATTGTTATAATGGGGATGTCTCACCTGCCACAGACAGGGCAGCTCCCTGTATTTGTCTATGAACAGGGGGAGGAAGTTGTGGTCATTGAAGCCATCCATTTTCTCTGCAAGACACAACACAAGACAAACCCTAAGGTCAGGCCAAACTCTCCTAATCTTGTTACAATATAGGCTTCAATTTCGAAGCTGTATAGGCCCAAGTTTAGATCTTACCTTCGTTATCACGATCGGCGCCTCCGATGCCCCTTCCTCCGCTCACAGATCATACGTAATACGCACGCGTGTTACGCTTTATACACACTGCGCATGCGTGTAACTCCGCCCGCCCCTGAAGTTCTTTCTAGTCTTTTCCCCGCCCCTTTTCGTTCTGCGCAGTGGGGGATGAGCACATGGCAGATACACAGCAGGTGCGTGCTAATTACAGGAACGAGGAGGAGGAGGAGGAAAGCCCAGAGCCAGAAACGTCCCGACCCAGAAGGAGATTTAAGGCCTCAAATATGTCCTTTGGGGAGATGTTGGAGCTGGTCGACATCTTGAAGAAGGCCGACTATGATGGAAAGTATGGACCTTACCCCAACCCCAATGTCAGAAAGGCCAAGATCATGGCGAAAGTGGTCAAAAGTCTGCACCGGCATTTCGGGGTACGACGATCGAAAGATCAGCTCAGGAAGCAGTGGTCGGATCTCAAATTAAGAGAACACGAGCAGTACAGAAAGATCCAGAGAGTGCTGCAAAAAAGTAAGTAGTTGTGCTGTGTTCCTATTCTTTTTGTGTTTATTACGTTCGTGCTGCTCCATGTGCTTTTCTTACAAGTGTACATTTTAAAATGGCAACTTTCTGGTTCATGGGCACATTATTCGTTCGTATCAAACATTTTTCTTTCAGCCTATAAAACACCATTGTTTTGGCCATATGCATTTGGTCACATTTTTTGACGCCCTACTTGTATGAAACTAATTTGGTTGTGTAGATGGCTTTGTTACTAGAATGAAATGCAAACTAGATTCTGTGTAAGGAGAGGACACTGAGCAGCGGTTTTCACATCTGGACACTGGAGCACTAGTGTGGGACCCCAGAACACTATTTTTATTATGGGGGCCACACAGGTGCTCCAGTGTATACTATAGGGGTGACTCCATCTGGGAAGCTTGTACCAAACAGGTAAAGTATTGCAGCTTGACAAAGGACACTGAAAATATTTTGGAACTCTGCCAAAATAGACAATTGTACCCCACTTCCAAGCAATGTTTCCTATCTATAGTTCTGCCATCAAATATCTGTGTGCTAAGTATAGCATTTTTGTTTTACATAGGGGAGAAAAGACTCGGAGGACACCCCTCATCCGAGGAGACCACAGACCCCCACCTCTGGAAGAAGGGGAAATACCCCCAACCCAAGAAGAGCAGGAGGAAGAAGACGTGGTGGAAATTGTCACCACAACAGGTGAGTGTCTGCGACCACAGGTTCAGGTAAGAGATGGATGCCGGCATATTTTTGATACCTGTTTTTGTTTGGTTTCTCTCTTTTAGGTGATCGGGATGTTGTGGTTCCAGATCTTTTCACATCAGAAAGTGCCCAGATCCTGATCGGGGAGATCATGGGGTGTAATTTACAATTGGAAAACCTCAAGAAAAACATCAATGATGTTATTCAAAAAAATAAAAACATAATTGATGTTTTGGGGCGAGTTTAAAACCCCTCCAAAACACTTTGTTTTTTGTGTGCTACAATGTTAAAAATGTTTTAGCGATTTTTAGAAAAGCCAAATTTGGAGGATGCACACAGTGTGCCAACATGTGCTATCTGCCATCACGGGAGATCAACGGACGCGTTTTGGGGGGTGCAACCCCTTCCTCAATAATAAAGTAGCTGAGAGGAAGGGGTTTCTCCCCCAAAACACTTCCCTTGATCCCCCGTGATGGCAGGTCGCACATGTTGAACTTCTTAAATTGGTGTGCATCTTCCAAATTTGGCTTTTCCTGGGGTGACTTCACCCCATCTGAACGCAATATCAAACACAGTTCCTAAATACTCATGTCTGATATTGCCTTCAAGTTCTACCAAATGTGAACTTTGTAAGTTCAAGATTTGTGTCTTTCTTGTTGGTTTTACACATGCCTGTTTTATCTTAAATGGACGTTTATATTTTTTATAATGCCCCCCAAAAATTGTTATACAACAAACATGTTGGTTTTTTTTTCTAAATGCACATGTGATTGTGCAGGGATTAAAAAGATTGTTAATCAAGAATGTGTGGATTATTGTCTCAACGCTACAACACTTTTGGGGTGATGTAATTGCTGTTTTCTGTGACAGCGGGGGTTATTTCCTAAGGGCAAATCCTCTTTGCACTACAAGTTTAGTTTCAGTGCAGTTTCAAGTGCACTTGTAGTGCAAAGTGTCTTTGCCTTTAGTAAATAACACCCAACAGTGCTTTGTATAAGGTTACACAATCACGCCATTTTCAGGACTCCCCACATTTCTGTCAGGGTCAGCTAAAACAAACACAAGCAGCAAATGTCAACAAAGATTTGTTTTTGTTTTTTTTGTTTTATTTGATAAAAGGCTTCACAAATTTGCTGGCATATTGATGGCCCCCCCTACCCGCAAAGAACTCAAGGTATCTTAACCGGACATCACGGGCACTCAGGGAGGGCAAGCCAGGACGGCCACTTTCAAGCGCCGTCAGGGTTGTTTCATTTATCATTCTGGCCTCAGGCCCAACTGAGCCAGCATAGTTGGCAGAATGTTGGCGTAAAAAGTTATGTAGAACACAGCACGCCAGGATTATATGATTAAGTTTATACTCCGCCATATGGATGGGTGTCAGAAATAGGCGGAACCGGCTGGCCATGATTCCAAATGTGTTCTCCACCACTCTTCTGGCTCTGGCCAGCCGGTAATTAAAAACCCTCTGTTCCGGGGTGAGGGTCCTCATCGGGAATGGCCGCATAAGATGGTCCCCCAGTGCAAATGCTTCATCCGCAACGAAGACGAATGGGAGTCCTTCCACATTCTCTTCTGGAGGTGGCAAGTCCAAGCTGCCATTCTGGAGATGCCTGTAAAACTCCGTCTGGGCGATGACTCCACCATCGGACATCCGGCCATTCTTCCCCACGTCCACATACAGGAAGTCGTAATTAGCCGACACCACGCCAACATCACAATACTATTGAACCCCTTGTAATTATAATAGTATGACCCCCAGTTGGGTGGTGGGACGATGTGGACATGTTTCCCATCATTTGCCCCTCCGCAGTTAGGAAAGTCCCACCGCTGGGCAAAGTGGGAGGCCACAGTCTGCCATTCCTGTGGCGTGGAAGGAAACTGTTGAGGAAAAAAAATGAGTATTTTTGCACATAAACATGGAAAGCAGATTAGACACAAACCTTCTTGGCCAACATCCAGATAACATTTATTAAGGGGAATTTTACAACACCAAAGTATAAGGTACACCTATCATACCCCCCCCCCCTCTCATGGGCCATTTCTAACATTATAGGGGGGGAATCTTGGACAGGTAACCCTCTCCACTTCATTAAGAGATGAATGCCTAAATACAGGGTATTACTTGGAACAGCCCCTCCTTAGTTACACTATTGGCAGACCACTGGACAGGTAAGAAGTGTCATAATACAAAGATATAAATACACACTGTACACATTTGAGCACATTTGGACATTCTGCTATTACCTATCAAGATAATAATAGGATACAAAAACTTTAAACAGTACCATTTGAAAGTATTCAGGCAGGCCCTTGCACTACATGCTTTGGGGAATTCATCCATAAATCTGACCACAAAAGAGATGGGTATAGTGTGTATGGGTTTGGCAAAGTCAGCAGATAGATCATTGAGGAAAGATAGAGAATTGGGATCAGCTGACTTAGCAGTTGGGGGGAGGGAGGGTTAATAAAAATGATTTGGGGACACTACAAAAAAAAGCCTCTGGCACTCTGCCTGAATTTAAAGCACAAATCAGATTTCTAAACATTTTAGGGGGTGTTTGGGGTAAAGCACTACTATGGAGCTGATAAAATACATTGTTAAGTGAATACATGAGGTGGATATAGGGCCAGGAGAGCATGATGGGGAGGTAAGTGAAGGCAAATATGTATGAAGGACTAAAAAAATAATTACATAAAAATTCAGCATGCATGAGAACAAAGGGGATATTCACAGCATATTACAATCATGGTAATTAGGGAATGAGGAAAGAAATACAATATATTAGCAAACATTCAATACAATAAAATGTGATATTAAAGGATAAAAATCTTACCTTCATATACTCCTTCTGCAGGACCTGGAGGATGGCAGAACAGGTCTCTGGGATAATGATATCCAGAGCCTGGGGGCAGATGCCTGTCGAGAACTTCAAGTCCTGCAGGCTTCTCCCTGTCGCCAAGTCCTGCAGGGTAGCGACGAGCCTCTGCTCCGCAGTGATGGCTTGCCTCATGCAGGTATCCTGCCTGCTGATATAGGGGGTCAGCGAAGCCAACAAACGGTGAAATACGGGATCCGTCATCCTGAGAAAGTTCCTGAAATCATCAGGATTATTCTCACGGATCTCACGGAGCAAAGGCATATGAGCAAACTGGTCACACTGAAGCAACCAATTCTTGGTCCATGAACTCCTCCCCACCCTGTTCATGGACTGGACTTGTGTCAAGGTCAGGACCCAAACACCAAGCCCCCGCACAGCACGAACTCTTCGAGGAGTACGTATACGCAACATGGCTAGAAAACGGTCGGCTGCTCAGAACGAAGTAACAGAACGCATTCAAGAACAGCAAGGCCTGTGAAGAGCGACCTGAAAAACAGCAAGGAGCGGACAAGATTGCACAGAAAACTCCAATACGAACTTACTGCACGCACTGAAGAGCAGATACAAACCCACAAGCACAAACTGAAACGCAGAAAACGATCGGAAAGCCACGAGTCTGAAAAAGCGCGAATCGTCTCTCACCAAACTTTTACTAACACGAGATTAGCAAAAGGAGCCCAAAGGGTGCCGCGCTTGGTTCTGAACTGGCCTTTTCTAGTCTCGTCGTACATGGTGTACGTGACCGCGTGGTTGGCGATCGGAAATTTCGACAACTTTGTGTGACCGTGTGTACGCAAAACAAGTTTGAGCCAACATCCGTCAGAAAAAATCCTAGGATTTTGTTGTCGGAATGTCCGATCAATGTCCGATCGTGTGTACGGGGCATTAGTCTACAAAACTGACCTTTAGGGATATTGTTAACCCACTGCGGGTGATGGCAGCTGTCAAAATGTAAAGTAAGAATTCCCAGCAGTGGGTTTGGTGTAATTTTGTGAAAGGATACTGTAAGGATGTTAGAGTGCTGCTTTAAGATATGTTATACAAGAAGAAATGTATTTTGCTTTCCTTTGCAGAAAATTAGAAGTGCAAAGATTATTTGCGAGCTATGTACTTGAACAGGATGTACGTGTGGTTAGCCTGACATTTAGCAATATATGAAGTGATAAAACAATGGTCGCATGTCTGGAACAATTGGCAGATTGCCTAGCATACGTGGTCACATATACATAAACTTATATTTAGATATAGCCTAAGGGATATCTCTAGGCAGAATATGCAATTTATGACGTTTTATGCTTATTTTTTCATAAAGTTTATGCTTCAATCTCATTGGCTGATAATAAGAGTGAGGTTTTTCTCTCTCTCTGTAAGTGTATAAGATATATGCAAACCCAGTAAACCATTGTAATTTTGATTCACCATCCCATGTGTGTGTCTTGATTACCCGATCGATCAGAGAGTTCTATCCATACACCCATAGGTCCAACCCAGGTTCAAAGGAGCAATAGGGGCGACTTAACAGATACGATTATTATCGTGAAAGAGTTTGAGGTCTAGAAAGGAGAGACTTTCTACATACAGATGTAAAAGAGAGACCTGAAACATTGGTGTTGCAGTGAGAGACAAAACCATCAGTTGAGGACGAGGGGCCGTCCCAAATGACAATAATATTGTCTATGTATCTGCCATAAAACACCAGATGTTTGGCAAAGGGGTTATTTTTCCATATGAACCAGTCTTTCCACAACCTCATAGTCAAATTGGTGTAAGATGGGGCAAAATTGGTCCCCATGGCTGTACCATGAGTTTGTAGGTAAAATTCATCCTCGAAATGAAAATAATCGTGTGTTAGGCAGAAGGAGGTGGCTTCCGATATAAATACAGACTGTTTAGCATTCAGAAAAGGATCCAGAGACAAAAAATGTTGGACTGCCAACAGGCCTATATGATGGGGTATAGATGTATACAAGGAGTTAACATCAAGAGGCAGCCAAGAGTAACTGTCTTGCCATGTATAGGGGGTCAAGAGTTCCATCAAGTGTATGGAGTCTTGTACATAAGATTGGAGGTTCTGAGCTAAGGGCTGTAGAAATGAGTCAACATACTGGGAGAAACCACTGGTAACACTATTCATAGAGGCCACAATGGGTCTACCAGGGGGATGTGATGATTTTTTGTGCACCTTAGGTAGATGGTAAAAATAAGGTGTGCTATAAAATTCTTTACATAGAAAAGAGGCTTCATTCTTATTGATGACTTCATCTGAAAGAGCTATATTGATTAGTGCCTCGGCTTCCAATCTAAATTAAGGCAAGGGATCTGAAGGAAGTTTTTTATATGTTTGACGGTCTGAAAGTAATCTAGATGCTTCTGCAATATAAGAGATGCGGTCTAGAATAACAATCCCACCACCCTTATCCGCAGGTTTAATAATAATCTCAGGGTTATTCAAAAGGGAGTTAAGTGCGGCCTTTTCGCCAGGGTTAGGATTATGAAAATGATATTTCTGTGTATTGTCAGCTTGTTGGCACAGTTTTTGGAATTCTGAAAAGATCACTCTATAAAATGCTTTCAGATAAGGGCCCTTGGATTTGGTAGGGTAAAAAACAGATTTTGGTTTAAAATTGGTATATCTGACTGGGGGTGAGGTCTGAAGATGCTGAGTTAATAGCTCAAGGTCTAGACTAAGATCTGGGTCTCCCAAATCTGAATCTAACTCATGTAAACTAATAGAACTCTCAGAAGTGTCCTCCATGATGGTATGAGGGGGAACTAAACTAGCAGTTGTAGTATTTTGGTTGTTATTGGCTGGGATTGTTATACTAGACCGCACCTCTTATATTGCAGAAGCATCTAGATTACTTTCAGACCATCAAACATATAAAAAACTTCCTTCAGATCCCTTGCCTCAATTTAGATTGGAAGCCGAGGCACTAATCAATAAAGCTCTTTCAGATGAAGTCATCAATAAGAATGAAGCCTCTTTTCTATGTAAAAAATTTTATAGCACACCTTATTTTTACCATCTACCTAAGGTGCACAAAAATTCATCACATCCCCCTGGTAGACCCATTGTGGCCTCTATGAGTAGTGTTACCAGTGGTTTCTATTAGTATGTTGACTCCTTCTACAGCCCTTAGCTCAGAACCTCCAATCTTATGTACGAGACTCCATACCCTTGATGGAACTCTTGACCCCCTATACATGGCAAGACAGTTACTCTTGGCTGTCTCTTGACGTTAACTCCTTGTATACATCTATACCCCATCATATAGGCCTGTTGGCAGTCCAACATTTTTTGTCTCTGGATCCTTTACTGAATGTTAAACAGTCTGTATTTATATCGGAAGCCACCTCCTTCTGCCTAACACACAATTATTTTAATTTCGAGGATAAATTTTACCTACAAACCCATGGTACAGCCATGGGGACTAGGGATGAGCTTCGAGTTCGAGTCGAACTCATGTTCGACTCGAACATTGGCTGTTCGCAAGTTCGCCGAACAGCGAACAATTTAGGGTGTTCTCGGCAAATTCGAATGCCGCGGAACACCCTTTAAAAGTCTATGGGAGAAATCAAAAGTGATAATTTTAAAGGCTTATATGCAAGTTATTGTCATAAAAAGTGTTTGGGGACCTGGGTCCTGCCCCAGGGGACATGGATCAATGCAAAAAAAGTTTTAAAAACAGCCGTTTTTTCAGGAGCAGTGATTTTAATAATGCTTAAAGTCAAACAATAAAAGTGTAATATCCCTTTAAATTTCGTACCTGGGGAGTGTCTATAGTATGCCTGTAAAGGGGCGCATGTTTCCTGTGTTTAGAACAGTCTGACAGCAAAATAACATTTCGAAGGAAAAAAACCCATTTAAAACTACTCGCGGCAGTCCGGTCCGGCAATACACATAGAAGTTCATTGATAAAAACGGCATGGGATTTCCCCACAGGGGAACCCCGAACCAAAATTAAAAAAAAAAAATGATGTGGGGGTCCCCCTAAATTCCATACCAGGCCCTTCAGGTCTGGTATGGATATTAAGGGGAACCCCAGACAAAATTTTTAAAAAAATGACGTGGGGGTCCCCCTAAATTCCATTCCAGACCCTTCAGGTATGGTATGGATTTTAAGGGGAACCCGCGGCAAAAAAAAAAAAAAAAAAAGGCGTGGGGTCCCCCCAAAAATCCATACCAGACCCTTATCCGAGCACGCAACCTGGCAGGCTGCAGGAAAAGAGGGGGGACGAGAGTGCGGCCCCCCCCTCCTGAACCGTACCAGGCCACATGCCCTCAACATTGGGAGGGTGCTTTGGGGTAGCCCCCCAAAACACCTTGTCCCCATGTTGATGAGGACAAGGGCCTCATCCCCACAACCCTGGCCGGTTATTGTGGGGGTCTGTGGGCGGGGGGCTTATCGGAATCTGGAAGCCCCCTTTAACAAGGGGACCCCCAGATCCCGGCCCCCCCTGTGTGAAATGGTAAGGGGGTACTTACCCCTACCATTTCACTAAAAAACTGTCAAAAATGTTAAAAATTACAAGACAGTTTTTGACAATTCCTTTATTTAAATGCTTCTTCTTTCTTCTATCTTCCTTCATCTTCTTCTTCTTCTGGTTCTTCTGGTTCTTCCTCCGGCGTTTTCGTCCAGCATCTCCTCCGCGGCGTCTTCTATCTTCTTCTCCTCGGGCCGCTCCGCACCCATGGCATGGGGGGAGGCTCCCGCTCTTCTCTTCTTCATCTTCTTCTTCATCTTCTTTTCTTTTCTTCTTCTCTTCTTCTCTTCTTCATTTTCTTCTCCGGCCCGCTCCGCATCCATGCTGGCATGGAGGGAGGCTCCCGCTGTGTGAAGGCGTCTCCTCATCTGATGGTTCTTAAATAACAGGGGGCGGTGCCACCTGGTGACCCCTCCCCCCTCTGACGCACGGGACATGACGGGACTTCCCTGTGGCATTCCCCGTGACGTCACAGGGAAGTCCCATCAAGTCACCGTGCGTCAGAGGGGGGTGGGTTCACCGGATGGCCCCGCCCCCCATTATTTAAGAACCGTCAGATGAGGAGATGCCGTCACACAGCGGGAGCCTCCCTCCATGCCAGCATGGTTGCGGAGCGGCCCAGAGAAGAAAATGAAGAAGGGAAGAAGAGAAGAATAGAAGAAGAGAAGAAGATGAAGAAGATGAAGAGAAGAGCGGGAGCCTACCCCCATGCCATGGGTGCGGAGCGGCCCGAGGAGAAGAATATAGAAGACGCCACGGAGGAGATGCTGGATGAGAACGCCGGAGGAAGAACCAGAAGAGCCAGAAGAACCAGAAGAAGAAGATGAAGGAAGATAGAAGAAAGAAGAAGCATTTAAATAAAGGAATTGTCAAAAACTGTCTCTTGTCATTTTTAACATTTTTGACAGTTTTTTAGTGAAATGGTAGGGGTAAGTACCCCCTTACCATTTCACACAGGGGGGAGGGCCGGGATCTGGGGGTCCCCTTGTTAAAGGGGGCTTCCAGATTCTGATAAGCCCCCCACCCGTAGACCCCCACAACCACCGGCCAGGGTTGTGGGGATGAGGCCCTTGTCCTCATCAACATGGGGACAAGGTGTTTTGGGGGGCTACCCCAAAGCAGCCTCCCAATATTGAGGGCATGTGGCCTGGTACGGTTCAGAAGGGGGGGCGCTCTCTCGTCCCCCCCTCTTTTCCTGCGGCCTGCCAGGTTGCGTGCTCGGATAAGGGTCTGGTATGGATTTTTGGGGGACCCCACGCCATTTATTTTTTTTTGGTGCGGGGTTCCCCTTAAAATCCGTACCAGACCTGAAGGGCCTGGTATGGAATTTAGGGGGACCCCCACATCATTTTTTTTTTTTTATTTTGGTTCGGGGTTCCCCTGTGTGGAATTCCCATGCCGTTTTTATCAATGAACTTCTATGTGTGTTGTCGGACCGGCAATGCAATAGCCGCGAGTAGTTTTAAATAGGTTTTTTCCTTCGAAATGTCATTTTGCTGTCAGACTGTTCTAAACACAGGAAACATGCGCCCCTTTTACAGGCATACTATAGACACCCCCCAGCTACGAAATTTAAAGGGATATTACAATTTTATTGTTTCACTTTAAGCATTATTAAAATCACTGCTCCTGAAAAAACGTCCGTTTTTAAAACTTTTTTTGCATTGATCCATGTCCCCTGGGGCAGGACCCAGGTCCCCAAACACTTTTTATGACAATAACTTGCATATAAGCCTTTAAAATTAGCACTTTTGATTATTCATGTTCGAGTCCCATAGACTTTAACGGTGTTCGCGTGTTCGAACAAACTTTTTTCCTGTTCGCATGTTCTGGTGCGAACCGAACAGGTGGGTGTTCGGCTCATCCCTAATGGGGACCAATTTTGCCCCATCTTATGCCAATTTGACTATGGGGTTGTGGGAAGACTGGTTCATATGGAACAATAACCCCTTTGCCAAACATCTGGTGTTTTATGGCAGATACATAGACAATATTATCGTCATTTGGGACGGCCCCTCGTCCTCAATTGCCTTTTTTGTCTCTCATTGCAACACCAATGTTTTAGGTCTCTCTTTTACATCTATACACAATGTTGAAAGTCTCTCCTTTCTAGACCTCAAACTCTTTCACGATAATAATAGTATCCTTTCACGAAATTACACAAAACCCACTGCTGGGAATTCCTACTTACATTTTGACAGCTGCCATCACTAGCAGTGGGTTAACAATATCCCTAAAGGTCAGTTTTGTACACTAAGACAAAATTGCACCAGAGATTCCGACTATATCTCCCAAAGTGTGCACCTCAAAAATAAATTCTAGAAAAGGGATATTCTGATAAATTAGTAGATCAGACCTATACCATCTTTCTTTCAGGCAAGAAATCCAAGACAAAAAAAACACCTGAAAATGATACTGTGCGTTTTATCACCAGATACCTCGACAAATACAAGAAAATGGAGCACATTCTCTATAAACATTGGAACATTTTAAAACAGGATCCCCTTCTCAATACTAGTCTTAGCGATAGACCCAAGTTCACTTATAGAAGGGCCCCAACACTGAAAAATAAGATAGTGCCCAGCAAACTAAAAAGTACCAAATCTGATAACCCCTTGTGCCTTATCTCTCTCACAGGTATGTACAAGTGTAATAAACCGTTATGCAAAACCTGCGCCTTTGTGAGACATGGACAACGTAGTTTCCAACACAAGGATAAGATATATCAGTTAGAGGGATTCTATACCTGCTCTACTGAATATGTAGTTTATTGTCTGACATGCCCATGCAAATTTTTATATGTTGGTCATACTATCCGCCCACTATGACAACGTTTTGGTAAACATCGCAGGTTTGTAGAGAAAGGTTGCGACGAACATAGCGTTCCTCAACACTTTTTAGAGCACCACAACCAATCCACTGCTGGCCTACAGGTGTGGGTTGTAGAATCGATACCTCGCAACTTGTCTGAAGCCGAACGCTTTTCCAAGCTATATGAATGCGAAACCTTTTGGATATACACCCTTGGCACTCTTGCGCCCAATGGGTTGAATGAAGAAATGGAACATGTAACATGTCATGATATATTTTTCCCCCATTCCCCCCACCTCTTTTCCCTTGCCCTCCCCTTTCCTTCCCTCCTTGTCCCATAGTTCTCTTTTACCCTCATCTTCCCCCTCCCCCTTCCCCCCTTCCCCTCCCCTCCCTTTCCCCTTCCCATTTTGTATGTATTCACACACATTTTTTGGCATGTACCCCTACAGACATGAATTTATCTTGTATGCACATGTACATAGGTTTATATGTATATGTGCATACATTCCTATCTATTGTCACCAGTAGCTCTATTATTAGTTATATTTCCCCCTTGGTGTAATGTACCTTTACTCATATTTTAAATAATTTTTTACCCATATTATTCTATTAATCTACTTACCATCCATCTTCAAGGCAGATGCTGACATTACATGATACATTTTTATGTCAATATGATCCCGCCTTTACGCAGTATGATATAATAATCTAGTTCTTCAGGCACTGCTATTATCTATTTGTGTTATTTATTTATAGTCATTATCATTATCTTTAAAATATCCTTTCCGGGGGGCGTGACCGGAAGCCGACCTTAATGGACGCCTGAACTCACAGCTCCATCAGCCCACAGCACTGAAGGCACATTAGGAGACGATCCACAATACCCACATGGGCAAATCGAGGACCACCCAATCCTCCAAACAAAGGGGCACATCGCAACCCCCTCCAGGAGCATCCACAGACCTCCGCACCTTCTTCCTCCAGACGGACATGTCTCAGAGCGGGGGAGACAAGATGGCGCCGGACACTCAGGCGCGCGGTCGACGGAGTTCCCCGCAGCCCATGCCGCCTCACACCACCCAGCAACACCACCCATCTGACTCCCCGCTGAAGGAGACAGGCCCAGGGATCCCAACACATCACGAGGGAGCGGTGAGTCCATCAACCCCCCCGATCCCCAGTCTATGCAGACACGCGGGCCGCGGCCCGCCATGATGCCGGCCGCCTCACAGCACTACACACAGTGCTCAGCTGCATTTCCGCGCCTTCTCAGAGCGGCATCAGACCCTTACATGCAGGGAACGGCTCCGCTCTCCCCAGCATCCTCAATCCTCTCCCAGGACTACCCACCATTACCTTCCCTGGCCCACCCTCCTGTGCAGAGACACCAGGACCTGGAGGAGGACAGTGAAAGTCCCTGGGCCGTGACTATATCGTCCCCCCCACCAAAAGCACAGAGACTCTCTAGATCCAGAGACCCCAGTGTCTCTAGGCAGCAACAAGCCTTCAATCCCTCATACGCACAGAAAGCCAGCACCCCTCCTTGTACAACATCAGACGACCACCACATGAGGCCCCCCCAGCTAACACAGGCCCTGCCATGGTCAGAGCAGTGGGAACCCTCGGTGTCTGGACCCCCCGTGCCATCTGAGGCAGGCTCACTCAGCCCACGCTCTCCACCTCCAGCCCCATCCCCACCGTGCCAGCAATTTGGACCGATGCAACCCTCACACATGTCACCTCAATGGCATACATATCTCCAGGCCATGCCCACTAAGGAGGACTTCAGACAACTAATAGAAGATGTGAAATCCACATGCCGCACAGAAATTCAAGTTCTCCAAACAGGCCTTAAGCACCTGGCAGACAGAGTGGAGATGGCGGAAGAAGAGATCCAGGAAACAAAACTAGCAGTTCACAGATCACAACTTCAGGGAGCGGAACATAGATCACTCCTCAGAGATATGCAGAGGCACGTAGAGGACTTGGACAACAGGGGGCGCCGCAACAACATTCGCGTGAGAGGTATCCCAGAATCGGAGGGTAGCGAGGACTTACAAACCACTCTCCAAACCATCTTCAATAACCTCCTCGGCGAACCCCCCACAAAACATATAGAGATGGACAGGGCACACCGAGCCCTACGACCTAAAGGAGCAGCATCTAAGCC
The DNA here is from genome assembly GCA_037952835.1 of Lithobates septentrionalis. NCBI lineage: Eukaryota > Metazoa > Chordata > Amphibia > Anura > Ranidae > Lithobates > Lithobates septentrionalis. Next base: position 1,028,464 of record JBBDGP010001294.1, read on the forward strand.
AAGGGATGTCATCTGTAGAATCACCTCCTACCCCCTTAAGGAGGGAATCATGAAACAAGCACGCCTGGCACGCAAAATTATTTTTGACGGGACTCAGCTACAACTATACCCTGATCTTTCTTGGATCACTCTGCAAAAACGCAGACTCCTTCAACCACTACTGCAACTACTACAGACCAAGACAATCCCTTAGCGGTGGGGCTTCCCCTTCACCCTCACTGCAAAGCACCAAGGCACAACAGCTGTTCTGAGATACCCGGAAGACCTCCGCACATTTTGTAATACCCTGGACATTCAACCCCCACAGCTTCCAGAGTGGGACCTAGTAGCCACCCCTCCAACACCACCTACAGTCTGGCAGAAGGTCCCCACCTCCAATCGGCCCAGAAACCCTGAGGCACCACGCAAACCTGCCAAGCACAAGAACGGATAAGCTCCACCGCTCCATGAAGGCCTACACCTCCGAATGGATCACTACTACTCCGGAACTTTGGTTCTTCCTGCTCGGGACTTAAATGCCCACTATATCTCTAGATTATAGTCTCCTAAATTGCCCCTACACCATAGAATGATTAACCACAAGGGCTCACCCAGATCGAGCTTTGGGAACGTAGATTCTCATTTGACCGCCCCTCACTCCCCCTGTTCTTTTTTTTTGATTCATAGTTTAGCGAATCATAAAGTTTGATTGTACAGCTATACTAGTGGCGGGCTCCCTGGTGCCTTCTCCTGGCTGATCCTTCTGGGTTGGCGACAAGTTACCACTCGGTTTTATTCTCTCACCCCTCTCTTCCTCACCTTTCTTCCCTCTCTTTCCCTCTTAGTCGTCCTCAGATGTACACAAAGATGAAGGTGCGGTGTCCTGGTCCCCTCCCGGAGAGTGCCGGCTCCTGGCTTTTGACCACAGACCCTGGTGCTTCCTCGGTAAGTAAGCTCACACACGCCCACCCACACGTAGACAGATGGCAAAGATACTATCCTTAAATGTCCATGGACTGAATTCTAACAAAAAAAGGCATCTGGCGTTGAGGGAGTTTAGACAGTCGGGAGCAGATATAGTAATGGTACAGGAAACACATTTCAATAAAGAGGGCTCATTCGCGTTCGCCTCCAGATATTTTCCTCAAATATACTTATCATCTAGCACTCAAAAAAAAGCGGGTGTGGCTATACTTATTAAAAAGGGAGCCCCCTTCACTTGTGCAAACCACTATGCTGATCCTAAAGGTCACTTCATTATCCTACAGGGTACATGGCACGCACAACCAATCACGTTATGCACCCTATACGCACCGAACACCAAACAATATAACTTTCTCTCCAAAGTATACTCCCGCATCTTTAAATCAAATCCAGGGGTTTTGGTGGTGGGGGGGGATTTCAACCTTGTCCAATCAGCAACTGCGGATCGTCAGGTGGTGGGCACCCGTGCGTCACCAACAGGAGTCCTTAGGGACTCTAGACTCTTCCGACAAATCTCTAGACGATATGCGCTCTTTGACGCGTGGAGGGCCCTTCACCCTGGCGATCGGCAGTATACATTTTATTCCGCCCCCCACCGCACCCACTCTAGAATAGACTACTTCTTCGTCAACAATCTCACGCTCAAACTAACACAAACAGCTCAAATACTCCCCATCTCATGGTCAGATCATGCCCCCATCCTACTTAGGTTGAACTTAGACACCCCCAACCGCAAATCCTATAACTGGAGACTTAACACATTCCTCCTCCAACACCTGCCCTCTCAACTGGAATTACATTCCACCCTTAAATATTACTTTAAAGAAAATGCCTCCTCAGAAACTTCATTATCTACACTATGGGAAGCCCATAAGGCGGTCCTACGCGGTAAATGTATGGCACTGTCCTCCGCAATGAAGAAAGATAAACTGGCAGCGAAATTAACCGCGGAGAGGGACCTCAAAGTGTTGGAGGGTAAGCTCCAAGATACCCCCACAATACCCCTTCTCCGGAAAATAATCAGTCTCCGCTCCACCCTTAAAGAACTCGCATTAGGCCAAGTAGAAAAAGCACTGATTAGACTGAAACAAATGTTTTATGACAAAGGAAACAAGGCGCATTCCCTTTTAGCCAACAAATTACGAGACAAGTCCCATATGCAAACACCACACCAAATTAAAAATAAATTAGGACAAATGGTATCCCACCCTACAGAGATTGCCCATACTTTTGCAGATTTTTACAAAAACCTATACAACAACCCAGACATACCCAGTAACCCCCCCTCACAGGACTTATCCCACAAACTACGACAGTATCTAGAATCCAGTGGAATCCCCCACTTGACACCAACTGACTTGCTATCACTAAATGCACAGATCACAGAAGAGGAAATAGAACTGACTGTTAAAAGTTTGCCTTCACATAAAGCCCCAGGACCAGACGGATTCCCATACGAATACTACAAAACGTTCCTCCCCACCTTACTCCCACATATGCGCAGGATATTTCAAGCCTTCCTACAGGACACCCCCATACCTCCAGACATGCAACGTTCCTTTATTACGCTTATACCCAAACCGGATAAAGACCCCTCCATATGCGCTAGTTACAGACCCATTGCGTTACTGAATTCCGACCTAAAAATCTTTACCAAACTCCTTTCCAACCGCCTCAATCAGATCCTCCCCTCCCTGGTCCATAAAGACCAGGTGGGATTTGTCCCGCTCAGACAAGCAGGTGATAATACTAGAAAGGTAATAGATCTGGTGGAGGTGGCGAACAGGGAGGGCCAGGCGTCCTTGCTGTTAAGCCTGGACGCGGAAAAAGCATTTGATAGGCTGGGATGGCCTTTTCTGTTCGCCACCTTGCAATTTATGGGATTTCGGGGACCTTTTCTACAAGCAGTCAAACACTTATACACTAACCCCTCATCCCAAGTTAGAACCCCCTTTGCACTCTCACCGACATTCTCTGTGGCAAACGGGACTAGACAGGGGTGCCCACTCTCCCCCCTCCTATTCGCACTCTGTGTAGAACCCCTAGCAGCATCCATCAGAAGCAACCCAGATATTAAGGGAATTTCGGTCAGAGGTAGAGAATTTAAGATCTCCCTCTTCGCCGACGATATCATACTCACATTGACTCAACCCCATACTACCCTTCCGATCCTACATACAGAACTAAGCCGCTTTAGAGCCCTTTCAGGATATAAAATAAACGAATCAAAATCAGAAGCACTCCCAATTAATATCCCGGCCACCGAGGTCACACTCTTAAAATCCAACTTCCCGTTTACATGGAAAACAACATCCCTGAAATATCTGGGGACGTACATCACCTCCAAATTTACCACCCTGTACCAGGAGAACTTTCCCCCATTATTCCGTTCAATTAGATCCTCCATGCTCCAATGGAAAAAGCACCACATCTCCTTACTAGGTCGAATAGCTTCGCTTAAAATGACTATCCTTCCGAAGCTCCTTTATCTTTTTCAAACATTACCCATACCAATTCCGCTCCACCAACTGAAAAAACTCCAGTCTGATCTCCTACAATTTGTTTGGAATTATAAAAGACACAGGGTACCGGGATCAGTGTTGATGGCGCCCCGCAATGAGGGGGGACTAGCTTTCCCTAATATTATTAAATACTACTACGCAGCCCAACTACGAGCAGTAGCATCGTGGTACACCCACAAGTCCTACAATAAATGGACGGAAATTGAGAAGTTATGGCTAGCTCCCACACATCCAAATAACCTATTATGGAGTGCGAACGCGGATGTGGCCCCTGAACGTATGCTAGGGCCCATGTCCCTCTTGCGGAGGGTATGGCGCAAACTGGCTTCTACTCATGGACTGTCATCAGAGAGATCGCTCCTGACCTCTTTTGTCTGTAACCCCAAAATGCCGGATAGCCTCACCTATCAAATGTCACACCCCTGGACCTCCCGGAATTTATTCCATTTTGGAAGCCTGGTGGATCCTAGGACACGGAAACTCTTGCCATTTACTGATCTACAAAATAAATATGAACTCCCCAGACAGGCGTTTTATGGGTACTTACAAATCAGACATTATGCTCTTACTATAACACCCAACCTACAATTCTCACCTCCTTCCCCATTCGAAACTATGATCCTGGCAGGCAATGCACAGAGAGGGCTCATATCGGGCATATACAAGATCCTAAACACATTCTCCCAAGATGGGCAGGGCAAACATTCTTATATGACCAAATGGGAAAGGACTCTTGGTGAGGACATTCCTATGACACAGTGGCAGATCATTTGGTCCCAAGCAGCAAAGAGCTCAATATGCACATTGTATAAGGAGAACTCCTATAAAGTTCTCCTACAGTGGTATATGACCCCAGAGGTGCTCCATGCTATCTTCCCTAATACTTCCGATAGGTGCTGGCGTTGCCAAGGAGCAAAAGGCACCTTCCTACATATATACTGGAGCTGCCCACTACTGGCCCCATATTGGTCCACAGTCCAGAGATTACTAGATCGCCAATTGGACACACAGGTCCAGGCGTCCCCAAAGTTCTTTTTATTAGGTCTATCACCACTCAAACTCTCCACCCCATATAAGAAATTAGTGCGTCATGTCCTAACGGCAGCAAGATGCCTCATAGCTTTACACTGGAAACGCTCCGCCCCACCAACTGCCGAGGATCTTTATGCCAGAATTAAGGACATAGAAGTGATGGAAAATATGACAGCCAGAATACAAGACAGATTGGAGGCACATAACAGGGTCTGGGAGCCATGGCACCTCCGGGAGGACCCACCTTGACCAGGTAACACCGCCATCTCAACGACTTCTATACCACCCCCCTCTTTTTCTTCTCAATCTCATTCCTTTTCTCTTCCCCTTCTCCCCCACCTTCTTCTCCACCTCCCACTATCTACCTCTAATTTCTCTTAAATGTATAGATTTATGACTTCTACAGTTTTGAAACATATAATCACAGTTATGCAGTGGTGAAGCAGGTATTCCAACAATATGTAAAACAAATGAATCACCAGACGACAAGCATTGGACTACCGAAGGCAATTAGTAATACCTCTGTCTATGAGTATAGAAATTTAGCATCAGCAAACTATATGTTAACTTAAGTTTAGGTACCACCATTGCTCAGAATGTTCTCACCGTAATGTAATGCACTTGTGTTTGAAAATAAAAACATTATTTGAAATAAAATATCCTTTCCTTTTATTTATTTATTATTATTTATTTTATTTTTTTCCTTATTATTATTATTATTTTTTTCCTTTTTAAATATTTATTCATATGTATTCAGGAATCTTTTTAAATCCTTATAATCAGCTATGCTCCTTATGTTAGCGGGCTTTTTTATTTTCAGCTTTGTTAATAGTTGCTTCCTCCTGTCAGCTGTAGCGTGTTTTGTCCCATTATGCGGAGCTATTTAAGTTTCCTTTCTTCCCCGTTCACCTTACACTTGAAAAAGGAGCACACATGCCCAGTGGGAGCTTCGCGCATCCTCTGAAATGCGTTGTTGTCCTTACTACTCCGGTGACGTTGGACTACGGAACGTCCATCTATCCCAGCTGCCTGTTTTCTCCTTGCGGGGGACTGCGGCCATCCCTTCGGAGTTACGCTGCCGTCAATCCACGCATGGACGCCGGGACTGATCCAGGAGTTGTTCACCCTCATAGCTGTTCCTTCCTTACTTCCCTGTAAGTGTGGATAACTTGCATATTGTTACTAATAAATATCTGCACTCACAGGCGCTTTTCTTTTGTTTTTTTCTCATGTTTACTTAGAGAGCTGACTTCGCTCACCCGGAAAGCTTGCCCTCAGCGCTGGTTCTCATACAGAGACATTCCAGTTTTTTAATCACAGCTTTTTAACCACATTGACTAATTGTTATAGACTTTTTATAATCTCCAGTAATTATAGCTTTATTCTTATCCTTAGCTTACTGTATATCCTACTGCATTTTATATTGCATTATCATTTGGTTCTGTGCGCTAACTTATATGTGTATATATAGGAAAACAAAGGGAGGCTTTCCTTAGAGTTACACTGTTTATTAATATCAAACAGAAACCCCCTCATACAAGATATGCTTACAAGATAAAAGTATTAAAATTGCAGCCTTTCACAGTGTCAGTGTCTCTCACCGCTAGTCAAAAATTCATAAATCCCGCCTGCCGCGATGAGTCCCGGGATGACGTTGCCTGTGGATAGCTGGAAAGGGTCACGTGGTCACGCCTGATGCATTTCGTCATTACGTCTTCAGAGGGCATAATGACGAAACGCGTCAGTGCGTGACCACGCGACCCTTTCCAGCTATCCACAGGCAGCGTCATCCCAGGACTCATTGCGGCAGGTGGGATTTATGAATTTTTGACCAGCGGTGAGAGACAATGACACTATGACAGGCTGCAATTTTAGTACTTTTATCTTGTAAGCATATCTTGTATGAGGGGGTTTCTGTTTGATATTAATAAACAGTGTAACACTATGGAAAGCCTCCCTTTGTTTTCCTATATGGCATGTCTGCAGCATTGAGAAGCTTTATGCTGGTGAGAGCAGATCCATCTAGTGGCGGAGGAACAGATTACTACCAGGAAGTTACTATGGGCTTATTTGACATTTACCTCTGGTAAGCATATACCCTAAAGGGGTTATCACGAGGTGGTCCAGTGATGGTGTAGCAGCCCTTGGATTGTGCACTCCGTTAGACTTTGAAGCCTTGAATTGCTGTAGACTGCATGCATGGAACTTTGTTTCTTTACAAAGGACTTATTACATCACCCTCTCCATATATATTTTTTATAGTCACGCTGATTGAGTGTTTGGACTTTTATATATATTTTTCATTTTGTATATGCTATTTAATTGCTATTTATATTTTTTTGCTACGATTAATAGCATTCTAGTAGGCACCAGGTTTGTGTTTAACCAGCATTCACAATACGGTTACTCCAGATAAGACATATCAGATCCACCACTGGCAGGTGTTTTGCCAGTGGAGTGGAAATAGTTCATTTTATTTTATTCATTTGTTATTTATTTATTTTTCATGCACTATATGTTATTTCATATCGGTGAATATTTTATTCACTTGTAGCGCTGTTAACACCTCCTTTCTTTTTCAAAAAGAAGGGGGTATATATATATATCTCCTTTGTGGTTTTTTATAATAGCAGCTTGAAGTGTATAGACCATCATTATTTCATCCAATTTAGAGCGCTGGGATCAGAGCCTTTTCACTATTTCTGATATTCAATTTGTTTTTTACTGATAGTCACTAATAGTTGCTCCACCCTATGTGTTTCCCTGTAAGAAGCATCCACTGGGAAAGGAGACGATCATGAGACGTCACTCATCACATACTTTATACCAGAAAAGGCAGGAGATACCGGAAGTTGCAAATCAACACAAACTCCCCCGGTGTCATCCAAATGCCAAATATTACATTCTCAGCATAAACTTTGATAATAAATATCTGACATATACAGTGAAAGTGAAACATGATACAGTAGATTTCCTCTGATATTAAAACCATTAATTTTAACTTTACTATATTTACAATTATATATATAAAAAAATATAAAATACATATATAAAAACTAATACACAAAAAAAAACATACTAATTGATAATAAAAAGAATTTATAAACATCTACAGTATGAGAGAGATAAAACAATCAGTACAGAATTCTTGGTCCCAAACTTCCAGATAAACCTAGTGTTATTTTTAGAAAGAGTAACACACTTAAAGATACCTTGGCACCAAATTATGCATCAAATGAATTGACATACAACTACTTCGTCCAACAGCCCATGCAGGACAGAGCAATCATATGCAAATGACATTTATATAAATATGGAAGACCCTTTTATTAAAAACAAATAATTTATTCTGAATTTAAAAGGGATTTAATACCAATAACCTCAAAGAATTGCTTAATTATCTTTAACCCCTTCCTGACCAGCCTCCGCAGTTGTACTGTGGCAGGTTGGCTCCCCTGGGCGAAACGACGTTACATAGTTACATAGTTACATAGTAGGTGAGGTTGAAAAAAGACACAAGTCCATCAAGTCCAACCTATGTGTGTGATTATGTGTCAGTATTGCATTGTATATCCCTGTATGTTGTGGTCATTCAGGTGCTTATCTAATAGTTTCTTGAAGCTATCAATGCTCCCCGCTGAGACCACCGCCTGTGGAAGGGAATTCCACATCCTTGCCGCTCTTACAGTAAAGAACCCTCTACGTAGTTTAAGATTAAACCTCTTTTCTTCTAATTTTAATGAGTGGCCACGAGTCTTGGTAAACTCTCTTCTGCGAAAAAGTTTTATCCCTATTGAGGGGTCACCAGTCCGGTATTTGTAAATTGAAATCATATCCCCTCTCAAGCGTCTCTTCTCCAGAGAGAATAAGTTCAGTGCTCGCAACCTTTCCTCACAACTAATATCCTCCAGACCCTTTATTAGCTTTGTTGCCCTTCTTTGTACTCGCTCCATTTCCAGTACATCCTTCCTGAGGACTGGTGCCCAGAACTGGACCGCATACTCTAGGTGCGGCCGGACCAGAGTCTTGTAGAGCGGGAGAATTATCGTTTTATCTCTGGAGTTGATCCCCCTTTTAATGCATGCCAATATTCTGTTTGCTATGTTAGCAGCAGCTTGGCATTGCCTGCCATTGCTGAGCCTATCATCTACTAGGACCCCCAGGTCCTTTTCCATCCTAGATTCCCCCAGAGGTTCTCCCCCCAGTGTATAGATTGCATTCATATTTTTGCCACCCAAATGCATTATTTTACATTTTTCTACATTGAACCTCATTTGCCATGTAGTCGCCCACCCCATTAATTTGTTCAGGTCTTTTTGCAAGGTTTCCACGTCCTGCGGAGAAGTTATTGCCCTGCTTAGCTTAGTATCGTCTGCAAATACCGAGATTGAACTGTTTATCCCATCCTCCAGATCGTTTATGAACAAATTAAATAGGATTGGTCCCAGCACAGAACCTTGGGGAACCCCACTACCCACCCCTGACCATTCTGAGTACTCCCCATTTATCACCACCCTCTGAACTCGCCCTTGTAGCCAGTTTTCAATCCATGTACTCACCCTATTGTCCATGCCAACAGACCTTATTTTGTACAGTAAACGTTTATGGGGAACTGTGTCAAATGCTTTTGCAAAATCCAGATACACCACGTCTACAGGCCTTCCTTTATCTAGATGGCAACTCACCTCCTCATAGAAGGTTAATAGATTGATTTGGCAAGAACGATTCTTCATGAATCCATGCTGATTACTGCTAATGATATCGTTCGTATTACTAAAATCCTGTATATAGTCCCTTATCATCCCCTCCAAGAGTTTACATACTATCGATGTTAGGCTAACTGGTCTGTAATTCCCAGGGATGTATTTTGGGCCCTTTTTAAATATAGGTGCTACATTGGCTTTTCTCCAATCAGCTGGTACCATTCCAGTCAGTAGACTATCTGTAAAAATTAGGAACAACGGTCTGGCAATCACTTGACTGAGTTCCCTAAGTACCCTCGGATGCAAGTCATCTGGTCCCGGTGATTTATTAATGTTAAGTTTCTCAAGTCTAATTTTAATTCCGTCCTCTGTTAACCATGGAGGTGCTTCCTGTGTTGTGTCATGAGGATAAACACTGCAGTTTTGGTTACTGAAGCCCCCCGATTCACTCGTGAAGACTGAGGAGAAGAATAAATTCAATACCTTCGCCATCTCCCCATCCTTTGTAACCAGATGTCCTTCCTCATTCTTTATGGGGCCAATATGGTCTGTCCTCCCTTTTTTACTGTTTACATACTTAAAGAATTTCTTGGGATTTTTTTTGCTCTCCTCCGCTATGTGTCTTTCATGTTCTATCTTAGCTGTCCTAATTGCACCATATCCTGTTGCATTCTTTATAAAGTCTGAATGCTGAGGATGATCCCTCAACCTTGTATTTTTTGAAGGCCTTCTCCTTTGCTTTTATATGCATTTTTACATTGGAGTTAAGCCATCCAGGACTTTTGTTCGCTCTTTTTGGGATACATTGGCTAATGCCCTTATTTAATATGCTCTTAAAGCAAACCCATCTCTCCTCCGTATTCTTTGTTTCTAATATTTTATCCCAGTTTATGCCTTTTAGCAAGGTTTGTAGTTTAGGGAAGTTGGCTCTTTTGAAATTCAGTGTCTTTGTATTCCCTTTATGTTTCCTATTTGTGTGATTTATACTGAAACTAATTGACCTGTGATCGCTGTTACCTAAATTGCCCCGCATTTCCACATCCGTGATCAGGTCTGTATTGTTGGTAATCAGTAGATCCAGTAATGTTTTATTTCTAGTTGGTGCGTCTACCATCTGACCCATAAAATTGTCCTGCAAGACATTAAGGAACTGGCGAGCCTTAAATGAATGCGCGGTTCCCTCCGCCCAATCTATGTCTGGATAATTAAAATCCCCCATTATGATAACACTTCCCATCCTTGCTGCTACTCCAATTTGTGATAGGAGATCCGTCTCCACTTCCTCCCTCAGGTTTGGGGGCCTATAGCATACTCCCAGTATTATTTTCCCCTTAGCTTTATCCCTTTGGAGCTCTACCCATAAGGATTCCACCTCCTCTCTAGCTCCCTCAGTGATGTCATCTCTCACTTTCACTTGTACATTATTCTTGATATATAGGCATACCCCTCCCCCTTTTTTACCCTCTCTATCCTTGCGGTATAGGGTATACCCTTGAATGTTTGCCAGCCAATCATGAGAGCTGTTGAACCAGGTCTCTGAAATTCCCACAAAATCCAAATCCTCCTCGTACAACAGTATCTCTAGTTCACCCATCTTGTCCGCCATGCTCCTGGCATTGGTGAACATGCCACATAGTTTAGACCGGTCGCATATTGTCTTCGCATTGGGTTACCATTGGGATTCCATTGGGTTACCTTATGTTGCTTTGCTTTTTGACTACCAGGGGCGTGCCGCTGGAGGCACACGTGTGCGCCCGCGGCTCACCACCGGAGCCAATGCGAGTGATTGTCAGGCACTCGCGATCACTCATGACAGAGTGAGAACCAGGATCTGTGTGTGTAAACACACAGATCCCAGTTCTCTCAGGGGAGAGGAGACAGATCGTGTGGTCATACTAAGTATGAACACCGATCTCTCTCTCCTCCTAGCCAGTCCCATCCCCCCCCCCCACAGTTAGAACACACACTAGGGAACACAGTCAACCTCTTGATTGCCACCTAGTGTTAACCCCTTCCCTGCCAATGACATTTATACAGTAATCAGTGCATTTTTATAGCACTGATTGCTGTATAAGTGTCACTGGTCCCAAAAATGTGTCAAAAGTGTTTGATGTGTCCACTGCAATATCGCAGTCCCGATAAAAATCGCTGATCACCACCATTACTAGTAAAAAAATAAATAATAAAAATGACATAAATCTATCCCCTAACTTTTGTGCAAACCAATCAATATACGCTTATTGGGATTTGTTTTACCAAAAATATGTAGAAGAATACATATTGGCCTAAACTGAGAAAAAAATGTGTTTTTTTTTTTTTTTTTTAATTGGGATATTTATTATAGCAAAAAGTAAAAGATAGTGTTTTTTTCTAAATTGTCGCTCTTCTTTTGTTTATAGCGCAAAACATAAAAACCGCAGAGGTGATCAAATACCACCAAAAGAAAGCTCTTTGTGGGGAAAAAAGAGAAATGTGTGCGTTTTTTTTTTTCTATCTCTTCCTTTCCCCTCCTTCTCTCCCATTGGAGAGAGATACGGATTGATTGATTGGGGGGAGGGTGGGACACACACACACATAAGGAATGGGTTTGGTATTGTTATTATATGGAAGAGAGGGATGCATGTTTAAAAAATTCCTATATTATATTATATTATTCCTATATTATTGTTTTTTTTTATGTTGATAGGGAAGGGGAGTAGGGGAGAAAGAGGAAAGTATACTGCACTGAAAGGAAATACGGAATATGTGGAGTGGGAATTGGTCACAATAAAGCCCCTTAGGGAACACCTTGATAGGTGGAGGGGGAGGGGGGGCAGGAGAGGGGAGGGTCGGTGTGTGGGGGGGGGGGACAGGAGAAGGGGGGTGGGAATAGAGGAATAGTTTACTCACAAATAGAATTGGATTGTAAATTGAAAGTTACACTAATAAGGAAATATACACTTGAAAATAATATATTAGAGAAATTTATACAGAGGTTACAATATACTGTACTTGGAATTAATGGTAGAAACAAACAGAAAAGTTTTAAATTTGTGACCATCACCGGAGAAAAAGAAAATATGGATAAATAGACAACAAGCTGTTATTAGGAAGGCTGAGAATAGAAGACTCTTCCAGAAACAATGCTCTTTTGGAGAAGGGGAAAAGGTGGACTGAATGTTGGCACAATTGGTGAAATCTAACTCTCCCCCCTACTATACCTACAATTAAGTTGGTAGGAGGGAAGATAACATCACTTACCTCAGAGATTATAGACACAATAGTGGCTATTATAGAAAACTGTATACCTCACAGAGGAGAGGGCAGGAGGGAGAGATGGATAAATTCCTGAGGAATCTGGAGATACTGTCCATTTCACAAGAAGATAGAGAGGACCTGGAGGCTCCAATAACTCTTGGAGAACTTCAGCAGGCAGTAGCCGGAATGGCGAATCAGAAATCCCCTGGTCCAGATGGGCTCCCAACAGAGATATACAAATATTACGGAGAAATATTACTTCCAGAATTGCTTGGATTATAGTGATACATGAAGGGAAGGACGCGTTGGATGCAGCCTCATATAGACCAATCTCTTTGCTGTGCTCTGATGCTAAAATAATAGCTAAGGTTTTAGCGGCCAGGCTGAACAGGATAGTCCCAAAAATTATTCACCCAAATCAAACGAGATTTGTTGCAAATAGATCTACCAGTATAAATCTTAGAAGGACATTTCTGAACCTGCAGACCCTGTCAGACAACGAGGGAGCTAGAGCTGTATTGTCACTGGATGTGACTAAAGCCTTTGATAGCCTGGAATGGGCATATGTCTGGCGGGTTCTGGAGGAATTTGGATTTGGGCCTTTCTTTATAGGCTGGATAAAAATGCTATATAATAATCCGAGTGCTAAAATTAGGATTAAAAATGAATACTCAGAAAAGATTCAATTAAAGAGAGGGACTAGACAGGGTTGCTCATTGTCTCCCCTGATTTTTGCCCTCGCAATGGAACCATTGGCGATAGCAATAAGATCAAGCCCCGAAATAAAAGGATTCTTGAGGAGGACAGGGGAGGAAAGAATAGCATTGTATGCGGACAATGTTCTTCTTTTCTTGGGCGATAATGGGCAGTCTTTAAATAAAGCTATGAATATTGTGGAGGAATTTGGAATTTTTTTCTGGATTGGTGATAAATTGAGAGAAGTCGTAGCTTTTACCGGTGGACCCTATGAGTAACCCAATTATCTCTGGAATGCCCCAATTAGTGGTGGTAGATACACTAAAATACCTGGGGATTCTGCTGACGAGAGATCCTAATCAGTATATTAGTAATAATATAATACCATACTGACTAAATTTAAACAAAAAATTCAAATTTGGAAGCGGCTCCCCTTGTCAGTAGCAGGTCGATGCAGTTTGATAAAAATTATATGGATGCCACAACTAATGTATGTGCTACATAATTCCCCAGTGTGGATATGTAAAAAATAGTTTAAAAAATCGAATCCCTTTTCAGAGAATTGATCTGGAAAGGAGGGCAAGCCCGAATTTGATTGCGTACGCTGTAGCTCCTGACTGTGGAGGGGGGCTTGGCGGTACCTCCCCCAGAGAGTTACTATCTGGCTGAACAGCTGCAACAGTTAAAAGGGAGGTGATAACATGGGAGGAGTAGGGACAAATGGGGGAATAATTTTATCAGGAGCATTGCATAACACATTAGTGGAGGCATTGGAGGCGGAATCTTTTTATTATAAGAATGCTATAATAAAAATGATAATAAAAGTGTGGAAAACAACTAAGATATTGATGGGATACTCGAATACACCCCCCTCTGGAACAATAAGAATTTACAGGAGTTGTTACCAATAGGAAAGGTTAAAGAGTGGGAAATACAGGGCATAAATAGATTGATTCAGTTATATGAAGGGAATGCTTTAAAAGCTTTCTTGGAATTAAGAAGTTAATATAATATACCTTATCACTCATTTTATAGATATTTACAGATTAGGCACGCTTTAGAAGCCCAATTCAAGACCCAAGTATTAATATGGAGTAATACTCAGTTTTTTCAAAAGATATTTAAGACAGAGACAACCAAGGGGCTAATTTCCTAAATATATGGTCAGCTGCGTAAAGGAGATGCGTCCAGGTTGGACCCCCCGTGATAACAATAGGGAAAGATGGGAAGCGGATATTGGAGAAATAACGAATGAACAGTGGAAGAGAATATTGCAGATGGGTCCTAAGATATCAGTATCCCCCTCACAGAAAGTGTCTCATTTGATGCTGATACACAGAGCTTATTACACCCCTAAAAAGGTTTTCATGTATGGTAGGAGATCTGATGCAAAATGCCCCAGATGCCAGGAGAGAGGGGACCTCATACATATGATGTGGAGATGCCCAAAGTTGTTTCACTACTGGGAGGGGGTTCTGGATACCATAAATGGGATCTATGGGACATCCTTGAGTCTGGAGGTTCAGCTCTGTGTATTTAAGGAGAGATTAATTGAGGGTCAGAGTATGACAGTTGCAATATTAAGATGCTTATTCCAGGCCAGAAAACTGAATGCGTTGAGATGGCAGTCGAGGAAACCCCCTGCAATAAGCGAATGGATTAATACAATAAACGAAACTATATGGAAAGAAAAAGTAACCTATATAAAGAGAAGAAATCTTAGGGAATTTGAAAAGATGTGGAGAGCGTGGTTGGTGAGAATGGGCTTTCCCCCCTTAGTGGGCTAAACCTAGAGCAAGAGCCATGAATTATTAAAAAGGATAAGTTCGAAAGGTATTCTCTGGATAAATAAATACTAGCAGGAGGGAACACGGCATTATAACATAGTCCAAAAATGAAGATAAGAGTCGGTGTAATGCTGTAGCGAAATACAGATAAAACTAGAAACCCAGCATGGTTACATATAGACAGTGAGTATTTCTCTAATGGGGAAGGGTGGGGGGAGAGGGGAGGGAGATCGAGATAAGCTTGCTGAAAAGTATAACAATGCTGGGGATAGAAATTATGTTGGATAAATATTTTGTCTGGAATACCTGAATTGTTTTTAAGATATTTTGGATTGGAAGAAAATAATGAATAAAGAATAAATAATTAAAAAAGAGTAGGTGACTTGCACAGAGAGACTGGACCCCAGAAAAGGCATACTGAAGCACTTTGCAGCTTCATGCAATATCCTCTACTTTATGTCTAGTTGGTCAGAAGTTTATCCTGCAAAAAACAAATGACCCCAAAGTATTTCTCCAGGTTATGTCAGCAACTCACTTCAAGCTGGGAAATAAGCAGCACAGTATCCAGGCTTTATTTCTAATTGTTTATATGGTTTATGCTTTAATTTCAGAACATACTGATATATCTAAGCACATCAATTTCAATAAAAGGTGGAAAATGGTTTTGTTCTAAAACGTTTGACTGGTAGTATGCTCTATATATGCAATATAATAAACAGAGATGTGTGTGCAGTATAATGTTAAAGGTCACAAAGAAAATATTTTGCAACTTTGGCCATGAAAAGAAATAACAGTATGTCATATCATAGTTTTCTTGTAAGATGCTAATTGTTGAGATTGGCATTCTAAATGATGTGGCAATAGCACTGGAGCACATTGTATTATTTATCCTGTATTTCTTTCTTTTGTGCCCTATAAAAGGAAGACTTTCTTTTGTACTCATGGTGAATGTGATGTATCTGTGACAACTCTCAGAACTGAGAGAAAATTACACAGCATGAATCTTCTATATGGATACACTAAGATGTTTTGCTCAGAGCTTAGTTTTTGGTTATTACAGCACTTTAAATTTTATATATATTTTTCCAAATACCTTAAAAAGTAATGATTAAAACATATATTTCTATGTTTCTGCAGGAACTGATAGGAAAGGTTAATACAAGGAATATATCCATCTCCATAGTGGCTTGTACATACATATGGTTTACAACCCAGCTTATGGACACAGTTTAAGCCAATGGACCAAGTGAAAAGTATCCTTAGTCAAACAAACTATTGGTTGATAGTTGTTTGATCACTGTGTAAATATTAAGTAGGGTACACATATACTGTGAGTTGATTTACTAGAAAGGGTGTCAGGACCTGAATCGCCTACTCGTGGAACTGTGCTCCCCAGAGTGGAAAGTTGTAGTTCTGGTGTCCACCAGCGGGTGTCTCCCAGCAGCAGCAGATCTCAGTAATCAGTTTTCACCTTGTACTGACTGCTGGGAGGGTATTTAGTTCCTCCTCTACATTTCCCTCTCACTCCAGTGTTTTTCTTTGCTGTTAGCTACTGCTAGTCATTTATCCTGTTCCTGCTCTTGATCATGCTCTTTGCCTTGTACCTATACCCTGAATCCAGCTGCCCTGTACCTACTCCAGTCTTGGTTCCCCCGTTCCTTGCATCTCCTGCTTTACCCTGGTATCTATGTTGCTCATCTTGTATATATTGTGTTATAGTTAGATTGTTAGATATTTTGTCACTCGGTTTATGGTTCACTTGTATTTTCACATTTGCTATGTATTTTGTCTGCTGGTGTTTGGATGTGTTTTGTCTATGGTAAATAAATCTTACTTTAAATATCTATGGTCTGGTCTTAGTTTCCCAAGTGTAGACACACAAATCTAGCCATTTATTCTGCTGTGTCCTGACCCCCAGGGCAGACTGAAGATTATGATAACTTGTTGATTGATGAGATAACTCAAATGGCAATGAAGGGAGAGGTTTTGATTATGGGTGACTTCCACATGCCTGACATTAACTGGAATTCACAAACTGCTATTACAAGCAGGAGCAGGGATGTAATGGAAGTACTGAATGGGGTTTCTCTAAAACAGTTAGTAAAAAGCCCAACCCGAGGTGATCCTATTCTAGGCCAAGTACTGACAAATGGGGATCAACTGTCTGATGTGAAGGTGTGAGAGAATTTGGGTTCTAGTGTTTAACAATGCCTTTGGTTTGATATTAAAACAAGAACTGAAAAATAATATACTGTAGAAAAACAAAACATTTTGATTTTAAAAGCACAAATTTTGTTGAAATGTGGAAATTTCTAAAAAATGAATTTAAAAGTTGGATTAAAATGAGTAATCAGTGGGCACAATTAAAGTCTACCATCCTGGAGGCAACCAGATTTATGTTAAGCAAGTTAGTAAGATTAAAGACTTCTCATTCTTACTAACCCTGACTGATCCCTACCTCAGGAATTATGAAACTTAATGGAGATTAGTCAAATATTATATTATAAGATTAATGCTACGAAATCACTGATCCAGGATCTGGGGGTCAACGAGACCACGAGAACTAGACTCCTATCTCAATTCTTATTCACGTGGCGCTCTGAGGGGATCCAGTACCTGGGCAGCACCCTCACAGCCACCGCTAAATCCTTAGTCTCATCAAATGACAAACCTTTGATCTCTAAGGTCGAGAAAGAGCCCAAATGAATAGCACAATTCGAGTTTCATGGTATGGCAGGTTTGAAGATTAAAAATTGGCTACAGGGGCAGGTCCAAAGGGTGGTGATAATTAGCGAGTACTCAGAATGGTCCGGTGTGGTAAGTGGGGTACCCCAAGGATCTGTCCTGGGACCAATTATGTTTAATTTATTCATAAACGATATAGATGATGGGATAAATAGCTCAATCTCAATATTTTCTGAAGATACAAAGCTAAGCAGGGAACTAACTTCTGCGCAGGATGTTGAAACCTTACAAGAAGACTTAAATAAAATAATGGGGTGAGCAGCTACATGGCAAATGAGGTTTAATGTTGAAAAATGTAAAGTAATGCGTTTGGGTGCTTAAAAAATGAATGCAAGTTACTTACTAGGGGGAGAACCTTTGGAGGAATCTAGGATGGAAAAGGACCTGGGAGTCCTAGTAGATGACATGGCATGCAATGCCAAGCTGCTGTAAGCAAAGCCAACAGAATATTAGCATGCATTAAAAAGGGGATTCACTCCAAAGATAAAACAATAATTATCCCACGCTACAAGACTCTGGTCTAGCCGCATCTTGAGTATGCCATCCAGTTCTGGGCACCTGTCTTCAAGAAGGATGTGCTGGAACTGGGGAGAGTCCAGAGAAGAGCAACAAAGCTGATAAAGGGACTGGAGTATCTCAGCTATGTGGAAATTCTCCAAGCATTGAACTTATTCTTTCTGGAGTGGAGACGATTGAGAGGGGATTTGATAGCAATGTACAAATATGTAGGTAGGGAAAAGAACTAGCATAGGGAAAAAACTTTTCAGTGAAAGGGAATTTAAAAAGACACGTGGCCATTCATTGAAATTGGGAGAGAAGCGGTTTAAGCTTAAACTGCATAGAGGGTTCTTTACTGTCAGAGCAGTAAGGATGTGGAATTCTCTTCCACAAGCAGTGGTATCAGCAGGGGTGTCGATAGTTATTAGATAAGCACCTTAACGGTCACAACATACAGGGATATACATAGTTACATATTAGGTGAGGTTGAAAAAAAACAGAAGTCCATCAAGTCCAACCTATGTGTGTGAGTATATGTCAGTATTACATTACTGTATATATCCCTGTATGTTGTGGTCGTTCAGGAGCTTATCTAATAGTTTTTTGAAACTATCGATGCTTCCCGCTGAGACCACCGCCTGTGGAAGGGAATTCCACATCCTTGCCGCTCTTATGCCCCGTACACACGGTCGGACATTGATCGGACATTCCGACAACAAAATCCTAAGATTTTTTCCGACGGATGTTGGCTCAAACTTGTCTTGCATACACACGGTTACACAAATTTGGCGGAAAATCCGATCATTCTGAACGAGGTGACGTAAAACATGTACGTTGGGACTATAAACGGAGCAGTAGCCAATAGCTTTCATCTCTTTATTTATTCTGAGCATGCGTGGCACTTTGTGCGTCAGATTTGTGTACACACGATCGGAAATTCCGACAACGGATTTTGTTGTCGGAAAATTTTATAGCCTGCTCTCAAACTTTGTGTGTCGGAAAATCCGATGGAAAATGTGTGATGGAGCCTACACGCGGTCGGAATTTCCGACAACAAGGTCCTATCACACATTTTCCGTCGGAAAGTCCGACCGTGTGTACGGGGCATTACAGTAAAGAACCCTCTACCTAGTTTAAGGTTAAACCTTTTTTCTTCAAATTTTAATGAGTGGCCACGTGTCTTATTAAACTCCCTTCCGCAAAAAAGTTTTATCCCTATTGTGGGGTCACCAGTACGGTACTTGTAAATTGAAATCATATCCCCTCTAAAGCGTCTCTTCTCCAGAGAGAATAAGTTCAGTGCTCGCAATCTTTCCTCATAACTAATATCCTCCAGACCCTTTATTAGTTTTGCTGCCCTTCTTTGTACTCGCTCCATTGCCAGTACATCCTTCCTGAGGACTGGTGCCCAGAACTGGACAGCATACTCTAGGTGCGGCCGGACCAGAGTCTTGTAGAGCGGGAGAATTATTGTTTTATCTCTGGAGTTGATCCCCTTTTTAATGCATATCAATATCCTGTTTGCTTTGTTATCAGCAGCTTTTCATTGCATGCCATTGCTGAGCCTATCATCTACTAGGACCCCAGGTCCTTTTCCATCCTAGATTCCCCCAGAGGTTTTCCCCCCATTGTATGGATTGCATTCATATTTTTGTCACCCAAATGCATTATTTTACATTTTTCTACATTAAACCTAATTTGCCATGTAGTTGCCCACCCCATTAATTTGTTCAAATCTTTTTGCAAAGGTTTCCTCATCCTGCAAAGAAGTTATTGCCCTGCTTAGCTTTGTATCGTCCGCAAATACAGAGATTGAACTGTTTACCCCATCCTCCAGGTCGTTTATGAATAAATTAAATAGGATTGGTCCCAGCACAGAACCCTACCCACCCCTGGGCATTCCAAGTACTCCCCATTTATCACCACCCGCTGAACTCACCCTTGTAGCCAGTTTTCAATCCATGTACTCACCCTATGGTCCATGCCAACAGACCTTATTTTGTACAGTAAACGTTTATGGGGAACTGTGTCGAATTCTTTTACAAAATCAAGATACACCACGTCTACGGGCCTTCCTTTATGTAGTTGGCAACTCACCTCCTCATAGAAGGTTAATAGATTGGTTTGGCAAGAACGATTCTTCATGATTCCATGCTGATTACTGCTAATGATACCGTTCTCATTGCTAAAATCTTATATATAGTCCCTTATTACCCCCTCCAAGAGCTTGCATACTATTGATGTTAGGCTAACTGGTCTATAATACCCAGAGTTGTATTTTGGGCCCTTTTAAAATATTGGTGCTACATTGGCTTTTCTCTAGACAAGCAGAATAAAAGAGCAGCGCCGCTCTAAGGGTAGTAGTGTGTATAAAAGACTTTAATGTTTAAAATATGCACTCACATTTAGGCTGATAAAAACAGGCAAGGAGAGCTGGGGGGCGTGGCCGTAGTGCTCGCGTTCGGAGCATGTGTGCTCCTTCATCAGGTAGGTGTCTCACGCTTGATGTAGGAGCACGCATGCTCCGAATGCTAGCGCTATGGCCACGCCCCCTGGCTCTCCAGCATCTGTCATCTCCACCCATGGACCAGCTGACGCACTGTCTGACGGAACTACATACCTCGGAGCTTCGGACGCCACCGGAAGCGGCCGGGGAATGACTCCTCCACAGCCCAGCGGTCCACCGGATGTGATCTCATGATGTTAAAGAGTAACACTACATGCCTGTTTTTATCAGCCTAAATGTGAGTGCATATTTTAAACATTATTAAAGTCTTTTATACACACTACTGCCCTTAGAGCGGCGCTGCTCTTTTTTTCTGCTTGTCTTCCCCACAGAGTCCCTTCTGCTCTGAGAATCCGGCTGCCGCCTACCCCATCCATCTGAACCCAGTACTGTAGGTCTAACGACCACCTCAACGGTTTGCCTCTTGCAAAAACCACACTTCCTGATCCACACCACTGTCCCATTTTTCATTTCAATAGTAGCACCTGTCAGCGCTCCATTTCCCATTTGTTCCTGTATCATTGGCTTTTCTCTAACCTGCTGGTACCATTCCAGTCAGTAGACTGTCAGTAAAAATTAGGAACAATGGTCTGGCAATTACTTGACTGAGTTCCCCTCCGATGCAAGCCATCTGGCCCTGGTTATTTATTAATGTTAAGTTTCCCAAGTCTAATTTTAATTCTGTCCACTATTAACCATGGAGGTGTTTCCTGTGATGTGTCATGAGGATAAACACTGCAGTTTTGGTTACAGAAGCCCCCCGATTCCCTTGTGAAGACTAAGGAGAAGAATAAATTCAATACCTTCGCCATCTCCCCATCCTTTGTAACCAGATGTCCTTCCTCATTCTTTATGGGGCCAATATGGTCTGTCCTCCCTTTTTTACTGTTTACATACTTAAAGAATTTCTTGGGATTTTTTTGCTTTCCTCCGCTATGTGTCTTTTGTGTTCTATCTTAGCTGCCCTGATTGCACCCTAACATTTCTTATTGCATACTTTGAAAAGTAAGTAAATAACCACTCCCCTTAATTAGTAGGCTCAAGGAAGCAAAGAAAAAAAGGCTATTTAAAAAGTGACTGAAAAAGGTGTTAAAAAGCTACAAGCAAAAGTCCCAAAAAGATCCTAAAAATGCAACACAGCAATCACCAGCAGTCAAAAGCAAAACTTGTTCACACTCTCCACTCAAGGTCCCCACTGTTTAGCTTTGAGTATAGATAGTGAACCACAAAGAGAATTATAATATTCTCAGTAAGACATTGCCAACATCCCAAACATTTGTTGAGTAGGGACCCTAAAAAAGGGCACAAGTACCCCCTAGTACAATGGGACTTTATGAGCGAACATTAAGGAAATCATATATAGTAAAATATCATTTATTTGAAATAATTATTTAAAAACACATATGTGTAGTGACGAACACATCAAATAATTTATACCTTACAATTGTATGAACAAACAAAACATTATGCTCATAATGAGCTATTACAAATTCCAGTGAGTGTAATTTTCCTACTTTGGCCTGACATGTTTCAGGAATTTTATCCCTTCCTCAGAGGCATTATAGGAGAGAGTACAAATACATTCTGAATAAGAACAGGAATAATAGTTTTAACATAACATTTCAAAGTGGCATCAACATTGTAGCACATGAGCATGTCCAACATACCGATACTGAATTGTAAACGATTTTCGTAGAGATACTTTAAAATCAAAATTTCATGAATAAGCAAAAAATGCTGCTGCTTGTCCATCAAAAAAAAAATGAGCACTCATGTACTTACAATACACAGGTACACACTCACACTACACAAGTACTTAAACCCCAGTTATAACCGCTGGTTTTCAACTCTGGTTTTTAACTCACCCTTTAGTACAGTTCCACTAACTCTGGTTTTTAACTCACCACTAATGGCCCGTACACACGATCCGAATATCGTACGAAAACGGTCGTCTGAGGAAGGATCGTACAATTTTCGGATCATGTGTACACTACTTTTGATAGCCGATCACGACCGTTCATCCGATCTTATTCGATCGGGCATGCACGAAAATTTTCCTCGTACGATTCCAGATCGTACGATTTTCAGTTAGTCAGTATAGTTGTCGTCCGAAAATTCAATACAAATACATTACAACACATGACATCACTTCCGATATTTTTTATGTCGTATGAGAATTTTCGTGACTTTATTTAGCTATTCAATTTCTGCTTGCGACTATTAAGCGAAAACGGTCGTACGATCGGTCGTACGATATTCAAATCGTGTGTACGGGCCATTAGTTCAGTTCCACGTTATATAGGCCTCAAGCACCTGTGACCAATTAACCACTCCCCTTAATTAGTAGGCTGAAGAAAGCAGAGAAAAAAAGGCTTTTTAAAAAGTGACAAAAAAAGGTGTTAAAAAGCTACAAGGAAAAGCCCCAAAAATAACTTAAAAATGTAACACAGCAATCACCAGCAGTCGAAAGCAAAACTTGTTCACACTCTCCACTCAAGGTCCCCACTGTTTAGCTTCCAACCAGCTGTCTGGCAAATAGTATACGATGTACTATTGACTGGGCTTTTTTTCTCAGAGAATAGGTGCAGGAACTTAACCATGCCCGCCACACACACATATCTGCGAAATGGCATGAAATAGTAGCTCTTCCCTCTGCATACAACCCCTCCCTCCATTGCCCTCATCTTCTCTACCCTCCTTAAAAGCTCCACCATCTGTCCTATGTCTTACCTTTGTTGCAATATTAAGCTGAAGCACCTATCGGGCTGTAGTACCTCCCAGCATATTATACTATACTACAGTCACTTGCAAGGGAGATCATGCAGTAGGAGCATCAACAACTGGTCACCAGGGAAAAATGGAAACCACAGAGAGGGCAGCCTACCACACACCCTCTCCTGCCCATGACTGCATTGAACCCTGGTCACCTGTTCTGTATCTCCCTTGTCCCTGTCCGGCACTCAGTGAGATCTGCGCAGGAGATCTGACCTGTGGGAGCTACTGGAATATAAGCTATCACTTGTAAATGCAGAAGCTGGACTTCAGTGTTACCAAGTGATAGTGGTGAGTAGGGATGAGCCGAACACCCCCCGGTTCGGTTCGCACCAGAACCCGCGAACGGACCGCAAGTTCGCACGAACGTTAGAACCCCATTGACGTCTATGGGACTCGAACGTTCGAAATCAAAAGTGCTCATTTTAAAGGCTAATTTGCATGGTATTGTCCTAAAAAGGGTTTGGGGACCCGGGTCCTACCCCAGGGGACATGTATCAATGCAAAAAAAACTTTTAAAAACGGCCGTTTTTTCGGGAGCAGTGATTTTAATGATGCTTAAAGTAAAAAAAAAAAAGTGAAATATTCCTTTAAATATCGTACCTGGGGGGTGTCTATAGTATGCCTGTAAAGTGACGCGTGTTTCCCATGTTTAGAACAGTCCCTGCACCAAATGTCATTTTTAAAGGAAAAAATCTCATTTAAAACTGCTTGCGGGTTTAATGTCATGTCGGGTCCTGGCAATATGGATGAAAATCAGTGAGACAAACGGCATGGGTACCCCCCAGTCCATTACCAGGCCCTTTGGGTCTTGTATGGATATTAATGCCGCGTACACACGGTCGTACTTTTCGTCTACAAAAGTCGGACAGCCTGTCCGACAGACTTCCGGCAGACTTTCGGTGGACTTGCGGCGGACTTGCGGCCTACTTTCTAACGAACGGACTTGCCTACACACGACCACACAAAAGTCGGTCGGATTCGTACGTGATGACGTACACCGGACTAAAATAAGGAAGTTCATAGCCAGTAGCCAATAGGTGCCCTAGCGTGGCTTTTTGTCCGTCGGACTAGCACACAGACGAGCGGATTTCGGGGTCCGTCGTAGTTACGAAGTAAAGTTTTAAAACATGTTTCAAATCTAAAGTACGTCGGATTTGAGGCTAAAAAAGTCAGTTGAAAGTCCGGAGAAGCCCACACACGATCGGATTACCAGCCAGCTTTAGTCCATCAGCGTCCGTTGGACTTTTGTAGACGAAAAGTAGGACCGTGTGTACGCGGCATAAGGGGAACCCCGCACCCAAATTAAAATAAGGAAAGGTCCCTATATACTCTGAACAGCAGTATACAGGCGGTGCAAACAAGACAGGGACTGTAGGTTTGTTGTTAAGTAGAATCTCTTTGTAATTTTGAACATTTTTAATGTGTTTAGCTCCAGCCAAAAAATCTTTTCTAAGCTTTTTGGAAAACATAGGGAAGGGTTATCACCCCTGTGACATTTGTTTTGCGTCTTTCCTCCTCTTCAGAAGATTTCACCTCACTTTTTTGTCCCAATGAAAAATGTTTTTTGAAAATTTGGGTTTTTTTGTGGAACAAGGATTGGAAAGCATCAGTGGAAAGGAGAAATTGTTTTCCCATATTAACTCTTACATGAGAGAATTTCCCTTCCTATGGGTAGATTTCATCTCACTTCCTGTTGTCTCCTTCCGTTTGCAAGTAGGAGTCGTTTGTAAGTTAGATGTTTGAAAGTAGGGTCCTGCCCTATATACTCAGCAGAAATTTGGGCCTTAGGTGTTGCTGTGGCCAAAACACTGTAAGCCCTCACAGGGCCCTGCTGTGAAATATTAGATCAAGAATTGTAATTACATGCCCCTGTTGAACAGGAGCTGAAAAATTAGGCCTTAGGCACTGGTGCTGGTGCCACAACACTGCAACCCCTCACAGACACTCTAGTTGGAACGCAGGAACGAGCACTGCTGCAAAGTATTGCATCAAAAATTGTAATTACACGCCCCTGTTAGACAGGGGCAGAAAAATTGGGCCTTAGGCACTGGTGCTGGTGCCACAACACTGCAACCCCTCACAGACACTCTAGTTGGAACGCAGGAACGAGCACTGCTGCAAAGTATTGCATCAAAAATTGTAATTACACGCCCCTGTTAGACAGGGGCAGAAAAATTGGGCCTTAGGCACTGGTGCTGGTGCCACAACACTGCAACCCCTCACAGACACTCTAGTTGGAACGCAGGAACGAGCACTGCTGCAAAGTATTGCATCAAAAATTGTAATTACACGCCCCTGTTAGACAGGGGCAGAAAAATTGGGCCTTAGGCACTGGTGCTGGTGCCACAACACTGCAACCCCTCACAGACACTCTAGTTGGAACGCAGGAACGAGCACTGCTGCAAAGTATTGCATCAAAAATTGTAATTACACGCCCCTGTTAGACAGGGGCAGAAAAATTGGGCCTTAGGCACTGGTGCTGGTGCCACAACACTGCAACCCCTCACAGACACTCTAGTTGGAATGCAGGAACGAGCCGTGCTGCAAAGTATTACATCAAAAATTGTAATTACACGCCCCTGTTATACAGGGGCTGAAAAATTGTGCCTTAGGCACTGGTGGTGGCGCCCAGAACCAAAAATGTTCTTACAAGCTATCAGCGTGATGATTGAGGAGGAAGAGGATAATTACTCAGGGATAATCACTCAGCATCAACATAGGCAGTCTTTGAAGGGATCTGAAAAAAATTATTCAGTTACATCAGCATCAGGTGCTTGGTAGCTGGTGGTGATCCAAGACTGATTCATTTTTATGAAGGTCAGCCGATCGACCGAGTCAGTGGACAGACGCACCCTGTGATCGGTTACCACGCCTCCAGCAGCACTGAATGTACGTTCCGAAAGAACGCTGGATGCAGGACAGGCCAGTAGCTCAATTGCATACTGTGCAAGCTCTGGCCAGTGATCCATCCTCAAGACCCAGTAACCCAGAGGATTTTCGGTGGGAAAGGTGTCCAAGTCTGATCTTGCCCCTAGGTATTCCTGCACCATGTAAAACAGACGCTGGCGATGGTTGCTGGAACCGATCATACCTTGGGGCTGCGGACCAAAAAATTGTCTGAACGCATCGGTCAGACGGCCACCTTCTCCACCGCTCCTTCTTTGACTGACCGAAGCCTCAGCAACACGTTGTCCAGAAACAGGAGTTTGTAACCTCCCAGTCTCTGGGAACGCGTTGCACAGACCTTTCTGCAAGGCCTCCCGAAGATGTTTCATCCTCTGCTCCCTCTGCGATGGCAAGATAAGGTCCGCAACCTTACCCTTGTAACGTGGATCAAGGAGGGTTGCCAGCCAGTATTGGTCCTTCTCCTTGATACCACGAATACGAGGATCCTTACGCAGGCTTTGCAGGATCAGGGAGGCCATGCAGCGTAGGTTTGCTGAGGCATTCGGTCCGGAGTCCTCTGGGTCACTAAGGACAACAACGTCCGCAGCCACCTCCTCCCAGCCACGTACAAGTCCATGTGTTCCTTGGGACTGATCCCTTAAAGACTGCTGATGCTGAGTGCCAGGCTCCACCTCCATACTGACACAATCTTCCTCCTCCTCCTCCTCCTCCTCCTCGTCCTCTTCCTGTGTGATCGGCGGGCACGCAGGAACACTGTCTGGATAAAGGGGGCCTTGAGAGCTAAGGAAGTCCTCCTCTTCCTGCCTCTGTTCTGCCTCAAGTGCCCTGTCCATTATTCCACGCAGCGTGTGCTCCAACAGGTGGACAAGGGGGACAGTGTCACTGATGCATGCACTGTCAGTGCTCACCATCCTCGTGGCCTCCTCGAATGGTGACAGGACAGTGCATGCATCCCTGATCATGGCCCACTGGCGTGGGGAAAAAAAACCAAGGTCCCCTGACCCTGTCCTGGTGCCATAGTCGCACAGGTACTCATTGATGGCCCTCTGCTGCGTGTGCAGCCGCTGCAGCATGGCCAACGTCGAGTTCCACCTGGTGGGCATGTCACAGATTAGGCGGTTCTTGGGCAGGTTAAACTCCTTTTGGAGGTCCGTCAGCCGAGCACTGGCATTATATGACCGGCGGAAATGCACACAGACTTTCCTGGCCTGCCTCAGGACATCCTGTAAGCCCGGGTACCTGCCCAAGAACCGCTGCACCACCAAGTTAAGGACGTGAGCCAAACAGGGCACATGGGTCAGTTGTCCCTGTCGGAGGGCAGAGAGGAGGTTGGTGCCATTGTCGCAAACCACCATTCCTGCCTTAAGTTGGCGTGGCGTCAACCACCTCTGAACCTGCCCCTGCAGAGCTGACAGAACCTCTGCCCCAGTGTGGCTCCTGTCCCCCAAGCACACCAGCTCAAGCACCGCATGGCATCTTTTGGCCTGCGTACTTGCGTAGCCCCTTGAACGCCTACGGAGCACCGCTGGTTCCGAGGAAGAGGCCATGGAGGAAGAAGAAGAGGAGGGGGTGGAGGAGAGAGGTGTGTCACAATCAGCATTTTGGAGGCGTGGTGGCGGAACAACCTCCAACACTACTGCACCTTGTCCTGCATCCTTCCCAGCTGCCAGCAGAGTCACCCAATGCGCCGTGAAACTTAAGTAACGTCCCTGTCCATGCCTGCTGGACCATGAGTCAGCGGTAATATGCACCTTACCGCTGACCGCCCTGTCCAGCGAGGCATGGACATTGCCTTCCACATGCCGGTAGAGAGCCGGAATCGCCTTCCGTGAGAAAAAGTGGCGTTTGGGTACCTGCCACTGAGGAACCGCACATTCCACAAACTCACGGAAGGGGGCAGAGTCTACCAACTGAAAAGGCAGCAGTTGAAGTGCTAGCAATTTTGCCAAGCTAGCATTCAACCGCTGGGCATGTGGATGGCTGGGAGCAAACTTCTTTCGGCGGTGCAGCAGCTGGGGCAGGGAAATTTGCCTGGTACAATCTGACGTCGGTGTACCAAAAGCAGATTGCCCACAAGTACTTGGCTGTGACACACCTAATTCTACACCTTCATTCCTCTCACTGCAGGTCTCAGAGAGGACTGAAGGTCTAGTGGGGTTGGAAATCTCAGCTGATGAGGAGCAAGGAGAGATCCTCTTTGTTCTTTGGTGTGGGTCTTTCAGATACGCTTGCCAACGAACTGCATGGCAGGTCAACATATGTCTGGTCAAGCATGTGGTACCCAAGCGGGAGATGTTTTGGCCACGCGAGATACGCTTGAGACATATGTTGCAAATAGCAGCGGTGCGATCTGATGCACTCGTCTCAAAAAAGGCCCACACCAAAGAACTTTTTGAATAACGCGCAGAGACTGCAGCGCCCTGCACATGTGGAGCTTTGGGGTGTGATGCAGTCAATGTGCTGCCCTTAGGCTGGCCCCTGGAGGGCATCCTGCCTCGTTGGTGATGTGCCGCCTCCTCCTCCTCCTCCTCCTCCTCTCTCCTATCAGGCACCCACGTTGAGTCAGTGACCTCATCATCCCCTCCCTCCTCATCACTGGAGCAAACCTGGCAGTATGCTGCAGCAGGGGGAGCATGACTGCCAGATTGCTGTCCTTCTTGGGCACCCCCTCTGTCCGTGCTCATGTTACTGCCTTCATCGAGCTCAGTATCATCATCAGAGCCTTCCAAACGCTGGGCATCCTCCTGGAGCATGTACCCAACACTGTGGTCAAACAGTTCGAGGGAATCCTCATGAGGACATGGTGGAGCTAGGGAAGGAGTCACTGATGACATTGAGCTGAGGGAAGAGGCCGCTGCTTTGCCAGACAAAGCACCCTGGGCATGGGTGAGAGAGGATGAGGAGGATGAGGACGGCTTGGTCATCCACTCGACCAAGTCTTCCGCATGTTGCGGCTCAACACGGCCAGCTGCCGAAAAAAAGGCCAAGCGTGTCCCATGGCCACGTGCTGATGAGGATGCACCGTCTCCACGACCAGCACTAGACACAGAGCCTGCTTGCCCTCTCTTATTGGCTTGTGACTGTCTGCCTCTCCTTCTTGGCCTTCCAGACATACTAATGGCCTGTAGCTGCACTAAGCTGGGATAGAACACCTGTAATTTTCTTCAGGTAGCTTTATATACTGTAACCAGACAAGCCTGCCTGTCAGTAGGAAGATAACAGGAACGGATCTAGCTGAACACTGTGAGCAGGACACACTGTACTAAATGTAAATAGTCTAGCTGCCTGACCGTGGTACTAATAGGATCAAAAAGAACACCTGTAATTTTCTTCAGGTAGCTTTATATACTGTAACCAGACAAGCCTGCCTGTCAGTAGGAAGATAACAGGAACGGATCTAGCTGAACACTGTGAGCAGGACGCACTGCACTGAATGTAAATAGCAGGAACGGATCTAGCTGAACACTGTGAGCAGGACGCACTGCACTGAATGTAAATAGCAGGAACGGATCTAGCTGAACACTGTGAGCAGGACGCACTGCACTGAATGTAAATAGCAGGAACGGATCTAGCTGAACACTGTGAGCAGGACGCACTGCACTGAATGTAAATAGCAGGAACGGATCTAGCTGAACACTGTGAGCAGGACGCACTGCACTGAATGTAAATAGCAGGAACGGATCTAGCTGAACACTGTGAGCAGGACGCACTGCACTGAATGTAAATAGCAGGAACGGATCTAGCTGAACACTGTGAGCAGGACGCACTGCACTGAATGTAAATAGCAGGAACGGATCTAGCTGAACACTGTGAGCAGGACGCACTGCACTGAATGTAAATAGCAGGAACGGATCTAGCTGAACACTGTGAGCAGGACGCACTGCACTGAATGTAAAT
Source organism: Lithobates septentrionalis (assembly GCA_037952835.1). Classification (NCBI taxonomy): domain Eukaryota; kingdom Metazoa; phylum Chordata; class Amphibia; order Anura; family Ranidae; genus Lithobates; species Lithobates septentrionalis. The sequence continues at coordinate 1,058,732 of JBBDGP010001294.1, forward strand.
AGCAGGAACGGATCTAGCTGAACACTGTGAGCAGGACGCACTGCACTGAATGTAAATAGCAGGAACGGATCTAGCTGAACACTGTGAGCAGGACGCACTGCACTGAATGTAAATAGCAGGAACGGATCTAGCTGAACACTGTGAGCAGGACGCACTGCACTGAATGTAAATAGCAGGAACGGATCTAGCTGAACACTGTGAGCAGGACGCACTGCACTGAATGTAAATAGCAGGAACGGATCTAGCTGAACACTGTGAGCAGGACGCACTGCACTGAATGTAAATAGCAGGAACGGATCTAGCTGAACACTGTGAGCAGGACGCACTGCACTGAATGTAAATAGCAGGAACGGATCTAGCTGAACACTGTGAGCAGGACGCACTGCACTGAATGTAAATAGCAGGAACGGATCTAGCTGAACACTGTGAGCAGGACGCACTGCACTGAATGTAAATAGCAGGAACGGATCTAGCTGAACACTGTGAGCAGGACGCACTGCACTGAATGTAAATAGCAGGAACGGATCTAGCTGAACACTGTGAGCAGGACGCACTGCACTGAATGTAAATAGCAGGAACGGATCTAGCTGAACACTGTGAGCAGGACGCACTGCACTGAATGTAAATAGCAGGAACGGATCTAGCTGAACACTGTGAGCAGGACGCACTGCACTGAATGTAAATAGCAGGAACGGATCTAGCTGAACACTGTGAGCAGGACGCACTGCACTGAATGTAAATAGCAGGAATGGATCTAGCTGAACACTGTGAGCAGGACGCACTGCACTGAATGTAAATAGCAGGAACGGATCTAGCTGAACACTGTGAGCAGGACGCACTGCACTGAATGTAAATAGCAGGAACGGATCTAGCTGAACACTGTGAGCAGGACACACTGCACTAAATAGTCTAGATAGAAGATAACAGGAACGGATCTAGCTAAACTGAATACAGTGTATATATATATATGCAACACCTGGGATGCATATATATACACAATACACTGTAAGTGCAGCTAACTGACTGACTGTTCTGCCTAATCTATCTAACTCAAATCAAATGACACTGTCTCTCTCTCTCTCTATCTCTCAGCACACCGGAACACACACTACACAGGGCCGCCGTGCAGGCAGCCTTATATAGTGTGGGGTGTGTACTAAATCCCCTGAGCCATAATTGGCCAAAGCCACCCTGGCTTTGGCCAATTACAGCTCTCTCTACTGACGGCGCTGTGATTGGCCAAGCATGCGGGTCATAGTGCATGCTTGGCCAATCATCAGCCAGCAATGCACTGCGATGCCGCAGTGAATTATGGGCCGTGACGCGCCACACGAATTTGGCGCGAACGGCCCATATCGTTCGCAATTCGACGGACGGTCGAACAGCCGATGTTCGAGTCGAACATGGGTTCGACTCGAACACGAAGCTCATCCCTAGTGGTGAGCAGGTTGCAGAAGACCTGAGCCAGAGGTGGTGGAACTGAGTTCCCCCTAGTTCCTGCTGAAAAAAAGCCCTGACTATTGACATAAACACAAGCACACTCACACACCAAAGATTGAACTGGATGGACTGGTGACTTTTTTCAACCCCACCAACTATGTAACTATGTAAGATGAACAACCTCCCTCTAATAATATACCATTTTATGAACATCCTTCCTCTAATAATACCTTTTTAGGTCCTTATCTATCCCAGTATTGAACCACTATTTCACATCCCTGTTGGCTGCCATTTGGACGTTTCTATGGCAAGGGATAAAGGCCAGATGTCCGCAGTCTTGTCTGATTAAACACAAATCCATAGGTGGTGCAGGTCTTCCGGACCTAAAAGATTATTACTGTATAGTTATATTGGATCAGATTAAATGCTAGTTCTCATCAAATAGGCACCTTGGACAGAGATAGAGTCCACCCTTACTCCCAACGGAGACCTGTTTTTGTTCCTCCTGAGTGACAGCTGGCAGGAGAGAGACTAGCAGAGCAGCTCCAGCCGCTGTCTCAGGTCCTCATTGGAAATATTGATAGCAAAAGGAGCCATTGGCTCCGCTGCTATCAATCAAATCCAGTGACACGGGAGCTGGGGGGCAGGGCCATGTCCTGCTGTCTGTGTCAATGAGCACAGCAGCAGGACTCGGGAGCGCACTCGCACTAGTGCCCCATGGAAGTGTCTCTCTGTGGGGGCACTCGAGAAGAGGAGGAGCGCCGCTGGGGGACCCCAGAAGAGGAGAATCGGGGCCGCTCTGTGTAAAACCCTTGCACAGAGGAGGTAAGTATGACATGTTTGTTTAAAAAAAAACAAGCCTTTAAAACCCCTTTAACTCCCCCAAACTAGGGAAAAAAGCACCTATTACTCCTCCCATCCCAAAAAATATATTTGGGACTTTAATTCTGTCCCTCTCTACCACTGCATCACCTCGTTATGGTATCTCCAAGGTATCGGATCTCCTTCTTGAAGACACTCCCTATAAGCCTGCAGAACTGGAACAAAAATATTACATACCTGCTCAGCTAAGGTTCACGTGATTTAGGATACTCCACTTCCTCTGTAAACACCTCACTCCTAAACGGAATCTTCCTCTTAGAGCCTGCAACTTTTACAACCTGCCCAAGCCCAACATAAGAGGTATCTCCCTATTCTACTCTATCCTCCAGGACAAGCTCACCTTTAGTAAATCTAGGGCTATGCGACTATGGGAACAAGATCTCCATACCCCCATTACACCTCCCCAATTGAAAACTGCACTGAGATCGATCTTTAAAGCCACTCACTGTACCAACCACACTGAACTAGCATTAAAAATCACCAATAGATGGTATTATACCACTGCCAGTGAGGCAAGTTTCTCACCTTTCTTATACCCCCTATGCTGGCCCAACTGTGGACAAGTAGGCAACCTTGTACATGTCCTCTGGGGTTGCCCTAACCTCACCAGTTTCTGGAGATAAGTCTCCCAGCTACCTGCCAAGTGCACCTGGATCTTTAAAAAACCTGACCCTGGGGGCGTGACCGGAAGCCGAGCAAGATGGAAGCCTAATCTCCCTGCTCTCTGAGCCCGCAGCGAGAAAGGCAATCTTGGGGGCGATCATCCGCCGCTTTATGGGCAAATCACGGACCACCCGCTCCTCTAAATACAGGGGATCATCACAACCCCCTCCGGGTGCATCCACAGACCTCCGCTCCTTCTTTACCCAGCCGGACGTATCTCGGAGCGAGGAGACCAACATGGTGCCGGTCACTTCCGCGCCTCAGCACCGGAGCTCCACTCAGGCCTCACAACCTGCTCCAGACCGACTCCAGCACTCGGGGGACCCTCCACTGGAAGAAGCGATCCCCCAGGAGCGCATCCCTCACACCGGAGCGGTGAGTTCTCCCCCACACACCGGCGTCCAGATGGAACAGCACGTGGGCCGCCATTAGCCATGCCGCCTATCTCCGCCCCGCCATACACACAATGCTCAGCAGCATTTCCAAGACTACTGAGAACGGCTTCTGACCCTCAGATTCAGAGCCAGGACCCCACATCCCCGGCGTCCCCGCTCTCCTCAGATCTCTCCCAGGACTACCCACCTCTACCTAGCCCTGCAGGCCCCCCTGCCAGAGTGCATCAGCTCCCTGAGGGAACACAAGATAGAGCCTGGGCCATCACGGTCACATCCCCTCCACCTAAAGCGCAGAGGCTATTTCGCTCTAGAGACTCCAGCACATCCAGACACCATCCATCCTCCATACCTTCATACGCACAGAAGGCAGGAGCCCTGATCCCACTCCCAGCAGGGGCTAGTTCTACAAGTCCCCCCAGCAACGACAAGCCGAAACCTGGTCGGACCCATGGGACTCCCCAGCAACTGGAACACAATTACACCAGGAGAGGGGAACCACAAACCCCAATGCCACACCACCTGGCAGATCATCACCCAGCCAGCATTATGGCACCACAAAGGACCCACCCTTACATCCTCAGTGGCAAGCATATTTACAAGCTATACCCACAAAGGAAGATTTCAGACAACTCATTGAAGATGTGAAATCCACCTGCCGCACGGAAATCCAAGTACTCCAGACGGGGCTCAAACACCTGGCGGACAGGATGGAAATGGCTGAAGAAGAGATACAAGAAACCAAACTGGCGATCCATTGAACACAACTTTAGGGAGCAGACCACAGAGAAATGCTGAGAGATATGCAAAGACACGTGGAAGACCTGGACAATTGGGGGCGCCGCAACAACATTCGAGTGAGAGGCATCCCGGAGGCGGAGGGACCCGAGGACCTGCAAACAACCCTACAATCTGTTTTCAATAATTTAATTGGGGAGCCGCCTAATAAACACATAGCCATGGACAGAGCCCACAGAGTGCTTCGCCCTAAAGGCGCCACCGCTAAACCGAGAGATATTATATGTAGAGTCAGCTCCTACCCAATCAAGGAAGAAATCATGAAGCGGGCACGTTTGGCGCGTAAAGTGACTTTTAATGATGTCCAGATACAACTGTACCCAGACCTCTCCTGGATCACCCTGCAAAAACGCAAACTTCTCCAGCCTCTACTACAGTTGTTGCAGAAGGAGAACATCACCTATCGTTGGGGTTTCCCCTTCAGCCTCACTGCAAAGCATCAGGGCAAATCCGCTGTACTGAGGTATCCAGAAGATCTGCGCACCTTCTGCAACATTCTTGAAATTCCGGCACCAAAGTTACCGGATTGGGACATTGTCGCAACCCCACCACCGCCACCTACAATCTGGCAGAGAGTGCCTACCTCCAACCGATCCCGGGACTCCGACCCGCAACGCAAGCCCACCAAGCAAAAGAATCGCTGAGATGCAACTACTGTGACTCTATAATTACAGGACCTGAGCACTTAGGCTCAATATATATACCCAGTTAGACTGCAGTTTATTTTAGTTTGTTTAATGCAACTTCAGTTTAGGACCCCCAAGATTGCCCCCCCATGCTGAATTTTACTTTATCACCTAGGGCTTAATTCAGATGAGCTCCGGAGAGATAGGTATAGCTTCCGTTCCCTATCACCCCCCCCCTTGATAGTTAGATAGATATCAGTGCAGGGTCGTAGACTTTGTGCTGTAGAATTGTTGTTTTTGGCTGGCTACGGGCTCCCGGGTGCCCCTTCCCACTCCTCTTTCTTGGGGTGGGGGGGCTCAGGGGAATCCGTCCAGACCTGGGCCTGTTGGCCTATATAGGTTTATTAGGAATGTATGCTTTCCATGTTTTTTGAACTCTAACAGTGTTTTTCTCTCTCTCTAACTATCCTCTTCCCTTTCCTATCCAGCCATCACCAAACCTACCCAGCAATCATCGCGCAAATTCCTGGTCTCCTCCCGGAGAATGTCTGCCCCGATCCCCAGTCCTGAATGCAGGTGCGTCAACATCAGGTGAACGTCTACTCATACTACCACACACATTATCATGGCTAAGATTCTCTCATTAAATGTGCATGGATTAAACTACAATAAAAAAAGACATCTGGCGCTGAGGGAATTCAGACAGTCAGGGGCTGATATTATTATGGTCCAGGAGACTCATTATGATAGGGGGGGCTCCTTTGCGTTCGCCTCCAGATACTACTCCCAGATCTATATGGCTTTGGGTACCCATAAAAAGGCAGGAGTGGCCATACTTATTAGGAGGGGAGCTCCCTTCACCTGCGTGACCCAGCACTGTGATCCACATGGCCATTTCAAAATCCTACAAGGACTATGGCAATCACAGGACATCACACTATGCACTTTGTATGCCCCGAATGCCAAACAACACAGCTTTCTATCCAGGGTGTATGCCCGCCTCTTTAAAACCGCACCTAAGGTTCTTGTAATAGGGGGCGATTTCAATCTTACCCATTCATCTTACACAGATCGCCAGACGGTGGGCCCCCAAGCAACCTTACCCAGAGTCCTTAGGGTCTCGAGACTATTCAGACAAATCTCCAGACGATATGCGCTCTTTGATGCATGGAGGGCTCTCCGTTCAGGCGACCGACAGTACACGTTCTACTCAGCCCCCATCGCACTCACTCCAGGATAGATTACTTTTTTGTTAATAACCACACCCTACAGCTCACCCGCAAGGCTCAAATACTCCCGATCTCATGGTCTGATCATGCCCCTATCTTACTCACCATAGACCTTGACACCGCCTTCCGTAGGCCTTATAATTGGAAGCTTAATACTTTCCTCCTCCAACACCAGCCCTCTCAGGCAGAACTAAATTCCACTCTTCAACTCTATTTTAAAGAGAATAATAACCAGGTAGTCTCACCCACCACGCTTTGGGAACCCCATAAGGCGGTTCTCCGAGGTAAGTGTATAGCGCTTTCCACAGCGCTAAAAAAAGATGCCCTAGCTGCAAAAGTGAAAGTGGAAAGAGAACTTAGAGCACTGGAACACAAGCTCCAAACTAATCCCACAGTACCTTTACTTAAAAAAATAACTAACCTTCGTATGACTCTTAGGGACCTGGCCTTATGTCAGGTAGAGAGGGCCTTGACCAGACTAAAACAAATGTTTTATGATAAAGGAAATAAGGCCCACTCTCTTCTGGCCAACAAACTCCGTGAACGCACCCACATGCTATCCCCGAATCAGATTAAAAACAAATCAGGTCAGCTGCAATCTCACCCAGTGGAAATTGCCCGAACCTTTGCAGATTTCTACAAAGATCTGTACAACAGCCCCAACATACCCAGTAACCCTCCCTCTCCAGATCTGTCTCAAAAGCTGCGACAATATTTAGAACAAAGCGGAATTCCACATCTCCAACCATCTGACCTGCTATCGCTTAATGCACAGATTTCGGAAGAGGAATTAGAACTGACTATCAAAACCCTACCATCCCATAAAGCCCCTGGTCCGGACGGTTTTCCCTATGAATATTATAAGGCATTTCTCCCTCAGTTGCTTCCCCATATGTGTAAGCTGTTTAATACCTTTCTCCATGACACTCCCATTCCTGTAGACATGCAGAGATCCTTTATCACCCTAATTCCCAAACCAGACAAAGATCCATCCCTCTGCGCCAATTATAGACCCATTGCACTCCTGAACTCCGACCTGAAAATTTTCACTAAGCTCTTATCCAACTGCCTAAATATGATCCTTCCGTCACTGGTCCACAAGGATCAGGTGGGGTTTGTCCCACTACGACAAGCAAGTGATAACACCAGAAGGGTGATTGACCTGGTGGACGTGGTGGACAGGGAGGGACCCGCCTCCATGCTGCTGAGCCTTGACGCCGAAAAGGCTTTTGACCGTTTGGGGTGGCCCTTCCTGTTTGCTACGCTGACCCACATGGGCTTTTGTGGACCATTTATGCGAGCGATCAGGCATCTCTACTCCAACCCCTCCTCACAGGTCAGAACCCCCTTTGCACTCTCCACACCTTTCTCGGTGGCAAATGGCACCAGACAGGGGTGCCCATTGTCACCCTTGCTATTTGCGCTGTGCGTGGAACCCTTGGCCGCCTCGATCCGGAATAACCCGGACATACGGGGGATAATGGTTAGAGATAGGGAATTTAAGATTTCCCTATTTGCTGATGACATCATCCTTACACTGACCCAACCTCATATCACCCTCCCGGTCCTACATAGGAAATTAGATAATTTTAGAGCTCTCTCAGGCTATAAAATCAATGCATTAAAATCAGAAGCCTTACCTATACATATCCCTGAAGCCGAACTCGCACTATTAAAAGCCAACTTCCATTATAACTGGAAAACTACCGCTCTGAAGTACCTGGGGACCTATATCACTCCAAGATATGACACCCTATATCAAGAAAACTTCCCTCCCCTCTTCCGCTCCATCAGAGCTTTACTGACACAGTGGAAAAAACACCATATCTCCCTTTTAGGTCGTATAGCCTCCATTAAGATGACCATTCTCCCGAAGCTCCTATATCTTTTCCAAACCCTTCCTATCCCTATACCACTCAAACACTTGAAAAAGCTTCAGTCGGACTTACTACAATTCGTTTGGAACTATAAAAGGCATAGGATACCGAAGACAGTAATGCTGGCGTCACGCAGAGAGGGAGGACTAGCTTTCCCTGATATTATTAAATATTACCAGGCTGCGCAATTAAAAGCGATAGCCTCATGGTTTACTCAAAAATCATATAACAAATGGACCGAAATCGAAAAGCTTTGGCTAGCCCCAATACACCCGAACAACCTTCTATGGAGTGCGAATGCAGAGGTGCCCCCCGATCGGATGCTGGGCCCCATGTCTCTGTTACGACAGACTTGGCGTACACTGGCCCGACCTTATAAACTGTCCTCAGAGAGATCACCACTGACCTCTTTTATCGGCAATCCTAAAGTGCCAGATAGCCTAACACATCAGATGTCCTACCCTTGGTCCTCTAGAAACCTATTCCATTTCGGGAGTATAGTGGAACCCAGAACCCATAAATTATTATCTTTCTCTGAATTACAAGCAAAACACGATTTGCCAAAACAGGCATTTTACGGATACTTACAAATTCGACACTACGCACTGACTATAACCTCGAACATGCAGTTCTCCCCCCCATCCTCCTTTGAAACTATAATATTAGAGGGGAATGCACAGAAAGGTATCATATCGGGAATTTATAAGATTTTAAATACCATCTCCCTAGAGGAGCAAGGAAAACACTCTTACATGCTTAAATGGGAGAAAATCCTTGAAGAGGAACTCCCTATAGCACAATGGCAGGCGATCTGGAACCAAACAGCAAAGAGTTCAATGTGCACTCTTTACAAGGAAAATGCATACAAAATTTTGTTTTTCTGGTATATGACCCCAGATGTGCTCCATGCAATTTTCTCCACTAGCTCAGATCGGTGTTGGCAATGTCAGGGAGGAAAAGGCACCCTCATACATATCTATTGGGAATGCCCGTTGATTACCCCCTTTTGGGACAAGGTCCAGCATCTACTGTCCCACCTTTTGGAACTGCAGGTTCGAGCTTCCCCAAAGTTCTTTTTACTAGGACTATCACCACTCAAACTTCGCACACCATATAAGAAACTAGTAAGGCACATACTCACAGCAGCCAGATGCCTAGTAGCCTTAAACTGGAAACGCCGTTCCCCACCCTCTCCTGAAGATCTTTATTCTTTATTCCAGAATTAAAGATGTTGAACTGATGGAGAGAATGATGGCTAGAATGCAGGACAAACTGGAGGCACACAATGGGGTTTGGGAGCTGTGGCATCTCCGGGAGGACCCACCATGACCAGGTACTAACCTTACTCAGATGGCCTACTTTATATTTCCCCCCCTCTTTCCATCTCTCTCTCTTCCTTTTCTCCTATTCACCCTTCTATATTACAGATTTTAAAGATTTGAATCCTCATAGGCATTATTCTACAACAATGTAACTGAATTAACATCCTCTATTTACAAAAGGAATTGCTAACAGTTAAACGATGAGATATCTTTGAAACTTAATACGAATTTAATACCTTTATTTCATAAATATATGTTTGATTGTGGATAAGATATGTTGGATAATATTTACAACTTTCCATGCTTCTCTATTCTGTATTGCAACCGAGAATGATAACAATAATAAAAACTGTTATTTGAAAAAAAAAAAAAAAACCTGACCCTGCCTTGGCCCTATTTAATATTAGGATAGATCTATACCCATCTGTGTTCCACTCTGTGGTCACCCAGATATTCCTCACAGCCCGCTTGGTAGTAGTATGGAACTGGAAATCTAATCTGGCTCCTAACGTCTCTGGCATGGTAAGGTGGGTGGAAAACTATGCCTTTGAGCATCTATTGGCAGTTGATGCCTTATGCGGATTTTTTGATAGCAAAGGTCCGACAGAATGAATCCGCCGGACAATTTGATCATGTGTGGGCTTCATCGGACCTTTGCTGTCGAAAAATCAGACAGACTTTAGAAATAGAACATGTTTCAAATCTTGAGTCCAGTCAAAAAATCTGTTTGTCTGTATGCTAGTCTGACTGACAAAGAGGGAAGGGCAGCTATTGGCTACTGGCTATGAACTTCCTTATTCTAGTCTGGTCGTACGTCATCACTAGAGATGAGCTTCGAGTTCGAGTCGAACTCATGTTCGACTCGAACATTGGCTGTTTGCAAGTTTGCCGAACAGCGAACAATTTGGGGTGTTCGCCGCAAATTCGAATGCCGCGGAACACCCTTTAAAAGTCTATGGGAGAAATCAAAAGTGCTAATTTTAAAGGATTATATGCATGGTATTGTCATAAAAAGTGTTTGGGGACCTGGGTCCTGCCCCAGGGGACATGGATCAATGCAAAAAAAGTTTTAAAAACGGCCGTTTTTTCAGGAGCAGTGATTTTATTAATGCTTAAAGTCAAACAATAAAAGTGTAATATCCTTTTTTTTTTGTTAAATATTTTTTATTGTTTTTTTAACAGAAGTAACAAGGAAAAGTACAGAAAGGGAGAGTATCGCACAAGGGTAAGTTGGATACATTACAGTATGCATTTGCGGACGCAGCCGCTAATCTCGTGAGTAAGAAAGGTGAGTCGTTATATATAAACCGTATTATTAGATCATACAGTTAGGGGAAATATTCCGTGAAGCTTGAAAGAGTCTATACAGTAGAGATATTGTCACTAAGTCCTAGAGCACTAGCTATACATATCATTAGGGATGTTGGTTGATATAAGATGAGTGAGGGTGGGGGTGGGGGCATGAATTATCTGGTTATGAGGTTCACTCGGTAAATCTTGTTTTTAGAGTTTAGTTTGGGTGATTATAGGCGTGGGTAGGAGTTTGCAAAAGGGATTTGTAGGGGACGAGTTGGGAGAATAGTAGTGTGCGTGTTGTCGTGATTATTGTCAGCAGAGGGTATAACTTTTGTGAGTGTCGACTTGAGTTTTGGGGTTGTGGGAGTCATCAACAACGGAAGGGAAAATGAGGGGGGCAGTGATTATTCAGGTTAAGGAAATATGCGGTATTGTAGTCATCGTCACAGCAGTCATATTGTTGTTATGTAAAATATTGTTTGTATTCATCAGTGGTAGTGAAGTGTATCCAGCATGTCCATGTTTTGATGAACTTAGGTTGTGTTTCTTTGGCCTGATGTATGAGGTCTTCCATGACCATCGTTTTTTGTATGCGTGTAAACCATTCTGCGATGGATGGTTGGTCTGTTGAGCTCCATTTGAGGGGGATACAAAGCTTAGCAGCGTTCACCATGTGCATGGCCAGAGATCGTAGGTAAGTTGACAGTGGCAATTTGGAGTGATGGAGTAGGAATGCTGCAGGGTTGAAGTCTAACGTATAAGTCGTTATTTTGCTGATCAGTTTGTGTACTTCTGACCAGAAGGGTTGAATTTTTGTGCATGACCACCAGACATGTAGGAACGATCCAATCTCAGTTTTGCATCTCCAACATGTTTGGGTAATTGACGGGTCAATGTGATGCAGCGTCAGTGGTGGTCTGTACCATCTTGATAGTATTTTAAAGGCGTTTTCCTGTACTTGCACATTAATTGATCCTTTGTGGGCCAAGGTATATATTTTTTCCCATTCTGCTTCAGTAAGGGTTATTGATAGGTCCTGTTCCCATTGTCTGGTGGTCCAGTGTTTCGCTGGTGTGTGGGCTGTGAATAGGAGTGCATATGTCTGGGATATCAGGTGTTTTTGTGGGTCCCCACTTGCGCATAGGTTTTCAAATGTGGTGGTCTGCCTGGACCATTCCGGTCTGGGCTTAGGTTTGTTAAAAAAGTGTCTCAGTTGGACGTATGTCCAGAATGGGAAAGAATTCATGTTCATTTTTGATGCAAGCGCTGGTTGGGATAAGAAATGATTTCCGTCGAAAAAATGCTCTGCTTTTACAGTAGGGTGGGGCCAGTGGTCTGCTAAGAAGGTGGGATGGATTCCCGGCAAAAAGTCTGGGTTCATTCGTAATGGGGTCATTGGGCCATTAGGTGAAGAGATTTTGTGGAGTTTACAGGTTGTGTGGAAGGAGGTCAATGTGGGGTTAATTAATGGGTGGTGCTTGGATTCAGGGGGGATGTTGGAGTTAGTGATCCAGGGGAGATGAGACAGTGGGAGATCTGAGAATGATTGCTCTATGTGGATCCAGTCTTTGTGTGCAGAGTGTATATTCCAATCTATAATTCTTGTAAGATGGCACGCTTGTTGGTACTTGCGTAGATCGGGAAGACCAATGCCCCCTAAAAGTTTTGGGGCGGTCAGTCTCAGGAAGCTTAGTCTCGGGCGTAGTTTGGCCCATATGAATGATGTACAGGTTTTTTGATAGGTGAAGTAATATCCTTTTAAATTTCATAGCTGGGGGGTGTCTATAGTATGCCTGTAAAGGGGCGCATGTTTCCCGTGTTTAGAACAGTCTGATAGCAAAATGACACTTCGAAGGAAAAAAGCCATTTAAAACTACTCGCGGCTATTGCATTGCCGGTCCGACAATACACATAGAAGTTCATTGATAAAAACGGCATGGGAATTCCCCACAGGGGAACCCCGAACCAAAATTTAAAAAAAAAATGACGTGGGGGTCCCCCTAAATTCCATACAAGGCCCTTCAGGTCTGGTATGGATATTAAGAGGAACCCCTGCCAAAATGTAAAAAAAAAAAATTACGTGGGGGTCCCCCTAAATTCCATACCAGACCCTTCAGGTCTGGTATGGATTTTAAGGGGAACCCCGCGCCAAAAAAAAAAATAAAACGGCGTGGGGTCCCCCCAAAAATCTATACCAGACCCTTATCTGAGCACACAACCCGGCAGGCCACAGGAAAAGAGGGGGGACGAGAGAGCGCCCCCCCTCCTGAACCTTTCTAGGCCACATGCTCTCAACATTGGGAGGGTGCTTTGGGGTAGCCCCCCAAAACACCTTGTCCCCATGTTGATGAGGACAAGGGCCTCATCCCCACAACCCTGGCCGGTGGTTGTCGGGGTCTGCGGGCAGGGGGCTTATCAGAATCTGGAAGCCCCCTTTAACAAGGGGACCCCCAGATCCCGGCCCTCCCTTTTGTAACCCTACCACTTCACTAAAAAACTGTCAAAAATGTTAAAAATGACAAGAGACAGTTTTTGACAATTCCTTACTTTAAATGCTTCTTCTTTCTTCTATCTTCCTTCATCTTCTTCTTCTTCTTCTTCTTCTGGTTCTTCTGGCTCTTCTGGTTCTTCCTCCGGCGTTCTCGTCCAGCATCTCCTCCACGGCGTCTTCTATCTTCTTCTCCTTAGGCCGCTCCGCACCCATGGCATGGGGGGAGGCTCCCGCTCTTCTCTTCATCTTCTTCATTTTCATCTTCTTCTTTTCTTCTCTTCTTCATTTTCTTCTCCGGGCTGCTCCGCATCCATGCTGGCATGGAGGGAGGCTCCCGCTGTGTGACGGCGTCTCCTCGTCTGATGGTTCCTAAATAACGGGGGCGGGGCCACCCGGTGACCCCGCCCCCCTCTGACGCACGGGACATGATGGGACTTCCCTGTGGCATTCCCCGTGACGTCACAGGGAAGTCCTGGCAAGTCACCGTGCGGCAGAGGGAGGCGGGGTCACCGTGTGGCCCCGCCCCAGTTATTTAAGAACCGTCAGAAGAGGAGAAGCGTCACACAGCAGGAGCCTCCCTCCATGCCAGCATGGATGCGGAGTGGCCCGGAGAAAAAAATGAAGAAGAGAAGAAGAGAAGAAAAGAAGAAGATGAAGAAGAAGATGAAGAAGATAAAGAGAAGAGCGGGAGCCTCCCCCCATGCCATGGGTGCAGAGCGGCCCGAGGAGAAGAAGATAGAAGACGCCGCGGAGGAGATGCTGGACGAGAACGCGGGAGGAAGAACCAGAAGAGCCAGAAGAACCAGAAGAAGAAGAAGAAGATGAAGGAAGATAGAAGAAAGAAGAAGCATTTAAATAAAGGAATTATCAAAAACTGTCTCTTGTCATTTTTAACATTTTTGACAGTTTTTTAGTGAAATGGTAGGGGTACTTTTGTACCTCCTTACCATTTCACACAGGGGGGGCCAGGATCTGGGGGTCCCCTTATTAAAGGGGGCTTACAGATTCCGATAAGCCCCCTGCCCGCAGACCCCCACAACCACCAGCCAGGATTGTGGGGATGAGGCCCTTGTCCTCATCAACATGGGGACAAGGTGTTTTGGGGGGCTACCCCAAAGCACCCTCCCAATGTTGAGGGCATGTGGCCTGGTACAGTTCAGGAGGGGGGGCCCTCTCTCATTCCCCCCCTCTTTTCCTGCGGCCTGCCAGGTTGCGTGCTCGGATAAGGGTCTGGTATGGATTTTTGGGGGGACCCCACGCGGTTTTTTTGGTGTTTTTTTTGGCGTGGGGTTCACCTTAAAATCCGTACCAGACATGAAGGGTCTGGTATGGAATTTAGGGGGACCTCCACGTCATTTTTTTTTTGGTTCGGGGTTCCCCTATGGGGAATTCCCATGCCGTTTTTATCAATGAACTTCTATGTGTATTGTCGGACCGGCAATGCAATAGCCGCGAGTAGTTTTAAATGGCTTTTTTCCTTCGAAATGTCATTTTGCTGTCAGACTGTTCTAAACACAGGAAACATGCGCCCCTTTACAGGCATACTATAGACACCCCCCAGCTACGAAATTTAAAAGGGATATTACAATTTTATTGTTTCACTTTAAGCATTATTAAAATCACTGCTCCTGAAAAAACGGCAGTTTTTAAAACTTTTTTTTGCATTGATCCATGTTCCCTGGGGCAGGACCCAGGTCCCCAGACACTTTTTATGACAATAACTTGCATATAAGCCTTTAAAATTAGCACTTTTGATTATTCATGTTCGTGTCCCATAGACTTTAACGGCGTTCACGTGTTCGAACAAACTTTTTTCCTGTTCGCATGTTCTGGTGCGAACCGAACAGGGGGGTGTTCGGTTCATCCCTAGTCATCACGTTCAAATCCGTCGGACTTTGGTGTGATCGTGTGTAGCAAGTCCGTTGCGTGAGAACTCCGTCGGAACTCCATTGAAAGTCCGTCAAAAAGTCCCTTGGAGTTCAGTCCATTGAAAGTCCGCTTGTGTGTACACGGCATTACGGTACACCACCTTCGCCAAGTCATGGAGTATATGGAAAGGGAATGTGGTGACTTCACATCTGGTTACCTAATGAATACTGTTTTACTTGTACTTTGTAACACAATGTATGTGATGAACACTTCTGTTTCTGTGCTGTACTGGAACTTCTGTATCATTTGTTTGTTTTTTCTCCTTACTTATTGTTAAACAAATAAATATTGATTGGAACAAAAAAATACACAACTTGACCCAAAGCAACATGGCTTTACTCAGGGCAGATCATGTCAGACTAATCTGATTTAATTTTTTGACTATATTACTGTACCAATGTTTTGGTCCAGTGTGGTGCTGTGGACATAGCATATCTTGATATTTAGCAAGGCATTTGATACAGTTCCACATAATGATCTAATACAAAAGTTGTACAAGCTAGGACTTAACCCTTGGGTGATTCAGTGGATATGCAGTTGGCTAATGGATAGATACCAGAGTGTGGTTGTAAATTAGGTTCACTCAGAACAGAGACCAGTCACTAGTGGTGTACCACAAAGCTCTATACTAGGTCATGTTCTCTTTAATCTCTATGTAAGTGATATAACTAAAGATTTGTTGAGCAAGGTATGTATTTTTGCTGATGATACAAAGTTGTGTAAGTGGGTTGATATCCCCGGAGGTGTCTGTAATAGGGAACATGATTTGGCATTGCTGGAAGAGTGATTTGGCATTGCTCAAAGCAGTGGAAACTGCAGTTCAATGTTTCTAAATGTAAAATAATGCACCTAGGGAAACAGAATCCCTGGAGAGAGTACAACCTTGTGGGTACAGTGTTGGTCAGCACTACAGAGGAAAAAGATTTGGGAGTACTTGTTTCAGATGATTGCAAAATGAGCAAACAGTGTAAGCAGGCAGTGGGAAAAGTGAATAGAATTCTAGGATGCATAACTAGAGGGATCACCAGCAGGAGGAAGGAGGTTCTGATTTGCCTATATAGATCCTTAGCGAGACCTCATTTAGAATACTGTTTCCATTTCTTGAGACCTCACTTAAAAATAATGATAAGATAGAACGAGTCCAGAGACGGGTAACAAAAACTGTGAACGGTCTGGGGGATAACACATACCCAAAGCGACTTCAGGAACCTAATATGTAGATTCTGGAGGAAAGAAGAGAAAGAATAGACATGATTGAAACCTTTAGGCTTCATGTACACTGCTGCTGGTAAATGGACGTTTAGAAGCAGTTGGGTGTTTTTTTCAGCTCCCCCTGAACTCTCCTCTATGTTTTATTATCAGTACATATACACAGGGTTGTTCATAGTAGTTTCTAGGCAGTTGAGTTTAGAAGCATTTTTTGGAAAGCAAAAAAATGCATTCACAACGGATATTCAGAGGCATTTGAAATGCCAAATGCCTGTAACAGCTTGTAAACACGTGTAAACGTGATAGCTCGCTTTTAGTCGCGTTTCGTTTACAGGCATTTTTAATGTTTGACTATTTAAAAAACGCCTCTAAACGTGGCTAAACGCGGTATGTAAACACGGCATGTAAATGCGGCAAAACTGACGTTTTTAAGCGTTGATTACTATCTGTCAATTTAAATCGTTCAGGGGAGGTTGTAAAACGTCCTGTGTACATTAAGCCTTAAATACATCAAGGGGGTGAATAAGGTTCAGGAGGGCAGTTTTTTCAATATTAAACTAAAATCAAGAACACAGGGACAGGACCTCAAACTAACTGGAGGAAAGTTCAAAACTAATTTTAGAAAAGTATTATTTTACTGAAAGGGTAATTGATGCTTGGAATAAACTTCCAGCAGAGGTAGTCAGACAGTCAACAGTAAATGGCTTCAAACATGCTTGGGACAAATATAGATCTATACTCAGACAAAAAAGTTTACGAAAAAAAAAAAAAAGCCACCAAAAAATAAAAAACAAATAAATATGGGCAGACACGATGGACTACTTTTCTATGTTTCTCTGTTTCTATGGACAGAGTCTGTTCAGTGCTTCTCACCCGCACGTGCATGCCTGTCACATTAGGAAGACTGGAAGTGTCTGTGCAGCTGTTGCACATAGATTTGAAGGGGCCACCTGCATTCAGTACCTGGTGATTAGCAATGCATAAATAAATGGCACATTGATGGTGTACGGGTCTCAAAACTGATGAAGCCTATTAGAGGGCGTTACTCGTCTAGGAGGGTGGAGCCGAGCCTGTGACATCACGCTGTTTACAGGGAGAGTGGTTAGCCAGCTGATGTAGATTTGCTACAATAACTGTTTACTGTTTTATCTTGCAAGTGCATTCCATTGGGAGTTTTAATAAATAGTTAAATGGAAAAGCACTATGTATCTGGCTCTTTGTTTCCTATGGTCAGGTTGTTGAACGTGAATACAAGGGTGAAAGATAACCAAGGCTCAAGAGGAAAGAAAGCAGTTCTTCCCAGGAGCAGAGTGATATTTGATAACGTACCTGATTATTTCTATTTTGAGGTGAGCAGGTTTTTCACCTGGTGTTGGGAGCACATACAACACAAGAGGAAGGATTTATCACGGAACACTGTTGACTGAAAATGAGATCTAGATGGACACTTGTATATAAGTGGAAAGGATTATTTTTCAGAATTTTTTGTGCAACTATCACAATTGGAGAGAATGACACTATAATAATTGTTTATTTGCAAGAGAATTTATTAATATACTGTATATTCATTTATTGTGCTGCACTATGAACATATACAGTATATTTCCAATGAGTCAAACCAATAGTGAAAAAAAAAAATTATTAATTAAAAAATTGCATCCACAGAACCCTTAACTCTAAACGCACAGTTGATCAATTGTGTTTTGTTTCATAAAAATAGTAATAAATTGTGGATTGCAAGTGGTTTACCAGGGATATGGCTGAAGTCATCAGCCATAACCCCGGTATTTTTTTTTCAGTGATTGGCTTTCTAATGAAAGTGGTCGAACTGGCTTATTAGCCGCTGGATTGCTTTCAGAAGCAGCAGGAGATGTTGCCACCCCCTCCCACCGCTCGCTGGTGTTTCTCAGGCAGTCACTTCTGATCCAGGGTGGAAGTAAACAATTTTTTTTGATCGTTATCTTTTATAGACCCCATATCTCTCCATAAAGAGGACCTGTCATCCCTTATTTCTAGTACAAGGGATGTTTACATTCCTTGAAATAGGAATAAAAGTGATATATAAAAAAAATAAAGGAACAGTGTAAAATAAATAAGAAACAAAAATGGAAAGTGTTCACCGCCCCCCCCCCCCCCCCGGTGCTTGCGTGCAGAAGTGAACGCATATGTAAGTTGCTCACACACATGTAAACGGTGCTGACACCACACATGTGAGATACCGCTGCATACATTATAGAGAGAGCAATAATTTCAGTGCAAGATCCCCTTTGTAACGCTAAACAGGTAACCTGTAAAAAAAAATTTCAAAGCGTCACCTGTGGAGATTTTTAAGGACCAGGCAGGATGGGTTCACATATATGCAAATTTTATTCGGCTTTCTCTACATCCAGTTAGCATGACAGGAGAATGTGCCCAGCTCTCAATGGTGTCAGTTCACACAGCTCCGGGTAGGCCTCAGTTCGCATTTGTGCATCTTTGGTTCCTATTCAGCTGCGCATTCAGGCAAAAATTCAGACCTGATTCACACCTGAAGCGGTGAACAGGGACACATCAGACCCCATGCTGTGAGCCACGACCACAGCATGCGTGAACCCAGACTCACAGTTTGTCGTCATTCCTTGAGCATGCACAATTTTAAAGCGTGACATCTTTTATATTTTCCCAAAAAAGTGGGTTCTGAACTGTGTTTTTTTACATTAAAATTATTTAAAGAGTGTTTAAAAATCACTGCGCAAATACTGTGTGACATAAAAAATTGCAATGATTGCCATTTTATTCTGTAGGGTCTCTGCTAAAAAATATACACAATGTTTGGGGGTTCTAAGTAATTTTCTAGCAAAAAATACAGATTTTTACTTGTAAACAAAAAGTGCTGGAAAAGGCTTGGTCGGCAAGTGGATAATTCGTTTTAAACAGAAGGTTAAAATTAAGCAAAGGCATTGCTGATGCTGTATGCATTGCATATACCATATACAGAACTCTTGCAGATTCTATTGAATGCAATGTATTTGTGACCTTTAAAATTGTTTTTTAACGACCATGCTCCCAAGCAGTATTGCAAGGACAAAATTGTATTTCTTTGTGTTTTGTCGATTGAATTGTAGTCAATAAAAGGTCTGTGTAGCGATGATTATAACAATTTGTAGAACTAAAGCTGAATGACTGATTTGAGGTCAAGCTACAGTAACTACTCTTATAATACAGAGGAGTTTATGGTACTCTTAACACCCTGGTGATTTGAAACTGCACAGAACATGTTGTAGCCAGCTAAAGCAACAACCCTGGATCTAGCTGTAAATCCAAGAGTATATAAGTAGACATATGTGTAGTTACTAAAGATTTATGCTACAATGTTGTGGTTGTGACATAGGCCTTAAAATGTCCACTATCTTCACTGTTTGCTGTTTTGCTTCCTTTTTTAAAAAAAAGGTTGTATAACAGGATTAGTGAGATGCACAATTGTGTGGTGTTTTGGATGGACAAGTTTTAAAAAAGAACAGTGTGGGAAGGGGGGATATGGCCATCAACCGGTGAAGATGGCTGCATAGCTAGAGAGTTCTCATCATAGCGGCATCCGAGAGCATTTACCAGCCACACAGAGCAGTGTAACTCAGACCAGACAACCCGCTCAGCTTCAACAACACTTGGGCAACACGTCAAGGAAGAGGAATAAGCAGCTGCCTGGGGAAGATGAAGGGTTTCTTCCAGCAGCCGCTGTGTCCATGCAAGATGGCACCTGCAGCGCACAGAAAAACTCACAGGGCCGCTTGTGTGGACAGAAAGAGGTAAGCCAGCATACCTGACACCATAATGGCATGTTCTGCTCAACATAATGGCTTCTCCTCACACGCCTCATCCCTCAGCTTAAAGCTAAACAAATACCCTGCTATAATAAAAAGCCAGAAAGGGAGAGATATTTACGATGTGAAAGACAGGGTAAAACATATTGAAAACACCTTTAACGAAATGGTGGACGCACATAATGAGCACAATGATGACATACTGTGGATGAAGGCCAAGTTAGTAGACCTGGAAGACAGGTCTAGATATAATAACTTAAAAGAGGCATCCTGGAATTAGTTAAAACCTCTGAGCTAAAAGCCTACTTCATTGATATCCTAAAAGCTGCACTCCCAGATGCATCACTGGAAGAAAAGGTGATTGATCGCATTCATAGATTGCCAAAGCACATTCCAGCACATCTTATAAGAGATACCACCATACATATGCATTACTACCACATCAAAGAGCAGCTACTCTAGCTCACTAGAAACCAAGGACAGCCCCCTCAGAGCTTACAAGTGTATTGTATCTTGCTTATCTAATAGCATATATCATGCAATAGAGGAAAAAATTAGTGATGATTACCAAAACCTCTTCATAAGCACCGCATCATCTACAGATGAGCCTATCTGGCTAAATTGCTGATCATGAAAGAAGATAACACCTATCCCATCACTATGGTTGAAGAAGGCCTCTGACTTTTGAAAAAGTGGAGTATACTGGAACCTGATAAAAACAGGCGAGATGACTTTCCATCTTCCCCTCAAGCTTCCCCTGACTGGCAGGATCCAGATGCAGGATGAATTTTTGTGTGCTTAATTATTTATACCATCTATTGCTCACTGAACTTGTATAGTTCTACCTTTTGAACCCCGGTAATACAACAGCATAAGTCCATTGAGATTCCATATGAGAATCGTTATTTTTCCTTTCTTTGTTTTGGTTATTTTTTTTATGTTCTACAGCTGATTTTGCAACTCGAGGACATAAACCTGGCTTGAGCTCATGTTCATCTTTTTTCAGTTTTACACTTATATGCCGCTAATGTTTCCAGATTTGACAATTTTCCTAGATTCAAGCCGCCAAGAACAACTATCTCTTCTGCCATATCATTTTGGATCTACGCTTACTTCACAGGTAACACGCATAATTGCTCAAATTTGACATTCAGTTTCCAACCTCTCTTATCGGTTGACTCTTTACCATGCAATTTAAAATCTCTTTGTTTAATGTCAACAGACGTAATAGTCCTGCAAAGCATCACATGTTGTGGAAAGAAGCTCAGTCTTTGAGATGTGACATCTTGTGTATGCAAGAAACAAATTTTTCCTATTAGAATCCCCTGATGTGTACCCATGCCAATTCCCTCACATTTTCTAATCCAATGCTCCTCAAAAAAAAAAAAAAAAAGGGATCACTATGGCGGGTAAGAACACAGTGGAATTTAAAGAGGAAGTAACATCTTCCACTTTAATTGTATACACAGGTAAGGCTATAGTAAGGCTTGCACCGTTTAGGAGATATTTACTATATTTACTATATATACTATATACCCTCAGGAGTGACATCATCGTGCCAATCACAGCGCTCAAACCTGGAAGTAAGTGCCGCTGCCACTGCAGAGCGTCGTTCTAATGTAAGTATTTCATAATGAGCTAGTATACTATAGCATACTAGCTCATTACTATAGCATACTAGCTCATTATGCCTTTGTCTTGCAGGTTTTTTTATTTGGAGGTTTACAACCTCTTTAAACTGATTGATAAGGAAATGGACAATTTAGGATGATATGTAATTCTCATTTGGGAAATTATTAATATGCTGTATACATTCGCTAATGTATATTTACCCAATGTGAAACAGTTGGTATTTCTTAAGAAGGTCTGGAAAAAAAACAGTGCTTTAAAAAAGGTCATGTGATCCTATGCAGGAACTTTAAAGCCTTGTAGACAACTTGACATATCAGATTCCACTTTGAAAGGTTATTGCAGAGCTACTAACTCACATTTCATTACCACATCATCTGTGTTTGATGTGTGGAGATGCCAACACTCCACTGTTCCTAGTTCCTATTACAAAATGTTAGCGCATCTGAAATTCACACTATTATATGGGCAGACCACGCACCCGTATTGATTACATTTGAATGGTCCCTCACGGAAACAAGAATGAACAGATGGAGCAAATTTACAGTATATCTTCTATCACATCATAAACACAAAGCTGCCATAGCATGAGTTTTTAGCACTAATGCTTCTCCAGATACGGACCCTTTTATATTGTAGAACGCCTTACAGCGTACATTAGAGGTGTTCTAATGAAACTGAGTAGCATTGTCAAAAAGCAACAGACAAAGCAGCTTAATGAATTACTGATTAAAATCAAAACCATGGAAAGATCCAACAAACAACCCCCCTCCCCATCCACCAGCTTTCAATTTTACATTGCCACTTGCCAGTAATTATTTAAAGTGATGCTAAATTCTCATTTTTTTTCCTGATAAAAAAAACAAAACTGTTATACTTACCTGCTCTGTGTAGTGGTTTTACATAGAGCAGCCCAGATCCTCCTCTTCTTAGCTTCCTCGCCAAAGCTCCTGGCCCCTCCCCCACCAAATGCCCACACAGCAAGCAGCTTGCCGTTGCTCTGTGTTTGTCCATTCAGACACAGAGCCGCAGTTTGGCCCGACCCCTTTCTCTCCTCATTGGCTCACTGACTTTGATTGACAGCAGCAGGAGCGAATAGCACCACGCTGCTGTCTCAGTCAATGAGTCCTGGGCAGTCGAGTCTCTCCTGCAAAATCACTGGATCGAGATGGGCTCAGGTAAGTATTAGGGAGGCTTCTACACATAGATTGCATTAACAGAGAAGTACGTTTTTTTTTTATTCATACTTACCTAGGTAAGTCATCGCCTAGGTAACGCATCAGTCTGATGCTGCATCTGTCCCCTGGCACCTCTAACACTGAGAACCGAGCAATCGAACACCGCTGATCATTCGGTTATCACAGCTCTCCGAGCAGAGAGCTGCTGACTGTCAGTCAGCAGCTCTCTGCTCTGCTCTGCTCTGCCCCTCCTCGCTCTCTGGAGTGCTGGGCTGTGGAGGGGGTGGGATCAGCCAGCTTAGGGTCTCAGCATTTCGCTGGAAAACTGAGCTGGGTACAGGTCGGATACACTCAGCTATTTCAGCACTATGCACTGCTCCCTCTGCCTTGTTAATGTTAAAGGCATGTTCAACATTTTTACTATTTCCAATGGAACTAGGCAAGGGTGTCCCTTTTCTCCACTTATTGTCGCCCTAACCATGGAACCTCTAGCTGAAAAAATTAGGACCCATCCATTTATACATTTAAACTACCTTTGGTGATATATTACTTCTTTTATAATAGCTAAATTCACCAAATCTAAGTCCAATCTTTGTTGGAGAGGCTGCGGTAGGTAGGTAGGCACCTTATTCCACATGACTTGGACCCGTGTACACCTCCACAATCCACAGTTTCTAGAGAGCAGTCTTTCATTTGATCTCCACTGTTATGGGTAACATTGCCCAAGAGAATATAGAACCGGCAATTCCTACAATCAATACAGAAAAAGGTCCATCTCAGCTACGTCATATAACTATGCATATGCAGTACTCTTTGCAGCACGTTTATTTTTGATGAGAAAATGGAAATCCCCTGAAACTCCAACTTTCAGAGAGGTTATTGCCCACATTGATGTAATCTGTGGTTATGAACAAGTGATGGCTTATAAAGAAGGTAGAGCAGTGCAATTTTATAAAAACTGGGATTTATGGCATCTTTATAGAAACAAGGACATTTGAACTATTCTTTGCATCTGACTGTTTATACTACATTTTATTTTTTTGATGATCTGTACTGTATCTACAGTACTAAAATGTTTGTTCGGTTTTCTTTTTATGTAAACTTTTTGTTGCATAGTTTTTTGCTTTTACCCTGCAGCTTTACATATTACTTGACTTTTTGTAACTTTTGAAAAATTCAATAAAAACATTTGGAAATAAACAAACAAATAAATAAATAAGAACAGTGTCTTGGTTTTGTTTTCATCACTGCCCTTTAATTAGTAGGCAGCTAGAAGCGGCAGCAGCTCAATCCACTAGGTGATTTTTGCCTTCTATGCACTTGTGTATTTTCAAAGCTTTTCCCCAAAAAATCACTTATGCCTCGTACACACAATCGCACATTCCAACAACAAAATCCATGGATTTTTTCCGACGGATGTTGGCTCAAACTTGTCTTGCATAGACACGATCACACAAAGTTGGTCGGAAATTGCGAACATCTAGAATGCGGTGACTTACAACACATATGACGTGACTAGAAAAGGGAAATTCAAGAGCCAGTGCACCACCCTTTGGGCTTCTTCTGCTAATCTCATGTTTATCTCGTGTTAGTAGAAGTTTGGTGAGAGACGATTCGCGCTTTTCAGACTCGTGCTTTTCTGATTGTTACTGCTATTCAGTTTGTGCTTGTGGGTTTGTATCTGTTCTTCAGTGTGTGTAGTCAGTTCGCATTTGTTTGTCAGTGCATATTATTATAATATGTATTTGATTTTCAATGCATTCTTGTCCGCTCATTTCTGATTTTCAGCTCACTCTTCTCAGGCCTTGCTGGTTTTCAGTGCTTTCTATTAGTTCGTTCTGACCAGCCGACCGTTTTGAAGCCATGTTGCGGTTACATACTCGTCGTAGAGTTTGTGCTGTGCAGGGGCTTGGTGTTGGGGTTCTTAATTTGACCCAAGCCCAGTCCATGAACAGAGTGGGGAGGAGTTCATGGACGAAGAATTGGTTGCTCCAGCGTGACCAATTCTGTCATATGCCTTTGTTGAGGGAGATCCGTGAGAATAATCCTGATGATTTCAGGAAATATCTCCGGATGACGGACCCCATTTTTCAATGTTTGTTGGCTTTGCTGTCCCCTTATATTAGCAGGCAGGACACCTACATGCGGCAAGCCATCACTCCCGAACAGAGGCTCGTCGCCACGTTGCGGTACTTGGCGACGGGGAGAAGTCTGGAGGACATCAAGTTCTCGACAGGCATCTCCTCCCAGGCTCTGGGGATCATTATTCCAGAGACCTGTTCTGCCATCATTCAGGTCCTGTAGAAGGACTATATTAGGGTAAGATTTCTCCTTTAACATCACATTCTATGTATTTAATGTTTGCTAATGTATTGTATTTCTTTAATCATTCCCTAATTACCATGATTGTAATATGCTATGAATGTCCTCTTTGTCCTCATGCATGCTGGAAGTTTTTAATGCTCCTTTTGTGTCCTTCATGCATATTTGTCTTCACAAACCTCTCCAGCATGCTACCCTGGGCCCATATCCACCTAGCCTAGTCACTTAACAATGTATTTTGTCAGCTTCATAGTACTGCTTTACCCTAAACACCCCCTAAAATGTGTACAAATGATATTTGTGTGCTTAAATTCATGCAGAGTGCCAGAGGCCTTTTTTTGGTTCCCAAAATAATTACTAACCCTCCCTCCCCCCAACCGCTAAGTCAACCGATACCAACCCTCTATCTGCTGACTTTCCCCAACCCATACACACTATACCTACCTCTTTTGTGGTCATACTTATGGATGAATTCCCCAAAGCATGTAGTGAAAGGGCCTGCCTGAATACTTTCAAATTGTACTGTTTTTTTCTCCTATTGTCTTGATAATAATTTTTTTACAATGGGCCATCAGAGGGAGGGAGGAATCTGATAAGTGGACCTTATACTTTTGTCTTTAAATACTCCTTCAAATAAATGTTATACTGATGTTGGCCAAGAATGTTTGTGTCTAATCTGCTTGCAATGTTTATGTGCAAAATGACTATTTTTTTTTCTTGTTTGACCCCACAGTTTCCTTCAATGCCACAGGAATGGCAGACTGTGGCATCCCACTTTGCTGATCGTTGGGACTTTCCCAACTGTGGAGGGGCAATTGATGGAAAATACGTCCACATAATCCCACCCCCCAACTCGGGGTCATACTATTATAACTATAAGGGGTTTAATAGTATTGTGATGTTGGCGGTGGTGTCGGCGACATATGAGTTCCTCTATGTGGACGTGGGGAAGAATGGCCGGATGTTGGATGGTGGAATCATTGCCCAGACCGAGTTCTACAGGCATCTCCAGGGTGGTGGCTTGGGATCGCCACCTCCGGAAGAGAATGTGGAAGGACTCTCGTTTGTGTTTGTTGCTGATGAAGCATTTGGTCTGGGTGAACACCTGATGCAGCCGTTCCCGATGAGGACCCTCACCCCGGAGCAGAGGGTTTTTAATTAATGGCTGGCCAGGGCCAGAAGGGTGGTGGAGAACACTTTTGGGATAATGGCCAGCCAGTTCTGCCTATTCCTCACTGCAATTAACATGGCGGAATATAAACGTAATCACATAATTCTTACCTGCTACATTTTACATAACTTTTTGCGCAAAAATGCAGCAAACTATGTGGCCTCAGTTGGGCCTGAGGCCGGATTCTTACCAGATCCAACACTGACGGCTCTTGAAGCTGGCCGTCCTGGCTTGACCCCCCAAAGCACCTGTGAAGTTCGCCAAAAGTAGGGATGAGCTTCGAGTTCGAGTCAAACTCATGTTCGACTCGAACATTGGCTGTTCGCAAGTTTGCCGAACAGCGAACAATTTGGGGTGTTCGCGGCAAATTCGAATGCCGCAGAACACCCTTTAGAGGTCTATGGGAGAAATCAAAAGTGCTAATTTTAAAGGCTTATATGCAAGTTATTGTCATAAAAAGTGTTTGGGGACCTGGGTCCTGCCCCAGGGGACATGGATCAATGCAAAAAAAGTTTTAAAAACGGCCGTTTTTTCAGGAGCAGTGATTTTAATAATGCTTAAAGTCAAACAATAAAAGTGTAATATCCCTTTAAATTTCGTAGCTGGGGGTGTCTATAGTATGCCTGTAAAGGGGCACATGTTTCCCGTGTTTAGAACAGTCTGACAGCAAAATGACATTTCGAAGGAAAAAACCCATTTAAAACTACTCGCGGCTATTGCATTGCCGGTCTGACAATACACATAGAAGTTCATTGATAAAAACGGCATGGGAATTCCCCACAGGGGAACCCCAAACCAAAATTTTTAAAAAAATTACGTGGGGGTCCCCTAAATTCCATACCAGGCCCTTCAGGTCTGGTATGGATATTAAGGGGAACCCCGGCCAAAATTTAAAAAAAAAATGACGTGGGGGTCCCCCTAAATTCCATACCAGACCCTTCAGGTCTGGTATGGATTTTAAGGGGAACCCCGCGCCCAAAAAAAAAAAACGGCGTGGGGTCCCCCCAAAGATCCATACCAGACCCTTATCTGAGCACGCAACCTGGCAGGCCGCAGGAAAAGAGGGGGATGAGGGTGTGCCCCCCCTCCTGAACCGTACCAGGCCACATGCCCTCAACATAGGGAGGGTGCTTTGGGGTAGCCCCCCAAAACACCTTGTCCCCATGTTGATGAGGACAAGGGCCTCATCCCCACAGCCCTGGCCGGTGGTTGTGGGGGTCTGCGGGCGGGGGGCTTATCGGAATCTGGAAGCCCCCTTTAACAAGGGGACTCCCAGATCCCGGCCCCCCCCCTGTGGGAAATGGTAAGGGGGTACTTACCCCTACCATTTCACTAAAAAACTGTCAAAAATGTTAAAAATGACAAGAGACAGTTTTTGACAATTTGTTTATTTAAATGCTTCTTCTTTCTTCTATCTTCCTTCATCTTCTTCTGGTTCTTCCTCCGGCATTCTCGTCCAGCATCTCCTCCTCGGCGTCTTCTATCTTCTTCTCCTCGGGCCGCTCCGCACCCATGGCATGGGGGGAGGCTCCCGCTCTTCTCTTCATCTTCTTCATCTTCTTCTTTTCTTCTCTTCTTCATTTCCTTCTCCGGGCCGCTCCGCATTCATGCTGGCATGGAGGGAGGCTCCCGCTGTGTGACGGTGTCTCCTCGTTTGACGGTTCATAAAAAACGGGGGCGGAGCCACCCGGTGACCCCGCCCCCCTCTGATGCACGGGACATGACAGGACTTTCCTGTGGCATTCCCCGTGATGTCACAGGGAAGTCCCGTCAAGTCACCGTGCGTCAGAGGGGGGCGGGGTCACCGGGTGGCCCCGCCCCCGTTATTTAAGAACCGTCAGACGAGGAGATGCGTCACACAGTGGGAGCCTCCCTCCATGCTTGCATGGATGCGGAGCGGCCCGGAGAAGAAAATAAAGAAGAGAAGAAGAGAAGAAAAGAAGAAGAGAAGAAGATGAAGAAGATGAAGAGAAGAGCGGGAGCCTCCACCCATGCCATTGGTGCGGAGCGGCCCTAGGAGAAGAAGATAGAAGATGCCACGTAGGAGATGCTGGACGAGAACGCCAGAGGAAGAACCAGAAGAGCCAGAAGAACCAGAAGAAGAAGATGAAGGAAGATAGAAGAAAGAAGAAGCATTTAAATAAAGGAATTGTCAAAAACTGTGTCTTGTCATTTTTAACATTTTTGACAGTTTTTTAGTGAAATGGTAGGGGTAAGTACCCCCTTACCATTTCACACAGGGGGAGGGCCGGGATCTGGGGGTCCCCTTGTTAAAGGGGGCTTCCAGATTCCAATAAGCCCCCCGCCCGCAGACCCCCACAACCACCGGCCAGGGTTGTGGGGATGAGGCCCTTGTCCTCATCAACATGGGGACAAGGTGTTTTGGGGGGCTACTCCAAAGCACCCTCCCAATGTTGAGGGCATGTAGCCTGGTACGGTTCAGGAGGGGGGGGCGCTCTCTCGTCCCCCCTCTTTTCCTGCGGCCTGCCAGGTTGCGTGCTCAGATAAGGGTCTGGTATGGATTTTTGGGGGGACCCCACGCCATTTTTTTTTTGGCGTGGGGTTCCCCTTAAAATCCGTACCAGACCTAAAGGGTCTGGTATGGAATTTAGGGGGACCCCCACGTCATTTTTTTTTTTTAATTTTGGTTCGGGGTTCCCCTATGGGGAATTCCAATGCCGTTTTTATCAATGAACTTCTATGTGTATTGTCGGACAGGCAATGCAATAGCCGCGAGTAGTTTTAAATGGGTTTTTTTCCTTCGAAATGTCATTTTCCTGTCAGACTGTTCTAAACACAGGAAACATGAGCCCATTTACAGGCATACTATAGACACCCCCCAGCTACGAAATTTAAAGGGATATTACACTTTTATTGTTTGACTTTAAGCATTATTAAAATCACTGCTCCTGAAAAAATGGCCGTTTTTAAAACTTTTTTTTGCATTGATCCATGTCCCCTGGGGCAGGACCCAGGTCCCCAAACACTTTTTATGACAATAACTTGCATATAAACCTTTAAAGTTAGCACTTTTGATTATTCATGTTCGTGTCCCATAGACTTTAACGGTGTTCGCGTGTTCGAACAAATTTTTTTCCTGTTCCCATGTTCTGGTGCGAACCGAACAGGGGGGTGTTCGGCTCATCACTAGCCAAAAGTATCTAGAGTACTTTGCGGGTAGGGGGGCCATTGATATGCCACCAAATGTCTGAGACATTTTTTAAATAAATTTCTTTTTGAAACAGAACTAATATTTTATTTGATTTACTGCTTGGGTTTCTTTTAGCTGTCTCCTAGGTTTTCCAATGGGCTTTTTATTTTGGCCTTTTTTCTTCAATAGTGCAAATGTAATTTATTTGATACATGAGGTGACAATCTCTTCTTCAGCGAAATATTATGTTGTGGGTCTGTACACACACACCTTGTTTTTGTTGTTAATGTCTGTAATGCATTAATGATAAAAATATTCATAATTTTCAGCACCATGAATGAGATTTGTGGATTCACGAAAATGGGCTGATTGTGGCAATTTAAAAACCGCTGTGGGTGTTATTTACTAAAGGCAAATCAACTTTGCAATACAAGTGCACTGCAAAAGTGCACTTGAAACTGCACTAAAAGTGTACTTGTAGTGCAAAGTGGATTTGCCTAGTAAATAACCCCCATTGTCACTGTAAACACCAACTTACTCCAAAAACTGCTATTGAGCTTTGAAAGAAGAAGCCACACATTCTTGAGCAGCAAACATTTTACTCAAAGCACATTCACAAGTGCATTTCGAAAAGGGTTTTTGAACAAACCAACATCTTTGGTGTTTAACATTTTTTTTGGTCACATTAGAAATAGCCTTTTCTTGGTTAAACAGGCATGTTTCAAAACATAGCATACACAACTCAGGAACTTACAAAGTTCAACTTTGATAAATTGAAGGCAATATGAGACATTATTATGTCCAAACTGTGTTGATGTTGCCTTCATCAGATGGGGTGATGTCACCCCTGTAAAAGCCAAATTTTGAAGATGCACACAAATTGGGATTCAAACTGGGGATTTCCCTCCTGATCCCATGCCTAATGTCAACATGTGCTAGCTCCCATCATGGGGGATCAATGGACGTGTTTTTGGGCTGCAACCCCTACATCTCACCTAATTGAGTTGGGAGGAAAGGGTTGCACCCACAAAACGCGTACATTGATATCCCGTGATGGCAGATAGCACATGTTGACACACCGTGTGCATCTTGTGCATCAAAATTTGGCTTTTAAAATACTTTAAAACTTTTTAAAAAATTAAAAAATACACAATAAAACGGTACAATTTGGTTGTTTTTTTATATTCTGCCTAAAACATCAATGATGTTCTTCATTTTGTGTTGAACATCATTGATGTTTTCCTTTATATTTTCTAAATCCTTATTGCACCCCATTATCTCCCCGATGAGGATCTGGGCACTTTCACTTGTGAAATGAGATTCTTCTTCCACAACATCCACATCACCTAAAAGAAAAAAACACACCATGTATTATAAATATGCAGGCATACATCTATTACCTGAAGCTGTGGTCTCAGACACTTACCTGTTGTGGTGACAATTTCTCCCACTTCATACACGTCTCCCTCCTCATCCTCTGCTTGTGTTTTGGTGACTTCCCCTTCTTTAGGAGGTGTGGGGTCCCTGGTGTCCTTAGATGTGCCGAGTCTTTTCTCCCCTATGTGAATAAAAAATAGGTATACTTAGCATACAGATATTTGAGGGCAGAAATAGGAACATGAAAAATACATTGCTTGGAAGTGTCGTACAATTGTCTGTTTTGGCAGAGTTCCAAGCTGAAGACATTGTTAGTTCCTTTCTTAAGCTAGAATACTTACCTTTTTTGTACAATTTTCACACATGGAGACATCCCTAGTATCCACTGGAGCACCTGTGTGGGACACCCTAAAAAGTTTGTTCTGGTGTCCCACACTAGTGCTCCTGCATCCAGATGTGTAAACAGCTGCTGAGTGTCCTATTCTTACACTGAATTAAGTTTCCATTTCATTCTAGTTACAAACTCATCTAGACAACAATGTACTAAACTTCTTTTAATACAAATAGGCCTGAACAAATGTAGTTAACCTGCACCTGGCAAAAACATTGTATTAGTGGGCGAACAATGTTTACTAAGAACGATTACTGTGCCCCCGAACCTGAAACTTGCCTTTTTTTTTTTTTTACAATCTTTATTTATCAAAACATTTTCAGAAACACATTTATCAAACTTATATACATCCGTATAATAAAGCAATTCTATCATTTTTTATTAGAACATCATTCAAAATTTCTTTTACACTTTAACTCTTCATACTCTTAAATCAAGGATGTAGAACCTATATTTAAAACCTATTTACCCACCCACTTCCCCACACTCATACCCATTCATACTGACAGAGAAGAAAAAAAAAAAGAAAACCCTCCTTGTTAAAAGGGGTCTCTTCCCATTATGTTCTTAATTGTTTCTATATTGTCCTCAAGAATCTCGAAGAGGCTCTGAACTCCTCCCATCTAGTCCATATATTTAATCTTTTTTTTAACCCTTCCTCTATTATCATTCTTTCCTCCAAGGTACGCATCTCCGTCATCTCACATTCCCATTCCGTAACAGACGGCGCCAGTGTGTTTTTCCATTTTCTTGCTATAACCGTTCGTGCTGCTGTCAAAAAATATTTCAGAATTCCCTTTTTTATCTTTTTTATTGATCCTGGAATCATGGATAAAACTGCTACTTGTATTTCTGGATACAGTTTGGTTCCAGTCAGTGCTTTAAAGATCTTGAATATCTTTTGCCAGAATGGTTGGATTTCTGAGCAATAGTACCAAATGTGTGACATTGTGCCCTGAGTTAAATGACACCTCCAGCATATGTCTGTGTTATGCGGGTTCATTTTATGTAAATCCACAGGGCATCTATACCATCTGGCTAAGATTTTATAGTTTCTTTCCTGATGTTTAGCCGATATTGAGAGTTTATGAGTCGCTATAATTGCCTTTCCCCACATTTCCCTAGAAAATTCTATTCCAATCTCTAATTCCCACTTTTTAACATATGGTAATATCTGTCTATTATTTTCTGAGATTAAATATTTGTAAATCTTAGATAAGACATGGGTGGGTCTTAGTTCTTGTAAAAAAAAAGTTTGTCAAAGGCCTATCTATTATGGATTCTTTTGTTAAAGACTTTATATACCGCTGGAGCAGACCATACTGCATCCATTTATTTTTATGTTCTACCCCCAGCTTTTCCAATGGGAGCAGTTTATTGTCTTCCATCGTTTCTATTATCCTAGTGTCCCCACTTCTTTTCCATTTAAGAAATGTTTTAGCTTCAAGTGTCAGTGGAAACTCTGGATTGCTAAATAGTGGGGGCATTGGGCCTCTATAGGTGGATCCACTCCCTCTTTCTATTATATTATCCCAAGCTTTTAATGTTGCTACCACTAGGGAGGGCATCTCCCTCTCCAGTGGTCTTTGTGCTTTTTTAATCCAAGGAAGGGATTTTAGTTTAAGAGCTGTAATATCCAAACTTGCCATTTTAAACTGTAAAACAGTAAAGAAAAGCACGTGGAGCAGCATGCAAGCAATACTAATAATAGAAACACACAACTACTTACTTTTTTGAAGCAGTTTCCAGATCCTTCTGTACTGATTTTGCTCCCTCAATTTCAGGTCTGACCAGCATTTCCTCAGTTGATCATTGGATTGTCGTACCCCAAAATTCTTCTGCAGACTCTTTACAACTTTAGTCATGATCTTGGCCTTTCTCACATTTGGGTTTAGGTACGGTCCATGCTTCCCATCATAGTCGCCCTCTTCAAGATGTCCACCAACTCCACCATCTCTACAAAGGACATATTTGAGGCCTTCAATCTCCTCCTGTATCGGGATGTTCGTGGCTCCAGGCTTTCCTCGTTACTGCTCTCCTCTGCATGCACCTGTTGTGTCTCCGCCATGTTCTCTACCCATTGCGCCAAAAGAGAAGGGGCGGGGAATACACTAGAACGAACTGCTGATAGATTGAGGCCTATATTGGGTCAAGATTAGGAGTTTTGCCTGACATTAGGATTTGTCTTGTGTTGTGTCTTGCAGAGAAAATGGATGGGTTCAAAGACCACAGTTTCCTCCCAATATTCATAGATAAATACAGGGAGCTGCCCTGTCTGTGGCAGGTTAAACACCCACATTACAATAACAAAATAAAGAAGCAGGCAGCGCTGGAGAAACTGCTGGAGTTGGTGAAGCCGCAGGTCCCCACGGCAGACATCAACTATTTAAAAAAAAAAATTGGTGGCCTGAGGAGCACATATAATCGTGAGCGTACTAAGGTCAAGAAATCCATGAGATCAGGAGCTGCAGCAGATGACATTTATGTACCCAGGCTGTGGTACTATGACAGACTGCATTTTCTGGCAGACCAGACTGAAGTCAGGGAATCCCTCTCAACCCTTCCTTCCCCTCTTCCTTACACGTTTCCTTCAACCCCAGCTGAGGCTTCCGACATACAACCTGAGCCTTCCAGCCAGGAAGAAGTGGAGGAGCCCAGCTTGAGCCATGTATAGCATTGTTCAAGATATTTATTGTCGTAAAATAAATGATGTGAAATAAATATTATTTATCACTAATTGCTGATTTAATAAAGTGTTTTACATATCAATAGACAGTAGTAGAAAAAAGGTTTGGGACAAGAATGACAAATGCTGGGCTCAGAATGATAGTCTTTTATATTTTCGTTAACATTTAATTTGAAACAGTCATGAGCTGAAAATTGTGTGTGATTGATGAACAAAATACTAAAACTATGTCCCTTTTGAAAGCCTCAGCCAGGAGGAGGCTGTGGAATGTGGCAGCCAGGAGGAGGCTGTGGAATGTGGCAGCCAGGAGGAGGCAGAGGTTTGTGGCAGCCAGGAGGTGGCAGGGGTTAGTGGCAGCCAGGAGGTGGCGGGGGTAAGTGGCAGCCAGGAGGTGGCAGGGCCCAGTAGCCCAACACAATCTCAGGTCCCTCCCCTCCGCCTTCCACAAAAATGGGCCAGGAAGTGGAGTAATGTGGAGGAGGCAGCGCTTGGGCTGATTCGGAAGGCTAATGCTGCTCTCAGAACCCCCCTCAATCCTCAAGAGGCCACAGCCACAGCCTGGAAGCAAGCGTGGTGTTATGTCTGGTCTGGCAACAGATGCAGGCTGTGGTATGACCACAGCCTGGGGACATAGATGTCATCTGCTGCTGTTCCTGATCTCTTGGAGACCGGATTGTGCTAACTATTATATGGACTCCTCGGGCCATCAATTTTGGCTTCGCCAATTTCACCAGTTTCTCCAGCATTGCCTTCCTCTTTATTTTTTTATGACCCAGAATAAATGTATATTTATTTTTAATAAATACTTGCCTATGTGTTTTACTTCAAAAAGGACAGTTTCTTTGTGTGTAGGCAGGTACATTTCCAAAATACAATGTCAAATTAACTAGGGACACGAGCACCAAAAAACCTCCTTGAGATTAAAAAATACAAGATAATAATTGTTGTGGTAACTTGACACACAAAATGAGAAAAAATATTAGGGAGATCACAAAGAATAAAAAATAAAACAGGAGGTCTTGATTAAAAAAAAAACCCAAAAAAATATATCATTATAAAAACAAAAACAAAAAATTATTCTGGAGATCTGACGAAACAAAAAAATGATATCACGAGAAATAATACAGAAATCAGTTTGTGAGAACTCTGCGTGAATATGAGCAGCAAAACAACTTCATTCTTCTAGCATTATAAAGAAGAAGAGAATGTGCTGCATTAAACTATTTAAAAAACTGCAGCGTGACGAATGTGCTATCTCCATTACGAACGGTAGTTTTACCAGACCGAGCGCTTCCGTCTAGTAATTTATTCTGAGCATGCGTGACACTTTGTGCATCGGAATTGTGTACACACGATCGGAATTTATGTGAACGGATTTTGTTGTCGGAATATTTGAGAACCAGATCTCAAATTTAGTGCAACGGAAATTTTGATGGAAACTGTCCGATGGAGCCTACACGTGGTCGGAATTTCCGTCAAAAGGCTCACATCGAACATCTTCCGTTGGAAAATCCAATCGTGTGTACAAGGCATTAGGCTCCATGCACACTAGCTTAAAAAACGCTCCTAGAAGCAGCTTTTGGGTGTTTTTTATCTTCTGCTTCTACAAGCGAATAGTGTTATCCTATGTGGTCATGCAAACTATTTTAGTCTAGAGGCATTTTTTAAAGCTTCAGCTTAATTTTTTAGAAGTGATTTGTCAGCAGAAAAAAAAGCTGATAGCTCCTAGAAGCTCCTTAATGCTGCTAGCCGCTGCTAGCCAGTTTCCAGTGTTTTTTTTTTCTTAGTGGGAGATCCCCCAGCGTCCTTAACAACAAGTGTATAGCTGATTGTTAAGGAGCGGGCCAGCAAGCCAGCCACTGCGCTCTTACCAACAGATGGCTCATCAGATGCCAGCGGGGTAAACAAAACCCCAATAAAAATTGAGAAAAAAACAAGTCCCTTTGGATCTAGCATGGATTTTAAAGTGAACGTCACAGCAAAGTAAAAAAAAAAATGGCATAGTGCCCCCTAAATCCATACCACACCCATAGGTCTGGGATTTTGAGAGGAACCCCACACCAAATGTAAAAAAAAAATGGCATGGGTCCCCTCAAAAATCTATATTTCTCTAGATTCTGATAAATCAACACCCGCACCCCCACAGCCACTGGGCCATGGTGCTTTGGGGGGGAGCCACCTTACTCCAAAGCACCCCCCCCCATGGTGAGGGCATGTGACCTGGTATGGATCAGAAGGGCAGGCGCTCGCCCATGCCCCCTTTCCTAGGCTGCCAGGCTGCATGCTTGGATAGGTGTCTGGTATGGATTTTGGGGAGGACCCCACACTGTTTTTCTGTTCAAATTTTAATGCGGTGTTTCCATTAAAATCCATACAGGACCCAAAGGTCCTGGTAAGGATTAGGGGGGCCCCCGCATTTTTTTCTCAAATTTGAATTGCCAGTAATTCTTTTGTTTACATTCAGCTGTCAGCGGGAAAACATTGGCACACAAAAGGAAAAAACACCAGAAAAAAAGCTCATATTGAGTGTTTTTTTTTATACAGTGGTTTTCCAGTGATTCTTTTCAGATCCTAGTGTGCATTGAGCCTTAAATATGTTGTAACCCTTAAAAAAAAAAAAAAAAGGAGATACTTTTCCCTTATAGGAGATTAAACAGCACAATGCATGTGCTGTCTAATCTGTCCCTCTCTAAGCTGTAGAAAAACCTGGTCCCCCTCTTGGTGTGCTGACCACAGTAATCATGGCTGCTGATCCATGATTACCGTGGTCAGGTTACGTGTCTCCGTCATCCTGCTGCTCCCCTCTGTCCCGCTCTCTGCCTCCCTCACTGCCTGTCACCTCCTGTGTGTGTATGAGCCATCTCGCCCCCCCCTGCCACTATTAGTAGCTGGCAGTAAAGGTAAATAAATATTACTGCCAGCTCCTCTGTTTGATCAATCCATTCTACACTGTGTAAATTGTTATAAATAAAAAGTTTGTATAAAACAATGTCTGTAAATGTCTTTTATGGCCGGTCACGTGACCTCCGGGTGCTCTCATCCCAAATCTAAGGGCTACAAAGGGGCTGAGAGGCCAGCACAGCACTCACATGACCTCCCCAGCTGATATCAGAGGGGGATCTCTGCCCCTCCTGCTGTAGCCCTTAGATCAGCAGAGGAGAGAAGCTGGAGGTCACGTGACCGGCCATAAAAGATCTGAGATAAGGTATTTACAGGTATCGTTTTATACAAACATTTACACAGTGTAGGATGGATTGATAGAACAGAGGGGCTGGCAGTACTATTTCTTTACCTTTACAACCA
This sequence comes from Lithobates septentrionalis, assembly GCA_037952835.1. Classification (NCBI taxonomy): domain Eukaryota; kingdom Metazoa; phylum Chordata; class Amphibia; order Anura; family Ranidae; genus Lithobates; species Lithobates septentrionalis. Next base: position 1,095,894 of record JBBDGP010001294.1, read on the forward strand.
CATTAAACAAACAGTTTGCATTTAAAGTCTGTCAGATACATGCCTGACATGGAAAGCCCCCCTGGGGGTTCCATTTCAACTCCAACTGAGTGATAGAGAGGATGCTCACTGTTGCATGGTCTGTGTTTCACGAGAAGTTCTGCTTTTCTCTGTGTCATACAAGTTGTGACAGAGAGTGAGGGTTTAATTTCAGTGTCGGCAGCAATCTTCAACATGGCACTTATCCGGTCTCTGGAAATTACGTATTCCGGATTCCAGGAATGACGTATTCCGGGACTGGACCTGACAAAAGCACACATGGCGATCATGCATGCACAGTAATTGGGACACCAGAGACCACCGAGCAGACGCCATTTTTTCAATCCATGACAATTTGGGGAATCTGCATCCCCTCCTCTCACCGAGATCACCACTTGGGGGAGAGGAAGAGTAACCTGATGTCAAACAACATGATTAAACCATATATATATATATATATATATATATATATATATATATATATATATATATATATATATATATATATATATATATATATATATATATATATATATATATATATATATATATATATATATATATAAGGCCAATGAGGTATTAGAAACTAGGATCTCACAACTGACTACGTAAAATGAGGGGTGGACAGTAAATCCAACATGGGAAGCTGTTGTAGTTGAAATATCTTTTGGCCACATGTAAGTATAATCCTGATGTTTTATTAATCCCCTTTTTTTACAAATACTATTCCTAAGTTTGACTCTTTTTCACTTTCCTTCCCTTATTTAAGGGCAAGTGAATCTTGGAGGCATGCAGTGAGACAAGAATAGCAGTCTCCAGCATCCCCCCTAAAAGAATATAGTATTATACACAGTAGAACCTTGCTCTGAGGATAGACCTTGGGGCAATATTACCTTGTTGTGTATGTTTTCAGAAGTTGATGACACATGCAAATGTTGGTCTCTGCATATCTCAATGATGGTTCTGATGATCTGAAATAGCTTTTATCCTATATGGATTGGAACATTCTTTCTCAATACAAAAATGATACAGTGTAGCTATGTACGTTTTCTTGATGTACTTCTATTGTATGCTTTTTATAATAATGATTGTAATACATTGGATGGTAAAATTCTATTTGTATTCCAGAATGGTATCTTATCCCTGAGGAAGATAATTTTCTAAATGTTTTCGAAACACGTTGGAGTACCCAGGCTGAGTGGGCCAACAATCAAGTCTCATGGTTGCGGGTTGACAATCAGCTATGGGAGATACCATTGGATTTGTATCTTGTGATGTTTCAATCTGTATTTTTTTACATATGATTTAGATAATGTGATGCCAATATATGTGAAGAGGTTTTTAAACTGTAAAAATAAATATTGATATTTTAACTTGCTTTGGTTTCTTGGATACAAAATAAAGGGATGGTGGCAACCACACCCAGAGTCACACAAATTTATTAACCACTGGATTTGTTTTAAAACCTGGTTGGTGTGCTAGCTAAGGTGACATCTTGCTATAGAGAACAAATTAGTATTTTGTGAGCTGCAAGGTGCATTACCGTTGTTTGTGGATAGAGCACTGCCATTTTTTAAATGCTTTTTTTTTTCTTCAGTCTGTCAAATTTTCATAGCACTTCCACCTTACAACTCTCCATATTGAGTTGTATAAATTCTAGAAAACCTAGCTCATTTAGCAGTAAAATGGTGCCTGTAAATGCCTTATCTCAGATCTTTTATGGCCGGTCACGTGACCTCCCCCATCTAAGGGCTACAAAGGGGCTGAGAGGCCAGCACAGCAGTCACGTGAGCTCCCTAGCTGACATCAGAGGGGGATCTCTGCCCCTACTGCTGTAGCCCTTAGATCGGGAGAGGAGAAAAGCTGGAGGTCACGTGACCGGCCATAAAAGATCTGAGATAAGGTATTTACAGCTATCGTTTTATAGATTTACACAGTGTAGGATGGATTGATAGAACAGAGGGGCTGGCGGTAATTTTTCTTTACCTTTACAACCACTTTAAACATAAACAGTTTGCATTTAAAGTCTGTCAGAGACATGCCTGACATGGAAAGCCCCCCTGGGGGTTCCATTTCCACTCCAACTGAGTGATAGAGAGGATGCTCACTCTTTTTTTTCTTCAGTCTGTCAACTTTTCATAGCACTTCCACCTTACAACTCTCCATATAGAGTTGTATAAATTCTAGAAAACCCACCTCCTTTAGCAGTAAAATATTGCAAAGTGCACCAAAAAGAAAAGTACATATAACATCCCTTATATAAATTTTAAATGCAATCATGATAGAATTTAGCTGGTATTTGGTAGCATTTACTAAGCTTTCCTATAACAGTATTAGTCCCAAAGGGGCCTACATGTTATTTTATCTTTCTTTTATCATGTGCTGGAAAAAGCCTCTGTCAGGTATGAAGTACAACTATTATGCCATTATCTAACAGCCAAAGCTCCAACACTTGTCAAAGCTTGTCCCCCACTTTCCTGCTTCCTGTACATTTATATTGGCCAGTGAGGCAACCCAACACACTAGGAAAGTATAGACAAGAAGCGGGAGAGAATGGCATGCATTTACATTACCAGATAGTATTGGAGCTTTACCCATCAAATTGGCACGGCATTGAGAAACAGTGAGGATTCCATTTCACTACTTTCCTACTGAAAAAAAAAACAACTCAGCACAGGCAGAACTAAATATAAAACAGCCATAACAGACTAATACATACGGTATGTGTTTTTAAAACAATGGAAAAACACATGCACAAAAGGAGTGGGCAAGATGATAACAATTTTAACCACTTCAGCCCCGGAAGGATTTGCCCCCTTCCTGTCCAGACCATTTTTTGCGATGCCAAACAAACAAAATTGATGTCCTTTTTTTCCACAAATAGAGCTTTTATTTGGTGGTATTTGATCACCTCTGCAATTTTTATTTTTTGTGCTTTTGAAAAAAAAACAATATTTTTTTACTTTTTGTGTTAATAAATACCCACCCAAAAAATATAAAAAAAAAACGAATTTCTTCCTCAGTTTAGGGCAATATGTATTCTTCTACATATTTGTGGTAAAAAAATCGCAATAAGCGTATATTGATTGGTTTGCGCAAAAAATATAGCATCTACAAAATAAGGGAAAGATTTATGGCATTTTTTTTTTACTAGTAATGGTGGCAATCTGCAATTTTTATTGGGACTGCCACATTGCGGCAGACAGATCGGACACTTTTGACACTTTTTTGGATCAATAAAACAATAAAACTCTGCGCTTACTCAACCCAATAGCAGGTCACACAACAAAAAAGGATATTTGTTAAGGTAACAAGTGCATATAAAGTGTAGCGCTAATTATATCAGATGAGCAAATAATTGTAACATTGCATACACCAAAAACAGAAAGGGAGAAAAAATGTACATACATCTATAACGTTACACAACAGTCTGTATTGAAATCCCTGATGGTCTTCAAATATCTGTTGAGCGTGAGAAAAAGTTCATAGTCCAATATTTTGAATAAAGTGATTCTGTTCACCACGTGAGTAGCTAGTATAAAGGAACGTGAATGTGATGAGCCCTCCACACAGAAGCAGTGCAGGCTTACCGAAAGGGTTGGACTCATACGAACGTATGCTCAATGAGTCAACAAGGCTTGTATTACCAACAGGCAATAAAGGAGGATCTTTAGACCAGATGGTGGTGGAATCCAAATCACATCCAGAACTCTAAAGAGACTCTTCTAGATGGTTTAGCGCTACACTTTATATGCACTTTTTTGGGACCACTGACATTTATACAGCGATCAGAGTTAAAAATAGCCACTGATTACTGTATAAATGTCACTGGCAGGGAAGGGGTTAACACTGGGGGGCAATCAAGGGGTTAAATATGTGTCCTAGGGAGTGATTCTAACTGTGGGGGGATGGGACTGTCTGAAGGAGGAGACCGATCACTGTTCATACTTAGTATGAACAACAGATGTGTCTCCTCACCCGTGACAGAACGGAGATCTGTCTGTTTACATTGACAGACCTCCATTCTGTGTCTCGCGGGTGCCCGGCCAACATGCATCAACAAAGATTAACCCCAAATGTTTTTGGCATGCACGCCAGGACATAAGAAAAGAGGAGTTCTAATTGCACTGAGGAACACGCTATCTTTTCAACATAAAGAAACCATTCTGGATGCTAATGGCAGATATATCATCCTCAAGGGAGATATCAACTCAATTCCATATACGGTGGTATCCCTATATGCACTAAATTCACACCAAATCCATTTTCTCAGCAGGCTTCTTAAGAAAATGAAGTCTCACCTATATGGCAATCTCATATTATGCGGTGACTTCAAACTTATTGTGGACCCGAAACTAGATACGACGAATACAAAAATGAACAGCTCCTCATATCTGAACAAAGCTATTCACAGTGCAGAACTCTTTGATGTTTGGCATTGCCTAAATGCTAGAGATTACACTTTTTTCTCCCACAGGCATTGCTCTTATTCACGTATTGACTTATTCCTAACCGATAAGTGGCTATTACAGAAAATCTCTTCTGCACAGATCCACGATATCACGTGGTCCGATCATGCAGCTGTTACTATTACCATCAATGGTTGTCTCCTCTTCCCCACCCATCTGGCGCAGCAACATCAGATTACTACAAGAACCCCGCACATCCACAATCATATCCCAACATCTTAGCAATTTTTTTCTTAATAACGCGGAATCAGTAGAAAACCCTTTTACTCTTTGGAATGCCCATAAGGCATATATGAGGGGTATATTAATTCAGCTGGGTGCTAGAGAGAAGAAGCGACACACAGCCCATATCCACTCTACTCTAAATGATATACATTCCTTAGAATCACAAAACAAACAAGCACCTGACCTTAATCTCACCCAAAAACTCTCTACATTGAGGAACAAACAGAGAACTATTGTCCCAACAATATGACTACCACCTACGCCGCCTGAAACTGAATTCATACGCCAATGCTAACAGAGCAGGCAAATACTTGGCCAATAGAATAAAAGCTGTACAAGCTAAATCGAGAATTACCCACCTGATACACCCCACCCTCAAACACTCCACAAGATATAGCTAACCAATTTGCTAATTACTACAGTAGTCTGTACAATATCAAAGATGACTCTACCACACACCAACCTACACAACCAAACATACAAAACTTCCTTCACAACCTGAATTTGCCTTCCTTATCAGAATCCCAAATTAGCTTATTAAACTCTCCATTCATTTTACATGAAATAGAAAATGCAATAGCCACGCTACCTAATGGCAAATTGCCAGGGCCTGACGGGTTCTCCAATGAATACTTCAAAATATTCAAGTCACACCTTACACCACATATGCAACAGGTCTTTACAAAAGCAGCAGACACAGCATCCTTTCCTCCAGAAATGCTAAAGGCCTACATAGTTACTCTGCCAAAACCAGGCAAAGAACCTACCACACCACCTAATTTCCGTCCAATTTCCCTACTAAACACAGACATAAAGATATACGCCAAACTTTTATCCCAAAGACTAGCGGAATGTGTTCCATCCCTTATTCAACGCGACCAGATGGGCTTCGTAAAGGGGAGACAAACCTCAGATGCTACAAGGAGAATGGTTAATATAATCCACTATGCTGTTAAAAATCAAACGCCTTCTCTGCTGCTCTCCATTGATGCAGAGAAGGCTACACTGGAAGTACATGTCAATGACTTTGTCTAAATTCGGTTTCTGTGGTCACATACTGAACGCAGTGCTGGCCTTGTACTCCTGCCCTTCTGCGCAGGTGTACACATCCATTATGCTATCCATACCACTTGAGATAACTAATGGTACCCGCCAGGGATGCCCTTTATCCCCAACGATCTTCAACCTCATGATTGAACCCCTGGCGCCGGCCATTTGAACTCATACCGATATAAATGGATTTCATTTTAGCTCTACACACCATGTCATAAATTTATTTGCAGATGATGTGATCCTGATGCTAACAAACCCACTTAAATCCCTCCCTACAGCACACGAAATTCTAAAAACTTTTGGTGATGTCTCATATTACAAGGTGAACTTCTCAAAAATCCTCATACTAAATTTGGGTGTACCGAATACAGATCGTCCTAAACTACAACAATCCCTCCCATATGCATGGAGCACTAAAGGTATAACATACCTGGGCATTACCCTAACTAACGACACTACCTCACTAGTGGATACTAATATGAAGTCCCTAATATCCAAAATAGAAACCCAAACTAGTAATATAGCCAAACGAGAAATATCTTGGCTGGGTAGGCTAGCAGCATTTAAAATGCTAATTCTCCCTCAAATACTATATACATTCAGAGTGCTTCCACTAGCCATCCCGGTGCACTATCTTAGGCCCCTCTCTAACCTCCAATGGAAATTCCTATGGGGCCAAAAAAAGCAAGATGCTCACGACCTAATCTAATACCCCATAAAACTGCAGGGGGGGCGGGCCTAATAGATATGCATGATTACATGTGGGCAACTAGACTTGACCAACTCATATATTGGTTCTCATCCACTGATATTCCGCTATGGGTGGACATAGAAAAATCACTAGCTCCCATACCAGACCTACCGACGGTCCTAATGGGAGACAGTTGGATACCTTGGAATTTCAGAAATTTACCCCCAACTGTCATCATATCACTACAAGCCTGGAGATTCCTCCTAGCACGCCCATTTAGTAATAGCGAGGCCATAGATTTTACCCTTCCTGTAAGTATGATTGAAGCTAATATTCCAATGTTATCTTTGAAAACATTCCCTGCCCAAGGGATAACAAAAGTACATGACTTACAAACAATCGTCCAAAATCAACGGAACACTTAATGAAAGAACATAATATGCCAAATCATATGTTCTTTATGTGCATACGAGTATCTCACTTCATTAAAGGAAACCCACTACATACAATCAAACTCCCGACCTCCATATGGCAACACCTCACTCGAGGATCAAAACACAATATGGGCATATCACTGTATTATAACATACTACAAAACAAAAAAGTGTTCAGAAAATCCGCAGCACATATAAGGTGGGACATCGACAAAAAACGCTTACTGAAGATCAATGGAAGTTCGCGTTTCAAACTATACAACATACCTCACACTGTATTAGCCACTGGGAATCCTCAATAAGGGTGATTAACCATTGGCAATACACCCCATGCAGAATTGCAAAAATGTTTCCCAACACTTCACCCCTATGTTGGAGAGAATGCGGACGCAAAGGCCACCTTCTCCACACGTTCTGCGAATGCCCCAGCGTCATTAGCTTCTGGAACCAAACGTTTAAACTTATCTCGTCCATTACAGGAATATTCACACCCCCAAACCCTGCATTGGCTATTTTATTAATAGGACTAGAAAACTTGCCACACACCATGAGACACGTAGTCACCCATATACTACTAGTTGCTAGGTCCCTGGTACTTCAAAACTGGAAAAGCACCCTAATGGGGCTTACACACGGTCGGACTTTTCAGCTACAAAAGTCCGACAGCCTGTCCGACAGACTTCCGGCGGACTTTCGGCGGACTTGCGGCAGACTTTCTAACGAACGGACTTGCCTACACACGACCACACAAAAGTTCGAGAGCCTAGTACGCGGTGACGTACACCAAGTCCGGCGAGACTATAAAACGGAAGTTCAATAGCCCGTACGACACCCTTTGGGCTCCTTCTGCTAATCTCGTGTTTATCTCGTGTTAGTAGAAGTTTAGTGAGAGATGATTCGCGCTTGTGAGACTCGTATTTTTCAGTTCGTTTTAACTGTTGTTCAGTCTGTGCTTGTGAGGTTTGTATCTGCTTTTCAGTGCGTTTGGTCAGTTGGCATTGAGAAATCTTTGTTTTATTATCCGCTCGTTCCTGATTTTCAGGTCGCTCTTCACAGGCCTTGCTGTTCTTCAGTGCATTCTGTTAAGTGCGTTCTGACCAGCCGACCGTTTTGAAGCCATGTTACCTGTACGTACTCGTCGTCGAGCTCGTGCATTGTATGTGTTTGGTGCTGTAGTTTATTCTTCAGACCAAGACCAGTCCATGAACAGGGCAAGGAGGAGTTCATGGACCAAGAATTGGTTGCTCCAGCATGACCAGTTCTGTCACATGCCATTGCTCCGTGAGATCCGTGAGAATAATCCTGAGGATTTCAGGAACTTTCTCCGGATGACGGACCCCGTTTTTGACCGTTTGGTGGCTTTGCTGACCCCCTATATCAGCAGGCAGGATACCTGCATGAGGCAAGCCATCACTCCGGAGCAGAGGCTAGTTGCCACGTTGCGGTACTTGGCGACAGGGAGAAGCCTGCAGGACCTCAAGTTCTCGACAGGCATCTCCCCCCAGGCTCTGGGGATCATTATCCCAGAGACCTGTTCTGCCATCATCCAGGTCCTGCAGAAGGACTATATTAAGGTAAGATTTTTTTTCTTTTATTAGCATCACATGTTCTTTTATTTAATCTTTGATAATGTAATGTATTTCTTAGCTCAAACACTACTTACCATCATTGCAATATAGTGTGAATGTCCCCTTTTTCTCCTCACACATGCTGGATTTTTTTCCTGTTCTTTTTTGTCATGCATGTATATTTGCCTTCAATAACCTCCCCAGCATACAATGCTGGCCACATATCCACCTAGTCTACTCAGTTTGAATGTATTTAGTCAGCTGCATTGTATTTTGTTTCCCCTAAACTCAATCCAAATAGTGTGCTTATAATTAGCTATTAGCTTGATTTCCCAACCCCCCCCCCCCACCTAAACTCAATCCAAATAGTGTGCTTATAATTAGCAATTATCTTGATTTCCTAACCCCCCCCCACCTAAACTCAATCCAAATAGTGTGCTTATAATTAGCAAATAGCTTGATTTCCCACCCCCCCCCACCTAAACTCAATCCAAATAGTGTGCTTATAATTAGCAATTAGCTTGATTAGCTTGATTTCCCAACCCCCCCCCCCCCCCACCTAAACTCAATCCAAATAGTGTGCTTATAATTAGCAATTAGCTTGATTTCCCAACCCCCCCCTAAACTCAATCCAAATAATGTGCTTATAATTAGCAATTAGCTTGATTTCCCAACCCCCCCCCCCCACCTAAACTCAATCCAAATAATGTGCTTATAATTAGCAATTAGCTTGATTTCCCAACCCCCCCCCACCCCCCTAATAATTTGCTAGAATGTTCTGTGGTGTTGTTTTTTAAAAAGCAAATATATGTTGCACTTTGCAAAATGCATGTGCACTCTACAAGTGCATTTGCTCCAGTGCTTTAGTAAATGAGCAGAAGCTCTGCTGATTTCCATCATCAAATCATATGCAAGTCACAAAGTGTTTTCATTAATTGCCCTTGCATGTGATTGTGTACTCCTTGCAACATGAAAGCCTTTTTACCTTACCTCATTTACTTTAAGCTGGGGAGCAACTGCACTTGCAGAGTGCGACAACTGCAGTCTTGTAGCCTTTTTAGTCCATAAATCCCTGTGTGTCCTAAAAGTAAGATTTTTTTTGGATTTCACCACCCCCTAAAATGTAATCAATGTTCCATCAGAGGGGGTGAGCAATCTGATAAGTGTGCCTTTCCATATTATTTCTTCCAGAAGATTTAAATTATTTAATGTTATACTGATGCTGGGGAATAATGTTTTTAATTGTATAATTTTCTTGCAATGTTATCTTCAAAATTACTGATTTTTGTTTTCTTGTTTGATTCCCCAGTTTCCTTCAACGCCACAGGAATGGCAGACTGTGGCATCCCATTTTGCCACCCGTTGGGACTTTCCCAATTGTGGAGGGGCTATAGATGGGAAACATGTCCACATCGTGCCACCACCCCATTCGAGGTCATACTATTTTAATTATAAGGGGTTCCACAGTATTGTTTTAATGGCGGTGGTGTCGGCACACTATGAATTTCTATATGTGGACGTGGGGAAGAATGGCCGGATGTCGGACGGAGGAGTATTTGCCCAGACGGAGTTCTGCCAGCGTCTCCAGAGTGGTGGCCTGGGATTGCCACCTGATGCGGATAACGTGGAAGGACTCCCCTTTGTCTTCATTGCCGATGAAGCCTTCGCTCTGAGCAAGCACCTCATGAGGCCATTCCCCCAAAGAACCCTCACCCCGGAGAGGAGGCTTTTTAATTTCCGGCTGGCCAGAGCTAGAAGAGTGGTTGAGAATGCGTTTGGGATTCTGGCCAGCCGGTTCCGCCTGTTTCAAACCTCCATTAATTTGGCGGAATACAAACTTAATGTTATCATTTTATCGTGCTGCATCTTGCACAACTTTTTACACAAACATTCTCCAAATTATATGGTGCCAGTTGGGCCTGAGGCCGGACTTATCGGTGACAATCTTACGGGCCTGGATACTGTCCATACTGGCTTGGCCCCCCAAAGTGCCCGTCAAGTTAGACAGCAATATGTTAATTATTTTATGGGTAGGGGGGCCATTGCAATGGGCCAGGATATCTAAATATTTAAAATAAAAAAAATCTTGATGAAATCTTGAATTATATTTATTGCTTGCCTTTCTTTTGGGCTTTCTCCTAGGTTATGGTCGAGCAGTTGTAGTGCCAACTGTATTTTCCTTGTAAATTTCTAAATAAGCTCCATTGCCACTGTAAACAACTTTTTTCAATTTAGAACCAAACTGATACTGAGCATTGAAATAGCAAACCACACATTTATTTAATTCCTAAGCAGATGTTTTTAATCTTTGGTATCCATTCAGTTATGCATTTAGTATAAAATGTTCCTAGCCAAAAATATAATGATATATTAATAAATTTCGAAGAATATAATTATATTTAAATATTTTTAGATAATCAAAAATAAAATTTGTTGGACATTTTGATTTTAGCAAACAGGCCTTTTTTTTTTTGTTTTTTAAAATCCTTTTTTTATTTTTGTAGTTTTTTTAAAATCCTTTTTTTTTTTGTTTTTGTAAATCATTTTTTTTTTTTAATCATTTTTTTTTATTTTTGTTTTTTTTAAAAACATTTTTTGATTTTTTTTTGGATTTTTTTGGTATTTTCTCAAAACAGGCCTCCTTTTTTAAATGATGTTAAACAGGCATATAATTTAACAGAAAATAATAAAGAGAAGGCCCAGAATGGGGTCAGCAAACCAGGAAATGAAGGACATGATCGATGTTTTGGGGTTTCAAAAAGGGCATTTAGATTCGACCCAAAACATCAATCATGTCCTTCATTTCCTGCTGTATACGATCCAGCCGATTACGCATTTGATCGTTCTCCCCATTCCAGGCCATTATTTGAGCAATTATCCATTGGGCACTGTCTGTGGTGAAATAGTCATTTCAATAGTCAATAGTCACTTGTTGGACCTAAAGTGGAATGAAAAAAAAGATGTGTTTAGAAATATGCACACATACATAGTTTACCTTACCATAAAGCTGGTGTCTCAGACACTGACCTGGTGGGGTGCCCATGTCGCATAATTCCTGAACATCCTTGGGGGTAGCGCTGTTGCTTGACTCAAGCACAACCAGATCACCTAAAATAGAGTAGAAAAATTACATAAAAGAAAAGGCAGCCATGCATAGATTACCGTAAGCTGGTGTGTCAGACACTCACCTGGTGGGGTGCCCATGTTGCCCACCTCTCCTTCCTCCACATCCTCAGTGGGGCTTGGGCTGATTTCCCAAGTATGTTCTTTTGCTTGGGGGGGACTGTGTTCTTCTTGTTGGCTGAGTGATTTTTCCCCTATGCGAAGCAAAAAATTATTATACTTAGCACACAGATATTTTAGTACATAGTAATCTTCAAACATTTGTAGTGAAGTGGTGTACAAATGGTCTGTTTGTGTAGAGTTCCTAGTTGACATAAATATTTAAATTTCTAAAGACATATCGGATAGATAGATATCTAGATATCAATATCTAAATATAGTTACAAATCTTTTGATCTCTCTCTCTCTATATCTATAACTAAATCTAAATCTAAATATCAAACAAAATCTAAAAAAAAAATATATAAATTTAAATATTAAAAACAATTAAATAAATTTCTATATCTATCTATATCTATATCTCCCTATATATATATATATATATATATATATATATAGAGAGAGAGATATCTATAGATATGTAACGAGGTTTATTATAAGATCGTTTCAAACGATGATAAAAAAATCGGATAGGAATGAAAAGCACATGGAGCAGTATACAAGGTAATAAACACAAAATAAAAACACGACAAGTACTTACTTTTTTCAGCACTTTACGGATCCGTCTGTACTGATCCGGCTCCCTGAGTTTGAGGTCGGACCATCTTTTTCTAATTTGATCCTTGGAGCGCTGTACCCCAAAATAAGCCTGTAAAGTCTTCACCACCTTCGCCATTATTTTGGCTTTGCGCAAATTTGGCCGGGCGTACGGCCCATACTTCCCATCATAATCCTTTTTTTTAAGAATGGCCACCATTTCCACCATCTCTTTAAAGGACATATTGGAGGCCTTAAATCTAGGCATCACAGATCTTGACGTTCCGGCCTCCGGGCTTTCTTCGCTACCTCAGGTAGTACGCACCTGATGTGTCTCCACCATTATTCACCCCACTACGCGCCGTAAAGAAAAATGGGCGGAGAACATGAGTTAAAATCGAACGTCAGGGGCGGGAGACGCAGGCAGAGTTTCACACATGCGTAGTGTATAAAGAGGGGCCTTGTGCACGTGTCGTACGTACGTTCTGTGCGTAGAATTAAGGGGCGGAGAACATGAGTTAAAATTGAACGTCAGGGGCGGGCGACGAGGGCGGAGTTTCACACATGCGTAGTGTATAAAGAGTGGCCTTGTGCACGTGTCGTACGTACGTTCTGTGCGTAGAATTAAGGGGCGGAGAACATGAGTTAAAATTGAACGTCAGGGGCGGGCGACGCAGGCGGAGTTTCACACATGCATAGTGTATAAAGAGGGGCCTTGTGCACGTGTCGTACGTACGTTCTGTGCGTAGAGTCAAGGATGGGTTATATGCTTAAACAAAAAGAACGTCAGGGGCGGGCCAAGTAGGCGTAGTATTACGCATGTGCAGTGTATAAAGAGGGGCCTTGTGCACGTGTCGTACGTACGTTCTGTGCGTAGGTGATAGTGGACCGGGACGCTACTAAACGAAGGTAATTTTAAATTGATATTTTTGGTCAAGACTTTGTAGCAAGCAGCCTATATGGCTTGACAGATTGATGAGGCCTACATAGGGAGAAGATGATGAGGGTTTAGCAGAAACCTAATAAGTGTTTTTTGTCTTGTGACTTTATCTTTTACAGACATTATGAATCCCCTATTTAAGGATCCAGAGTTCCTTACTGCTTTTATTTCTAAATATAGAGAGATGAGGAATTTGTGGGAGGTGAAACACCCTCAGTATTATGCAAAGCATGTGAGGAAGTCAACGCCGGAGAGACTTCTGTCCTTTGTCCAGGCGACCATCCCGGAAGCAACAATGGAGACATTGCTCAAGAAAATTGGGGTCTTGGGGAATATGTATAAGAGGGAGCATAAGCAGATCCAGGAATCAATGAGATCAGGAGCATCAGCAGATGATGTTTATGTACCCAGGCTGTGGTACTACAATCAACTCCGTTTTCTTGATGACCAGACTGAAGCCAGGGCATCACTTTCAACCCTTCCCTCCACCCTTCCCTCCACCCTTCCCTCCACCCCAGCAGAGGCTGATGAGGAGCAAGCTGGGTCTTCCATCCTGGATGAACCAGATATGACCATCTGGAGTCAGGTAAATTATTTTAACCAATATTTACTGTACTAATATTAATGATGTTAACTGGATGTTATAATTGTCTCCAAGAATTTTGCCCTCAAAATTGTGTATACATATCAATTGACAGTAGTGGCTAAATATGTTTGGCACCTGCTTGAAAAAATTAGGGTGTCTGATTAGACTCTTTTATTAAAGAGATGTATTCACATTGAATTTGCTAGTCATGAGAAGCAAATTGTGTGTCATTGATGAACCCCAAAAAATATACTAAAACTATGTCCTTTTTTTTATACACAGGATGAGTCCATCCAGGAGGAATGCGTGGAAAGTGGCAGGCAGGAGGAGACCGGGCCCATGGACAGCCTGGAGGAGGCCGGATTCTCCATCATCCTGGAGGAGGCTGGGCCCAGTGTCAGGAAGGAGGTGGCTGGTCCCAGTGAGGTGGCTGGGCCAAGTGAGGTGGCTGGTCCCAGTGAGGTGGCTGGGCCCAGTAGGAGCCTGACCGAATCCCAAGTGCCTCCCCTCCGCCTTCCCAAAAAAAGGGCCAGGAAGGGGACGGTCACACAGGAGGCATCCCTGCGCCTCATGCAAGAGGCCACCCGTTTTTTGAGGAGCCCCCCCGAAGCGGAAGAGTCCTATGGCTGCTACTTAGCCAGCAGGCTTCTTCAAATGGATTGGGAGCAGCTTTAGTCCGTCGGCGTCCGTTGGACTTTTGTAGCTGAAAAGTCCGACCGTGTGTATGCCCCATAACAGTTAATATTACTGATGTGATCAGAAAAGTACAACTAAACTACACATTTGAACATCTCTTAGCAATCAACTTGCTTAAATGCGATAAATTCGACAAATGTTGGGCAATATGGACTAGCAAGTACAAACATACATAAACAACTATGTGTACAACTTACTGAAATTCTGAATACGATCACTCTGGCTCTGTGCTTCCTATTGTTACTTGTTACTTATCCTTGTTTATATTTTATGTTTTTACCCTGTCTCTGTATGCTATTGAAAAACTCAATAAAAAACTTTTCAAATGAAAAAAAAAAGACTGTGAAGTAGAGACCCAAAATGGATGTAGTGCCAGAAGAGCAGCAATCATTATTTATCTTTCTACATGCAGATCTGGGTATTTTGGTTTTGGTTTATTATGATGTTTGATTTTTGTTTATGACTTGTAATTAACGTATTGCTTGATTTGTGGTGGTCACAGATATCTAAATCAATATATATATATATATATATATATATATATATATATAGCATAGTTGCCAACATTATACAAAAACATTTTCGGGACACTTTTTTGGCTGTAGGGGGAGTCACACTATAATTAGGGGGTGGGGCATGCGTTTGTAGGTGTGGCATAGGGAAAAGAAAAAATGTGTCACGCGCCAAAAACTGGGTGTGATTTATGCGAAATGGTGGGCATGGTTTAAATAGGCGTGGCTCAAATTGGGTGTGGTTAGAGTCTGAGATGAATGAGGAATCGAGAGGGAAAGGGGGTAGAGGGAGAGGGATGGAGGGACAGCAGACCCAGATCCTACACCACAATAGCAATGTGTATTTCAGAGTTTAACAATCAGCAGATAAAGATACTCCAAACACCTAGTGTTAGCGCTTCAATCATCCCAGCAGCATGGTTGTTATGGTGTCAGGATGATTGAAGCGCATTATTTGTAATATAAAATGAAATCATTCAACTCACCATAATGCAGAATTAGTGGAACCCCTGAGCGTGTCACCTGCCACGTCGCCTGCCACCAGATGCCATCAGGTGCCCCCAGCAGAGTCCGTCCTTACATCAGGTGCCCCCAGCAGAGTCCCTCCTTACATCAGGTGTCCCCAGCGGAGCCCCTCCTTACATCAGGTGTCCCCAGCGGAGCCCCTCCTTACATCAGGTGTCCCCAGCGGAACCCCTCCTTACATCAGGTGTCCCCAGTGGAGCCCCTCCTTACATCAGGTGTCCCCAGCGGAGCCCCTCCTTACATCAGGTGTCCCCAGCAGTACCCCTCCTTACATCAGGTGTCCCCAGTGGAGCCCCTCCTTACATCAGGTGTCCCCAGCGGAGCCCCTCCGTACATCAGGTGTCCCCAGCCGCAGCAGCAGCAGCAGCTTAATTTCTATTGTAGCCACACGTTGATATCAATACTAAAAGCTACCATACTTCCTATACTATAGGCAGGGCAGCACCCAACAGAATGCTACTTTTGGAACAGGCTCCATGGAAGACATGCTTTCCTCACAAGGATGACATTTAAATAAAGCCCACTTTGTCTGCACTGGGCCCCGTGACTGCACTATCATTTGCATTATAAAGTGAGGGTTTTCTTTGGCAGGTATGAGCGGACACTGAGAGCTGAGCAGGTTCTCATACACAGCCCATGCCTCTCTGCTGTCTCTCATACTACAGGCTGAGGATAATACTGAACATCACCAGTCACATGACCCAGAATCAGCTCCTTACAAACCATAAGTGCAAGGAGGTGGAACAGAACGATGGAGCTGCATTGTGGTTGGTCCTAGCGCTTCCTGCTCTGTTAGCATGCCAGCGGTTGCTATGGCAGCGGGGAACGCAACTCGGCTCAGCGTGGACTGTGATTGTCCAGGTCCGCCGTCTCCATGTCCTCATACCCCGAAGCCCCGCGTAGAACCGCCGTGCCCAGAGATGTGCTCCAGTCGTTGCAGAGCCTGGATCTGAGCGTCTCCCCTAAGAACTTCCGGAGGTATCAGGGGAAAGGGGGAGAGAGGAACCCTGGGGATATAAGCTGAGGGACCGCAAGGGCTGTTCTTCTGGTCTTCCTAAAAATGGCGGCCGGCGGAGACATTGTCTCCACCGGCCGCGGACCTCTAGCGGCGGCGGGCCGTTTGCCGTGAAAAAACTTAAACAGGTAAAAACGGATTTGGGAAAAGGGTCTAAATCCCGTAAATGTCCCGGGTAATTCAGGACAGTTGGCAACTATGATATAGTCTTACATGTGTGTGTTATATTTCATTGACCCACACCCTTTAGGAGCTACACATAAAAATATTATAGTTAGAGCGGTATTAAATCCAAAACCAAAATCGTATTATATTGAAGCTTACTGATCATTAAATGTGGTGGCTGCATCAGTTTTCTTTTGTTAGGCTTTTTTCAACTCTAGAGGAATGAGCACAAGAACACACAGCGGACATTAGCATTGTCAGTCTGGATAGGAGGGGAGTGTTAAATGTATTAGCAGATTTATTACACTAAGAAATTGAAGCCAAACTTTTTAAGCAGTTACAGTAAACATTTGTTTTCCTTTTGGAATAAAGGTTTTGCATGAATAAATAAAAACGAATAATTTTACTCATCCCTGCCAGTGTTCATTTGTTTGACTCATCCATGTAAACTGATACACTCTGCTAGAGCGCTTAGGCTTTTGAGAAACAACAGACTTGCTGGCTGGATCACCAGATGAAAATAGAAGAAAGAAAGCCTAATAAAGGAACCTAATACAGCCATCACATCTAGGAAATAATAAGCTGCAATAAAAAAAATGTTTGCTTTTGAATTTATTAATGCTTTAATATATTCTACAGTTGATATTCTGAAAAAGTCAGCCAGGCTTGATAATCAACTGATACTACAGTTGCTTAGGATATACCTGTAAAGAAACATTTTAATGTCCAGTCCAGAATCTATTCCAGTTTTTTTTTACATCCTCCTTCAAGAATTTTTATCACTTTGCCCTGAATGAGCAAAGTGACAACGTTTCTTTAACCCTTACGTCCTCTTGCATCGCCTGCTCGTGTGTGATCTCTTTAGCCTGCAGCAGAGGAATTTGTGCGTCCATCAGATATAGCCAAATACTGATCGTTGTAGCAAGCTGCTGTAAGCAGTCATGGTACCATGTAATCGCTGTGACCAATCACAGCAAGCACATGAACAGTAGTAAACAATGCTGTCATTGTTTACTACTGTATGAGCTCTGTTAATGGTTACAGCGATCACATGCCCAGGACCAATCACAACAGCCCACTGTCCTCTCCGCTCCTCTTAAGACCTCCTGCTCTTAAGCTTCCTTGTCTCCTCCTCCCATGCTCATCTCCAGGATTTTTCCAGAGCCTCTCCTATCTCCTCTGGAACTCTCTACCTCAGTCTGTCCGACTATCTCCTACTTTGGCTGCCTTTAGGCGATCCCTGAAAACGCATCTTTTCAGGGAAGCCTATCACACCTCCAACTAACTGAACTTTTTTCACTTCCATCAGCTTATCCCCCACAGTATAACCTTTTGTACCACTTGCCCCACCCTATTAAAATGTAAGTTCTTATGAGGAGGGCCCTCTTAACCCTCTTGTATTTTATTATATTGTAACTGTACTGTCTCCCTTCCTATTGTAAAGCGCTGTGCAAACTGTTGGCACTATATAAATCCTGTATTATAATAATAATAATATTATTAATAATAATAATAATAATAATAATAATGATACCATGTGATAGCTGTGACCAATCACAACATCACACTAGTACACAAGGATTCATGAGTCTTCTACCAACTGCTTATTACATTGATCATCACTGTAAAAAGCAATCACAGTGAAAAAAAAGATTCTCACAAGGGTAACACTGCACTGCTCTAATGACAGTATGTAAAAGAAATGTAAACAAAAAAATTACATACTCTCACCAGTCAATACTCCTAATCACCCCCACATCAGTCACAGTGCCCCTAAACACCGTCACACCAGCAATATTGTTGCTAATTACTGCCACACTAGTTACAATGTCTCTTGTCACTGCCACACCAGTTACAGTGTCCCTGATTACCGCCACACCAGTTATAGCATCCCTGAACACTACGACACCATTCCCACTACTCCTTGATCACCACCACACCAGTCGCAGCGTCCCTTCTCACCGCCAAGTCAGTCATTTTGTTCCTAATAACTGCCATACAAGTTGCAGTGTCCCTGATCACTGCCACACCAGTCCCAGCAATTCCTGATCATTATTAGATAGTTCCTTATGCCCTATAAAGGCTGAAGGTGCTCCTTGGATTTTTGGCCTGTCTATATGGCTAGGCTGTGAAAAAGTCTCACATGCAATATCGTCATACTCAGAAGGAGTAGCAAAATGTGTTTTGGGGTGTAATTCTAAGTATGCCCATGCTGTGTATTATAAAATGTTATTAATTGACAACTTTGTGTAAAAAAAAGAAATTTAATTTTCTTTCCAGCATTTTCCAAAAACTTGAGGTAACATATGAAACTCTCAAAAGGCTCACTATGCCTTTCAGAAAATACATTGGAGTGTTAGCTTTCTAAAATGGGCTCATTTTGTTTGTTTTTATTGTCCTGGTGCTCCAAGGCCTCCAAAATGTAATATGTAGTCAAAAAATGAAATGCATAATCAATACGCCTAGAAGGCTTGAAGGTTGCTTCTTGTGTTTTAGATCCTTCTATGCGGCTAGGCTGTGAAAAAGTCTCACACAAATGGTATCCCCATACTCGGGAGGAGTAACACAATGTGTTTTGGGGTGTAATTTTAAGTATGCATGTGCTGTGTGTGAGAAAAAACTTATTAAAATTGCATCTTGTGAATTATTATTATTTATTTTTTTTCAAAATAGTTGTGACAAAAAAAATACATCTTTTAAAAACTCACAAATGCCTCTTAATATATGGGTATTTGTACTGTCCTAGCATTTTAGGCTCTCGAGAAATAAAATGGGAAGTCAGTACATCAGGACTTTTCGATTTTCAAATATACAGTATCTCACAAAAGTGAATACACCCCTCACATTTTTGTGAATATTTTATTATATCTTTTCATGTGACAACACTGAAGAAATGACACTTTGCTACAATGTAAAGTAGTGAGTGTACAGCTTGTATAACAGTGGAAATTTGCTGTCCCCTCATAAAAATAACTCACACAGCCATTAATGTCTAAACCCCAGGCAACAAAAGTGAGTACACCCCTAAGTGAAAATGTCCAAATTGGGCCCAAAGTGTGAATATTTTGTGTGGCCACCATTATTTTCCAGCACTGCCTTAACCCTTTTGGGCATGGATTTCACCAGAGCTTCACAGGTTGCCACTGGAGCCCTCTTCCACTCCTCCATGATGACATCACGGAGCTGGTGGATGTTAGAGACCTTGCCCTCCTCCATCTTCCATTTGAGGATGCCCCACAGATGCTCAATAGGGTTTAGGTCTGGAGACATACTTGGCCAGTCCATCACCTTTACCCTCAGCTTCTTTAGCAAGGCAGTAATAGTCTTGGAGGTGTGTTTGGGGTCATTATCATGTTGAAATACTGCCCTGCAGCCCAGTCTCTGAAGGGAGGGGATCATGCTCTGCTTCAGTATGTCACAGTACATTTTGGCATTCATTGTTCCCTCAATGAACCGTAGCTCCCCAGTGACGGCAGCACTCATGCAGCCCAAGACCATGACACTCCAGCCACCATGCTTGACTGTAGGAAAGACACACTTGTCTTTGTACTCCTCACCTGGTTGCCACCACAAACGCTTGACACCATCTGAACCAAATACGTTTATCTTGGTCTCATTAGACCAAAGGACATGGTTCCAGTAATCCATGTCCTTAATCTGCTTGTCTTCAGCAAACTGTTTGCGGGCCTTCTTGTGCATCATTTTTAGAAGAGGCTTCTTTCTGAGATGACAGCCATGCAGACCAATTTGATGCAGTGTGCAGCATATGGTCTGAGCACTTACAGGCTGACCCCCCCACCCCTTCAACCTCTGCAGCAATGCTGGCAGCACTCATGCGTCTATTTCCCAAAGACAACCTCTGAATATGACGCTGAGCACGTGCACTCAACTTCTTTGGTCGACCATGGGGAGGCCCGTTCAGAGTGGAACCTGTCCAGTTTAACCTCTGTATGGTCATGGCCACTGTTCTGCAGCTCTGTTTCAGGGTCCTGGCAATCTTCGTATAGCCTAGGCCATCTTTATGTAAAGCAACAATTCTTTTTTTCAAATCCTCAGAGAGTTCTTTGCCATGAGGTGTCATGTTGAACTTCCATTGACCAGTATGAGAGAGTGAGAGCGATAACACCAAATTTAATACACCTACTCCCCATTTACACCTGAGATCTTGTAACACTAATGAGTCAAATGATACCGGGGAGGGAAAATTTTCACTTAGGGGCGTACTCACTTTTGTTGCCAGTGGTTTAGACATTAATGTCTGTGTGTTGAGTTATTTTGAGGGGACGGCAAACTTACACTGTTATACAAGCTGTACTCTCACTACTTTACATTGTAGCAAAGTGTAATTTCTTCAGTGTTGTCACAATAAAATATTTACAAAAATGTAAGGGTTTACTCACTTTTGTGAGATACTGGGGTAGATTTACTAAGACTGTTGCACTCAGAATCTGGTTTAGCCAATCGTCTTTTAACTTCAGCTTGTTCAACTAAGCTTTGGCAATAAGACCTGGAAGTGGATTGGTTTATGTGCAGAAGTGAGTCTGATTTTGCACTCTCCAGCTTTAGTAAATAAATCCCACTGCATATATATCTCTTTGTTATTTTTACTTTATTGATATTAGTGTTATTATCTTCATTATTGTTAGTATTGTTGTAGTAGTAGTATATTAAAAAAAAAAAAAAAAACAACAACAAACAGTATCTCACAAAAGTGAGTACACCCCTCACATTTTTGTTTTTATTATTATATTATATTATTATTATTTTTGTTATACCTTTTCAACACTGAAGAAATGATACGTTGCTACAATGTAAAGTAGTGAGTGTACAGCTTGTATAACAGTGTAAATTTGCTGTCCCCTCAAAGTAATCAACACACAGCCATTAATGTCTAAACCCCTGGCAACAAAAGTGAGTACACCCCCTAAGTCAAAACTTCCAAATTGGGCCCAAAGTGTCAATATTTTTTGTGGTCACCTTTATTTTCCAGCACTGCCTTAACCCTCTTGGGCATGGAGTTCACCAAAGCTTCAAAGTTTGCCACTGAAGTCCTCTTCCACTTCTCCATGACAACATCACAGAGCTGGTACCTAATACATTTCCTTTAAGTTATGCCATATGGATGAGAACATGTAACACATATATAGTTGGTGTTATCTCAATTCAGCTGTAAAAGTGGAAATACACTTTAGGGCTCCTTCACACAGACGTGTCCATGTACGGTGCCCGCTCTGCTCAGCGGGGGATCGCTCCGTCGATCCCCACTGAGCAGGCAGATGACAGGTCCGTCGCTGCACACTGTGCAGCGATGGACCTGTTCGAGCGCCACTCTCCCCTATGGGGGATCGGATGATGACGCACCGTAGAGTCCGTCGTCACCCGATCCGATCCGCAGACGGATGGAAAAGTAGGTTTTTCCTCCGTCACACTTTTTCGGATCGGAGCGGGTTGGATGTCAGCGGACATGTCACCACTGACATCCGACGCTCCCTAGACCTCCATGGAATGTCCGTTCAGGTCCACCTAAAAAACTGACAGGCGGACCTGAACAGATGAGCCGTGTGAAAGAGGCCTTAGGCACATGCTATTACCTTTGAACTTTCCATCCCGATCAATTCTGCTTTCTTACCATAAAGTCTCCTACAGCAGGGTTTGTACCCCATACCACACAATTTTGAAACTTAGGTAGCACATAATGGGCATTTTTTCTGCACACAAACAGGAAAATGGCAGTTGTTTAGTCGATTTACATGGATAGCACACAATGGGAAGGGTATTTACCAAGTATAAAAACTCCAGAAAAAAATCTGTAGTGTATGGCCTACCAGTAAAAAAATAGGGCTTCTATTTCTAAAGTAGAGCCCTTAGATGAATATATTTTTTTAAATATAAGTGTAAGCTGCACCTTCTGAACTTGTTTACCTAATGTAAAGGTAGAAACTTAGCTACTTGTTAAGTTACCTTTTATTAACAATATTTTCAAAACAGTCACAACCATAGAAAAATATAATACCTCTAAGGGGATTTTTAAGGCAATGAATTTAGAGTGTGTTTTAAAATAAAATCAGTTTTATTTTGTATTATTCAACGTTAAAAAATATATATAAATTTTTCACGAAAAATCATTTAAATCAGTAAACATAGAACAAAAATTAAATTTCAAGACATGAAATAATTCTACAAGTACATCCAATACAGTAAAATAAAGAATTGCATGTAGAAAATAACGTGAGGAAGAATGTGATGTATCACACTACCCAGTGCGGTCACCCTGGATGGCCACCCTGGTATGGAGTAGTGGAATTTCCAACGCGTTTCAACGTTTAAATCTTAACAGATAAAAGTCTTCTTCAGGGAAAGTACATCACAATCTAAGAAATCAAAAAGTCAAAAAACAATGCTATTATGAACTGTACACATGTACACCATACATATCCCCTACAGTAGTTATATTCTCATGTGACTTACGTTCTCCCAAGTTTAGGCGCATTACATGCCAGGGGTCAGAGACATCCCACATCAGAATAGCCTGGACTCTCCTAATACTCTACAAGGCGGCTGGATATAATAAATAATCCCAACATTCGGCGTCCTTAGCCTCAAAAAATTGATGGCTATCTGTAATGGGGCAAATAGTAAGAATGAGTGGTATCTTAGAGACAACTGTGGGCTGACCCCACAGTGAGTCCCATATGAAAAGAAATCCCCCCTTAAAGATGTGTGAAACACACAAGAAGAAATATATATACACCTCCCATTACAGGGGGGGTCCCATTCCTGATATGTAAGGAGTGGAGAACACTTACTTTTAAGTAGATAGCGGATCGCTAAACCAGGAACAGGGGGGGTCCATGATGCTAAAGATTCAAGACTGCCCCATATGCATGGATGGATGTCCAAGGAAGAATGGCGCCATTCGCCGTCTTTGGCGTCCTATTTGTGGTGTGGGCCGGTTAGTGGGCGGAGACAGAGCGCCGTGCTGGCCAATAGCGCGGCTTGTCAAAGGTCGCTGCTGTCAGGAGCATTCGACGTACAGACGCCGAATGCTACCTAGGCAACCGACTCCGCTCGAGGGCCCGCGCATGCGCGATGTGACAGCACGCATTGAATTACGTGCCTCCGCAGCGTAAGGCTGGGAATGTAATGATGCGATAATACTGTGAGGGCCAGCCGCCATCTTAAAGATGGGCTGTGCCCACACTGATACACTGAGTCAGTATAGCTGTCCACCCGGGTATAGAACTACATCCACAGTGGATGCATGGTGGACAGCAACTTATCCAGTTAGATCCCCTAGTGACTTCCCCGGTAACATGTCCCCCCATGGGCTTAAAAACCGGGGGGGGGGCGGGGAGGGGGGGAAATGAATTGAATAGGAATAGTAGTCATAATAAAATGAGTGAATCAAAGCCTTTGGGGTAAAAAGACCACAACGGTTCCCCCACCCCCAATTTCGCCAAGATGGAGAGGCGACAAAAGGGTGGGGGAAAAAAGGGAGGACTGATAACCACCGACACAGAAATTCCCGCCTGGCATATATGCAAGGCAGGGCAAAGAGGCCCCAACGCTAACTAAAGCAGTGGGGCCCCCCTGTGTCGGGTAGGTACAGGACTCTCCCAGGCACATCTAAGAGGCTGGTGGTGAGCCCTAGACCCCCGCATGACTAGCCCCCCCAGGGTAATGTCCGTGGGAGCAACACATCACAAGAGATAAACCAAAAATTGCAGTGGTATTAAAAGGGAACATGGTAGAACAGTGAGACCAAAAATAGACCACAATAGAAATTATATAAACAATACATTTGTAGGGTAATTCCACTCGGTGGGGGTTATATTATGTACAAGCCCCAGCCTTGTTATAATATAGTAACAACTTGGTAAACTGCAAGAAGTTGATATGATATAAATATAGTAGATAAAATTGAAAACCCCCCAGAAGGCTAAACAATCTTCAGCTAATGTCCGAATAACACCTAGGGGGCAAAAGATGTAACGAAGAGGAAGGGGGAGGGGGGGGGGGTCCTGGGAAAAAAGGAAGAGAAGGAAGGGGGGTACATGATCTGAATTATGAATGAAATGTACATAGCGTAGAATAGAGGGAGTGCCCCTAGTCGGTTTTACCTGATCTAAAGCCCTCTAAAAAAGGCCTAAAGCTCTCTGTCTCGTTGAGACCTGGGGGGGTGGTGGCCCTAAGGCGCCTGATCCAGCGCATCTCGCGCTGGAGCAGGGCCTTGTTCCAGTCACCCCCCCTGGTGGGTATGTGTAGTCTATCCACCACTGTGAAGTTTACCTTGGGCATCCTATACCCATGCTGCTTTGCTACATGCCTGCCCAGTGGCAGATACAGATTGCCAATACTCATGCTGTGGATGTGCTTCTCAACTCTCTTGGTGAGTTCCTGTCGAGTTTTCCCCACGTAGAAGGCCCCACATTGACATTGTTCTACAATTCGCGAAGTTTCGTAATTGAAAATTTTCCCCATTAGGTAATGTAATCCTGCCTATGACTCCACACTGTGCACATGATCCACAGGGATATGTGCCCCAGGTTCTGCAGGGGTCCGTTCTTGCACTTCCTTTGTATTCGCTCTGTGTGAGCATATTTCCTATAGAACCTGATTTTTTATAGGTAATTTGAGGTCTGGAGGTGACCAGACTGCCTAGGATGGGATCCTCTGTAAGGATTGACCAGTGTTTGGAGATGATTTTTCTTATTGTTTGTTTATGTTCATTGGAGAATTTCATGATAATTCTAGTTGAATTGTCTTCTTTCATCAAGTTTTTCTTTTTGAAGATCAGATTTCGTCTGTCAATATTTTTTACACGATTAAACGCTTTTTTGAGAGCTGTTTTTGTGTATCCTCTCTCTTTTAATCTGGCAGTCAGTTTGTTGGATTCCTGCTGGAAGTTTTCGTGTGTACTACAATTCCTCTTAAGTCTTAGAAATTGGCTGAACGGGATGGATCTCTTCAATGGCTCGGGGTGGAAACTGTCCGCATGTAGCAGAGTGTTCCCCGCTGTCTCTTTTCTATAAAGATTACTCAGGAGTCCTCCAGTTTGATCTTTGGAGATAGTGATATCCAGGAAGTTGACCTCCCTGGAGTCATAGGTCATAGTAAAGAAAAGATTGAAACTATTTAGGTTCATAGAACTCAAGCATTCCCTGAGTCTGTCTTCAGAGCCATCCCAAATGATGAAGATATTGTCTATGTACCTCTGCCACATAAGGATGTGGTCAGAGTACACAGACGATCCCTCTCCCAGCAGGAAGGCCTTCTCCCACTCCCCCAGGTACAAGTTGGCATATGAGGGAGCACAGCATGTCCCCATAGCCACTCCCTGCACCTGGAGGTAGTGGGAGCCCTCAAATAGAAAAACATTGTGTTTCAAGATGAATTCCAACATTGTGAGTATAAAGGCATTGAACTTCCAATCAGTGGTTGCTCTTTGCCTCAACACTCGTTCAACAGCTGCTACTCCTGCATCATGTGGAATGCTGTTATACAGACTCTCCACATCGATAGTAACTAGAAGAGCAGAGTCGGGGATGATCAGATTATCAATTATCTGCAGTAGATGGATCGTGTCTTTGGTGTAGGACGGTAGATCCATGACGTGGGGTCTAAGATGGTAATCTATTACCTGACTAATACCTTCCGTGATTGACCCGTTGCCAGAGATAATAGGTCTCCCTGGTGGGTCTTCCAATCTTTTATGTACCTTGGGCAGGGCATAAAAGGTGGGTAACCGGGGATGCTGTGTTCGTATAAACTCCCACATCTCTTTGTTAATAGCCCCTTCATTGAGTGATTCATCCACCAGACAAAAAAATTCCTGGTTGAATCTCTCAACTATTGCTGGGGATATTTTTTTGTAGCATTTGGTGTTGTTGAGAGCTTTAAGGCACATTTTTTCATAATTCTCGTTGTCCATAAGGACAATATTTCCACCTTTGTCCGATGCTTTGATTGTAATGTTCATGTCGCTCTTCAGGGTTCGAGTGCATGTCGCAATTCTGGATTAAGGTTATTTTTGATTCTTTGTCTATCTAGTTTTTCAATTTCTCTGGTCGTCTGTTTAACAAAAAGCGCTATCGCTGGATTGAGATTGAGCGGTGGAAATTTATGTGATTTCCTTTTGAACTTCTTATCGGTTTTTATGTTGAATTTAGCAGCTTCATCTTCAGACTCTTCTTCATCACTCTCCCCTTCTCCTAACTCTTCCCAGAAATTTTCTGTAAAATTGCTCTCTTGCAGTAGGAGATTCAGGTCTCTGAGAGCCTTGAAATCCGCTGTTTTTAAATTTGGTGCTACTTCCGGTTGTGTGACTTTTTGTTTTGCATATAGGCTTTTCAACAGCAATTTCCGGGCAAAGAGGTGAATATCCTTTGTTGTTTCAAAGGTGTCCATACTTTGATTGGGACAGAAGGAGAGGCCCAGTGATAACACTTTTCGCTCCTAATTAGTTAGTTGATGTGAGGAGAGGTTAATAACGTTTAGCTCTTTGGAGTCGGTGGATCCGTGGGTATCATCAAAAGTTGTGTGAGAGGCATTGGGCTGGGTAATGGTGTGATGTTTTTGTCTAAAAAACTATCAAGTTGTGTTTGTTGAGTCTTAGGAATGGCCCCTTGATCTTTCCGATTTACTTTCCCTGAATTGGGTAAAAGGCCTCGTGTGTTACCCTGCGCTGTACCTTTGTGCGTATTAGATTTGTTGCTCAGTTGTGACTCCCTTATTTCCTGCTCCATGGTACGTTTTTTGTTGGTTTGTTTGACCTCTCCTTCGGTCTCCTGTTGTCTTCCCAGAGGTCCTTTTCTTTTGCCTCTGAAATGGCCGGTATGTGATGATGCTGATGAGGAGGAATTCGATGGTGTGTCCGACAAATAGTCATTGGATTTATTGGCATTTTCTTGATATGGAGTTCTTCTTTTTCAATTTTTTTTATTATTAGTATTAGCTGTATTCCATCTATAGGCTCTGCCCTCCCTAAATGCGTTTTTATCGCTCCAGTACTTTTTCTCCTTTTTGATGAGGAAGGCTTTACCGAAAGTCTCCAGGTGCTCTTTAAGTTTTTTCTCGTAAGACGCATATTCCTCATGCGTCTTCAGTGGAGTAAGTCGGTCATATAGTGTTTTGATTTCCATATTCATACTATCCAGTTGTTGTCTGTATTCATTCTGGAGTAGTAGCATCAGGTTCATGGAGCAGTCATTGAGTTTACTCTCCCAATTCTTTTTTAGTTCTTTGGAAATGTTTTCTAGAATGGGAAATATTTGTATTCGGAGACCAATCGGGTTTATTCCTTCTCTGATGTATCTACCCAGAGATTCGATGTGCCAATGTAGGGCTGATTTCTTCTCTAGAATTTTAGTTAGACTCGAGAAAAGTGAAGACAGATCCGAGGAAACCTGCTCCTTCCCTTCATAACTCCTTTGAATATTTGCCATAAACTCCTCCCATTCTCCTCCCTGAAGATCCCCCATTGTGGCCCCTATGTATGTTCGGACAAATTAAGGAGACTGAAAAGTGGGTGTGATCAGGGAGCAACTAGCTCTCTTGACCATAGGAGCACTGATCTCCCTTTGAAAATATGTAGGGAGTAAAAAAGTGAATTCCTATTTAACACATTAATAATTTAATAGTATGCCTTTTATATAGGGGGTCCACATCCAGCCACCTTGGTCACTTTCGAGGTATGGGTGTGTTATCCACCCTAGTTAACAATTTGGGTAAGTATGACCTTGGTGGTATGGATGTGTCATTGCCATCATCCCATGTAAATCTGTAGAAAAATATAATACCTCTAAGGGGATTTTTAAGGCAATGAATTTAGAGTGTGTTTTAAAATAAAATCAGTTTTATTTTGTATTATTCAACGTTAAAATATATATATAAATTTTTCACGAAAAATCATTTAAATCAGTAAACATAGAACAAAAATTAAATTTCAAGACATGAAATAATTCTACAAGTACATCCAATACAGTAAAATAAAGAATTGCATGTAGAAAATAACGTGAGGAAGAATGTGATGTATCACACTACCCAGTGCGGTCACCCTGGATGGCCACCCTGGTATGGAGTAGTGGAATTTCCAACGCGTTTCAACGTTTAAATCTTAACAGATAAAAGTCTTCTTCAGGGAAAGTACATCACAATCTAAGAAATCAAAAAGTCAAAAAACAATGCTATTATGAACTGTACACATGTACACCATACATATCCCCTACAGTAGTTATATTCTCATGTGACTTACGTTCTCCCAAGACAACCCGGTTTAGGCGCATTACATGCCAGGGGTCAGAGACATCCCACATCAGAATAGCCTGGACTGTCCTAATACTCTACAAGGCGGCTGGATATAATAAATAATCCCAACATTCGGCGTCCTTAGCCTCAAAAAATTGATGGCTATCTGTAATGGGGCAAATAGTAAGAATGAGTGGTATCTTAGAGACAACTGTGGGCTGACCCCACAGTGAGTCCCATATGAAAAGAAATCCCCCCTTAAAGATGTGTGAAACACACAAGAAGAAATATATATACACCTCCCATTACAGGGGGGGGTCCCATTCCTGATATGTAAGGAGTGGAGAACACTTACTTTTAAGTAGATAGCGGATCGCTAAACCAGGAACAGGGGAGGTCCATGATGCTAAAGATTCAAGACTGCCCCATATGCATGGATGGATGTCCAAGGAAGAATGGCGCCATTCGCCGTCTTTGGCGTCCTATTTGTGGTGTGGGCCGGTTAGTGGGCGGAGACAGAGCACCGCGCTGGCCAATAGCGCGGCTTGTCAAAGGTCGCTGCTGTCTCCTGACGTACAGACGCCGAATGCTACCTAGGCAACCGACTCCGCTCGAGGGCCCGCGCATGCGCGACGTGACAGCGCGCATTGAATTACGTGCCTCCGCAGCGTAAGGCTGGGAACGTAATGATGCAATAATACTGTGAGGGCCAGCCGCCATCTTAAAGATGGGCTGTGCCCACACTGATACACTGAGTCAGTATAGCTGTCCACCCGGGTATAGAACTACATCCACAGTGGATGCATGGTGGACAGCAACTTATCCAGTTAGATCCCCTAGTGACTTCCCCGGTAACATGTCCCCCCATGGGCTTAAAAACCGGGGGGGGGGCCGGGGGAGGGGGGGGAATGAATTGAATAGGAATAGTAGTCATAATAAAATGAGTGAATCAAAGCCTTTGGGGTAAAAAGACCACAACGGCCCCCCCCCCTAATTTCGCCAAGATGGAGAGGCGAAAAAAGGGTGGGGGAAAAAAGGGAGGACTGATAACCACCGACACAGAAATTCCCGCCTGGCATATATGCAAGGCAGGGCAAAGAGGCCCCAACGCTAACTAAAGCAGTGGGGCCCCCCTGTGTCGGGTAGGTACAGGACTCTCCCAGGCACATATTTGCCCCATTACAGATAGCCATCAATTTTTTGAGGCTAAGGACGCCGAATGTTGGGATTATTTATTATATCCAGCCGCCTTGTAGAGTATTAGGACAGTCCAGGCTATTTTGATGTGGGATGTCTCTGACCCCTGGCATGTAATGCGCCTAAACCGGGTTGTCTTGGGAGAACGTAAGTCACATGAGAATATAACTACTGTAGGGGATATGTATGGTGTACATGTGTACAGTTCATAATAGCATTGTTTTTTGACTTTTTGATTTCTTAGATTGTGATGTACTTTCCCTGAAGAAGACTTTTATCTGTTAAGATTTAAACGTTGAAACGCGTTGGAAATTCCACTACTCCATACCAGGGTGGCCATCCAGGGTGACCGCACTGGGTAGTGTGATACATCACATTCTTCCACACGTTATTTTCTACATGCAATTCTTTATTTTACTGTATTGGATGTACTTGTAGAATTATTTCATGTCTTGAAATTTAATTTTTGTTCTATGTTTACTGATTTAAATGATTTTTCGTGAAAAATTTATATATATATTTTAACGTTGAATAATACAAAATAAAACTGATTTTATTTTAAAACTCACTCTAAATTCATTGCCTTAAAAATCCCCTTAGAGGTATTATATTTTTCTACAGATTTACATGGGATGATGGCAATGACACATCCATACCACCAAGGTCATACTTACCCAAATTGTTAACTAGGGTGGATAACACACCCATACCTCGAAAGTGACCAAGGTGGCTGGATGTGGACCCCCTATATAAAAGGCATACTATTAAATTATTAATGTGTTAAATAGGAATTCACTTTTTTACTCCCTACATATTTTCAAAGGGAGATCAGTGCTCCTATGGTCAAGAGAGCTAGTTGCTCCCTGATCACACCCACTTTTCAATCTCCTTAATTTGTCCGAACATACATAGGGGCCACAATGGGGGATCTTCAGGGAGGAGAATGGGAGGAGTTTATGGCAAATATTCAAAGGAGTTATGAAGGGAAGGAGCAGGTTTCCTCGGATCTGTCTTCACTTTTCTCGAGTCTAACTAAAATTCTAGAGAAGAAATCAGCCCTACATTGGCACATCGAATCTCTGGGTAGATACATCAGAGAAGGAATAAACCCGATTGGTCTCCGAATACAAATATTTCCCATTCTAGAAAACATTTCCAAAGAACTAAAAAAGAATTTGGAGAGTAAACTCAATGACTGCTCCATGAACCTGATGCTACTACTCCAGAATGAATACAGACAACAACTGGATAGTATGAATATGGAAATCAAAACACTATATGACCGACTTACTCCACTGAAGACGCATGAGGAATATGCGTCTTACGAGAAAAAACTTAAAGAGCACCTGGAGACTTTCGGTAAAGCCATCCTCATCAAAAAGGAGAAAAAGTACTGGAGAGATAAAAACGCATTTAGGGAGGGCAGAGCCTATAGATGGAATACAGCTAATACTAATAATAAAAAAAATTGAAAAAGAAGAACTCCATATCAAGAAAATGCCAATAAATCCAATGACTATTTGTCGGACACACCATCGAATTCCTCCTCATCAGCATCATCACATACCGGCCATTTCAGAGGCAAAAGAAAAGGACCTCTGGGAAGACAACAGGAGACCGAAGGAGAGGTCAAACAAACCAACAAAAAACGTACCATGGAGCAGGAAATAAGGGAGTCACAACTGAGCAACAAATCTAATACGCACAAAGGTACAGCACAGGGTAACACACGAGGCCTTTTACCCAATTCAGGGAAAGTAAATCGGAAAGATCAAGGGGCCATTCCTAAGACTCAACAAACACAACTTGATAGTTTTTTAGACAAAAACACCACACCATTACCCAGCCCAATGCCTCTCACACAACTTTTGATGATACCCACGGATCCACCGACTCCAAAGAGCTAAACGTTATTAACCTCTCCTCACATCAACTAACTAATGAGGAGCGAAAAGTGTTATCACTGGGCCTCTCCTTCTGTCCCAATCAAAGTATGGACACCTTTGAAACAACAAAGGATATTCACCTCTTTGCCCGGAAATTGCTGTTGAAAAGCCTATATGCAAAACAAAAAGTCACACAACCGGAAGTAGCACCAAATTTAAAAACAGCGGATTTCAGGGCTCTCAGAGACCTGAATCTCCTACTGCAAGAGAGCAATTTTACAGAAAATTTCTGGGAAGAGTTAGGAGAAGGGGAGAGTGATGAAGAAGAGTCTGAAGATGAAGCTGCTAAATTCAACATAAAAACCGATAAGAAGTTCAAAAGGAAATCGCATAAATTTCCACCACTCAATCTCAATCCAGCGATAACGCTTTTTGTTAAACAGACGACCAGAGAAATTGAAAAACTAGATAGACAAAGAATCAAAAATAACCTTAATCCAGAATTGCGACATGCACTCGAACCCTGAAGAGCGACATGAACATTACAATCAAAGCATCGGACAAAGGTGGAAATATTGTCCTTATGGACAACGAGAATTATGAAAAAATGTGCCTTAAAGTTCTCAACACCAAATGCTACAAAAAAATATCCCCAGCAATAGTTGAGAGATTCAACCAGGAATTTTTTTGTCTGGTGGATGAATCACTCAATGAAGGGGCTATTAACAAAGAGATGTGGGAGTTTATACGAACACAGCATCCCCGGTTACCCACCTTTTATGCCCTGCCCAAGGTACATAAAAGATTGGAAGACCCACCAGGGAGACCTATTATCTCTGGCAACGGGTCAATCACGGAAGGTATTAGTCAGGTAATAGATTACCATCTTAGACCCCACGTCATGGATCTACCGTCCTACACCAAAGACACGATCCATCTACTGCAGATAATTGATAATCTGATCATCCCCGACTCTGCTCTTCTAGCCATTGAAGAGATCCATCCCGTTCAGCCAATTTCTAAGACTTAAGAGGAATTGTAGTACACACGAAAACTTCCAGCAGGAATCCAACAAACTGACTGCCAGATTAAGAGAGAGAGGATACACAAAAACAGCTCTCAAAAAAGCGTTTAATCGTGTAAAAAATATTGACAGACGAAATCTGATCTTCAAAAAGAAAAACTTGATGAAAGAAGACAATTCAACTAGAATTATCATGAAATTCTCCAATGAACATAAACAAACAATAAGAAAAATCATCTCCAAACACTGGTCAATCCTTACAGAGGATCCCATCCTAGGTGGTCTGGTCACCTCCAGACCTCAAATTACCTATAAAAAATCAGGTTCTATAGGAAATATGCTCACACAGAGCGAATACAAAGGAAGTGCAAGAACGGACCCCTGCAGAACCTGGGGGACATATCCCTGTGGATCATGTGCACAGTGTGGAGTCATAGGCAGGATTACATTACCTAATGGGGAAAATTTTCAATTACGACACTTCGCGAATTGTAGAACGCGGGAGTCGTTTATCTAATGCAAAGTCAATGTGGGGCCTTCTACGTGGGGAAAACCCCACAGGAACTCACCAAGAGAGTTGAGAAGCACATCCACAGCATGAGTATTGGCAATCTGCCACTGGGCAGGCATGTAGCAAAGCAGCATGGGTATAGGTGCCCAAGGTAAACTTCACAGTGGTGGATAGACTACACATACCCACCAGGGGGGGTGACTGGAACAAGGCCCTGCTCCAGCGCGAGATGCGCTGGATCAGGCACCTTAGGGCCACCACCCCCCCCAGGTCTCAACGAGACAGAGAGCTTTAGGCCTTTTTTAGAGGGCTTTAGATCAGGTAAAACCGACTAGGGACACTCCCTCTATTCTACGCTATGTACATTTCATTCATAATTAAGATCATGTACCCCCCTTCCTTCTCTTCCTTTTTTCCCAGGACCCACCCCCCCTCCCCCTTCCTCTTCGTTACATCTTTTGCCCCCTAGGTGTTATTCGGACATTAGCTGAAGATTGTTTAGCCTTCTGGGGGGTTTTCAATTTTATCTACTATATTTATATAATGTCAACTTCTTGCAGTTTACCAAGTTGTTACTATATTATAACAAGGCTGGGGCTTGTATATAATATAACCCCCACCGAGTGGAATTACCCTACAAATGTATTGTTTATATAATTTCTATTGTGGTCTATTTTTGGTCTCACTGTTCTACCATGTTCCCTTTTAATACCACTGCAATTTTTGGTTTATCTCTTGTGATGTGTTGTTCCCACGGACATTACCCTGGGGGGCTAGTCATGCGGGGGTCTAGGGCTCACCACCAGCCTCTTAGATGTGCCTGGGAGAGTCCTGTACCTACCCGACACAGGGGGGTCCCACTGCTTTAGTTAGCGTTGGGGCCTCTTTGCCCTGCCTTGCATATATGCCAGGCGGGAATTTCTGTGTCGGTGGTTATCAGTCCTCCCTTTTTTCCCCCACCCTTTTGTCGCCTCTCCATCTTGGCGAAATTGGGGGGGGGGGGACCGTTGTGGTCTTTTTACCCCAAAGGCTTTGATTCACTAATTTTATTATGACTACTATTCCTATTCAATTCATTTCCCCCCTCCCCGCCCCCCCGGTTTTTAAGCCCATGGGGGGACATGTTACCGGGGAAGTCACTAGGGGATCTAACTGGATAAGTTGCTGTCCACCATGCATCCACTGTGGATGTAGTTCTATACCCGGGAGGACAGCTATACTGACTCAGTGTATTAGTGTGGGCACAGCCCATCTTTAAGATGGCGGCTGGCCCTCACAGTATTATCGCATCATTACATTCCCAGCCTTACGCTGCGGAGGCACGTAATTCAATGCGCGCTGTCACGTCGCGCATGCGCGGGCCCTCGAGCGGAGTCGGTTGCCTAGGTAGCATTCGGCGTCTGTACGTCGAATGCTCCTGACAGCAGCGACCTTTGACAAGCCGCGCTATTGGCCAGCGCGGCGCTCTGTCTCTGCCCACTAACCGGCCCACACCACAAATAGGACGCCAAAGACGGCGAATGGCGCCATTCTTCCTTGGACATCCATCCATGCATATGGGGCAGTCTTGAATCTTTAGCATCATGGACCCCCCCTGTTCCTGGTTTAGCGATCCGCTATCTACTTAAAAGTAAGTGTTCTCCACTCCTTACATATCAGGAATGGGACCCCCCCTGTAATGGGAGGTGTATATATATTTCTTCTTGTGTGTTTCACACATCTTTAAGGGGGGATTTCTTTTCATATGGGACTCACTGTGGGGTCAGCCCACAGTTGTCTCTAAGATACCACTCATTCTTACTATTTGCCCCATTACAGATAGCCATCAATTTTTTGAGGCTAAGGACGCCGAATGTTGGGATTATTTATTATATCCAGCCGCCTTGTAGAGTATTAGGAGAGTCCAGGCTATTCTGATGTGGGATGTCTCTGACCCCTGGCATGTAATGCGCCTAAACCGGGTTGTCTTGGGAGAACGTAAGTCACATGAGAATATAACTACTGTAGGGGATATGTATGGTGTACATGTGTACAGTTCATAATAGCATTGTTTTTTGACTTTTTGATTTCTTAGATTGTGATGTACTTTCCCTGAAGAAGACTTTTATCTGTTAAGATTTAAACGTTGAAACGCGTTGGAAATTCCACTACTCCATACCAGGGTGGCCATCCAGGGTGACCGCACTGGGTAGTGTGATACATCACATTCTTCCTCACGTTATTTTCTACATGCAATTCTTTATTTTACTGTATTGGATGTACTTGTAGAATTATTTCATGTCTTGAAATTTAATTTTTGTTCTATGTTTACTGATTTAAATGATTTTTCGTGAAAAATTTATATATATTTTTTTAACGTTGAATAATACAAAATAAAACTGATTTTATTTTAAAACACACTCTAAATTCATTGCCTTAAAAATCCCCTTAGAGGTATTATATTTTTCTACAGATTTACATGGGATGATGGCAATGACACATCCATACCACCAAGGTCATACTTACCCAAACAGTCACAACCATAGCAGTGGGACATACTACATTTTGGGACTGCCTTTCACATTTTATATTGCTCAAAAAAAGCAGTTGTTGAAAAATGCTTTGCATTGCATTCCTACATGTGAACAAATATATATATGTTGGTATTTTCATTTACTGGCGATATTAGTAATTGCTGACCTTATGTTCCCAGCGTGCTTCTGAAATAGCTTAACCATCTGGAAATTTAACATTTTTGAATATGAGCCTAGTTTTCAGTTTGTATAAATAACATCATGATATTTTATAATGCAAAAAAATGCAAGTGACTTATTTGGAACATCCTAGGCTGTGAAATGGATAAACAGTTCTCTTGAATGTTTTGCTTCTAACCCTTTAAATAGAAAGCAAAATAATATAAGCAGGTGCACCCAGTGTATGCGACACCCCAATGCCGCTTATAGATCTTGCAGACGAGGGAAAAATTTAGCTATGTACTTATCCTGCTGGTGTTTATGATTATCTGCCTGATGACAATGTTCTCTGAAGTCAATTTCAGCTATATTTAGTGTGAGTATTGATAGACTTATCATTTAGGGCTCTGTTAACTAGAATGCAATTCGGCATTGATTTTTTTACAGTGTTTAAAATGAAGCTAAAAAGTCTATCTGTAATTTGAATTTGATAAAAAAAAACTATTAAAATGCAAACAAAATGACAAGTAAAAAGCATGACAATGTTACATGTACCATGGTACACAATGATAGGCTACAGTGTTGGTGGGCTCACAAAATGTGTGCACACTCACTATCAGTCTTAAAAATACTGTATCTATTTTTTAGTTGGACATTTTATGGATGAAGATTACAGGGGAAAAGAGCGTGATATTCTGTGAATAGGCAGTGGTGTAATGGCAAAGGTCCATGTTACCAGATTATGATGAAATAAAAGGGCTTGGGCTACAACTTACCTTTTTGGCTCCACTTCCTGGTTCCCCTGAAGGCACTAGTGATATAGCTCTGGCCACACAAATGCCCCCTGGAAAGACAACACCAATAGTGCCTTCAGGAAGATTCTGTACCTAAGCTGAGACCTAGCAAGATCTTCCAGTATTGCCATACTGCACATGTGCAAGCTAAAGTACATGACATCATGTAAAGCATTCAAACCATTTGTTACTAACCACTTCAGCCCCGAAAGGATTTACCCACTTCCTGACCAGGCCATTTTTTGCGATACGGTACTGCGTTACTTTAACTCACAGTTGCACCGTGCGACGCTGTACCCACATAAAATGTATGTCCTTTTTTTCCCACAAATAGAGCTTTCATTTAGAGGTATTTGATCACTTCTGCAGTTTTAATTTGTTTCCATATAAACAAAAAAAGACTGACAATTTTGAAGAAAAAAACAATATTTTTTACTTTCTGCTATAAAACATACCCAATAATTAAAAAAAAAAATCAAATTTTTTCATAAATTTAGACCAATATGTATTCTGCTACATATTTTTGGTAAAAAAAACCCCCAATAAGCATATATTGATTGGTTTGCGCAAACAGCGGCGGACAGATCGGACACCTAGCTGACATTTTTTACACTTTTTTGGGAACCAGTGACATTATTACAGTGATCAGTGCTAAAAATATACACTGACATTGTACTAATGACACTAGCAGGGAAGGGGTTAAAATCAGGGGCAATCAATGAGTTAAATATGTTTCCTCAGTGTGTTTCTAACTGTGTGGGGGGATGGGCTGCTTGGGACAACACACAGATCCCTCTTCCTGCATTGCAGAAAGATAGGATATGTGTGTGATCCCCTGTCAGAACGGAGATCTGTCTTGTTTACTATGGCAGATCCCTGTTCTGTCACTGCGGGGGAACAATAGTGGGCGGCTGGTGGACATCGAGTCCGCCGGACCCGCTGATTGGCTCCCGCACGCAGGCACACTTTTCACCCCCCCATCACCCCCCATCACCCCCCAATCACCCCCCTGTACCCCTGTCACACTGACACCAAAAGCAGTTTTTTTTTTTCTGATTATTGCATTGGTTTCAGTTTGTGACAGTTATAAGTGGTAGGGCAGTTAGGGTTAGCCCCCTTTAGGTCTAGGGTACCCCCCTAACCCCCTCTAATAAAGTTTTAACCCCGTGATCACCCCCGTCGCCAGTGTCACTAAGCAATCGTTTTTCTGATCGCCGTATTAGTGACACAGGTGACGCTAGTTAGGGAGGTAAGTATATAGGTTCGCCGTCAGTGTTTTATAGCGACAGGGACCCCCATATACTACCTAGTAAAGGTTTTAACCCCCTGATTTCCCCCTAGTTAACCCTTTCACCAGCGATCACCGTATAAGTGTTACGGGTGACGCTGGTTAGTTAGTTTGTTTATTATAGTTTTAGGGCACCCGCCGTTTATTACCTTATAAAGGCTTAACCCCCTGATCGCCCGGCGGTGATACAAGTTAAGTTTTTAGGGTCAAGAAAAAATGAATAAATCAGCGCATGTATGTAAAGAGTACACAGCAGCTGAACACCAGGGTCAACACAATCAAATCCCTCAATCAAAGTATATAAAATAAGGTGCAGCGTTCAAATAAATACAAAAATAACAATAACACAAATAGTCCCTCATGGGGACCTAATAAACAGTCCTAAAATGATTAAAGCACTATAGGTGTCCAAAAATGATTAAGTGAGTGTCCATCACACGTGACAGCATGCCAAAATATAGTGACTGATGAGTGTGCCCAGCACCGGTGAATAAGATGGCCTCTCACCTGAATAACAGGCTAATAAAGCATTCCCAACAGGGGTCAATCAGCAGGAAATCTTTATCCGGGTGGAAATCATTCCGTCAGGTATACACTGAGGTTGGTACGTCACGATGGCTCTGAGCTGAGCTGTAGGTGAGGGTGACTCTCACATAGCATATGTAATGCAAGAAAGGGACAAAATAGTGCTCTCTGTATACCACAATTTATTAAAAATGAAATAAAAAGTTGCACTTACA
This sequence comes from Lithobates septentrionalis, assembly GCA_037952835.1. Taxonomy (NCBI): domain Eukaryota; kingdom Metazoa; phylum Chordata; class Amphibia; order Anura; family Ranidae; genus Lithobates; species Lithobates septentrionalis. Next base: position 1,134,968 of record JBBDGP010001294.1, read on the forward strand.
AATAAAGCACTTCACAAGTGCAGGATGACCACAGCAAGATATGTATAAACACCGCCGTGTCGATACACGGAGTAGAGCATGCGCGGTAGAAGCGGGTGACGTCACGTCGTTACGTTCTGGACGCGTTGCGTCCCAGTGGGCGGGGACTTCTTCAGCAGATGACGAGACGACGCGACTACGTGGGCACCCGCGCTATAAAGAGGTGAGTTGCCATAGCTACCATAGACGCTTCAAAGCAGGAAGAGACCGGAAATGTCCCCTGGTATTGTAAACAGGGCAAACCGGAAACCACTCCATTAAAGCTAATCGCTATGGATCACCCAAAAGATCAATTTGCTGATTGGCAAGTCTATACTAATCCAATAGACACTTAACGTGTTATCCTACGTAAAACCGTGAACGAAAACACGTAAAACCACATTGAAAAATATTAAAACTTATCGTTTTGTTAAAAAATATAGCAAATATCAGAACAAAAATTGTTTGTGTCAAACCGCTGTTACCGACTGCTCCAAAACAATAATGGCATTTCATAAATCAAAAGATTAAAAATTACTGACAACAATAATTTATCGATCAGAGATAAAACAATTTGTATTGAACTCTACATTTAACCCTTCGGGGCACATTACTCTTGTCTCATATATCCAATAGGATTCTCTTTTACTAAGTTGTCTAATAAAATTGCCCCCCCGCCAGTGTTTATTGACCCTCTCAATGCTCCAAAATTTCAGACCTTTCGGATTCTGTTCATGAAAGGCCTTAAAATGTCTGGACACATTATGAGTCTTCAGGCCTTTTTTAATGTTGTTGACATGTTCAGCCAGTCTGACATGTAGTGGTCTTGAGGTTCTGCCCACATACTGGAGTCCACAACTGCACTCCAGCATGTAGACCACTCCAACCGTGTCGCATGTGATCAATTGTTTGATCTCATACTCTTGGTTGGTGGCTGAGGCCAAAAACTTCTTTCTTTTTTTGACGTTCCCTTTAGCATGCTTACAAGGTACACACCTACCGCAGGCATAGAAACCCCCCAAAAAAGAAAAAAGCCTATCTGACATAGGAACGGGCGGATCAAGAACTCCAGGGGCCAATCTGTCCCTTAATGTGGGGGCTTTTTTATATATAAATTGAGGCCTGTCAGGAAGTACAGGGCCCAAAATTTTATCCTGTTTTAGTATTGCCCAGTTTTTTTGAATTATTCTCTCGAACTTACGGTATTGGACATTATAGTCCAACACCATTTTAAAATTGTGATTATCGTTAGTAGGTGCCTTCGCAGACCCAACTATAAGTTCTTTCCTATCTAAGGACATCACTCTGGATACTTCTTCATCGAGGGTGGATCTTTTATAACCCTTTTGCTTAAACCTCGAAGAAAGGACTTGAGATTGATTGACAAAATCATCCAGAGTGGTGCAATTGCGGCGCAACCTAATAAATTGTCCCCTGGGGATGTTACACAGCCAAGAGCTGTGATGACAACTCCCCAGGGGAATATATGAGTTACGATCTGTTGGTTTAAAATAATTAGTGAGAATAAACTGGTCACGCTCGATACTAATGGATAAATCTAAGAACACAACTTTTTCTGAACTGATGGTCCATGTTAGAGATATATTCTTTGTGTTATTATTAAGTGATTCAATAAAATCTTCTAATCTAGATCTATCACCATTCCAAACGAGGATAAGATCGTCTATGAATCTCCTATAACACACTAACTCAGGGGGGCGATGGAGGAACACTGCCTCATCCTCCCAGTGGGACATAAAAATATTAGCCACACTGGGGGCGAAGCGAGCCCCCATAGCAACACCCCTGGTCTGTAAGTAAAATTCTCTATTGTACCAGAAATAGTTCTTTGTAAGACAAAAATCTAGGCAGCTTAGAAGAAACTCCTGATGTCCACCAGATAAAGAAGATGTAGTCAATGCCCATTCTACCGAAGCCATAGCATCCTGATGGCCGATGATGGTGTACAGGGAACTTACATCCGCTGTAACTAAGAAGGTGGATGGGGAGCATTTCAAGGTGTCTAGAATTTGAATGATATGTTTAGTGTCCTTCAAAAAAGCTGGAGTTTGCATAACTAAAGGTTGTAAAAAGAAATCGATGTATTGTCCCAATCGTGCAGTAACAGAATCGATCCCATTAACAATGGGTCGCCCTGGAGGTCTAACAGCATCTTTATGTATTTTTGGTAAAAAATAAATGACTGGTGTTCTGCAGAATAAGGGATCTAAATACAAAGCTTCCTTTTTGTTAAGAATCCTTCTGTCTTTACCATCTTCAATAATATTATGAAGTTCATCCTTAAAGGAAAGCATAGGATCCCTATTCAGAATCTGATAAGTATCCTGGTCCGATAATAGACGACTCATTTCATCTTGGTAGTATTCTTTACTGAGAATAACTAACCCACCGCCCTTGTCCGCAGGGCGGATAACGATATCTTTACGATCCGTCAGGGATTTTATCCCCCGCTTAATAGACAGTGGGTCGGATACCCTCTTCACCTGTAATTTCTCTAGGTCATTAGAAACCATATTTTTGAAAACTTCCAAATGTTTGTTATCGGAAATCAGGGGATTGAAGGTAGACCTATTTCGAAGAGATGAGTAATTCTGTGCCAAGGGTTTAGATCCCTGAGAAGGGTGTGATAAAAAATATTTTTTCATATTTAGAGTTCGTACGTATTTTTGAATGTTGACATAAGTGTTAAACTTATTAAGATTTTTTATAGGGGCGAATTTAAGACCTCTGTCAAGGACCTTGATTTCGTCTTCATTCAAAACAGCATGACTGAGGTTATAAATTCCTTTACCGGTTACGGTCTGGACTTTTTGTACTCGCTTCCCCCCTCTCCTTCCTCTCTTTGTTTTCGCTTTCGGGGGGGACCGGGATTTGGGGGTGTGTATGGTACAGGCTGTCTCCAATGTTCCCCTTGAGCTGATGGGTATTGCGGAGGGGGGTTCCTCTGTGCCCCCCTCTGATCTAAAAAATCTTTATGGTCATAAGGAGTATATTCAGTAAGTGGAGCATATCTATTTTGTGTGGGAATAGGTCTATCACGATATTGGTGAGAATATCCCCTGTCATCATATTCTCTCCTATCGTTTTGAGAAGAGTACCCTTCCTGATGTGGGGGAGGATCATAGTGATATGTCCCTCTGGGGTGGGTTTGGGAGCCTCCTCCCCTCCCTTTTCCTCTCATATTTTTCCTTTTTTTATTATTAAATTTCTTAAATCCATTATTAATGGGAGGAGCTGGAGGTTCATAGGGGCAGGGGGAGTCATATTCATAAATAGGATTGGCACGAGGAGTATTCAAATGAATAGCTCCAATACTGGATTGACCAATCTGAGTAGGTTGAACAGTATCCTCTGATGTCGGGGTATTTTGCCATTTGAAAATAACCCCTCCATTAAAGTCATCAAAATCCCTAATAAATTTTTTCTTCTTTTTATTCTGAGATTCTAAATCCCATTTCACAAGTTTATTTTTAAGTTCTCCTGATAATCTCAGAAACTCATCACTGTCCTTTAAGGGTTCAATATTATGGGTGATTTCATTGATTTGAGAGTCAAGAGCCGACATTCTCTTTCTCTTACGAATCAAAAGGAATTCAAGCAACTCAAAACCCCTTTTCACAAAAAAATCACTCCATTCGGACATAGACTGTGCGTCCGTAAGACCATCATTAGGGGGTAAATCCCACCTTAGACGTCTCGGAATAAGTCTAGCTGTCAGATATTGTTCAAAGGATGTAATATCCCACCATGCCTTAATCTTTTTCTCATAAATATGACCTAATTTTCTAAAGGTGTATGGCAGGTCATTATGAGATTCAAGCGTGGGATTCTTAGAAAATACTTCACTTATCTTGATTTCCCTTTTATCAAAATAATTGAAAACTTCCATACTGCGGCTAGATTAATGATAGTTGAAATACAGCAAGAAAAAATGAATAAATCAGCGCATGTATGTAAAGAGTACACAGCAGCTGAACACCAGGGTCAACACAATCAAATCCCTCAATCAAAGTATATAAAATAAGGTGCAGCGCTCAAATAAATACAAAAATAACAATAACACAAATAGTCCCTCATGGGGACCTAATAAACAGTCCTAAAATGATTAAAGCACTATAGGTGTCCAAAAATGATTAAGTGAGTGTCCATCACACGTGACAGCATGCCAAAATATAGTGACTGATGAGTGTGCCCAGCACCGGTGAATAAGATGGCCTCTCACCTGAATAACAGGCTAATAAAGCATTCCCAACAGGGGTCAATCAGCAGGAAATCTTTATCCGGGTGGAAATCATTCCGTCAGGTATACACTGAGGTTGGTACGTCACGATGGCTCTGAGCTGAGCTGTAGGTGAGGGTGACTCTCACATAGCATATGTAATGCAAGAAAGGGATTAGCTTTAATGGAGTGGTTTCCGGTTTGCCCTGTTTACAATACCAGGGGACATTTCCGGTCTCTTCCTGCTTTGAAGCGTCTATGGTAGCTATGGCAACTCACCTCTTTATAGCGCGGGTGCCCACGTAGTCGCGTCGTCTCGTCATCTGCTGAAGAAGTCCCCGCCCACTGGGACGCAACGCGTCCAGAACGTAACGACGTGACGTCACCCGCTGCTACCGCGCATGCTCTACTCCGTGTATCGACACGGCGGTGTTTATACATATCTTGCTGTGGTCATCCTGCACTTGTGAAGTGCTTTATTTGTAAGTGCAACTTTTTATTTCATTTTTAATAAATTGTGGTATACAGAGAGCACTATTTTGTCCCTTTCTTGCATTACATATGCTATGTGAGAGTCACCCTCACCTACAGCTCAGCTCAGAGCCATCGTGACGTACCAACCTCAGTGTATACCTGACGGAATGATTTCCACCCGGATAAAGATTTCCTGCTGATTGACCCCTGTTGGGAATGCTTTATTAGCCTGTTATTCAGGTGAGAGGCCATCTTATTCACCGGTGCTGGGCACACTCATCAGTCACTATATTTTGGCATGCTGTCACGTGTGATGGACACTCACTTAATCATTTTTGGACACCTATAGTGCTTTAATCATTTTAGGACTGTTTATTAGGTCCCCATGAGGGACTATTTGTGTTATTGTTATTTTTGTATTTATTTGAGCGCTGCACCTTATTTTATATACTTTGATTGAGGGATTTGATTGTGTTGACCCTGGTGTTCAGCTGCTGTGTACTCTTTACATACATGCGCTGATTTATTCATTTTTTCTTGCTGTATTTCAACTATCATTAATCTAGCCGCAGTATGGAAGTTTTCAATTATTTTGATAAAAGGGAAATCAAGATAAGTGAAGTATTTTCTAAGAATCCCACGCTTGAATCTCATAATGACCTGCCATACACCTTTAGAAAATTAGGTCATATTTATGAGAAAAAGATTAAGGCATGGTGGGATATTACATCCTTTGAACAATATCTGACAGCTAGACTTATTCCGAGACGTCTAAGGTGGGATTTACCCCCTAATGATGGTCTTACGGACGCACAGTCTATGTCCGAATGGAGTGATTTTTTTGTGAAAAGGGGTTTTGAGTTGCTTGAATTCCTTTTGATTCGTAAGAGAAAGAGAATGTCGGCTCTTGACTCTCAAATCAATGAAATCACCCATAATATTGAACCCTTAAAGGACAGTGATGAGTTTCTGAGATTATCAGGAGAACTTAAAAATAAACTTGTGAAATGGGATTTAGAATCTCAGAATAAAAAGAAGAAAAAATTTATTAGGGATTTTGATGACTTTAATGGAGGGGTTATTTTCAAATGGCAAAATACCCCGACATCAGAGGATACTGTTCAACCTACTCAGATTGGTCAATCCAGTATTGGAGCTATTCATTTGAATACTCCTCGTGCCAATCCTATTTATGAATATGACTCCCCCCGCCCCTATGAACCTCCAGCTCCTCCCATTAATAATGGATTTAAGAAATTTAATAATAAAAAAAGGAAAAATATGAGAGGAAAAGGGAGGGGAGGAGGCTCCCAAACCCACCCCAGAGGGACATATCACTATGATCCTCCCCCACATCAGGAAGGGTACTCTTCTCAAAACGATAGGAGAGAATATGATGACAGGGGATATTCTCACCAATATCGTGATAGACCTATTCCCACACAAAATAGATATGCTCCACTTACTGAATATACTCCTTATGACCATAAAGATTTTTTAGATCAGAGGGGGGCACAGAGGAACCCCCCTCCGCAATACCCATCAGCTCAAGGGGAACATTGGAGACAGCCTGTACCATACACACCCCCAAATCCCGGTCCCCCCCGAAAGCGAAAACAAAGAGAGGAAGGAGAGGGGGGAAGCGAGTACAAAAAGTCCAGACCGTAACCGGTAAAGGAATTTATAACCTCAGTCATGCTGTTTTGAATGAAGACGAAATCAAGGTCCTTGACAGAGGTCTTAAATTCGCCCCTATAAAAAATCTTAATAAGTTTAACACTTATGTCAACATTCAAAAATACGTACGAACTCTAAATATGAAAAAATATTTTTTATCACACCCTTCTCAGGGATCTAAACCCTTGGCACAGAATTACTCATCTCTTCGAAATAGGTCTACCTTCAATCCCCTGATTTCCGATAACAAACATTTGGAAGTTTTCAAAAATATGGTTTCTAATGACCTAGAGAAATTACAGGTGAAGAGGGTATCCGACCCACTGTCTATTAAGCGGGGGATAAAATCCCTGACGGATCGTAAAGATATCGTTATCCGCCCTGCGGACAAGGGCGGTGGGTTAGTTATTCTCAGTAAAGAATACTACCAAGATGAAATGAGTCGTCTATTATCGGACCAGGATACTTATCAGATTCTGAATAGGGATCCTATGCTTTCCTTTAAGGATGAACTGCATAATATTATTGAAGATGGTAAAGACAGAAGGATTCTTAACAAAAAGGAAGCTTTGTATTTAGATCCCTTATTCTGCAGAACACCAGTCATTTATTTTTTACCAAAAATACATAAAGATGCTGTTAGACCTCCAGGGCGACCCATTGTTAATGGGATCGATTCTGTTACTGCACGATTGGGACAATACATCGATTTCTTTTTACAACCTTTAGTTATGCAAACTCCAGCTTTTTTGAAGGACACTAAACATATCATTCAAATTCTAGACACCTTGAAATGCTCCCCATCCACCTTCTTAGTTACAGCGGATGTAAGTTCCCTGTACACCATCATCGGCCATCAGGATGCTATGGCTTCGGTAGAATGGGCATTGACTACATCTTCTTTATCTGGTGGACATCAGGAGTTTCTTCTAAGCTGCCTAGATTTTTGTCTTACAAAGAACTATTTCTGGTACAATAGAGAATTTTACTTACAGACCAGGGGTGTTGCTATGGGGGCTCGCTTCGCCCCCAGTGTGGCTAATATTTTTATGTCCCACTGGGAGGATGAGGCAGTGTTCCTCCATCGCCCCCCTGAGTTAGTGTGTTATAGGAGATTCATAGACGATCTTATCCTCGTTTGGAATGGTGATAGATCTAGATTAGAAGATTTTATTGAATCACTTAATAATAACACAAAGAATATATCTCTAACATGGACCATCAGTTCAGAAAAAGTTGTGTTCTTAGATTTATCCATTAGTATCGAGCGTGACCAGTTTATTCTCACTAATTATTTTAAACCAACAGATCGTAACTCATATATTCCCCTGGGGAGTTGTCATCACAGCTCTTGGCTGTGTAACATCCCCAGGGGACAATTTATTAGGTTGCGCCGCAATTGCACCACTCTGGATGATTTTGTCAATCAATCTCAAGTCCTTTCTTCGAGGTTTGAGCAAAAGGGTTATAAAAGATACACCCTCGATGAAGAAGTATCCAGAGTGATGTCCTTAGATAGGAAAGAACTTATAGTTGGGTCTGCGAAGGCACCTACTAACGATAATCACAATTTTAAAATGGTGTTGGACTATAATGTCCAATACCGTAAGTTCGAGAGAATAATTCAAAAAAACTGGGCAATACTAAAACAGGATAAAATTTTGGGCCCTGTACTTCCTGACAGGCCTCAATTTATATATAAAAAAGCCCCCACATTAAGGGACAGATTGGCCCCTGGAGTTCTTGATCCGCCCGTTCCTATGTCAGATAGGCTTTTTTCTTTTTTGGGGGGTTTCTATGCCTGCGGTAGGTGTGTACCTTGTAAGCATGCTAAAGGGAACGTCAAAAAAAGAAAGAAGTTTTTGGCCTCAGCCACCAACCAAGAGTATGAGATCAAACAATTGATCACATGTGACACGGTTGGAGTGGTCTACATGCTGGAGTGCAGTTGTGGACTCCAGTATGTGGGCAGAACCTCAAGACCACTACATGTCAGACTGGCTGAACATGTCAACAACATTAAAAAAGGCCTGAAGACTCATAATGTGTCCAGACATTTTAAGGCCTTTCATGAACAGAATCCGAAAGGTCTGAAATTTTGGGGCATTGAGAGGGTCAATAAACACTGGCGGGGGGGCAATTTTATTAGACAACTTAGTAAAAGAGAATCCTATTGGATATATGAGACAAGAGTAATGTGCCCCGAAGGGTTAAATGTAGAGTTCGATACAAATTGTTTTATCTCTGATCGATAAATTATTGTTGTCAGTAATTTTTAATCTTTTGATTTATGAAATGCCATTATTGTTTTGGAGCAGTCGGTAACAGCGGTTTGACACAAACAATTTTTGTTCTGATATTTGCTATATTTTTTAACAAAACGATAAGTTTTAATATTTTTCAATGTGGTTTTACGTGTTTTCGTTCACGGTTTTACGTAGGATAACACGTTAAGTGTCTATTGGATTAGTATAGACTTGCCAATCAGCAAATTGATCTTTTGGGTGATCCATAGCGATTAGCTTTAATGGAGTGGTTTCCGGTTTGCCCTGTTTACAATACCAGGGGACATTTCCGGTCTCTTCCTGCTTTGAAGCGTCTATGGTAGCTATGGCAACTCACCTCTTTATAGCGCGGGTGCCCACGTAGTCGCGTCGTCTCGTCATCTGCTGAAGAAGTCCCCGCCCACTGGGACGCAACGCGTCCAGAACGTAACGACGTGACGTCACCCGCTGCTACCGCGCATGCTCTACTCCGTGTATCGACACGGCGGTGTTTATACATATCTTGCTGTGGTCATCCTGCACTTGTGAAGTGCTTTATTTGTAAGTGCAACTTTTTATTTCATTTTTAATAAATTGTGGTATACAGAGAGCACTATTTTGTCCCTTTCTTGCATTACATATGCTATGTGAGAGTCACCCTCACCTACAGCTCAGCTCAGAGCCATCGTGACGTACCAACCTCAGTGTATACCTGACGGAATGATTTCCACCCGGATAAAGATTTCCTGCTGATTGACCCCTGTTGGGAATGCTTTATTAGCCTGTTATTCAGGTGAGAGGCCATCTTATTCACCGGTGCTGGGCACACTCATCAGTCACTATATTTTGGCATGCTGTCACGTGTGATGGACACTCACTTAATCATTTTTGGACACCTATAGTGCTTTAATCATTTTAGGACTGTTTATTAGGTCCCCATGAGGGACTATTTGTGTTATTGTTATTTTTGTATTTATTTGAGCGCTGCACCTTATTTTATATATTTTTATATAAAGTTTTTAGGGTCAGATAGGTCTGCGTCGCCCCAGGCAGCGTCAGGTTAGTGCCAGTACCGCTAAAACCCATGCACGCAGCACACACCTCCCTTAGTGGTATAGTATCTGAACGGATCAATATCTGATCCGATCAGATCTATACTAGCGTCCCCAGCAGTTTAGGGTCCCCAAAAACGCAGTGTTAGCGGGATCAGCCCAGATACCTGCTAGCACCTGCGTTTTGCCCCTCGGCCCAGCCCTTCCCAGCCCACCCAAGTGCAGTATCGATCGATCACTGACACTTACAAAACACTAAGCACACATAACTGCAGCGTTCGCAGAGTCAGGCCTGATCCCTGCGATCGCTAATAGTTTTTTGGTAGCATTTTGATACAGTCGCTGACAGTCAGGAGCTTTTTTGCCTGTGAGTCTCACTAGTGTACCCCTAAATTTAGAGCCCAAAATGGCAAATTGAAGATACACTAGTGAAGAGGCCTACATGTTTCTGAGCATGACAGTTAGTGAAGAGGAAGTCACTCATCTGTCAGATTCAGGCTCAGAATACGATCCTGTAGACGACAGCGGCTCCATGACAGATAGCTCTGACGACTGAGTTGTGGTCCCTGCCAAGGTCAGGCGTACCAGACACCAATCTTCTTCTTACGTCCTTGAAGTGCAAGAACCGCAGGTCCCTCATATGGAGCAGAGCAGTACTAGCACCGCTATTCCTTCTGGTGAACTGGCAAGCACCAGCGGCCTAGTACACCCTGGTCGTATATCCAGCACTGCAGTATCACGTGGTGACGTGGCAAGTCCCATAAGTGCAGTTCAAGCTGGCGAGGTGGCAAGCACTAGTAGTGTCCGGCTGCCACCAAGAAGACGAACACAGGCCAGTGTCGTGCCCATAGTGCCCTTCCTGCTGCATTCGCCAATCCGAATTGGGAACCCACCACTTCTGCAGCACCCATACTTCCCCTATTCACTGGCCAACCCGGAATTCAGGTGGAAACAGTTGATTTTACGCCACTTGATTTTTATTCACTGTTTTTCACTGAAGATCTCTATAGATCTATTGTGGACCAAAGCAATTTATACGCTGGTCAACACATTGCCACTATTTCCCAGTCCTCCCTTGCCAGAGATTGGAGACCAATTACGGTCTAAAAATTTAAGATCTTTCTGGGCCCTTCCTTAAACATGGGCATAACTAAAAAGAGTGAGTTGCGGTCATATTGGTCCACTGACCCAATTCACCATATGCCCTTGTTCTCTGCCTCCATGACCAGGGCACGATACGAGCAGATTTTGCGGTTCATGCACTTCAATGACAATGAACTCTGTCGTCCTCGTGGAGACCCTGAATACGATTGGCTCTACAAGATTCGGCCCCTCGTAAACCACTTCAACCAATGTTTTGCAGACTTGTTTACTCCCCATCAAGTTGTCTGCGTTGATGAGTCCATGATTAAATTTTCTGGCCGCTTGTCATTCAAACAGTACCTTCCCAGCAAGCGTACAAGATACGGGGTCAGGATGTATAAGCTCTGTGACAGGGCCACAGGCTATACATGTAGTTTTATGGTTTACGAGGGCAAAGATAGTCACGTAGAGCCGACAAACTGCCCTGACTACATAGGAAGCGCTGGCAAGATAGTGTGGGACTTGGTGTCACCCTTATTCGGAAAGGGGTACCATTTATATGTGGACAATTATTACACGAGCGTGCCACTTTTTAGTCACCTTTTTGATCATCAAATTGGAGCATGTGGCACCGTGCGATCTAATTGCCGGGGCTTTCCCCAGCGGCTTGTAGATTCCCGTCTTAGGCTGGGGGAGAGAGCCTGCTTGCGGTGTAATAATTTGCTCACTATGAAGTGGAGGGACAATAAGAATGTTTTCGTTCTTACCTCCCTTCATGCAGACACGACGGTTCAAATTACTATGGCGACTGGTGTTGTGGAGAAACCCCTCTGTGTCCACGAATATAACCAAAATATGGGAGGGGTGGACCTCAACGAGCAGTTGTTGGCGCCGTACCTAGTTGCCCGTAAGGCCAGACGCTGGTACAAAGAAGTGTCTGTATACCTTTTTCAATTGGCTTTGCTGAACGCTCATGTGCTATACAGAGCTTCAGGACGGACTGGATCCTTCCTTAAATTCCAGGAAGAGATCGTCAGAGCCCTTCTGTATCCAGACGGTGCTTCACCTCACCTTCCCCAACCAGATGCAGTAAGCTGGCTGCATGGGAGGCATTTTCCTTATGTCCTCCCGAGTACCCCTACCCAACGAGGCCCCCAAAGAAAATGTCGTGTCTGCAGAAAGCGCGGATATAGGCGTGACACCCGCTATTATTGTCCCTCCTGTCCTGGCAATCCTGTTCTTTGCATTGGTGAATGTTTTGAGCACTACCATACACTAGTTGAGTTTTAGCGTAGGGTACAGCATTGCACAGACTAGGACACACTTTCACAGAGTCTCCCAAGATGCCATCGCATTTTGAGAGACCCAAACCTGGAACCGTTACAGTTATAAAAGTTACAGTTATAAAAAAAAATGTAAAAAAAAAAAAAAAAATACACAAAAAAAAATATAAAATAAAAAAACCACAAATAGTTGTCGTTTTATTGTTCTCTCTCTCTCTATTCTTCTGCTCTTTTTTACTGTATTCTATTCTGCAATGTTTTATTGTTGTTATGTTTTATCATGTTTGCTTTTCAGGTATGTAATTTTTTTATAGTTTACTGTGTTTTAACCATTTTTTTGTTTTCAGGTACGCCATTCAGCTGCAGCGCGGATTTACTTATCTTAACAGCAACAGCGTTTGCTCCCACGATACATAAAGCCGTGACTCCAGCGCTGTCGGAGATGATTTCACCACCACAGTTACATACTTCAGCATATATGTCGAAGCGTGGGGGCAGCAGTGGGCGGAGGAGCGATTTGCTCCTACCTATTGCGGGAGGATGCCCCCATGCTTCGGCATATATATATTTTAGGCACAGGTTGCGATAAATGTTTTATTTTTTACTATGTTTTTTTTGTATTTGCTTTGCAGGTATGGTAAGTCTTACTGTTATACTGTAATGTTATTTTGTTTTATGGTTAACCATCATTTGCTTAGCATGTACGCCATTGAGTTGCAGAGCGGATTTATTCATCTTGACAGCAACAGCGTTTGCTCCCACTATACATAAAACCGTGACTCCAGCGCTGTCGGAGGTGATTTCACCACCACAGTTACATACTTTAGCATATATGCCGAAGCGTGGGGGCAGCAGTGGGCGGAGGAGCGATTTGCTACTACCTTTTGCAGGAGGATGCCCCCATGCTTCGGCATATATAAACGGTGCATATATGCCCATCATTAGAAGTGGGTGGATGAAGGGAGGTACACTAATGGTGGGCATACCCACCGATCAATCTCTTTTTTTCGTTCAGCCCACAGGCTGCATTAAAAAAAAGTTTACAATATATGCCCAACAAGGACCAGCAAGGTAATGGTATGTTGCTGGACTTTAAGTGGTTATAACAGAATGATGCCTGCAGGTTTAGGTATCATCTTGGTATCATTCTTTTCAGCCAGCGGTCGGCTTTCATGTAATAGCAATCCTAGCAGCTAATTAGCCTCTAGACTGCTTTTACAAGCAGTAGGAGGGAATGCCCCCTCCTCCCACCGTCTTCCATGTTTTTCTCTGGCTCTCCTGTCCCAACAAGGAACCTGAGAATGCAGCCTTTGATTCGGCCAGCTGACCATAGAGCTGATCAGAGACCAGAATAGCTCCAATCATCTCTATGGCCTAAGAAACCTGAAGCTACGAGCATTTTATGACTTAGATTTCGCCGGATGTAAACAGAGCCATTGGGAAATTGGGAGAGCATTTTATCACACACGATCTTGGTGTGGTCAGATGCTTTGAGGGCAGAGGAGAGATCTAGGGTCTAATAGACCCCAATTTTTTCAAAAAAGAATACCTGTCACTACCTATTGCTACCATAGGGGATATTTACGTTCCCTGAGATAACAATAAAAGTGCTAAAAAAAAAAAAATGAAAGGAACAGTTTAAAAATAAGATAAAAAAGCAAAAAAAAAGCAAGAAAAAAAAAAAGCACCCCTATCCCCCCACTTTTGCACAAAGGCGAACGCAAGTGTTGGTCTGGCGTGAAATGTAAACAGCAATTGTACCATGCATGTGAGGTATCACCGCGAAGGTCAGATCGAGGGCAGTAATTTTAGCAGTAGAACTCATCTGTAAATCTAAAGTGGTAACCTGTAAAGGCTTTTAAATGCCTTTAAAAATGTATTTAGTTTGTCGCCACTGCACGTTTGTGCGCAATTTTAAAGCATGTCGTGTTTGGTATCCATGTACTCGGCCTAAGATCATCTTTTTTATTTCATCAAACATTTGGGAAATATAGTGTGTTTTAGTGCATTAAAATTTTAAAAAGTGTGTTTTTTCCCAAAAAAATGCGTTTGAAAAATCGCTGCGCAAATACTGTGTGAAAAAAAAAAATGAAACACCCACCATTTTAATCTGTAGGGCCTTTGCTTTAAAAAAATATATAATGTTTGGGGGTTCAAAGTAATTTTCTTGCAAAAAAAATAATTTTTTCATGTAAACAAAAAGTGTCAGAAAGGGCTTTGTCTTCAAGTGGTTAGAAGAGTGGGTGATGTGTGACATAAGCTTCTAAATGTTGTGCATAACCCTCCCCCAAATGACCCCATTTGGAAAGTAGACACCCCAAGCTATTTGCTAAGAGGCATGTCGAGTCCATGGAATATTTATTATGTGACACAAGTTGCGGGAAAAAGACAGTTTTATTTATTTATTTATTTATTTGCACAAAGTTGTCACTAAATGACATATTGCTCAAAAATGCCATGGGAATATGTGAAATTACACCCCAAAATACATTCTTTTGCTTCTCCTGAGGGGATACCACATGTGTGAGACTTTTTGGGAGCCTAGCTGCGTACAGGACCCCAAAAACCAAGCACCGCCTTCAGGCTTTCTAATGGTGTAAATTTTTGATTTCACTCTTCACTGCCTATCACAGTTTCGGAGGCCATGGAATGCCCAGATGGCACAATACCACCCCAAATGACCCCATTTTGGAAAGTAGACACCCCAAGCTATTTGCTGAGAGGTATGGCGAGTATTTTGCAGACCTCACTTTTTGTCACAAGGTTTTGAAAATTGAAAAAAGAAAAAAAAAATACATTTTTCTTGTCTTTCTTCATTTTCGAAAACAAATGAGAGCTGCAAAATACTCACCATGCCTCTCAGCAAATAGCTTGGGGTGTCCACTTTCCAAAATGGGGTCATTTGGGGGGGTTTGTGCTATCTTGGCATTTCCTCCCTCTCGTGTCTGAAGCTTCAGGCTACAAGCACACTGCGTCCCATCAAAGAGATGCTCTTTGAAAAAGTCTTCCTGACGAAACTAGTCAGAGCACGATACCACGGCAACCGTTATCACGTGAGGAGGTAGTGTGCTTCTAGCCTGAAGCTTCAGACACGACAGGGAGATAGTGCGGATCAGCTGTGCCTGGTTGACACGCAGTGCACTCCAAGCTTGTAGTTGTATACTAGTGGAATGAAGGACTGATCAGCTGTGAGTGTGTATCATCCATCCAGTCTGCAACCAGTACCCTCGTGCTTTGAGAGAAGCAGTTTGAGTTATCCACTATTACCAACCAACTGAAAGCTAGAAGGCTATCCTTTGTAAGGAACTGCACCCACTGATTTTTACAGTGTATTTACTTTATTAGTTTTTTTCTCTTATTTGTGACTTACAATAAATTATCAAAACGGTACTGGACTATTCGGGGTCTCTTTTTTACATGTGGACATTGTTGCTGTTATCTGATTATCAACCCTGGAGGACTTCGGGAGTAACCAGAAAGAGGATTTGATCCAAGGCTTGTTAACCTCTTGGCTCCGGTGAGTTTGAACCCCTACGGGGTGTGTGCAGCACGAGGTGTCCCAATAGATGGTGAAAGGTGCACTCATCAGATCTACTATTCATATAAGGGAATCCAGACCGAGCTCCAGCCACTGTGTCTTTGTTGGAATTTGCCTGCCTGCATGTGTTTTGTTTGCATTTACAAAGACTTTGTTTTATCAGTCAGTATTGAGGACTGAAAATAGCGCTGCTTTGATGGGTTAATTGCTGTTTCATATAGTACATTCATTCATCCATATTTATATTTCTTTTTGTATTAAGTGGCTGCTGAGAGATATCTCACTCAGAATATGGTGACATCAGGTTAAATCACTGCAGTTTATTATCATTATTAGCTTCCAAATGCATATACCGAATATCCTTTAGCGCTGAGATAGGAGGATTGGAGTAGGGCTTATAGTCTCCTTTTTGTTTGTATAAACCTTAGATTTAGTGGCTGCATTTGTTTTCTTTTTTAGGCATTATTCCCATTATTTTCACTTGGTGATCAGGCAAGTAACATACTCCCAGTCCTAAGGTGACAATGCTGACTTTTCAGTATATATGGAGGAGCAGCCTTGTAAGCCTAGGCTGCTCAACTAATTTTGTTGACATACTGTATAAAGAGGTAACCTTGTGTAGAGACTTCACAGGGGGCTCATATAGGGGTGGGTTGGGTTAAAAAAACGTTTCAATAAAATGGATAAAGTTTAATACAGCAGTCTTCCTTCTGTCCTATTTCAATAAGGATAGAGTGCTACAAAGAGAAATGAAAATGACACGTTAACATATGCAACACATGCAATAACATGGCAATACACAAAGCAGTTTTGCATCAAAAACAGAAGGTGCTCACCTTATGAAATTACTGAGTAATGGACGATGTATAGGGCACTACAGCGAGAAGGATTCATGAGGTGCATAAGTATTTCAATGCAAAGGTTTAAAAATATATATTTTGCAATACATGTAAATTTTACTTTATTTTTTTATGTTGCAGAAAAATAACTTTTGACGTGCCTGAAATATAATTTTTCTACTACCTTCCTCTTGGATATGGCAACATAGTGGTGTCAGTTATTATTTGTACTTATCCAAAACAGATATATCAAAATGTTTTCAATTATACATTTAGCGGACCAAAAAGGAACAAATAAGAGACTTTTATTATTTGGGTTTATATGCACTTTTTAATTGAAGTTTCTATTGCTGATACAATTCCAGCATCTAAAGCATGGCACATTACAGATCACGGAGACTCTCTGGAAGTCACTGTGGGAGATATTTACTAAAACTGGAGAGCGCATAATCTGGTGCAATTCTGCATGGAAACCAATCGACTTCCAGGTTTTACTGCCAAAGCTTCATTGAACAAGCTGACGTTAGAAGCTGATTGGCTACCATGCACAGCTGCACCAGATCCTGAGTGCTCCAGTTTTAGTAAATCCACTGCATGAATGGTATATGAAAAGCATTATTCTATGTCACAGGGAAAGATACATATAAACAATCAGTGTTTCTAGAAAAAGTGAGTCCTTGAAGATTATTAAAGCTAGGTCAAACAAATGGGTTAACATTAACACTGAGAAATCATTAAAAGAGCAGCCATAATAATGTCCATTAATTAAAATGCATGCACATCTATTCAGAAAAAAATGTTACAAAGTTGTTTGTATAATAGTTACACACCAGACAAAAAACATTTTTTGTATCTGTTTTAAAGCAAAAACATGTTTTGTAGTCTTACAATGTCCTAATTTTGTCAACTCAATAACATGTGGCATGAGAGGTGCTCTCTGCTGGTGAGAATTAAATAGTGCAGGGTGACGTCCCAATATAGTTATAACTAAATACGTGACAGAAGGAACTGGTTCCCATACAGCAAACTAAACACCCATGCAGGAGGGGGTTCTATACATATATTTATATTTAACAGAGTATGCTTCTTGCTGTAGCACACTATACAATGTGGCTCAACAATTTCATAAGGTGAGCAGCTCATGCTTTGGATGCAAAACTGCTCTGTATATTGGCATGTGATATGTTTAGATGCTCCACTTGTTTTTATAGAACTCTTACATGGGGAGGAGGAGTTGTGTAGTTCACAAAAGATAGAAAAGACGATAACATTGTTTGAGCTATCGGTTCAGTGCAGATTTTTGGCAAGATCAACAGCTGCTTTTCTGCATTTTAACCTGAAAGGATAAACAAATGCAGTCAATACATCTATATACTTGTGAGGTGTAATATATGAACTTTTTGTTCTTGGGTTGAAATATACTTTATAAAACACAAGAAATTGTGCACTGAGTGCAAAAGAAGTAATGCAGCAACCTATACCCTAGACACAAGGAAATACAAAAATGATTATTCTAAAAGGTGCGCAAAACTAACATCTCTGTAGTGATCCATACACAGTTATTGTAAATGTGTGAAATAATAATATGATTTACCTTTAGTTCCACTTTATCATACTCACAAAAGGAACACTGTGACTGGAGGTAGAGAAAGATAGGTTGAAATAGACCGTATGCTGATTCTGGGCCAGTACTTCTGGATTTGATGACTAGAAGAGTAGGAAAAGTACCACCCTACTCTGATAACATTTGTTCTAGTTGTACAGATTCAGAGTGGAGGATTTATAAGTACATCATTCTAACAACAAAAACAAGGAAGGAGCAACTCAGTGGGTCTAACTGGCATGGTGGCAGTCTAGAACATTTTATGACACCTGGGAATGTGTTACTGAATACCAGCCATACAAGGTGCGGAATGGTTGTGTGCTGCCCTTGGTATCTCTTTCACACTGTTGTCAGAGTCTATGGAGTTACACAGTTACATAGTAGGTGAGGTTTAAAAAAGACACAAGTCCATCAAGTCCAACCTATGTGTGTGATTATATGTCAGTATTACCTTGTATATCCCTGTATGTTGTGGTCGTTCAGGTGCTTATCTAATAGTTTCTTGAAACTATCTATGCTCCCCGCTGAGACCACCACCTGTGGAAGGAAATTCCACATCCTTGCCGCTTTTATGCCCTGTACACACGATTGGACATTGATCGGACACTCTGACAACAAAATCCATGGATTTTTTCCAACGGATGTTGGTTCAAACTTGTTTTGCGTACACAAGGTCGCACAAAGTTGTCGGAATTTCCGAACGCCAAGAACGCGGTCACGTACACCACGTACGACGAGACTATAAAAGGGCAGTTCAGTACTAAGCGCGGCACCCTTTGGACTCCTTTTGCTAATCTCGTGTTAGTAAAAGTTTGGTTAGAGACGATTCGCGCTTTTTCAGACTCGTGGTTTTCAGATCGTATTTCTGCTGTTCAGTTTGTGCTTGTGGGTTTGTATCTCGTCTTCAGTGCATGCAGCGAGTTACCATTGACTTATCATTGTGTTCTTGTTCGTTCGTTACTTATTTTCAGGTCGCTCTTCACAGGCCTTGCTGTTTTTCAGTGCGTTCTGTTACTGCGTTCTGAGCAGCCGACCGTTTTCTAGCCATGTTGCGTATACGTACTCATCATAGAGTTCGTGCTGTGCGGGGGCTTGGTGTTGGGTTCCTTACTTTGACACAAGCCCAGTCCATGAACAGGGCGAGGAGGAGTTCATGGACCAAGAATTGGTTGCTCCAGCGTGACCAGTTCTATCACATGCCTTTGCTCTGTGAGATCCGTGAGAATAACCTAGACGATTTCAGGAAATTTCTCCGGATGACGGACCCCGTATTTCACCTTTTGTTAGCTTTGCTGACCCCCTATATCAGCAGGCAGGATACCTGCATGAGGCAGGCCACCATTCCGGAGCAGAGGCTAGTCGCCACCCTGCGATGCTTGGCAACGGGGAGAAGCCTGCAGGACCTCAAGTTCTCGACAGGCATCTCCCCCCAGGCTCTGGGGATCATTATCCCAGAGACCTGTTCTGCCATCATCCAGGTCCTGCAGAAGGAGTATATTAAGGTAAGATTTTTATCCTTTAACATCACATTTTATTGTATAGAATATTTGATAATGTATTGTATTTCTTTCCTTATTCCCTAATTACCATGATTGTAATATACTGTGAATGTCCCCTTTGTCCTCATGCATGCTGGATTTTTCTGTAATTTTTTTTTTTTGTCCTTCATACATATTTGCCTTCACTTACCTCCCCAGCATGCTCTCCTGGCCCTATATCCACCTCGTCTACTCAATTAACAATGTATTTTGTCAACTCCATAATAGTGCTTTACCCTAAATACCCCCTAAAATTTTGAAAATTGTTATGTGTGTTTGAAATTCAGGCAGAGTGCCAAAGGCTTTTTTCGGTCCCAAAATCATTTGGAACCCTCCCTCCCCCAACTGCTAACTCAGCTGATACCAATCCTCTATCTCCTGACTTTGCCAACCCCATACACACTATACCCACCTCTTTTGTGGTCAGATTTATGGATGAATTTCCCAAAGCATGTAGTGCAAGGGCCTGCCTGAATACTTTTCAAATGGTAATGTTTAAAGTTTTTGTATCCTATTATTATCTTGATAGGTAATAGCAGAATAGAAAAATGTGCAAAAATGTGTACAGTGTATACCATATTTATCGGCCTATAACACGCACTTTTTTCCCCTTAAAATTAAGGGAAAATTGTGGGTGCGGGTTATACGCCGATCCCCGCTAATTGTGATCGATCGGAGCGATCGCTGCTGACATACACATAGCCGTGTGTAGATTTAAATATGGCGCCGAGATTGCAGAGACTCGGCAGAGCGGAACGAGCGCCGCTGAGATACACATAGCCGAGTGTACTCGGCTATTCTCGGCGCCGCTCACAGTCCTGCCCAGTCCCGCCATTGGACCTGTGTTATGTCCATCATAGGGCGGGACTGGGCGGGACTGTAAGCGGCGCCGAGAAGAGCCGAGTACACTCGGCTATGTGTATCTCGGCTCCGCCCAGTCCCTGTGATCTCGGCAACGCTCGTTCCTCTCAGCCGAGTCCCTGCAATCTCGGCACCATCTTTAAATCTGTCCAAGCCTGTAATGGACACTGGGGCAAGGCTGAAATGACAAGGCTGCACTGACCACTGGGGCAAAGCTGCACTGACAAGGCTGCACTGGGGCAAAGCTGCACTGACAAGGCTGCACCGGGGCAAAGCTGCACTGACAAGGCTGCAATGACCACTGGGACAAGGCTGCACTAGGGCAAAGCTGCACTGACAAGGCTGCAATGGACACTGGGGCAAGGCTGCACTGACACTGAAAAGGCTGCAGATGGACACGATAAGGCTGCATTGATGGGCATTTTAATGTAAGTTTTTTTTCCTTAAAATTCCCTCCTAAACTTGGGGTGCGTGTTATACGCCGGCGCGTGTTATACGCTGATAAATACGGTATTTATCTCTTTGTATTATGACACTTCTTACCTGTCCAGTAGGCTGCCAATAGTGTAACGTAAGGAGGGGCTGGCCAAAGTAATACACATTATTTAGGCATTTATCTCTCAATGAAGTGGAGAGGGTTACCTGTCCAAAACATCTCTCCCCATGCATTTTTTTAAATGGCCCATGAGAGGGGGGGAGGAATCTGATAGATGGACCTTATACCTTTGTCTTTAAATACTCCCTAAAATAAATGTGATACTGATGTTGGACAAGAATGTTTGTGTCTAATCTGCTTTCCATGTTTATGTGCAAAAAGATTCATTTTTTTTGTTTGACTTCACAGTTTCCTTCCAAACACAGGAATGGCGGACTGTGGCTTCCCACTTTGCCCAGTGGTGGGACTTTCCCAACTGCGGAGGGGCAATTGATGGGAAACTCGTCCACATCGTCCCACCACCCAACTCGGGGTCATACTATTACAATTACAAGGGGTTCAATAGTATTGTGATGTTGGTCAGCTACTTATGAGTTCCTCTATGTGGACGTGGGGAAGAATGGTCGGATGTCAGATGGTGGAGTCATCGCCCACACGGAGTTCTACAGGCATCTCCAGAATGGCAGCTTGGACTTGCCACCTCCAGAAGACAATGTGGAAGGACTCCCATTCGTCTTTGTTGCGGATGAAGCGTTTGCGCTGGGTGACCGTCTTATGCGGCCATTCCCTATGAGGACCCTCACCCCGGACCAGAGGGTTTTTAATTATCGGCTGGCCAGAGCCAGAAAAGTAGTGGAGAACACGTTTGGAATAATGGCCAGCCGGTTCCACCTATTTCTTACACCCATACATATGGCGGAGTATAAACTCAATCACATCATCCTGGCTTGCTGTATTCTCCACAACTTTTTAAGGAGAAATTCTATGAACTATGCTGGCTCAGTTGGGCCTGAAGCCGGAATTAATCTCAATCAACCAACCCTTACGGCGCTTGAAGCTGGTCGTCCTGGCTTGGCCCCCCAGAGTGCCCGAGAGGTCCGTCTAAGATACATGGAATACTTTTCGGGTAGGGGGGCCATCAATATACCAGATAATGTCTGAAACATTTTTTAAATAAAATATATTTAAAACTGAAAAAATATTTGCTTACATTTACTGCTTGTGTTTCTTTTAGCTGACCATGACTGAAATTTGGGTAGTCCTGAAAATGGTGTGATTGAGTAAAATTCGAAAGCACTGTTGGGTGTTATTTAGTAAAGGCAAAGACACTTTGCACTACAAGTGCACTTGAGACTGCACTGAAACTGCACTTGTAGTGCAAAGTGGATTTGCCCTTAGGAAATAACCCCCATTGTCACAGAAAGCACCAATTTTACCACAAAAAAAGTTTAGGAGCATTGAAAGAAGAAGCCACACATTGTTGATTATCAATATTTTTAATACAAGCACAATCACATGTGCATTTATAAAAGGTTTTTAAAACAAACCAACATGTTTGTTGTATAAAATATTTTTAGGTGACATTAATAAAAGTAGAAATATCCTTTTAAGGTAAAACAGGCATGTTTAAAACCAACAAGAAATATACAAATCTGGAACTTACAAAGTTCAACTTTTCTAGAAATTGAAGGCAATATCAGACATGAGTATTTATAAACTGTGTTTGATATTGTGTTCAGATGGGGTGAAAAAGCCAAATTTTGAAAATGCACACAAATTGCCGAATGTCAACGTGTGCTAGCTGCCATCACGGGGGATCAAGGGACGTGTTTTGTGGGTGCAACCCCTTCCTCTCAGCTACTTTATTATTGAGGAAGGGGTTGCACCCACAAAACGCATACATTGATCTCCCGTGATAGCAGATAGCACATGTTGACACACTGTGTGCATCTTCAAAATTTGGCTTTTCGAGAATATATTTAAAAATGAGAAAAAAAATTTCGGGAAAAAAAGCCAACAAAATTATGGATTTCGAGGGGTTTTAAACTCTCCCTAAAACATCAATGATGTCCTTCATTTTGTTTTGAACATCATTGATGTTTTGCTTGATGTTTTCCAAGTCCCTATTACACCCCATGATCTCCCTGATCAGGATCTGGGCCCTTTCACTGGTGAAATTAACTTCATCCACAACATCACGATCACCTAAAAATTTAGAAACAAAAACACACCATGTATTATAAATATGCCGGCATCCATCTCTTACCTGAGCCTGTGGTCGCAGACACTCACCTGTTGTGGTGGCAATTTCCACCACGTCTCCCTCCTCCTCCTCCTGTTGGCTTTGTGGCATTTCCACTTCTTCATGAGGTGGGGGATCTGTTGTCTCCTCTGATGAGTGGTGTCCTCCGAGTCTTTTCTCCCCTATGTATAAAAAAATAGGTATACTTAGCACACAGATATTTGATGGCAGAAATAGATATATGAAACATTGCTTGGTAGTGGGGTACAATTGTCTATTTTGGTAGAGTTCCAAGATAAAGAAATATTTTGTCACTTTGGCAAGCTTGAATACTTACCTGTTTTGTACAAGCTTCACAGATGGAGTCACCCCTATAGTATACACTGGAGCACCTGTATGGGACCCCATAATAAAAAGAGTGTTCTTGTGTCCCACACTAGTGCTCCAGTATCCAGATGTGTAAACAACTGCTGAGTGTCCTCTCCTTACACAGAATCTAGTTTGCATTTCATTCTAGTTACAAACCCATCTAGACAACAAAATTATTTTAAGAGAAGTAGGCCAGAGAAAATGTATTGAAATGCATCTGGCCAAAACATGGTGTTTTATTGGCCGAACGAACAATGTTTCCTACGAACGAATAATGTGCCCATGAACATGAAAATTGCCATTTTAAACTGTACAACAGTAAAGAAAAGCACATGGAGCAGCACGAACGTTATACAAATAAAGAATAGGAACACAGGACAACTACTTACTTTTTTGCAGCACTCTCCTGATCCTTCTGATCGTGCTCCCTTAATTTGAGGTCTGACCACCGCTTCCTGAGTTGATCTTTGAATCGCCGTACTCCAAAATTTCTGTGCAGACTCTTCACAACTTTCGCCATGATCTTGGCCTTTCTGACATTGGGGTTGGGGTAAGGTCCATACTTCCCGTCATAGTCGGCCCTCTTCAGTATGTTGACCATCTCCAACATCTCCACAAAGGCCATATTTAATGCCTTAAATCGTCTCGTTTCTGGCTCCGGGCTTTCCTCCTCCTCCTCCTCGTTGCTGTAATTAGCACGCACCTGCTCTGTCTCCGCCATGTGCTCTTCCCCACTGCGCAGAACAAGAAGGGGCGGGGAATAGACTAGAAAGAACGTCAGGGGCAGGCGGAGTTTCACGCATGCGCAGTGTATATAAAGCGGAACATGCGTGCGTAGTATGTACGATCTGTGAGCGGAGGAAGGAGTATCGGAAGCGCCAATCGTGATAACGAAGGTAACATTTAAACTTGTGCCTATACTGCTTAGAGATTGAGGCCTATATTGGGACAAGATTAGGAGACTTTAGCCTGACATTAGGGTTTGTCTTGTGTTGTGTCTTGCAGAGAAAATGGATATATTGAAGGATCAGGACTTTATCACCATATTCATTGATATGTTTAGGGAGCTGCCCTGTCTGTGGCAGGTAAAACACCCACATTATAAGAACCAAACAGAGGAAGGCAGCGCTGGATAAATTGCTGGAAATTGTGAAGCCGGTGATCCCCATGGCAGGCGTCCCCTATTTGAAGGCCCTAATTGGTGGCATGAGGAGCGCAAGAAGGTCCAGGATTCCCTGAGATCAGAAGCAGCAGATGACATTTATGTCCCCGGGCTGTGGTACTATGACAGACTGCATTTTATGGCAGGTCAGACTGAACCCAGGCCAGCACTCTCCACTCTTCCTTCCACGCTTCATTCCTCCTCAGCTGAGGCTCCTGACGTCCAACCTGGGCCTTCCAGGCAGCAATATGTGGAGGAGCCCAGCTTGAGCCAGGTATAGGATTCTACTAAATATTTCTGGTTGTCAAATTAATGATGTTACATCTATGTTAGTTTGGATTACCAATTTATGATTGTGATTGATGAACCAAAAACTAAAATGATGTGCCTTTTTCATACACAGGAAAGTCTCAGCCAGGAGGTGGCCGGTCCAAGTAGGCTGCCCGATACCCAGGTCCGTCCCCTCTGCCTTCAAAGAAAAAGTGGCAGGAAGAGGAGTAACCTGGAGGAGGCTACAATTGGCCTATTTTGGAAGGCTACTAAGGCCCTCAGAACACCCCACAGTGTTGAAGAGGATTTTGCTGACCTAACAGCATGCAGAATGCAAATGGAGGGCCAACGCCTCTTATGTGAGTTTCTCATTTTAGAAGCACTAAATAAGGGGTTGAGGGGCCAACTCACATGCCAAAGCCACATTTGCCAAAACCACCCATGGTCCTCCTCCTTCTCCAGGTCCTCCTCCTCCAGGTCCTACTACTCCTCCTGCCACACTTCCAACACCAGAGCCACAGCCAGGAAGGAAGCGTGCAAGAAAGACCAGAGAGTGATGACCTGGGTTCAGTCTGGTCTGGCAAAAGATGCAGGCTCTTGTATGACCACAGCCTGGGAACATACATGTCATCTGCTGCTGTCCATGATCTCTTGGACTTCTGGACCAGATTGTACTCCCTTATATATGGACTTCTCAGGCCACCAATTTTGCTGTAAAATAGTTGATGTGTGCCCTGGGGGCCAAAGGCTTCACCAATTTCTGCTGTTTATCCAGCGTTGCCTCCCTCTTTGTTTGGTTATGAGCCCTTAATAAAGGAATTTTTTTTTTCAATTATACTCGCCTATGTGTGTTTTCCTTCAAAAAGGACAGTTTGTTTGTGAGGAGGCAGGTAGATTGCAAAAATACAATGTCAAATTAAAAAGGGACACCAGCACCAAACAATCTCCTTGAGATTAATAAATAATACAAGATAATAATGGTGTTGTGGTAACTTGACACACAAAACACACCCAAAAATATTCTGGAGTAAAAAAAAAAAAACACAAGATCAGGCTTGAAAAAACTCCAAAAAAAAATGTAATCTAAAAACATCCCAAAAAGATTATTTTCTCGGCAGATGTGACAAATAAAAATATTATATTGATGAAATCACAATAA
The DNA here is from genome assembly GCA_037952835.1 of Lithobates septentrionalis. Lineage (NCBI taxonomy): Eukaryota > Metazoa > Chordata > Amphibia > Anura > Ranidae > Lithobates > Lithobates septentrionalis. Next base: position 1,161,076 of record JBBDGP010001294.1, read on the forward strand.
ATAATAAAGAAAGAAGTTTGTGAGAAGTTTGTGTGAATATGAGCAGCAAAACAACTTCATTCTTCTAGCATTATAAAGAAGAGAGTGCACTGCATTAAACAATTTAAAACACTGCAGCCTGACGAAAGTGCTATATCCATTCCGAATGCTAATTTTACCAGACTGAACAGTTCCCTCTTGGAATTTATTCTGAGCATGCGTGGCACTTTGTGCGTCGGAATTGTCCACACACGGTCGGAATTGACGCAAACGGATTTTGTTGTCGGAAAATTTTATAGCCTGCTCTCAAACTTTGTGTGCCGGAAATTCCGATGGAAAAAGTCTGATGGAGCCCACACACGGTCAGAATTTCCGACAACAAGCTCCGATCGCACATTTTCCGTCGGAAAATCCGACTGTGTGTACAGAGCATTACAGTAAAGAACCCTCTACGTAGTTTAAGGTTAAACCTCTTTTCTTCTAATTTTAATGAGTGGCCACGAGTCTTGTTAAACTCCCTTCTGAAAAAAGTTTTATCCCTATTGTGGGGTCACCAGTACGGTATTTGTATATTGAAATCTTATCCCCTCTCAGGCGTCTCTTCTCCAGAGAGAATAAGTTCAATGCCCGCAACCTTTCCTCATAACTAATATCCTCCAGACCCTTTATTAGCTTTGTTTCCCTTCTTTGTACTCGCTCCATTTCCAGCACATCCTTCCTAAAAACTGGTGCCCAGAACTGGACAGCATACTCTAAGTGCGGCCTACTCTAATGCCGCGTACACACGGTCGGACTTTTCACCTGCAAAAGTCCGACGGACGCCGCCGGACGAAGTCCGGCGGAAAGTCCGACCGTGTGTGGTCTCCATCGGACTTCCGACGGACCGTTTCGGTCGGATTTTTGCGGAAATCCGACGTACTTTAGATTTGAAGCCTGTTTCAAATCTTTACGTCGTACCTCCGCCGGACTCAGTTCCTGACGGAAAGCCCGTTCGTCTGTATGCTAGTCCGAAGGACCAGATACGACGGAGGAGCAGGTTACTGCATCTCGCGCTCGCTGCAATAGGAAAAACAAATCTTCCTATTGCGGCGAGCGCGGGGCATACCAGGCCCTTAGGTCTGGTATGGATTATAAAGGGGAACCCCTACGCCGAAAAAACGGCGTGGGGTCCCCCTAAAATCCATACCAGACCCCGATCCGAGCACGCAGCCTGGCCGGTCAGGAAAGTGGGTGGGGACGAGCGAGCGCCCCCCCCCCTGAACCGTACCAGGCCGCATGCCCTCAACATGGGGGGTGGGTGCTTTGGGGGGGGCGCCCTGCGCCCCCCCCCAAAGCACCTTGTCCCCATGTTGATGAGGACAAGGGCCTCTTCCCGACAACCCTGGCCGTTGGTTGTCGGGGTCTGCGGGCGGGGGCTTATCGGAATCTGGGAGCCCCCTTTAATAAGGGGGCCCCCAGATCCCGGCCCCCCACCCTATGTAAATGAGTATGGGGTACATGGTACCCCTACCCATTTACCTAGGTAAAAAGTGTCAGTAATAAAACACAACACAGGTTTTTAAAATAATTTATTAAACAGCTCCGGGGGGGGGGTCTTCTTCCGTCTTCGGGGGTCCCTCCGGTTCATCTTCTCCCGGCGTCCGGTTGGTTCTTCTCCGCTCTCCGGCCTCTTCTCCCGGTGTCCCAGGTCTTCGGCCGGCCCCTCCGCTTTCTTCAGGTAGCTCTATTGCCAGCGGAGGTCCGGACTTCTGGGCTTCTTGGCTTCTTGTGTTCTCTTCTCTTCTCTTCCCCCAGATGTTGACACGACGCTCTCTCCGGCTGGACTGGTCTCTGAGGGCTGCGTTGTGACTTATATAGGCGGAGACCCCGCCCCCATATGATGTCACAGTCCCTGGGCATGCTGGGACTGTGACGTTTTAGGGGGCGTGGTCGGCGAGATTGAATTCCTTTTCTAGTCCCGTCGTACCAAAGTCACGTTCAAAATGAACGGACTTGTCCGTGTGTGGGAAAGTCCGTTCGTTCTGAAAGTCCGGCGGAAGTCCGTCGGGAAGACCGGATTCCGGAAAGTCCGGCCGTGTGTAGGCAAGTCCGGCCGTTCAGAAAGTCCGGCGGTAGTCCACCGAAAGTCTGGCGGCAAGTACGTCGGACCTAGCTTTCTAGAAAGTCCGACCGTGTGTACGCGGCATAAGTGCGGCCGGACCAGAGTCTTGTAGAGAGTTGATTTACTAAAGGCAAACAGGCTGTGCACTTTGAAAAGTGCAGTTGCTCCAGAACATAGTAAATGAGGTAAAGCTTTACTTTGCAAAAAAAAAAACAATTACTTGCAAGGAAAATAAAAAATTTTTTGCTTGCACATGATTGGATGATGAAGGTCAGCAAAGCTTCTGCTCATTTACTAAGCTCTGGAGCAACTGCACTTGCAGAGTGCACAGTCTCTTTGCCTTTAGTAAATTAACCCCAATGTGCCAGGAAAGCCACATTCCTGTTCACATAAGATTGGTCTGTGGCCAATTCGCAGGTGTGCATGCTCAAACGGGTGCATGAGCATGCACGGGTACGGAAGTGTGCAAAAAAGCCAGGCAAATTATTCAAGCTGCACTAGGGCCTTGGATCCTTGCCGTTTGGTCTACTAGGTTTCCTGAATACCTGCTACCTGTTCCTGTGTTGACTCCCTGTTACTGACTTGATCTATTCCTGCCCATACCGACCCCTGGATTTTGGATTTTGTCTCTGCCTGCTCCTTCTGCTTGTCTGCCCATCTGCCTGCCATAACCGGCTCTGGCCTAACTTTGATTACTTCTCTGCCAGCCTGACCCTGCTACTTGCATCTAAATTTGCTGATCTGTGCCTATCTCCTGTTTCAGTCTTCCAGCCTGTACACCTGGCTCTTCAGAAACGCACCGCCTGCTCTTTAGCAACTCACAGCTCGCTCTTCAGCAATGCACAGCCTCCTCTTCAGAACGCACTGCTCTTCAGCATCCTGCAACAAGAGACCAGTCAGGCACTCGTTCTCAGTCTGTGCTCAGGCGCTTCTGTCAATTTACCAGGGTTCCTGAGCCAGAGGTATAAGAGAAGCCTACCTCCACACATCAGGCTTCGCCACCAGGTTATACTATATTTACTGTGCAGAAATCTAGCCCTGCAAAAACAGAGACTTCAAAATAACAAACAGTACAATATAACAAAGATGTACAACATAACAAAGAGACAACAAAGAGTTTAACATTTATAATGCTGATGGTACAGATGATCTGAGGTTAGAGTTTGTAATACAACAATAGCAGGATCACCTTGGTCGCAATAAGAAGCTTATAGTGCTGTTAGAGTGTAATTGGCACTTGGATATTATCAAGCATTATGGTTTGAATATACAAAAGTGGAGTTTATTATATACCTTGGCATCAATATCAAGTACTCACAGTATAATTGTCAGGGCTGCCGGTTAATTGACAGCACTCATCCTTCCACAGAGGCTTACCTGGTGATCATTTCCTGCTCGTCAGTCCAGCCTACAGCCAAGCCCTTTCGGCTATTTAAACTGCCTGGATCATTCCTTCCGTGCCTTCGCCTTGGTCAAACATATCTGGAGACTCTCTGCTGTGTTCCTGTTGAAGACTTGCCTGGCTAACATCCCCTCTGGCTCCTGATCCTGTCTGCTGCCACTGACTACGCTGATCTCTGGCTTCCTGTTTTACTGGCTTATTCTGACCAGTGGCGGCCAGTGGTCATTTTTTTTGGGAGGTGGCAAACAGTACCAACCCCCCTGGTCGGTCGAGTCTGGCGCACTTACCCCATCTATGGTGGGCAGTGCTTCTCTTGGGCTTCACCGGCGGATTCCCTTGCTCGGTGGCAATGACTTTCCCTTCCCCTGCTCTCTACGGGCTTCGCTGCGGTTTCCTTTTCCTCCCTCCTTCTCGGCAGCCAATTGGGACTCTTCTCTTTTCGGCCAATTGGAAAATGGGTCTCAGACCTGCTTCTAATTGCCCGGATTGAGGATCAATGTTTCAATACTGAATATTCATTCACTCTGTGCCACAAGCCCACCCTATTTTGAAGCCTATTAAAGCCTCTGGCTCTAATCAGGTGCTTCAAAAAAATACCCCCACCACTGTAATTCATGAGCCCGGCATCCTGAAAGGGGCCGGATGCATGAATGGGGGTAGTGGCCGTGGATAGAGCATGGAGATGGCAGTCGTGGATAGAGGGGGTGGCACTCGGGCTCCCCTAAGAGCCCTTGCACACTGGGGCGGTTTTCAGGCGGTATTGCGCTAAAAATACCGCCTGAAAACCGCCCCTAAACAGCTGCCGCTGTTTGTTCAGTGTGAAAGCCCTCGGGCTTTCACACTGAAGCGCTGCGGTGACAGGACGGTGAAAAAAGTCCTGCAAACCGCTTCTTTGGAGCGGGGAAGGAGCGGTGTATTCACCGCTCCTTCCCCGCTCCTGCCCATTGAAATCAATGGGACAGCGCGGCTATACCGCTGTAATACCGCGGCTATAGCCGCGCTGTACGAGGGATTTAACCCTTTTTCGGCCGCCAGCGGGGGGTTAAAACCGCACCGCTAGCGGCCGAATACCGCTGCTAGAACGACGGTACAGCAGCGCTAAAAATAGCGCTGTTGTACCGCCGACGCCCCCACCGCCCCAGTGTGCAAGGGCCAGGCTGACACTGGTTCTGACTGTCCGCTTTGGCTACCACACCCTGGCTATAATTTGACTACATTTACTATTTGTACCATTTTTACCATTATATTAAAAGTTGTGATTTTTACTGCATTTTCTGTCTCCGACTGAATCATGGTTCCTGACAATAATTTACAAAGCCCTGATTGATTTGTTTTTGTTTAAAACCTCATTTTTTGATTCAGCCGCCATCATTATACTGCAGCGGGTCGGCACGATCCCACGAACTGTCGTAGCTGTACATCGGCTGCTTTAAGCAGGATAGGAGGGGCGCGCCTGCTGCACTGCAGGGGTGCCGATGCTCGTGACCGGCGGTTGCGATGACCACCGGCCACACGCGATCGCGGGCATGAGAAGCAGAGCAGGGACGTGTGTGTGTGTGTGAACACACAAATCCCTGTTCTGTGAGGAGATGCAGATTGTGGGTTCCTAATAGCTAGGAACCATGATCTGTCATCTCCTATAGTCAGTCCCCTCCCCCTACAGTTAGAACACACACTAGGGAACACAGTTAACCCCTTTATTGCCCCCTAGTGTTAACCCCTTTCCTGCTAGTGACATTTATACAGTAATCAGTGCATTTTTATAGCACTGATCGCTATATAATTGCCAATCGACCCAAAAATGTGTCAAAAGTGTCTGATGTGTCCACCATAATGTTGCAGTCTCGATAAAAATCGCATATCGCCGCCATTGCTAGTAAAAAAAAAATAATATTAATAAAAATGCCATAAATCTATCACCTATTTTGTAGACGCTATAACTTTTTCGCAAACCAATCAATATACATTTATTGCGATTTTTATTACCAAAAATATGTAGAAGAATACAAATCAGCCTAAACTGAGAAAAAAATTAGCTTTTTTGTAAAAAAAAATTGGGGATATAAATACAGCAAAAAGTACAAAATATTGTGTTTTTTCAAAATTGTCGCTCTTTTTTTTGTTTATAAAAAAATAAAAACCGCAGAGGTGATTAAATACCACCAAAAGAAAGCTGTATTTGTGGGAAAAAAAGGACGTCAATTTTGTTTGGGTACAGCGTCGCACAACCGTGCAATTGTCAGTTAAAGCGACGCAGTGCCGTATTGCAAAAAATGGCAGTCAAATCTTCCGGGGCTGAAGTGGTTAAAATCTAAACCCAAAAAAATGAATTATAGTTTTGCAGCGTACCAGTCCTTAAATGTGGTAGCTGCATTCGTTTTGTTTTTCACACTTTTTTTTTTCCTTTATTTAAACTGGTAATCCTCCCATTAATCCATTTCCTATCCTAGGGTGCAATCCGTATTGAGCAACATTGTCACCCTACAGCAGTAAGTGGGTTAGGAATACATATTGCTGTGATAGAAATACATAACAGCTCCCTATCTTCTCCATAAAAGAGGGAGATGGTTTGTCGTTCACAGAGATAGCAAGGAATAATACTAGCTGAGAATAGTCCAGAGGCAAAAAGTACAGGAAGTTATGAGCCCACACGATTTCTAGCTGAACGAACAACTATTTTTTGAAAGAGTACCGTATGTATCCTCATATACAGTATATAAACTGTTGCATAAAATAAATGGCACAGTGCTCTTACCTTTTTTGCCTGTTAATGTGCTACACTGCCTACCTGTGAATCTACAACAATTGATTAATCCATACATTACATTTTCTTTCTGAAAAAAATTTATAGAAAATAACTGAAGACATTAAATATAGTTTATAGTTTCTTATTAAAACAACAAATATGAAATCCTGCATTGGGAAACACATGATTTTCTAATTACTACCACACACTTAGAAAATGGTTTTTAAATCAAAACGACCCCTAAGGTCATGGGAACACATTTTAAGAATCAAATGTGAATCTAAATTCTAGAAATAGGAAAGAGTACTCACACGTAGAACTTTGCAAATCTGGAAAATTAAATTGCAATGGGACTTCTAAATACAGAGTAATCTAAATACATAGTAAACATATTTTGCCTTCACATATCTCTTTTCATGTAGAACTTATTGTTTCCCATGTTTTCTGCCTGAACGTGCTTGCTTATAAAACTTTTCTAGAGCACAATAAAATAACAGTAACTAGTAAACCCCAAAAAGTAAGTTGTATTTATGCATTTATATTTATTAAATAAAAAACTGGAACATTAAAGAAAAAAGTTTATGATTCCTACTAACTGTCAGAAAAATATCATATGTGATTTTATTTAATTCATATATGTAATTAATACGTAGCAAGAGGTACATCTATGCCTTTTCAGATTTTCACATATTTTTGTTACACACCATAACCATGTACATTTTAAATCAGTTAAATACTTCATAGGCACATCTAAACAAAAGAAAATAGCCACATCCTTACAAGAACAGCCTGTCAGCTAAGACCCTTGCTTTTTGTTTGGAAGCAGTAGCAACCCTTTAGAGGTCCAATGCACACCCTTTAGCTTTGCAATCAACAAAGCTTATGCTCCCTGTTGATTGATTGCAGAGGTCTAGTAGGAGAATGACAAACCTATGAAGAAAGACCACTGTTTCCATAATGAGAGAAAAAGTCCTTTTCTGCTGCATGCTGGCAGACGGCAGACTTTTCTACTCAGGCTGTGGCTTCTTTATAAACCATTCCTGAATCCCCCACGGGACCAAGTGCATGTAACACTCCAAACCATTCTAATCAATGTTGCGAAAAAGAGAGAAAAAAAATACAGTTTTTTTTTCTATTTGTCCATGCTGTAGCTCCACTCCAGGTCAAAGTCCAATTTATGGGTATTACCATGGAGGAGTCACAGTCAGCACTGAACCCTCACCCCCTCTTTTCTTTGTGCTGTGTGTTTCCTATTCTGATTAATGTGCCTAGGATTGTTCTGGGATACATTATTCTGGATTACATTGTGCCTGTAAGGCCCCTTTCACACAGGGTGGATCCGCTCAGCGGACTCTGCTAGCTCAGCGGGAGATCACTTCGTTAATCTCTGCTGAACCGGCGGGTGACAGGTCCCTCTCTGCTCACTGATTTCTATGGGGAGATCGGACGAAAATGGACAGCATGTCCGTTTTCATCAGATCCCATCCAATCCGCCAGACAGATGGCGAGTGGATCGCCATATGTCTGTTTTGAGCGGATCTGAACAGATCAGATGGTAGACGGGTGCCAGTGGACACATCTTCACTGACATCTACCTGCCCATAGAAGTCAATGGGTGGCCCGCTCAGCCCACTCGGATCCGTTTTGAGAAACGGACAAGCTGATCCAGCAGCTGGGGTTAGTTTTTATTGCTTAAGGGATTTTTAGTCCTAGTGTGCTGACATTTTGGGAATATATGGCAATGTAAGTGTTAAGTGAACTAACACCAGCCACTGAGATTCAAGGGGGATATGATCACCATGTATAAATACATAAGTGGTATGTGTAGTGAACTTGCTGTTGAGTTATTCAGATCATTACAGCGGACAAAGGGGTACTCTTTTTGTCTGGAGGAATAGAGATTCAAACCTCCACATACTTCCTCAGCTTTTACATAGTACTTCCATACTTTGCATACTGTACTTCAGGCTCCACATACTTCCACTGGCTTCTTCACAATAAGAACTGTGAAAAATCTGTAGTTATAACCAGTAGTGTTTTTAAAAAATGCTGGATGCATTCCTATATACACTGATGTAACTGAATACTAACATGAATAGCTAATAAAACCAGGGGTAGTTGATCCAGGGAATATCAGATTGCCTTCTGGGAGATCAAGAAAGATTTTCTTTTTTCTCCAATGCAGCAAATTGGATCATGCTTTATTTTATTTTTTATTTTTTCTGGCTTCCTCTGGATCAATTGTGGGTTTAGGATAGCATATATGGAGGTCTTCTACTTTTTTTTTTTTTATATTTTTATATTGGTTAAATTAGACGATCTTTTTCAACCTGACTAACTATGTAACTATTGGTCCAGCTTGGACCAAAGTAAGTATATATGCTCCATACCTGTGGGAACCTCGAGGAAGCTTGAAATCACGATAGAATTTTTGATGATAAGAAGGTACAATACAGTTTACCAACATAAAGCACTGAAAATAACCAAACAGGACTTAAAAGAAAAATAGTAAGGGGTTGATTTACTAAAACTGGAGAGTGTAAATCTGGTGCAGCTCTGCATAGAAAGCAATCAGCTTCCAGTTTTTTTGTCAAAGCTTAAATGAACAAGCCGAAGTTAGAAGCTGATCGGCTACCATTCACAGTTGCATCAGATTTCACACTCTCCAGTTTCAGTAAATCAGCTCCAGCATTATAGATCTCATTGCATTATAGTGAAGTTTTACACTTCAAACTAAGTAACAGTACATACACATACCAAAGTGCAATACATATGGTATGCATAAGAGGATAAAGATAATTAGGGTGTGAAAAACACTATCACTATTACTAGGATAGAGAAGCCAAGCATTTCAATAGAGGTGACATTTTTAATGAATGTATTTATACACTACCACTCTTTTGTATCTAGCATGGACATTGCCCCTGTTGATAACAGAGATGATAGATGTACATGTTTGTCTCCAGTGACTAATAATGGGTAACCTAGCTGCAAGTTATTTTCTCTTTGGTATATATCCCTGAAATGAGTGTTACTAGATTGGGGAAAGCCATGTACCCAATGTAGGTCTAAAATTTTGTAAACAAGAACTGTAAGTATCTGTATAAAAACCTAAAACCAAGGTGGATTTCCAGTACAGCATTTTTCAGCTAAAGAAATAGTGGTTGGAAAAGCAATTCCTCAGTAATGATGGAAAACTGAATTCTGCAGCTAGCAGTCATACAAAAGTTCCATATATAGTGGGGATTCTGTATACCAGGAAGGTGGGTTTCCAAACTTTGGTGTGGGTATGCAGTACTGTGCAAAAGTTTTAGGCAGGTGTGAAGTAATGAATAAGCACTGACGTGTGAAATGCGTTTACTTGCCGTTCTGGAGCTGTGTGTTTTGTTTTTTTACTTGTATGGATTAAATAAATAAAAAGCCTGTCTTTTTCTAAGTTGGAATGCCGTTATTGTTGTCTTCTATCTTCACTGATCACGGCTGTGGACCAAGCTGGCAGCCAGGTGCATTCAGTAATTTTGGATCTCATGCAGTTTAGTCTCGGAGCGGTGTGTACCCTGTGTGCTCTTTCTCAGGTGTGAAGAAATGCTAGAAAGTAAGAATGTTTTCAATAATATATATTTTACTTGCTTATTTTTATCAATTTACAAAATGCAAAGTGAGCAAACAGAAGAAAAATCTAAAGCAAATCAATATTTGGTATGACTACCCTTTGGCTTTAAACCAGCAACTTGCACAATGTCAGGGATTTTATAGGATTTGGGTCAGGTGTGTGATTAACCAATTATGCCAAGCAGGTGTGGATGATCATCAATTTCATACCTATGTTGAAATACAGTAGTTAACTTAAACAGATTCAGCTGTGTAGGAGGCTTAAAACTGGATGAGGAATAGCCAAACTCTGCTACTAATCAGGCTGTGGAAGACAGTTTCATGTCACAGGACATACACCATGGCAAGACTGAGCACAGCATCAAGACACAAGGTAGTTATACTGCATCAGCTAGGTCTCTCTCAGGCAAATATTTCAAAGAAGACTGGGGTTTCAAGATGCGCTGTCTAAGCTCTTTGTAGGAAGCACAAAGTAATGGGCAACGTTGAATACCGTTCACACAGCCAAGGCCAAGGAAACTTAATGCAGAAGATGAAAGACACATCACACTTACTTCCCTTCCAGTAGTGCCATCAGCACAGAACTGGCAGAAACCAATGGGACCCAGGTACACCCATCTACTGTCCATAAAGGTCCTGCTAGAAGTGGTCTTCATGGAAGAATGACTAACTGACTCAACTATGCACAAAAACATAGGAACTGGGTTGCAGAAAATTGGCAGCAGGTGCTCTGGACAGATAAGTCAAAATCTGAAATATTTGGCTGTAGCAGGAGGCAGTTTGTTCGCCAGAGGGCTGGAAAGTGTTACAATAACATCCTGACATTAGTAGCAGAGTTTGGCTTTTCCTCATCCTGTTTTAAGCCTCCTACACAGCTGAATCTGTTTAAGTTAATTACTGTATTTCAACATAGATATGAAATTGATGATCATCCACACCTGATTGGAATAATTGGTTAATCACACACCTGACCCAAATTCTATAAAATCCCTGACATTGTGCAAGTTGCTGGTTTAAAGCCAAAGGGTAGTCATACCAAATATTGATTTGCTTTAGATTTTTCTGCAGGCCACAGTGAAGCATGGTGGAGATTCCTTGCAAGTTTGGGGCTGCATTTCTGCAAATGGAGTTGGAGATCATGTCAGGATCAATGGTGTCATCAATGCTGAGAAATACAGGCAGATACTTGTGCATCATGCCATACCATCAGGGAGGTGTGTGATTGTCCCAAAATGTATTCTACAGCAGGATAACGACCCCAGACAAACAGCCAATGTCATTAAGGAGTATTTTCAGCATAAAGAACAGAGTCCTGGAAGTGATGGTTTGACCCCAGCAGAACCCTGATCTCAACATCAAGTCTGTCTGGGATTACATGTAGAGACAGAAGAATTTGAGGCAGCCTACATCTACAGAAGACCTGTGGTTAGTTCTCCAAAATGTTTGGAACAACCTACCTGCTGTGTTCCTTCAGAAACTTTCTGCAAGTGTACCTATAATAACTGATGCTGTTTTAAAGGCACTGGGTGGTCACACCAAATATTGATTTGATTTTGATTTCTCTTCTGTTCATTTACTTTCTTTTTTTAATAGCTAAAAATAAACTATTAACATTTTTATTTATAAAAGTATTCTTAATTTATAGCATTTATTCATACCTGCCTAAACCTTTTGCATAGTAGTGTTTGAGGGGCTCCTGACTTTGCTGTCAGCATCTGGGAAAGATCTCATTTTTCCAGTGCTTCTTCGAGCAAAGAATCAATGGTTATTTTCTCAATTCTGATAATAATGTGTTTTACTGGATAGCCCCATCTGTATGGAATGTTGTGATTCTCTGGCAATAACTGTGTTTTTTTTTTGAGAGATTGATGTAAAGGGTGACAACCGCATACTGGGTAGGTAGTGTTGTGGCCTTCTGGGCTGCCAGCATGAGTTGTTAAATATGATAGAACTGTATGAGATAACCACATCTCTAGGCAATTTCTTAGGTAAATGAGCTGGATTGGGCAGCCCATGTGCTCTGTCTCTCAGATTTCAGTTAGGGGCACAGAAGACAGGATTTTGGTAATTAGTTGTTGTAAATATTAAAGCAGTTCTATAGTCTAAATATTTTTTTAATCACCCCTCTACTCCAACCCCCCACCTCTCCTTCCCTTAACAACTCTTTTCCAGCAGAGGGTAAGGCATTTGAAGAGCAGTCTTTACCAGGATAAGAGAGAGTGGGAGGGATTCCCCACATTTGCCACCAAAATGCTGTCTGTTGCAATACCCGGTGGGAAAAAAATGTGTTCATCCTTACCCTTAACTTTGTTGGTCATGTCAGACTGTCTTCAGAGCAATACAGAGAACTCATGCTAAGGCAAATCTATTAACTTTCTCATTTTGGTACAGTAGATGTGTTTTACTGGATAGAATAAGTAGCTTAATGAATGTTTTCACTTCTGCCTGGAAAAGCTCTTTGAAGCTAATAATCAATATCCTCTAAGCAGTGCGATCACAATTTAAGAAAGTAAAGTGAAGCAAATCTGGATTCACTAGAAAATTTGAGGAGTAAGAAAATTAATCATTTCTATTAAAATGTGGGCATCATTTACTTTTTATTTTTTCTATACTATAGGCACAGGTCATTCTATCTACTATGAAATAGCCTTGCAATTCATATAATAGCCCACATTATAAACATAGGTTTTACTGTTACACATGATTGCATTCTACGGTCTATAAATGTTTAGGTAAAACACTGAGAAAGCTCAAGCCAACGATTACTGATCAGATAGAAGACATGCCAATGCAGCTTTAAATACAATGTTTTTCTTGAAGCATTTTGATAGCCTCAGGAAATTGTTATCATGGTTGGTAGTGACTTGTTAAACAGTTATACATTAATTCTAAATGAAACACTGTCAAAGTATATACTGTAGATCTTGTACCTATAGTATATAGTTGTCAATTTATTGAATTTTTTTTACACCAGCAGGGGAATACTTAGAATTTAACAACAAAACACACTCTGTTACTCCTCCCAAATATGGGTATTTATGGGGACATATTACAGATATAATATCTGGTAAATAACCAGTCTGATATTTGAACTGGTTATTTACCAGATATTGTATCTTGTGTATCACAAAAAATCAACCAACATTGTATCAAAAATAGTGTACTGTACTGTGAACATTGCACTGCTCACCTTTGTATGAGTGGTCAGGGAATAAAGTTTAGTGTAGTGTCACCTATAGCAGTCCCAGTTTCTATAAGCCTAACAGGCATAGCCTACTGGCATATGGCTGCTCTCAGAATTGCCATGATCACTGGCCAGGAAGTACAAGGGCTGAACATAGGGTGAACAGGAGTGCAGTTGTATGCAGGGGATGGCTGAGAATGGTGTCTTGCAGGTATTTAGTTAGTGGAATGTGTAAATGGTTCAGGTGAGACAGTAGGCAGAAACACGGTCAATAAACAGACCAGGGTCAGTACAAGTGGCAGGTAGAGCCAATACTGCACTGGTGTGGCAGCAATCAGGGACACTGTTGATGGCTGCACTAGCTCTGATAACACTGGCACTGATGTGGCTAGTGGACATTGCTGCTGGCTGCACTGGTCTGGTGATACTGTCACTGGTGTGGCAGCGATCAGGAACACTGTTGATGGCTCACACTGGTCTTGTGACACTTAGACTGGTGTGGCGGTGATCAGGAACACTGTTAACGGCTGCACTGGTCTGGCAACACCAGCACTGGTATAGCAGTGATTAGGAACACTGCTGCTGGTTAAACTTATCTGGTGACACTGGAATTGGTGTGACTAGCAGTCAGGGAATACTGGGCACTATTCAAAGAACCAGATCGAATGCGGTATGTAAGTGTCCAGACACATATTCCCTAAATATCACGTGCGATCCTGAAACTGTCAATTCACTATATCCGATTTGCGTTAAATGTTCGGTAAATACCACATGAACAGGCGTTAAACTCAATTCAGAGAAGGAAATAAATAATGAAAGGTATGTGTTAATTAAGTAATGGTCCAGGCATGCGATAATGATGGAAGTGATGGCTTTGGTCATCACGCCTGAATGGGCAGGGCATGGCAATGTTTAAAAAAGGACGCCTAATCACAATCTAATGAGCATTTGGTTAGTATGACCTCATTTGCCAGCTGGACATTGCATTGCTCTCGCCTACATCCCTAATGTAGCTATTTGAGGCCAATTTGTTGGCGTTTCAGGCCATTCCAAGGAGAGCAAGGAGAAGAATGGCAGGGCCATATTAAGAGCATCATGGGCCTGGTGCTGAGAATTTTGGTGGGCCTTTTTATGAAAACAAAATGAAAATGTAAACAATTGTTTGCTAAAACAAATTAAATATACTCTCACCAGTAATACCAGCCGTGCAGTAGCAACACCACCAATGCCACCTGCTATGCAGTCTCTCACCCGCAGCAACATAGGGAGACAACATTTCCAAACTGCCATTCAGAGACAACCCCCCTTCCCAAAAAAAGATGAGGGTGGGGGATGTAGTCTCCGGGATGATGGGAAAATCGGCGGCAGGGGTGTGATTTGTCGGGCAAATGGCTGGTGTTAACATTTAAAATCATCTTGATATGGTGTCAGAATGATCAAATTCCATTATTTCTATTACATAGTTACATAGTTACATAGTAGGTGAGGTTGACAAAAGACACAAGTCCATCAAGTCCAACCTATGTGTGTGATTATATGTCAGTATTACATTGTATATCCCTGTATGTTACGGTCATTCAGGTGCTTATCTAATAGTTTTTTTAAACTATAGATGCCCCCCGCTGACACCACCGCCTGTACTTTGTAATATATAGTGAAATAGTTCAACTCACAATAATGCAAAATGAGTTAGGACCTGAGCTTGTCACTTGCCACAAGATGTAGCTTGTTATGCAGTGTGTCATTTGCCACCCATAGCCTGCCACCAGATGCAGCGTGTCACTTACCACCATCGCCTGCTGCCAGATGCAGCGTGTCACTTGCCACCAGCAGCCTGCCACCGGATAGAGAAGGGTTGATTTACTAAAGGCAAATAGACTGTGCACTTTGCAAAGTGCAGTTGTCCTTTGAAAGTGCAGTTGCTCCAGAGCTTAGTAAATGTGATAAAGCTTCACTTTGGAAAGAATACCCAATCACATGCAAGGGAAATAAAAAAAACTGCATTGTTGATTGCACATGATTGGATGATGGAAGTCAGCAGGGCAACTTTGCAAAGTGCACAGTCTATTGGCCTTTAGTAAATCAACCCTAGTGTGCCACTTGCTACCCGCAACCTGCCACCAGATACAATGTGCCACTTGCCACCAGCAGCCTGCCACCAGATACAGTGTGCCACTTGCCAACAGCAGCCTGCCACCAGATACAGTGTGCCACTTGCCAACAGCAGCCTACCACCACATACAGTGCACCACTTGCCACCAACAGCCTGCAACCAGATACAGTTTGCCACTTGCCACCAGATACAATGTGTCACTTGCCACCAGCAGCCTGCCACCAGATACAGTGTGCCACTTGCCACCAGCAACTTACCACCAGATACAGTGTGCCGCTTGCCACCAGCAGCCTGCCACCAGATACAGAGTGCCACTTGCCACCAGCAGCCTGCCACCAGACGCAGTGTGGCACTTGCCACCAGCAGCCTGCCACTAGATGCAGTGTGCCACTTGCCACCAGCAGCCTGCCACCAGATACAGTGTGCCACTTGCCACCAACAGCCTGCCACCAGATACAGTGTCCCACTTGCCACCAGCAGCCTGCTACCAGATACAGTGTGCCACTTGCCACCAGCAGCCTGCAACCAGATACAGTGTGCCACTTGCCACCATATAGTATGCCACTTGCCACCAGCAGCCTGCCACCAGATACAATGTGCCACTTGCCACCATCAGCCTGCCCCTAGATACACTGAGCCACTTGCCACCAGCAGCCTGCTACCAGATACAGTGTGCCACTTGCCACCCACAGCTGGCCACCAGATACAGTGTGTCACTTGCCACCAGCAGCCTGCCGCCAGATACAATGTGCCACTTGCCACCAGCAGCCTGCCCCCAGATAGTGTGCCACTTGCCACCAACAGCCTGCCACTCCCTCCAGGACTCTGCCGGATGGATAGAAGGGACAGGGCTTGCATAGTCAAACAAATCCCTGGAGCCCCCACCCCTCCTGAGCTGGGATAGTACGGCTGTGTGTAAAATGAATGCCAGCAGTATTGATCAAACCAAGTTCTACAGAGGGGGGTGTGTACAAGCCTTTGGGCTCACACTGGTGTGCTGCAGTTTGGACGCACTGCTTGTGTATCTGCAGTTGTAGCTGCAGTCCTATTGATTTATATCAGGTTGCAGGTTTTTGCTGCATTTTCTGACAGTGCGCCAAAGATGCACCATGCAGGAATTTTGGTGCGCTTTTACAAAAAACACGCAACCTAATGGAAATCAATGGACTGTGGGTAAAACGCAGGAAAACTGTGGACACACCAGCAATGGGCCAAAACATAGCAAACCAGTGTGAACCCACTTAAAAGGAACCAAGTCTAAACTTATTGGCTGCAGTTATAACAGCTATTGCTGAAAGAAAAAGTAAAAAAAAGAGGGGAAGGGAAGGGAGATAAGAGTCCAGTCACTGAGCTCACACTTGGAAGAGCGGAAGCTTATCACTCAGGTATTGTGTTCACCTTATCTGCCGGCTGCTCTGTTCATAACTTCCTACCCACAGGGCTCCTTCACTGCACTGACTTTACAGAGGGAGAGGGGAGGGGGAAGGCAAAGCCGTCCCAGCCTCTCTCCTCTCCCATTTGTGCAGGGGGGAACTGTACACTGTGACATTGTAATAATCACAGCGAGCCAACACAGATGCAGCCAGACACCCCAGCATTTACACACAGCTTCTTCTGTCCCATAGATGTTTATGGACAGGAGAAATCAGGCTTGTACTGCTGGCTGGGGGGGGCGATTTTAAGGTAGGGGCCTGGAGCTGCAGCTCCAATAGCCCCTATGTTAATCCGGCTCTCAAGAAGGGTGGTTGTCATGCATCCAAGTTCCTTTAAGCAGCGCACCTTGGTGGATGATTTCCCTGAAGCAGAAGTTCTCTCTAAATTTTGTCTATTTAGGGAGCTCAGTATGCTTCTCTTTGGGCAATTGAGACCTTTTCTGCAGTCCTCCACACTGTGCAGTCATGACATACCATCCATGATCTTTTTGGGCAAGGCATCCTATCAGATGGTAGTGGGAGAGGTGGTGGGGGTATCACAGCCATTTTTCTCATGCTTGCTTGCTAATGCCCTGCAGGGTTTCCGGCAAATTGCGCCCAAATATATCTACCTGCCTAACACATGTCAGGAGTGACTTTTTTTGCCACTGTTTTGACACTAACAAAATAACCGGAGGCTGGATTTTTGGTAAGACACTTTTTATTAGCAAATATGTCTCAATGCATGCCACATACATCATACATGGAAGTCTATGTTCATATGTTACACTCCTGTGTTCACTTCTCACACCTTGCACACCAAATATAAACAGCACATTTATGGCCTTGGCTGCTAAAGAAATGGCTAAACCAGATCCTCAACCTGGTGTAACCATTGCAATATGGCCTAAGGCCTTCACATTATAATCATGTTCACCAATGAAAAACAAGATGTAGGGAAGAAATGTTCCTGTTATTACCCACTCATTACCCACTCATCATGCTATACTATTGCTGTTCCAAAAATAGCATTTTCAAACTGTATTGGGGGTGATTCTGCTTATCCTTGTCTGCCTTGGCTGCTAACACCACTCTTGAGGTGCTCAACATCTGCAGAATCTCACTACAATGCAGCAATTACTAAGACAAGACGTGTCATTAAGTGGACTTTTGGGGTCCTTAAAAGCAGGTTCTGCTGTATCCCACTATCTGGTGGTTTTCTGTGCTATAACCCTGAAAAAGTTGGCAATGTGTTTTTTGGTCTTCTGCATCCTTCACAACTTAGCCCATCATGCAGGATTGATCCTGGATATTGAGGTTCAAGACACTGATAAGGACCCTATTCCACCAACCAGCTCTAGTTTGTACGCTTCAAATGATTCTAGACTAGCTATAGTACTTTTTTTTTTTAAGAAAGTACTCGGCCCCCCCCCCCCCCCCATGCTCGTCCCTATTCTAGGCAAATTATGTGCACTGTGCTCCCTTTGCCTCCTGGGATATGCATGTCACATATCCCGGCAGGCTGCATTAGGGTTGCCACGTCATCCCTTTAATTCAGGACACACATTAATTACACAGGTTCTTTGGCTGATTAAGATGGTAATTAAACTCACTTGGTGCCTTATCTGCATTAAATCAGCCTCAGAACCTGTGTAATTAATATGTGTCCTGGAATAAAGGGATGATGTAGCAACCCTAGGCGGCATACACTTTCATTTAGTAAAGGTGGAGGGGGCCGGCCTAGCAGTGTGAAACAAGACAATGCTGGATCCACTGGGTGAGTATCTGAACTGTGCAGGAGACACCTATTGGCAAGCAGGGATTTTTTTAAAAAAAGTGATTTCCACCATTCAGGTCTATTTTTCTTTAACATAAGTCAGTCCAATAGTGGGTCCAGCAGGATGCTTAATTTCAAGTGCTAAAAATATACAGTAGGCAGCAAATTTGTTTAACTAAGATGTAATGCATGATTACATAAGTATATTTGTTTTAAGTTAGGCTTTTAGAATCCTTATTTTTTCTAAATTAAGTTTCTGACCTATTTGTCTAAACAAATATGCCTGCTAGTGTGGGAGGTCACCCACTAACTTGTTTAAATTATTCATAGCGTTTTCCCACAATGAAAAATAATCTTATTTGATTCAAGCATCCCACTCTCTTAATGTTATTCTGTTAAAGGGTGTATTTAGTATAATAGGTTCTATGTTTTATAGACTAAATTGCATAAGTTTATATATCTTTTTTTTCTTATACATTTCATTTTTAATGAAAAAAGGGCTTTTCTACCCTTTTTTATACATATTTCTATGTTTCAAAGAATAGAAACATACAAATGGAAATAATTTAAAAATAGAAGAGGGCATGCTTAACTAATTAAAAAGTAATGACAATATTGTTTGCAACATAAAGAATATCAAACCCAAAGACAATGAGGTTGATTTACTAAAGGAGTAGAGAATATTTTCTCACATGAAAAGCCAACAGGTAAACCTGAAATTCTTCTCACATTATTGGGATTTCTAACTACTTTGGTAAATTAGCTCAAATATTCTGTTTTACATAGTACATGTCAAATCAACTGAACTTGAAGTAAGCCTTTTTCGCAAGTGTTTACAGAATAACTTTTAAATATAAGCTGCACATCCTGTATACAACTTACCAGTTCATAATATGTGAACACAAAACTATGCTCTAGGCTAGGCTGTATTTAGAGAACCAGCTTTTCCCCAATTGAGAGTTGTCATTGTGCTTATCACATTACATAGAGAAAAATAATCCATGCTGTAAAGCCTTGTACATGGCTGAATGTCGGGCAGCATCAGCCGTTTCAATAGAAACCAGCCAACATTTGGCCCGTATGTACTGAAGCCAGGCCGACAGAAGCCAGCCATTTGACTGGCTTCTGTCAATGAGGCTTAACCGCAAAAAGGTCTGCCGACCGGCTCCTTGTCAGCTCTCTCAGCCAATGGCTAAGAGCGCTGACCGGAGTGTTCTGGCGGGGGGGGGGGCCTTCCCCCTGTCAGAACACAATAGCACAGCATAGGAGATCACTGTACTATCATGGGATTGTTAGTAGAGTGGCTCCTCAGGAGCTGTCAGTTTTTTTTTCATTCAGCCCTGCTGGGTTGAACACAAAAAAATACTGCGTGTTTTTTTTTTGGCTTTAGGCTTTAGGATTAGGCTTTAATCACCAGCTCATATATCAAAGACACTCCAGCCCTTCCTGTGACAATCATGTATCACTGCTCACTGTATACACGGGGGATGGAGGGATTGGTTAGACATCAAAATGAGTGCTTGGCTGCTGACTTTTAACTAGAAGTCGAAATTTGCATATAAGTAACAACGCTGTTTAATCCAGTTAGATGGCATGTTTTGGTAAAAGAAATGCATTTGAAACAGATGGCGAAGCATATATGGAAGGAATGTATGGTTTAGTCTAAGGTTTTTATAGACACTTGTATCCAGGACTTTTTTTCTGAAACAATAGGTGCTAGAACTCAACCACGACCCCCCAAAACCCCTCCCCCACACACACCCTCCAAATCACATCAAATAGTGGGTGTGGTCATATTTCACAAACAGTAGAAGGGTCTTAGAGGGGCATTAAATATTAGGATTGCATTACACACAGAGTGCAGAGCTGTCACTTGTAAACACAGAAACCAGACTTCTGTGTTTACAAGTGATTGTGTTGAGCAGGCACCAAAGGGTCTGAGCCAGAGGTGGTGGAACTGAGTTCCACCAAGTTCGCCCTGAAAAAAGCCCTGCTTGTATCACAAAACTCTAGTCATCCATCTCCATTGTTACTTACTGTTACTTACTCATTTTAGTTCAATCTTATTTTATTGAAAAAGTAAGCAATACAGTCTTGCACACATGGATTACAAGCAAAAGGTATCAAACCCAATAGAATATATGGAAAGTATGATCTCTCAAATGTTGTAACATGCTCATAAAGCAGATCAAGAGTCAGTAGATATGTAAAACATAGAAAACATGACAGTTATAAATATACAGAGCAACGTCAACATTGTGGGTGCTGTACATGAACAATAAGCATTAAGACATCATGAAGTACAATGAAAAACTGCTACTCTTTAAAAGAATATGTTGTAGGGATCGCACTTTGAAGTTACGAAACAAAAGTTACGAAACAATTGGGTTTCTAAAGGAGCATATATGCAAAGGAGGGAAAGAATGGAGATACGTAAAAAGGGGGACAGAAAGCCTAGGGATAAGAAACACTCCAACCAGGCTATGAGGTGTTGGCATCAAGACCATCTTCTGTCCAAGAGATAAACTCCGAGGATTAGCGGAACATGGACCATGAAGTCCAGGTGAGAAAAAACTGCTCGTCCTTACCAGTTTCCTGAGCCAACAGACATTCCAGGTCCCTAATATAGTCCACTTCAGTAGCCCAATCCCTGAGGGAAGGCATAGTTGTCGAATTCCAGTGCCGGGGAATCACTACCCTGGCCAAAGCCAGGAAGTGTCACAGTACATCTTTCTTTATGGATTTGAAAGTTCCAGGAAGCATAGACAAAAGGGCTACCTTTAGGTGAGGGTTGAATAGAGGTCGCCATCAGCTTGCAATATAGATCGTAGATTCGGCGCCAAAAACAAAAAGAGGGGTGACGATAGGGCATGAGCAACATAAATTAGCGGCATTCGCCGATGATGTGATGTTCTATATAACGAACCCCAGGATTACGATCCCGAATCTGCTCAAGATATTGAGGAGGTATGTAGAAATTTCAAACTTCAAAATAAACATGAGCAAATCGGAGGTCCTTAACATAAATGTGGGTAAACAAGATGATGAGAGTCTGTCTATGGCCTTCCCCTTCCCCTGGAGGAAGGAAATCAATTATTTAGGTATCAAATTGTGCAACACACTGAAAAAAGTTTACCTGACTAACTATATTCCCTTGCTAGATGAAATTAGACAGGAAACAAGAAGCTTGTCACTGCGGCCCCTTTCTTGGTTTGGCCGCATTAATGCAGCTAAAATGATGCTTATACCTAAAATATTGTATAAGTTCCAGATGTTGCCAATTCCCCTTCCACACTGCTTATTAAGAGCCTTACGAGGATTAATATCGAGGTTTGTCTGGCGTGTCAAAAAGCCACGTATAGCTCACTCAGTTTTGATTAGAGGAAAAAAAAAAGGAGGGCTGGCTTTACCAGACCTCACCAAATATTATACTTCTGTCGTGCTTTCACGGGTGGTGGAATGGTCATAGGAAGCACCAGATAGGAGGTGGGTTAACATCGAACACAGTTTAAGCAGCACTGATTTAGGTCACATTATCTGGAACCCTCCAAAATATAGGACACTTAGCACTCAGACAGCGTCACTTGCACGTAACACGCTTAAATTTTGGGATCAGGCACATGCACATAATAATTGGAGTTATAATTCGCCTCTGATATATATCAAGGACAATAAACTCTTTGAACCAGGGATGAGGGAGGTGGGAGGGAATTGGATAAAAAATAGTAGCACGCAATTAAAAGATATCATTAAAGAGGGGAAATTACGCCCCTATTTGGATTCGAAAGCAGAGACTGACCGTTTGGTGGTCAATGCTTGGAGGTACAAGCAGTTATCGCTCTTCATTGAGAAACTTCCGAAACCAATTAGGAGGAGAGTATGAGTATAGGCCGCTTGAGCAGCTATGCAAGAGAGATAAACAGGGCAACATTATCTCCCACCTTTACAAAATCCTGTCTTCGAAGGAAGAACTGGTTGTACCTCCATATATTAAGAAATGGGAAAGGGAGTTGGGGTCACAATGTAGTAAATTCACAGTGGAGAGGATTTTGAAAATGTTACACGGTTCTTCGTCCGATATTATGCGGTCAGAGACCAATTTTAACCAACTATAACATCTACAACAATTATAACAACAACCCCTGAGATATTATAGCTCATATCCCAGTTCTAAGCTCTCAGGAGTTGCCCTGAGGAAGTCAGCAAGTCCCAGACTGCATGGGGCATTAGACCCAGAGCAATCTGTTAAAACTCAAGGGACATTGAGTCAGTCCGCAGGTCTATTGGCCCACAGCAAAGCAAGGCACAACGGCAGCAGGGCAGACCCCGTGTATTTAACCCAGACTGTACCCTTCTCAAAAGAATCAAAAGTTGGTATAGAATCGAGTGGGAGGGAAAAGTTACCAAGTGTGATGAGGCATAAACAACATTCATACCATCATCTGTATATCAAATACAGGGAAGAATATACGTGAAGGCCAGGGCGGTCTGGTGCCAAGCAGAGCCCCTAAAATTTAGTAAGGAACAGCAAAATTTCTACTATCCTTCCTAGACCCCTGGCAGGTGTAACTGCACCAGCAGAGGGCAATAAGAGAACCACTAATACTAGTAAACTATCTGAGCCACTAACACCAACTATGTGGTATGATTGGCATGGATCAGTAGGAGGAAAACACATGTGGAAAAACATTTCCAAGTTAACAGTTGCATCCTCCTTCTAGTACACTGGGTAGAAGAAAAATAACCAGTCAGGGTTCACTAGGAAGGAGCCGGATCAGTTTTCCAGGGACATAGGCTGACGTGATTTAGGACCAGAGGGTGCAGCTCTAGATCTTGGACATCTGCAGTGTTGTGGGAGAGGGCCAACTCCCGGCAGTCTTGGGCGGTCATTTGGGGGGTCCAAACAGTTCGGAACGCTGATAGAGTCTTGCTTAAGGGAGAGGAAAAAGTAGGGTTGCCACCTTTTCTTCAAGCCAAACCTGAACACATTGGCAGCGCATGGAAAAAAAATTTTTTTCAGTAGTACATTAAATTCATTACCTCTGTACAATGCAAGGCAATTTTTATGTAGTATACACTATACATATATTTTGTGATTAAATAACATTTCTAATCATATGGAGTTATTTACAAGAGTCCCCCTTTACATCAGAGTCAACAAAGTTGACACTCTTGGCTTACAATTGCAGTGAGCAACTCTGCTGGGCAGCCACAGTGTGGGCCAGGGGTGGACTGATAACTCATGGGGCCTCCGGAAAATTGAAGATCATGGATCCCCCAGGTTTAAAGATGGCTTTCTCATGGGAGACAAAATTAATTTGGCAGGCCGAAGCTTAGAGGCACTGAGCTCTGTGACATTCAGAGTGGCAGAAGGAGTGTGGTGGGTATGATGGGGGCAGTAATTACAGGAGAGGAGTGTGGAGAGTATGATGGGGGCAGTATGTATAGGAGAGGAGTGTGGAGGGCATAATGTGGGTAGTATGTATAGGAGAGGAGAGGAGTGTGGATGGGATGATGGGGGTAGTATGTACAGGAGAGGAGTGTGGAGGGGATGATGGGGGTAGTATGTATAGGAGAGGAGTGTGGAGGGGATGATGGGAGTAGTATGTAAAGGAGAGGAGTGTGGAGGGGATGATGGGGGTAGTATGTACAGGAGAGGAGTGTGGTGTGTATGATGAGGCAGTTTGTATAGGAGAGGAGTGCGGAGGGGATGATGGGGGTAGTATGTATAGGAGAGGAGAGTGGAGGAGATGATGGGGGTAATATGTATAGGAGAGGAGTGTGGAGGGGATGATGGGAGTAGTATGTATAGGAGAGGAGTGCGGAGGGGATGATGGGTGCAGGAGAGGAGTGTGGCAGGTATAACAGTGGCCGATCGGGGAAGGATTTCTTGCAGTGTCTATGGGGTAACCATGGAGTGATGTTGGGAAGAGAAGGAAAGGTAAGTGACCATGGAATGATGTCCCTCAGCTGGGGGGTAGAAAGCAGCTCTGAGTGATGTCTGCCAGCT
Source organism: Lithobates septentrionalis (assembly GCA_037952835.1). Classification (NCBI taxonomy): domain Eukaryota; kingdom Metazoa; phylum Chordata; class Amphibia; order Anura; family Ranidae; genus Lithobates; species Lithobates septentrionalis. The sequence goes on from JBBDGP010001294.1 coordinate 1,185,412, forward strand.
GGATGTATGTAGTGGCCTGGGGGTGATGCACCTGGGGAGAAGTTGGGGACTGAAAAATAGTGATATATATAATCAAACAAAGCTATTGTACTCATCCACTAATATTTACAACAGTACTACTCAATGAAAACTGCCAGCTCCTAGAACTCTGCATGCCCAGATGATGTGAAGGTAATTGATGACCATTCATATAACCCCGTGTTATCCAAGCTCTGCGTCTGTACAATCAGAAGTGTACACTCTCCACAAAAACACAGGATATAGGAATGGTCATAAATTACTTCACATTGTTTGGACTGAGGATGGGGGGATGTTGGTACAGACAGAGGTGTGAGGCTTGGAAGATATCAGTCAGACACACACACTTCCAATCCTCCTGTCACCTTAACCCTTCACAGCAACTCCTGCAAAACAAATCCTCCTGAAAGTTTGTCAGCTTTCCACCCCAGGAGACTCCTCAGACAAAAAATCTCAGCTCACCTCCTCCCTGCATGTAGTGAGAGCAGCGCCAGCCCGACAGTATGTACAGTGATCTCCTCCTCAGCTCCGCCTCACGGGTTCTCTCAGCACACACTAGTGCTCACAGGGGGGGGGGAGTGGGTTAAGTCAGAGATAACAGAGAACCTGCAGGAGCCTGGAGGGGGGAGACCGAAAGGAGCTTCAGATTCCAACACACACACCAGCACATTGCATTTGTGGAAAAGCAATGACACTGCTGCTGTCTCCACAGTGACAATTGCCCCCCCCCCCCCTGCCTGAATGGTCTGTCCAGGTTTCAGACAGTCTAAAAACCGGGCAGATGATTCAGAACTCGGACTGTCAGGGTGAATCCTGTACAGATGGCAACCCTTGGAAGAGGGTAGGAAATTGGTCAGGTTCCGAGAAAACAAATTTGTTGTTACCTTCGAGTTACTTTGACATTGAAGAGGTAGCCCCAGGTATAGGTAGCACAAGCTTGACTAATCAAATTAGGCAGGGGGCAGACCACTCACCTCATGTATAATATGTTGTGGGAGAGATCCGGATCCAGGTGGACTGAAGATCCATCAAAGTCCACTGGGCCCAAGCGCCAGGCCTTGCACATGATCTCTTCCTTCAGGGTGCAGTAATGAACCTGGCTGAAATCACGAGGGCAGTCACTTCGGTTTCCCCCCCCATGCTCCCCACTCTATTCAACTTTATAGGGGATGTAGCCTCCCTGCCCAGGACCTGATTGAGGATAGATATGACAGTGGGTCTTAAATTAGTACCTGAGGTTGCTTCTGGGATACCCAGCAACCTTATGTTGTTTCTGTGCAGCTCCTGGTTTCACTGTCCTCTATATGGAGCGGATGCTGCCCTAAACGTTTAAGATGTGCGGTGGATGCAGATTTAAGTGCCAGTATACAAAGTGCATGGTCTCTCTGGGTGATAGCCAGAGCTGACATAGCAGTCTCCCATACTGAGACCTGTTGTTTTAGAGCATTTAGTTCAACATGAAGAGATGATTGCATTTTGGATGCCCAGGACTCAAAATCTGCCCGGAAGGCAGAAAGGAGGGCCGTGGTTGCAGATCCAGAGGATCCCCCTGAAGCTGAGGAAAGCAGCGCTGCTGGAACAGCTCCTGTGTGTGTGACAGGAGACTGTGCTGACCCGGTTATGGAAGATGGAGGGTCTATCTGAGGAGTCGGGAGCTCATTTGCAGTGAGGGGGGATGGGAGGCCTGATTTTGCCTGGGGTCCAACTTGTTGCCATCTTCTCTTTGGCCATGCGGGAGTCTTGTGGGGCTGTTCGGAGCAGGTAACTCTGGATAGTGCCCTGCTGCGGCTCAGCGGAGTCAGCAGGGTGAGAGCTTGAAGTCGACATGTGTATCACGGGTGTGTGCAGCTGGGAAAACAGGCTGCTAGCGTCAGCAGAGCACAGAGCTAAGCAATGCATGTCTCCATCATCGGCCACACACCCCTATTTTCCAATTTTAATTAAATTCAGTTACTTGCTATTCAAGGAATCAGCCATGTTTTGAGTCCAGAAATAGTATATGTAGGACATACAGTGCCTTGCAAAAGTATTCACCCCCTTGGTATTTTTCGTGTTTTGTTGCCTCACAACCTGGAATTAACATGGATTGTTTGAGGATTTGCATCATTTAATTTACAGAACATGCCGATAACTTTGAATATTTTTTTATTTTTATTGTGAAGCAACCAACAAATAGGACAAAATAACAGAAAAAGTCAATGTACATAACTATTCATCCCCTAAAGTCAATACTTTGTAGAGCCACCTTTTTCGGCTATCACAGCTTCAAGTCGCTTTGGATAAGTCTCTATGAGCTTGCCACATCTTATCACTGTGATTTTTGCCCATTCCTCCTTGCAAAATTGCTCCAGCTCCTTCAAGTTGGATGGTTTGTGCTTGTGAACAGCAATCTTTAAGTCTGGCCACAGATTTTCTATTGGATTGAGGTCTGGGCTTTGACTAGGCCATTCCAACACATTTAAATGTTTCCCCTTGAACCACTCAAGTATTTTTTTTTTAATTTAAATAATCTTTATTCAATTTTCCAAAATGTATAAAAAGAGTTTTTTTCTTATTATTTTTTAACAACAATTCTTAAATACACCTTATACAGAGCCTTTTATATATATAATAACAAAAAACATTACTGTCCATTTTCCCCCTTCCCCCCCCCCCAACCACCCCCCTCTTTATCCCCATCATATCCTCCCCCCTATCTTACCCTCATTACTACCACACCTTCCTATTACTTAATATCGTACATCCATTACCTTATCTCTTCCTACATCCATTTTACATGGGATAACCCACTTCCTCTAGCCAAGGCAACCAAATTTTTTTAAATTCCTTTAAATTTCCTCTCCTTGCATATACTACCTTTTCCTTCCATATTGTTTCCGTAACTGTTTTAAACCAGTCTTCTTTGGAGGGGGGTTTCTCTGCCTGCCATCTCTGCGCTATTAATTTCTTTGCCTGAAACAGGCACCTTAACACTACTTTATTTTTAATATTCCCCAACCTCTCCCCCACTCCCATAATACACAGTTTTGGGTGCATTTTGAGTGACAGCTTAAAGATCTTATTTATGGTATCTAATATTTCCGTCCAATAACGGTATAGTTTCGGGCATTTCCAGATCATGTGACTCAGGTCCCCGGTATTTTGGCACCTAGGGCATTTAGCATCCCCCCTCCGCCCCCATTCAAACAGTTTTTTAGGAGTATAGTATGTTCTATGTAAGAGCATTAGGTATGACATCTTCTGGGCAGGTGAAACTGAAACTTGGTTCCCCCCGGCTAATATCTTTTTCCATTGGTCATCCGGAATTCTTCCTAAATCTCTTTCCCACTTACTTCTGCACTTAAGGTTTTCTGAACTCATAATACTGTTTCTGCATATATGTGGGTAGAATTGCGCTATGGATCCATTAGGTCCATCAGACCTACTTATTCTTTCGTGTATGGGGGACGTACTCCACACCGGGCCTTGTTCCCCAAACTGTGCTTTTAGAGCATGTTTGATTTGCAAATAGCTATAGTATGAATTGTTTGGTATATCAAAATCCTCTTTTAGTGCAGTAAACGTTTTTAGGGAGCTACCATTATATAATTGATCCAGGCTAACTATACCCTTTATTTCCCATATCTTTATTTTCCCCATTGATCTTAACTCTTGTAGGTTCTTATTGTCCCAGAGCGGCACACCTTTAACCATACCTCCCATACCCCTCAAATCCTTTATAGATCTCCACACTTTTATCATTAGCTTAACCGTAGGGGGTCTATAGGCAAAAGAATTCGCCTCCAAGACCTCCACTAATGTCTTATGTGGCGCATCTACAGTCATCAGTCCCCCACTTTTATTCCCTTTGGGATCAATGTCCGATACCAGATGTTGTAATTGGGCTGCTAAAAAAAACCTACGCGGATGCGGTACTGCCAGACCCCCCTCCTGAATTGGCAGTTGTAAGGTCTGGAGGCCTATTCTAGGCTGTCTTCCTTTCCATATAAGAGCTCTTAGTAGAGTATCTATTTTTTTAAACCATTTCCTTTGTATCCAAATTGGTGAATTGTGCAGCAGATACAATAACTGAGGCAACCACAGCATTTTGATCAGGTTACATCTACCAACTACTGATAAAGGGAGTCCCTTCCATATATCGCTCTTGTTCTTAAATTTAGATAATAGAGGGACTAAATTATTATTTATATAATTATTTGGGTCATTTGTTATATATATGCCTAAGTATTTAGTTTTCTCTACTATTTCTACTTGAATATTTTCCAAACCGGAACTCTTTCTAATGGGATCTATTGGTAACAATGCTGATTTTCCCCAATTTATGGTAAGACCTGAGAGTGTTCCAAACCTCAAAAAGATGTCCATCACCTGTCTAAGCGATCTCTCTGTATTCCCCAGAAAAATGAGGACATCATCCGCATATAACGCAATCCGTTCTTCTCTGTCCCTTCTCCGGAACCCTTCCATAATCCTGTCCTGCCTTACTGCAATGGCAACTGGTTCCATTGCCAGAGCAAAGATCAGGGGTGACAGGGGACAACCCTGCCTAGAACCCCTTTCAAGTCGGAATCCATCCGAAAGAACATTATTCACTCTGATCTTTGCCCTGGGGTTGTTATAAAGAATTTTAACCCAACTAATATAACCACTCAAGTGTTGCTTTAGCAGTGTGTTTGGGGTCATTGTGAACCTCAGTCCTAGCCTTAAATCACACATAGAGTGGTACAGGTTTTGCTCAAGAATATCCCTGTATTTAGCACCATCCATCTTTCCCTTAACCCTGACCAGTTTCCCAGTCCCCACTGCTGAAACACACCCCACAGCATGATGCTGCCACCACCATGTTTCACTGTGATGGTGTTCTTTGGGTGATGTGATGTGTTGGGTTTGCGCCAGACATAGCGTCTTTTTTGATGGCCAGAAAGTTCAATTTTAGTCTCATCAGACCAGTGTTTGGTTAGTGGTGCCTCTTGCTTAGGTGTTGCAGCCTCTGGGGCCTTTCAAAAAGGTGTGTATATGTAATGACAGATCATGTGACACTTATGGGGCGTACACACGGTCAGACTTTTCGTCTACAAAAGTCCAACGGACGCTGACGGACTAAAGCTGGCTGGTAATCCGATCATGTGTGGGCTTCTCCGGACTTTCAGCGGACTTTTTCAGCCTCGAATCCGATGGACTTTAGATTTGAAACATGCTTCAAATCTTTATGTCGTAACTACGACGGCCCCCGAAATCCGCTCGTCTGTATGCTAGTCCGACGGACAAAAAAACGACGCATGCTCATAAGCAAAAACTAAATGGAAGCACTCAGTCTAGTAAAACTAGTGTTCGTATTGTAGGTAGCACATTCCTCACGCTGCAAAATCTGTGATCGTTGAATGCAGCGCATTTAATGTCTTCTTTACGAATGCTATAAAGAACGAAGATGTTTTGCTGTTCATATTCAAACAGAGTTCTCCCAAACTGATTTCTGGATTCTTTTTCTCTTTGATCTCATGAATGATATGGTATGCTTTTTAAAAACAATGTTTCCATACTAATAATACTTTTTACACTTTTTTTTTTTTTTGGTGGAATCATCTTTTCTTGTAATTTTTATCCAGATATTTATTTTATGATTGTTGTGGAACTTTTTTTCTGTTTATCTACATATTTTTTTTTTTGTGTTTGTAAAGTTACCACAGGGAACCCATTTTTATATTAACATTATTAATGTATTTTTGGTGTGTTTTTGCAAACTCAATGAGATTGTTGTCCCTTGTTAATTTAACATTGTGTCTAAAATCAATGATTTAAAATAAAACACATAAAGTCTTTTCATAAACTCAAAAAAGATCCATTTATTCATGGTCTAAATAAAATAAAGAGGAAGTCAACGCTGGAAAAAGTCTGTGGACAAGAAAATTGGGATCTTGAGGAGTCCATATAAGAGGGAGCACAATCTGGTCCAAGAATCCCAGAGATCAACAGCACCAGCAGATGATATAGATGTCCCCAGACTGTGGTACTACAACAGCCTGCGTCTTCTGTCAGACCAGACTAAACCCAGGTCATCACTTTCTTCTCTTCCCTGCAGCCTTTCCTCCACGCTGCCCTGCAGCCTTTCCTGTAGCCTTCTTTGGAGGCTGTGGCTCTGGTGTTTCAGTTGTGGCAGGAGGAGGAGGAGGAGGAGGAGGGGGGGCTGCCTCATGTAGTTGGGTGTTTCGTGTTAGAGTGCCCTGCAGCCCCTTCTGGATTGTTTCCCCAAATATTCGCTCGCAAATGAGGCGCTGCTCCCAATCCATTTGAAGAAGTAGCAGCCATTAGACTCTTCCGCTTCGGGGGGGCTCCTTAAAAAACAGGTGGCCTCTTGCATGAGGCGCAGGGATGCCTCCTGTGTGACCGTCCCCTTCCTGGCCCTTTTTTTGGGAAGGCGGAGGGGAGGCACTTGGGATTCGGTCAGGCTCCTACTGGGCCCAGCCACCTCACTTGGCCCAGCCACCTCACTTGGCCCAGCCACCTCACTGGGACCAGCCACCTCACTGGGACCAGCCACCTCCTGCCTGACACTGGGCCCTGCCTCCTCCAGGATGATGGTGAATCCGGCCTCCTCCAGGCTGTCCATGGGCCCGGTCTCCTCCTGCCTGCCACTTTCCACACATTCCTCCTGGATGGACTCATCCTGTGTATAAAAAAAGGACATAGTTTTAGTATATTTTTTTGGGTTCATCAATGACACACAATTTGCTTCTCATGACTAGCAAATTCAATGTGAATACATCTCATTAATAAAAGAGTCTAATCAGACACCCTCATTTTTTCAAGCAGGTGCCAAACATATTTAGCCACTACTGTCAATTGATATGTATACACAATTTTGAGGGCAAAATTATTTTAGACAATTATAACATCCAGTTAACATCATTAATATTAGTACAGTAAATATTTGTTAAAATAATTTACCTGACTCCAGATGGTCATATCCGGTTCATCCAGGATGGAAGACTCAGTTTGCTCCTCATCAGCCTCTGCTGGGGTGGAGGGAAGGGTTGAAAGTGATGCCCTGGCTTCAGTCTGGTCATCAAGAAAACGGAGTTGATTGTAGTACCACAGCCTGGGTACATAAACATCATCTGCTGATGCTCCTGATCTCATTGATTCCTGGATCTTCTTATGCTCCCTCTTATACATGTTCCTCAAGACCCCAATTTTCTTGAGCAATGTCTCCATTGTTGCTTCCGGGATGGTCGCCTGGACAAAGGACAGAAGTCTCTCCAGCGTTGACTTCCTCACATGCTTTGCATAATACTGAGGGTGTTTCACCTCCCACAAATTCCTCATCTCTCTATATTTAGAAATAAAAGCAGTAAGGAACTCTGGATCCTTAAATAGGGGATTCATAATGTCTGTAAAAGATAAAGTCACAAGACAAAAAACACTTATTAGGTTTCTGCTAAACCCTCATCATCTTATCCCTATGTAGGCCTCATCAATCTGTCAAGCCATATAGGCCGCTTGCTACAAAGTCTTGACCAAAAGTATAAATTTAAAATTACCTTCGTTTAGTAGCGTCCCGGTCCACTATCACCTACGCACAGAACGTACATACGACACAATACGTAACAGCGCTTTATACACTGCACATGCGTAATACTACGCCTTTGTGGCCCGCCCCTGACGTTCTTTTTGTTTACGCATATAACCCGCCCTTGACTCTACGCACAGAACGTACGTACGACACGTGCACAAGGCCCCTCTTTATACACTACGCATGTGTGAAACTCCGCCTGCGTCGCCCGCCCCTGACGTTCAATTTTAACTCATGTTCTCCGCCCCTTAATTCTACGCACAGAACGTACGTACGACACGTGCACAAGGCCCCTCTTTATACACTACGCATGTGTGAAACTCCGCCTGCGTCGCCGCCCCTGACGTTCAATTTTAACTCATGTTCTCCGCCCCTTAATTCTACGCACAGAACGTACGTACAACACGTGCACAAGGCCCCTCTTTATACACTACGCATGTGTGAAACTCCGCCTGCGTCGCCCGCCCCTGACGTTCGATTTTAACTCATGTTCTCCGCCCATTTTTATTTACGGCGCGTAGTGGAGTGAATAATGGCGGAGACACATCAGGTGTGTACTACCTCAGGTAGCGAAGAAAGCCCAGAGGCCGGAACGTCAAGATCTGTGAGGCCTAGATTTAAGGCCTCCAATATGTCCTTTAAAGAGATGGTGGAAATGGTGGCCATTCTTAAAAAAAAAGACTATGATGGGAAGTATGGGCCGCCAAAATAATGGCGAAGGTGGTGAAGACTTTACAGGCTTATTTTGGGGTACAGCGCTCCAAGGATCAAATTAGAAAAAGATGGTCCGACCTCAAACTCAGGGAGCCGGATCAGTACAGACGGATCCGTAAAGTGCTGAAAAAAAGTAAGTACTTGTGTTTTCATCTTGTGTTGATTACCTCGTATACTGCTCGATGTGCTTTTCATTCCTATACGATTTTTTGCATCGTTTGAAACGATCTTTTAATAAACCTCGTTACATATCTATAGATATATAGATATATAGATATATAGATATATATATGTATATATATATATATATATATATATATATATATATATATATATATGTATATATATGTATATATGTATATATATATATATATATATATATATATATATATATATATATACAGTGGCTTGCAAAAGTATTCGGCCCCCTTGAACTTTTCAACCTTTTGCCACATTTCAGGCTTCAAACATAAAGATATAAAATTTTTATTTTTTGTGAAGAATCACCAACAAGTGGGACACAATTGTGAAGTGGAACGAAATCTTTTGGATTTTTGAAACTTTTTTAACTAATAAAAAAATGAAAAGTGGGGCGTGCAAAATTATTCGGCCCCCTTGCGTTAATACTTTGTAGAGCCACCTTTTGCTGCGATTACAGCTGCAAGTCGCTTGGGGTATGTCTCTATCAGTTTTGCACATCGAGAGACTGAAATTCTTGCCCATTCTTCCTTGCAAAACAGCTCGAGCTCAGTGAGGTTGGATGGAGAGCGTTTGTGAACAGCAGTTTTCAGCTCTTTCCACAGATTCTCGATTGTATTCAGGTCTGGACTTTGACTTGGCCATTCTAACACCTGGATACGTTTATTTGTGAACCATTCCTTTGTAGATTTTGCTGTATGTTTGGGATCATTGTCTTGTTGGAAGATAAATCTCCGTCCCAGTTTCAGGTCTTTTGCAGACTCCAACAGGTTTTCATCCAGAATGGTCCTGTATTTGGCCGCATCCATCTTCCCCTCAATTTTAACCATCTTCCCTGTCCCTGCTGAAGAAAAGCAGAGCCCAAACCATGATGCTGCCACCAACATGTTTGACAGTGGGGATGGTGTATTGAGTGTGATGAGCTGTGTTGCTTTTACGCCAAACATATCGTTTTGCATTGTGGCCAAAAAGTTCGATTTTGGTTTCATCAGACCAGAGCACCTTCTTCCACATGTTTGGTGTGTCTCCCAGGTGGTTTGTGGCAAACTTTAGACGAGACTTTTTATGGATATCTTTGAGAAATGGCTTTCTTCTTGCCACTCTTCCATAAAGGCCAGATTTGTGCAGTGTACGACTGATTGTTGTCCTATGGACAGACTCTCCCACCTCAGCTGTAGTTCTCTGCAGTTCATCTAGAGTGATCATGGGCCTCTTGGCTGCATCTCTGATCAGTCTTCTCCTTGTCTGAGCTGAAAGTTTAGAGGGACAGCCAGGTCTTGGTAGATTTGCAGTGGTCTGATACTCCTTCCATTTCAAAATGATCGCTTGCACAGTGCTCCTTGGGATGTTTAAAGCTTGGGAAATCTTTTTGTATCCAAATCCGGCTTTAAACTTCTCCACAACAGTATTATGGACCTGCCTGGTGTGTTCCTTGGTCTTCATGATGCTCTCTGCGCTTTCAACAGAACCCTGAGATTATCACAGAGCAGGTGCATTTATACAGAGACTTGATTACACACAGGTGGATTCTATTTATCACCATCAGTCATTTAGGACAACATTGGATCATTTAGAGATCCTCGCTGAACTTCTGGAGTGAGTTTGCTGCACTGAAAGTAAAGGGGCCGAATAATTTTGCACGCACCACTTTTCAGTTTTTTAATTGCTAAAAAAGTTTAAAATATCCAATAGATTTCGTTCCACTTCACAATTGTGTCCCACTTGTTGGTGATTCTTCACAAAAAATAAAATTTTTATATCTTTATGTTTGAAGCCTGAAATGTGGCAAAAGGTTGAAAAGTTCAAGGGGGCCGAATACTTTCGCAAGCCACTGTATATATATATATATATGTATATATATTATATGTATATATACTATATGTATATATATATATATATATATATATATATAGAAACATGGGGGGGAGATCGCCCTGGGACTTTGAGTGAGGTGGGAGAGATTAGGCACACATACATAACAGTGTAATAAAATAATTTTATTATTTACAAAATGCTGCAACCAATGGGAATAGCAATAAGTGTGCATTACCCGGCATAGTGGCCAAGTTATCAGCAATAGCAAAAAACAAAACATCAATCATTATACACAGTGCATATCTGTAAGACAACAGTACAATACATAATAAGTAGCTGCATCAGTTGGTGAACGTACAAAGTAACAAATGGGTGAATTGTTACATACATGGATAAAGCAATGTGTGAGTAATATACCCACAACACAACAACAACCCAACAGTAAAAAGCATATAAAGAGCATCGATGGTGCCCTACGCATTTCACGAGTCTCAGCTCGCTCTTCAGGGGCAGATGCGTCAATATAATATCTGAAACAAAACATGATAGGGTAAGTGATTATATAATGGGATGAATGAGAGGGTAGAAATGGGGGGAGTGTGGTAGTTGGTAGAAGAGGTCAAAGATGTGGGAGACCTCCTACTTACCACTCCACTGGGTTGAACCCAGTGGAGTGGTAAGTAGGAGGTCTCCCACATCTTTGACCTCTTCTACCAACTACCACACTCCCCCCATTTCTACCCTCTCATTCATCCCCCTATATATCCACTTACCCTATCATGTTTTGTTTCAGATATTATATTGACGCATCTGCCCCTGAAGAGCGAGCTGAGACTCGCGAAACGCGTAGGGCACCATCGATGTTCTTTATATGCTTTTTACTGTTGGGTTGTTGTTGTGTTGTGGGTATATTACTCACACATTGCTTTATCCATGTATGTAACAATTCACCCATTTGTTACTTTGTACGTTCACCAACTGATGCAGCTACTTATTATGTATTGTACTGTTGTCTTACAGATATGCACTGTGTGTAATGATTGATGTTTTGTTTTTTGCTATTGCTGATAACTTGGCCACTATGCCGGGTAATGCACACTTATTGCTATTCCCATTGGTTGCAGCATTTTGTAAATAATAAAATTATTTTATGACACTGTTATGTATGTGTGCCTAATCTCTCCCACCTCACTCAAAGTCCCAGGGCGATCCCCCCCCCCATGTTTCTATGTATTTAGGGATGGAGGTGGTCTGAGTGGTCAGTCCAGATCTTAACCCCCCTTTTCTCTCTCATATATATATATATATGTGTGTATATATATATATATATGTATATGTATATATATATATATGTATGCATATATGTATGTATATATATATGTATATATGTATGTATATATATATATGTATATAGGTATGTATATAGATATATAGGTAGATATAGATATAGATAGATATAGAAAGGTATTTAATTGTTTTTTAATATTTAAATTAATATATATTTTTATATTTAGATTTTGTTTGATAGTTAGATTTATATTTAGTTATAGATATAGAGAGAGAGAGAGATCAAAAGATTTTTAGCTATATTTAGATATTGATATCTAGATATCGAGATATCTATCTATCTCAATATGTCTTTAGAAATTAAAATCTTTAAGTCAACTAGGAACTCTACACAAACAGACAATTTGTACACCACTTCACTACAAATGTTTGAAGATTAGTATGTACTAAAATATCTGTGTGCTAAGTATATTAATTTTTTGCTTCACATAGGGGAAAAATCACTCAGCCAACAAGAAGAACCCAGTCCCCCCCAAGCAAAAGAACATACTTGGGAAATCAGCCCAAGCCCCACTGAGGATGTGGAGGAAGGAGAGGTGGGCGACATGGGCACCCCACCAGGTGAGTGTCTGACACACCAGCTTACAGTAATCTATGCATGGCTGCCTTTTATTTTATGTAATTTTTCTACTCTATTTTAGGTGATCTGGTTGTGCTTGAGTCAAGCAACAGCGCCACCCCCGAGGATGTTCATGAAGTATGCGACATGGGCACCCCACCAGGTCAGTGTCTGAGACACCAGCTTTATGGTAAGGTAAACTATGTATGTGTGCATATTTCTAAACACATCTTTTTTTTCATTCCACTTTAGGTCCAAGTGACTATTTCACCACAGACAGTGCCCAACGGCTAATTGCTCAAATAATGGCCTGGAATGGGGAGATCGATCAAATGCGTAATCGGCTGGATCGTATGCAGCAGGAAATGAAGGACATGATTGATGTTTTGGGTCGAATCTAAATGCCCTTTTTGAAACCCCAAAACATCGATCATGTCCTTCATTTCCTGGTTTGCTGACCCCATTCTGGGCCTTCTCTTTATTATTTTCTGTTAAATGATATGCCTGTTTAACAACATTTAAAAAGGAGGCCTGTTTTTAGAAAACACAAAAAAAAAAAAATACAAAAAAATACAAAAAAAAAATACAAAAAATGTTTTTTAAAAAAACCAAAAAAAAAAAAAAAAGGATTTAAAAAAATAAATAAATAAAAACGGATTTTAAAAACCAAAAAACAACAAAAAAGTTTTTTACAAAAAAAAAAAAACGGATTTTAAAAAACCAAAAAAAAAAAAAAAGGCCTGTTTGCTAAAATCAAAATGCCCAACAAATTTTATTTTTGATTATCTAAAAATCTTTAACTATAATTATATTATTCTAAATTTTATAATATATCATTATATTTTTGGCTAGGAACATTTTATACTAAATGCATAACTGAATGGATACCAAAGATTAAAAACATCTGCTTAGGAATTAAATAAATGTGTGGTTTGTTATTTCAATGCTCAGTATCAGTTTGTTTATAAATTTAAAAAAGTTGTTTACAGTGGCAATGGAGCTTATTTAGAAATTTACAAGGAAAATACAGTTGGCACTACAACTGCTCGACCATAACCTAGGAGAAAGCCCAAAAGAAAGGCAAGCAATAAATATAATTCAAGATTTCATAAAGATTGTTTTTATTTTAAATCTTTAGATATCCTGGCCCATTGCAATGGCCCCCCTACCCATAAAATAATTAACATATTGCTGTCTAACTTGACGGGCACTTTGGGGGGCCAAGCCAGTACGGACAGTATCCAGATCCGTAAGATTGTCACCGATAAGTCTGGCCTCAGGCCCAACTGGCACCATATAATTTGGAGAATGTTTGTCTAAAATGTTGTGCAGGATGCAGCATGATAAAATGATAAAATTAAGTTTGTATTCCGCCAAATTAATGGAGGTTTGAAACAGGCGGAACCGGCTGGCCAGAATCCCAAACGCATTCTCAACCACTCTTCTAGCTCTGGCCAGCCGGAAATTAAAAACCCTCCTCTCCGGGGTGAGGGTTTTTTGGGGGAATGGCCTCATGAGGTGCTTGCTCAGAGCGAAGGCTTCATCGGCAATGAAGACAAAGGGGAGTCCTTCCACGTTATCCGCATCAGGTGGCAATCCCAGGCCACCACTCTGGAGACGCTGGCAGAACTCCATCTGGGCAAATACTCCTCCATCCGACATCCGGCCATTCTTCCCCCACGTCCACATATAGAAATTCATAGTGTGCCGACACCACCGCCATTAAAACAATACTGTGGAACCCCTTATAATTAAAATAGTATGACCCCGAATGGGGTGGTGGCACGATGTGGACATGTTTCCCATCTATAGCCCCTCCACAATTGGAAAAGTCCCAACGGGTGGCAAAATGGGATGCCACAGTCTGCCATTCCTGTGGCATTGAAGGAAACTGGGGAATCAAACAAGAAAACAAAAATCAGTAATTTTGAATATAACATTGCAAGAAAATTATACAATTAAAAACATTATTCCCCAGCATTAGTATAACATTAAATAATTTAAATCTTCTGGAAGAAATAATATGGAAAGGCACACTTATCAGATTGCTCACCCCCTCTGATGGAACATTGATTACATTTTAGGGGGTGGTGAAATTCAAAAAAAATATTAATTTTAGGACACGCAGGGATTTATGGACTAAAAAGGCTACAAGACTGTGCAGTTGTCGCACTCTGCAAGTGCAGTTGCTCCCCAGCTTAAAGTAAATGAGGTAAGGTAAAAAGGCTTTCATGTTGCAAGGAGTACACGATCACATGCAAGGGCAATTAATGAAAACACTTTGTGGCTTGCATATGATTTGATGATGGAAATCAGCAGAGCTTCTGCTCATTTACTAAAGCACTGGAGCAAATGCACTTGTAGAGTGCACATGCATTTTGCAAAGTGCAACATATATTTGCTTTTTAAAAATCATCACCACAGAAGATTCTAGCAAATTATTAGGGGGGGTTTGAAATCAAGCTAATTATATGAACACTATTTGGATAGAGTTTAGGTGGGGGGGGGGTTGGGAAATCAAGCTAATTGGTAATTATAAGCACACTATTTGGATAGAGTTGAGGTGGGGTGGGGGGTTGGGAAATCAAGCTAATTGCTAATTAGAAGCACACTATTTGGATAGAGTTGAGGTGGGGTGGGGGGGGGTTGGGAAATCAAGCTAATTGCTAATTATAAGCACACTATTTGGATAGAGTTTAGGGGAAACAAAATACAATGCAGCTGACTAAATACATTCAAACTGAGTAGACTAGGTGGATATGTGCCCAGCATTGTATACTGGGGAGGTTATTGAAGGCAAATATACATGCATGACAAAAAAGAACAGGAAAAAAAACAAGCATGCGTGAGGAGAAAAAGGGGACATTCACACTATATTGCAATGATGGTAAGTAGTGTTTGAGCTAAGAAATACATTACATTATCAAAGATTAAATAAAAGAACATGTGATGCTAATAAAAGAAAAAAATCTTACCTTAATATAGTCCTTCCGCAGGACCTGGATGATGGCAGAACAGGTCTCTGGGATAATGATCCCCAGAGCCTGGGGGGAGATGCCTGTCGAGAACTTGAGGTCCTGCAGGCGTCTCCCTGTCGCCAAGTTCCGCAACGTGGCAACTAGCCTCTGCTCCGGAGTGATGGCTTGCCTCATGCAGGTATCCTGCCTGCTGATATAGGGGGTCAGCAAAGCCACCAAACGGTCAAAAACGGGGTCTGTCATCCGGAGAAAGTTCCTGAAATCCTCAGGATTATTCTCACGGATCTCACGGAGCAATGGCATGTGACAGAACTGGTCACGCTGGAGCAACCAATTCTTGGTCCATGAACTCCTCCTCGCCCTGTTCATGGACTGGTCTTGGTCTGAAGAATAAACTACAGCACCAAACACATACAATGCACGAGCTCGACGACGAGTACGTACAGGTAACATGGCTTCAAAACGGTCGGCTGGTCAGAACGCACTTAACAGAACGCACTGAAGAACAGCAAGGCCTGTGAAGAGCGACCTGAAAATCAGGAACGAGCGGACAATAAAACAAAGATTTCTCAATGCCAACTGACCAAACGCACTGAAAAGCAGATACAAACCTCACAAGCACAGACTGAACAACAGTTAAAACGAACTGAAAAATACGAGTCTCACAAGCGTGAATCGTCTCTCACCAAACTTCTACTAACACGAGATAAACACGAGATTAGCAGAAGGAGCCCAAAGGGTGTCGTACGGGCTATTGAACTTCCGTTTTATAGTCTCGCCGGACTTGGTGTACGTCACCGCGTACTAGGCTGTCGAACTTTTGTGTGGTCGTGTGTAGGCAAGTCCATTCGTTAGAAAGTCTGCCGCAAGTCCGCCGGAAGTCTGTCGGACTTTTGTAGCTGAAAATTCCGACCGTGTGTACGCCCCATTAGATTGCACACAGGTGGACATCATTTCACTAATTATGCGACTTCTGAGGGTAATTGGTTGCACCAGAGCTTTTTATGGGCTTCATAAAGGGGGCGAATACATACGCACATGCCAATTATCATTTTTTTATTTCTGAAAAATAGTTTTATGTATATATTTTTCTAATTTTACTTCACCAACTTAGACTATTGTGTTCTGATCCATCACATATAATTCATATTAAAAAAAAACACTGAACTAAAGGCTGTAATGTAACAAAATAGGTAAAAAGCCAAAGGGGTGAATACTTTTGCAAGGCATTGTATATTCATATAAATATTTAAATAATAGCAATTTCTTAACAGCTGGGCCTGCATTTACTCTTTAAAAGGAAAGTCTTTGAGATTGATAAAATAATTGGCAGACTCTTTCTTTGCTAATTCTATTCAAAAGGCAAATACACACTGTAGCATCAAAGGCCTAAAGCCCTATGTTAATTGGTCTAATGCGTAATTGATTGCTGTCATAAAAAATGAGGGTTGTAAACACTACAGCTGACCTTAATTGTTATTTTCAATAACTGCAGGTAGGGTCTTTTCCTCTTGTTTAACAACAGGATCAAACATATTTGATCAACCAAATAGATTCTTCTACATTTATATAGAACGTCCTGTGAGCCTCCACTAACAATAATAAACCAATAAATCCTCTTTGAATCAGCTGCAAGCGGTAAACATGTCTCATAAACCACATAAAGGTACTAAAATCGCATTAAAAACGCTGCGCTATCAAAGGTATAAGCAGCCTCTGAACTGGTAAAAATATATCCTCTACACCGTGGTAATAATAATGTATAAAATATATAATGAAAAATATATAAAATGACACGTGCTTAATAGCTGCAAGCGGTAAACATGTCTCATAAACCATGTAAAAATACTAAAATCGCATTATAAATGCTGCGCTATCAAAGGTATAAGGTGAGCCTTCAGGTGAGCCTTCATTACATGGGGGGGAGCACCTGAGTGAGAACACAGCGTCTGATTATCGCATCACTTTCACAGCATACTGAATCGCATGGAGTGTGCAGCACCTGTAAATTGAATCAATTTGAACTTTGCACAGTGCACTTAAGCACTTTTATAATTCCAGTATTTGGATCTATTTAAATTTCCATGGACTTATTTGCTTAAAAAAAAAAAAATATCACTATATGAATACACATTGTCACTTTATTATTTGGCTATTAAGCACGTGTCATTTTATATATTTTTCATTATATAAAACTGAATATTGCACAAATGCTTATTTGGTAAACCTGCGTTTATACCTCCACATACCTTAAAACTGAATATTGCCTGACTGCACAAATGCTTATTTGGTAAACCTGCGTTTATACCTCCACATACCTTAAAACTGAATATTGCCTGACTGCACAAATGCTTATTTGGTAAACCTGTTTGTCACCACTGTTTCAACTCCATCAGTAGCCATGCTCACATTATTTCAATGTTTATTTAGCCATTAAGTCTTACCTAAATTATGGGTTCCCTTATCTTTACAATTTTGGCCTTTTAGTCCCCTTGCAGTTTGATTGTGGTGTGAAAGTTATGCCCTGCTAGCTGTGTTCCTAATATGCCCTCCTAATTGATTAATTGCCAGATTCAACCCAACACACAGTATAAAAACAAGGCCTTCCTTACGGGGGAACACATACAGGGGGCTGCACATACAGGGGGTTCTTCCAAAGAAGTGGGGTTCTTTAAATAAGTGGCACTTCTGCTCTTGCACAAATCTAACTATAAAAGACTACAGGTGACCCCATTTCCAAATTTTATCATCTTCCTCTCTGAAACATGCACTCTTTACCTCTCCTCCATTTCACAATTGCTGCCTCTCTCCTCAAACTCTCTTTTCTACATCCCTCTGCTCCACCCCACAATCTGTACATATCACCCTCACTTCTCCCCTCCCCTTATTACTGCACTCATCACCTCTTTCTAACTCTAAGCCCACTTGCTAACATACCCCCCAGGATACTGAAGCATGTCCCCTCATACAAATCATATTCTCATATTACCTCCCTCACTCTTCTGCTTCTCCTAATCGCTGGAGATATTTCCCCAAACCCTGGGCCCCCTTATTTAACTGTGCCCCAACACACCCATCACCCTACACCCTCTGGCAGTAGTCCCAATCTACACAATTTAGTCTCCATTCCTCTTCTTGCCAACACCAGCCTCCCTCTCTCCTGCGCCCTCTGGAACGCCCGCTCTGTCTGCAACAAACTTACTGCTGTTCATGACCTCTTTGTCACTAATTCCTTTAATCTACTTGCTCTCACAGAAACCTGGCTCCACGAATATGACACCCCTTCTCCTGCTTCCCTCTCCCAGGGTGGCCTTCACTGGACTCACTCCCCCAGGCCTAATGGACGCAAGGGAGGTGGAGTGGGATTCCTCCTATCCCCCCAGAGCACCTTCCAGGTTATTCACCCTCCTCCCTCTTTTTCCCTCTCATCATTCGAAGCCCACTGTATGTCTATTCTCTCCTACTTCCCTAAGAATTGCTGTGATCTACCGGCCCCCCTGGACTATTATCGACTTTCCTTGATGAGTTTTCTGCCTGGCTACCCTACTTTCTCTCTTCGGATATTCCCACAATCCTTCTCGGTGATTTCAACATCCCTGCTAATACAAACACTCCTGCTACTTCTAAACTTCTTAGTCTAACCTCTTCATTTGACCTGAAGCAATGGGTACAGACTTCTACTCACTCTGATGGCAACACCCTTGACCTTGTATTCTCTTACCTATGCACTCCATGCAACTTCTCAAACAATCCTTTTCCTCTCTCCGACCACCACCTTATTAGTTTCTCTCTCCCCCTGTCTTCCACCACCTTTCCCTCCAATCGCCTAACCATCACCCGTAGAAACTTTCGCAACTTCAACTCCTCTCTCCTCTATTCTGCTACTGACCACCTCTATGTCAAAATCTCTCCCCTGTCCTGCCCCAACCAAGCCATGTCCATCTACAATAAATCTCTGTCCTCCACCCTGGACAAGCTCGCCCCCCTCACTACACACAGAATCAGGCCTCAACCCCTACAACCCTGGCAAACAGATGACACAAAAATTTTCAAAAAACGTAGTCGCGCTTTTGAGCATCTGTGGCACAAGACTAAGTCTCTCAAAGACTTCAACCAATACAAATCTGCCCTCCAAAAATACTATTCTTTCCTCCACACTGCCAAGCAAACCTATTTTACAACTTTTATTAACACCTTCTCATCCAATCCCCGTAAACTCTTCTCTACCTTCAACTCTCTACTTTGTCCTCCACTGCCTCCCCCACTGACTTACTCACTGCCCAGGAAATCGCTAATCACTTCAAAAACAAGATTGATACAATCCGTGATGAAATCTCCACTCTACAGGTATCTCCCCAGCTAAGACCCCATGTCAACAGGTACAACTGACACTCCCCCTATTCAAATCTGCTACTCCAGACAAAGTTGCTAAACTCCTTTCTATCGCCCATCTAACCACCTGGACCCTATTCCCTCTCAAATGCTACGGTCACCCTCTGACCCCATCCTACACTCTCTAACCCACATCTTCAATCTCTCCCTCACCTCTGGCATCTTCCCCGATGCTCTAAAACATGCACTGGTCACTCCCATACTCAAAAAGCCGTCCTTGGACCCTACCAATCTTAACAACCTACGTCCTATCTCCTTGCTCCCCTTTTCCTCTAAACTCCTTGAACGCCTGGTTTACAACCAACTGAGTGACCACCTCATTAAAAACAACCTTCTTGATCCCCTTCAATCTGGATTTCGCCCTCAACACTCCAGAGAAACTGCTCTTTTAAAACTCACAAATGACCTACTAACTGCAAAAACCAATGGACAATATTCTGTACTCCTACTTCTGGATCTTTCAGCTGCCTTTGACACGGTTGACCACCCCCTCCTCCTCAAAAAACTTTACTCCCTCGGTCTCCGTGACTGTGCTCTTCAGTGGCTCTCATCCTACCTATCCCAACGCACCTTTAGTGTCACTTACAATTCTACTTCCTCCACTCCTCTTCCCTTCTCTGTCGGGGTCCCCCAAGGTTCTGTTCTTGGACCTCTTTTATTTTCAACCTACACCTCTAATCTCTGGGTCAGCTGATAGCATCTCACGGCTTTCAATATCATTTCTATGCTGATGACACACAAATCTATCTCTCCACCCCTCAACTCACTCCGTCAGTCTCCTCAAGCATCAATAACTTACTAACCGACATATCTGTATGGATGTCACACCACTTCCTCAAACTCAACTTGTCCAAAACCGAGCTTATAATATTTCCTCCCCCACGTGCCTCTTCCCCTGACTTCTCTGTGAAGAGCAATGGCAAAACCATCCACCTGTCCCCACATGTCAGGGTGCTAGGTGTTATCCTAGATTCTGAACTCTCCTTTCAGCCCCACATCCAATCACTTTCCAAAGCTTGACGCCTCAACCTCCGCAACATCTCTAAAATACGTCCCTTTCTAACCAGTGAAACCACAAAGCTCCTGATTCACTCCCTGGTTATCTCTCGCCTTGACTACTGCAACTCACTCCTCATTGGCTTACCTTTAAATAGACTATCCCCCCTTCAATCCATCATGAATGCTTCTGCCAGACTCATCCACCTTACAAACCACTCAGTGTCTGCTACCCCTCTCTGCCAATCCCTCCATTGGCTACCACTCGCCCAACGAATCAACTGTGCCCCCAGCTACATCACTAACCTAGTCTCAAAATACAAACCTAATCGCCATCTCCGTTCCTCCCAAGATCTCCTGCTCTCTAGCTCCCTCATCACCTCCTCTCATATCCGCCTCCAGGACTTCTCCCCAGCCTCGCCCATCCTCTGGAATTCCCTACCCCAATCTGTCAGACTGTCTCCAAATTTATCTACTTTTAGGCGATCCCTGAAAACTTTCCTCTTCAGAGAAGCCTATCATGCCTCCATCTAACAACTGCACTATTTTCTCCATTAGCTCATCCCCCACAGCTATTACCCTTTTGTATAACTTGACCCTCCCTCCAAGATTGTAAGCTCTAACGAGCAGGGCCCTCTGATTCCTCCTGTTTTGAATTGTATTGTACTTGTACTGTCTGCCCTAATGTTGTAAAGCGCTGCGTAAACTGTCGGCGCTATATAAATCCTGTATAATAATAATAATAATAATAATAATATTTTTCATTATATATTTTATAAATTATTATTATCATGGTGTAGAGGATATATTTTTTCCAGTTCAGAGGCTTTTTGCTTACACCTTTGATAGCGCAGTGTTTTTAATGTGATTTTAGATTCTTCTACATCTTTCTAAATAAGGTAAAATAAATCTCTATATGGAGCGAAAGATTTAACTGCTAAAACAGAGGCTGATAGAAAGAGTGACCTAGGGTATATGGATGCATGCCCTTGCATGAAAGACACATAGGTGCATATATATACTGTATATTGAGCATATACAGTATGCTGGATGTGTGGCATGTCCTTATTCTTGCTAAAATATGAAAAGAAGAAATTAGTATTCTGAAGAGGATTTATGGGGCTTCTAATTAGTATTATTATTAGTATTATTTTGTATACACTGTGTCATTTGTTGTGGAGAGCCAATAAACTTTACACTCTTGCCGAGGTTGCCTGGAACTTACTTGAAGAGGTTGCATTCTACACCTGTGCTTTCGCTTTCCACAATAATAATAATTTATATAATATATATTATATATTATTATTTATTATTTACAATAATTATCACTGCCTGAATCATAACGATAAACAAAATCGAAGTTTTCAGAATCAAAATTCAACAATATTAATTCCAGAATTGAATCACAGAAATATTAGACCCTTTAACAACATTGATATAAAATTGTATTTGATTTCAAAAGGATTACATTAGGAGACAATGATGCCACAATTGCTTATAGATTTCACTTTTATAATGGTATTGGCTCATTGGCAACACATAAGAGCTTTCAGTAGAATATCCTCTAATGCCCTGTACAAACGGTCGGATTTTCCGATGGAAAATGTGTGATAGGACCTTGTTGTCGGAAAATCCGACCGTGTGTGGGCTCCATCACACATTTTCCATCGGAATTTCCGACACACAAAGTTTGAGAGCAGGCTATAAAATTTTCCAACAACAAAATCCGTTGTCCGAAATTCCAACGCACAAAGTGCCACGCATACTCAGAATAAATAAAGAGACAAAAGCTATTGGCTACTGCCCCGTTTATTGACCCGACGTACGTGTTTTACGTCACCACGTTCAGAACGATCGGATTTTCCGACAACTTTGTGCGACTGTGTGTATGCAAGACAAGCTTGAGCCAACATCCGTGAGAAAAAATCCATGGATTTTGTTGTCGGAATGTCCGATCAATGTCCGACCGTGTGTACGGGGCATTAGCGTATTTATTTTTATGGTTGAACTAGCTGAACTTGTGTCTTTTTTCAGCTTGATTAACTATGTAACTATGTAACTATGTAAGTGGGTAGGGTCTGGTGGTTAAATATTAGAATAATTTTAATTACATTTATTCTACACAACAAAGATAGGGGAAGCTAGAATCTTTTTTTTTTTTTTTTTAGGTTTTCCTTAAAGGAAAACTGAATATGTAAATTATATATATACAGTCCATAGAGGCCGATTCAAACCAATTCAAGCCAAAATGCTAGCACTGAAATACATTTTCTTTTTTTTTTTCCATAATAGTTTTTATTGACCGATGCATAAAACAGAAAACACGTATATTAACAGGGGTATTACATGGTACTGATTGTTACACAAATCTGAGATACATATAAATAACATAAGCATAGAAATATCAAATTGGAATTTCGGTTGTACATCAGTCATTTAACATGGTGTCTTAGGTAACCCTTTTAAGGTGAGTATTTAAGGAATAACGTAGCTCCGTTAGGAGCGTGAGGGTTATATTTTAAAGAAACAAAAAAAGGGGAAAAAAGAGGGGAAAGGAAAAAAGTAAGAGAAAGGAGCTCGCAAACAAAAGGTGGAGAGGAAGGCAAAGAAAGGAAAAGAGAAGAAAAAAGAAAAAGAAGGGGGGTAAGGGGGGTACGGAGAGGGAGGAAGAAGGGGAAAAAGTGGGAGAGGGGGACAGAGTTACACAGAGAATAAGCACTATGGTAGTGAGACGGAGGAAAGAGGGGGGAGGTAGGGGGTTGGTAAGAGGGTAGGGAGTGGAATGAGGAGGGGGACAGAGAAAAGGAGCAAAGCCTTCCCCTTCGTCTCCATATGGCCCCCCCGCCCCAGCGTGTCTTCCTCTGCTTCCTATCCCTTAGAGGGGATAGTTGTAGTGGTTAAGGGGTTATATGCACCATAGCGTTGAGAAAATTTGAAGTGTGGCCAATAGGCCCATGTGGTCGTAAATTTTTGGATTCGTTCTTGCGAGACATGGACCAACTCTTCCATCTCCTCTATTTTGGAGATCCTTCGAAACCATTCTCCAATCGTAGGAGCGGACGTGGATCGCCAATATGTCGGGACGCACAGTCTAGCCGCATTTACCAAGTGCATTGCCAGTGACTTGTAGTATTCGTTTTTAGACAAGTGGGTATGGTGTAGGAGTAGGGATGAGCCGAACACCCCCCGGTTCGGTTCGCACCAGAACCTGCGAACGGACCGAAAGTTCGCACGAACGTTAGAACCCCATTGACGTCTATGGGACTCAAACGTTCGAAATCAAAAGTGCTCATTTTAAAGGCTAATTTGCATGGTATTGTCCTAAAAAGGGTTTGGGGACCCGGGTCCTACCCCAGGGGACATGTATCAATGCAAAAAAAACTTTTAAAAACGGCCGTTTTTTCGGGAGCAGTGATTTTAATGATGCTTAAAGTAAAAAAAAAAAAGTGAAATATTCCTTTAAATATCGTACCTGGGGGGTGTCTATAGTATGCCTGTAAAGTGACGCGTGTTTCCCGTGTTTAGAACAGTCCCTGCACCAAATGTCATTTTTAAAGGAAAAAATCTCATTTAAAACTGCTTGCGGGTTTAATGTAATGTCGGGTCATGGCAATATGGATGAAAATCGGTGAGACAAACGGCATGGGTACCCCCCAGTCCATTACCAGGCCCTTTGGGACTTGTATGGATATTAAGGGGAACCCCGCACCCAAATTAAAATAAGGAAAGGTGTGGGGCCACCAGGCCCTATATACTCTGAACAGCAGTATACAGGCGGTGCAAACAAGACAGGGACTGTAGGTTTGTTGTTAAGTAGAATCTCTTTGTAATTTTGAACGGGTACATTTTAATGTGTTTAGCTCCAGCCAAAAAATCTTTTTTAAGCTTTTTTGAAAACATAGGGAAGGGTTATCACCCCTGTGACATTTGTTTTGCTGTCTTTCCTCCTCTTCAGAAGATTTCACCTCACTTTTTGTCCCAATGAAAAATGTTTTTTGAAAATTTGGGTTTTTTTGTGGAACAAGGATTGGAAAGCATCAGTGGAAAGGAGAAATTTTTTTCCCATATTAACTCTTACAGGAGAGAATTTCCCTTCCTAGGGGTAGATTTCATCTCACTTCCTGTTGTCTCCTTTCGTTTGCAAGTAGGAGTCGTTTGTAAGTTAGATGTTTGAAAGTAGGGTCCTGCCCTATATACTCAGCAGAAATTTGGGCCTTAGGTGTTGCTGTGGCCACAACACTGTAAGCCCTCACAGGGCCCTGCTGTGAAATATTAGATCAAGAATTGTAATTACATGCCCCTGTTGAACAGGAGCTGAAAAATTAGGCCTTAGGCACTGGTGCTGGTGCCACAACACTGCAACCCCTCACAGACACTCTAGTTGGAACGCAGGAACGAGCCCTGCTGCAAAGTATTGCATCAAAAATTGTGATTACATGCCCCTGTTAGACAGGGGCAGAAAAATTGGGCCTTAGGCACTGGTGCTGGTGCCACAACACTGCAACCCCTCACAGACAACTCTAGTTGGAATGCAGGAGCGAGCCCTGCTGCAAAGTATTACATCAAAAATTGTAATTACACGCCCCTGTTAAACAGGGGCTGAAAAATTGTGCCTTAGGCACTGGTGGTGGCGCCCAGAACCAAAAATGTTCTTACAAGCTATCAGCGTGATGATTGAGGAGGAAGAGGATAATTACTCAGGGATAGTCACTCAGCATCAGCATAGGCAGTCTTTGAAGGGATCTGAGATTTAAAAAAAAATTATTCGGTTACATCAGCATCAGGTGCTTGGTAGCTGGTGGTGATCCAAGACTGATTCATTTTTATGAAGGTCAGTCGATCGACCGAGTCGGTGGACAGACGCACCCTGTGATCGGTTACCACGCCTCCAGCAGCACTGAATGTGCGTTCCGAAAGAACGCTGGATGCAGGACAGGCCAGTAGCTCAATTGCATACTGTGCAAGCTCTGGCCAGTGATCCATCCTCAAGACCCAGTAACCCAGAGGATTTTCGGTGGGAAAGGTGTCCAAGTCTGATCTTGCCCCTAGGTATTCCTGCACCATGTAAAACAGACGCTGGCGATGGTTGCTGGAACCGATCATACCTTGGGGCTGCGGACCAAAAAATTGTCTGAACGCATCGGTCAGACGGCCACCTTCTCCACCGCTCCTTCTTTGACTGACCGAAGCCTCAGCAACACGTTAACCAGAAACAGGAGTTTGTAACCTCCCAGTCTCTGGGAACGCGTTGCACAGACCTTTCTGCAAGGCCTCCCGAAGATGTTTTATCCTCTGCTCCCTCTGCGATGGCAAGATAAGGTCCGCAACCTTACCCTTGTAACGTGGATCAAGGAGGGTTGCCAGCCAGTATTGGTCCTTCTCCTTGATACCACGAATACGAGGATCCTTACGCAGGCTTTGCAGGATCAGGGAGGCCATGCAGCGTAGGTTTGCTGAGGCATTCGGTCCGGAGTCCTCTGGGTCACTAAGGACGACAACGTCCGCAGCCACCTCCTCCCAGCCACGTACAAGTCCATGTGTTTCTTGGGACTGATCCCTTAAAGACTGCTGCTGATGCTAGGTGCCAGGCTCCACCTCCATACTGACACAATCTTCCTCCTCCTCCTCCTCCTCGTCCTCTTCCTGTGTGATCGGCGGGCACGCAGGAACACTGTCTGGATAAAGGGGGCCTTGAGAGCTAAGGAAGTCCTCCTCTTCATGCCTCTGTTCTGCCTCAAGTGCCCTGTCCATTATTCCACGCAGCGTGTGCTCCAACAGGTGGACAAGGGGGACAGTGTCACTGATGCATGCACTGTCACTGCTCACCATCCTCGTGGCCTCCTCGAATGGTGACAGGACAGTGCATGCATCCCTGATCATGGCCCACTGGCGTGGGGAAAGAAAACCAAGCTCCCCTGACCCTGTCCTGGTGCCATAGTCGCACAGGTACTCATTGATGGCCCTCTGCTGCGTGTGCAGCCGCTGCAGCATGGCCAACGTTGAGTTCCACCTGGTGGGCATGTCACAGATTAGGCGGTTCTTGGGCAGGTTAAACTCCTTTTGGAGGTCCGTCAGCCGAGCACTGGCATTATATGACCGGCGGAAATGCACGCAGACTTTCCTGGCCTGCCTCAGGACATCCTGTAAGCCCGGGTACCTGCCCAAGAACCGCTGCACCACCAAGTTAAGGACGTGAGCCAAACAGGGCACATGGGTCATTTGTCCCTGTTGGAGGGCAGAGAGGAGGTTGGTGCCATTGTCGCAAACCACCATTCCTGCCTTAAGTTGGCGTGGCGTCAACCACCTCTGAACCTGCCCCTGCAGAGCTGACAGAACCTCTGCCCCAGTGTGGCTCCTGTCCCCCAAGCACACCAGCTCAAGCACCGCATGGCATCTTTTGGCCTGCGTACTTGCGTAGCCCCTTGAACGACTACGGAGCACCGCTGGTTCCAAGGAAGAGGCCATGGAGGAAGAAGAAGAGGAGGGGGTGGAGGAGAGAGGTGTGTCACAATCATTAGCATTTTGGAGGCGTGGTGGCGGAACAACCTCCAACACTACTGCACCTTGTCCTGCATCCTTCCCAGCTGCCAGCAGAGTCACCCAATGCGCCGTGAAACTTAGGTAACGTCCCTGTCCATGCCTGCTGGACCATGAGTCAGCGGTAATATGCACCTTACCGCTGACCGCCCTGTCCAGCGAGGCATGGACATTGCCTTCCACATGCCGGTAGAGAGCCGGAATCGCCTTCCGTGAGAGAAAGTGGCGTTTGGGTACCTGCCACTGAGGAACCGCACATTCCACAAACTCACGGAAGGGGGCAGAGTCTACCAACTGAAAAGGCAGCAGTTGAAGTGCTAGCAATTTTGCCAAGCTAGCATTCAACCGCTGGGCATGTGGATGGCTGGGAGCAAACTTCTTTCGGCGGTGCAGCAGCTGGGGCAGGGAAATTTGCCTGGTACAATCTGACGTCGGTGTACCAAAAGCAGATTGCCCACAAGTACTTGGCTGTGACACACCTAATTCTACACCTTCATTCCTCTCACTGCAGGTCTCAGAGAGGACTGGAGGTCTAGTGGGGTTGGAAATCTCAGCTGATGAGGAGCAAGGAGAGATCCTCTTTGTTCTTTGGTGTGGGTCTTTTAGATACGCTTGCCAACGAACTGCATGGCAGGTCAACATATGTCTGGTCAAGCATGTGGTACCCAAGCGGGAGATGTTTTGGCCACGTGAGATACGCTTGAGACATATGTTGCAAATAGCAGCGGTGCGATCTGATGCACTCGTCTCAAAAAAGGCCCACACCAAAGAACTTTTTGAATAACGCGCAGAGACTGCAGCGCCCTGCACATGTGGAGCTTTGGGGTGTGATGCAGTCAATGTGCTGCCCTTAGGCTGGCCCCTGGAGGGCATCCTGCCTCGTTGGTGATGTGCCGCCTCCTCCTCCTCCTCTCTCCTATCACGCACCCACGTTGAGTCAGTGACCTCATCATCCCCTCCCTCCTCATCACTGGAGCAAACCTGGCAGTATGCTGCAGCAGGGGGAGCATGACTGCCAGATTGCTGTCCTTCTTGGGCACCCCCTCTGTCCGTGCTCATGTTACTGCCTTCATCGAGCTCAGTATCATCATCAGAGCCTTCCAAACGCTGGGCATCCTCCTGGAGCATGTACCCAACACTGTGGTCAAACAGTTCGAGGGACTCCTCAGGAGGACATGGTGGAGCTAGGGAAGGAGTCACTGATGACATTGAGCCGAGGGAAGAGGCCGCTGCTTTGCCAGACAAAGCACCCTGGGCATGGGTGAGAGAGGATGAGGAGGATGAGGACGGCTTGGTCATCCACTCGACCAAGTCTTCCGCATGTTGCGGCTCAACACGGCCAGCTGGCGAAAAAAAGGCCAAGCGTGTCCCATGGCCACGTGCTGATGAGGATGCACCGTCTCCACGACCAGCACACGACACAGAGCCTGCTTGCCCTCTCTTATTGGCTTGTGACTGTCTGCCTCTCCTTCTTGGCCTTCCAGACATACTAATGGCCTGTAGCTGCACTAAGCTGGGATATATATATATATATATATATATATATATATATATATATATATATATATATACTGATACTGCAGCTAGCAAAATCAACTGCTTGCCTGTAGTATGAGAACACCACCAACCTTCTACAGGTAGCTTTAGCTGAACACTGTGAGGTGGACGCACCCCACTAACTTGTAGGTTTAGCTGAACACTGTGAACAGGACGCACTGCACTAACTGTAAATAGTCTAGCTGCCTGACCGTGGTACTAATAGGATCAAAAGAACACCAGTAATTTTCTTTAGGTATCTGTTAATACTGTAACAAGACAAGCCTGCCTGTCAGTAGGAAGATAACAGGAACGGATCTAGCTGAACACTGTGAGCAGGACGCACTGTACTAAATGTAAATAGTCTAGCTGCCTGACCGTGGTACTAATAGGATCAAAAGAACACCAGTAATTTTCTTTAGGTAGCTGTTAATACTGTAACAAGACAAGCCTGCCTGTCAGTAGGAAGATAACAGGAACGGATCTAGCTGAACACTGTGAGCAGGACGCACTGTACTAAATGTAAATAGTCTAGCTGCCTGACCGTGGTACTAATAGGATCAAAAGAACACCAGTAATTTTCTTCAGGTAGCTTTATATACTGTAACAAGACAAGCCTGCCTGTCAGTAGGAAGATAACAGGAACGGATCTAGCTGAACACTGTGAGCAGGACGCACTGTACTAAATGTAAATAGTCTAGCTGCCTGACCGTGGTACTAATAGGATCAAAAGAACACCAGTAATTTTCTTTAGGTAGCTTTTAATACTGTAACAAGACAAGCCTGCCTGTCAGTAGGAAGATAACAGGAACGGATCTAGCTGAACACTGTGAGCAGGACGCACTGTACTAAATGTAAATAGTCTAGCTGCCTGACCGTGGTACTAATAGGATCAAAAGAACACCAGTAATTTTCTTCAGGTAGCTTTATATACTGTAACAAGACAAGCCTGCCTGTCAGTAGGAAGATAACAGGAACGGATCTAGCTGAACACTGTGAGCAGGACGCACTGCACTAAATGTAAATAGTCTAGAAGATAACAGGAACGGATCTAGCTGAACACTGTGAGCAGGACGCACTGTGCTAAATGTAAATAGTCTAGCTGCCTGACCGTGGTACTAATAGGATCAAAAGAACACCAGTAATTTTCTTTAGGTAGCTGTTAATACTGTAACAAGACAAGCCTGCCTGTCAGTAGGAAGATAACAGGAACGGATCTAGCTGAACACTGTGAGCAGGACGCACTGCACTAAATGTAAATAGTCTAGAAGATAACAGGAACGGATCTAGCTAAACTGAATACAGTGTATATATATATATATATATATGCAACACCTGGGATGCATATATATACACAATACACTTTAAGTGCAGCTAACTGACTGACTGTCCTGCCTAATCTAGCTAACTCAAATGAAATGACACTGTCTCTCTCTCTCTCTCTCTAAGCACACCGGAACACACTGCACAGGGCCGCCGTGCAGGCGGCCTTATATAGTGTGGGGCGTGTACTAAATCCCCTGAGCCATAATTGGCCAAAGCCTCCTTGGCTTTGGCCAATTACGGCTCTCTGTTCAGGCGGCGCTGTGATTGGCCAAGCATGCGGGTCATAGTGCATGCTTGGCCAATCATCAGCAAGCAATGCACTGCGATGCCGCAGTGAATTATGGGCCGTGACGCGCCACACGAATTTGGCGCGAACGGCCCTTATCGTTCGCAATTCGGCGAACGACCGAACAGCCGATGTTCGAGTCGAACATGGGTTCGACTCGAACACGAAGCTCATCCCTATGTAGGAGGTATTGAGCAGGGGAGTAGGCTAGGGGGTATGTTGTAATATGTGTGATAAGATCGTGTACCTCCTTCCAGTATGGTTGTATGAGGTCACAGTCCCACCAGACATGTAGCAAAGTACCTTTTGCCTTTCCACACCGCCAGCATGTATCTGGGATTGTTGGGGAAAATGTATGTAAGAGCGACGGGGTCCTGTACCAGCATGTTAAAATTTTATAACCATTCTCTTGAATGGCTACATTAAGAGAGCCCTTATGTACGTATTCATTGATACGTGTCCAGTCCTCCTCTGTAAAAGTCATCTGTAAATCCGTTTGCCATGCTGCACGTGCGGGGTCTAAGGGGCAAGAAGTATCTTCTATGAGCTTGTTGTACATGTACGAGATGAGGTGTCTCTGCGGGGGGGCTCGGGTACATAGTTCCTCAAATGGGGTTAATTGTCTTGTCCATGTCGATGTTGTGCCCTGGGTTGAAAGGAAGTGTCCAATTTGTTGGTATGTCCAAAAGGGGAAGGAGTGGAGAGGGGATGAGTCTACTAAGTTCTCGTATGATCTAGGGGTTTTACCGGTATAAAACTGGTACGCTAGTATTCTGTCGTGTGGCCATGCTTGGTTGAGAAAGGATGGTGATAGCCCTGGTGTAAATTCAGGGTTACCCCTCAGTGGGGTTAGTGGGCCCGGGATGGAGGAGATTGACGGGGTTTTAATTGATCGTTTGAAGGCTCCTAACGAGGCTAAGATGAGGGGGTGCCCTACTATCCTTTGTGGCCAATGTTTGGGAAGGATCCAGGGGAGAGACTCTAGTGGGATTTGAGAGAATGATTTCTCTAAGGTGACCCAGATCTTTCCCGACTCATGTATATTCCAGTCCACGAGTCGGGTAAGATGGCTGGCTCGGAAATATTTGTGGAGATCCGGAAGCCCGATACCACCTTTGAGTTTTAGACGCGTGAGACGGGTAAACTTAATTCGTGGAGGTGAGCCCTTCCATAGAAACCGCGTGCACATCTTCTTGTACGCAGCGAAAAAAGAGGCCGGAAGGCTAATAGGGAGACATTGGATAATGTGTAGGAACCGTGGCAGGGTTACCATTTTTAGGAGAGCAGAGCGGCCAAACCAAGAAACATTGATTTTTCCCCATTCTTTGAGATCGATTTGTGCTTTTTTTAGAACCTTGCAGAAATTAGCACTATATAGGTCCACTAAGTTGGTAGTAATTTGAATGCCTAAGTAGGGTATTGCCCGTTGGTTCCACTGGAAAGGGAAGGAGGTCTGACAACATTCCACCTCTTGTGTTGTGAGGGAAATGTTTAGAGCTTGTGATTTCGCGTAATTAATCTTTAGGTGTGATAAGGTCCCGAAATGTTCCATATCTTTGAGCAAGTTGGGTATGGAGGTAGTTGGGGCGGTCAAGGAAAGCAACATATCATCTGCAAAAGCAGAAACTTTATACTCTTTACCTTGTATTTTGATGCCTTTAATGTCGGGATTATCTCTTAATTTGTTAAGGAGGGGTTCTAAGGAGAGTATAAATATCAAAGGAGAAAGGGGGCAGCCCTGACGAGTCCCGTTACTTATAGGGAAGGCGTTCGACAGGTGGCCATTTACTCTTACAGCTGCGCTCGGGGAGGCGTACAGCGCCGAGATATGGGCCAACATGCGCAGGTGAAGGCCAATCTTCTTGAACCTCATTCATGTAGTCCCAGGCCACTCTGTCGAACGCCTTCTCGGCATCCAACGACAAAAAGAAGCCCTGTGTCTCTGTGGTAGTGAGCCAATGGTGGAGATTTATTGCCCTGATGGTGTTGTCCCTGGCCTCACGTCCTGGGACAAAACCAACCGGGCCAAAGAGATAAGGTTCGGTAGAAGTGGGGACATTCTATTAGCTAAAATTTTGGCGTAGATCTTAATGTCCATGGCTGTGGGCCATATTGGGTCAAAAAGTTTTTAATAGCCTCCGATCTATGTCCGCCCTGGTCTAGGCTCTGATTGGGAGATTTTAGGTTATAAAGGTTTTTATAATATTGTTCAAAGGAATGGGCAATATCTTCATTTCTAGATAGTAATGTGCCCTCTTGGGTCCGGATGTGATGGATTGCGTTGGATGGTCTAGAGCAGGGGTCCTCAAACTACGGCCCGCGGGCCGAATGCGGCCCTCCAGCGTTTTTTATCCGGCCCGCGGACTGCCCCTTTAACACTGCAGCACTCCCCCTGCCATCTGCTCCCTCCATCACACAGGACGGGAAACATGACAGGCCGGACAAAGGACCTTTTGTGCTAAGAAGCAGGTGATTGGTTACTAGGCATCAGGGCGGTCCCTGGAACCAATCACCTGCCCCACACTTCCAAAGTCCCGCCCTCCGTCCGGACCTACCATGCCTCATGTCCTGCGTGATACAGGTAAGTGTTGAGTGGGAGTGCTGTGATATTATAGGGGGAGGCAGTGTAATATTGATATGGGGGGATCTGTGACACACGGGGGGAGTCTGTGATAGGGGGAGATCTGTGATGTAGGGGACTCTGTGCTATGGTGGGGGACTGATGTGGGGGACTCTGTGCTATGGTGGGGGACTGATGTGGGGGACTCTGTGCTATGGTGGGGGACTGATGTGGGGGACTCTGTGCTATGGTGGGGGACTGATGTGGGGGACTCTGTGCTATGGTGGGGGACTGATGTGGGGGACTCTGTGCTATGGTGGGGGACTAATGTGGGGGACTCTGTGCTATGGTGGGGGACTAATGTGGGGGACTCTGTGCTATGGTGGGGGACTAATGTGGGGGACTCTGTGCTATGGTGGGGGACTCTGTGCTATGGTGGGGGACTAATGTGGGGGACTCTGTGCTATGGTGGGGGACTAATGTGGGGGACTCTGTGCTATGGTGGGGGACTAATGTGGGGGACTCTGTGCTATGGTGGGGGACTAATGTGGGGGACTCTGTGCTATGGTGGGGGACTAATGTGGGGGACTCTGTGCTATGGTGGGGGACTAATGTGGGGGACTCTGTGCTATGGTGGGGGACTAATGTGGGGGACTCTGTGCTATGGTAGGGGACTAATGTGGGGGACTCTGTGCTATGGTGGGGGACTAATGTGGGGGACTCTGTGCTATGGTGGGGGACTAATGTGGGGGACTCTGTGCTATGGTGGGGGACTAATGTGGGGGACTCTGTGCTATGGTGGGGGACTAATGTGGGGGACTCTGTGCTATGGTGGGGGACTAATGTGGGGGACTCTGTTCTATGGTGGGGGACTAATGTGGGGGACTCTGTGCTATGGTGGGGGACTAATGTGGGGGACTCTGTGCTATGGTGGGGGACTAATGTGGGGGACTCTGTGCTATGGTGGGGGACTAATGTGGGGGACTCTGTGCTATGGTGGGGGACTAATGTGGGGGACTCTGTGCTATGGTGGGGGACTATGGTGGGGGACTCTGTGCTATGGTGGGGGACTATGGTGGGGGACTCTGTGCTATGGTGGGGGACTATGGTGGGGGACTCTGTGCTATGGTGGGGGACTCTGTGCTATGGTGGGGGACTCTGTGCTATGGTGGGGGACTCTGTGCTATGGTGGGGGACCCTGTGCTATGGTGGGGGACCCTGTGCTATGGTGGGGGACTGATGTGGGGGACTCTGTGCTATGGTGGGGGACTGATGTGGGGGACTCTGTGCTATGGTGGGGGACTGATGTGGGGGACTCTGTGCTATGGTGGGGGACTGATGTGGGGGACTCTGTGCTATGGTGGGGGACTGATGTGGGGGACTCTGTGCTATGGTGGGGGACTGAAGTGGGGGACTCTGTGCTATGGTGGGGGACTGATGTGGGGGACTCTGTGCTATGGTGGGGGACTGATGTGGGGGACTCTGTGCTATAGTGGGGGACTGATGTGGTGGACTCTGTGCTATGGTGGGGGACTCTGTGCTATGGTGGGGGACTGATGTGGGGGACTCTGTGCTATAGTGGGGGACTGATGTGGTGGACTCTGTGCTATGGTGGGGGACTCTGTGCTATGGTGGGGGACTGATGTGGGGGACTCTGTGCTATGGTGGGGGACTGATGTGGGGGACTCTGTGCTATGGTGGGGGACTCTGTGCTATGGTGGGGGACTGATGTGGGGGACTCTGTGCTATGGTGGGGGACTGATGTGGGGGACTCTGTGCTATGGTGGGGGACTGATGTGGGGGACTCTGTGCTATGGTGGGGGACTGATGTGGGGGACTCTGTGCTATGGTGGGGGACTCTGTGCTATGGTGGGGGACTGATGTGGGGGGGGCTCTGTGCTATGGTGGGGGACTGATGTGGGGAACTCTGTGCTATGGTGGGGGACTCTGTGCTATGGTGGGGGACTGATGTGGGGGACTCTGTGCTATGGTGGGGGACTGATGTGGGGGACTCTGTGCTATGGTGGGGGACTGATGTGGGGGACACTGTGCTATGGTGGGGGACTGATGTGGGGGACTCTGTGCTATGGTGGAGGACTCTGTGCTATGGTGGGGGACTGATGTGGGGGACTCTGTGCTATGGTGGGGGACTGATGTGGGGGACTCTGTGCTATGGTGGGGGACTGATGTGGGGGACTCTGTGCTATGGTGGGGGACTCTGTGCTATGGTGGGGGACTCTGTGCTATGGTGGGGGACTGATGTGGGGGACTCTGTGCTATGGTGGGGGACTGATGTGGGGGACTCTGTGCTATGGTGGGGGACTAATGTGGGGGACTCTGTGCTATGGTGGGGGACTAATGTGGGGGACTCTGTGCTATGGTGGGGGACTGATGTGGGGGACTCTGTGCTATGGTGGGGGACTCTGTGCTATGGTGGGGGACTGATGTGGGGGATTCTGTGCTATGGTGGGGGACTCTGTGCTATGGTGGGGGACTCTGTGCTATGGTGGGGGACTCTGTGCTATGGTGGGGGACTGATGTGGGGGACTCTGTGCTATGGTGGGGGACTGATGTGGGGGACTCTGTGCTATGGTGGGGGACTGATGTGGGGGACTCTGTGCTATGGTGGGGGACTGATGTGGGGGACTCTGTGCTATGGTGGGGGACTGATGTGGGGGACTCTGTGCTATGGTGGGGGACTCTGTGCTATGGTGGGTGACTAATGTGGGGGACTCTGTGCTATGGTGGGGGACTAATGTGGGGGACTCTGTGCTATGGTGGGGGACTGATGTGGGGGACTCTGTGCTATGGTGGGGGACTGATGTGGGGGACTCTGTGCTATGGTGGGGGACTGATGTGGGGGACTCTGTGCTATGGTGGGGGACTCTGTGCTATAGTTGGGGACTGATGTGGGGGACTCTGTGCTATGGTGGGGGACTCTGTGCTATGGTGGGGGACTGATGTGGGGGGACTCTGTGCTATGGTGGGGGACTGATGTGGGGGGACTCTGTGCTATGGTGGGGGACTGATGTGGGGGACTCTGTGCTATGGTGGGGGACTCTGTGCTATTGTGGGGGACTCTGTGCTATGGTGGGGGACTGATGCGGGGGACTCTGTGCTATGGTGGGGGACTGATGTGGGGGACTCTGTGCTATGGTGGGGGACTAATGTGGGGGACTCTGTGCTATGGTGGGGGACTAATGTGGGGGACTCTGTGCTATGGTGGGGGACTGATGTGGGGAATTCTGTGCTATGGTGGGGGACTCTGTGCTATGGTGGGGGACTGATGTGGGGGACTCTGTGCTATGGTGGGGGACTGATGTGGGGGACTCTGTGCTATGGTGGGGGACTGATGTGGGGGACTCTGTGCTATGGTGGGGGACTGATGTGGGGGACTCTGTGCTATGGTGGGGGACTGATGTGGGGGACTCTGTGCTATGGTGGGGGACTGATGTGGGGGACTCTGTGCTATGGTGGGGGACTGATGTGGGGGACTCTGTGCTATGGTGGGGGACTGATGTGGGGGACTCTGTGCTATGGTGGGGGACTGATGTGGGGGACTCTGTGCTATGGTGGGGGACTGATGTGGGGGACTCTGTGCTATGGTGGGGGACTGATGTGGGGGACTCTGTGCTATGGTGGGGGACTGATGTGGGGGACTCTGTGCTATGCTGGGGGACTGATGTGGGGGACTCTGTGCTATGGTGGGGGACTGATGTGGGGGACTCTGTGCTATGGTGGGGGACTGATGTGGGGGACTCTGTGCTATGGTGGGGGACTGATGTGGGGGACTCTGTGCTATGGTGGGGGACTGATATGCGGGACTCTGTGCTATGGTGGGGGACTGATATGGGGGGATCTGTGATGGGGGAAGTATGTGATTGGGAGGGGTTCTGTAATGAGGGGAGTCTGTGAAATACTGATAAGTTTATATTGATTACAATTGTTCTTTATTTTAAATATTGTACTGTTTTTTTTCCTGTTTTTTTTGCACTACAAATAAGATGTGTGCATAGGAATTAGTTCATATTTTTTTTAAACTATAGTGCGGCCCCCCAACAGTCTGAGGGACCGTGAACTGGCCCCCTGTCTAAAAAGTTTGAGGACCCCTGGTCTAGAGGCACGAACTGCTCGGGCCAATAGTTTCCCGCATTTATTGCCTTGTTCATAGAAGACTCTCTGATGCAAGACATAACGGCACCTAGTGCGTTTTCCTAATTCTTCCAGTAGCATTGAGCGATAGTGCATCAGCTCCTGCTGTCTGCTGAGAGTGAGAATGTTTGTGTGTAGCCTCTAGTCGTCTAACGTTAGTGATCAGATTGTCTACAGTGATCTGGTGGCTCCATTTTATTTTTGCCGCTTGGGCCATCAGTTCCCCTCTGATCACACATTTGTGCACTTCCCATACGGTGATAGGAGATATATCCGGGGTAGAATTTTCCTTGAAATATGTGTTTATGCGTGATTCTAGGTGCGTAGAGAACTCATCGTCCTTTAACAAGGAAGAGTTGAGTCTCCAGACTTTAGTTTTTGGGATCGAGTCCGGAAAAGTCAGGGAAACCGAGATGGGGTGGTGGTCAGATAGGTACATGGGGTCGATTCAAAAACTCTGCGCTTAGGACAATGTTTTAAAAGAGAACTGCAACCCCCCCAAAATAAATGGGAAAAGCCACCTAGGTGGAATCCAAAAAATTAAGAAATCTCTGGTGGGGAATGTGGCGCTGTTCAAAAATGTATGTAATAAAATACTAATATAAAGATCTTTGCCTGGGACTCAGGAAGCCAAAAACCTGAAAGAGCTGCTTATGTGAAGTTTGCTTGATGAGAGAAAGAAAAGGTTTGCATAATCTTTGTTTTGTGGGTGACTGGGAGAAGCCCTTCACAGGACTAGTGATAACCCAACCAGGAAGAAGATCACGGAAACACAGAGGGGGACACCGATCGACCTGCCAGTGGATTGACTTTCATTTGCCCATTACCCCTGCAGGGGTTGGGCTTTCTGGTGAGTGGGGACACAATTGGGGGTTCCAGAGAAGGAGATTATACAACGACCACAATCATTTACACGGGATTCTTTTGGAAGCAAAGTCACTTTTCACAGAGTTTCTTCCTTCTTATTTTTACATATATAGAACTTTAAATCTGCTTGGACAATTATATCATTTGGATTTGATTTTTGAAAATTCTGCCAAATTACCACATCAATTATATTATTGTTTATATCTGTGCATTTTTTGGGTATTTTTTGGGTATTTTCTATGCTTTTTCCTTTGCGATTTTTTAAACTAGCACTAATATTACGCACATATTTATACATTATTTTTGTTTCCCTTTTTCAGTGCACGTATTTCTTTTAGGATTATCCACACCGCATTTGCACTTGACTTTTTAATCATACGTTTTTTTATATTATGTGCTGTTTTACACCTGTGACACATACACGTGATATGTTGTTTGTTTACGATTTGTTCATAGTATTTCTTATATACTACCAACACTTTGTAGGATATTAGTATTTTATTACATAAATGGGGTCGATTGTGGCATGTGTGAGGTAGGTTAAGTCAGGTTGGGAAAGAAAAAAGTAGTCCAGTCGTGAGTATTTTTGAAAGGGAATGGAGTAAAAGGTGTAGTCCCGAACGGAGGGGAACAACGTTTGCCATGTGTCATGTAACGCCAGACCTTGAAGCTGTAATTTAATTTGACGAAGGGCCCGGTACGAAATCGTGGAAGTGCCTGAAGAACTATCAAGGTCTGGGTTAAGGGGCACATTGAAATCTCCTCCCATCAGCAACACACCCTCCTTAAAGGAGAGTAGAAATCACTCACCTTCCTGAAAAATGAGACTTGGCGATCGTTTGGGGCATAAATGTTTGCCAGCGTAATTGGCCTAGAGGCATAAGAGCCTTTAATGAAAACAAATCTCCCCTCAGGATCTATCAGGGAATCAGCAAGTTTAAAGGGGGCATGCTTGGAAACCAATATGGAGGCTCCTTTGGTCTTTGCTAAGGGGTTTGTGGAGTGGAAAGCTGTCTGGTATATATGGTCAGTAAGTTTTGGGATAGAATTGGAGCAGAAGTGAGTCTCCTGTATGAAAATGAATTGGGCTTTCTGCTTGGTGGGAGCGGACAAGACCTGTGAATGCTTTTCAGGCACGTTTAGACCCTTCGCGTTAAGTGAAACACATTTCAGCAATAGAGGCGCTTGAGAGGCCATTTTTACCCTAGTATTGAGGAAGCGGGATTAAATATAGAGTCAGGAACGCGAGAGTTAGCTATCCCACCTGAAAGGTGCCTGTTCACGCCGGGGCGGTTTGGCCAAGGGAAGGGGGAGCGGTGGGGTAGAGCACGTGGGAAGTCTAGAGAGGCAAAGCAAAAAACAAAACAAAACAAAAAAAAGGGGGGGGAGGGAAGTTCTGTAGAGAATAAGGGAGAGGTAAAAAAAAAAAAAGGAATTAATCAGTGGGGGGGGGGAGCAGGTATAGGGTGGGGGAAGGTGCCGGAGGTAAAATAAGATAGAGATGGAGAAGGGGATCAGTGGGGGGGAGTAGGTATAGGGTGGGGGAAAGTGCCAGAGATGAAATAAGAGAGAGATGAAGAAGGGGAATCAGTGGGAGGAAGCAGGTATAGGGTGGGAGAGAAGTACCAGAGGTGGAGATGGAAATGCCAATCCACCTGTAGAAAAGGAGGCTGGATGGTCAGCAGACTAGATACTAGTACTGCCGCAGGGGGTTGGTGAGAGTGTCTGGATCCCTACTCCTTTGCCATGTGGAGGATCAAGAGGAGATAGTAGTTCAGAGGGGATAGATGCAAGTATGAAAATTGGGAAGATTGACTCAGATCGGCATCAAGCTTGTAGCGCACTTCCTGAATAACCTTTTAGGAGTTATAAGTGTAAAATCTAAAAAGAAAAACCAAAACAGAAAAAGAGAGAAAAACACCCATGTAAAAGTAACAAACTAACATGCGTATTCATCGTGACTCATACCTTTGTAAATATGTCTCCCACACTTATTAGTATGGGGGCCTCATTATAGAGGATAGACAGGTTCTGAGTCTTCCACCCAAAGGTATATTGAGACCTGGAGCTGTGTCATATTTTCATAAAGCTTGGTAGTGGTCGCCCTCCCTCCTCCCCTACTTCACAGGAATTACCCTCTACCTGTTCTTAAACGAGTACCCAGATTGGGGAGTCGCGTAAGACAAGAGAGGCCCGTGGGCCCCCGAGGCATGCTTTTCGGTGTCCCAGGAGTGATTAGAGAGGGCATTGATTGTGACTTAGGGAGGTATACCTTACCGGTATCAGAGCAACAGCATTAGTAACTGTGTATTGCTCATAAAGGATGATCACAATTGTGGGGGGGCAGGGATCTACCAGTAGCAGCCTTGGTGACTTCCAGGGATCAAAAAAGAACATATATAGCAAGTATGGTTATACAGTTTATACATATATCAATAGGGAGAGGAGGAGGAGGTAAGGGACATGAGAAGGGAAGGGAAGGAAGGTAAGGGAGAGGGGAATGGGAAGGGAGAGAGGAGGGGGGGAGTGGGAAAGGTCCTGGGAGTAGAAGTATCTGCTCCGGGTGACGGGGGGCCCGATCTCCGGCGTCTAGAGCGATGTCTTTGCGCTTTCGGTGAGGGGTTATGTGAGAGCGGTCTCCATGACTCTGATGGGAAGTGAAACGTACACCAGTCCGGAAGCTCCGTCATGGGTTAATCGAGCTGCTCACAGAAGTCAGGGAGGTCATCTGGAGATCTTAAGAGAGTGGTGCGGCCTCTGGCGGTAGCAGACAAGCAAAACGGGAACTTCCAGCGGTATTGAATGTTCCTCGCCCTGAGTTGGTCCAGCAGGGGGCGCAAGGCACGCCTGTTCTGCAGTGTAGTTGGGGACAAATCTTGAAAAAGCTTAATCTCTATGCCATTATGTTGTACGAGACCTCTTTCTCTAGCTTTTCTCAAAATTTCTTCCTTGAGTGGAAAATTCACTATACAGCATATAACATCTCTTGGGGGTTCATTGTCCCGGGGAGGCGGCCTGAGGGCTAGGTGCAGCCGCTCCATCTCGATCGGAGAGTCTGGTGGTCGGTCTAAAAGGTCATTAAAAATAGGAGCCTACTTCCATGCCCTCAGGCACCCCCCTCACTCGAATGTTATGCCTCCGACCCCTGTTATCGAGGTCTTCGACCTGACGATGGAGATCGTATAGGTATGAGAGTTGGGCATCGTTGGTGTGCTGCACTTGCCTGATAGCAGCTGTATGGAGCTGCATGGTTTGCTCTACATCTGATATGCGGGCCGCCACTGCCTGGATATCCATCTTCAGGTCTAAGATTGCCGCTTTCAGGGTGCCTGTGATGTTGTTAGTGATGTCGGATGCAACATGCTGTAAATCCGATAAATTCACTGCTGAGCTGAAGCGGTGAGACCGGGTATCTCCTTCCTCTAGCTGGGAGTCTGAGCGTGACTGGGGGAGTTAGGGCCAGAGGCCTGTGGTGTCTGTGAGGCCTCGTGGTTGCCTGACCGGAGTGTGCGGAATATCTCCGGGATATTGCGGCTGAGTTGTGTACTCGGGTCTTTCGGTGTCCGGGAGGCAGAGACACTCCTATTGGACTTCCCCATCATGGAAAAGGGCTGTGGTTCCCCGTAAATAGCTGATTATAGTCCTCGGGTGGCAGGAGCTCTGTGTTCAAGCGGCCATTCCGGGATCCAGCCAAGCCACGCCCCCTGAAATACATTTTCATACACAAAGGTGCTTTGAGGCTTGCTGCTTTACGCAACCCATTCAAAATAATGGAGTTGCAATGCGCCTACACTTCACAAAATAATGTGCAGGCTGCATTTTTTGCACTGTACAGTACACTGCACATTGTGTTGCATTTTGCTGCAAAGCACATGCCGTCTGAAGGCGTGTTGGGGTTCCAATTAACCACTTCATACCCTGCCCATAGACAAATGATGTCCGCAGGAGGGATTTCCCATCCTGGGTGGGCGTCATATGACATCCTAGGTTTCCTGTGCATGCCCACCACGTCATTTAGGAGCCCTTACGCGTGCCCGGCAGCCGTGATGTCCGCCGGGCACCCGCGATTGCCTGTAACAGAGCCGGGGGGTGGATCGATGGGTGTAAACCCACAGATCCATGTCCTGTCAGGAGAGAGGAGACCGATCATGTGTTCCCAGTACAGGGGAACACTGATCGGTCTCCTCCCCTTGTGAGACCCCTCCCCCTACAGTTAGAATCACTCCCTAGGTAACACATTTAACCCCTTGATCGCCCCCTAGTGTTAACCCCTTCCCCGCCAGTAACATTTATACAGTAATTAGTGCATTTTTATACACTGATCGCTGTATAAATGTGAATGGTCCCAAAATAGTGTCAAAAGTGTTCGATGTGTCCGCCGCAATGTCACAGTCACGATAAAAATCGCAGATCGTCGCCATTACTAGTAAAAAAAATAATAATAATAAAAATGCCATAAATCTATCCCCTATTTTGCAGACGCTATAACTTTTGTGCAAACCAATCAATATACGCTTATTGCGATTTTTTTTACCAAAAATATGTAGAAGAATACATATCGCTCTAAACTGAGGAATTATTTTTTTTCTTTTAAATTGGGATATTTATTATAGCAAAAAGTAAAAAATATTGTGTTTTTTTCAAACTTGTCACTCTTATTTTGTTTATAGCGCAAAAAATATAAACCGGATCAAATACCACCAAAAGAAAGCTCTATTTGTGGGGGAAAAAATGATAAAAATTTAATTTAGGTACAGTGTTGCATGACCGCGCAATTGTCATTCAAAGTGCGACAGCGCTGAAACCTGAAAATTGGCCTGCCCAGGAAGGGGGTGAAAATGCCCTGTATTGAAGTGGTTAAAATGCATGGCATCCATCACTCAGGTGATTTAGGTTACATAAGTGT
Source organism: Lithobates septentrionalis (assembly GCA_037952835.1). NCBI lineage: Eukaryota > Metazoa > Chordata > Amphibia > Anura > Ranidae > Lithobates > Lithobates septentrionalis. Next base: position 1,228,169 of record JBBDGP010001294.1, read on the forward strand.
TACCTGTGGTGATTCATAAGTGCCTCAATAATGTCATGTCTAAAAGAGTTACAGAATGGTCCAATAGTATAATTCAATTACATGCATTGTGTTCCCCAAATAATAAAAATAATAATAATATCAATAATTTTGTGTATCTATTTTCAGGATTACAATTCATTTTCATTTATATGTATTATTATTACTATTAATTAATTTAATTTTAATACTAGATTTTATGTAACTGTATGAGTCAAATGAAATGCAATTTAACTGACTTAATAAAATAGCTAAGGTTATTCAATTCGTAAATCAAAACTGGATTATTTTGATCAGCCAATTATGTGTAGGGCAAAATGGATAAGACAAATTAATTCGCCTGGAATAATTTGGCAATGGGATCTCAAAAGAGGTGCAATAGTTGGTCTTTGGCTATTTGCAACCAGCAAAGCTGTGACCGCTGAAGTGGTGATCTCATTGTCAGGCACAAGGGGGAGCAGACCTACCACCCATCTACAAGCATTCTAACTGCAATGGGTTTAAAGAACACACTAAGGGCTCATGCACACAGGATGTTTTTACAGCTGCTGCTAGGGGCTGCTAGGGGCATCTGACTTTTTTTTTTTTAACTGCCTCTAAACGCCCCTCCATGTTAGCCTATGTGTCTATGCACAAAGAAATGTTTAGAGGCGTTTGGAGACATAGAAAAAAATGACAGCCTGTACGTCTAGGAGCAGAGGTTGTTGAGCTGTAAAACGCCAAAAAACACTGCTAAACGCGGCTAAATGCTGCTAAATGCTGTAACAAGCATTTAGCCACGTTTGTTTTTACATTATAGGGAGAGTTTTTATTGAATAAATGCCAAAAAACGCTAATGCCAAAAAACATGGAAAAAACCCTATTCAAAAACAGCGCATTTTTAAAGCTGCTTTTTTCAGGCAGCATCGCTGCCGTTTTTAAACTTACTGTGTCCTTGAGGCTACAGTAAATATCTCCTAAATGGTGCAAGTTTGGGAGATATTCACAGTACCTACAGGTAAGCCTTATTATAGGCTTACCTGTAGGTAAAAGTGGTAGTACAGGGTTTGCAACCACTTTAAAGTGCAGGGGGATCGATCTCAGGTAAGTAATTCATAATGAGCTAGTATGCTATGCATACTAGCTCATTATGCCTTTGTCTTGCAGGTTTTTTTTTTTTTTTTTTAGGGTTTACAACCACTTTAAGCTAAACTCTGTGCATTCTGGGCCTCCACAGAACCCTACAGCTGAGTTTCAGAAAATCTCTCTGGCTGCATCTCTCTTAGTCATATCTGCTTATGTTACCAAGTTTAAGGCAAGGTTTACATATATACATGTCCGCTTTTGGCTGTTTTTAATGTGATTTTTATTGTGTGTTGTTGTGCATTTACACATATATTCATTATTCTATTGAAAATCACAGCTCATGAAAATGCACAGAAAAACAGACATGCCTCATTTTTTTAAACTGAAATATTTTAAAATATATATTTTTTTAATGAGGGGATACCACTATATTGAAATGGGTAATATGTTTTGGTATGAACTATGTCCATTTTAAAAATGTAGAAAGTGATAGACATTTGCATTTAGTTTCGTTCCGAATCAAAATTCGGACTAATTTTTCATTATTCGGAAATTCGTATACATCTGAATTTCCGAATTACAAAAGTAACGAATTTAAACGAATCCGAAATAACAATTCAAATCGAAAAAAGCGAACTAAATTCAAATCGAATTTGAAAACAAATTTGAAAAAATAGGAATCGATTTTCTAAAAAATACAATAAAATAGAATATAAAACAATAAAGCAATAGAATAAAAATAAAAGAATAGTAAAGAAAAGAATAGAATTTAATAGAATTTAATAAAATAGAACATGACCATGATCCGAAATTCGGATTCCGAATAGTATAAATTCGAATTCGAGAATAGATTGGAATATAATTCAAACCAATGGGAACTAAAATAGAAAAGAATAGAAAAACAATAGAACAGAATAGAATAAAATATAATATATATTATATTTTATTCTATTCTGTTCTATTGTTTTTCTTTTCTCTTCTTTTTTTATTCTATTCTAATATTTTCTATTCGAATTTGAATTCATTCTATACAAAATTTGATCTTATAGCATGAAATCAAATTTGAATAGAATAGATTAATTTTGAATTCGAAAAAAATTTGACCGAATTCGAAAAAAGCAGATCAAATTTGAAAAATTTGATCAAATTCAAAAAAATACTACTGGATTACAAAAAACTATCAAATTCGAAAAAAAAAAATCTACCGCATTCGAATTTCATATAGAATGAAATCAAATTAGAAAAGAAAAGATTAGAATAGAATAGAAAATAATAGATAAGAATAAAAATTAATAAAATAATTTTGCACAAATATTAATAAAATATATTCCAAAATAAAATCTTCCAGAAAGTGTTAATTAATGGTGACTGAGATATAATAAAACAAATGTGTATAGTGAATAGGTTAAAATATATTAATTTATATTGGTGTTTTGGTGTATATATTAAATATGATCGGGTGAAAATAAATAGATGTATATGTATCCTAATGAGATTTTAATATACGTGCACTTTAAATAGTGTATATAAAAAATAAATGGATCGGAAAATGTGAAAATAAAATAAAAATGAAATAATAATCAGGAAGTCCAGAGTTCTTGCAATAAGCGAAAAATAATCAAATTCAATAATGTAATCAATTATTTGCCCTCGTAGTCTTATTGCAGCTTCTTAAGTATTCTAGTCTCACAGAACTCTTACCTCGATGCTAATTATAGCATGTAGTAACCACTAGAGGGACCTCCCGTCTTTCCTGGATCTAATGTATAATTCCTCTAGTTGGTCTAATGCATCCGTCTTTTTTTTCCACAAGTAGCAGAAGTTCACTTCAGTGCTAGTTATGTCATGTAGTAGCCACTAGAGGGATCTCCCGACGCTTCTAGATAAGGGATGTGATTCCTCTGTTTGGTGTATTGTATCCGTTTTCCTTCCCAGACCGTGGCAGTTCACTTGTCCAATCACCCAGTGAGGGCGGTACCTCAATACAGGGGGAACAGGGGGGAGGAAAGAGGAATCTCCAATTGTGAAATATGTCAGGTTAAAAGGTATATTTATTAAAAAAAGGCATAGACTCTTACAAAGTACAAGTAAAAATGTTACAGGGAACAAATTTAGGCGTTGTTCCTCGCCTTCTCACATCACTTCCGGTCACGGCTCTATCTGGCCAATTCCTACGCGTTACGTTGCTCATGTCTCATTAGGATATATACATCTATTTATTTTCACCAGATCATATTGAATATATACACCAAGACACCAATATAAATTAATACATTATTTTAACCTATTCACTATACACATTTGTTTTATTATATCTCAGTCACCATTAATTAACACTTTCTGGAAGATTTTATTTTGGAATATATTTTATTAATATTTGCACGAAATTATTTTATTAATTGTTTTTACTGAGTGTTTTGTGTTACACTATAAATTTTGCTGCACATATTACTATTATTTATCTTTGTTATATATTGTATACACTATCCATAGTAGTGCGAAAGCACTTTCAATATTAATAGAAAAGGGTAAACTAGAAAAACAATAAAACAGAATAGAATAAAATATAATATATATTATATTTTATTCTATTTTGTTCTATTGTTTTTCTAGTCTATTCTTTTCCATTATTTTCTATTCAAATCTTTTCTATTTGAATTCAAATTCATTCTATACAAAATTAGAACTTCTGAAGCCATCTTCCGAAATTCGAATTTCGCATAGAATTAATTCAAATTCTAATAGAAAAGATTACAATAGAATAGAAAAGAAAATAATAGAAAAGAATAGCATAGAAAAACAATAGAACAGACTAAAAAATAAAATATTATATATAAATATTTTTTTTTTATTCTGTTCTATTGTTTTTCTATGCTATTATTTTCTATTCTATTCTAATCTTTTCTATTCAAATTCGAATTTCGGAAGATGGCTTCTGAAGTTCAAATTTTGTATAGAATGAATTTGACTTAGAATAGAAAAGATTTGAATAGAAAAGAATAGACTAGAAAAACAATAGAACAGAATAGAAAAATATATAATATATTATAGAAAATAATAGAAAAGAATAGCAATAGAAAAGAATAGCAATAGAAATAAATTATATATATATATATATATATATATATATATATATATATATATATATATATATATATATATATATATATATATATATATATATATATATACATATATATATATATATATATATATATATATATATATATATATAAACACCTTCTGAAATTACAATTTTGTATAGAATTAAATCGAATTTGAATACAAAAGATTAGAATAGAATAGAAAAGAGAAGCATAAAATAACAATAAAACAGAACAGAAAAAAATATTATATATATATATATATATATATATATATATATATATATATATATATATATAAAACCATCTTCCGCAATTCGAATTTCGTATAGAATGAATTTGAATACAAAAGATTAGAATAGAATAAAAAATAATAGAAAAGAATAAACTAGAAATACAAATATTATATTTTATTCTATTCTGTTCTATTGTTTTTCTATTCTATTCTTTTCTATTCTTTTCTATTCTATGCTAATCTTTTCTATTTGAATTCAAAATCATTCTAATAGAAAAGATTAGAATACAATAGAAAAGAATAGAAAAGAATAGCACAGAAAAACAATATATATTATATTTTATTCTATTCTGTTCTATTGTTTTTCTAGTCTATTCCTTTCTATTGTTCTCTATTCTATTCTAATTCGATTTCATAACCATTTTCCGAAATTCTAATTTCATATAGAATGAAATCGAATTAGAATAGAATAGAGAACAATAGAAAGGAATAGACTAGAAAAACAATAGAACAGAATAGAATAAAATATAATATATATAATATTTTTTTCTATTCTGTTCCATTGTTTTTCTATGTTATTCTTTTCTATTCATTAAACGTTTCTATTCAAATTCATTCTATACAAAATTCGAATTTCGGAAGATGGCTTCTGAAATTCGAATTTCGTATAGAATGAATTCCAATTTGAATAGAAAAGATTAGGATAGAAAATAATAGAAAAGAATAGACAATTAAAACAATGGAACAGAATAGAACAAAATATTTTATATATATATATATATATATATATATATATATATATATATATATATATATATATATATATTATATTTTATTCTATTCTGTTCTATTGTTTTTCTAGTCTATTCTTTTCTACTCTATTCTAATCTTTTCTATTCAAATTTGAATTCATTGTTAAAAAAAACTCGAATTTTGGAAGATGTTTATATATATATAATATTTTTTTCCGTTCTGCTCTATTGGTTTTCTAAAACCATCTTCCGACATTCTAATTTGGTACAGAATTAATTTGAATACAAATAGAAAAGATTAGAATAGGATATATTATATTTTTTTCTATTCTGTTCTATTGTTTTTCTATTTTTCTATGCTATTCTTTTCAAATGGAATTCGATTTCAATCTATACAAAATTCAAATTTCAGAAGATGTTTATATATATATATATCTTTATATATATATATATATATATATATATCTATAGATATATATACCTATATATATATCTATAGATATAGATATATATAATATTTTTTTTCTGTTCTGTGCTATTGTTCTTCTATGCTATTCTTTTCTAATCTTTTCTATTCAAATTCGATTTCATTCTACACAAATTTTGCATTTCGGAAAATGGTTATACATAGTTTACTTTTTCAAATTTGGTTGAATTTTTTTGAATGCGGTCGAATATTTTTGATTTTGAATATGAAACTAAATGAATCCCAAAAACGAATGTAATGAATGCAACGAATTTAACTTAACAAATTTAGTTAAATAAGTAATCGAAACGAAACAATTTTTTTCATCCTGCACATGTCTAGAAAGTGAATAACGTAAATCAGATTTGTGCTGCTTAGCTTGATTAATCCATGCACAGGAAAAGTTGCCCTAAAATGTCATAAATGTTCATTTAATTGTGATGTTATGCAGTCTGATAGGAAACATGTACTTTTTTTTTAATGTAATGTTTCCAACTTTCATTTGCTCCATGGTGTTTCCCTAAATATAGTTTCTAGCAAAAGTGTAGCTATTCTTTTAGACTTTAGATCTTTCTGTAGCTTGAAGCTGGGTCATATTCTTATGTGAATGTTATTTTCAGATCTCCTGGTGACACATAAATTATTAGATTTCCTCCAATATTTTCCAATGAGACTTATCTATAGTGATCAAAGCACAACTTCAATTTATATCCACAGCTGGAAATAGAGCTTCAGGTAGCATTTTACATTAGTCAAAACCCCAGGCAAAAAGTGTTTCATTACATGTTATATTGCAGATAATATTATTGGAAGATTTATTAACATCTAAAGATGGGGAGCTACAGTAGGTGATTAAATGTACCCATACGTGTAATCATTTCTATGGATGCTTAGCAGACTACACCAGGCTTATACTGCTGACCAGTCTTGAGTAGAGGTAAGGTAGCTGTTACGGTTATGTTTGGCAATTCCATAAGCTAGCATTGGAGTTGCCTCTGCATGCTCCCCTTTTCTGATGCTTTGAGCTAGACACATACATTTAAGTCACATATGTCAAACACAAGGCCTGTGGGCCAAATCCGGCCCTCCAAGCCATTTCATGTGGCCCCTGCACCTTTCCTGCAGCTGCTGCACCTCCCTCATCTCTGCCCCACTTTGTCCCAGCAGACGGCAGCAGAGAGGAGGACAGAACTCTTCTGCCAGATCCTGTGCTTCTCCGTGCAGCCACAGAGAGCCTAGTCTCTGGCACCCCCCCCCCCCCCAGTCTCAGCAGTCAGCAACAGAGAGGAGGACAGGACTCCTCCAGACCCTGCAACTCTCTGTGCAGCTGCAGCACACTCTTGTCTCTGCCTCCCCTGGTCTCAGCATTCAGCAGACTCCGGCAGCTGACTCCAGCACTCCTCTGGTCCTACTCCAGATTCTGCAATTTCTGCTTCCCAGCTCCGCTCCCAGCTTCTTCCCGGCAGCAGCACATGGAAAGGGGGGTGGGGGACTCTTGACTTCTAATGGTGGGGGGCTACAGATAGAACTGGCCCTCTTAGTGCCACTATAATGCTGATGCGGCCCGCAATGAAATTAAGTGTGACACCCCTGATTTAAGTGATCTAACCAAGTATGTTTATAGAAGAATCTTCAAAGCATAGCTTCACCTAAGGCCCCTTTCACACGAGGTGGATCCGCTCAGCAGACTCCAGCAGCTCAGCGGGAGATCGCTCCATTGATCCCAGCTGACCCGGTGGAAGACAGGTCTGTCTCCGCTCACTGTGCAGGGACGGTCCTGAGCTCCGCCGTCCTCTATGGGAGATTGGACAAAAACGGATCCACCTTTCAGTGTTCATCCAATCCCATCCGATCTGATCCACTGGACGGATAGCGAACGTATCGCCATCCGTCTGTTTTGAGCAGATCTTGTTGGATCAGATGGCAGGCAGGTGTCAGCAGACACATCTCCGCTGATATCCGCCTGCCCATAGAAGTCAATGGGTGGCCCACTCAGATCCACCTGAAAAACGGACAGGCGGATCCAAGCGGGTCTATCATGTGAAAGGGGCCAAAAAAAAATAACTGTTTTTCCTGCTCGCTCCTCTCCCCTCCCTTTCCCACAACTGGATGATGAGTTCTCATTTTTCAAAAAGTTTTCTGATCTTTCTAGCTCCTCTTTTTCACCTAGATGAGCAAGACATACATGACTCTGCCAGCAGCGTGGGAGAGCAGGGGTGGGGTGAAAATATTGGGGGACTGAAGTTTTTCTTCAAAAATAAATATCTTTTGTTTTTTACTTTGGTATATGGTCTACTTTAAACTTAAGTATAACAACAAACAAACAGTAAACATCTGTATGTAAAATCTGCAATGCTAACAATTAGACTTGCCACCTTTATGACTTAAAGTGGTATTGAAGGCAAAATAAAAATTAGATATAATGATACAGTATGTCAATAACATTAAAAAAGCAGTTTTTGTCCTTGCGTAATAGTCTATTATGTCTGTTGTTTTTCAACCACCTTTAACCTCCTCTTGCCCGCACTGTAGCCAAAGGATGGCTACAGCATGGGCCTAAATTCCTGGGAGGGTGTCCATGTACGTCCTGCTGCCTGCGCGCCCCCTGCGGGTCATGCGAGGCATACTCTGTGATGAGCGAGTCAATGAGACTCGGCTGATCACAGATCGGAGCAAGGGGTCGATCCCAACCCCTTACAACATGATTAGCTGTCAGCCAATGACAGGTGATCATGTGATGGAAACAGAAGCCAGTAATCAGCTTTTTTTTCCCCTCACACTGATAGTGTGAGGAGAAAAAAAAAGCTGATTACTGGCTTGTGTAAACGGGACATCGGTCCCACTCAAGGAGAGCCACTGCTGCCTCATCAGTGCACACTAGTGCCGCCTACCAGTGCCCACCAGTGCCACCTATCAGTGCCCACCAGTGCTGCCAATTAGTGCCCATCAGTGCCACCTATCAGTGTCACCTACTAGTGCCTATCAGTGCCACCTATCACTGCCCTTCAGTGCCGCCTATCAGTTCCACCTATCAGTGCAACCTCATCAATGCCTCCTGATCAGTGCCCACCAGTGCCGCCTCATCAGTGCCCATCAGTGCCACTTTCAGTGCCCATCAGTGCCACCTTTCAGTGCCCATCAGTGCCGCTTTATCAGTGCCTATCAGTGCTCATCAGTGCAGCCTATCAGTGCCCATCAGTGCAGCCTCATCTGCGCACATCAATGAAGGAGAAAAATTACCAGTTCGCAAACTTTTATAACAAACTATGAAACAGTTTTTTTTTTTATAATTTTCAGGGTTTTTTTAGTTTTGTATAGCAAGAAAATAAAAACCCCAGGAGTGATTAAATACCACCAGAAGAAAGCTCAATTTGTGGGAAAAAATGATAATAACTTCATATGGGTACAGTGTAGCATGACCACGCAATTGTCATTCAAAGTGTGAGAGCGCTGAAAGCTCAAAATTGGCCTGGGTAGGAAGGGGGTTTAAGTGCCCAGTAAGCAAGTGGTTAATAAGCTGTCCAGCAAAAGTGGAAGTTAAAGGACTGTGACAAACCATTTAACATTGATAGGGGTGCTTGTAGATAGGGGTCAGCTTGCATTCGTTTTGCTAAAACCTTAATCCCAAAATGTTTCTGTATCTGTCTAACGTGTTACATAGTTACATAGTAGTTACATAGTAGGTGAGGTTGAAAAAAGACACAAGTCCATCAAGTCCAACCTATGTGTGTGATTATGTGTCAGTATTTCAATACATATCCCTGTATGTTGTGTGATTATATGTCAGTATTACATTACATATCCCTGTTAGCCGGAGTCAGGTTTTCATTTGTTAGTCACTCTATGTAAAGTTAATCTAAATCTGCTAGTCAATCTAACACTACACCCTCAAGACAGTACTTCTCTCCAAAGGTGTCTCTGTTGCACCTCCATAGATACAGGAGCTATCATAAGACAGAAAGTGTGTTACTGGCTGCATCACCAGGTGAAAATAAAGTAAAAAACAAAACTAAAAACAGAAAACTAATGCAGCCACAATATTTAAGGATTGATAAATATTGTTTTTTTTGGGTGGGATTTAGATAAGCATTATTGACTTTAAATCCAGAGAGAAGTATAGCACTATCTTTAACCACTTCAGCCCCAGACCATTTGGCTGCCCAAAGACCAGAGCGTTTTTGCAATTCGGCACTGCGTTGCTTTAACTGACAATTGCGCGGTCGTGCGATGTGGCTCCCAAACAAAATCCCTTTTTCCCACAAATAGAGCTTTCTTTTGGTGGTATTTGATCACCTCTGCGGTTTTTATTTTTTGCGCTATAAACAAAAAAAGAGCGACAATTTTGAAAAAAACTCAATATTTTTTACTTTTTGCTATATTAAATATCCCCAAAAAATATATATAAAGAAAAAATTTTCCTCAGCTTAGGCCGATACGTATTCTTCTACATATTTTTGGTAAAGCGTTTATTGATTAGTTTGCGCAAAAGTTATAGCGTCTACAAAATAGGGGATAGTTTTATGGCATTTTTATTAATATTTTTTTTTTTTTTACTAGCAATGGCGGCGATCTGCGTTTTTTATTGTGACTGCGACATTATGGCGGACAGATCAGACACTTTTGGCACTATTTTGGGACCATTCACATGGGCTATGTGTGACACGACACTGATCACCGCTCCCGATTACCGGGAGCGGTGATCAGTGTCACTAGGCAGAACAGGGAAATGCTTGTTTACATCAGCATTTTCCCGTTCTTCGTCTCTGTGAGACGACCGCGGGTATCCCCGCGGACATCGAGTCCATGGGACCTGCGATCACACTCACGGAGTTCATGGCGGGCGCACGCGCGCGCCCACAATGCCGCGTCTTAAAGAGCAACGTACAGGTACGTTAATATGCCTATACGTGCCCTTCTGCCGACGTATATCGGTGTGAGCCGGTCGGCAAGGGGTTAATAATGATCCACTGTATTATCTTATTTGCCTTTGAGCTTTATGCCTCGTACACACGATCGGACATTCTGACAACAAAATCCATGTTTTTTTTCCGACGGATGTTGGCTCAAACTTGTCTTGCATACACACGGTCACACAAAGTTTGTCGGAAATTCCGAATGTCAAGAACGTGGTAACGTACAACACGTATGACGAGCCGAGAAAAATTAAGTTCCACAGTCAGTGCTGCTCTTCTGCTTGATTCCGAGCATGCATGGCACTTTGTGCGTTGGAACTGTGTACACACGTCGGAATGTACGCAAACGGATTTTGTTGTCGGAAAATTTGAGAACCAGATCTCAAATTTTGTGCGATGGAAATTGTGATGGAAACTGTCCAATGGAGCCTACACACGGTCAGAATTTCCGACAAAACGCTCCCATCGAACATTTTCCGTCTGAAAATCCGACCGTGTGTACGGGGCATTAGAGTTTAATAGCACATAAAGCATTTAAATGGCAAACAAGAATGGATGGATGTGCAGTGAATAATAATTAATAAAGTTTATTGAATTCATTCAACGCTTTACTGGAAAAAATAAAGCCATACATTTATTCTGAAATTGGGTTATAAAATGGCTTTACGTTTCAAGTAGAAAGAAATTGATTCTCCATAATCATGTAGCCAGTGCATTACATGTATGATAAATGAACACTCTAAAAAGAATACTACAAAAGGACATAAACTATTGAACTTAGAAAATGTTAAACAATTTAACTGTACAAGGACGATTACCACATTTCTTAGGCCAAACTGACCTTGAAAGCCAACATGGCCAAAGTGAATTATAGAGAAGGATCAGGTCTTGTCAGTGATACATGAACTGAGCAAACGATAGGATTTGTCATGTGTAATTATATTGGATTATCAATATATTCATCGGTCAGTTACACATCTGGATGACTGAATTTTAGAGGTGAAGCTAGGGCATTGCTTGAAGGATTGTTTTTCTATAAAATTCAACTGACACATGATTACATAAATATCATAGTAATACTTCTGTTCAAATATTTCTCTTTTAAGCATAACTTTGAAATATAAATACAGATTTCTTGATGATTGATGTAATTAGTTATTACAAACCATAAGTTCGAACTAAAGGCAAAACCTTTTTCGTTTTTGATTAAGGGATGGTTAGCAATCTGCATAAGCTAAGTTTGGTGTGTATTGCTAGAGAGTTTTTTTTATTGTTATTTGGGGGGGGGGGGGGGTGTTGATTGTGATCAGCACAGGGACAATCAGCACTGTCCAGACAGAAAGTCAGGGGTCATGCAGCCTCACAGGACAGTCAGAGGAGAATGAAAATCCCGCTTACAAGCTTTAACCAGTGCTGGGCAGAACACTGACAGAAGTCACAAGATTGCTATACTGTATACTGCTGATGATTAAAAGTATTTAGCAGTTTATATTTACTAAAATAATTGTAGTTTCATGTTCTGTGTACTGTGGGAGACCAGATATAGTGAATGAAGGGTCCTCGGTTTAGTAACACTTTAAAAAAAAATCAATGTAAAATAACTATTTTTAATAGTTCCTGCAGAAAATTTATCCAAATCTATGTTAACACCTTGTTGTGTGCATGGGATTTGTGATTTTCAATTTTAAAAGCAGCATTATCTGACAGCTGTGTTGTGCTGTGCTTGCTGGATGTGAGATATGAGAACAGCTACTGCCCTAATTTAGCTGCTTAACTTCAGAAATACAGTATCTCACAAAAGTGAGTACACTCCTCACATTTTTGTAAATATTTTATTATATCTTTTCATGTGACAACACTGAAGAAATGACATTTTGCTACAATGTAAAGTAGTGAGTGTACAGCTTGTATAACAGTGTGAATTTGCTGTTCCTTCAAAATAACTCAACACACAGCCATTAATGTCTAAACCGCTGACAACAAAAGTGAGTACACCCCTAAGTGAAAATGTCCAAATTGGGCCCAGTTAGCCATTTTTCCTCCCCGGTGTCATGTGACTCGTTAGTGTTACAAGGTCTCAGGTGTGAATGGGGAGAAGGTGTGTTAAATTTGGTGTTATCGCTCTCGCTCTCTCATACTTGTCACTGGAAGTTCAACATGGCATCTCATGGCAAAGAACTCTCTGAGGATCTGAAAAAAAAAATAGTTGCTCTACCTAAAGATGGCCTAGGCTATAAGAAGATTGCCAAGACCATGAAACTGAGATGCAGCATGGTGGCCAAAACCATACAGCAGTTTAACAGGACAGGGTGCACTCAGAACAGGCTTCGCCATGGTCGACCAAAGAAATTGAGTGCACATGCTCAGCGTTTGTCTTTGGGAAATAGATGTATGAGTGCTGCCAGAATTGCTGCAGAGTTTAAACGGGTGGGGAGTCAGCCTGTCAGTGCTCAGACCAATACGCCGCACACTGCAACAATATGGTCTGCATGGCTGTCGTCCAAGAAGGAAGCCTCTTCTAAAGACGATGCACAAGAAAACCCGCAAACAAAAACCTGCAAACTTTGGGCCCAATTTGGACATTTTCACTTAGGGGTGTACTCACTTTTGTTGCCAGCGGTTTAGACATTAATGGCTGTGTGTTGAGTTATTTTGAGGGGACAGAAAATTTACACTGTTATACAAGCTGTACACTCACTACTTGACATTGTAGAAAAGTGTAATTTCTTCAGTGTTGTCACATGAAAATCTATAATAAAATATTAACAAAAATGCGAGGGGTGTACTCACTTTTGTGAGATACTATATATATTGATAACAGAAGATTCAGTTAAAAAAAATGGTTCTAGTCCACAAGTTTGAAAACTGTGGTGGAACTACCAGGGTCGTAGCAGTGGAACTTGCGACTGGGCCCTGGAGTTCTGCCACTGTGAGGGGCCCGCTTGCCCATTCTGCACAGTGAGGGGCCCACTGCCCATTCTGCAACAGTGAGGGGTCCACCCTCTGACGCCGCCTGTTCTGCCACAGTGAGGGGCCCGCCCGCTGCCTCCACCCATTCTGCCACAGTGAGGGGCCCACCCACTGCTGCCACCCATTCTGCCACAGTGAGGGGCCCACACTCCTCTCGCCACTGAAGGGAGGATCAGCACTGTCACTGAGGGGCGGTACCGTCACCACCCCGCAGCTATGTAGGGAGGGGGCGCTGAATGAGGAAGTCAGCTCACCACCAACCAGTGGCGGCTGGTGTGTTTTTTTGGGGGGGATGCAAACAACCACCCCCCAGTCGACCGGCAGCACACCAACCCATCCCCCTGCTGTCAGCCAGTAGGTCGGGTCACCCACATCCCCCCCGGGGGGGTCTCGCAGTCGGTCATCCAACCCTGTACTTACCCCATCTAGGTTAGGAGGGCGGCAGCGCTCCTACAGTCGTCGACTTCTATCGCATCTCCTCCGCCTCTGCATCACGGTGGCTTCTGCCGTGTGTCTCCTCCCTCCTCCTCCTAGGCATCCAATAGAATCGTCTGTCCTTTCAGCTAATCAGGTGATGGGTCTCAGGAGGATCAGTGTGACAATAGCGAATATTCATTTGTTATTGTCACACAACTGGGTGGCAGCCGATCTGTGCTGTAAAAAAAAGAGTGCTATGGCTGTACGGTAGTGTGGGTTCGGAACTGCTGCTTCTACTCGGGCGGCAGGGGGTGTTCGGTAGTGGTAGTGTGGAAGCCCCGATACTCAGCTAGGAAAATAGTCGGGGGGGTGCCTTCATCTTTTTTTTCCCTGGGGGCCTTAAAGCTTTAGTTACCCCTGTGGTTGAAAATATTCCCTGATATAGCTGGCAGAATGAGCAGCCAACCCCTTTAGATTCTGTAAATGGCACAGTTATATTTTGCATTCTATGGAACATAGCACACCTGTGCTGTCATAATTACTCACTATATATTTTAAAGTGACTCAATGCTTCTGCTTTCAAAATGATGCAACAGAACATTGCCATGAATATCTGCTGAATCATTTCTTTGGAAACAGTTCAGCTATTCTTGGAAAATGAATTGTTGTTTAACATTTTCCAGACTAAGAGTATCTTCTTTTTTTAGGTATTCAATCTTGTGCTTTTATAGAGAATCTCTAATGAGGTCAAGATGCATATTTATAAGTGCCAGAGAATTCAGAGCAATTTGACCAGGGTTAATAAGCATTTGATGCTCATTTGCTCAACAATAGCCTATTTCCATTGTAAAAAAGCTACAGATTGTCAATTTATGATGAAGTATACCCTAAGATCCCCCTTCACTCAAATCTATGCATTACTGCAGCACACAATAACACATGGCACTTAATTTAAAAAATGGGTATGGCTCACCTGTGCTCATGCCGTCTAATCAGCATCTTGATATGCCACACCTGTGAGGTGGATGGATTATCTCGGCAAAGGAGAAGTGCTCACTAACACAGATTTAGACAGATTTGTGAACAATATTTGAGAGAAATTGGCCTTTTGTGTACATAGAAAAAGTTGTAGATCTTTGAGTTCAGCCTATGATAAATAGGGGCGCACACAAAAGTGTTATAATTTTGCTCAGTGTATAATATATATATGTATATATATATATATATATATATATATATATATATATATATATATATATATATATATATATATATATATGATTATATACTACCGACAAAGTGCAGTATAGTCAAAGCTATGGTATTCCCAGTAGTAACCTATGGCCGTGAAAATTGGACCATAAGGAAGGCTGACTGCAGAGGAGTTGATGCTTTCAAACTATGGGGTTGGAGAAGACTCTTGAAAGTCCTTTGGAGGGCAAGAAGAATAAACCAGTCCATCCTAAAGGAAATCAACCCTGAACATTTAAGGGAAGGACAGATCCTGAAGCTGAAACTCAAATACTTTGGCCACCTAATGCGAAGAGAGGACTCTTTGGAAAAGACCCTGATGCTGGGAGACATGGAAGGAAAAAGGAGAGGATGACAGAGAACAAGATGGATAGAGAGCATCATCAAAACAATGAACATGAAGTTAAGAAAGCTCCGGGAGGCAATGGAGGCCAGAAAAGCCTGGTGCGCTATGGTCCATGAGGTCACGAAGAGTCGGACACGACTGAACGACAACTATAGGATTATGCTGAAATAACTATGGCATTATTTACTGCCATATACGCAAGTGACATTTTTCATGTTCATTTTTTATAGGGGCTGACTTACTAAAGGCAAATAGACTGTGCACTTTGGAAAGTGCATTTGCACTCTGCAAGTGCAGTTGCTCCAGATCTTAGTAAATGAGGTAAAGTTTCACTTTACAACGAATACCCAATCACATGCAAGGAAATTTTAAAAAACTGCAGTTTTGCTTGCACATGATTAGATTATGGAAGTCAGCAGAGCTTCTGCTCATTTACTAAGCTCTGGAGCAACTGCTCTTGCAGAGTTCAACTGTACTTTACAAAGTGCACAGTCTTTGACTTTGACTATTTGACTTACTAAATCAACCCCATAGACTCCTACCTGTGTGGTAGTCAGTGCAATTAGACAACTGGAATGTTTTTAGTAAACACAACTTTTGTTTAAACACTATCTAGGGAATTCATAATGTCAAATATCAATGCATGACAAATGTCAGTTTTTGCCCCAAATTAATTTACCTGTTGGAAAAGCGTACATGAATTTGAGACAAGCATTCGACATTTGCTCTGCAGAGCTGCACTGAGGCAGGGGTGTCCATATGGACACTCTGTCCTCAGTGCAGCGGAGATCCCTTCCTACCACTGCAACTGTCACACAAACAGCAGAGCACCTGATGAGTATTAGTAGCTGGGTGGTCAGATCCAGACCTAGTTCCCCGACAGCTTGCTATTGGCCATAGAATTTGCCCACTGTCTGCTGGCAATCACAAGGTGAACTAGTCCTTCAGCTTCCCTGTCAGGTTATAACCTTTAACTTAGAGTTGGTCCTAATTACCTCCAGTTTATTTTTCTACAAACTGGAGTTAATTATTTTTAAAAATGGTGCAGTCATAGCAACACTTTGTAAAAGTGCCTCTATTATTTGGAAACAACCTAAATCTTTTTTGGTTTAATGGCTTTATTGGATTCCCCACTCCCCCACCCCCCGGATTCTGGGCATAAATTTCAACTATGGTTAGAGCGCTAAAGGAAATCTAGCATATGTAGGCTACATTTAACAGCCCTATAAACTAGAAACACAGATTTTCTCTCACATACTCATACACATATATACACTATATTACCAAAAGTATTGCCCACCCTTTGCAGCTATAACAGCTTCAACTCTTCTGGGAAGGCTGTCCACAAGGTTTAAGAGTGTTTCTATGGGAAAGTTTGACCATTCTTCCAGAAGCGCATTTGTGAGGCCAGGCACTTTTGTGGATGAGAAGGCCTGGCTTGCAGTCTTCCCTCTAATTCATTCAAAAGGTGTTCTATTGGGTTGAGCTCAGGATTCTGTGCAGGCCAGTTAATTTTTTCCACCCGAAACTTATCCATGTCCTTATGGACCTTGTTTGTGCACTGGTGCACAGTCCTGTTGGAACAGGAAGGGCCATCCCCACAAAGTAGAAAGCATGAAATTGTCCAAAATGTCTTAGTATGCTGACACCTTAAGAGTTCCCTTAACTAGAACTAAGGGGCCAAGCTCAACCCCTGAAAAACAACCCCAAATTATTTGTATCAGTGCACAAAGCAAGGTCCATAAAGACGTGGATGAGCGAGTTTGGGGTGGAGGAACTTGACTGGCCTGCACAGAGTTCAGACCTCAACCCGATAGAACACCCTTGGGATGACCTAGAGCAGAGACTGTGAGCCAGGCTGTCTCGTCCACATCAGTGCCTGACCTCAAAAATGCACTCCTGGAAGAATGGTCAAACATTCCCATAGACACACTCCTAAACCTTGTGGACAGCTTTCCCAGAAGAATTGAAGCTGTTATAGATGTAAAGGGTGGGCCTACTCAATATTGAACCCTACGGACTAATGCCGCGTACAGACGATCGTAATTTCCGACAACCAAATCGTGGATTTATTTCCGACGAATGTTGGCTGAAACTTGTCTTGCATACACACGGTCGCACAAATGTTTTCGGAAATTCCGATTGACAAGAACGCACTGACGTATAACACATATGATGGGACTAGAAAAAGGAAGTTCAATAGCCAGCGTGCCACCCTTTGGGCTCCTTCTGCTAATCTTGTATTAGTAGAAGTTTGGTGAGAGACGATACGCAATTTTTAGCCTCATTATTTTCAGATCCTTACTGCTCTTCAGTTTGTGTTTGTGGGTTTGTATCTGTTTTTCAGTGCGTGTAGTCAGTTCGCATCTGCTTTTAAGTGCGTTCTTGTCCGCTCGTTTCTGATTTTCAGGTCGCTCTTCTCAGGCCTTTCTGATTTTTCAGTTCGTTCTGACCATCCGACCGTTTTCTAGCCATGTTGCGGGTAGATACTCATCGTAGAGTCCGTGCTATGCGGGGGCTTGGTGTTGGGGTTCTTACTTTGACCCAAGCCCAGTCCATGAACAGGGGGAGGAGGAGTTCATGGACAAATAATTGGTTACTCCAGCGTGACTAATTCTCGCACATGCCTTTGTTGCGGGAGATCCTTGAGAATAATCCTGATGATTTCAGCAGTTATCTCCAGATGACGGACCCCGTTTTTCACCATTTGTTGGCTTTGCTGGCCCCTTATATTACAAAGCAGGACACCTGCATGCGGCAAGCCATCACTCCCGAGCAGAGGCTAGTCGCCACCTTGCGGTACTTGGCGACGGGGAGAAGTCTGCAGGACATAAGTTTCTCGACAGGCATCTCCCCCCAGGCTCTGGGGATCATTATTCCAGAGACCTGTTCTGCCATCATACAGGTCCTGCAGAAGGACTATATTAGGGTAAGTTTTCTCCTTTAACATCACATTCTATGTATGTAATGTTTGCTAATGTATTGTATTTATTTCATCATTCCATAATTACCATGATTGTAATATGCTGTGAATGTCCCCTTTGTCCTCATGCACGCTGGAAGTTTTTAAAGTTCCTTTTTGTCCTTCATTCATATTTGCCTTCACTAACCTCCCCAGCATGCTATCCTGGGCCCATACACACCTAGCCTAGTCACTTAACAATGTATTTTGTCAGCTCCATTGTAGTCCTTTACCCTAAACACCCCCTAAAATGTGTACAAATGTGATTTTTTTTCCTTAAATTCATGCATAATGCAAAAGGCTTTTTTTGGGGGTCTCAAATTCATCTGGAAACCTCCCTCCCCCCAACCGCTAAGTCAACCGATACCAATCCTCTATCTGCTGACTTTGACAAACCCATACACACTATACCTACCTCTTTTGTGTTCATATTTATGGATGAATTGACCAAAGCATGTAGTGCAAGTGCCTGCCTGAATACTTTCAAATGGTATTGTTTAAAGTTTTGTTCTCCAATTATCTTGATAGGTAATTGCAGAATGTAAAAATGTGCTTCAGTTTGTACAGTGTGTATTCATATTTTTGGATTATGACACTTCTTACCTGTCCAGTGGGCTGCCAATAGTGTAAGTAAGGAGGGTCTGGCCAAAGTAACACACATTATGTATGTATTCAGCTCTCAATGAAGTGGAGAGGGTTACCTGTCCAAAACATCTACCCCCCCCCCCTAAAATTTTTAAATGGGCCATCAGAGGGAGTGAGGAATTTGATAAGTGGACCTTATATTTTTGTCTTTAAATACTCCTTAAAATAAGTGTTATACTGATGTTGGCCAAGAATGTTTGTGTCTAATCTGCTTGCAATGTTATATGCAAAAGTACTAATTTGTTTTTTTCTTGTTTGACTCCACAGTTTCCTTCAACCCCACAGGAATGGCAGACTGTGGTATCCAACTTTGCCCAGCGGTGGAACTTTCCCAACTGTGGAGGGGCAATTGATGTGAAACACGTCCACATAGTGCCACCCCCCAACTTGGGGTCATACTATTACAACTATAAGGGGTTTAATATAGGGCTGCAGAAATTAACGATTAATTCCTCGATTAATCGTAAATTTTTTTGATCGATCAAAATTTTTTTGATCGGTAGGCTGCCTGCCCTGGGGCCGCTTTGGGCCAAGCTGTGGCTGCAGCACAGTGCTCCGCTCCCTCCTCCTCCTCCTCCACTATATGTCATACATAGTCTGCGGGCATCTCCCGATGTGTGTCTTCGAGCTGAGTGTGAAAACTTTGGCCGCGCTGTGAGAAAGTCCCGCCCTCCTCCTAGATCAGCTCATGTGATAGACGCAGTGTTCTGTCTATCACACGAGCTAATCTAGGGGGAGGGTGGGACTTTTCTCACAGCGCAGCCAAAGTTATCTGACTCAGCTCCAAGACACACAGCAGGAGATGCCCGCAGACTGTGTAATCCAGGCACAGGCACTAACTACAGTGAGGCTGCGATTATGGGCAGGTAAGACTGCATTATGGGCACGGCGAGACTGCATTATGGGCATGGTGAAGCTGCCATTATAGGCACGGCGAGGCTGCGATTATGGGCACGGTGAGACAGCATTATGGGCACGGTGAGGCAGCATTATGGGCACGGTGTGGCTGCGATTATAGGCATGGCGAGGCTGCGATTATGGGCACGGTGAGACAGCATTATGGGCACGGTGAGGCTGCGATTATGGGCATGGTGAGTCTGCGATTATGGGCACGGTGAGGGAGAGATTATGGGCACGGTAAGTCTGAGATTATGGGCATGGTAAGGCTGCGATTATGGGCACGGTGAGGCTGCGATTATGGGCACGGTGAGGCAGAGATTATGGGCACGGTGAGGTAGAGTGTGTGACATCCTAGCCATGCCCAGCTATGTCCGGCTTTGGCCGTTGCCATAACAACGGTGATAAATCAGCTAAAAGTAGTTGGATCTGTATGTGTGGTATAATTAATCGATATTAGTCGATTAATCGATTAAAAAAAATCGATTAATTGAACATGAAAATTGTAATCAGTAACAGCCCTAGTTTAATAGTATTGTGATGTTGGCGGTGGTGTCTGCGACATACGAGTTTCTCTATGTGGACATGGGGAAGAATGGCTGGATGTCGGATGCTGAAGTCATCGCCCAGATCGAGTTCTACAAATGGCTCCAGAGTGGTGGCTTGGGATTGCCACCTGCAGAAGACAATGTGGCTGGTCTACCGTTCGTCTTTGTCGCTGATGAAGCGTTTGGCCTTGGTGAACAACTGATGCGGCCATTCCCCATGAGGACCCTCACCGCGGACCAGAGGCAAAAGAGTGGTGGAGAATGCTTTCGGCATAATGGCCAGCCAGTTCCGCCTAATCCTGATGCCAATTCACATGGCGGAATACAAAATAAACCATATCGTACTTGCATGCTTCATTATGCATAACTTTCTAAGGAGAAATGCTTCGAACTATGTGGCCTCAGTTGGGCCTGAGACAGGATTGCCAGATCAGTCAACCCTGACGGTGCTTGAAGCTGGCCGTCCTGGCTTGCCCCCCCAAAGCGCCCGCGAAGTCCGTCAAAAACATCTGGAATACTTTCGGGTAGGGGGGCCATTGATATGCCAGCAAATGTTTGAGAAACATTTTTAAAATCATTTTTTTTTTAAACTGAAATAATATTTCATTTGATTTACTGCTTGTGTTTCTTTTAGCTGTCTCCTAGGTTCTCCAATTGGCTTTTATTTTTGCCATTTTCTTCAATAGTGCAAACGTAATTTATTTGATACATGAGGTGACAATCTCTTCTTCAGTTAACTATTATGTTGTGGGTCTGCTACACACAAACCTTGTTTTTGTTTTAATGTATGTAATGCATTAATGCTATAAAAAACATCCTTTTCAGCACCATGAATTATTAATTGTTTTGAGTCCCAAAAATGGCCTGATTGGGGCAAATTTTGGAGCACTGTGGGGGTTCTTTACTAAGGGTAAATCCACTTTGCACTACAAGTGCAAGTGCACCAGTAGCCTGACCGAATCCCAGCTTCCTCCCCTCCGCCTTCCAACAAAAAGTACCAGGAAGTGGAGGAACGTGGAGGAGTCAGCGCTTTCTTTGATTTGGGAGGCTACTGCGGCCCTCAGAACCACCCCCAATATTCAAGAGGCCTATGCCTGCATGGTAGCCAGCAAAATTCAGGAAATGGAGGAAGTGATCTATCTGGCCCTAAATAAGGGGTTGAGGGGCGAACTCACAAGCAAAATCCACCTGTGTGAGTTGGACCATCCTCCTCCTCCACCTCCTGCCACAACTCCAACAACACAGCCACAGCCCGGAAGCAAGCGTGGAAGGAAGCATGCAAGGAAGTCTTGAGAATGATGGCCTGGGTACGGTCTGGTCTGACAAAAGACACAGGCTGTTGTATGACCACAGCCTCGGGACATAAATGTCATCTGCTGCTGTTCCTGATCTCTCAGAGACCTGGACCAGATTGTGCTCCCTATTAAATGGACTCCTCAGGCTACCAATTTTGCCTGTCAAATAGTTGATGTGTGCCCTGGGGTACAAAGGCTTTGCTAATTTCACCAGTGTATCCAGCGTTGCCTTCCTCTTTATTTTGTTATGACCCCTAATAAATGTCTATTTTTTTTAGCACAAATACTTGACTATGTGTTTTAGTTCAAAAGGGACAGTTTGTTTGTGAGTAGGCAGGTACATTTCAAAAATACAATGTCAAATTAACAAGGGACACCAACACCAACCAATCTCCTTTAGGTTAAAAAATACAAGATAATAATGGTGTTGTGGTAACTTGACACACAAAACTAGAAAAAATATTATGGAGATCACTAGAAAAAAAAAAAAATCAGGAGATCTTGGCCAAAAAAAAAGTAGATCATTATAAAAAAATATCACTATAAACATTATTATGGAGATCTGGTGACAAAAAAAAAACAAGATTGTTCAGGAGATCACAAGAAATAATAAAGAAATCAGTTTGGCAGAACTCTGTGTGAATATCAGCAGCAAAATAACTTAATTATTCTAGCTTTATAAAGAAGAAGAGAATGTGCTGCATTAGAGGATTAAAAACTTTGCAGCGTGATGAATGTGCTATATTCATTATGACCGGTTGTCGGAAAATTTGAGATCCAGCTCTCAAATTTTTGTTGTCGGAAATTCCGACAGAAAATGACCGATAAAGCATACACACAGTCGGAATTTCCGACAACAAGCTCACGTCGAACATTTCCCGTCTGAAAATCCGACCGTGTGTACGCGGCATAAGACTGGGAAGCCATTAAAATTCATGTGCTTGTAAAGGCAAAAGGAGGGAGAAAGCAAGGGGGCGGGACTTTAAATGAAGCATGTGGTAGCAAAAGCATCAAATGGTGAAACATAAAAGGGAGTTTATTGGTTGCCATCAGATAAAAGACAGGGTACAATAATAAATATACACATACAGGGTAGTAATGCATGGATAATATAGTAACATAGTACATCTCAATCATGACTTGAACATCACAAGGATTAACAAGCAATATTGTATATCACAAGGAATGGCAAGCAACAACTTTCCAAAGTACACCAAATATATCATAAGGGTAGGATGATAAAATATAATAATGCCTGCAGAGACTCGAGCCTCTTGGATCTTAAAGTGGGGTATATGGTTGAGCTGGTAAAGCTATGTGGATATAGGGTGGCAAGGCGTAAGGCAGCTCTATGCGTTTCATGGCTGAAGGGCCACTCGTCAGGAGCCAGCACTTGATGTTTCTAAAAGTAGAAATATTGGCATTAACTTGATTAATGGTTGGTGAAGTGAATGCATGGGTACGCGGGGGTGAAACTGAAAAAGCCCCCCAACAAAACCCCAGTGCATTCTAACTTACTCGGATTCAAAAAAGATGGAGGTGTGGTGTCGGGCGGCACGAGCCATCCAGGCGCATTCCCCACCGGGAGCCGCAGCGGGCAGACCTGCAGCGGCGCCCCAAAGGCGCCAACCAGGGCGGGCACGGAACCAGGCAACCTGAGTGTAAGGTGAGAAGTAAAGTGAGCAAAGGTGTTATAGGGGGAAACAATTGAGGTGAAGAAACAGAGGAAAAGTGGGGGGAGGGGGAAGAAAAGGTGAGGGTAGAAGGTGAGAAATGACACTGCAAGGTGATGGAAGAAATGGGTGAGAGGAAGCAAGGATTGCCACCGTGGGTGGAAAGGAACAGAAAAGTGTGGAAGACAAGTGTAGTGATGGTAAGATGGATACCTGTGATAAGACCGGAGTGGTTGGGAAGCAAAAGAGCCTGGATTGAATGTTTGTCTTGGTGAATGGAAGCCTCGTGTGTCGAGCACTGTCCGGAAGGCGCCAATGTAGGCGCCGCAACAGGACCGCCCACTGACGTCATGCCGCATAGCGTGGCAGGGGGAGGGGCGGGACGTGCTGGGCAAGGTGTCCGGCCAGCCCGCACTCACACACCCCCAGTATGCTTGCGAGCGTAGCTCCCACATGTCATGGCGCGATGGCGCTCAGACAGGCGCCGCACATCAGACACGGGATGCGTGACGTTGATGCGTAGTGGCGGTGCCCCCACCCCCCCAGAGACATCGAGGGCGGGGAGTGGGAGGAGGCCCGCCAGATACATCACAGCTCCCAGGTAGGAAAATAAACCAGACGGCAAGTTGGACCGACCCGACCTCACACCGCCACCAGATCAACCGAGACGCACTAGCAGATACAATATAAGTGAAAGGAAATTGTAGCAATTAAAAAATGTTAGAATTAATAATAATGTTCCTATGGATAATCCCATAAAAAAGTAAATCTCCAAGGGCACTTCTTAGAATCACACTTGGTTGCAGAATGGGTGACAGAGGCCAAAAAATTAGGCTGAAAATTGATAAACATTACCACATGTTTCCATCCCTAAATCTAATATTAATTAGCGAAACTGATTTTTGGGACTTTAAATGAAGGCGTGACCTGGTAAGGTCAGTTCTTCCATCCCACGGGACTTTAAATGAAACTGTGGCCCGGTAGGGTCACAAATTTCCATCCCTGTCATATTCAAAAGGGGGGAGAAAGCAAGGGGGCGGGACTTTAAATGAAGCATGTGGTAGCAAAAGCATCAAATGGTGAAACATAAAAGGGAGTTTATTGGTTGCCATCAGATAAAAGACAGGGTACAATAATAAATATACACATACAGGGTAGTAGTGCATGGATAATATAGTAATATAGTACATCTCAATCATGACTTGAACATCACAAGGATTAACAAGCAATATTGTATATCACAAGGAATGGCAAGCAACAACTTTCCAAAGTACACCAAATATATCATAAGGGTATGATAAAATATAATAATGCCTGCAGAGACTCGAGCCTCTTGGATCTTAAAGTGGGGTATATGGTTGAGCTGGTAAAGCTATGTGGATATAGGGTGGCAAGGCGTAAGGCAGCTCTACGCGTTTCGTGGCTGAAGGGCCACTCGTCAGGAGCCAGCACTTGATGTTTCTAAAAGTAGAAATATTGGCATTAACTTGATTAATGGTTGGTGAAGTGAATGCATGGGTACGCGGGGGTGAAACTGAAAAAGCCCCCCAACAAAACCCCAGTGCATTCTAACTTACTCGGATTCAAAAAAGATGGAGGTGTGGTGTCGGGCGGCACGAGCCATCCAGGCACATTCCCCACCGGGAGCCGCAGCGGGCAGACCTGCAGCGGCGCCCCAAAGGCGCCAACCAGGGCAGGCACGGAACCAGGCAACCTGAGTGTAAGGTGAGAAGTAAAGTGAGCAAAGGTGTTCCCAACCACTCCGGTCTTATCACAGGTATCCATCTTACCATCACTACACTTGTCTTCCACACTTTTCTGTTCCTTTCCACCCACGGTGGCAATCCTTGCTTCCTCTCACCCATTTCTTCCATCACCTTGCAGTGTCATTTCTCACCTTCTACCCTCACCCTTTCTTCCCCCTCCCCCCACTTTTCCTCTGTTTCTTCACCTCATTTGTTTCCCCCTATAATACCTTTGCTCACTTTACTTCTCACCTTACACTCAGGTTGCCTGGTTCCGTGCCCGCCCTGGTTGGCGCCTTTGGGGCGCCGCTGCAGGTCTGCCCGCTGCGGCTCCTGGTGGGGAATGCACCTGGATGGCTCGTGCCGCCCGACACCACACCTCCATCTTTTTTGAATCCGAGTAAGTTAGAATGCACTGGGGTTTTGTTGGGGGGCTTTTTCAGTTTCACCCCCGCGTACCCATGCATTCACTTCACCAACCATTAATCAAGTTAATGCCAATATTTCTACTTTTAGAAACATCAAGTGCTGGCTCCTGACGAGTGGCCCTTCAGCCACGAAACGCGTAGAGCTGCCTTACGCCTTGCCACCCTATATCCACATAGCTTTACCAGCTCAACCATATACCCCACTTTAAGATCCAAGAGGCTCGAGTCTCTGCAGGCATTATTATATTTTATCATCTTACCCTTATGATATATTTGGTGTACTTTGGAAAGTTGTTGCTTGCCATTCCTTGTGATATACAATATTGCTTGTTAATCCTTGTGATGTTCAAGTCATGATTGAGATGTACTATATTACTATATTATCCATGCATTACTACCCTGTATGTGTATATTTATTATTGTACCCTGTCTTTTATCTGATGGCAACCAATAAACTCCCTTTTATGTTTCACCATTTGATGCTTTTGCTACCACATGCTTCATTTAAAGTCCCGCCCCCTTGCTTTCTCCCCCCTTTTGAATATGACAGGGATGGAAATTTGTGACCCTACCGGGCAACAGTTTCATTTAAAGTCCCGTGGGATGGAAGAACTGACCTTACCAGGTCACGCCTTCATTTAAAGTCCCAAAAATCAGTTTCGCTAATTAAAGCTTGTAAAGGCAGGCGTCCCAATACTTTTGGTAATATAGTGTATATGTGTACGCATTTACATACATACCTGTGTGTGAAAAATTCTCTCTAAATGAGCCTGTGCTTTGTCAATGCAAAATAATAGGTATACTTTAACCTCACCCTCCGTAGCAGCACATGTTCACTTCTTCATTCTATCCAGCAGCTCTCTTTAGCTGCCAGGGAGAGGAGAAGCTACCCTTTACTTAAAGTTGCATGTACAGTAGTTTACACAGGGCTATAGTGTAACAGCACTGGAGGTTAGTGAGTAGCCTAGCGCTGTCACATGTCCCTCCATACCCAGATTTCCCAAGTCTCCCACATTTTGGCTGTGGCTCCCACACACCCGCGAGTGCCGGGCGAACTCCCGGGGCCGCAGGGCCGATCCTGGATGGTAGTGGGGTATCATCCACACCCTGCACACATGGAATGCTCCCCAGCTTCACAGCCGGGGATGATCGATGTGGCAGAGGACAGCTGTGAGCACTGTATAGCTTTTCAGCTGACAGCATCATCGTCTCCTCTCCCTCCTGTGGCTACACAGGGAGATCAGTGCTCACAGCTGTCCCTCCCGATCATTCCCAGCTGTTTCCTGTCCTTCTCCGGCCCCCGTGTCCTTCTCCAGCCCCCGTGTCCTCCTCCTCCATGTCCTCCTCCTCCGGCTCCATGTACTCCATGTACTCCACCCCCGTGTCCTCCTCCTCCTCCGGCTCCATGTCCTCCACCCCCCTGTCCTCCTCCTCTGACTCCATGTCCTCCACCCCCCTGTGTCCTCCTCCTCCGGCTCCATGCTCTCCACTCCCGTGTCCTCCTCCTCCGGCTCCATGTCCTCCACCTCCGTGTCCTCCTTCTCCGGCTCCATGCCCTCCACTCCCGTGTCCTCCTCCTCCGGCTCCATGTCCTCCACCCCCCGGCTCCCTCCTCTCCTCTCCCGCCAGCTGTGGGGGATGTCAGGATGGAGAGTGGAGGAAGCGACCAGTAGATCTGTCATTTACTGGTCCCTTCCTTTTCTGAATGGGACACAGTGAGCGAGATCGCTCCTGTGTCCTGTGAAAACTGAGCAGAGTAACCTGTGTTTACTCTGCTCAGTTTATGAATGGAGAGGAGACTCTGTCTCCTCTCCATTCATCTTCAGTGCTGAAAGAGACTGGGGAATATGTGTCTTCAGTCCTTTTCTCTGTCTCAAATGGGAGATGTCAGGGGTCTGTTTAGACCCCTGATTTCTCACCAAAGAGCCCCCCAACAGATACAAAAAAATGCAATAAATATTAAATTATTAAACTGTAAAAAATTATAAAAAATAAAATTGTAAAAAAATATATAAAATTAAAAATTACTGACACCACTCCACCCTGCCCTACCAAAACTGCCCCAACCCCCTCCAACCATAAAGCATTGTGAAAAAAAATTAAAACAAATTGAATTGTAAAAAAATAAGACACTACTGATACCATCCACTGCTGTACTAGACACTACTGATACCATCCACTGCTGTACTGACACCATCCGCTACCCCCCACCCCAAAAATAAAATTGTAAAAAATAATCAAAAAAATAAAATTGTAAAAAAATAAATAAAAATAAAATAACACTGCACACTTCCCCCCTGACACCATCCACTGACCCCTAAAAAGCATTTTGAAAAATAAAGAACTACTGACACTTTCCACTGCCCTACTGACACCATCCTGCACATACTACCCACCGCTGTACACTACACACTCCTCACCTGCACATTATACCCACTTACATACACTCTGCACTCACCTCCTGCACATACTACCCACGTCCATACACTCCACACTCCTCTCCTACACATACTACTCACAGGCGTACACTCCGCACCGTACATTCCCTATTTAACATTACTGCATTCTGCACTATGTAAGTCATCTCAGACTATTAAACCACAACCCCTTTAAGCCACGCCCATTTTGCCACCGCCCTGAAATTAACTTGCCACCTCCCTGAAATTAGTTTTTACAGGTTGGGATGTCTGCATACCCAGATATTAGTTCACCATTGTGGCTGATTGAATGTGGCAGTAAAGGAAAGTTGAGTGCATGCTGCTGGGAATGTGGGGAAATAAAGCATGTGCTGGGAATGTGGGGAAATAAAGCATGTGCTGGGAATGTGGGGGAATAAAGCAACATGCATGTTGCTTTGTCCTGAATGTGCAAATCATACATTTGCTTTCAAGACAATCATTTATAGCATGGTCAGATTGTATAGATTATAAGAATTAAACCCAGCTTTTATGTAGAACATAAAGTCACAGTGAGAAATACTGTTTCATAAATTATATCTTTGTGAAAAAAATATTAGCAGCTCTTATCAATTCCCACTCAGCTGTAAAAGCAAACGGTAAAACTAATAATGTTTTTCACCTGTAAACTAACATCTGTAATTCTAAGTTCCAAGAACATATATTTATTTATCCATGAACAAGCAAAAATATCCTACCGATTGCCAATTTTCATAGTAATGATGTTGTTTACATGCTCAATTGTTCTTGTAGCCTGGCATACCTTGTCAAAATCACCCAAGCAATGCAAACATTTTATTTCACATTGCAGTACAGTGAATAGAATTGCAGGAACATTGAATTTTTGTTATTAAAATTAAAGAATATATAATTTTTTAACATGCAAGAATAAGCAGTGCACTCTGTAAAGCTTCATTAGTGAAATAACTACATGCACTGTTTCTAGGAATACCCTGCAATTTTGATCACGTGGGAGTGTATTTTCCCGCTTCTTTATTCTTAAACTTGTATGCATTCTTTATTTTAAAGAAATAGAATCAGGAAATAATACAATGTACAACAATAGTATAGTGTCCATAAGTAACTGGCAACAATTGGATTGAAAGCAGAGTAGTACAAAAATAGTCCATCATCAAACAGAGAAGGAATAACAGTGGTATCTGTTTGAATTCATCCAGTACATAATAATAACCTAGCAAGATGCAGATAGGGTGGACTACTAAAGTACATCTGGGGTGGACTGAGGTATCATCATATGCTACATTTGCAAGCATTCACAAGCAATTAGGATGGGGCGGGGGGAGGATACTGGTAGGTGTCTACTATTATAGATAGAATGGGAAGGGTAGGGAGCTTAAAGTGGAGTTCTGGCTGAAATATGACTTTTAAGATAAAAATACCCCTATAATACTCATGCCTTGAGCAATGTAACAAAGGTATGCTGTAAACTATGCCCAGTTTTCTATCTATGCAGCATTGTTTCCTTACTTTGTGAAGTTTCTGCACAGCGCGGCTATCTTCAGTGTGGGCATCTGAAGCCACAGTGTCCTTCTTCCTTCTTCTCAAGCATGTGCAGTGCGGTGCAATTTTGGTCAAGCTGGCCAAGAATTTCCATAGACGCCAATGTTAAAACTTACTGGAGCCCTGCAATGCCAAGCTGGCCAGGAATTTCCATAGACGCCAATGTTAAATGTTACTGGAGCCGTGCGATGCCAAGCTGGCCAAGAATTTCCATAGACGCGATGTCAAGCTGACCAAGATCTCCCTGGAGCCAATTTAAAACCAGAAATGGCGCGCGGTGTCGCAGCCCCCTAGAAGAGGAAGTGAAATTAGATATAGGCATAAATGAGGTAAGTGAACAAAAAAAACAAATTGCCAATTCATTTTAAGGATGCACATTAGTGCTGCATGGTAAGAAGTGAAAAATGAGGGTGTAACTCCGCTTTAAGGATAAAAAAGGGAAAGTGGAATAATCCCACTGGAGGGCCCAGTTAGGAAAATAGGGTAAGGGATGAGGGGGAAATTCCATAGGCAGTGAATGCCTGGTTGCAGGTGTGCCACGTCAGAGCTATAATAGGACATTTACAGAGTTCAATAACCAGGAACTCTGGGCCCTACAGGAGTGTGCTCAATAGAGATGGGGATGTGTCTTGCTCTGTTGAGACCCATTGTTTTGTGGATTGAGGTCCACACCAGTCAAGTGCTCTTGTCAGGTGGGCAGTGATTTGATAGTGTCTAATGTCAAGAAGTGACATTTTGCCAGATATTTTCAGTCTGCAAACAATAGCATGTTTAATACAGCGTTGTTTAGAGGACCACACAAAGTTATTAACGATAGATTGAATAGATTTGAAGTATGATAAAGGGATGTGAATTAAGATCAACTGAAGGGGGTAAAGCATTCACTGTAGTATATTTTGTTTAATTATGTTGCATCTCCCCAAACAGAAAAAAATAGGATTTTAGTCTTGTAAAAATCCCATTTTATTTTTTGTACTTTGAGGGACACAGGAATTCTTAGAATTTTTATACTGTCAGA
This sequence comes from Lithobates septentrionalis, assembly GCA_037952835.1. NCBI lineage: Eukaryota > Metazoa > Chordata > Amphibia > Anura > Ranidae > Lithobates > Lithobates septentrionalis. The sequence continues at coordinate 1,258,894 of JBBDGP010001294.1, forward strand.
ATGTCAAAGGCAGTCAAGCAGAAGAGTGGGCAACATAGCATCACAGGCAAAAAAGCCCAAGACAAAGATTCACTTGAAAAACCTAACACCTGTATCTAGCATGAGATGAGGTCTGATGGGAAAAAAAATGATCAAGTCTGACAGGCCTGACAATTGTTTATGCCTGGACATAAAAAAACGCAGGGCTACAATATTTTGTGCAGGATCTGAAAACACAGTGAAATGTTGAGACTTTTGATTCCTCCCTGTTAGTTGATATATGCCAACTGGCATGGCATTGCCCAACTAAATCTGAGTGGAATGACCTTCCAGTTTTAAAAAATGGCGTGGGGTCCCCCTAAAAATCCTCCCCATGTTAAGGGCATGTGGCCTGATACGGTTCTGGAGGGGGAGGGATGCTCTCTCGCCCCCCCTCTTTTCCTGCGGCCTGCCAGGTTGTGTGCTCGAATAAGGGTCTGGTATGGATTTTTGGGGGGACCCCATGCCATTTTTCTTAATTTTGGCGCTGGGTTCCCCTAAAATCCATACCACACCTAAAGGGTCAGGTATGGATTTTGAGAGGGAACCCCAAGCAATTTTTTTTTTTACATTTTGTTTCGGGGTTCCCCTTAATATACATACCAGTCCCAAAGGGCCTGGTAATGGACTGGGGGGGATCCCATGCTGTTTTTTTCAATGACTTTTATCTGTATTGCCGGACCCAACAATTCATTATAGCCACGAGTACTTTTAAATGACTTTTTTTCCTTAAGAAATGTAATTTTTGCAGGGACTAGTCTGCCACTACAGGCATACTATAGACACCCCCCAGGTACGAAATTTAAAGGAATATTTCACTTTTATTGTTTCACTTTAAGCATTATTAAAATCACTGCTCCCGAAAAAACGTCAATTTTTAAAACTTTCTTTTGCATTGATACATGTCCCGTGGGGCAGGACCCGGGTCCCCAAACACTTTTTATGACAATACCAAGCATATAAGCCTTTAAAATTACACTTTTAAAGGGTGTTCCGTGGCTTTCGAATTTGCCGCGAATACCCCAAATTGTTACGTTCGACTCGAACATCGGGCTCATCCCTAGTGAGAAACTCTGTGACCTGAGATGTGTCCAAGACTAGACTTAGATACTATAAATAGTGAGCTCCTATCAGAAGTGATTTAGGATCCACCCAAACTGTTGAAAAGTTAAGCCCTCGCTGGCCAAAAAAAATAAAAATGGGCCAACTGTTCCCACAGCAGGAGGTGTCTAAGTATCCCAAATTGGGCGTTCCACAGGGGCACAGAAATGGTAGGGTTGTTTATTTAAAACCCATTTTGCAGGCGAGAGATGAAAAGTCAGGATCACAAACTGGAATTGTAGCAGCCCCACAGCAAAACATGGGGAAACATAGTATGTGTATGAGAATACTTAACAGCTTCGAGGAAAACACTCCTGAAATCATTCTTCCACAGGATATGAGACAATGACATCCAAAAGCTTCAAGAGGACTTGATGGAAATCTGCCAATCTGTGGGATGATGCAGGAAGGTTGGAGGTCAGAAAAAGAGGAGGGGGCAGGGAGAAAAACTCCAGTTTCTAGTCCTGGGATAGCACCTCCTAAACCCAAGCATCAGAGTTTTTATATGTTCAATCCCCTCCACACACACACACACACAGACACACACACACTGGAAAGTAGGGGCTCACATGCATGCCAAAGAATACAAGCATGGCAGATATTGAGTGCCAGACATAGTGGGTGGACTGAGACCCTGGAGCCTGTCTTGAAGGGTCTTAACAGTCAGAGAGGGGAGAAGACTTAGCAGTTTATTCCTTTGGCTTCTTCCTCTGAGGAAGATGGGTGCTCTTGCAAGCAGCATCCTAGATAAATATTGTCATCGACTACCTGTTTCTCTCACAAAGAGTCCTTTTTCTCTTAATGGAGGCTTTGATAGAATCAATGTTTCTATCAAACCACCACCCCATCTCATTAACTCCTAATATTCGCAGATAAACTCATTCCAAAATTAGGAGACTAGATCCCCCTCCTCTGATAAAACCCAGATACTGCCACCCAAATCTGAAAGTCTATAAAATACTTTTTCGGGAAGAAAGATACTCTGGACACAATGCTGCTCTTACAGTGGAACGCTCATAAATGCGTCATAAGAGGTACCTTGCTGGCCATTGCTGCAGTGCAGAAACACACTACACAGGTCTCGCATTCCAACCTCCTGCACAAGATCCGGACTCTAGAACTATCTCACAAGCAGACACAGGCTCAACAGACTTATCAAACTGACTAAAGCCAGACACCAACTTATGCAAAAGCTGGGTCGTAAAGTTTAACGCACGTTTGTCCTATCACAGAAACTCTTTTATGAACAAAGAAATACTATAACCTTCTAGCGAGAGCCTTACAGGCTAGAAAAGCTTCTGCTATGGTCCATCATTTTCACACCCCTCAGAGCAAGGTAGTGACCACCACCATGGAGATAGCTACCCAATTCGAAAGATACTACTCTGAACTATATCACTTACCTCCAGCTGATCGCCCCTCAGGTAAAGACAAATCCCACTCAAATGCGTTACATGATTTTTTTACTCAGTACTGCCCTATGCTCATCTCCAGCTCGGTAGCCCAAATGATGGATGGCCCACTGACCCCTGAAGAATTTCACGTGGTTATCAAGCCTCTTAAACTAGGTAAAAGTCTGGGACCAGATGGGTTTACGACAGCTTACTACAAAACCTACTCAGACATCCTTGCGGAACCTTTCTTACATGCTTTCAACTCCTTGTCTACTGGTACACCTTCAATACATAACTTACTAGAAGCTCATATCACGGTCATCCCGAAAGCCGGGAAAGACCCCACATCTGTAGTTAATTATAGGCTGATCTCTCTACTAAATGCAGATTTAAACATCTTTGCAAAGATCTCGGCCAACCTCTTACTGCCAGTGCTGAATTATCTCGTAACTACAGAACAAATAGGCTTCATCCCTGGAAAGGAAGACAGGGACAACACAATTAAAGCCCTGAATCTCCACCATTGGCTTACTACTTCAAATCAGAAAAGGGTTCTTCCTGTCCCTAGATATGGAGATAGCATTGGACAGGCTGGCCTAGGACTACATGGCAGCAGATCTTCGTGCCATAGGACTCCGAGACCATTATTCAACTTCGTGGCTCTATATGCCACCCAGAGGCGGCTCTAGACTTTGTGAGGCCTTAGGCAAAACTTAGACACGAGGCCCCATTCACAGCCATAATGGGAAAAATAATTGAAGTGATCCGATAAAAGTTATCATTGGCGGGTGAGACAATGAAGTCGCGGGCGAGCCTGGGCTAGGACAGGAGTCCCACCACTACTGGAGAGGAGAAGGATCACAGCTGGGATGTGAGTTTATTTCATAGACGAGCAGTACAAAGTTTTCAGTTGTAGTATAGAGTAGGAGTTGGGATGGGTGCTGTGCTGGTAATGAGTGCAGCACTGTTCCAGTAGAGATAAGCAGGAGGGTGTAGAGGCAGCGCTATATCCTAGGGAGGATGGGGGCTCAGGTACCCAGTCAAATGTGCCCATCAAGTGGGTGTCAGATCCAGCTACCTGATTTCCAGTGTCTGCTAGCACATGCTCCATATTAGTAGCTGGGAAATCCTCTAACATCCTCTCTGAATAGCTAACTCACGCTCCTGATGTGCGCGTGTGAGAGGGGAGGGTGACCATCCTCCAAGTGCCTTTCTTTTTTTTTTTCTTTTTTTATTCTGCTAACCTGGCCCACCTTCCTCCTATCTAGATCACCACCCACAGCATACGCCATCAGTACCCACCCCCTCCTCTGCTGGGGGGGGGACAGGAGGTGAGAAGGACGTAGCAGCCGAAGGCAGAGTAAAGGCAGCAGCTGCACGGCTCACATCACTCCGGAGTATATGCACTTTGCAGCAGTTTCAAGAAGGAACCCCCCCCACCCCTAACTAGCCAAGTGGTGACTCGACTAGCTTTGGTTCAATTGATTTTTTTTTGTCCCCCAAAAAAATCAATACACACTGACCCCCTTCCTCCCCCTGCTCCTCCAGAGATCAATGGATGCTCCAGCTGGCTGCTCTCACTAAAGTCAGACAAAGTGAACTCTATGGCCAGAAAGAGGAGAGGGAGGTGAAAGGCAGGGCCAGTGGAAGGATTTTCGTCTACACAGTGAAGGTGCACTTTGGAGCTGCCACTCCCTCCCTTCTCCTCCACAATGTAATGCACAGTGTAGTGGTAAGGGGAGTGAAAATTGCCCCCCAACTTTACCCTTTCAGCAAAAATCATCACTCCCATCCGTCCAAAAAGAAAACTCAGCACTAATTTGTACACCCTCCCCTCCCCCCAGCACAGATCCTCTCTCCCCCTTCCAGAACAAATCCACACTCCAAATACCAATCTCCTTCCCTCTTCTTCAGCACAAATCCTCCACCCTCCCCAAATCCACAGTCCCAGCACAATCGCCCCTTCTTCTCAATCCTAGCACTTATCCCCACACCCCTCAGTTCCCCCTTCCAGCACAAATCCCCCCCCAATACCCCTCTCAGAATAAATCCTCCACCCCCCCAAATCCTCCCTTCCAGCACATTCCCCCCATTCCAGTACAAATCCTTCTCCACCCAATTCACCCCCTTTAAATCCCCCTCAGCACAAATCCCCCCCTCCCCCAAAATGTATTCTCCCAGCAAAAATGTCCCCCCCTTCAAGCATAATCCCCCCAATCCCTCTTCTAGCACATATCTTTCTCCTGGTTTAAATCTTTTCCCCATTTCTAGCACAAATCCTCTCCCCAAATCCCCTACCAGCACAAGTCCTCTCCCCACTTCTAATCCCCCCCATCCCTCCTCTGAGCAAAAATCCTCTCCCCACTTCTAGCACAGATCCTCTCCCCCAAGTCCTCCCTTCCAGCACACCCCCCCCCCTCAAACCCCCCACCTTTTCCAGCACAAATCCTCTTTCCCCCAAATCCCCCCACGCCAGCATAAGTCTGCAAGTCCGCTCCACAGTTCCCACCCAAATCCCACTTCCCAGTACAACCCCCCCCCCCCCAACACAAATTCTCTCCCCGTGTAATCCAAATCAACCATTAATACTTTCCAAACGTTCCGCTTTTTGTGGGACCTTCCTGAGATAACAAAAATCCTGCATATCTGGACTAAAGGCCAGTTCACACCAGCATTCTGTGTGCGTTTCCAGCACCGCATTCAAAACGCACTGCAGTTGTGATCTGCAGTGGGTGTCAATGTTAGCTTAATGACACAAATGCAGGTCACAAATGTAATGCGTTTATCTGCACCTGATCGTATAGTACAGTAGTACCATGGGATCCTATTCTGTGCGTCTTATAACGCTTGGTGTGTTCTGCCACAATTTCAGCTCATTCAAATGAATGGGATAAAATGGCACTACACCTGGAACGCATGTGAATCGCACAGTGTGTTCCTGTGCGATTCATGGTGTGAACTGGCCCTAAGTTCTGGAGCCCAGTGCAGAAAACAGTTCCGTCACCTGGCTCCACAATTTTTCCTGCAGAGGGGCACTAGTCTGGGCACCTGGGGTGGATGCCCTGCATTTCTAACAGGATGCCCAGATGCTATGATTGTCCCCTGTGTACCAGCTAGCATGTCCTTGATTTGGGGGTGTTGAGGAGTGGGTGAGAGAGGACTTCGGGGGGGGGGGGGGCTGGTCATATTTTACTTCCAACTCCTCCTTGTAGCACAATTCCTTTCTCCTCCCAAAGCGCCACCAAGCACATGCAGTATCCTATTGCCCACTCCCCCCCCCCCCACACACACACATATCACTGCAACTTCTGCAAGTATTGATCTTTGTTAGCTTGCCAACCCTAACACCCCCCGCCGCGCAAGTGTCCTCTCTTCATCACACTATAGTAGAACAATCACATACCTCAGATCAGCGTGGCAGATCTTGCACATCGGTGTTTCTCCTCCCCGACTCCTCCTCCTGTCTGTACACAGGAAGAGATCAGAGCCGAGGAGTAGGAGGCGGCTGCAGCTTTAGTCAGCGTCTCTCCCCGAGCTGAGATCGTAGCGCGTGGGATAATAAACACCCCGCAGGGCTACGGGGCGGGTGTACCCACATTAGCGCAGCCGTGCTGGGCAAGTCACTGGAGTCAAGTGCCGGATCTTTCTCCCGGCACTTGGCTCTGCTCCAGCAAGATACACGGACAGTCTGGCAAGGTCCCGGCCAATCCAGGCAATTTACTGGGGCGGAGAGGAACCTTCCCCACAAAGTGATGGTCGTTGTGTGTGCGGGTTAGGCAAATTAGGCCGCCGCGAGGCCCCTGTAAGGGCGGGGCCTTAGGCGACCGCCTAATTTGCCTAATTAAAGAGCCGCCTCTGATGCCACCCCAATGGCTAGAGTACGAGTCAATGGCCACCTGTCCAATGCCTTCCCCATCCATAATGGAACGAGACAGCAGGGCTGTCCCTTATTTTGTACTCATGTTAGAACCCTTCCTGTGTCCAGTGGCGGCTGGTGTTTCTTTTTTGGGGGGGCGGCAAACATAAATCCCACCCCCACCCCCCAAGCTGCACCATGCTCCGCCGCTGTTTGCTGGTCAGTCCGGCACTTACCCCACTGGAGGCAGCGGGCAGCAGGCAGCGTGGTGCAGCGGCTCCGTGTTCTCTCCTCTATAGCGGCTCCTCCCCCCCTCCTCCTAGGCATCCAATAGGATCGCCTGTCCTTTCAACCAATCGGGTGACCGGTGTCAAAGCCGGCTTTCTGATTGGCTGGGAGGAGAATCAGTGTTACAAGAGCGAATATTTATTTGCTTTTGTAACACACCTGGGTAGGATCGGAGCGTACTCTCTGCGACCCAAACCCACCCTACATTGGAGCCTATAAGAGCCTCTGGCTCTAATCGGTGCTTCAAAAAAACAGCCCCCCCACATGTGCTGTTGTCCTGAAAAGGGCCGGACGCATGGATGGGGGGGGCAATGGACAGGGGAGAGGGGGCGCCGCCTGTGCAACCTAAATGGATGGGCCCTGCCTGTGCCTTATTCGAGTAAATGGTGATGTTAAAGGACTGACCATTAAGGGCCGTACATGCAAGTTGGCGGCATTCGCTGACGATATCTTGCTATTTCTGTCACGATTCCCAATATACTGAAAGACTTCACCTTGTTCCAGTACATCTCCAACTTTAAGATCAACTTCAAAAAATCTCATGGTCTCAAAATGTTCCTACCTGCTACTACAGTCTTGCAATGTCGGGATAATTTCCCCTTCACATGGCAGTCAGAGGCTATCACTTACCTGGGTATTCATCTACCAGCTAGACTTTCCGAACTAAATGCCAGGAATTACCTGCCTATTCTTCATACTGTGGCTGCTGATCCCAATAAATTGGACAAACTTATGTTCTCCTGGTTCAGAAGAGCTGCTATTCTCAAGATGAATGCTGTGCCTCGCTTACTCTATGTACTGCAGGCAGTCCCCATCCGTCTTCCTCCTATATTTTCCACTCATACAAACAACTCTGTACTTCTTTTTTGTGGCGCCTGCGAATTAGCTATGATCAACTAGCCTTGCCCAAAGAGAAGGGAGGGCTAGGGCTTCCGGACTTGCACAACTAATATTGTGAAAAAAAAAATAAAAAACACAGTGGGTACAGCGCTAATGTTGATATAAAATAAAATATGATATCCTTATGGTAAAAAAAATTATAAAGTAATCAACAAATTAGTGATACACACAATAATGAGTGAAACCATAAACCACTACGTTGAAAGAAGAAAAGAAGAAAAAATATTCCAAAAAGAAATAAATAAATAAAAAATACTGTCTAGAAATGATCTGAAGAGACATCTCTCAAAGATCAAAGGGTCAGAACAAACCCTTTTAATACAAAAGTCTGCAGCTTTACACCATAGCCAGGATACCCACTCATGAGTACTGTCAGGAGAACCATGCAATATCAAACTAGAAAGCTTTTAGCACAGCTGAAAATTAAAAATGACAACTAGTTGTCCATGCATACTTCATGGTTCAACAACGCATAATCACAAGCAGGAGCTGTCAATGCTACTAGTTTAAAGGATAAATCTGACAGTCACAAAAAGGAGAAAATCAATTCTCAGATGTGCATTTAAATACTTGTATCTGCAGAACAAAATCCTTCTGCATTATTGTTTTTTCAGGAAGGGCATACAGTCTACTTTAAAGAACAGATTCATAGAGGGAATCTGATCTGAACCAGAGAAGCCCAGCTTTAAACTGGGTCCACTCAATTGTGAATTTAGATGCCCGTTCGCCGTATCAAATTCGCAATAGCAGGAGATTTTGACCGGCTCTCTATGGAGCCAGTTCATATATCTCTGCTGTGGCTCCTGTGAGAATTTGCACAGGAGCCCTTTGCCTCTTTTGGTCCATTTCAGGTCCGAATTCAGCCAGAAATTCGGGCTGAAATCGGACCTGAAACTGTGAACCATGACGCACCGGACCCCTGCTGTGAGCCGCATGCGGCGATGATGTGAACCCAGCCTCAGAGTTGGATTTAGCAAAGGAGGGGGGAAAGTGGATGATAATGCCCCATAGGTCAGAAGCAGTCAGCTGAACCAGACCATAAGAAGCCCCCTTTACACAAAAGTCAAACGTGACTAAGTTCTGCAGTAAACAAATGGATTTAGTCAGTGAAAAAAAGCAATAATACTCCCATCATAAGCAGCTGAGCACTTAAGGTCAATATATTCTATATTGCAATCCTTATAGAAATTATATCCTTTTAGAAATATGTTTTTTTATTTTTAGCTCGCACTATTTTGTATTTTTAAGTTCTGCAGTGGTTTGCATAAACGGAGTGACCACATTTCTCTTCCACAGACATAGAAAGTGAAGGCCTAAACAAACAAACTAAAGGTTTGCCCAAATGTACTACAATACCAAAGGCAATGGGGAGGCTTGTAACAGAACTCCGACTAGTACCATACCCACTAAAAAATACAAAGTGGTCATAGAGAAAGCTGGGGGGGGGAAATGCAGTGGTCGCACAGAAACAGGGTGAGCACTGGTAGCATTTTAATTGGGGCATGTAGTGTTGCAGGGGAACAAATGCACACTATAATCCACAATGGCAGTTGTATATTCCACTTTATGGAATACAAACTGATCGGGACGCTCCTTTTGCCGGCAATGGGCTCCGATTTGACATGCGATTTGACCTGTCAAATCGTGCTGATGTGAACGGTGACTTAATCCATGTCTATGTTCCTATTTAAAGGGGTTGTATACCCTTTACAACTGCTTTTTGCTATAGGTAAGCCTATAATAAGGCTTACCCGTAGCTAACCCGGATAGCTCCTAAACCTGCATGGTTTAGGGTTTAGGAGATATCCCCTATATCAGCATGTGCCGTTGCTTCAGCTAGTATGGCGTTACCGGCGGCTCCAGCGCGCATGTGTGGGAGTGATGTCATCGCGGCTCCGGCCAATCACAGCATCGGAGCCCGCAATACCCGGAAGTAACTCTGGGAGCGATGTCATTGGCCGGAGCGGTGTACAAGAACCAATGCGGGGGCTTCGATCTAAGTTAACTAATTCATAATGAGCTAGTATGCTATGCATACTAGCTCATTATGCCCTTGTCTTGCAGGTTTTTTTTGTTTTTTTTGTTTTTAAGTGGGTTTACAACCACTTTAAACTGCTGCAATGACCACTGCCCCAAGTTTTCTGTTTCAGGGTCGCTCCTTTCTCTTGTAGCGTTCTATGGAGCCACACTTACAGGCAGGGGCTAGAGTTGTCTGCAATATATGCCTTCATACATACACACAAATCTGTAGCCTGGGATGGCCAGGCACTCTCCTGACCCTCCCTCCTTCCTTCTCTAATCTAACAAACTGACTTGAGACTGCACAGTCTATTGTTAACTCTTTACTGTGAGGACCAAAAGTTCAGGGATGCAGCACGGAAAGAGCAGGAGCCAGCAGCATTGAAAGTTGTAAACTGCAAGTGCTGGGATAAGAATTTTAACAAATACTTTATAGTGGGATGTTTATTATATTGTGCTCAATGTCCGGATAGTCAAAGACCAGCACACAAAAGAAGCCAGGGAGAAAATACCGGTGCCAGCAAGGGTCTTTGCGTGCATCGGACCGTTGAACAGAGGTAAGCATGTCAGACTTTGTCTTCTGCTTTAGCAGAAGAATCTCCAACACAGCCTTAAGAGGAGTGTTTAAAAAAACAGCCGAAGTGGAAAAAATGGCTGACCAGCACCATGAAGAAGATGGTAAATGAGCACACTGTAAATTTACCAGTAAAAACCTGCACTCATCTGAATGGGGAAATTTCAAGATTTAATATATCCAGCATGAATCTACCATTACTTCTTAACTAACCAGAGGGACATCCAGGAATTGAATACATCCAGATGGCATTGTCCAGAGATTTACTGCATTGGTTCTCCCATATGCATAAAAGCTGCACCTACACTTGGCCGGGGTAGCTTTGGCATTCTTGAGGCAGAGTGCTTTTGGTTGGTTTCTAAGGAGGGTAAGATACGTGAAAGTGTCTGCAGCCTTCTTTTATGGGTCTCCAGTTTGTTCATTTGGAATAGAAGTCCTGCCTTGCTTTTCAGTTTTTTAGTGTAAGAGCCATTTATTGAGTATCCCACTTAGGTACGACTTACAGTGGGGACGGAAAGTATTCAGACCCCCTTAAATTTTTCACTCTTTGTTATATTGCAGGCTGCAGCCATTTGCTAAAATCATTTAAGTTCATTTTTTTCCTCATTAATGTACACACAGCACCCCATATTGACAGAAAAACACAGAATTGTTGACATGTTTGCGGATTTATTAAAAAAGAAAAACTGAAATACCAATGGTCCTAAGTATTCAGACCCTTTGCTGTGACACTCATATATTTAACTCAATAAATAGCCTTTATTTATCTATAATAGCCGCATGTTGGACAGTAGCATGCTGTCAGCCAATGACATCCGACTGAAAGACATCTGAACAGTCGGCATAGGGTTATGTAGAATGTCTATTAAGCAATCCTGTCATAATAAACTTGGGATGGAGCAGACAGATAAACGGTTTCTAAAAGATTAGATTGAATTTTTCTTTAGGTATGGCTTTGACAGTTTCTTCCTGACATGATTACGTCTATCTGCTTCCTTGCATGTATTCATTCTTTCTAGAGTTTATGTTGGAATATGTGTGTTTGACAGGTGATCTTGATATCTGCAGGAGGTATATTGCATATATGTACCTAACTGATTGAGTCATAACCATGAACATGTTGTTTGCGGCTGAAAGTTTTGTCTGCATGCAATTATCTGGTCTTTTTTGTCATGGGGTTAATAGCAGTGTTTTCATGCTGTGCTGTGTGATGGGAATCCTGATTGCCTGTGGGGTTTTCTGACAGAATTTGGGTTTACCTACCCGTGCATGCGCAAGAGCAATATTTATATATATATTTTTCTTCCTGTTTAGGTGGTTTAATTATGTCAAGCATGCATCACCGTTAAATGTTTGGTCTTTATATATCTTTTGTGGGTTTGGCTTGTTTGTCTTTATTTTTGTCTGAAGAGTTAACCTTGTGATCATGTGAGAGAAGTTCAGCTGACCCACCTTTACATCAACTGAGAGCATTGTGTCACCTGTAGAGGGCGTGCACCATGCCTAATTACACCAATTTACGGTTTTGTTTGCTTCCATATATGTCTTTGTCATTATTTTAAAACTTAGCTATGAATAAGCACCTGCTGTAACGGTGTGAAACGCGTCAGTGGTTTTATGCTTGCTGCATGGATTTATTATAAGAATAAAGAAATCGTTTTCAACTGAGCGCGGCCATCCAGACCTTTTTGTTCAATTTTTGCATATGGTTGCATATTGAGCTGCACCCACGCCTGGAGAGGGGAGAGATCATTAGGAAGTAGACACCTGGAGCGGGTTCTTCTTTTTGCTCCAAAGCTGGAAGATGTGTTTTCTGTTTGGAAAAAAGACAGCAGCAGATTATAGAAGATCATATTTTTTTAAATTTCCTTTTTTTTTCACCTGTTGATCCTGCCAGTAACACACTTCCTATCCTAGGATGACAACCTTCACACACTTCCTGTCCTAGGGTGACAACCCTCACTCACTGTACTCTATGTAGAAGCAATGTTGTCACCCTAGGACTGCGTAAACCCTCTACATCTCCATACCATGGGAGGGTGAGGTTATAGAATAAGTTTGCAGTATAAAACAGAAAGCGTTCAGTGTTATATTTAAACCTTCCAGCCAACAGTATGCATATATGAGGCCTCAACGAACTGGGCTTTTTTCCGTGAGGCCACATATATGCATACCTCTCTTTATGCTGGGAGCGCACCACACAGTGCACTCCCAGCACAGAGACCGGGCTCTCACCGAGAGACCTGGGTCTCGTACTAACGATCAGGACTGGAGACTCCCGGTTCTAGGTCACCTGATCGCTGTGATAGCCTCTGATTTGGTATCACAGCAATCAGTCATTGTATAGCCTGCCCCTGTGTTTACTTCCTCTTCTAAATGGAGAGGAAGATGCATTGTATCTTCCTTTCCTTGCAGGAGTGGAAGCTATAAAAAATTAAAAAAGAAAATTAAAAAAAAATAAAAAAATAAAATAGCTAGATCAAGGTTAGATCTAGTTCAGTGCCAGGGTTAGTGTCAAAGGTCAGGATTTTTTTTTTTAAAAGCATTTTTTAAATTAATGTCAGTGAGGGTTAATTACTAAAACTGGAGAGTGTAAAATCTGGTGCAGCTCTGCATAGAAACCAATCAGCCTCCGGATGTTATTGTAAGGCCGGGTTCACACTGGTGCGACACGACACTTGTCCTACTTTGGATCCGACTTTGCCCTGCGACTTGAAGTCAGAGACGCGTCCGACTTCAGTGAATGGGGATCCAACTTTACCAGGCACTGTCTGGTATGAATCTTGAGGGGGAACTCCACGCCAAATTTTAAATAAAAAACCGGCATGGGTTCCCCCTCTAGGAGCATACCAGGCCCTTCAGTCTGGTATGGATTTTAAGGGGAAACCCCTACGCCAAGAAAATGGCAAGGGGGTCCCCCCAAAGTCCATACCAGACCCTTATCCGAGCACGCAGCTCGGCCGGTCAGGAAAGGAGGTGGGGATGAGCTAACGCCCCCCCTCCTGAACCGTACCAGGCCACATGCCCTCAACATGGGGGGGTGGGTGCTTTGGGGCATCGGGGTGCCCTGCGGCCCCCGCCCCAAAGCACCCTGTCCCCATGCTGATGAGGACAAGGGCCTCTTCCCGACAACCCTGGCCGTTGGTTGTCGGGGTCTGCGGGCGGGGGGGCTTATCGAAATCCATGAGCCCCCTTCAATAAGGGGACCCCCCAGATCCCGGCCCCCCACCCTATGTGAATGAGTATGGGGTACATCGTACCCCTACCCATTCACCTGGGGGAAAAAATTGTCAATAAAAAAAACACACTAGACAGGTTTTTAAAGTAATTTATTAGGCAGCTCCGGGGGTCTCTTCCGACTTCGGGGGTCTCTTCCGACTTCTCTGCTCTCTCCGGGCCTCTTCTGCCGGGCTCCTCCACTATCTTCTGCTCTTTTGCCCACTCTTTTGCTAGCGGTGGCCCGGTCTTCTCCGCCGTGTTCTTCCCACTTCTCTTCTTCCGATGTTGACACAATGCTCTCTCCCGCTGTAATGCCGTGTGCGCGGTGCGCAATGACTTATATAGGCATGGGGCGTGGTCACCGGGTGATGTCATCTGGTGACCCCGCCCCTTATGATGTCACCACCCGGGGCAGGATGGGGCAGTGACGTCATAAGGGACGGGGTCACAGCAACAGAGCGGGCAAAAGAGCAGAAGATAGCAGAGGAACCCGGCAGAAGATACCGAGAGCAGCAGAAGAGGCCGGAGAGAGCGGAGAAGTCGGAAGAGACCCCCAGAGCTGCCTGATAAATTACCTTAAAAACCTGTCTAGTGTGTTTTTTTTATTGACACTCCCCCCCCCCCCCCGGTGAATGGGTAGGGGTATGATGTACCCCATACTCATTCACATAGGGTGGGGGCCGGGATCTGGGGATCCCCTTACTAACTCTTACTTACCCTTCAGCCATGAGTCAGTCACCATTTACACAAGACCCTCAAATGTCAAGGTGGGGATCCACTGTATTGGGTAAGTTTGCAGGTTGTTGCAAAAGGGGAAAAAAAGAGTGCATTCTTATTGCTGTTTGCTTTGATTCTTTCAGCCCCGCACGCTCATGCTCTCAAAGATCTAAAGGCAGAGAAGAAAGAGATTCCTCAGAAGAGCGCAGCCAAAGGCACTGCTCCCATTCCAAAAGGAAGTAAAAAAGAGGCGGCACGCCTCCTCTTCTTCTAAGCAATACCAGCGCCCTAATAAAAAGACCTGCTGGGCCTGTGGAGCAGCCCCAATGCCCAACAATCTAGTGTGCAGGCAGGGGTTGCCTGGAAGAGTTTGTTGTGGACAGAGAGCAGGAGACTGCACAAGTGTCAACCTTACTGAAGAAGGTGGTGCGAGACTGCATCTCTGAGGTCACGTCCTTTATTCCAGACAGAAAGCGCGTTAGTAGCCCCAGCCAGGAAACGCTGAGAAAGGATCAACCAGGAACCTCAGCAGGTAGCGCTCCTCATTTCAGCGCTGTCTCGGCAGAGTCTGCACAACAGGCGGAAGACAGCAGTTCCTCCTCTTTGGAGAGTGATCCGGAACAGCTCGGATTTAGCTTTTCCCTGGTGGATACATATATCCAGGCAATCCAGCAAGATCCCAAGAAGGCGAAATCTTATTTTCCTTTACTCTAAAAGCGCCAATCCTTCTTTCCTTTCATGGAGGAAATTAAAGGTGTCATTGAGCAGAACACTGAGAAAAGGTTCTCATTCAACAGGCTGCATCCTCTGCAGGAGGCAGATGTAGACCCTCTTGACTCCCCTCCTGCGGTGGACACAGCAGTCGTCAGGTTGGCCAAAAATGTTACCCTCCCAGTGGAGAATTCAACCCCCTTTAAAGATGCCATGGACAGGAGGATAGATCTAGATTTGAAGAGAATCTATCAAGCAGTTGGGGCCCTCACCTCGGTGGCCAGCACCTTGAAGATTTGGATTCAAAATGTTGAGTCAGCCATAAAAGAAGGGGTTCCAAGAGCTGATATTATTCAGTCTTTAGAAGAACTCAAGGTGTCATTCGATTTCATCGGTGAAGCGGCTATAGACACAAGGGCTATGCTACACCCTGTCACACCTGAAAGGGCCCTATGGTTAAAACCTCGGCCGCTGATGCATCATCGAAACAGAATTGGTGCAAGATCCCTTTTGACAAGAAGGCCTTATTCAGCAGTAAGATCGAAACTGCCATCTCAAGAATATCGGGGGGCAAGTCAGGCATACTTCCACAGGACAGGAAGCAGAGGCGAGCAGAGACCCAACAGACAAAGCAGAGGATCAGGTGGTGGATGGAAGGGTACCAAATCTACCTTCCTCAGGGCACACAGACAAAAAGCCATGAAAGTCCCGCAAGAGCCTACCAAACCCTTTTGACAGTGGGCAACACCAGACGATCACAGTAGGATCCAGGCTGGCACATTTTGCGGATGTCTGGGCGGAGAATTGCACAGATCTATGGGTGAAGGCAACAGTCACCCGGAACCATTTCTGGCAGTTTCACAGCGCCCCTTCTTCCGGATCATTTCTCCCCCACCAAGATCCTGGGGGCTTCACAGAAGGCAGCAGTTCTGCTACAATATGTACAAACCTTGCAAGCGCAGAAAGCCGTGATACAGGTTCCATCTTCAGAAAGATATACCGGGTTTTACTCCAGCCTGTACATGGTCCACAAAAAGGATGGAGGCTGGCGTCCAGCCATAGGTCTAAAAAGGCTAAACTGCTTTATCCTTCTGGAAATATTTAAGATGGAATCCAGCCACACAATCATCCAGGTTCTGCAGGATCTACAGGACACCTATCTGCATGTCCCGATCCTGCCCTCTTTTCAGAGGTATCTTAGGTTTGCCATTGGTCGCACACACCTGCAATTTACCAGTCTGCCCTTCGGGCAGACTGGTAAATTTACGGACATTTACGAAGGTTCTCATTGCAGTATTAGCCCCGCTCATAGTGCAGGGTCTTCGGGTCTATCATTATTTAGACAATGTCCTTCTATTGGCCAGGGACCGGAGAGAACTCCTGACACACAGGGAGATCCTTATAGACACCTTACAGAAGTTTGGTTGGATGATCAACATCAAGAAGAGCAAGCTTGCCCCAACCCAGTAATTGGTATACTTGGGGGCACTCTTCAATACGACCAATGTCTCGGTCTCAATCCCGCCAGCAAAAGCTTTGACAGTCATGAACAGGATCCTGAGAGTGGCAACATCCACCCACCTGTCAGCATCCCAGTGTCTCAGCCTGTTGGGCACCATGTCCTTTGCTCCCTTGGGCACATGCGCAGTTCCAGCAAGGGTTCCTTGCACAGTGGAGGAAACCATTCCTAACACAACTGATAACAGTATCTTTCAGCATGAGGAAGAGCCTACAGTGGTGGCTGAAGGAGACCCTGAAGAACTCGTGCCCCTTAGGTCCATTAGACTGGACCATTGTTACAACAGATGCCAGCGAGGTCGGCTGGGGGGCACACTGCAAAGGACAGTCCATTCAGGGCAGGTGGGGATTTCCAGCCAAAGGCATAGTCTCGAATGTACTAGAAGTTTGAGCAGCATTCTTGGCTCTTAAGGCCTTACAGCACAAGATCCAGGGCAAACCGGTCATGATGCAAATGGACAACAGGACGGCGGTTGCTTATATACAATACCAAAGAGGAACCCACAGCAGCGTCTTGCTGAAGGAGGTAGAGCCCATAATGTCCTGGGCAGACAATCACGTTCAGGCTCTAAGGGCAGTCTATCTCCCTGGGAAGCTGAATCTGCAGGCAGACCATCTCTCGCGCGCATTTCCGGACCACAACAAGTGGGCTCTATATGCCTGAGTTTTTACTCAAATGGTTCACATGTGGCGCAAACTCCAAATGGATCTCTTTGCTTCTCCCAGCAACTGCAAACTCCTGAGATTTCTATCCTGGTTCCCGCATCCTCAGGCGGAGGGGGCAGATGCTCTAGTTGCGCCTTAGAACTGTGCCTCAGGTAGGAGAGTGTCTGAACTTCAGGCCCTGGGAGCATCAGATTGGCATATTAGCTTTTTCCCAGATGGAGTGGAACTTCATCCAGTAGACCATTTTGTGCCAAAAGTAGCCACTACATTTCATCAAACAGGCGTCTGGACTTTACCAAACTTCCCAGAAGAAGATTCGGGCAGACTACATGAGCTGGATGTTTCAAGAACCTTAAGGAAATACCTGTCAACCATGCTCCCTTCAGATGCTCGGATAAGCTCTTCATAATTCCAGTTGGAAAACACAAAGAAAAGGAGGCTACCTCAAGAATCTTGGCGAGCTGGATCGTCAAGCTTAATCACAGAGCGTACAGGGCAAGAGGGTGTGAACTCTCTTCAAAGGTGACTGCACACTCTACCAGGGCGGTAGCAGCCTCGTGAGCGGCCCTTTCAAACGTGTTGATGGATACCATCTTCAGAGCAGCTTCATGGTCCTCTCAAAATACCTTCTTAAAGCATTATAGGGTAAATCCGGGTGCTTTATCTGTAAACTTTGGGAGAAAAACAAACAAATCTTCTCTTACATTGTAAATAAAACTAAAATTGTTTAAGAGTACCCACCCTGTCAGCTAGTTATTTATCACTAGTACGCTGCCATGTTGGCGTCAGAAAAATGGAAAATTGTATCAAATACTTACCGTGATTTTTCCTTTTCTGACGCCAAACCATGGCAGCATACAGACCTTGTACAGTACCTTTCGGTATGCAGCTTGTTACAAAGAATGGGGTGGCATCTAACTATGCCTTTATTTATGCTAGTTACTGGTCCTGAGGGAGTGGTCAAGAGGCGTGTCTCTATCACTAGTATGCTGCCATGGTTTGGCATCAGGCAAGGAAAATTACGGTAAGTATTTGATACAATTTTCCATACTATGGGTCTAAACAACAAATAATGTACACATATGTGGTATTGCTGCGATCATTAGGAGCAGGACAATTTATTTTGTATTATTCTTGCAAGCTAAATTATAGTAGTAGCAAGAAATATACAGTTAACTTTTTTTTTTTAAATGCTTTTTTTTTCTATGTTGGTCCCATTTTCCTTTGATAATAAAAATAAATCAGAAGTCCATTACCCTTTGCCACCAAAAGTAGGCCCAATTTGTGCTGAAATAAAGATATAATTCACCTGGATTAACACATATCAAAGTAGCAAAATTGTGTTCAGGCACTACAGTGATTCTAAAGGTTGCAAATGAACCCTGATCCTCCTCTTTGGGTCCCCAAAGCTTGGTCCTGGCTCCTTCCCCCTGCCATTGCCCCCATTAGCAAGCCTCTTGCTAATGGGAAACTCAAGCTGCTTGCTCTATTCACACACAGAGCGTGGCTTGCCCCCCCTCCCCACTCTCTCCTCATTGGCTCACTGGCTGTGATTGACAGCAGCAGGAGCGAATGGCTCCAGATGTTGTGTCTGGGACATGGGATTTTCTGCCAGCAGCATCTGTGGAGTTACCAGGAACTTCTCCAGCTGAAGCGCTGATACCTGGACAGAGTCCAAGACCTCTGCCCCACACCTATGGCAGTTCCGGAGGCCCAGGGTGAGAAGGAGGTGGTCACTTCCTAGCAGCATATTAAGATCCAGGGGGAGAAGGGAGAGGAGGTGTTTCCAACAGTTGACCAGGTTGGAGGAAGCGATCTTTCCTCCCCAGCAAAGATCAATGCACCTGGGAGACAGTACCAGAGACATGTTGTCCCAGCAGCCAGATGAGGGAGATTAAGCAGCCAGCTTCCCTTCCTAACAGCAGATGGCACCCCAGAATGATGCCAGCAACACAGCAGAAGGGCTGGCAACAGGGCAGAGGCCAGCAGCACTCTGCCCTGTTGCCAGCCCTTCTGCTGTGTTGCTGGCTCAACTAACAGAAGATGAAATTCCTGTGATAGTGGATAGGACTTTGGTCTCCACTGTCCCAACCTCAGAAAAAGGTCTGGCATTTGGACAGGATGACAGCCTTGCTCTGCAAACATTGGGGGATGT
Organism: Lithobates septentrionalis; assembly: GCA_037952835.1. Lineage (NCBI taxonomy): Eukaryota > Metazoa > Chordata > Amphibia > Anura > Ranidae > Lithobates > Lithobates septentrionalis. The sequence goes on from JBBDGP010001294.1 coordinate 1,278,030, forward strand.
TCATCTAGTAACAGTGGAGGGGACGTCAGTCTCCACCTGTATACCCCAGTCGGCCCAGATCCCAAACATCCTGACAGAGTGAGCCTAGTCACCCCGTCTTCTCTCGAGCGGCTGAAAGGACTCCAGGGAGAAGGACCAGTCCGCCATTCTCCCCAGTGGTGGGTATGTTCTACGAGAGAGGCAGAGATTGGCTGGGTGAGTAATATTCTGTTTGGAACAATGTGTTTGGGGCACTGTGTGGGTATGGGCATTGGGGTCAAACCGTTTGGGGTCTCCTTCTGTGCTAGTCTTCTGCCGAAATGGGAGATGTGTGATGGGAGTCACTTTGGGCGGGGGGGCATGTGGATCCCAGGTTGCCTTGGAGAGCACTGGAAACTCTTTATCCAGCTCCCCCCCCTCCTATGTGTAAGTCATATCCTGTGTCTATTAGGGGCACAGGGTGACCGAGAACCCCAGTCTGACCTCAAGAATATATGAAGATAAAGTCTACTGTTCAACAGAGACCATTGCTAGAGTATTTGAGGTGGGCTGGGGGTTGCTATGTGTTTGTTAGGTGGGGCTGTATCCCATTGTTCTATTGTGTCTGTCTGGCTTGGGAGCAACCTATTATGGGATGTGAATGTCTATGTAGATTAGCTGTGAGAGGGGAGGGGGGAAATTCCTCCAACAGCTCTCCCTGCTAATTGGACAGTGTACTGATGAGAAGTTTGAATATCTCTCTGTGCCTGTATTCAAATAAACAGGTCATGTTCAGCAGCCAAAATGAATACTGCCTAGTTTGTGCTTGCAAGCTGTTGGAAGATCAGATATCTATATTCAGACAGGAAGGAAGCGGTATATGACGAAAGCACACAAGCAGAGTGTGGGACGTTTCGTTACACACACTGAAGTTTTTTTTTTACCTCCATGCATAGAATATATAAAGGTAGAGCTGCACGATTCTAGCCAAAATGAGAATCACACTTTTTTTGCTTAGAATAAAGATCATATATGCACTGTCACTGTACTGACACTGACTGGGAAGGGGTTAAACATCAGGGGCGATCAAAGGGTTAACTGTGTGCCTAGCCAGTGTTTTTTCTGCAAACTGTGTGCTGCTTTTACTAAGGGAAGTGATGGATTTTATTCCCGGCTTTGCAGGCAGGAACACAAAGTCGATCCCTTCCCCCCTGTCAGAACAGAGATCTGCCTTGTTTACAGAGACAGAGCTCGTTCTGTGACTCTGCCTGATGATCGGCGGGCGCCAGTGGACATCCAGTGCCCGGCACCCAGAGATAGGCTTCTGCTGTGAGTAAAGCATGTGTGCCTCCTAGGCGAAAGTGCAGAATCAGGTATATATACCAATATATAAAACCAATTGTGCCTGCGCTAAAAAATATGAGCTGAGATAAAATTAAAATATAAACTAAAAGAAGTGATAGTGCAGAAATATTAAATTAAACTGCAATAAATATGCTAATAGAAACATACATATACAAATATATATATAATGTGCAATCCTTATATGTAAACCTCAAAGTGCATACACAAAAAAGTGCAATCCTTATATAAAATGCTGAAAGTGCATCATGCATGGATAAAACCTAAATTCCAAGTGCAAATCCTGTGACATTCAAGTGTCCAAAACAAATTACGATCAACAAATTCAAACTGAAGAAAAGAAGTGTAAATAAACAGTGTCCATGAAATAAGTGTTCATCATGCTTCTCCTGAATGGTGTCCAAATCACAACAAGCAAGATGTGCTCTCCCGTGATCCCCCAGTTGTGCTTGCGCTCACCTCAAATCGTGTGACACAGTAATTAAACAGTGTCAAACACGCAATGGGGCCACTCCTGGGCTCACTCAGGATACAATGATGTATATTCAATCCTCTCAGGCAAAGCCAAAACATCATTCATAGAAGAGAAAAAGAAAACTCCATGGTGTGATATAGTAAGGAAATGTATTTAAATAAAAGAAGTTCCTCCAGGAGGGTACTCACAATACGTGGGTGCTACAGTGCACCAAACTATCCAGGTATGATAGTATAGTATAGTATATATGGTATATGATTGGTTTTATATATTTATTTTATCACACGGAATGAAACGTGGTTAAGTGTTTGCTGCTTAAAAATAGTGGATTCACTCCTTAGAGGCATCGGTCCACTTGTAGCTCGCGAGAACCCCACATTTTTGTATATATACCAATAGGCAGGAAATAACAGAAGCGCATTGTTAATAAACTTCTTTCTCCCTGTAAGGTAAAGCCATAATGTGCTAATATGCATCGCATATTAGCACATTTGAAAATACTTATCTTGAAACGAAGCCCTCCAGCGACACGCTGTCAACGCTTTACCTGGTTTTCCTTCCAGGTTTGCGGGCTGCGGCTGCTTAAATGAGATATGAAATATCAGATTACCGCTACCCATCAGATTGTGCAATGGAAGTGACATTACGACAAAAAGATACTTACTTGCACGATGCGTTCCACAGTGCGATGCGTTCCACACATTTTATGATCTGACAGGTAGCGGTATTCTGATAGAACACCGCCCCTCCCGCATTGAAGACACATTCTCCTCTCACAGGGGACATAGTGGTGGTTCTAACTCCGCACTGCAATAGACACCGTGCGGACATCTTACTACACCCAGTTACGTCTTGAATTTCAGAGTAATTTTAGCAATGGGTGAGCGTATATAAATCAATATAGTATATTGACATCTGTAATATTGATTTATATATGCTCACTTTATTGCTAAAATTACTCTGCAATTCAAGACGTAGCTGAGTGTACTAATGTCATGGTTATGCAGTAATGTTTGTCAGCTTACCTCTCCATGTGTTCAGATTAAGAGGCCAGCCACTCTCACCTGGCTGGAGAGGTCTTAGATCACTGCATCTGAGGTCTTTGCGCCTCGTCTGTTAAGGATGTTTCATCTGAAGTTTCCCTTTATGCCTGGGCCCAGGCGGGGGAGGGGGAGGCCTCGTGAGAGGGGGGTACGGTCATGGTTATGCAGTAATGTTTGTCTGTCAGCTTACCTCTCCATGTGTTCAGATTAAGAGGCCAGCCACTCTCACCTGGCTGCTTAAATAATCTCTCCTCAGAGCATGGCTCCACCCCAGACCCTATCAGGGAACTCTATATTAACCTGTGCACTGCAAGCCAGCTCTGCTGATCAATATTGTGATTTGGCTTCTGTGTGCTCATTGCTCTGTTTCCTACGTCTGATTCTGTTTACCGATCTTGGCTTGTTCTTGGCTATCCCTGCTTGCTTGTGACCCTGACCTTTTGGCGTGTTCTCTGTCTATTTCTGTCTGCTAGTCACCCTGACCTTCAGCTTATCTCCTTACTATCCCTTATTGTCCTGGACTGCTGCTTCCTCTCTGTCCTCCTGTAGCCTACTGTGAGCGTGAGCTGGGAGACCCTGGGGGCTGCGACCTGGAGCCAGTTGCAGCGCAGTCCATCCTCACCACTAGAGGCTCTGGTGAACACCGGCTGGCTCTTAGACTCCGCGCCCTGGGGAATCTTATGCTCTAGCTCCCAGTGGGATCTGTGTTGTTGCTCTAGTGGACCTGCCTTCCTGAACCACCCAGAGTTTCATCCGAAGCAGTCAGCCGTAGGGTCCACTACCTTGCGGTGCACTCCAGACCCCAACGGGGTGTATCTGTCACCTGAACTCAGGTGACTTGACAGTTTGATCAGCCATGGACCTGGCTGATGTGCTGCTTCCCGCAGATGATCCATTGCAGGGCATAGTCCGCAGATTTGAGACCCAGGAATCGAATCAGACTCGAGTGATGCGATTCCTCCAGGATCTGCCTTCCTGCTTCGAGCAGCTTCAGGCCTCCTTGGGAACCCCAAGTCAGCAACCTCAAGTACAATCAGCTGCAACTGCACCTATTCCAGTCGCAGTTGCAGCTTCCTGATGACGCATTCTATGATGCGAAACGCGTAGAGGCTGCTGGGAGTTTCTTGCATCAGGTGACCAGACGTGAACGGGAACGAGGCTTGGAGCGCAAGCCGAGCGTGGAGGCCGCACATTACTACCAGGCGGACCATGCAGACAGCCCAATACCCGTCCATAACTGCTGGATAAGCTTTGTGCCGGCTCGAGGGCACTTTTAAATGTGAGTGGATATTCTTTTCTTTGGATTTTAAAAATAAATAGTTCAAACATATTGCGCTATGATCGTTTTTTGTCCCTATGCTTTCCTATGAGGAATACTAGAGTCCAAGTTTAGCCGGTGAGGAGTGTTACTTAGGTGGAGTGGTTATCCCTTGAATGAACCAAAGGCGCATCTTTAATTAAGCATCTGGTGAGTGGCCAATCTGAATGGTGGAGGTGTCTCACTCAGTCACATATGATTACGGAAGGAACATAGGAGCACGCCAGTCACAATAATTGTTGAAAGTTTTTGCAGCACGTTTGAAGGACTTTTTTTCATGTATTGAATAATATATGGTTATATTTTTTATTTAAAGTCTTAAGTTAATGCACATGAGAATATTTACAAGTGATTATTTGGATTAATAGAAAAAGAACATTGTAAGTGGTGGTTAATATGGGAGTAGCGCATTCACACACACTAATTAGCATTTCTAGCCCATCTTAAATGAATGGTCTTATTTGAATGCAGCAACCCTGATATATACGGTTGAAAGAGTCTTGGAGGAAGTAGGGGTTTTGTGCCGGTGACACATACACAATAATGCAGCCACACATTCACTACAACTGCCAGCTCCGTCCCGTTACTCCGGGAACCCCAAGGCCTGCAGGGGGTTCCTTAGTCAGTGCACAATTCATTTTGAACTCCAGCCCCAAAACTTCCTGTCCAATCGGGCAAAGGTAGCCTATATTATATCCCTCCTGTTTGGCGAGGCGTTAGCCTGGGCTGCCCCTCTGTGGGAACTGAATGATCCAGTGGTATCTAGCCTGTCTGACTTCTTGAAATTTTTTCAGGCTATCTTCGAGGAACCAGGTTGTGTCTCCTTAGCAGCCAGCGTCCTTTTACGTCTCCGTCAAGAGTCTGCTCCTGTGGGACAGTAATGAGGCCTTAGTTGCAACCTTTTTACAAGGCCTCTCTGATAGAGTGAAGGATAAATTAGCGGGAAGAACCATTCCTGCTGATCTGGACAGTGTCATCACCTTGTGTAACCAGATCGATATTCACTTTCAGAAGAGGACCCTGGAAAAAAGACGCCAGCACTCCCCGTTCTTTAGGCAACCTGAGCTCCCTGTTCCCTCTCTTTGACCCCAGGAGCACCTCCTGCCAGCTGAGGAATCTATGCAGCTGGGTTGGACCAAGCTATCTCCCGAAGAACGCGCTAGGCACAGAACTCTGGGCCTGTGCCTCTATTGTGGGGCCAAAGGTCATTTTCGTGACACTTGCTCTCTTTGTCCAGAAAGACGCTTAGGGCTAACACATCTGGAAGGTGGAGTATTGGACCCTGAAATATCACCTTCACCTTCTCGTCTTTTTCTTTCTGTGTTCCTTCATGTCGGCGCTTCTTCTCATTCAGTCTCGGCATATCTGGATTCCGGAGCCGCTGGCAATTTCATGGACTGGAGAACTGCATCTTCTATGAGACTTACCCTTTTGCCCCTCACTATGCCATTGGTGGTCTTGGCGATTCATGGCACTGTTCTCCCAGGGGGCCCTATGCGCTTCCAGACCCTCCCTGTTAAGATGTCAGTAGGGACACTCCACCAGGAGTGGATATCCTTCCTTATCTTACCTAAGGCCTCATCTCCTATCATATTAGGTCTTCCTTGGTTACGGCTCCATTCTCCACAAGTTGACTGGACTGCTGGACAGATCTTGGCTTGGGGTTCCTCCTGTCCCTCAAGGTTGCCCCAAAAGAAAAACTTCCTGTTGCCACCATCCCAGTATCTTCTTCTCTTCCCGCTGCATATAGCGATTTCTGGGATGTGTCCTGCAATAGTCGGGCTTATGCACTCTCTAGGCCATGTGGCACTCTTGATGAGGAGCCCACCTGTGAACCTGAGCCGATCATTCACTCCAGTTTGCATAACCATTTACCTTTACCTGTCCCTAAACTTCCTTGGACGCACAGCCAGGCTAACTTGTCCGCAAGTTCCACAGCCATATGCCCTGTGATGCGCTTGAGGGTAGACGCTGCACCTGGTGATGCTATTCAGTCGGCCTCTGCACCAGTTATGGCAGTCCAGCCCATGCTCAGTGAGCTTCCTGCTTTTTCTTATTCAGGACCTTCTGTAACCTGGCTCATCTTTAAGGGTCTGGGGGACCCTGCTCAGACTCCTGATGGTCTTCTCATGTCCTTACCCATTCCTAAATATCCTTTAGTGCTCAATAAGTCCTCTCGTCCTCTCCCAACCTCGGTTCCGGTCTCTGAGGATAATCTAAAGTACGAGATTAGTCAAGTTTTGGATTCCTGGCTCCGTAATGGCATTCTTCAGTACCTTGTGCATTGGAAAGGGTTTGGTCCTGAGGAGAGGTCTTGGATCACTGCATCTGAGGTCTTTGCACCTCGTCCGTTGAGGAGGTTTCATCTGAAGTTTCCCTTTAAGCCTGGGCCCAGGCGGGGGAGGCCTCATAAGTGTGGGGGGGGGGGGGAGGGGGTACTGTCATGGTTATGCAGTAATGTTTGTCTGTCAGCTTACCTCTCCATGTGTTCAGATTAAGAGGCCAGCCACTCTCACCTGGCTGCTTAAATAATCTCTCCTCAGAGCATGGCTCCACCCCAGCCCCTATCAGGGAACTCTATATTAACCTGTGTACTGCAAGCCAGCTCTGCTGATCAATATTGTGATTTGGCTTCCATGTGCTCATTGCTCCGTGTCCTACGTCTGATTCTGTTTACTGATCTTGGCTTGTTCTTGGCTATCCCTGCTTGCTTGCGACTCAGGTGACCTGACAACTAAGATGTCCGCACAGGTGTTCTATCAGAATACCGCTACCCGTCAGATCATAAAGTGTGAGGAACGCATCGCACATGCTCAGTATTTTTTCGTTGGAATGTCATTTCCGTTGCACAATCTGATAGTATTCCTGGACTCTAAACTCTCTCTTAAGCCCCACGTCCAATCACTGATTGGACACCGCCGATCACATGGTTAAAGAGCCGCGGACATGGCTCTTTACACAGATCGGGGTTGCGCCGTGTCCTAGCAACATGGCGCAGCCGAGATCGGCGCGCGAGAATGGCCGTTCTGGGACGCCGTCATATGACGGCATCCCAGAACAAGAGCCGCACCGCCCCGCCGTCATTAATGTATCTTAAAGTGGGGTTCCACCCAAAAAACAAAAATACCTGTAAAAATTCTAAAAAAAAAACAAAAAACATTTGGATATTTTTTTTTTTTCACTTACCTCTAAATGCCTGTTGCTAGGTGGTCCCTCGTAGTCTGCCTGTTCCTTTGCCTGGGCTGGTGACATCACTTCCCCCCAGGCACAGGAAGGGCTCCGCTCTGCTCCCTCCCTCCTGTCAATCATCTGGGACCCATTACAGGTCCCAGGTGATTGAGCGGCCAATCACGGCGCGCGGCGCCGCTCGCGCATGCGCAGTGGGTGCCAGGCTGTGAAGCCACAGCCCGGCGCCCACAGTTGAAATGCCGGCGCCGACGAGCGGGGCTTCGATCCCCCGCATCGCTGGACCCAGGGACAGGTAAGTGTCCAATTAAAAGTCAGCAGCTGCAGTATTTGTAGCTGCTGACTTTTAATTTTTTTTTTTTTGACAGCCCCCCTGGGTGGAACTCCTCTTTAAATAGAAAACAATCTTTAGATTTTTATCCACCCTGGTTTCCAATGGCATAGTTCACACCAGTGCAGTCAGTTCTGGGAAAAAAAAAAGTAGAACATGCTGCATTTTATCTGTACACACTGGACTGTACTGGAACGCAGTAAAACGCATCAAAAAAGCACTGAAACACACTGGAATGCATCAAAAACGCACTGGACCCTAGTATGGTAAAAAAAAAAAAAGGAAAAAAAAAAGCACCTGGAAATGCAAAAAAACGCATTAAAATTGCATATGCAGAAACGGATCTGTGGTGCGTTTTTGTGGTGTGAACTGGCCCTCAGAGCGCATGCGCTGGTGACGTCACTGGCTGCTGCTCACTGCAATATCTTCCAAATGGTACACGTTTAGGAGATATTCATTTTAACTACAGAAGAGCTTTATTATAAGCTATCTTGTAGGTAGAAATCACATGCAGGAGTTTACTTCCACTTCACCCATCCTGCTCTCCTCAGTGGTGGTTTTATATTCACTAAGCTCACAGTACCTAGAAACGTTCACCAGTAAATAGTGGAGATACAGAGAGGAGATATGATCTGATGCTCTCCACATGCATGTGGGTGACCGACTGATATGTGAGCAGCACAGTACAGTTCTGGGTGAGGTCACCGGAGAAAAACAGTCCAATCATAGAAACACATGGGACAGACTTCTGGCAAGTTCAACCAACCAGCAGACGAGAGAACAACTGGTTGAGAACGAGGCTTGGAACGCAAAACTGAGCGGCGTGGAGTGCACGCATGGAGTCAGAGAGTAGCCGGGGAGAGCAATGACGGACTGATCGCTGCTGTGTGGTGAGTGTTGTGCCGGTGTGTGCTCTTTGTCATTGGGAGTCTCTAATCACCTTTGCACGGGTCAGAGTGGATAGACTATGGGATTACAATGTCTTTTACTCCCTATAGTATAATAACCCATTTAATGGAGGTTACATGTGAAGTTGTCCTTCCTTCATGAGAGGGTGTAGGCCATGTTTTTCCCTCTTTTAGATCTATTTTTGTTGATAGACATGACTTGTCATAACCTATGGGATTATAAGCCTATCACCTGTGTATTCTGTTATTTTAAGGTGGACTGACTGTGCAAATGTCCTTTCCATACTGCCTAATCAGAGTTCAAGAGGAACTCCGCTTTGTGTTTACAAATCATGGATCTTTCTGACTAAGGGACATCCCAGTCCCTGGAGTCCAGCACTGCCTTCCCACAGCGGCTTCCCTGTTCTGCCATGTTGGGTATGTGAGTTGCTTGTGGCGCCCTAAAGAACCACAGCTGGCACCATGCTGCACATGTGCACACTTCTGTCAACGATCCTGCCGCCTCCTGGGACATTTCATGTGTTTTCAAGGAGGGGGCGGGGCAAGCGGCATCATTCTCACCTAAGTGAAGATTGCAGAAGTGGCATTAGATACTGGGAGGAGCAAACCAACCGCGGGATTTCACGTTTTCTATGATGTTCTTCTTTAAAGTGGTATTAAATCCATAAACAAATGTTATTGCATCTTAGCAGTTCCTAGATGTGGTGGCTGCATTTGGTCCCCCCCCTTCATTTACACCTGGTGATCTGGACAGTAAGTTTGGCCATTTCATGGTTCAAATCTTGGCCGGTTCAGCAGGAACCGGTTAAGATTCAAACCGTTAATAGGCAGGCTGAATGTACCAAGTTGATCAACTTGGGCACAACCAGCCTTCCGGATTTACTTGCGATTGTTGTTAGTGGCTGCTACAAATGTTAACAATAATCGCTCAATAAATAAAATATAGTGCAGCGCAATCAGATTAAACAGTCCATAACATCATCTGCTTGATGGAAACCAATCTTGTAACGGATGAGAAGAGCCTCCTAAAGTGCAATTATGGACAGAGACAGTAAAGAGGTGATTTTAACCCATCCACCACATATACTCCAGCCTCTCGCCTCATAGACTCGACCTATAAAAGGTCATACAGCATTTGACCCACACATGGGGTACCGATCGTATACGATCCAGCCGATGGTCACATATAGACAAGAAAAAAGGGGACAATCTAGTGCTTACCGTTTTTGGATATTTATTTAAAGCGAAGTTCCACCCAAAAGTGAAACTTCCGTTCATCGGATTCCTCCCCCCCTTCCGGTGTCACAATTGGCACCTTTCAGGGGGGTGCAGATACCTGTCCCACTTCCGGGAATAGACTCCCACGGGAGTCACGCCCCCTCCCGCACTCCCCCACTGTCTCCTGGGAAAGACACAGGTCCCAGGAGACAGCGGGGACCATTGAGAACGCGCAGCGCGACTCGTGCATGCGAAGTAGGGAATCGGGAAGTGAAGCCGCAACGCTTCACTTCCTGATTCCCTCACTGAGAATGGTGGCGGCGGCACTCGAGGACCGAGGGACGGTTCGGTCTCGGGTGCCGACATCGCTGGACCCCGGGACAGGTGAGTGACCTTATTTTAAAAGTCAGCAGCTGCAGTATTTGCAGCTGCTGACATCTAAAAAAAAAAATTTTCGCCGGACTCCCGCTTTAAATAGTAAAAAGAAGCAAATTTACTCACAAAGAAAGCACTCCGGCTGAGTGCTAGCAAAAAAGCATGTAATACATCTGGTTTCTAACCAGGAAGATGGCCGCGGGTGACGCCAGATGTGACTCCTCCCCCATACGCATTACGTCCTGTGGGCGGGACTTCTTTAGCGTGGGGTCGGACAAGAAGTCCCGCCCACAGGACGTAATGCGTATGGGGGAGGAGTCACGTCTGGCGTCACCCGCGGCCATCTTCCTGGTTAGAAACCAGATGTATTACATACTTGTTTGCTAGCACTTGGCCAGAGTGCTTTGTGAGTAAATTTGCAAAAAATTAAATTTTATCTTTTTTTTTTTTTTAAACGGATAGAGCTTTCTTTTGGTTGTATTTAATCAACACTGGGGTTTTTATTCTTTGCTATTAACAAAAAAAAAAAAAAAATGTGAAAGGGGGAAGAAAACCTTTCTTCATTTCTGTTGTAAAATTGTTACCTTTTTTTTGCTCTAAAAGTTTTGAAAATAAGTAATTTTTATTCACTGATTGAGGCGGCACTGATGGGGCTGCACTGATGATCAGTGCCCAGATTATCAGTGTAAATACCCCTGTCCCCACAGAAAAATCAGTTATCTGCTTTCCTTTCCTCAAACGCTGACAGTGCTGAGGAAAGGAAATGCTGAAACCAGCATTTGTTTACACGTGATCAGATGTGATTGGACACAGCTGGTCACATATTAAAAAGCCCACATCAACGGCTCTTTACCACGACGGGTGATGTGCTGTCTCCTAGGGACACAGCGCATTACCGATTGCTGCGCACCAAGAGGGGCGGGCGTGCGCAGTGGGAAAGGGCAGTCCCCCTGTCAAGACGCAGTAGCTCAGTGGGGAGATCACTAACTAACCCAGCATTACATAAATCCAGTGAAGTGACTGACCTAAGCTGATACACAGAGATGAAACAAATCCTCCTACATAAGTTGTACCTTTTTATCTGCAGTCCTCTTTACATCCGTTAAAATTGCAGAATTTATACAGCATGTCTGAGCTTTTAGAAAGCAGGGGCCATGGAGCAGACCTCAGAGAAATCTGATTGCAGGTTAGGGACACCCCCTCCCCTTCACACAGCACACAGGAACAGAGCTGACGCTGTCAATCAGGTGTGCTGGAGTTTCTTCTTCGTCTCTTTTTTTTCTTTTGTTGTCAGGAAAGCTTGTCAGAAGTTACTCAAACAGATAACAGAAGAATGAGACAGCAGAGAGAAATTACACTTAGAGCTCTGAATTGAGGGATATGCTTTGTTCATATTTCATGTCAGATGGTACCAGCCACTTTAATAATTTTTATTTATTCTGATAGATAGGGCAGTATCAAAGTGTATCTTGTTCTATTGTATCACTACCATTAGTATCCCTACCATTAAAGGATAACTTCACCTTTTTAAAAAAATAAATAAATAAATGCACATCTTTTTACCGGTAAAAAAAATGTGCATTCATTTTTTTTTTTTTTTTTTACTTGGAGCCTGGAAAGCATTGCACTGCATTGCATTGCATGCACCCATGCAGGACTCCTGCAGACTTCTCAGTGTATCTGTCTGCTTGTACCTCATACGGGCAGACAGATACACACTGAACAGCCCCATGGTAGTTCATTGAAACTACAAGCCGAAAGCCCCAAAGACTGTCGGACTTGTCGTTTCCCATTCAAAGGACTGTGAATGAATAACGTTACTGGGCGAGCAGAGCCCTGCGTGGCCATGTTATTTTGAAATGGTGACAGTGAGCGCCCAGAGAAGATGCCCGCCAGCTGTTACTAGAGGGGAGGGGCTACAGCTGCTAGAACATGTTCCAAAAGGTGAACTAATGGAGGCAGGTGTGTTGCTTTTGCACAAAGGAAAAAAAATTCTTTCCTTATTTTATAACTGTCAGACATGCCTTAAACAGATTGTAAAGTGTTTTTATTTTTTTTTATCTTAATGCATTCTATGCATTAGGATAAAAAGCCTTCTGTGTGCAGCAGCCCCCCCTTAAGACTTACCTGAGGTCCCTTTCTGTCCAGCGATGTCCAGGAGTGTCTCAGCTTTCTGAGAGTCTCCCTCCTGATTGGCTGAGATTTAGCAGCGGTGTCATTGGCTGCTGTCAATCAGTCGGCTAGCCAATCCAGAGAGAGAGAGAGGGACCGGGGCTGGGTCAGGGCTCTGTGTCTGAATAGACACAGGGAGCTGTGACTCTGCTCGGGCGCCCCATAGCAAGTTGCTTGCTGTGGGGGTACACAGCGGGAGGGAGGGGCCAGGAGCACAGAAGGGGGACCCGAGAAGAGAAGGATCTGGGCTGCTCCATGCAAATCCATTGCAACAGAGCAGGTAAATATTACGTTTGTTATATTTATGGGAAAAAACATAGACTTTACAGTTAATTTAATCACTTGCCCACCTCGATACAGTGCGGCTCTCCAGTTCTGGGGCATGCATCGGGAAGTGTCTGTGATTGTTGTGTCACTTGGACACAGCGAATCACAGATTGGGGCAGAGGGCCTATTACAGCGGCCTTTTACCATGTGATCAGCTGTGTCCAATCACAGCTGGTCACATGTAAACAGACTTGCTGGCTATCGGCTCTCCTTTCCTCACACAGATGGCGTGTGGGGAAAAAAAAGCCAATCTGACAGGGCACAGTGAGTACATTATTTACACTGGAAATCAGGGCACTGATGATAGGTGCACATTCATGAAGAAGACAAATTACTTATATGCAACATTTTGAAACCGAAATTAAATTTTCTCAATGTTTCGTCTTTTTTCATTTAGCAAGTAATAAAAAAAAAAACCCAGTGGGGATTAAATACCACCAAAAGAAAGCTCTATGTCTCAAAAAATGATAAAAATGTCATATGAGTACAGTATTGCATGACCGCACAATTGTCATTCAAAGTGTGACAGCTTTGAAAACTGAAAATTGGCCTGGGCAGAAGGGGGTGAAAGTGCCCGGTATTGAAGTGGTTAAAATACAACAGACTCCCATTTCTGTTCTTTAGCTGTGAGTACAGTAATCTTTGGAACATTGTCGGATCTTGTTTAGTCAGTCCAGCTTACCACCTAACATTAAGAAGCAATGGAATATTGACTGTATGTGGTGGATGCAAGTTTGTAGGGATCATGGTGGTGTTAACAGCATTTAGTTGTTGCCCACCACAAGTTTACTGTCATTAAAGATAACTGCCGAATACAATGTACAATCATTTTAATGGCATTCTTTTTATAATACAGAGCAGAATAGTATGGATACACAGGAAGAAATTGCTGTAGCTGAAATGGCTGTCAACACTCAACAGAGCAATACCAGCAATTCTGTTGTTAAAGTGGAAGAAGCAGCCATGGCAGGTTTAGATCCCGGGGAAGAAGGTCCATTGTCTGGATGTGGAATTGATGCTGAAGAACCTATAAATAATAATAAGGAAGGAATGCAGACCTCTTCCTCAGCAGCTGGAATCCCTAGGATTGAAGATAAGCCTGGTTCCTGTCAGTCTTGTGAAGTACAGCCAGAAGAACAAATGGAACTCGGTGAAACCTTGCATTTTGAAAACCATACAGTAGCTATGCATAATGGAAATCCTGGGGAATCTCAGCATATATCCGTCTCATTTCCACAAACGTCTGGTGAAATACTATCTGTATGTGATGACGAAGTGGAGGAAAGTTCTTCAGCAGACTCTTCTTCAGACAGGTAAGGTGTTCTTTTTGAATAAAGTGATCTTGGTGCAGTTATTCACTCTAAAGTGATGCTAAAGGAATTAAAAATATAACAAAAATGTCATGTTTGCTCTGTGCAGTAGTTTTGCACAAAGCAGCCCCGACCCTCCTCTTCTCGGGTCCCCTGCCGGCGCTGTTAGCTCCTGCCCCCTGCTGAGTGCCCCATAGCAAGCCTCTTGCTATGGGGCACTCGTGCTTGTTTGCTTCCTAGCCCTGCTCTGTGTGTCCATAGATACGCAGAACAGGGCTCAGCCCCGCTCCTGCTCCCACCTTACTGGCTGTGATTGACTGCAGTGGAAGCCAATGGCTCCTGCTGCTGTGTCTAAATCAGTGAGGAGGGAGAGAGTCGGGAGAGCAGTGCTCTTGTGCACATCGCTGGAACGAGTTCAGGCTCAGGTAAGCATTGGGGGAGCTGCATACAGATGGAATGGACACAGAAGCAGGACTCAGGAGTGCGCCCGCACGTGTGTCCACCGAAAGAGAGCGCTTCTCCGACATGGTCACTTGATTCGCGGAGGAGCTACTAGTGCCACTGAGGGACCCCAGAAGAGGAGTATCGGGGCCACTCTGTGCAGAACGAACTGCACAGTGGAGGTAAGTATGACATGTTAGTTAAAAAAAAAATGTGAGGGTTTAGTAACCCTTTAAACTTTGACAAAATCTATGCAGAGCTACACCAGATTTTGCACACTCCAGTTTTAGTAAATCCCCCTGGGGAAGAGAAGTTTATTTGCATATATGGAAAGGCTTCTTCACAGTAAGAGCTGTGAAAATATGGAATAGACTACCCCAGGAACTAGTTGTAGCCAGCTCAGTCAATTATGGTAATAAAAAAAAATGCATTCCTTATTGCGCAGAATATAACTGCATATTTAACATTTAGAAGTAATAACACCAGAGATAGGTGATCAAGGTAAATCACATGCTGTTGGAGCAAATTGGATCATGCCTTACACAAGTGTTATTGCACTCCTCTGGATCAACTGTTGGTAAAGATTTCTGTTATGGAGTTTTTTTTTTATTTGTTGAGCCTAAAGCGGTATTAAACCCAAAACAAAAATGTAATATATTGCTGCTTAACAATCATTAGATGTGATGGCTGCATCAGTGTGTTTTTATCTTTATTTTTTTCTTCTACGGTGATCTGGTCAGTAACACACCTCCTGTATTGGAGTGCCCCCCCCCCCCCCCCCTCTGGATGAATGAGCACAGGGGCACCTTTGGACAGCATTTGTTAGTCTGGGGGGGGGGGGTTAGATGGACTAGCTGATCTAGATACACTAACAAATTAAAGTCAAACTTTATAAGCAGTTATAGCAAACTTTTTTTTCCCTTTTGGGATGAAGATAAAGCCAATCATTTTAAGCACCCCTGTCAATGGTAAATAGTTTGTTTCAGCCCTTGAACTGCTACCTCTGCGGGACAGCTTGTTCTGTGGTAAAGCAGCAGAGTGAGTGGCCAGATCACCAAATTAAAATAGTTGAAATGGAACCTAAAAAAGAAAGCTAATGCAGCTGCCACACCTAAGAATTGATAAGCTGCAATATAATTCATCTTTGTATTAAGGTAAAAAACCTGCGATTAGCTGCTCTCCTCAGCCATCCCTTCATACTTACTTACCCTGATCTCAATCTAGCTCTGCGCCTGAAAGCAGCAGCACTACTTTCACTTCCTACTCACAGGACACTGATGCAGCAGTGCGAGCCATTAGTTCCTGCTGCTGTCACACAGGCTGTGAGAAGGGAGCAGGAGCGGAGCCACATTGTGTGTCAACAAAAGCACACAGATTAAGCCCGCATGAGTGTTCCCCCCCCCCCCCCCCCCATAGCAAGCAGCTTGCTATAGGGGCTCTTTGAAGGCAGGGGGAGCCAGAAGTACTGGAGGGGTAACCCAGAAGAGGGAGATCGGGGCTGCTCTGTGCAAAACCATTGCACAGAGCAGGTAAGTATGACATGTTGGTTTATTTAAAAAAAAAAAATCCAACGTTTGCAATCACTTTAAGGGCTCTGTGCAGGGAAGATCAGCATCTGAACCCAGAGAAGCTGGAGGCTGATAGACTGGATGGTAATATAAGGCATTACAATTATATTTAAACTGAAAGTTTAACAGCACTGTGCATTATATTTAAAATGATACCGTATATACCCGAGTATAAGTCGTTCCGAGTAGAAGTCGAGGCCCTAATTTACCACAAAAATAATGGGAAAAACTTATTGCCCCCAGTATAAGACGAGGGTGAGAAATGCACAGTTACTGTAAGTGGAAAAGAGGGTCAACAATGCCCATTTGCAGCATCACTGTGCCCATTTGCATGCCTCACTGTGCCCATTTGCAGCCATAGGTCCCCTGAACTTCAAACTCAGTAGTTAAGGGTTCCTAGATGCCCCCTAGCTGCAGCCAAAATTTGGGGTCTCTGACCCCAAAGGGTCCCGAAATGACATTGCTGCAGATGGACACAGTTGACCAAATTTGGGCCCTGTATCTCGGGGCCACTTAGTGCTAAGAACCCCAAATTTGGTGTGCAAACCCAGTGGAACTAGCACCATAAAATTTCCAAAGCTGGGGTTTCTATCACCAAGTGGCCCCAAGATACAGGGCCCCGAAAATCAGTTCAGAAAATGTCAAGCACTTTTCTGCAGCAGAGAATGACATTTTCTGAACCGGATTTGGGGCCCCGTATCTCAAGGCCACTTGATACTAGGAACCCCAGCTTTGGATATGTTATGGTACCAGTTCAACTGGGTTTGCACACCAAATTTGGGGTTCTTAGCACCAAGTGATCCTGAGATATGGGGCCCCAAAATAGGTTCAGAAAATGTCAAGCACTTTTCTGCAGCAGAGAATGACATTTTCCGAACCGATTTTGGGGCCCAGAAAATGAAATTTTTTGCTGCAGAAAAGTGCTTGACTCGAGTATAAGTCGAGGGGGGCACTTTCAGCACAAAAAAATGTTCTGAAAAATTTGACTTATACTCGAGTATATACGGTAATATCCATACAAAAAAGTCTTGGCCTTGAGTACTACTTAAAAGTAGTACTGTAGTCAAAACTTTATTTTTTTTTACATTTGCGATAGAACAAGGGAGGGTTGTAACCCCTGTCAGATCTTTTTTTTTTTTTTTTTTGTGTGGAGACTACCTTCACTTTCTGCCCCAAGCCAAGAAAGGAAGTAAGAGAAAAGCCCTTCAAATTAAGGGAATCCCTCCGGTGGGGGGGGGGGGGGGGCAGGTAACCAGAGCTAGGGTCCACATTGGAAGATTTCCCTTCTATTACTTTTCTAGGGACAAGCCAAAATGTGGGATTTTTTATTCCTTGCTTTCTTTCAATGATATATTAGTAAACCAGACAAATGAAAATGGTTGATCTCCATAATGGGGGCAAAGACAGCAATAAAAACTGACAGATGTTCTAACTCTATCCAACACACACCCCTACCTACTACTGTCTTCAAGCTACCTGCCTATGACAAGGGAGTCTGTAATGCAGAATATTATAGTCCTGTCTGAAAATCTGTAAAATAGTGTTTTAGATGTGGTGGATTTTTTATTTTTTTTTTTTTCTTAAAATTTTTTTTATCTCTGAGTCTATGTACCAGATTCAAGCTCTAATAGTATATACTGTACATCTCTTCTGTCTGTTCTCAGAGTGAATTTGATATTTTCTTCCTCAACCATATAGCTGGCTATTTATGTTTTATTACTGCATATAGAGGTTGAAGGAAAAATGTGTGTATGTGTGTGTATATATATATATATATATATATATATATATATATATATATATATATATATATATATATATATATATATATAATAATTATTTTATAAAGTTTACAATAACTAAATTACACCACACCTTTTTTCTGAGGTTTTTATTAAATTATTCAAACCCATAACTGGCTAACTATTTGATTATAAAAATAATTGTTTGTCGCGGCCCTACATTTTGGTAATTCTGTCAGTGGCAGTGTCTTCTGAAGAAGAAATGTCTGTGCCTGTGTGCATGGTCCCTGCATTAGGTGATTCTAATGGCAAATGTATTTTATTTTATTTAATTAACCACTTGTAGACCGCCTCACGCCGATTATACGCACAATGGAAGCGGTGGGCAAATAGGCGTACAGGTACATCCCCTTTAATTTGTGGGCTAGTGGGCGTGCGCCTGCCGCGTACTGCGTGACCGTGCCCGTGGGTCCCGTGGACTCTGTCAGCTGGCGTCCTGCAATCATGTCACAGAGCGGCAGAAAGGGGAGATGCCTATGTAAACAAGGCACTTTCCTGTTCTGCCTAGCAACATGACAGAGATCCCTGTCATCGGGAGCAGTGATCTCTGTCATGTTGTAGTGAGCGAACCCCCCCCCCCCAGTTAGAATCACTCCCTAGGACAGGGCTTGACAAATTTGCTTGGAATCTAGGAGCCAGCTAAAAAAGTTAGGAGCCAGGTTTTTTTTTTTTAAACAACCGACAGCTTTATTTTCAATATAAAAATTAACCAATCTTAAATTTACACAGAGACGACTAGAACGAATGTGACTGCTTTTATTTCCTGCCATGCAGGGACACAAGACCACAATATTCCCGCTAAGGATCCAATCAGGTCCGCCTGAAAAACTGACAGGCGAACCTGATCAGACAGCCCGTGTGAAGCAGGGAGATGACAAATAATAAATTCATTTTAATTAACCACTTCCTTCCCGCAGGAGGACTATATACGTCCTGTCTTTGAAGAGAAATACCGTTGTTATGGTAGCAGCTAGCTACCATAACCCCGGTATCTTCTTCAAGAGCCGGCGGTTCTCTTTCAGATAAAAGTAGTCTCTGCAGCAGATTCGCAGCGAGATCACTTTTATCGGCGGCAGGAGAGGGGCCCCCCTACCGCCGCGCTCTGGTGCCCTTCACCGTTTACCGTGGCAGTCGGTAACGGCGGAGGCGATCCGGATCTGTCCCTGGCCTGACATGGAGACGAGTGAGAGGAAGATGGCCCCCCCGCCCATCTCCGAGTCATTGTAGGGCGGAAGCGACGTCAAATCGTCACTTCCACCCATAGCTCTTGAAGGGACATTTTATTATTTTTTTTTTCAAATGAAAATTTTTTAAATTTTTTTTTTTAATACATTTTAGTGTAAATATGAGATCTGAGGTCTTTTTGACCCCAGATCTCATATTTAAGAGGTCCTGTCATGCTTTTTTTCTATTACAAGGGATTTTTACATTCCTTGTAATAGGAATAAAAGTGACTTTTTTTTTTTAAAAGAACAGTGAAAAAATAAAAGTTAAAATAAATAAGAAAAAAAATTTTTTTTAAATGTGCCCCATCCCTTGTTTTTTTTTTTTTTTTTAAAAACAGTGTAAAAATAAAAAGTAAAATATATAAGAAAAAAAATAATTTTTTTAAACGCACCCCGTCCCGCCGAGGTCGCTTGCAGAAGTGAACGCATATGTGAGTAGCGCCCGCATATGAAAGCGGTGTTCAAACCACACGTGAGGTATCGCCACGATCGTTAGAGCGAGAGCAATAATTTTAGCCCTAGACCTCCTCTGTAACTCAAAACATGCAACCTGTAGAATTTTTTAAACGTCGCCTATGGAGATTTTAAAGGGTAAAAGTTTGTCGCCATTCCACGAGCGGACGAAATTTTGAAGCGTGACATGTTGGGAATCAATTTACTCGGCGTAACATTATCTTTCACAATATAAAAAAAATTGGGCTAACTTTACTGTTTTCTTATTTTTTTTATTAAAAAAAGTATTTTTTCCCAAAAAAGTGCGCTTGTAAGTCCGCTGCGCAAATACGGTGTGACAGAAAGTATTGCAATGATCGCCATTTTATTCTCTAGGGTGTTAGAATAAAAAATATATATAATGTTTGGGGGTTCTAAGTAAAGGGAAGGAGATGAGCGGGCAAGTGAAAACAGGTAGGGAAAGCTCCATTAGCATTGATGGTTGTCTTGTTATACCATCGGCCACCACCAGAGGGCGCCTGATTGCAGAAGGAACCATAGGACTGCAGTAGGCCGCAAAGCCAGGGCCTCAATTACCGGCGCGGCCCATCGCGCCGGGAGGGGGGGGGTGTCGAACGGACACAGGATACCCCAGCTGTGCCGCCCCAGGCGCCAGGTCGCTAATTCTAGTCGCAAGTGCGACCTGGCGCCCGGTGTTTGTCGAACCCTGCCCTAGGACACACTTAACCCCTTGACTGCCCCTTAGTGTTTAACCCCTTCCCTGCCAGTGGCCATTTACACAGTAATCAGTGCACTTTTATAGCACTGATCGCTGTATAAATGACAATGGTCCCAAAATAGTGTCAAAAGTGTCCGCTGCGTTGTCGCAGTCATGATAATTTTTTATTTTTATTTTTTTACCAAAAATATGTAGAATACATATTGGCCTAAACTGAGGAAGAAATTCATTTTTTTATTACTTTTATTTTTTGGGGGATATTTATTATAGAAAAAAAGTAAAAAATAACAACACCAATTTTGTTTTGGTGTAACGTCGCACAATCCTTCCAGGGCTGAAATGGTTAAAATAATCGTGTTATACTTACCTGCTCTGTGCAGTGTTATGGTCCCCTGCTGGCACTGTCTGTTCCTTCTCTTTTGTGTGCCACCTCAGCAAACTGTGTGCTATGGGGGTTCACATGCAGGTATGCTGCTGAGCCAGGCTGTGTGCATCCATAGACACACACAGCTTGGCCTCGCTTCCTCCTCACAAGATTTAACGAATTGCAGCAGGAGCCACTGTAGTGAGAGCAGGGAGAGAAGACCTGTAGACGGCACAGTGCCGGATAAGAGGACTCAACATTTTTGTTAACCATATTGCAGGTAATACATTAAGGTAAAAAAGCATTGTAGCTTTAGAACCACTTTTAGGGGCTGCTTTTCACCACATGCAGGCCAATGCGTTTTTTTTTTTCCTTCTGCATCAAAAACGCCAGGATAGTAGGTTACATGGATTACAATGGCACAGTTCTCACCATGGCAGTGCATTCCAGTACAGTCAACAGTCAAGTAGAACATGCTGCCTTTTTTCTGCATTGAACTGTACTGGAACATACCAAAATGCACATGTCACTAGTTGGCTTCCTTCACATTCTTTTCAATTGTGTCCTGGGATTTCAGCCCCATAGACTTCTATATTAACCACTTCCATACAGGGCATTTTCACCCCCTTCCTGCCCAAGCCAATTTTCAGCTTTCAGCGCTGTCGCACTTTGAATAACAATTGCGCGGTCATACAACACTGTACCCAAATGAAATTTTTATCATTTTGTCCCCACTAATAGAGCTTTCTTTTGGTGGTATTTGATCACCCCTGCGGTCTATTTCTTGTGCTATAAACAAAACAAGAGTGACAAGTTTGAAAAAAACACAATATTTTTTACTTTTTGCTATAATAAGTATCCAAATTTTATTTTTTTTAAAAATTTTTTCCTCAGTTTAGGCCGATACGTATTCTTCTACATATTTTTGGTAAAAAATATCGCAATAAGCATATATTTATCGGTTTGCGCAAAAGTTATAGCATCTACAAAATAAGGGGATAGATTTATAGCATTTTTATTATTTTTTTTTGTTTACTAGTAATGGCGGCGATCTGCGATTTTTTTTTTTTTTTTTTTTTTTTTTTTTTTTTTTTATCATGACTGCGATAATGCGGCGGACACATCAGACAATTTTGACACATTTTTGGGACCATTCACATTTATACAGCGATCCGTGCTATAAAAATGCATTGATTACTGTATAAATGTGACTGGCAATGAAGGGGTTAACCAGGAGGGGGCGCTGTAGGGGTTAATATGTTGCTAGGGAGTGATTCTAACTGGGGGGGGAGGGGATTCACAAGGGGAGGAGACCGATCGGTGTTCCTCTGTACAAGGAACACACAATCGGTCTCCTCCCATCTGACAGGACGTAGATCTGTGTGTTTACACACACAGATCCACGGTCCTGCTCGGTTACCGGGCAATCGCGGGTGCCCGGCGGACAACGCGGCCGCCGGGCACGCGCATCGGGGCCCGAGCGATGCGGCGCGCGCCGCCTTGGCTGCCTGGAAGGCTGCGCCGTCATATGACAGCGGCCCAGATAAACAGCTGCACCGTGCCACCGTCATATAGCGGCGGGCAGCAAGTGGTTAAAGATGAACAGAAGTCGCATCACATTAGATAAGCCAATTCTATGCAACTTTGGTAAGATGTGTTTTAAGATGTGTTGTAAGAAACACACGTTACCTTGCCTGTTTTTCACATGTAGAACAACATCATGCATAGGGCAGCCCATTCACATGCATGGACTGACCTACGTGTGACAGACGCTCCAAAGTATTGATTTTTTTGCTTACCTGCCAGGTAAAGCCATAATGCGCTTGTATGAATTGCATACTAACACGTTATGTGAAACTCACCTAAAACAAAGCATTCCAGTGGTGTGATGTCATCGCTGGAGGCCGCTTTTATCTTCACCCGTCTTGCTTCCAGGCTTGTGGACTCTGGCTCTTTGACTGGCCGGAGCCACAAAGACGTCACTACCGCACATGAGCGCGGGAGCCACCGTTCACGGCACAGGGCTCTGAAGGAATGGCACATGCCATTGATGTCACCTCTTGAATGTACACTAAATATCTCCTAAATGGCACACGTTTAGGAGATATTTTCACTACCTATAGGTAATCCGTATTCTAGGCTTTCCTATAGGTAAAATTTAATGTTGGAAGTTTACTTTTACTTTAATAATTAGGCTGCATTCACATCTGCATGTTTCCGAAGGTGCAGCATCCCTCAAAGAAAAAGCACGCTTTGCCAATCTTTGTAAAAGCGATGCAAACAAACATCACCCTTCCATTTCCATTATGGCAGTCCATCTGCAATATGGATTTGCAGCACATTTCTGAAACACACAGCAAAGTGTGCCTTTTCTGTGCAGGTTGCCATGCATTTGGAAACACGCAGATGCAAACTCAGCCTAAATGGCAATGCAAGAGCTACACACGTTTGTGGCACATTTTATGTGCG
The DNA here is from genome assembly GCA_037952835.1 of Lithobates septentrionalis. Taxonomy (NCBI): domain Eukaryota; kingdom Metazoa; phylum Chordata; class Amphibia; order Anura; family Ranidae; genus Lithobates; species Lithobates septentrionalis. The sequence goes on from JBBDGP010001294.1 coordinate 1,301,054, forward strand.
AGTTGCCATGTATTTGAAAACATGCGGATGCGAACACACCCTAAATGGCAAAGCAAGCCAGAACCGCTTATGCTGCGCATTTCCGTGCAGGTTGCCGCGCATTCGGAAATGCCAAGATATGAATGCAGCCTAATCTTTCATGACACCCCAATCATAGTTTACAGACGTGCTACAAGTGAGCCTAAACCGTGATGCTCCACAGCTGGAAAGTGTCTTTGGGGTGTGTGTGGTGCATAGGGCAGCCCATTCATGTGAAAGAGCTGCCCTATGTGCCATGCGTGTATGCACATAAAAACGTGCAAAAAAACCAGAGCAGGAATGTGTGTTTCTGCTACGCTCAGGTATGAATAGTATGTGCTTGGGAGGAGAGTTTTTAGCACGCAAGGATAACTTAGGAGGAGAGGTGAGGGTTAAGGAAAAAGCCACTCTTCCATCAGTCGCCTAGGAATCGCTATGACTTCTGTGAGAGAACACAGACGACCCTTTATCGAAGTTGCATTGATCAGGAAAGGCACCGTTTAAAATAATGTAATTTCCCTTGAGGGGAAAACGTGTAAAAAAATGCACATGCAGAAAAGCATCTGGACTGCGTTTCTGTGGTGTGAACCAGCCCATCTAATTATACCCCGTTTGTGCTAAAATCAGACTGTGCACTCAGTTCACCTTATCCGTATGCTGAAACACAAATCAAGAGGCAATACTGTATGATGGCAGGGTACCTGCACTGTGAGTGTTCTGGCCAATTGTTTAATTGGAGTTGCCCAGCCCTCTTGTAACGAATACGGTACTTTTTTTTTTTTTTTTAAATGTTGGCCAAGCTAATACATTCTTGAACTGCTCGTACAGAATTTCACATATTGGAAAAGGAAAGTTTTATGATTACATAGTATCAAGATGATTCCTTTCAACATTCTCTGATGTTTCAAGAACAGCGATAGCAGGAATCTTTGCTAAGGACAAGTTACATATTTTCATGCGCTTTCAAGCCTGACGTGCCCAAGGTCATATCTCTGTGCAAGAGTACAGAAGCACAAATGGTAACGTTGATGATGAGTAAAACCATATGAATGCTTGGACAGCTTTGTGAGAAAATGATCTCTTTTTGGTGGCTTGTTAATGTACATACAGAACAATTCTTTTTAGCACAGCATTCAATTTAGAGTTGTTATTGAACTCTTCGTGCTTCAATAATGGTGGTGTGGCATCCAGTACACAATCCTTTTTAATATCTTTTTGTGAGCTGGAAATTTGTTTTTAATAACCACAGTTGTTTTTTGTCTTTTGATTTTTTTTTTTTACCTTTTTATAAAGGAAAGACCCCAAAAAAGAAAAAAAAAATTACAGTTTTACCTTTTTTATTTATTTATTTTTTTTTTTATGTGATTAAAAACGCAGCAAACAAAAATTCTAGGACACTACAAATACCCCAGGAATTATCCCATTTTGAAATGTAGACTCCATTCTCAATTTTTTTTTCCAACTTTTTGAAAATGAAGCAACATGGCTGTATTGAGAGGGTTAAAACATGACGTCTGTGGTGCTGCGATGGGTCTAAATTGTGGTTCAGAGCTATTCTTTTTGGCTCTGTATCTATTACCTGTGATTAGATGTGTCCAATCACAGCTTGATCACAGGGTTGTAGTTGTGCACAGGAGCTTAGTGCCCAGAAGACATACTGGTACGTCCTCCCAGCACAATAGGGGAGGGGACCAATGTACAGTGGGTAGTCCACAAGAGGTTGAGTAAGGTCATCTGTAAGAGTCTCCGTATTCGATTTAACCAGTTGTAGACCAGGCGGTTTCTGGCACTTTTTGTTTGTACATGTGAAAATATGTGTGGTGTGTGTGGGTTTTTTTTATTTATTTTTTGCTAGTAAATTATGCAGGCCATACATGGTCGTATTTCGAAATAATTTTTCTTTTGAAAATCAGAAAATTTGTGTGTTTTGTGATTCGATTGTGCTACCATTGATTTCGGAATTCGACCAACCAAGCCTTCAATTTCACCTCATGATGCTACAGAAAATAATTTCTCTCAGCCTCTTCCAGGACAGCCATGAGACCTAGGGCTCCTCCTACCAGGAAAACTCTAATTGACAAGTTTCAATTCCCCTCAGAGGGTCAATCTCCAGTTAGGACTTCAGCCGGTCCTAGCGATCCACAGCAGAGTGCGGAGAGTGAAGACTCTGAGGCTGAAGCCGGATCTGCCCATTCTTCGCCGGAAGAATCAGGGTCAGATACAGGGCCCAGGGATAGAGAATCCGCAAGGGGCTCGAGGTATAAGTTATCATTGGAAGATGTAGGTGACTTATTAGAGGCTATCTATACAACACTTGATATAGAAGAGAAGGTATTGAAGAATTGTCTAAACATGACCTTATGTACAAGGGTTTGCATAAGAAAAAGGCTAGAGTGTTTTTTTTACTATCAAGTTGGAGTGTGAAAATCCAGAGAGAAAACCCTTCTTTTCCAGTAACCTAAAAAGGTTTCCAAAGAAAAAAAGAGGACACAGCGCAGCCATGGAGCAAAAATTGCAAGTTAGACGCACCTCTTTCAAAAGTAAAAAAAAAACTCAGTCCTAGCGTTTGATGATATGGGCACGCTTAGGGATCCGATGGATAAAAGAGGAGATATCCTTGTTCACAGAGCCTGGGACTCAGCCATTGGGAATCTTAAACCAGCTCTGGCCTCCACTTGTGTAGCCAGAAATTTAGAAGTATGGTTGACACACAAATACAAACACACTTGTTGGCAGGTACCTCTAGAGAACAGAAATCTTTCCCTCTCCTCTTTTTTGCAGTGGGGTTTTTGGCTGATTCTTCCACGGAATTGGTAAGAATGACAGCTAGGACCTCGGCCAGAAGAAGCCTATGTCCTAAAACCTGGTCAGGCGACGCTGCCTCAAAGTTACACCTATGTGGTCTTCCCCTTAACAGGCACTCATCTTTTTGGCCCAGGTCTGCAAGAGGTGCTGGAACGCACGGCTGTTAGAAAAAAGGCCTTTACAGAGAATAAAAAAAAGATGACAGCCAGAAAGTTTTTTCGTGGCCAAAGTAGGCAGCAAGGTCCTAGAGAAAGGGACAATAGGCCCAAAAAGCATTGGACAGGGCACAATGGCAGGGGTAGAGGGGCCGTCTTGTTTAACCCTCCAACAACCTGCCAAGCTCATGTCTCCCAGTGGGAGGAAGATTGAGGGTTTTTCTCCCACAGTGGGCAGCAGTCACCTCAAAGCCTGATCCTCCTGTTGAGTGCTGTGCTTTACCAGCTGTGTTCCGGCCAGCCGGGGCCCCCAGATTCGCCTGGCAGGATAGCTGTTGTGGGTGCTGGCATTGGAGGCTCTGCAGTCACACATTTCCTTCACCAGCAGTTCGGGCCACAGGTGCAGATTGACGTCTACGAGGCAGAACGGGTTGGAGGCCGCCAGGCCACCTTGACAGTGAACAGTCAGCAGTATGAGTCAGGCAGCCCTTCCGTTCACTCCTTAAACTTGCATATGCAAGACTTTGTCAAGCTCCTTGGAGGAGGATCTAGCAGCACGGAGGTGGATAGTAGTGGAGGCACCTGGACCGGGGCCAGCAGAAGGGGTCCCTTACCACCAGTGTAAAAGAAGGAATTCACGGAGCAGTAAAGCTTAAGAGGGACATCCATCAAAGGCAGTCATCCTGAGACACCCACTCTTTTGCCTAATACCCCCTAGGGAGTGACGGATTCTGGTGAGTGGGGGAGCACGGGGGGGGGGGAGCACTTGGAGTCCACAGCTTCTACATGCACGGAAGTCACTTATTACCACCCCTTGGGCATTTGTAAATGCATGTCAACTGATCCTGACGTTTTTAATATCCTTGTCTCTAAAAATAAGACTTTTTAACCCTGTTTGGGTTCATCACAGGGACTTTTTTCACAGATGTGTATTTATATTTCGTTATTTTTTACATGAGTGTCAATGGTTTGGACTTATATTTTTATGAATTTTTATATATGAATTTATTCTATATGCATTCTAGTATTTTAAAGGTCTAATGCACTTTTGTTTCACTTTATGCACAGTGCACTTTTGTCACCATATATAATAGGGATACAAGGGGACCTCACACGGTTACTGATAGCCCCTAATTAGTGTGGTTCGTTACAAACCCCACTAACACTATAGGAAGCTACTTAACAATTTTTCGATAAGTTTGATATATTGTAAAAGTGGAGTCCTGCAATGGAGGTGGGGCAAATCTAAATCAAACCCATATATTGTGATATTCACTTACGCAATACAGAGGATTAGCACGTTCACGTTAAAGAAACACTTTTTTATTTATTTATATATTTTGGTACAAACGGAGGGGTAAATCTACCTAAGGGCCACACAAATGACCTTTTTTGTTTTATACACAACTTTATAAGGTTCGGTGATCTTTAATTAACATCTATTGAAATTAGGGCAGCGCCAATTCCCCAGATCTCTCCTTTAAATACTTCCAATTAACTCCTATTAGGAATTAATTAAGGGGGAGGCAGCAGCCCTTCCATAATCCTAAGCGCGGACTCCCAATCTAGTATAGCAGTCACCTCAAGTCCATTCATCCTGGACCTAGTGACCAATGGGTACAGGCTGTAATTTTCTTGCCAGCCACCAGAACGCTTATTGGTCACCTTTCCTCCCTAAGATCGGGTAAAAGCAAGGGCCCTGGGTCTCCAAATTGGAGACTTGATAGATCAAAAGGTCCTGATCCCAGTTCCCCGGTCGGACCAGGGCAAGGGATTTTATCCCCATATATTTGTCATCAGAAAGCCGTCAGGAAAATATTGATTTATCCTGAACCTCCAGTCTCTGAACCGTTCGATCAGGTACAAGCACTTTCGTATGGAGACGGTGTTCTCAATCAAAAACCTGCTTTACCCAAACTGCTTAATGGCCACTTTGGATTTGAGGGATGCCTATCTGCACATCCCTATTTATTCAGCCTTCCAAAGATTCTTGAGACTAGGGGTCAAGATGGGAACAGAGATCCGGCCCTTTCAATTTCAAGCCCTCCCCTTCGGTCTGTCCTCAGCCCCATGCATCTTTACAAAAGTGTTGGGGAGGCGCTGGCTCTGCTAATGTTAAGGGTCATCCAGGTACCCCTTACCTGGACAAACTCCTAGTGGTGGCAGAATCATGCCAAAAGTTATTAGCAGATCTCCAGACCGTACACCACTTCCTTCAATCTCTAGGCTGGTTAATAAACAAAGAGAGGTCTTCCTTAATTCCGGCCTAGAAGGGGACATATCTGGGATACGATATTTGCTCAGTAGATCAAAAAGTTTTTCTCCCGCAGGAAAAGGTCTCAAGAATGATGCAAACAATGTCAGCCTTACAGACCAATCAGTCGGTCTCGCTGAGGGAAGTTTCAAGAGCAGTGGATTTGATGACCTCTTGCTTTCCTGCAGTGCCATGGACAAGATTTCTTCAACGCCCATTACAGCTGTTTCTACTAAGGAACTGGGATGGAGACGCAAGTTCCCTGAAGTCAAGGGTCTTGTTACCCTCCAGGGTAAAAAGAAGCTTGTGGTGGTGGAGGATGCACCTTCACCTAACAAGAGGTCTCACCATGGCCCATTCCTATATCCCAGAGGATCACAACGGATGCAAGTTCCTGGGGATGGGGGGGCCCATCTCAGCAACACATTGGCACAGGGAGAGTGGTCCTCAAGGGAAGCAAGAGCTTAATCAAATCAGAGAGAGCTCCTAGCGGTTCAGAGACTCTTGCAGGCATTTCAGATGGAAATCAGGGGTCACAATCTACAGATTCTATCCGACAATATCGCTACTGTTGCGTACCTCAACAAACAGGTAGGTACAAGGAGTCAAATATTTCAATCCATTGCCCAGGAGATTTTATCATGGGTAGAAGGGAATCTAGCCTCAATTACAGCAGTGCACCTAAAGGGGACACAATTGTCTGGCAGATTATCTCAGCCGCTACCGAGTAAGTCAAGACAATTGGTCCATTTATCCCGAAATCTTTGCGGGTCTCACTGACAGATGGGGATGTCCCGAAGCAGACCTGTTCGCGGATCGGAACAATTGCAAGACAGAAATTCACACGTTCACATCTATGCTTTTTTTCAGTCGCTGCGTATTTAAGTGTCAGGGACTTTTTTTTTTAAACGCAAAACGGTGCTTTTTAAGCTCAATATACTTCAATAGAGAAGCTGCAGAAAAGCATGTAATGCCTTTTTGCAGCAACTTGTGTTTTTTAATCTGCCCAACAACAAATTGGCCAAAAAAAAATGCAGAAAAGCATGTAATGCGTTTTTGCAGCAACTTGTGTTTTTTAATCTGCCCAACAAGAAATTGGCCAAAAAAATGCAAAAACGCAAATCGCAGCAAAATGACGTGCACAAAAATCAAAACGCACAGCAAAAAGCACTGCAGAAACAGATCAAAAGCAAACTGCATAGGTGTATACCGAGCCTTATGCTGGCCAAACGGATCAATTTTCAGACGAGAATATTCAGATGGAAAAAAAAAGGAAGACGTTTTTTTTTAAATAAAAAAATTTGATCTCTGAGTCTGATATTTACCAGATTCACCCTTTAATAGTATATACAGTATATCTCTTTTAATAGTATATACAGTATATCTCTTCTAATAGTATATACAGTTTATCTCTTTTAATAGTATATACAGTATATCTCTTCTGTCTGTTATTCTCAGAGTGGATTAGATATTTTGCTCCTTAACCATATAGTTGGTTATTTATATTTACCACTGCATAGAGATATTCAAGAATAAATTGCCTTTTTTTTTTAAACTTTACATATTAACTAAATTATACACCACACTTTTTTAAGGTTATTAATCGAAATGATCGGCCAACTCATCGATTATGAAAATAATTGTTAGTTGCAGCCCTAGAGCTAACCATTGGCTCTAACACTACTGGGGTAATGGCTGCAGCTGCAGGCATCACCCTGGTACAACCACTTGAAATCAAATTACGTACCAGGTACGTGATTTGGTGCCAAGTGGTTAAAGGTTTTCTTTTAAGGTAGCCACAGGTAACCTTAATTTTTATTTAATTTTATTTTTTGCAATATCCTGAGTGTCTGATAATATGTGTGTTCTACACATCAAAATTTCCTGCACTTAGTCTCGTGCTGAGTCCTGTTAGTTTGAGTCATATCTGTCCTGGCCCTAAAGGGGATAGTGTGTGTGATTGACCTCTTATAATTTTAAAGACTAACGCCACTTCTTTTGAGGGGGAAAAAAAACATTCCCCCCTGGGTGATCTATGTACATTACAGGGATTTTAACAAACTTTGTTGCAGATTCCAACCTTTTGTTGTTCTGAAGAAATCGCTATGTGTTTTGTCTGTGTCCATGTGGAAAGTAGGTCTAATGGGAGTGGTTTCATAATTCTCAAGTAGCTGTTACACTTGCAGGGCTCTGGGGAAAGTGGCAGGGTCTGCATCCTTTAGACAAAATTTTCTATTGGGAGTATCTCACCAAAAATGATATTTTTGTTGCAGGGGATGCCTGAAATCTGACTTTTTTTTTTTTAGCTTCAGTGTAGACTTCTGGTAAAATCAGTCAGCCAATTAGTCACGAAATTATGTTTCTGGGGGGTGTTGCCTCCAGGTTGCCATATTGCATTTTACAGAAAATTTACAGGGCTGCAGATTGGAAAGGTAATTTTTGAGTCTCAATCGTATAAACTATATTATTTTTTTAAATTGTTATTTTTTTTTCCCCCACAAAAATGGAGTTACTCTTTAAAGGTCCAACAAGTTAACACTTCAGCCCCGGAAGAATTTACCCCCTTCCTGACCAGGCCATTTTTTGCGATACGGCACTGCGTTGCTTTAACTGACAATTGTACCCAAACAAAATTTATGTCCTTTTTTTTTTTTTTTTCCCACAAAAAGCGATTTCTTTTGGTGATATTTGATCACCTCTGCGGTTTTGTATTTTTTGCGCTATAAACAAAAGAGCGATAATTTTGAAAAAAAACACAATTTTTTACTTTTTACTATAATATCCCAATTTAAAAAAAAACAAAAACAAATTTCTTCATCAGTTTAGGCCAATATGTGTTGTTCTACATATTTTTGGTAAAAAAATCGCAATACGCTTATGAGTGGTTTGCACAAAAGTTATAGCGTCTACAAAATAGGGGATACATTTTTTGGCTTTTTTTTTTTTTTTACTAGTAATTGTGGTAATCAGCGATTTACATTTTTTTTTTTTTTTTCTGCGACATTGCGGCGAACAGATCGGACACTTTTGACACTTTTTTTGGAACCATTAACATTTATACAGCGATCAGAGCTAAAAATAGCCACTGATTACTCTACAAATGTCACTGGCAGGGAAGGGGTTAACACTAGGGGGCGATCATGGGGTTGCTGTGTGTTCCCTAGGTGTGTTCTAACTGAGGGGATTGGACTAACTGGGGGAGAAGATAGATCGTTGTTCCTACTTAGTTTACACACACAAATCCCAGTGCCTGCTCTCATGCACGCAATCGCGGGTGGCCGGCGGGGTTCGCGCCCGCCGGCCACGCACATCGAATCCACCCCCCCCCCCCCCCGGGCAGCGAGCACGCTTGCTATGGCTTAGAGTTTTTATATACAGCGATTCGTGCAGCAGAGCCACAGGAGCTGGTCGGGAAGCTGTTAAAGTGGAACTTTACTCTCCCAATCAACGTTGATTATTTTTAAACCTGATACTGCTAGCATTAGTAAATAAGAAAGTATATAACATTGTGTTAAACTTGCATAATTTTTTTTTTTTAATTTATATACTTCTTTAGTTTCTTCCTGTGTGTTTTTTTTTTTTTGCCTAGGCAAATGATAACATACATCTCATGAGTCTTCAGGAAAGGAGGAGGGGTTTTCTCAGCTAAGCGCACTCTCCTGCATGCATGCATGCTTGAGCTAAGGGCAGATGGATTCCAGGAAGTAAATGCTACATGAATCATTTGCCCTTACTCAAGATGGCCACAGGCAGAAATGCTAGGGGGTTGTTTTTCCAAGTGATTTCTCAACAAAATAAAGCGTATAGACATGGTTGGATGGGGGGAGTTTGCTTTAAATATTAAAAATGAATGAATTAGTGTTTTTTGTTTGTTTTGTTCATATGCAGTGAAGATTCGCTTTAAGGTGAACAATGGTCCAAGTAGGTAGGTGGTGGTTCCGCACATTGACTTGTCATTCACAAGCACCAATCAAGTGGAGTATTGTGGCAGTGGAATATTTTATTAGGAATTATGTACATTGCATTATATAAGCACTGATATTTTGAGACTTTTTTTAGTAAATATTTTAATTTTGTGCGCTGTGACGACTTTTTTTTATATTGGTACTTAACTGTAGCAAGGTGGTCCCTTTTTGTATATAAATGTTTGTGCTGTGATTGTGGAGGCAGGTGGGGAGGGCCATTCTTAAAGTGGTTGTTTACCCACATATATAAAATTATCCCATCCGCGCTGTAATATACCAATAAGTGTCCCTGTGTTATATAAAAAAATGTGATTATCTGTAACTATAGCAGCGCAGCTCCCAGCGCTCAGCTGACTCTTCGGCTCTCCTCACTTTCCGGCTCACGGTTCCAGGGGGCAGGACCAAGCACTTCCGCTGACGTCAGCAGAGAGAGAGACACGCACGTGTCAGCTGATGGCTATATGAAATATGAGAGCAGCAGGAGCAGGCACTGACACGCAGAGAGGGGAGGAGGACAGAGGAGACAGATGGAGGTAAGTAAACAGACCACGGGTTCAGCCCTGATTATTGTGGTCAGTTTACAGGGGGGGGCATAGCCAGGCAGGATCAGCCAGGTTTTACAGGGGGCCAAATTACACAGCACAAGCACTGTGCTGTATAAAATGCTTTAAAGGAACAGAATCTAGTTTTTTTTTTTTTTTTTTTTTTTTTTTGTGTTAACAAACACTTTATGATCCCTATGTTATTTTTATCAGTTTAATAAAAAGTATTTAATTCATCAAAAGTAACACAAATAATGCCTCTTCATTCATGCAATTCATAGATATTTTGTTTGCTGCAGGAATTTTTAATATGGTCTCTGACAGGTGTGGAAATATTAATGATGCCAGCCTAATCAAATCTAGTACTTAGAAGGATATTTTAATGAGCAAAGGAAGTTTGAACATTTTATTGGCATCAGTATAAAAATTTGGGCATGTGGAATAATTGGCTTTAATTTTCCCATATTCCCTCTGAATGCTGCTGCCCATGAACTGTGAATTAGAAGGTGAATGAAGTGTAACAAAAGGGGAAGGGCTCTCAGCTGAGCTGGCTGCTTTTGGACGAAATGTTATTTTATTTTTATATATATTTATTTTGTGCTCATAGGTTTGCATACCCTAGCAGAATTTTATGATTTCTTGGCCGTTTTTCAGAGAATATGAATAACACAAAAACAGTTCTTTCACTCATGGTTAGTGTTTGGCTGAAGCCATTTATTATCATTCAACTGTGTTTACTCTTTTTTAAATTATAATGGCAACAGAAACTACCCAAATGACCCTGATCAAAAGTTTACATACCCTTGTGATTTTGGCCTGATAACATGCACACACGTTGACATGACACGTTGACACAAAGGGGTTTGCATGGCTATTAGATAACCATCCTCACCTGATCTGTTTGCTTGTAATTAGTGTGTGTATAGAAGGTCAATGTGTTTCTGGACTCCTGACAGACCCTTGCATCTTTCATCCAGTGCTGCACTGACGTTTCTGGATTCTGAGTCATGGGGAAAGCAAAAGAATTGTCAAAGGACCTGCGGGAAAAGGTAGTTGAACTGTATAAAACAGAAAAGGATTATAAAAAGATATCCTAGGAATTGAGAATGCCAATCAGCAGTATTCAAACTCTAATCAAGAAGTGGAAAATGAGGGGTTCTGTTGAAACCAAACCACAGTTAGGTAGACCAACTAAAATTGCAGCCACAACTGCCAGGAAAATTGTTCGGGATGCCAAGAAAAACCCACAAATAACTTCAGATGAAATACAGGACTCTCTGAAAACATGTGGTGTGGCTGTTTCAAGATTCACAATAAGGAAGCACTTAAAGAAAGATGGGCTGCATGGTTGAGTCGCCAGAAGAAAGCCATTACTACGCACATGCCACAACGTATTCCGCTTACAATACACCAGACAGCACAGAGACAAGCCTCAAACCTTCTGGCACAAAGTCATTTAGAGTGATGAGACCAAAATTGAGCTTTTTGGCCACAACCATAAACGCTACATTTGGAGAGGAGTCAACGAGGCCTATTATGAAAAGTACGGAGGTGGATCGCTGATGTTTTGGTAATGTGTGAGCTACAAAGGCACAGGAAATTTGGTCAAAATTGTTGGCAAAATGAATGCAGTATATTATCAAAAAATACTGGAGGAACATTTGCATTCATCAGCCAGGAAGCTGCGCATTGGACGTACTTGGACATTCCAACATGACAATGATCCAAAACACAAGACCAAGTCGACCTGTCATTGGCTACAGCAGAATAAAGTGAAGGTTCTGTGGTATGTAAACCTTTTGATCAGGGTGTTTTAGGTAGTTTCTGTTGCCAATATCATTTTAAAAAAAGTTAACACAGTTTATTGATAATAAATGGCTTCAGCTAAACAGTAACCATGACTGAAAAAAGTTTTTGTGTTATCAATCATATTCTGTGGAAAATGGCCAAGAAATCATTATATATAGGTTGTGGTTCTAATACATTATAAATTGGAACTAGTGCTTGCATTGCATTTGCATAGGCTGCCTAGTCATCTGCTTTTTACCTTGTTCACATTAGTGTGATTTCAGACGTGACTTGATTCGCACTGAATCACATGACAATTGAAATCACATTGATTTCAATAGTACCCATTCGCATCAATGCAATGCAACTGCGATGTGACTTTGGGCAAGGTACCTGTGCTATTTTGGTGCAATGCAGCACGATTTGATGGCCAATAAACTTTAATGAAGATTAGGGCTGCAACTAACGATTATTTTCATAATCGATTAGTTGGCCGATTATTGTTTCGATTAATCGGTTAATAACCTTAAAAAACAGTGTGGTGTATAATTGAGTTAATATGTAAAGTTTAAAAAGGTAATTTATTCTTAAATATCTCTATGCACTGATAAATATAAATAACCAACTATATGGTTAGGTAGTAAAATCTTTAATCCTCTCTGAGAATAACAGACAGAAGAGATATACTCTATATATTAGAGGTTGAATCTGGTAAATATCATCAGACTCAGATCAATTTTTTTTTATTTAAAGAAAAAAACAATTCTAGACTGTTTTGCAGATTTTCAAACAGAACTGTAATATTACATGCTTTTCTGCAGCTTCTCCATTGAAGTATATTGAACAAAAAAAGCACCCTTTCCAAATACACAGCAGCTGAAAAAAGCATAAATATGAACGTTAAATGAACTGTAGTGCATTTCTGCAAAAAGCACCAAAAACACATGGGTGGAAACCAGGCCTAAGACATTTAGTAACATAATGGAGTTAAAAAAAATAAAAAAAATTAGCCCTTCGTTTTTTTACTGTGCAACATTGAAAGTAATATTTACAGTAGAGATTTTTTGCTCTTTTTGTACTATATAGGGCTGATTTTAGCTTTTTTAACCCCATTATGTTACTGGCCGATTAATCGATTATGAAAATAGTAATCGATTAATTTCATAATCGATTAGTTGTCGATTAATCGATTAGTTGTTTCGGCCCTAATGAAGATACACCAAAAACAAATGTGCATGCATTTTTTGCCTGCAATTTGTGTTCGCTGTTAACCCCTAGGTGCCGACGGTACACAAATATGCGGCCTCCTGGAGGGTGGGCCTTGGCGCAGAGCAGCCACATATTTGTGTGCCAATTTGCAGACGCAGCTGTGCTGAGAGCGCTTGCCCTGCGCGCTCCTGGCACAGTTACCAGATGCTAACGGAAAGCTCCGGATCGCTTCTAGCTTTTTGATCATGTAACAGCCAATAACGGCGGTCACATGATCATAAACGCCGCCTCACCTCCCATCATCTGAAACCTCTTAAAGGGCCGGCGCAAAGGGGTTAAGGAGCTGGCACCCGCTGGTGTCCTGACTAGAGGTCGACCGATATATCGGCCGGCCGATATATCGGCCGATATTTGGCGTTATTTACTTAATCGGCATCGGCCGATTGTGCTGATAAAAAAGGCCGATTGTAACTTCAGCCGTGACTTGCAAATGACTTCTGTAATAGAAGTTAAAGAGGAGTTCCACCCAGGGGGGCCATTAAAAAAAAAATAAAAGTCAGCAGCTACAAATACTGCAGCTGCTGACTTTTAATTGGACACTCACCTGTCCCTGGGTCCAGCGGTGCGGGGGATCGAAGCCCCGCTCGTCCCCCCCCCCTCCGCTCGTCGGCGCCGGGCTGTGGCTTCGAGCGGCGCCGAGCGCCGTGATTGGCCGCTCAATCACCTGGGACCTGCAATGGGTCCCAGATGATTGACAGGAGGGAGGGAGAAGAGCCGAGCCCTTCCTGTGCCAGGGGGAAGTGATGTCATCAGCCCAGGCAGACGAAGGGGCAGATTACGAGGGACCACCTAGCAACAGGCATTTAGAGGTAAGTAAAAAAAAAAAAATATCCAAATGTTTTTTTGTTTTTTTTTTTTAGAATTTTTTAGATATGTTTGTTTTTTTGGGTGGAACCCCACTTTAATGCAAGTTGTCTGGAGTTATCTGTGGAGAGGATTCTTTCCTCCTCTGGGCAGCCTGCCAAGTCTGATAAGAAGAAACATTTGTATCTTTCAGGTTCTTTTTATCAATAGACTGAACTCCATGGAGAAGTTTTCAGTTTAACCATTTAAAGACTCAATCTTTTCTGACACTTGTTGCTTACAAGTAAAAATCCTGTATTTTCTGCTAGAAAATCACTTAGAACCCCCAAACATTATATATATTTTTTTAGCAGAGACCCCAGGAAATAAAATGGTGATTGTTGCAATATTTTATGTCCCACGGTATTTGCGCAGCGGTCTTTCAAACGCAATTTTTTAAAAAAAAAAAAATAAAGTAATGAATTAAAAAAAAAAACCTAAGCAGTAAAGTTAGCCCATTTTTTTTTTCGTCCAAAAGTTTTGATTACCTGTTTTTGTGTATTTAATATTTAAGATAGTTTTTTTTTTTTTGTTTTCTAAATTATACATACAAGTGAACTGATTGGAGGTTTGTTTTGTTTAATGTTTAAATGAAAAAAAAATTTCTGTATTACTTAAGGCTGCTTTCACACTGGAGCGGGCATGCGTTGATGGTAAAACGCTGCTAGTTTTAGCGGCGCTTTACCGTCATTTTAGAGGCGCTATTCGGCTGCTAGCGGGGCGCTTATAACCCAGCTAGCGGCCGAGGAAGGGGTTAAATGCGCCCCTGAAGCGCCGCTGCCAAAGCGCTTTGCAGGCGCTTCGGCAGCGGTGCACATTCATTTCAATGGGCAGGAGTGGTGGAGGAGCGGTATACACCGCTCCAAAGATGCCGTTTGCAGGACTTTTTTTTACATCCTGCCAGCGCATCGCCTCAGTGTGAAAGCACTCGGGCTTTCACACTGAGACTGCAGGGGAGCCGTTTTACAGGCACTTTACAGGCGCTATTTTTAGCCCAAAAGCGCCTGAAAAACGCCCCAGTGTGAAAGGGGTCTAACTGTTAGATTTTATGAGATGAAGGGAAAAAAGAAAAAAAAAAAAAATCGGCCAAATATATCGGCCCAAAAAAAATCGCCATCACATATCGGCCATCGGCCACCGCGATTTCTAAATATCGGCATCGGCATCGGCCAGAGAAAAACCCATATCGGTCGACCTCTAGTCCTGACAACCAGTGACTCATCTTTGCTGTTAGCCAGGGAATTCTCGTCTGATGGCAGAATGTAAACGAGCTATGGATTTTAGAAAGGACCTTGCACAAAAAAAAACAAATAAATGGTGTGAGGGTACCTCACCCTCAAATCACAGCCAAACTAGTGTGAATCTATCCTTAAAGTAATGTGTTGCTTTTCACATTTTGGGAGCAAAGTGACCAGTTGCACCCTGAGGCCTGTTCACATTGACCCATAGTCGGTGAATAGGTCATGTGTTTATGCGGCCTGAGCAGCCAGGTGTTGTGTGTAGGCAACCCATTTGTCTGTGGGAATGCAGCAGTTGCATAGATAGACACTGGGTCCACATTCAGGCCGCCCACCTGCTTGGCTGTAAAATTGAAACGATTGTCTGTGTAGCTGCTGCCTCCAAATAGGCATGAATAGGCTACCTACACACAGTACCTGGTGTCTTGAGCCACATAAACATGGCCCATTCACGGGCTATGGGTGTCAGCACCCATATGAATGAGGCCTTAAAATTAGTTTTCTTGATGATTGCAATTTGTAGGAGTGGAGGTGGGTTTTCTCCCCTCCTATCAATAGTTCCGTGAGCTGTTCCACTAGGCCATTTGTCTGCCAGAGCCTTGTGTGGAAAGCCACTTCCGGAGGTCAGCGTTAAAGTGACTCTAAGGCCCTTTTCACACTGGGGCGGTGGGTGCGTCGGTGGTAAAGCGCCGCTATTTTTAGCGGCGATTTACTGTCAATTTTGCGGAGTTATTTGGCCGCTAGCGGGGCGCTTTTACCCCCCCCCCCCCCCGCTAGCGGCCGAGAAAGGGTTAAAAGCGCTGCTGCAGCAGCGCTATGTCGGCGGTATAGCCGCGCTGCCCCATTGATTTGAATGTGCAGGCGGGGTGTATACACCGCTCCAAAGATGCTGCTAGCAGGACTTTTTTTTTTTTTTTTAGCATCCTGCTAGTGCACCGCTCCAGTGTGAAAGCCCTCGGGGCTTTCACATTGGAGAGACAGCAGCGGCTCATTCAGGGCACTTTGCAGGTGCTATTTTTAGCGTTCTAGCATCTGCAAAGCGCCCCAGTGTGAAAGGGGTCTAAATTCTGGTTTAGTGCTCCTTGGTGCACAACACTACTTGTATAGACTATTTTCTAGTTAAGTGGGCAAGTCTAACATGGAAGCCATAACTTGGTCTGACCATGCTCCTGTCAGTATTACCGTAACCAACCTATTTTCCTCTCCACCCTTCAAAGTGTGGAGAGCAAATACCAATGTAATGAAAACATCCCCATATGCTGACCTCTTGAAAAGCCAACTAGAGCAGTTTTTTCACAACAATGTGGGTTCTGTGTCGACCTCGACCATGCTATGGAATGCTCACAAGGCATTCATACGAGGTGATTTAATACAGCTGAGCTTCCAAGCCAAAAAGAGGTAGACGCAGCTTATAGACCAAATTACGAAATACATTTTCGTCACTTGTTTCCCAAAACCTAATCTAAATCTAACCCTTGCCAGACAAAATTACATTAACTCTTGGCATTACGCCAAGAACTGAGAGCCCAGCTATTGGATTAATTTGATAAACGGCAGCGTAGACTGAAGGCCACATACTATGCAACTAATAACAAAGCTGGTAAAGTGATAGCACTTAGCATTCGAGGCCATCACATTAAATCAAAAATTCCCTTTATCCTGCATCCGACCACCAAAGTGAAATTGACTGACCCCCAAAAGCAATTGCTGATCCGTTCAGTAGCTATTATGATTCCCTTTATAACATCAAAAATGACACAACTACACCACAACCCTCCTCTGGAGATAGACAATTTCCTAAGACAAATCAAGCACCCACGCTCTCCCTGGAGCGATTAAAGCAGAGTTTCCCCCAGAAATGGAACTTCCGCTGATCCAGTTCCTCCTCCCCCCTCCGGTGTCACGTTTTGCACCTTTCAGGGGGAGCAGATACCTGTCTAATCCAGGCATTTGCCCCCACTTCTGGCAAACGAGCGCTGCAGAATCCGTGTTGAAATACGCCATGGCCGCTCCCGCTGTCTTCTGGGAGGCACACAGGTCCCAGAAGACAACGGGGACCATTCAGAATGCGCAGTACAACATTTCTATTTAGCAGTAACGTCGTCCCATTTAAACAATTTGCCAAATAGCTGGAATCTCTAACCAAATTAGAGCCTTCCTGGGCAGACCGCCTAGCAGCATTTAAAATGTTAGTCCTCCCACAATTACTGTATCTTTTTAGAACTCTCCCTATCAACTTTCTTAAATCCTACCTTTAAAACACTACAAGCTAGCTTAAATAAATACATATGGCAAGGGAAAAAACCCAGGAGCGCTCACAATATCTTAATCGTACACAGATCTATAAGGGGCTCCTACAATAACAAACCTACAAGACTGCTATCCGTGCATCAATACTGGCACAACTAAAGGATTGGTTCAGGTCATTCCCAACTACACTCTGGAGAGACATTAGAATGTGACACGGTTCTGTTCCACAACTTGCAACTTTTGGCTTTGTAGTATACATCCTGGCTCTACTATCCCTTCGCACTATTCACCTACTATTGGGCATCAGCATGGGCATGGTGGAGAATCGCAACAAATACATGGACTGAAACTCCATTAATAAAATTAATCACCCAATCGCTATCCTAAAAAACCTAATCCCGGATGCCAGCGTAGCTAGCTGGTCTAAGGAGTCCAATACATCATTAACCGTTTAAAGACCAGCCTCCGTCATGGTACGTCGGGCGCTTTAAGACACTAGGGGGCGTGCGCCCGTGGCGCAGCGCCAGAGCCGTGGCCAGCGGCCGCAATGTCCGCCGGCCACCCGGGATCGCTCTTGAGAGAGAGAGAACGGGGATCTGTCAGTGTAAACACAGATCCCTGTTTTGTCAGGGGAGGATAGACAGATTGTCTGTTCCTAGTGATTAGGAACCGCGATCTGTCTCCTCCCCCCAGTCACTACACTGCCCCCACAGAAACACCTCCCTAGGGAACACAACCCTTGATCGCCCCCTACTGTTATCCCCTTCCCTGCCAGTGACATTTATACAGTAATCCGTGGCTATTTTTAGCTCTGATCGCTGTATAAATCCTAAAAAAGGTGTCAAGTGACCGATCTGTCCGCCGTAAGGCCGCAATTCTGCTAAAAATCGCCGTTCACCGCCATTACTAGTAAAAAAAAAAAAAAAAAATTATAAAAATGCCATAAATCCCCTATTTTGTAGACGCTATAACTGTTGCGCAAACACATCAATATACGCTTCAGTATAATGTTTGGGGTTCTAAGTAATTTTCTAGCAAAGAAAACTGTTTCTGAGATTTGTTGTTTACAAGTTAAAAAGAGGCTCGGTCTTTAAGTGGTTAATGCATTCACTCACTGCATTAGTTCTTCTTCCCGGCTGCTGTTCTTCTTCCCTGTCTCTTTCTCTTCTTGCAGGAGGATCGGCAGCAGTGGGAGACATTGGCTCCTGCTGCTGTTAGTCAGAATCCTGGGAGCAGAGAGCGGGGGAGGGGAGACGGGACCGAACCACGCTGTGGACACCCACATGTTGGGCTCAGAGCAAGCCCACATGTCTGCCCCTATAGCAAGTGGCTTGCTATGGTGACAGACATAGAAGAGGGAGAACCAAGGTTACCGGTGGGGAAATTCAGAAGAGGAGGTTCGGGGTCCGCTCTGTGCAGTACCATTGCGCATAGCAGGTGAGTATAACCTATTTATCTTTTAATTTAAAAAAAAATGGCTTTTCAACGCTAATAACCAGTGCATGCTGATTTTGTGTGGAAACTTTTATTTTTTTTTCTCTTTAATTCCTAAATCTCTTAAGAGACTTGAGCTACTTCCTAAATGAACCCATAAATAACAGAGTTGAACTTGACTACCGTTCAGTTATGCTCTATTTACTTTGTACATCTACTACTATAAAAAAGAATATTGTAGAAATATTTAGACCTCATCTAAAACCTGCTTTTGATTTTTCGTGAGCTGATGTGACAAAAAAATACAATTACAATTAGTTCTGCTTGACTTGAACCTCCCAAGGAGATGCTCCTGGCCATTGACTTATATTATTATATAAATGTTGCAATGCTTTTTAAAGCGTAACTTCAGTCAATTTTCCAACTTTCCATCTATTAAATCTTCTGCCCTTGTTGTTTTAACTTTGAATAGTAAAACAATTTTTTTCTGCCAGTAAATACCTTATACAGCCCACTTCCTGTTTCTTGTCTGGTAAAAAGCCTAGGCTTAGGACATCATGCACAGCTCTCTCACTCTTGAGAGTTTGCCAGTAAGGGAGGGGGGGATAAGTCATAATAGGGCCAATGAGAGCTGCAGAGCTGGAGGTGTGTCTCTGTGTAAATCCAGGAAGTGAACAGGCAGCAGCTTCAGATGCCAACAGTTAAAATGTTTGCAGCCAGACATAGTGGAGGGAGATTTCTGCAGCATATTTGGCAAGTACAGAATCGGTGTATACATGTGATACTCGAAAAATTTATATCGGGCAAAAGTTAATTTATTTCACTAATGCAACCTAATAGGTGAAACTAATGTATGAGATAGACTTATTACATGCAAAGCAAGATAGTTCAAGCCATGATTTGTCATAATTGTGATGATTATGGCTTATAGCTCATGAAAACCCCCAAATCCACAATCTCAGAAAATTAGAATATTACATGCAATCGTTAAAACAAGGATTGTACATAGAACAATATTGGACCTCTGAAAAGTATAAGCAAGCATATGTACTCAGTAATTGGTTTGGGCCCCTTTTGCAGCAATTACTGCCTCAATGCAGCATGGCATGGAAGCTATCAGCCTGTGGCACTGCTGAGGTGTTATGGAAGACCAGGATGCTTCAATAGCGGCCTTCAACTCTTCTGCATTGTTCGGTCTCGTGTCTCTAATCTTTCTCTTGATAATGCCCCATACATTCTCTATGGGGTTCAGGTCAGGCGAATTTACTGGCCAATCAAGCACAGTAATCCCACGGTCATTGAACCAGGTTTTGGTGCTTTTGGCAGTATGGGCAGGTGCCAAGTCCTGCTGGAAAATGAAGTCAGCATCCCCATAGAGCTCGTCTGTGGAAGGAAGCATGAAGTGCTCCAAAATCTCCTGGTAGACGGCTGCATTGACCCTGGACTTAATGAAGCACAGTGGACCCACACCAGCATATGACATGGCTCCCCAAATCAACACAGACTGTGGAAACTTCACACTGGACTTGAAGCATGTTGCAGTGTGTGCCTCTCCATTCTTCCTCCATACTCTGGGTCCTTGGTTTCCAAATGAGATGCAAAATTTGCTCTCATCAGAAAAGAGGACTTTGGACCACTAAGCAACAGACCAGGTCTGTTTTTCTTTAGCCTAGGTAAGACGCTTCTGATGTTGTTTGTTGTTCAGGAGTGACTTGACAAGAGGAATACAACATTTGAAGCCCATGTCCAGGATCCGTCTGTGTGTGGTGGCTCTTGATACACTAACTCCAGCTTCAGTCCACTCCTTGTGAAAGTCCCCAACACTTTTTAATGGCCTTTTCCTGACAATCCTCTCCAGGCTGCGCTCATCCCTGCTGATTGTGCACCTTTTTCTTCCACACTTTTGCTTTCCACATAACTTTCTATTATTGTGCTTTGATACAGCACTTTGGAAACATCCAACTTCTTTTGCAATTACCTTTTTGAGGCTTTCCCTCCTCATGGAGGGTGTCATTGATGGTTTTCTGCACAACTGTCAGGTCAGCAGTCTTTCTTATGATTGTGATTCCTACTGAACCAGACTGAGAGACCATTTAAAGGCTCAGGAACCCTTTGCAGGTGTTATGGCTTAATTCAGGGCTCGACAAACCCCGGGCGCCAGGTCGCATTTGCGACTAGAATTAGGGACCTGGCGCCTGGGGCGGCACAGCTGGGGTATCCTGTGTCCGTTCGACACCCCCCCCTCCCGCCGCGATCGCGTTGGGCCGCGCCGGTAATTGAGGCCCCGGCTTTGCGGCCTACTGCAGTCCTATGGTTCCTGGTTCCTTCTGCAATCGGGCGCCCTCTGGTGGTGGCCGTTGGTATGACAAGACATCCATCAATGCTAATGGAGCTTTCCCTACCTGTTTTCACTGCCTGCTCATCTCCTTCCCTTTTACTTAGAACCCCCAAACATTATATATATTTTTTATTCTAACACCCTAGAGAATAAAATGGCGGTCATTGCAATACTTTCTGTCACACCGTATTTGCGCAGCGGACTTACAAGCGCACTTTTTTGGGAAAAAATACTTTTTTTAATTAAAAAATAAGAAAAACAGTAAAGTTAGCCCAATTTTTTTTCATATTGTTAAAGATAATGTTACGCCGAGTAAATTGATTCCCAACATGTCACGCTTCAAAATTTCATCCGCTCGTGGAATGGCGACAAACTTTTACCCTTTAAAATCTCCATAGGCGTCGTTTAAAAAATTCTACAGGTTACCTCTTTTGAGTTACAGAGGAGGTCTAAGGCTAGAATTATTGCTCTCGCTCTAACGATCGTGGCGATACCTCACGTGTGGTTTGAACACCGCTTTCATATGCGGGTGCTACTCACATATGCGTTCGCTTCTGCAAGGGAGCTCGGCGGGACGGGGCGCATTTAAAAAAATTATTATTTTTTTCTTATATATTTTACTTTTTATTTTTATTTTTACACTGTTTTAAAAAAATAAATAAAAATTGTGTCACTTTTATTTCTTTTACAAGGGATGGGGCACATTTAATTTTTTTTTTTTCTTATTTATTTTAACTTTTATTTTTTCACTGTTCTTTTAAAAAAAAAAAAAAAAAGTCACTTTTATTCCTATTACAAGGAATGTAAAAATCCCTTGTAATAGAAAAAAAGCATGACAGGTCCTCTTAAATATGACATCTGGGGTCAAAAAGACCTCAGATCTCATATTTACACTAAAATGCATTAAAAAAAAAAAAAAAATTGTCATTTGAAAAAAAAAATATATAAAATGTCCCTTCAAGAGCTATGGGTGGAAGTGACGATTTGACGTCGCTTCCGCCCTACAATGACTTGGAGATGGGCGGGGGGGCCATCTTCCTCTCACTCGTCTCCATGTCAGGCCAGGGACAGATCCGGATCGCCTCCGCCGTTACCGACGGCCACAGTAAGCGGTGAAGGGCACCGGAGAGCGGCAGTAGGGGGGGCCCTCTCCTGCCGCCGATAAAAGTGATCTCGCTGCTAATCTGCTGCAGAGACCACTTTTATCTGAAAGAGAACCGCCGGCTCTTAAAGAAGATACCGGGGTTATGGTAGCTAGCTGCTACCATAACAACGGTATTTCTCTTCAAAGACAGGACGTATATAGTCGTCCTGCGGGAAGGAAGTGGTTAATTAAAATGAATTTATTATTTGTCATCTCCCTGCTTGGCCCCTTTCACACGGGCTGTCTGATCAGGTTCGCCTGTCAGTTTTTCAGGCGGACCTGATTGGATCCTTAGCGGGAATATGGTGGTCTTGTGTCCCTGCATGGCAGGAAATAAAAGCAGTCACATTCGTTCTATTTAAGATTGGTTAATTTTTATATTAAAAATAAAGCTTTGTCGGTCGTTTAAAAAAAAAAAAAACCTGGCTCCTAACTTTTTTAGCTGGCTCCTAGATTCCAAGCAAATTTGTCAAGCCCTGGCTTAATTAGCTGATTAGATTGGGACACTTTGAGCCTAGAATATTCCACCTTTTCACAATATTCTAATTTTCTGAGATTGTGGATTTGGGGTTTTCATGAGCTGTAAGCCTTAATCATCACAATTATGACAAATCACGGCTTGAACTATCTTTCTTTGCATGTAATGAGTCTCATATTAGTTTCACCTTTTAAGTTGCATTAGTGAAATAAAATAACTTTTTTGCATGATATTCTAATTTTTTGAGTATCGCCTGTATATAAAATAATATGCAAAGCAGTTGGAGGGAAGCTTCAGAATGGCAAAGATTAGGGGTGCACCGAATGGATTTTGGTGCCGAAACCGAAAATACACTTTGCCGAAAATTACAGTTTTTAAAAAATTATTTATATTTTTATATATAATTGTATTCAACTTTTTAATTCATATTATCAATTTAAATTAATATTTATTGGTGTCCGTTATTGGCACCTTTTTAGTGCAGGAAAAGCTCAAGAAAAATGCAGTCTGCAGTCTCTAATCATCTCTTGTATCGTGCACACAGTCTCTAATCATCTCTTGTATCGTGCCCACAGTCTCTAACCATCTCTTGTATCAGCAACCTTGCCAGTGCATGTTCGATGCAGCCTCTCACCAGTGCCTGTGGATGCAGCCTCTCACTAGTGCCTGTGGTTGCAGCCTGCCTGTGCCCAGAAGATGCAGCCTCTCAACAGTGCCTGTGGTTGCAGCCTGTCTGTGCCCAGAAGATGCAGCCTCTCACCAGTGCCTGTGGTTGCAGCCTCTCACCAGTGCCTGTGGTTGCAGCCTGCCTGTGCCCAAAAGATGCAGCCTCTCACCAGTGCCTGTGGTTGCAGCCTGCCTGTGCCCAAAAGATGCAGCCTCTCACCAGTGCCTGTGGATGCAGCCCATGTGTGCCTGGATCAGGGCAGCGATCTTCTGCTATGTGAGGGAGCTGGATTTGAATAGCAGTAACAATGTCCCTCCTCCTGTGATCACGTCACACTGATTCAATGACCTGGCATTGGATCAGTGTGATGTCTATCACAAGAGGCGGGACATTGTTACTGCGGCCTGGGCAATTCAGCTCCCTGACACAGGGAGATTGCCGCTCTGCAAGGAGGGGAGCACAGGACCTTGAGCCGCCAGGATGAGACCCCGCAATGGGTGGCAGGGCCACCGCTACTGCACAGGCGCAATTATCTGCATTTTTTTTTTTCCTGCCAAATCTTTGGTGCATCCCTAGCAAAGATGTTTTTATTATAAATTTATGTGAGAGGACTGCATTTTCTCTTTTAAAAGCATGGCTCAGCTGTTACTATAACTTTATAAATTTGAACGGTAATATATAGACTTTACTGTGAACAAATCTGCATATTTTTAAGGTTGATGGCTCGTTTTTTTGAATTTGAATGAGCTTTGAGCAAGAATATCATTGTATTTTGTTAAATTGGATTTTTCTGGTTGGTGAGGAGGACTTTACTATACAGACTACTGCTTCACATCATTCAATCCATTTTACTGTTGTAACACTGTAGGCAGGTGCCCTCATCAATGACAGGTTGCCAGAATATTCCTCCCTCTTTACAACCCGTTCCACTGGTGGTCAGTCTATAATGTACTCTTTGGCCTCATGCACATACAATGTGAACAGTGGGTGTACTGAGGCACAGGCAGTGGGTACAACCCACTGCCAGCAGCCTGTAAAAATCAATGACAGGCTAACATATGCAGCGGCTGTAGGCTTTTTTTGAGAGATACTCTCATGCCAGAATGTATATACAGCCCTGTATGTATGTACTCCTTAGGACATATCACAGCAAGCTTGTATTTCAGCACGTGCTTCCAGGGGCCATCGGGTCAAAAATGTCCACATTAATTAATTAATTAATTAATTTATTTATTTTTAGGGTTTTTAGTTATAAAGCTTGTGGCAATAGTAATTGAACACCTACATTTAGGGATGAATGAATCTGACAGGGTGGAAGGTGAAACTAACTAGATTATAAGATCTTGATAATATTAGGGTGTCTGTAACAGGGCACTGGACTTGCAGCTTAAGGGTCGGTTCACACTGGGGCAACACGACTTCAGCGCGACTTTGTACCGCGACTTCAGCGCGACTTTGTACCGCGACTTCAGCCCGACTTCAGCCCGACTTCAGCAAATTACAAGGCGACTTGAAGTCGCCTCCATGACAGGCGACTTCGCCTGTGGCCAATCACGGGGCAATCAGCTCTCTGGGAGGGAGGGGGGAGGGAGGGGGGAGGGAGGGGTTTTCCCTGCAAAGTCGCTTGACTTTACAGAGAGATCCGACTTGGAGGCGACTTCCATTGATTTCTATGGTACAGGTCGCCTACCAAGTCGGATCAAAGTAGTACAGGGAGTACGCTCTGAAGTCGGAGCGACTTCAGTAGTGTCTATTAAGACGCTAGCGTTCACTCCCATCGAAACTATTTCTGGGGCGACTTGAGGGCGTACAAGTCGGATCCCAAGTCGCCCCAGTGTGAACCGAGCCTAAAGGGTAACATTGAAATCCTTTAAATCACATGCTTGTGGAATGCCTAAATGCTGCATGGAATGTTGCATAAATAGTTCTTAAAGAGGAGGTCCAGGCTCCTTCAGAAAAAATTAAGTTAGAAGCTACAAATACTGTAGCTGCTGACTTTTAAAGTGGTTTTAAACTCCTATGCATGAATTGTACCTATAGGTAAGCCTATAATGAGGCTTGCTTATAGGTACTGTAAATATCTCCTAAATGTGCACCGTTTAGGAGATATTTACTTTATATGAAGCCGATGACATCATCTGCGCATGCATTCTGAAGGAACGACCACTGGTGCCGTTCCTTCAGAGCCCTGTGCTGTAACCGGCGGCTCCATATCCATGGAAGTGACGTCTTGTGGCTCCAGCCAGTCACACAGCCAGAGTCCGTGGACCAAGATTGGAGACGGGTGAAGATGGAAGTGGCCTCCAGCAGTGACAACGCATCGGTGGAGGGCTTAGTTTTGCAGGCAAGTTTCACATAATGTGCAAGTATGCTATGCATACTAGCACATTATGGCTTTACTTTGCAGGTCAGGAGAAAAAAAAACCCTGCGGTTTACTTCCTCTTTAGTATTAGAACGCTTACCTGTCCAGGAATCCAGCGATGTTGGCACCCCAATTTTTCCGTCGTGTCTCGGGTGCTGCCGCCGCCGTTGCTTCTAAGGGAAACTGTCAGCGAAGCTTTGCGGCTTCACAGCCAGTTCCCTGCTTTGCATACGTGAAGCTCGCTGCGCTTTCTCAATGGCCCGGTGGCGGGGGAAGGAGGAGGGGCACGGCCCGATCACCTGGTACCTGTCAAAAACAGGTAACTGCTCCCCCCCGAAAGGTGCCAAATGTGGCACTGGGGGAAGGGGGGGGGGGATAGATAAGCGGAGAATTCCACTTTTGGGTGGCTCTCCGCTTTAAACACAGAAGTTAGGAAAAAGATCAGCTTTGGGGTTTCCCTTTAAATTCCAGCCAGACCTTCTCCATCTATGCAGCCTAGGAGGCCAGGAAAGAGAGAGAAGCCCCAAACCAGACCAGGCCACAAATGCGATGCAGTAAATAGACCTGCAGCCTTTCAACATTCTAAATAAGCTTTGTTTTGCTTAAAATTCATCAAAGTTTCTACAGTATTCTGTGTACCCTGCTAAAATGAAATTTAAAGTGGTTGTAAACCCAGTTTCAAAAAAACAAACAAACCTAACACCTGCAAGACAAAGGAATAATGAGCTAGTATGCATAGCATACTAGCTCATTATGTAATACTCACCTGAGATTGAAGCCCTTGCTGCGGTGCTCGTACACAGCACCGGCCGGTGACATCACTTCCGGGGGGTTACTTCCGGGTATCGTGGCTCAATCACGGTGCTGGAGCCGCAAGATGACGTCACTTCCGCGCATGCGCGCAGTAACGGCACACTCACTGAAGCAACGGCACATACATTGCTTCAGTTTGTATGTGCCGCTGACGTCAGCACATGCAACTACAGGGGATATTTCCTAAACCGTGCAGGTTTTGGAGATATCCGGGGTAGCTACAGGTAAGCCTTATTATAGGCTTACCTGTTGCACAAAGTGGTCTGTTATGCCGCGTACACACGACGCTAGGGCAGCTATTGGCTACTGGCTATGAACTTCCTTGTTTTAGTCCGGTCGTACGTCATCATGTACGAATTTGTCGGACTTTGGTTGATCGTGTGTAGGCAAGTCCGTTCATTCGTAAAGTCCGTCAAAGTCCGCCGGGCAAAGTATGCCGTAAAGTCCGGTCGTGTGTACGCGGCATAAGGGTTTACAACCACTTTAAAAAAAGTGTAAGTAGCAAGTTCCAGTGAGTGTCGTAGTTCATGTTTGAGAGAGAGGCTATGCCTTCTAAAGTAGTGAACTAAATGTGCCCGTGGATAGCAGGACCCATCCAAAGTGTTCACCTGCCGCTTTGCCTAGTCCTGAACCTAGTTTTGCTCAAGAAGAGAAGGATTTGAGTAAAATAAAAAGGTTGCTGATGTGATGTGCTGCTAGATCCATCCAGGGCAGTTGGTGATTTTAGAGATATTGTTTCAAATTTCGGTATTTATACCTAATAATTTTGTTGGCCCATTTTAAGGTAGAACCAAAGGCAAAATCTCTTTTTCTTTCATTTTGGATGTCTTAAGTGTTTGTGGTTTGTTTTTTTGCCTACTTGGGGAGATTTCCCTTCACTTCCGGTACCATGCCCTAAACAGGAAGTGAGGGGAAATCCCTCCAAAGTGAGGGAATCCCAGGGTGTCACCAAAATGAGTGTCCCCATTGGAAGATTGTCCCTCCATTACTGTTCAGATGTTAACCCAAAATGTAGGATTTTCTTTTTCACTTTATGGTAAACATGGACAAATGAGGAGGGTGAATCTCTGCACAGACAGGGGTAAAAAACAGATAGATGTTCTAATCCATCTCTATTCTATCCAAAACTTTTTTTTAAATAGTTTTGCCTTTTTATAGTTATATTTTAAGTAAAGTCAATGTGTTTTTCATGGTAAAAAAAAATTAAAAGGGCTAGGTTGATGAGGTTAAATAATTACACATTTTTTAATTATACATTTCTCGCCTATTGTTATTTATCACCACAGTCTCTGTCTTTAACTTCTCACAGCAAAACGGTGTTGGAAAATTGTGACTATCTGCATGACATTATTAACTAATAACATTGAACAAGACTGTACCTTATACCTTGCCCTATTGTAATTTGACCTTTTAATTATGTTTATCACAGTTTCCTGCCAGTAGGGGCTGAATTCATGCTGTGATCAATTTTGAATGATCTCATTTATTAGCAGTGTTGTGCTATGTAGCTCCTTTTATAGCATTAGATGCCAAGTACCCTGATGGATTTGAGTGAATATACTCCCAAGTATTTGCATGTACTGTTTTATTGCCAAAGCTCCAAAATAAAAATAAACACATTGAAGTGTTTTTTGTAAATCCTAATATTTATTTTTTATTTTTTCTATTATTAAAATAAAAAATATGCTATACTTGCCTGCTCTGTGCAGTGGTATTGCACAGTGCGATCCCTTACCTTCACCAGTGCTGTCCGTTCCTGCTTTCCTGCCCATGCCCCCATAGCAAGCCCAGTGTGGGGGAGCTCTCGACCAGCCGGGCTGTGTGCATCCATAGATGCACACAGCTCGGCCACACTCGCCGCTTCCTTCCTTTACAGAATTTTACTGACAATGGCTCCTGCTGCTGAGTGAGTCTACTTTGGGACCAGGAAGTGAAGAGAGAAGACCTGCAGCTAGGCACAGTGCTGGGTCACGGAGGCGTATTAAGGGGAACAGTTAGTGGGGAGATTTTCACCTTAATGCAGGAAAAGTATTAAAATAAACTTAGACTTTAGAACCATTTTAACTTAATTTAGAACCCAATAATTTGTGATTTGTGCATTCCTACCACATAGCACCGCTAGGCAGCTGACATCTGCATATCCTAGAGTAGTGTCACTACTTAAATTGTCACCTCTCTGCCTCATTTGCATGTGTGAATGAGGCCCTAGACCTAGATGATTTGAATATGGTATATGTTGGAAATCGTTTTACAGTCTAAAACTAAACCTAGATGAGCAAGCATACGCAGGATATCTAATGTATAAAGCAGGAATAGAAAAATTATAATGACTCTTAAAAAAAAATAATAAAAAAAAAAAAATTAAAAAAAAATTCTTAGTTGTATAGTATGGGGCACAGGACTTTAGTATTAACCAATTGCCTAATGGGCACTTTTACCGCCTTCCATCCCAGGCCAATTTTTAGCTTTCAGCTCTGTCGCACTTTGAATGACATTTGTGTCATCATGCAACACTATACCAAAACAAGATTTTTATCTTTTTTTTTTTTTTTTTTTACACAAATGGAGCTTTCTTTTTGGTGGTATTTAATCACCAATGTTTTTTTTTTTTTTAATTTCTTGCTAAATAAACAAAGACCGAAAATTTTGAAAGGGGGGGACATTCATAGTTTTGTTATAACATTTTTTAAACGGGTAATTTTTCTCCTTCGCTGATGTGCACTGGTGGGCACTGTTGGGACTGCACTGATAATCAGTGTACATGTTCCTTTTAGAGAAGCCGGTTATCCGCTCTATTCTCCTCGTGCTCTCAGCATGAGGAATGGAGTGCCGATAATCTGTTTCTGTTTACATCTGTGATCAGCTGTGATTGGACACAGCTGATCCACGTGGTAAAGAGCCACTGATTGGCTCTTTACCACAATCTGTGATCAGCAGTGTCCTACGCACACTGCTATCACAGAGCTATAGCATGGTCGGCAAGTGGTTAGAGTGATTTTAAAGCCAAAGGTGTTTTTATTTTTATTTTTTTTGTTATAATAGAGGTTATGCTTGCCCAACAATATCGCACAGTGCTGGTTCCCTACCTCCTTCTTTGGAGGTTCCCCCGCCAGCGCTGTCCTTTCCTTCTCCATGGGAGTGCTCCCATAGCAAACCGTGTGTGCCCCTGGGGTCACCCATGCCGTCACACTAATGAACTGGGCTCTGCGCATTCATAGATGCGCTTTGGATTTGACTGACAGCAGCAGGAGCCTATTTAATCACTAACCGCCTATACGGCGGAGCGGGGCAGCTCTCGTTCTGGGCCGTCATATGACTTTGGCCCATTCAGATGGAGCATGTGCACCATCAGGAGCGTGCGGCGATGTTGGTGGCAGCGTGTCCCCAAGACACAGCTCGTCGCCAACAGTGGTAAACAGCCAATGACAGTGTCTGTTTAATACGTGATAGGCCGTGATCCATTCACAGCCAATCACAAATGTAAACACAGACCGGTAACTGGCTGTTACCTGCTCATCTCTCCTCACACACACCGTTTCCAGTGTGAGGGGAGAAGAGCCAGTGAGTTACCGATCTGTGTTCTGTCAGTGTATGGCACATGCACAACAATAAATAGAACCTGTCACATCTCCCCATCAACGGTGTACAGTCCTCATCAGTGCCCAGCTGTGTTACTGGGTGCCCAGCCTACATGGACACAACTGGAAAAAATCGTATGGGACCTGGCATACCCACTTCTGCAAAAAGGTTATCACATATATTTTGATAACTTTTATATACCAGCCTGCCCCTTTTCAGACACCTACACGGTGCAAAAAGCCTGCAGAACCTCCAGAAAGAACAGGAAGGGCTTCCCACAAGCTTTAGTGAACAAAAAAAACTGAAAAGGGGGGAATCAAAGTCTGAGAAATGAAGTGCTGGCCTTGAAGTGGAAGGATAAGAGGGATACATGCTGTCTGCCATCCGTATTGACACCTCAGTCAAGATTTCTGAAAGATACGGTCCCATTCAAAAACCTACATGCATCCAAGATTATAATCTGTACACGGGGGGGCAGGGGGGGGTGGATTTTAATGATCAAATGCTTCAGCCCTGTAGTTGCAAGTATGTTTATGCTATGTGAGAGAAATAACCTGTTAATATGACAATTTTGTGGAATTTTGGGAAAAAATTACAACTTAAAAAAACTCGCAATGTCTCTTACTAAATACTTTGGACTGTCTGCTTTCCAAAAAGTGGTCATTTGGAGGGTATTTGTACTTTTCCTGGCTTGTTATGCCTCGTACACACGATCAGATTATTGGATAATAAAATTTGCTTTCAGATTGATCGTTTGATAATCTGATTGTTAGTACACAGCTTTCGACAGCCGATCACAACAGTCTGTGTTCGAAGGGAAAAATCCGAAGGGTCAAGCGCAAATAATTTGCTTGGACGATAGCCGATCGTACGACAATCGTTTAACCAGTACAGTATGCGTCCGCTAAAAATTGATGGATGTACACCACGCATGATCAGAAACCTGAAAATAATCTGGAAGGAGATGGGAGAATGTGAACAATGTTCGTACCGCGAAAATGCCCCAACATACGAACAGAAACTCGCCTGTAGCCGATCACAATATTCCTCAGCAATCAATGAACAGATAATATTATTGTAGTTAATTATCAGCATGTAACATGAAAATATGATATAATTATATTATATAATGTTTTGATTGCACTTTAATTCTGCTGAATGTCTAGAAATCCAATTATGTAATTTTTACGAAAAAAAAAAAAAGAATAAAGACAATAATAAAGCAAGCAGAGTATTGTTAAATCAGATCATGTTTATTAAAGTGTTTCATATAAAAGTGAAAAAAACTTTTATTACACGCAATTTAGTATTTGTCATTCACTAGTGTGTAAAGAACTAAACTAAGCAAACTAAAAGGTCAATTTTTAATGCTGTCTGTGCTCCCATTTAGGAGATTCACCCTCTCTATTTGACATGTTTACCATTATCAATAAAAGTACACAGGGGTCACACGTATTTGACATCATTTCCAATACGTAGCTACACACACCGAAAGGTTTTTCCAGAATCGTACGACAAAAATTATACTTTTCGTAGAGCACATTATGCACTGTTGTATTTGATACAGAGCTGAAATAACTAATGGATTATGAAATTAATCGGTTAACATTTTCAGAATCAATTAATCGACCAGTAACAACATGGGGTTTAAAAAAAAAAAAAAAAAGAAACTAAAATGAGCCTTTTATAGTTCAAAAAGAGCAAATCTCTACTGTAAGGCCCCTTTCACACAGGCAAATAGAATTCGGCTTTTAGTTGCGGATAGATGAAGTTATCTACCGCACCTAAATTCACACAATGCTTTCCTATGGCCCCATTCACACACTGCGTTCAGCAACGGTTTCGTTACATGTGGTTTTGTGCGGTTAGAAAAAATAAATTTGACTGCATCCAGGTCCGATCTAGCGCAGCTATCTGTACATAACTGCAGGTAATCGCAGTGTAATATTTCACCTGCGGATAGATGTGGCAACAAGGAAAGAAAAACAGGAAGCGCATCAGAAATGGCAAGAATGTTCCACCGCAGCTAAAAACAGCCGCATGTAAACACTTCTAATCGCAATGTAAGTGATTGCTCTACCTGAAGTCTTGGAATTTCAAAATAACAAAACATGCTTTTAACAGCTGCAAAACAGCCGCCCATGTGAAAGAGGTCTAAATATTACTTTCATAGTTCTACAGTAAAAATTAAATTAAATGAACCCCTTACAGTAGTGATTATCTGTTTTTTTTTGTTTTTTTTTTTTTGTTTTTTTTTGTACTATAAAGGGCTAATTTTAGTTTTTTTAACCCCATTATGTTACTAAACATCTTAGACCTGGTTCACATCTATGTGTTTTTTGGTGCTTTTTGCAGAAACGCACTACAGTTCATTTACATGGTTTTCTATGGGACACGTTCACATCTATGCTTTTTTTTTCAGCCGCTGCGTATTTGGAAAGGGTCAGGGACTTTTTTTTTTTAACACAAAACTGTGCTTTTTTGGTTCAATATACTTCAATGGAGAAGCTGCAGAAAAGCATGTAATGTGTTTTTGCAGCAATTTGTATTTTTTAATCTGCCCAACAAATTGGCCAAAAAAAAAGCAAAAACGCAAATCGCAGCAAAATCACGTGCCCAAAAATCAAAACGTACAGCAAAAAGCACTGCAGAAACAGATCAAAAGCAAACTGCATAGGTGTGTACAGAGCCTTATGCTGGCCATATCGATTTTCAGACGAGAATATTCAGGCGAAAAATCTTTGTACATTCGCTGAATGAAAGAATGTTTGAAATTTTCACTTGTTTTTAACATTCTGTTTTTAAAATAATTGTAATTTCTGAACGAAAACCACATACACTGTCTGAGAATTCCTTTTGACCAAGAAGTTTTCTATTATTTCCAAATTTTCTCGTCAGTGTGGTTGAAAATGAATGTTAATTTGACCCCACTAACGATTAGAACATCGAACAAACGTTCTTAAAATGACTTTTTTTTTGAAGGAAGACTTTGTTTTTTTTTTTTTAAATAAAAAAAAAAATGGATCTCTGAGTCTGATATTTACCAGATTTACCCTTTAATAGTTTATACAGTATATCTCTTCTAATAGCATATACAGTATATATCCTCTAATAATATATACAGTATATCTCCTCTAATAGTATATACAGTATATATCTCTTCTGTCTGTTATTCTCAGAGTGGATTCGATATTTTGCTCCCTAATCACATAGTTGGTTATTTTATATTTACCACTGCATAGAGATATTTAAGAATAAATTGCCTTTTTTACAACTGTACATATTAACTAAATTATACACCACACTTTTTTAAGGTAATTAATCAAAACAATAATTGGCCAACTACTGTATATACTCGAGTATAAGTCGAGGCCCCTAATTTACCACAAAAAACTGGGAAAAATTTATTGACCCGAGTATAAGTCGAGGGTGAGAAATGGCAGAGGGTCAACAATGCCCATCTGCAGCTGCATGCCTCCCTGTGTCCTGTGCAGCCTACCTGTACCCTGTGTGTGTGTCCTGTACATGTGTGTCCTGTACATGTCCTGTACATGTCCTATGTGCATGTGCAGCCTACCTGTGTCCTGTGTCCCTGTGTGCATGTGTCCTGTGTGCATGTGCAGCCTACCTGTGTCCTGTGCAGCCTCCCTGTGGCGATCTCCATCCTCCCTGTGGCGATCTCCGTCCTCAAACGGCGGCCGGCGTGTGATGATAGTGTTCGGCGGCCATTCCACAGTTCAAAAGCTGCGCCTCCTCCTCGTCTGTGATAGGCTGACCGCTGACTGCCTATCACGGACATTCTCTCATTCTCATACCACGGACGAGGATGAGAGAATGTCCGTGATAGGCTGTACACTGACAGCTGTTCAGCCTATCACAGATGAGCAGGAGGCGCGGCTTTTGAAAGCTGCAATAGCCGGCAAACAGTATCATTACACGCCGGCCGCCGTCTGCCTGCATGACACGCTGATCATGCAGACAGACGGCAGGGACTCGAGTATAAGTCGAAGGGACACTTTCAGCCCAAAAAAAAGGGATGAAAAATTCGACTTATACTCGAGTATATACGGTAATCGATTATGAAAATAATCATTCGTTATAGTCCTAATTCCTAGTTATACGCAACAAAATGCGAACGATACGTCATGCGATAATCTGATCGTGTGTACGAGGCATTAGTGTCTCAAGAAATGAGTACATCACGTGTGGTCAATCTTCAATTATTGGCACCATCGCTTGTAGACTGACCTTCACAAAGACCAAATAACACTAATTTGGGTTATTTTTACCAAAGATATATAGCAGTATAACTTTTGTCCAAAATGTATGACGAAAAATTACTCATTTACAAAATTTTTAAATTGAAACAAAGACATTTTTTTTTTTCTATTTATAGTGCAAAAAAAACGAAACAAAAACCCAGCGGTGATTAAATGCTGCCAAAAGAAAGCTCGATTTGTGTGGAAAAAAAGGACACAAGCTGAAAATTGGCAGGAATGGGGTTATAAGTGCCCTGTTTAGGCAAGTGGTTATTGTGTTGTTAAATAGTGGTGGAAACATCCTATGCAGTGTATAAATTATGGTGAAAACCTCCTTGTTGGAAGAAGGCGTGCAGTGACAGATTTAGGTCTGGGAGGTGAGCTCATAATACTGCTGGTGATGGATATCGCGTGGCGCAGTTGCTGTGGGATATGTATTTTTACAAGCAGCATTTTACCAACCGGATTGACAGACTTTCATTATATATATATATATATATACACATATTTTAACCACTTGCTTACTGGGCACTTAAACCCCCCTCCTGCCCAGACCAATTTTGAGCTTCCAGCGCTGACGCACTTTGAATGACAATTGCGCGGTCATACAACACTGTACCCAAATGAAATTTTTATCATTTTTTTCCCACAAATAGAGCTTTCTTTTGGTGGTATTTAATCACAGCTGGGGTTTTTATTTTTTGCTAAACAAACAAAAAAAGATGGAAAATTTTGAAAAAAAAAAAAATCATGTTTAATAGTTTGTTATAAAATTTTGCAAACAGGTAATTTTTCTCCTTCATTGATATGCACTGATGAGGCGGCACTGGTGGGCACTGATAGGCTGCACTGATGGGCACGGATAGGCACAGATAAGGCGGCACTGATAGGCACAGTTAAGGCGGCACTGATAGGCACAGTTAAGGCGGCACTGATAGGCACAGTTAAGGCGGCACTGATAGGCACAGTTAAGGCGGCACTGATGGGGACAGTTAAGGCGGTACTGATGGGCACAGATAAGGCGGCACTGATGGCCACAGATGGGCGGCACGGATAGGTGGCACAGATAGGTGGCACAGATAGGTGGCACAGATAGGTGGCACAGATAGGTGGCACTGATGGGTGGCACTGATGGGCAGTGATGGGTGGCACTGATGGGCACTTATGGGCACTGGTAGGTGACACTGATGGGCACTGATAGGTTGCACTGATGTGGGTGCTGATGGGTGGCACTAATGTGGGTGCTGATGGGTGGCACTGATGTGGGTGCTGATGGGTGGCACTGTGGGCACTGATGGGTGGCACTGTGGGCACTGATGGGTGGCACTGTGGGCACTGATGGGTGGCGCTGATTGATGGCACTGTGGGCACTGATGGGTTAATATGGTGGGCACTGGTAGGCAGCACTGCTGCCTATTGCTTTTTGTTGTAAGATCGCCGTGATCGGGACTGATGTCCCGATCACGGCCGCCGGTGATCGGGTTTTTTTTTCCTCCTCACGCTGTCAGCGCGAGGAGGAAAAATAGCCGATTACCGGCTCTGTTTACATCACATGATCAGCTGTCATTGGCTGACAGCTGATCATGTGGTAAGGGGTTGGGACCAACCCCTTACTCTGATCTGTGATCAGGCGAGTCTCATAGACTCGCTGATCACCGAGCGCGCCGCGCGCGCCCTGCAGGAGGCGCGCAGGCCGCTCGTGCACGGGACGACGTCAATGGACGTAGTCCCGGCAATTCAGATCCGCGCTGTTGCCGTCATTTGGCAATGGCCCGGATCTGAAGCAGTTAAGCACTGAACTTTGTTTACAGAGGTTTTCACCACTATTCACTATATGCGCTGCATGTTAATGTATTGCGCGCATAGTGTCTATGCCTATTTCTATTTATCACTTTTTTTATGTGTTGCTTTTAGGGTGTAATTTTCATTCATAAGGTGTACGTCGCATGATAATTTGAGTTTTTTTCATCATAACACTCAGTTTTATTGTGCTTGAGTATATTACTTTAAATTGTGAATGATTATCGCTGTAATATTTATACAAGAGGTTTTAATCATTATTCACATGCTGCATACAGGATGTTTCAACCACTCTTCACACGTTATTGATAAAATGGGTCAACGCTGCACGCGTTTTTTTAATTTTTTTATTACAATTTGTTTTGGTGTGGAACACATATCAGTATTTAGCAGCAGGCCTGTTTTGGAAATATACATATTGCATGTTTCACTATTTTAGTTTTAGTATAGAAAACTCGGTTAGTGGTTTATCAAGCTAACCTCCTGGACCACAAAAGAAGACCCCAAGGCCTTCTTTGGACAGCCTGGGTATAGAATTTACTCAATCAGATTGTCACTTGTATGGCCAGCTTGAGAAAAACTTAAAACGTTTTACTCCAACACTTCATATTCCTGATATGTGCCTGCTGTACCATGTGCTTGTTTGAGAAAGTATCCTGTTCTCTTTGTATTGCTTCCTTTATGTGAAATCCCTGGTGTTCTTGCCAGTCCCCCTGCTTTCTTATTGAAAACTGACTATCTTTAAAAAGGTACTGCAGTCTGTTCACATAATTTGTAATAACATCTTTGCCATTCTGAAGCTTCCCTCCAACCACTCTGCCTTTTATTTTATATATACTGTGATTCTGTACTTGCCAAATGTGCTGCAGAAATCTCCCTCCACTAAGTCTGGCTGCAGCCATTTTCACTGTGGGCAGCTGAAGCTGCTGCCTGTTCACTTCCTGGATTCACACAGACACACACCTTCAGCTTTTCCGCCTTGGGCCTCTTTTTTATGACTCATCCCCCCTCCCTTCCTGGCAAACTCTCAGGTTTGTGAGAGATGTCATAGGCTTAGGCTAATGACCAGGCAAGAAACAGGAAGTGGGCTGTATAAGGTAATTACTAGCAGAAAAAAAAAATGTTTTACTATCCAAAGTTAAAACAAAAAGGGCAGAAGATTTAATAGACAGACAGAAAGATGACAAAAATGACTAAAGGTCTGCTGTAAGCAGAAGAGCACACCATGGTCAGTTCTCTAGCTATGCTGGGAACTCTGTGTACTCTCCGCCAATGATCAAACTTGTCCTGACACCTCCCGTTGCACAGCCGTTTACTGGGAAGCTCAGTGTACTGCTGCTTCTCCCCGCCCCTCCACTCCCTCTTATGCAGCTGAGAACAGAGGGAGTGTGATCACTTATAAAAAAGGGAAAAAAGGTGTGTTGTGTGTGTTTGTTTTTTTTTTTTTTCTCTATCCAAAAATGTTTTGCCTTTCTTTTCTATTTTAAACTGGGTTATGTTACAAGGTGATCATTTACAATCACTTTAAATCTTCATGTACACGGGACGTTGTTTAAAGTGTTTGTTAAGCCACTGTCAGACCCTTTATTAGAGCTTGGCAGAGCACACTGCAGCAGTCCCTTTTTTTTTCTTTTCTTCTTTATAAAAACGAGCGCTGTAAATACCGATTTACATCGATCTTTGGGCTGGTCACATGACTGGCAGCCACTGTATACATCCGATGGATGGCTTCTGCAGGCGGGGCCGTGATCTCCTTCTGATGTAAGCCAGGGAGATTACGTGACCTCTCAGCCTCTCCTGCAGTAGCACTGGAAACCTGACTGAGAGTCACATGACCGGCCTGAAGACAGCGCTAAAATGGTATTTACACCACTCGTTTTTATAAAAGACTACTACAGTGTGGTATGTCAGGATATCATAGAGGGGCTGGCAGTGTGCATTTTTAATTTTTCATTTTACTAATGGGGGGGGGGGGAGAAATGGAGCCACACAGACACAAGCTGACAGCAAGGAACAGGAGCAGCCTATAACGAAGGGACGCAATCAGACCGTCCCGGCTCAGTAGCCCTGATTTTCGTGGTCTGTATAGAGAGGGCACACAGGAAGTGGGAGGGTTCAGGAAGGTGTTTTTTTTTTTTTTTTTTTTGTTAGATTAGAGGGGGGCAGATTACACAGCAAGTGCTGTGTAATCTGCTTTAAGTAACCAGGAAATACATTTTTTTTTGGGGATGATTAACAAACACTTTATCCTCTCCTGAACGATTTAACTTGACAGCTAAAAACTGAGGTCCGAAAACGTCCGTTTAGTCGGGTTTACATGCAGCATTTAGCCACGTTTGCGTCTAGAAGCGTTTTTTTTTTCTAAAATGAAAAACGTCTGTAAACGAAACGCTGCTAAACGTGAGTTACTGCGTTTAGCTGCGTTTACAGGCATTTGCCGTTTCAAATGCCTCTTAACATCCGTCCTGAACGCATTTTTTTTTTTTTTTTTGTGTTCCAAAAAATGCTTTTAAACTCAACTGCCTAGAAACAACTATAAATGACCCTGTGTACATGTACTTATAAGATAACAGAGGAGAGTTCAGGGGCAGCTGAAAAAAAATGCCCAACTGCTCCTAAACATCAGTTTACCAGCAGCAGTGTACATGAGGCCTAAGTACTTTACTCCAGGCTAGTCAACCAATTTTCCCCAAAAGCCTCTCAAACGTCCCTTTACTTCTCCTGTAAATACAGTTTTACATATTGAAGATGCATGTCCTCTAGCCTCTTTCATATGGTCTTGCTTTTTCTTCTCATAATTACTTTCTGGAACAGAAATGGATACCTTTTAACATTTTCCTCCTTTTATTGTAATATGTGTCTCAGATTGCACCCTGTATCTAGGAATATTTGAAAGTATCACTACAGCATGTGTATTTTCGAACAAATCAAAAATAAGGAATATTAAACTTATTTACATAATAAACACAAATATGCAAATAGATGTTCTAAAATACTTCAAAAAATATGCACATTTCGGGAAAAATGTGCAGATTGCTTGATTTTCGAACTGAGCTACTTTATAAAAAAAATAAATTCCTGCAGTTTTTGTGTATTACATGAGGTTCATGTTCATGCAGGTTTCCTGTTAAAATGGTTCCTTTAGCTTACCAGTTATGTTATCCCTTGCAGTGAATCAGAGTCATCATCTTCCTCCTCATCATCTTCATCGTCCTCCTCAACTTCCCTGTTTTCAATGCTTAGAGCTGTCGAGGAAGAACCACTGGACAACTGTGACATACCTGTGAAAACCAAAGATGAGGTTCTGTTAAAGGTGGGCAGCAGTGTTTTAGCCAATTTTTCTATGTTTTGTACTGTATACAGAGAATGCTGTGCATTTTTTTTTTTTTTAAATTTGATGTTCATAGCTAATTTACATGCTTTTTATAGTTCCTTCTTTCTCATTGCCTTCAGCTTGAAATGTCTTTTGTTGCCTAGTAAATGATCTTGAAGCTAGATGAGTTCATTCCTTGCTCACTTTTTTGTGTGTCAGTTGCCTAAAACATGATCATTTTCTACTTTGCAACTTCTATTTTCACCAGTCTGAAAAGACGGAAGAAGATTTAAATGAATGCACCTTAGAAATTGTTTACTTGCGCCTCCTTCAAGAATAAACTTAGATTCTGTCACCTTGCCAGTTCAAGGGCAAAGTGACGAGGTCTTGTAAAAGCAATCCAGGAGCTAGTTAGCCACTAGGATTGCTTTTACAAGCGAGTCGACCGTCGGCTCTAAAAACAATACCACTTGTGGTCCAACTACATAGTTATGTCGCTGGTGGTCAAGCCCACGCCACCGCCTTATACTTGCCTTCAAATTGCTATCCCTTACCACCCTCCCTTACCCCCTAACTGTCACAGCTACTGGAACATTCATTACCTCTGGTTAATGCGTGAGCTTGTAACTTCATCCCATAATGAAGTTCTCATGCCTACCGACTGTTTATATTGAAGTGGGTAACCTCATTGCAAGTTTTAAAACCTGTTATTTTTTGCCTGCTGTGACATGGGTAGGCATGGAATAGGAGTACTGTAAATGAGAATATCTGTGTGCTGGAGGGTGGAACCTGTCAAAAGTGAAACGTGGAGGCTTCCGTTTCTGACCTCTGTTGTTTGCCTGTTTTAGGTCAGGACTCCTAGTTTTGACTGTAAAGGGTACGTATAGCAGCCAGACCAGGTTTACTTTTGAAGAGTACTGCTTTCAAAGAATATATATTTTTTTTTTTACAGCAATATGTTATGATCTGCTTTCATTAAGCAGGACTATTCTAGATGTTATTTACATGTTTGAATGTTGCTGTGTGAGATGACACTGCACATAGTAAGGGCGTATGCATTTTCTAGCTGCCTTCAGAAGTGTGGCAAAGAATGTTGAATCAGTAAAAAACATGCACATGTGATGCGATGTTTCTTTTTGCGATCTTTTTGACATATGTTCACATAGACTAGGACTGCTGTTTTGCCTGAGTGTGTTGCTAATCCCAGGTTCAATGTGAATCTGTGACTATAGGAAAATGGTAGTGGCAGCTGCCAATGCAATCATGAAAGTAAGTTCAGCCAGCACTCCTGGCATTTCCTGTTTGGTGTGCCATCTACGGAAGCTGCTTCATGTTGTGGCACATCAGCAGACTTGATCCCAAACCGTGCTGCCTGCGCCCATAGACCTAAACAGTGTAGCTCGGCGCCGCCCCTGGCTCCTTCATCACATGATTTTACTGACCGCAGTGGGAGCCATTGGATCCCGCTACCTCAGCAAAGCCTTTGAGAGCAGGAAACTTGCTGCAGACGGGCACAACGTTGGATCGAGTGAGGACTCTGGTAAGTATGAACAAAAGGCATAAACTCAATGCATGAAAATCACAGTAAAGGCGAAACTCAAATTAAAAATAAAGTCCATATACAAAAATGAAGTGAATCCACCACCAATGTGACTGATATTCTTCGTATCTTCCAGCTCCTTTTAAATACTTTGTGTTGTGCAGGTAGCCACCTCGTGCTTTTATTAAATGCTCACCTCAGTTTTGACCCCCAATGTGTAATCAAGGTCAAACAAGCACTTTTTGTCCCTCCTTGGGCTATTTGATCCACTGCTCCACTGATGGCTCCTCTCCTCTTCAAGTAAGCACCACACTCGTAAGTAAGTTGCATGCAAAAAAAACGAATGGAATCAATAGAGCTTTCTGTATTACAACTACTTTATTAAAATGGCCAAAGAAGGGGGCGTGGCCTGCAGCTGAGGAGATGGCAGCCTAAGGAGAGAGCTCCGTGATAGTCCAGAGCCATCTAGCAACAAGGAGCAACACAGAAAGGCAGCAAGAGGTGATATCGATAGCCCAGGCACTCAGCTATCATCTCATATCATTATGTTCAAAAGAAAGCCCAAGCGGGGCCCCAGAAAGTGGACTGACTTTTTTGGCCTAGCGGAGGATCACGGACCTCAAGATGGCAGCGCAGCCTACACCTCGAGACGCGGCAGTGGAAGCTCCGGGAACAAACGCCAGCATCTGGCATCCTCCCCAGGAACAAGCAGCAGATCCTCACCGAGCGGAACTCCCGTGCATAGCCCACAGAAGGCATCACAGAAAAGCTTAGTGGAGCATATATATCCAGGTGAGCTGGGGGAACATGACACTTCACAGGACAGTACAAAAGAGTTCATAGAACAAATGCATTTCTTCCCCACCCTGGATCAGTCAATAACAGACACCATCGTGAAAGATATGCTGGTAACATATAGGGGCTCACTGCACAGGGACCTAATGGAATGCACAACTCAATTGAAAGCTGAAGTTGCTGCTATTGAGAACAGAGTCTCTCATGCATAGGATAAAGTAAGGGCATTTGCCACAGCCCATATTGAGCTGGTTGATGCCTATAATGGAGCGGAGGATGAAATACTAGCGATTAAAAACAAAATGGCGGACTTAGAAGACCGCTTGAGGAGGAATAATGTAAAGCTGAGAGGGGTGACTGAATCTACTGACTGAATCCAGATACAGCAGGAGGGGGAGGTGATTGTAGATCGTGCACACCGCCTGCCTAAACCCAAGCATTTGCCCAACAAGGTACCACAAGACGTCATTGCATGTATTCATTTCTCTCATGTAAAAGAGGACCTGATGAAATACACTAGGAAGAACTCCCCCCTACCTGACCCCTATGCGGACATTTCTGTGTATTCTGACATCTCACAACATACTATGCTGTCTAGGAAGAACCACGCCACGCTGACAAAGCTTTTTCAAAACCACATAATACCCTATACATGGGGGTTTCCATCCAAAATCCTCATAACAAGGGAAAACAAAACCTACGCCATCACCAATCTGGAAAACAGCCTAAAACTAGCCAAGCAGTGGCAGCTCATTCCAGAAGAAGCCCCCTCTACTTTACCTACTCATAAAATCTCCACTGGATGGCAAAAAGTTAAAATGGCCAAAGAAATACACTCACTATAAAATAGCACTCCCAAGTGCTATGGTAAAAAGCTTCATAAAAACATGGGTACATCAGGTCATTACTATCATTATACACCATCTTGATTCACCAAACTCACAGCAGATGACTCCTTGATCGATCCAGCGTGGTTCTACCCATATACACGTCTGCTTCATCAGGCATAAAGTGCAGAAGTCGCAAAGAAGGGGATAGATGCAGTAAACGTTTTCTAAGCACCTAAACAACCAACCTTCCGAAGTTGCATAAATAGCTGAATAGAGTCCACCTTTGATAACTAATGTAAGGCCCCAAAGAGAACATATCTAAACTGCATAATGAAGACCAAGTAGCTATCAAAACAGAATTTTCTCTAAGCGTCTTCCAGGACAGCCATGAGACCTAGGGCTCCTCCTACCAGGACAGGAAACCCGTTAACCCCCACCAGATAAAAGGGCGGTCCTCCAGGCCCCATTTTACTAATGGTGTTTCCTCTGGACGGGGGGTAACATGTTTCCTGGAACTGGTTCCCCTAAGTCTCATGAGTGTGGCGATTGGGGTGGTATTTCCTACCTTCTTCTTACCCAGAGCTGCACCTACCGGGGGAGTAGATTTGTGGCTGCTGTCCCTGCTTCTCGGTGCATGGGGAATGCCAGCACCACGGTGC
The DNA here is from genome assembly GCA_037952835.1 of Lithobates septentrionalis. Lineage (NCBI taxonomy): Eukaryota > Metazoa > Chordata > Amphibia > Anura > Ranidae > Lithobates > Lithobates septentrionalis. The sequence goes on from JBBDGP010001294.1 coordinate 1,344,193, forward strand.
ACATCTGAGCTCCTGCCAGCAAGCTGCATGGCAGCAGATGGCTTGTTTCCCTGTGGACAGCCTGGCTGGAGTGTGCAGTAGAAGAGGGGAAGCCGCTCGCGTGGAGGGGTGAACTTATGAGGTCAAAGCTGGCCCACAGGAAGTACGCAGCGGGGTCACTTCCGGGGCCTGTGATGTCATCAGCGGGCGCCAGATGTGCTAGTCCCGGTCTCTAAATGGCATGAACTGGGAGGCTGGTGTTTTAAAACGGTAAAACCCAGCAGAGCCTGCGGACCACTACAGGGGCAGGAAGAACTCCTCTGCGATACCGGCACAGGCAGCAGGCCCTAACGCCAGCACCTCACAGTGTGTTTACTTGCTTGCACATCCTGAGTGTTTTTTCCCCCTTGTAACCAGTAGGGACTAGGTGAAGGGGGCACATTTTCCTTTCCTCCTGCACGAGGTGATATGGAGTGTATGTGGCGTAAATTACATTGGGTTCATTTGTTCTCTTGCAGGCCAAGACTCAGGACAAGGCCCAAGCGCAGCCACCAAAAAGGAAATGTGTGCTTTGCAGAAACAAATTGAGCTCCTCGTGGAGCAAAGCAGTTTGCCGCACCTGTATAGACAGCCTAGTTAAGGATGGCCCGGTGGTCTCCTGTCAGTAAATGCTGACCTCTGTTAGAGATGAGCTTACGTCTACGTTCAGTTCATTTAAAACTCTGATTGCTAAAATCCAAGTCCTCAGAGGGTCCATCTCCAGTTAGGACTTCAGCCGGTTCTAGTGCTCCACAGCAGAGTGCGGAGAGTGAAGACTCTGAGGCTGAAGCCAGATCTACCTGTTCATCTCCAGAAGAATCGGGGTCAGATACAGGGCCCAGGGATAGAATCCGTAAAGGGCTTGAGGTATAAGTTATCATTGGAAGATGTAGATGACTTATTAAAGGCTATCTATATGACACTTGATATAGAAGAGGAGAAGGTAGAATTATCTAAATATGACCTTATGTACGAAGGTTTGCATAACAAAAAGGCTAGAGTTTTCCCCATGCATAGTTCCCTTCTTGATACTATCAAGCTGGAGTGGGGAAATCCAGAGAGAAAACCCTTCTTTCTTATCGTACATCACGGGACACAGAGCACCATAGTAATGACTATCTGGGTTATATGCTACCTTTAGGTGATTGGACACTGGCAACCAATAGTAAGAAGGTTCCTCCCATATAACCCCTCCCATACAGGAAGTACCTTTTAGTTTTTTGCCAGTGTCTTGAAGGTGATGATCACGGCTGCGGAAGCTCTTCAAATTTCTTCAAATAAAATGTCCCAGTGAGGATGTTATATAGGATCCATTCGGATGGCATAAAAAGCTAAAGTGGATGGTACCCGAGCCTTGATTCAAGAACAAGGTTTTGCTTGTAATGTGTCCTTTTAGGCGCTGGACCCTTGTTATATGGTATCCCTGGTCTTTACTTGCCCAAGGGAACCAAAAGGGTGCTTTACAGGTCCAGGGGTGTGGACCCAGTTCAATGGGGGACCCGGTTCCTTAAGGTCCTCAGTGGCGATACCCACCGTGATGGGGGAAGATTGGGCCTGTGTCAGGCCCTGCAGCGAGGACTGGTGAGTACTCCCTCTGGGAGGCCTATCAATATTTCTGTTACTAATATAAAGTGTCTTAGAGGCCCTGTGTCTCATTGCAAGCGGTTACTGTTGTTACAGAGCAAGCTGACAGGCGCAGCTTATGTGTGTCTCCCGCACATGATGGTGTGTAACGCGCAGGGGCGTGTGCCGTGTGCGAGGTCGCCCCGCAGGTCGCGGCATGCCTGTGTCGTGCAGGGTGCGCAGTAGAAACACGGCCGCGTGTACGTCACTGGGCGGCGCACGGGTATAAGGGGAGGTTACGCATCTGCATGTTCATTGCTGCTAGTCAGTTTAACTCAACAGAGCCTAGTGTGCGGTGGGACTTAGAGGTCTGGGCGTAAATTTGGACATTTGCAACAGGTTGAAGGCTGGTAAGGCTGTGGTGGCGGCTGTACGCTGGACCCAGCTAGATAACTCAGAGGGAGTGCCTTTTTTTCCTCATACTTGTAAGCAATGTCTTCCAGGAAACGAGGTACGGGGAGCAGGGCAAGTCCAGGGGTTAAAGGGACTCCTTCAAAAACAGGAGAGCAACCTCAGGTTACTGCAGCATCAGTCTCCCCTGAAAGACCTGCGGCATTTGGCCTAGCTGAGCCATTACAGTTGTCAGGTCTTGTGGCCACTACCAATATCCCTGCATCAGCCTATGTTACTAATGAGGATTTGAAGGAGGAGGTCATTAAAGACAAGGAGGAAGGGGAGGCTAAAGAGTCCTCGGCTGGGGATTCAGGTTCTGAAGAACCAATTTCAGCCTCTCAATCGCAAAAATTAATTATCAAGTCCTTGGCCGAGATGGTAAGAGCTGGATTAAAATTACCTCTGCTGCAGGGACCAGGACCCTCCTGTTCTACATTAGGGTCCCTGCGTCCTCAACCAGGTTCCCAGGCATTTCCTTTGCAACCTTTATTGGAACAGGTAATTTACGCTGACTGGGACCACCCGGACAGGACATACTTGCCTCCAAAAAGGTTTTCTTTTTTATATCCTATGGAGGAAAAATTCAGGAAGAAGTGGGATACACCTTTGGTTGATGCTGCCATTTCTTCAGTGAATAAAAGTCTGACCTGCCCAGTGGATAATGCCCAGGGATTTAAGGATCCGGCAGATAAAAAGCTGGAATCCTTACTAAAAGCTTCTTTTTCAGTAGCTGGGTCAGCAGTACAACCGGCAGTGGCGGCTATCGGCATTTGTCAGGTGGTGAAGGACCGTTTTAAAAAAATTGGTCAGGAACCTGCCTGTTCAAGAGGAAGTTTCTGACGAACTAAAAGAACTTCCTTGTGCTTTATGTTTTGCGGTAGATGCATTAATGGACTCAATTCAGCAGATGTCCCGCTTTGCACTACTCTCAATCCATATGCGCAGGGTACTGTGGTTAAAGAATTGGTCGGCCGAGACGCCGTGCAAAAGGCTACTGGCAGCCTTTCCTTTTCATGATGAGCGTCTATTTGGGGAGGATTTGGACAAATACATCCAAAAAATCTCAGGAGGGAAAAGCTCCTTGCTTCCGGTTAAAAGAAGGGGTAAGCAGCCTTCCTTTAAGATTCCCAACGCTCCTGGGCCAAGTGCCTCTTCCCCTAAGAAGTATCGACGGCCTCAGCCACCTGCCTTTTAAGAAGCCTCAAGGTCAAAAAATACCTTGGACCCAGAAACCAGCCAAAACCAATTCTAAGTCTTCCTTGTGAAGGGGCGCCCCACTCTTGTGGGTGGGGGCAGACTGCGGTGGTTTGCAGATGCTTGGGGAAAATTGGTTCAGGACAGGTGGGTTATCTCCACCATATCTCAAGGTTACAAAATAGAGTTTCGGGATTTTCCTCCAACTCGATATTTGGTATCCAGGGTTCTATTAGACCCGGAGAAAAAGAAGGGCCTATTCCTGGCTTTAGAACAGCTGGAAAGGTAGAAGGTAATCGTCAAGGTTCCGCAAAAAGAAACTTCTGCTTCTACTCGAACCTATTTACAGTGCCAAAGCCAAACAGAGAGGTAAGGCCCATCTTGGACCTCAAATCCCTCAATTCCTTTCTAAACGTCCGAACTTTCCGGATGGAGTCGGTTTGTTCAGTAATCGCATCCTTGAGAAAAGGAGATTTTTTAGCGTCCATAGACATCAAGGATGCATACCTGCATGTACCGATTTTTGGTCCACATCACAGATTCCTGCGATTTGCAGTAGAAGGGTGTCATTTCCAGTTTGTAGCACTTCCATTCTGTCTAGCCACGGCCCCTCAGGTCTTCACAAAGGTACTGGCCCCAGTGTTGGCTTGCCTAAGGTCCCAAAAGATCTCGGTGGTAGGATATCTGGACGACCTCTTGTTAAGGGATCAAGCTTACTCCACCTTGGTAGAAAACATTACGACTGCGGTCCCTTTTCTCAGGTTTTTAGGCTGGATTCTAAATATGGACAAATCGGCCCTTCGTCCAGCTCAGGCCTTAACATATCTGGGTCTGATCTTGGACACAACCCAGGAAAAGGTATTTCTACCTCCCTTGAGAGTCAGCTCTATAGTGGAGCTGGTTCAGAGAGTCAAGGGGGTAGAAGGTCCTTCGATTCGTCTATGCATGAGGCTGTTGGGCAAGATGGTGTCATCCTTAAGCGCAGTTCCCTATGCACAGTTTCACTCCAGGATGTTCCAGAAAGCTATCCTGGAAGCCTGGGACAAGTCGATTCAAACCTTGGATCATCCCATGTCTCTATCCCTAAAGATAGAGGGAACTCTCTTGGTGGTCAAAGACCAGCAACTTGAATGGTGGAAAATCCTTTCCACCAGTAACCTGGAAGGTAGTAACTACGGACACCAGTTGTCTAGGCTGGGGAGCAGTCCTGGAAGAGGCTTCCGTCTAGGTAATATGGTCTCAGGCAGAGAAGTCCTTACCCATCATTCTGCTAGAGATTCGGGCAGCTCGCTTGGCTCTCCTATTTTGGATATTTTGGACGTCCAGACTGCAGAGATTTCCTTTCCGGGTTCAGTCCGACAACTCCACGGTGGTGGCATACATCAACCACCAGGGGGGCACCCGGAGTTGGTCAGCCCAGAGAGAAGTAAATCGCATATTAACTTGGGCAGAGAGACATGCCGTTTCTGTCAGCAGTCTTTATTCCAGGGGTGGACAATTGGCGGGCAGACTACCTAAGTTGCCAGCAGTTACTGCCGGGAGAGTGGTCTCTTCACCCTGAAGTTTTCCTTCAGATCTGCTAGCATTGGGGGTGCCAGATGTGGATCTTGCATCCAGATTCAATGCCAAGGTGGACAGGTTTGTATCCAGGACCAGAGATCCTCTCGCTATCAGAACGGATGCATTGGTAGTTCCCTGGGACAGGTATTCCCTGATTTATGCTTTCCCTCTGATCCAGATGCTGCCACATACAGGAGGAACAGAGTACAGTGATCCTGGTGGTCCAGGAGATCCTGGTATTCAGAGATTGTGAGAATGGAGGTAGAGGACCCGCTATGACGTCCAGATCTGTTATCTCAAGGTCCCATATACCATCCTTCTTTTTGGTCGCTGAATTTGATGGCATGGCTATTGAGACCAGGGTACTGAAGGACCGTGGTATCAGAGGTTCAGTCTTGTCTACTCTGATTAATGCTAGAAAGCCAGTTTCTAGAAGTATCTACCATAGGGTCTGGAAATCGTATATTTCCTGGTGCGAGAAAAAGAGATGGCATCCTCGCAAGTATGCGATTGGGAGGATCATTGCCTTTCTTCAATCAGGAATTGATTTAAACTTATCTTTAGGAACCATTAAAGGGCAAATTTCAGCCTTATCGTTTTTTTCCAGAGGCCAATTGCTTCTCATTCCTTAGTGCCAACCTTTGTGAAGGGGGTAGTGCACTTAAAACCGCCGGTTAGGCCTCCCTTAAGCCCCTGGGACTTGAACTTGGTGTTATCAGCCCTACAGGTTCAACCCTTTGAACCAATTAGGCATATCCCTTTAATCCTGTTGACCAGAAAATTGTTTTTTATGGTAGCCAGCCATAACTTCGGCTAGAAGGTTGTCTGAGTTGGCCGTCCTTTCATGTAAGGAACCGTTTCTATTTTTACATCAGGACAAGGTGGTGATGCGCCCCGTCCAGATTTTTTACCTAAAGTCATTTCCAATTTTCATTTGAATCAGGATATCATTTTACCTTCCTTTTTTCTCAATCCTAAGACTAAAGAGGAAAAGTCACTTCACTCAATGGATGTGGTGAGAGCGGTCAATGTTTACTTAAACATGTCAGCTCCCGTTCGGAAGTCTGACTCCCTTTTTGTCCTGCCAGAGGGTCCTAAAAGGGGACAGGCAGCAACTAGTTCAACTATCTCTAGGTGGATTCGCCAGCTCATTATCCAAGCTTATGAGTTGAAACGCAGGGTTCCACCTTGGTATTTCAAAGCTCACTTTACTAGAGGAGTTAGTACATCATGGGCAGTGCGCCAACAGGTGTCTATGGCTCAGGTTTGCAAAGCGGCAGCTTGGTCTTCAGTTCATATGTTCACCAGGTTTTACCAGCTGGACGTTAGATCTCAAAGGGAGACTGTTTTTGGCCACAGCGTGCTGCAAGCGGCCTTATAAGTCCTGGGTCTGAAGGGGATCTTGGAATACTGTGTTCCCTCCCCTCAAATGCATTGCTTTAGGACATCCCAGATAGTCATTACTATGGTGCTCTGTGTCCCGTGATGTACGATAAAGAAAAATGGATTTTTATAACGGCTTACCTGTAAAATCCTTTTCTTGGAGTACATCATGGGACAGAGGTCCCTCCCGTCTTTTCTGGGATCTTCATTGATTGCTACAAAACTAAAGGTACTTCCTGTATGGGAGGGGTTATATGGGAGGAACCTTCTTACTATTGGTTGCCAGTGTCCAATAACCTAAAGGTAGCATATAACCCAGATAGTCATTACTATGGTGCTCTGTGTCCCGTGATGTACTCCAAGAAAAGGATTTTACAGGTAAGCTGTTTTAAAAATCCATTTTTTCCAGTAACCTAAAAAGGTTTCCATTTGAAGAGGACGCAGCGCAGCCATGGAGTAAAAATTCCAAGTTAGACGCACCTTTTTCAATAATTTCAAAAAACTCCGACCTAGCATTTGACAATATGGGCGCGCTTAGAGATCCGTTGGATAAAAGAGGAGATATCCTTCTACACAGGGCCTGGGATTCAGCCATTGGGAATCTTAAACCAGCCCTGGCCTCCACTTGTGTAGCCAGAAATCTAGAAGTATGGTTAACACGAATACAAAAGCATTTGTTGGCAGGTACCTCTAGAGAACTCCCTCGCCTCTTTCGCGCAGTGGGGTTTTTGGCTGATTCTTCCACAGAGTCTGTAAGAATGACAGCTAGGACCTTGGCCTTAGTGAATTTGGCCCGAAGAAGCCTATGGCTTAAAACCTGGTAAAGCGATGCTGCCTCAAAGTTACGCCTATGTGGGCTTCCCTTAACAGGCGATCATCTTTTTGGCCCAGGTCTGCAAGAGGCGCTGGAACGCACGGCTGATAGAAAAAAGGCCTTTCCAGAGAACAAGAAAAAGCCGACAGCCAGAAAAAAAATTTAATGGCCAAAGTAGGCAGCAAGGTCCAAGAGAAAGGGACAATAGGCCCAAAAAGCATTGGACAGGGCACAAAGGCAGAGGTATAGGGGGCGTCTTGTTTAACCCTCCTCAACAACCCGCCAAACCACAGTGACTTGTGTCTCCCAGTGGGAGGAAGATTGAGGATTGAAGATTTTCTCCCACAGTGGGCAGCAGTCACCAAGTTCATTTATACTGGACCTAGTGACCAATGGGTACAGGCTGGAATTTTTTTGCCAGCCACCAGAACGCTTATTGGTCACCTTCCCTCCCAAAGATCAGGTAAAAGCGATGGCCCTGGTTCTCCAAATTGGAGACTTGATAGATCAAAAAGTCCTGGTCCCGGTTCCCCGGATGGATCAGGGCGAGGGAGTTTATACCCATATTTTTGTCATTGGAAAGCTTTTGGGGGGAAATAATTGACTTATCCTGAACCTCCAGTCTCTGAACCGTTCGATCAGGTACAAGCACTTTCGTATGGAGACGGTGTTCTCAATCAAAAACCTGCTTTACCCAAGCTGCTTCATGGCCACTTTGGATTTGAGGGATGCCTATCTGCACATCCCTATTCATCCAGCCTTCCAAAAATTCTTGAGACTAGCGGTTAAGATGAGGACAGAGGTCCGTCACTTTTTTTTTTTTTTATAAATTCTTTATTTTTCAACAACCATGAATCACATGCCACTTGAAACATTTCTTCTCAGACATCTTATCGATATATACAAATTCATTTTTCCATAATATAGCTTTTTCACTCGTTTCATTACCAATTGATTCTAAAACTCTTCTGTCCCAAGGGCAAGGCATATAATTCCCCCTTTTCCATTTCCCCTACCCCCATTGCCCCCCCCACCCCCAAAAAAAAAAAAAAAAAAAAAAAAAAATATTAATTTGCCCCACCCCCCCCCCACGGGGAGGGAGGGGGGAACCCCTCTCCTCAGGTCCCTTCGGTCTTATATGTCCCCCTTCTCCTATTCTCTATTTCTATATTCTACCAGGGGAGACCAAGTCCTCCGGTATTTCTCGTCTTGGTCTTTCAGCATCATCGTCAATTTTTCCATTTGTTGAATTTCTGTAATTCTAGCCCACCACTGAAATTTGGTCGGGGGGGCTGTACTCTTCCAGAGAGCCGGGATACACGCCCTTGCGGCGGTGAGAAGGTGTTTGAGCAGAGATCTCTTGTATTTTTCCGCCGACAGAGGGACATCATTTAATAAAAATGCAGCCGGGTTGCTCCCAAGGGACACACCTGTAATATCCTTAATCGTTTCCTCAACTGTTTCCCAGAAGCCTTTGATATCCTCACATTCCCAGAATATATGTATCATCGTTCCCTCCCCCCTCCTACAACGCCAACATCTATCTGATACTTGCGGGTAAATTTTATGAAGGACTGCTGGTGTTCTATACCATCTGGTAAGAATTTTATATCCTCCCTCTTGGTATCTACTGGCAATTGATGTTTTATGTACTGATTTTAATATTTTCGTCTTCTGCTTTTGAGTAAACATTACTCCAAGCTCTCTCTCCCAGGCTAGCATGAAATTGAGCTCCTGTGTCACTTCCGGGCATGTTAATGTTTCGTAAAAATATGATAAAGAATGTCTGATACTTTCACCATTTAGACAGGTCTGTTCAAACCTAGTCAGCTCCCTTATTACTAAAAATTTTTTATTTTTTGAGCGAATATACGCTCCTAGCTGCATAGCCCTGAAATAGTCCAAGTCCTCTGTTACCTCACCCTCTATCTCGCCTCTTGTCATCAAGCGGCGGTCCCTAGAGAAGTCAATCAGCCTGCTCTTCCCTTTATGTTTTATTGCTTCATACCTCCGATCGGTTAAACCTGGTAGGAAGTCCGGGGCACCCAATACCGGTGTCATTGGGCTCGGAGTTGGTGAAAGATTTGTTTTTTTGAAAATCATGTAGATAAAGCGGATAGTTGCCCCTGTTAGCGGGTGTTTTTTCACTATGGTGGGTAATTCTGATTTTTTAATCCATGCTATTCCTTCCAATGGAATTTTAGACGTCGCCTGTTCTAGCTGTATATGCGGTTTCCTTACCGAGGCACACCATTCCACCACTCTCGCTAGTTGTAGGGCTTCCCAGTAATGTACTGGGTCTGGGAAACCAATACCTCCCTTCCCTTTTGGGAGTACTAGGATGTTTCTCCTTATTCTTGCTGGTTTCCCTGCCCATATGAACCTTAGAAATCCTGATCTGAGGTCCTTAAGAAAGTTTGGGATCTTTATTGGTAACGTTTGAAACAAATAGAGAATTCTGGGCATCACGTTCATCTTTATAATATTTGTCCTTCCAAACCAGGTAAAGATATCTCTGTCCCATCTCCTGAAATCTTGTTTAATTTGTCTTAACAATGGGGCATAGTTTAGTTCAAACATTCTGCTAAGCTTCTTTGAGATTTTGGTCCCCAGATAATTTATATGGGAATCTGTCCACCTAAAATTAAATTGTGCTTTTATCCGATGTGTTTCAATTGTATCCATCTCCAATCCCATCGCTTCAGACTTCGTGTAGTTTACCTTATAATTTGCTAACTCCCCATACTCATTGATCTCACTTAGAAGGGAAGGGAGGGATATAATTGGAGAGGTTATGAAAAAGATCAAGTCATCAGCATATGCTGCTAGTTTGTGTTCCTCTCCCTTCGTCTTAATACCCCTAATATTGCAATCCGCTCGTATTTTCCTTAGGAATGGTTCCAGTGTGAGTATGAAAATAATTGGTGAAAGAGGACACCCCTGTCGCGTTCCATTCTGGATCTCAAAGGGATCCGATAGCCTGTCATTGACCTTAACCCTTGCACTTGGGACTGAGTAGAGGTTTGAGAACCAGCTCAACATTCCCTCCCCCAGTCCAATATGTTGTAGGGTTGTTTTAAGAAAAATCCAATCAACCCTATCGAAAGCTTTTTCTGCGTCTGCCGAGAACAGTACAAGGGGTTCCTGTCTGCTCTGTACTGTATATATTGCATTTATTACTCTTTGTGTGTTTTCCCTACCCTCCCTTCCTGCCGTGAATCCCACCTGGTCTGGATGAATCAATGCCGGGATATGTTCTTCTAGTCTTAGCGCAAGGATTTTAGAAAAAATTTTCAAATCCACGTTGAGTAGCGCAATAGGCCGATAGCTAGAGCATTGGGATGGGTCCTTTCCTTCCTTAGGAATTACTGCTATATGTGCCATCAAAGTTTCTTTAGGTATCCTCCGCCCTTCCCGTAGGGAGTTAAAGGCCGCTACAAACCTTGGAGCCAGTTTCTCAGCGAAAAATCTATAATACGTCAGAGTGTACCCGTCTGGGCCCGGGGCTTTCCCTACTTTTAGCAGGTTTATTGCTTTTTTAAATTCTTCTATTGAGATTGGTGCGTCTAAATCTCTTATTACCTCATCTTTTAACCTTGGCATTTCTGAGTTGTTTAGATATTCTTTTGCCCTTTCTTGTTTATTTCTGCACCTGTGTGGGGACTGATGGCCCTCCAACTGGTACAACCCCTCATAATACCCCTTAAAGATCTGTGCCATCTCCTGTGATGATTTCGCCATACTCCCCTGCTGTGTTTTAATACCCGACAAATGGGATGGTTTTGTAGCATCCTTAAGGGCCTTTGCCAGCATCCTACTTGGTTTATTCCCAAATTCATATAGTGTCCGCCTTCCCAATTTCAGTTTTGCTTTAGCCTGTTCGATGAGGAGCAAGTTCAGGTCCCCTCTGAGGCCCCCTAGTTTCTCCTCTGACACCTGTGTATGAGATTCTTTATGTTTCAGCTCTACTGCCCTAATTTTTCCGAGCAGATCCTCAACCCTTGCGTTAAGCTCCTTCTTCCTATGCGCCCCGAGTGATATCAGAACACCCCTCATCACGCACTTATGTGTCTCCCATACGCAAAATGGGGTGACCTCACTCGACTCATTTGTCAGGAAAAAGGAGTCCAACTCCTGGTTAAGTTTTTGCTCATACTCCTTGTCTTTTAATAGAGTTTCATTAATCTTCCAGTGCCATTCCCGGCGTTCGTCCTCCCCCAAAATCAGCGTACAGTCTGTCGGGGCGTGGTCTGAAAGGGTAAATGAACCTATTTCTGCGCTCACCAGTGATGTTATGGCTGACTGCGATATCATAACATAATCGATGCGCGTGTATGTTTTATGCTTTGCCGAGTAAAACGTATAGTCCCTGTCCTGGACATGGATTGACCTCCATGTGTCTATTACTTGCAGATTACTCAATAATTTCTTAATTCTTCGTATTTTTGTCGCGGAGAGATGTGATGCTCCCCTTGACGTGTCCAGGAGCGGGTCTAATGCAAAATTTAGGTCGCCTCCTATCACTAAAATACCCTCCTTGTGTTGGTGTACCATTTGTAGACAAGTCTCCAGGTAATTCACCTGGTCTTCATTTGGAAGGTAAAGGTTCACCAATGTGATCCTCTGTGGTCCCAATTGTCCCTTTACAATTAAAAGGCGACCCTCCTCATCTGTAACTACCTTCAACTCTTCCCATGGGATTTGTTTTGAGATTATAATTGATACTCCATTGGTTTTGGAACTCGGAGATGTACTATGATAGGCTGTAGAGAATTTATAATTTCCAAGTTTTGGTATTCTGTCCCTTCTAAAGTGTGTCTCTTGGAGGAAGCCAATCTGCGTCCCCAACCTTCCCATCTCCGCAAGCAGCCTAATCCGCTTCTCCGGGATGTTCAGTCCCTTGACATTGTATGAGGTGAATTTTATTCTGGTCATGTTTCCTTCCTTTCTTAACCTTTCTTTTTGCGGTCTATTAAAATTTACGAGGAGAGAAGTCCCCCCTCAGAAACCCCAGGAGGAAGAAAAGAAGAAGAAAAAAAAAAAAAAAAGAAAAAAAAGGGAAGACCCCCCTTATACCAATTGGAGGTCACCCTCCGAACGGCGCGAAACCTCGGTGCCGTTTGACGGAGGAAAAAAGAAAAAAAAGAAAGAAACCTCGGTGCCGTTTGACGGAGGAAAAAAGAAAAAAAAGAAAGAAAAAAAAAAAACCCCTTTTGAAGACGCCTCCGACTTTCCCTCCACTCGGAGGGGAGACGTCTATTGTGGGCGAGTGCCCCTGAGCACAAAAAGTTTGAGTATCTGTATATCAAAAAGAACCACAGCGGCACGCTCATTAGTAATATCTACGAGTGAAACAGCCAAGGAGAAAGACCCTATAATGTTGTCAATCAGTTACCCTACTATATTTCCATTTCCATACTTGTGTTCCGCTTATTAACATATAGAACCATTCGCTCCCTCCCTCTCCCTCCTCCCCCCCTCATCCATCTCCTTCCCCGCTCCTTACTCCCAAATGTCCCATATCTCACCCCCCTCCATCCCTGTTCTCCCCCCCCCCCAGCACCCCCCCCTCCGCCCTCCCCGGTAAGCCGAGGTGTTTAAAGGGCAAAAGGGGAGGGGGCCCAGGGGAGGGGGGGGAGGGGAGGGAGGAGAGGAGAAAAAAAAAAAAAGAAAAAAAAAACAAAAAACACACACACCTTCCAACCAAACACTTCTTATACATCCTGTGCTTCTAAATTCTCGTGGCATATTCTCACCAGAACACAGCAATAAATCCACCCAAATCCACCCACTTAACTGTACCCACCCCTGTGATATGTACACAAAGAAAAAAAAAAAAAAAAAAACAAAAAAAAAAACACACACACCTTCCAACCAAACACTTCTTATACATCCTGTGCTTCTAAATTCTCGTGGCATATTCTCACCAGAACACAGCAATAAATCCACCCAAATCCACCCACTTAACTGTACCCACCCCTGTGATATGTACACAAAGAAAAAAAAAAAAAAAAAAAAAAAAAAAAAACTCTCAACTTCCTCTATTTCTTAGGGGACCCTGAGGATCCTTATCCCTTAATGTGAAAATTTATATACAGCCAAAAAACATATTATTTAGTGTCATATGTCCCTTCCCCTTCTCCCTCCCCCCTCCCCCCTTTTATACCCTCCCCCTTACTTCCATATATACAACCAGTGTAACATGTGTAACCACCAAAACCTCCATGTAAAGTGTCATAATGCAACCTATCCTTATTGCTCTAAAAAAAAAAAAAAAAAAAAAAAAGCAGTAATGGGCAATGGGCCTCCCATTGATATTGCCTCTGATATATCCTACTCAAAAAAAACATCTTCCATTTTACGTAAAGGAACATACAGAGACCCACAGGGAAAAAATAAAAAGAAAGCAAGAGGGAGAGAGGAGAAAAAACTCTCTCTCTACCCTTCCCCCCTCTACCCCCCTTTAGGGGGGTATGCCACAAAGAGCACCTTCAGGGGGGGGGAGAGTGTCCCCCGAACCTTCCATCAAGTCCGGAGCAACACAATTGGAGGGAATTCATTGAAAAATAATATGGCACATAGGAAAGCAAAAACAAAAGTCATGTCCAACATGCGATTCTAGCCCCATTTCCTTCTCCTATATCCCTGCATCCTCCTAATTATTTCTGATGTGTATACTTTCTAACAGTGTCCATAGTCATGTCAATCCAATCAGGGATCTCCAATATTTCTGAGCCTAGAAACTTAAATAGGTCCGGTAATTGCTCTGGTGCCATCAGGGCAAAGGTGTGGTCATCCTTTTTTATGATTAACGAGAATGGGTGTCCCCATCTGTAAGTTGCACCTTTTGCCCGGATTTGATCCAGCAATGGCCTCAGTAACCTTCTCCTTTTTTTCGTCTGCCGGCTGAGGTCTGGGAACACCTGGACCCCCTGGCCTGCGACTTCCAGCACCCCTTTCTGCCAAGCCGCTCTCATTATGTCCTCCTTTATCCTAAAAAAGTGCACACGGCAGAGCACATCCCTAGGGGGGCCTGCTTCTAACATAGGCCCAGCTGGGCTCCTATGAACACGGTCCAGCTCAATATGACTGTCGGCTGGCTTTCCTAGGTATTTATTAAGGACCTCGGTTACTGTTTCCCTCAGGTTGGGTGGTTTTATTGTTTCTGGGATCCCTTTAATGCGTACATTGTTTCTCCTGCTTCTGTTCTCAAATTCCTCTGCTTGTAACTGCAGCAGTAGCAATTGCTGATGTTGTGTTTTAAACTTCCTTTCCAGTAGTTCTATACGGGCATCTGCCGAGGACTGTAGGGACTCACAAGTGCCCATTCTTCTGTCCATCACCTCCAATTTAGCAGTTACTTCACCTAATTCTTCCCTGACCGCAATTTTTATGTCACTCAATAAAGTTTGTAATTCCTCTTTAGTAGGTAGCGCCTGTATGAGCTTCCTAATGTCCTGTACCTCCTCAGCAGCCAATACAACAGTTCCCCCCTTATAACCAGGACGTACCTGAGTCTCTGTAACAGCCACGGTGCGGGGCACAATTGGGGGGCTGGTCTCTGCGGTTTCTGCCACCTCCGTGCGAATGTTACCAGCTGAGACACTTACAGTAATCGGGATAGGTGGTTCCTCCATGACTGCTTGCTGTCTCAGGGCCGCCCGAGCAGCGCGCTGTGAGACGGTCCCGGCCTCCATTGCTATCGCTGGCTCCGTCCTACCAATAAGGTATTTAGAAACAGAGGGGTATCCGGGTACCTCCGACCGACCTGTGCCCTTCCCTTGTCTGCTTCCAGGCATATACTCCTGCGTACACTCTGGGCATAGATTCGTCCCTGTAGCTGCTCTTGGTCCCTCTTGGCGTGTCTCACTCAGCACGCCAGACCCGTTCTCCTGCTCGAGCGCGCCGCCGCGATGCTCCGCCTCTCACTCCGTCATGCCCAGACCGCACCTCCCTGCGTCAATCACGCACGATCAGAGAGGTCCGTCACTTTCAATTTCAAGCCCTCCCCATCTATACAAAGGTGTTGGGGGAGGCGCTGGCTCCGCTAAGGTTAAAGGCGATAACTATTATCCCTTACATGGATGATCTCCTAGTGGGGACAGGTTCATACCAAAAATTATTAGCGGATCTCCAGACTGTACAAGACTTCCTCCAATCTCTAGGCTGGTTAATAAATAAAGAGAAGTCTTCCTTAATTCCGGCCCAGAAAGTGACATATCTGGGATATAAATTTCTTTCTCGAACATCACGGGACACAGAGCCACAGTAATTACTGATGGGTTATATAGGTATCACTGGTGATTAGACACTGGCACACCCTATCAGGAAGTTCAACCCCCTATATAATCCCTCCCCCTTGCAGGGATACCTCAGTTTTTACGCCAGTGTCTTAGGTGATGGACGTGTAAAGATGTCCTGTGCTGAGCTCCAAAGGGAATATCCTGATATCCTATACTGGGGCAAGCCAGGCGAACCGGATCCATTCAAAATGTCTTTTCATGGCCGAATTGAATGGTACCCGGGCCTCGTGTCCGAAGAAACGAGGTTTTACCCGTAACGCTTCTCTTTTTAGAGAGCTGGACCCCGCAGATCAGAAAATGGCTTTAAACTTCCTAATTTCTGGCGAGGTGCTTTACGGTCCCAGAACTGTTGGATCCCCCTACTGATGGGGGCCCCAGTCTCTGACGTTTTTTTCAAACGGAGCCCACCGTGAGAGGTGAAGATTGGGTCTGTGTAAACAGCACCCTGCGGCTGGATAAGGTAAGAGGAGATTCCGCAGAATTTTTGAGTTCTAGTGGCTTTTCTCCTTTAAGGTAAATGCATGCTATGCCTATTGTGACCACCGGGGGCTGCCAAGAGCACAAACCTGCACATGCTGACGGTCTGTCTCAGTGTTCATCGTTGGTGTTTTTTCCTCACAGCGTCTCAAGCCGGCTGCTAAGAAGGTAAGATGGAGGGGGGATTTCTCATGTTTGAATGTTCCCCCCAGGCTAGAGGGGCCACAGGGGTCTAGAAAGTGGTTATACCACCCGGACTCTGCGGCCTAATGGCCACCATCTCTGAAGATAGCCGTTCAGGCAGATCTTGTTACCAGCCTCTCTCCCCCCCCCATCCCCAGCCTTTCTCCAGAAGCATGACAGGAGAGTCGGCCAGCGTGGGAAGCGCTTGTTTTTTCAAAACTCAAAGGGGGGGCGGTAGAGGGGTAGCTGCGGGACGTCAGCACTAAGTGCTTAGACTCCCACTCAGGCCAGCTGCAGGCTATTAGAGGCACTCTGTACAGGTGCACACAGCCTTCTGAGAGACACAGAGCTGACGGTTGCATGTAAGGTGGGACACAGGCATTCTCCTAGGCAGCATTTACTGAAGTAACACCAGACTGAGCATTGGGTAGCAAGGCTTTTAGCCAGACTACATCGCTCAGCAGGCAGTGTTCATTTGTATACCTCACACCTTGTTGCTTTGCACTATGGGTAGAAGAGGTTCAAGCACCTCAGGAACCAGAGACACTAGGGGATCTCGTTCGGGTTCTGAGGGCCCTCTGTCGGCAGCATCCTCCCCCCCCTAAAAGATGGGCCAGGGACGGCTAGCCAGGGAGAGCCATCAGGGTCAGGGGCTACACCTGCTTTTGGCACTTCAGCCCCTGTATATATTACACAAGAGGTTTTTTCCTCAACCATTAATGGTCTAGTGGAAAGATTAATGGCCGTGATTACATCTTCACTCAGTGGAAGAAAACGCACAAGGCTTTCCTCTGTTCCCCAAGACCCTCAGACAGAGGAGCTCTGGGATAAAGGAGATGAATCCCTTTCAGAGGATCGGGATGGGACGGATGATTCCTCTTCAGAGGACTCAGGTGGAGAGGGACCCTCTGCAACTTCCCAAGAGGAGAAAGTCTTAGTGCAGATCCCCACTGGATTGGTCCGATCCACATTTAAGTGATCCACATACCTGAAACTGCTAAAGAATCCTCTTCTGCTTTGGGGTCACTGAAACCTTTCCAAGCAGCACATGCTTTTCCTGTTCATACTTTACTTGAAAAGCTCATTTATTCTGAGTGGGATCACCCAGACAAACGTTTTTTTCCGCCGAGAAAGTTTTCAACACTTTTTCCGATGGAAGAAAAGTTTATTAAAATGTGGGGAATACCGGTTATTGATTCCGCCATTTCCTCCGTAAATAATAGCCTGACTTGTCCTGTAGACAATGCTCAGATGCTCAGGGATCCTGTAGATAAAAGGATGGAATCCCTATTGAAGGATGTTTTCTCCTTAGCAGGATCAGTGGCCCAACCTGCAGTAGCAGCGATTGGAGTCTGTCAATACTTAAGAGACCATGTTAAGCAGGTCATCAAAGTATTACCTGAACAGCAGGCCCGGGGTTTGCTAACCTTCCAGCGGCCTTATGCTTTGTGGTTTACGCCATTAGAGATTCTATCGTGCAAACCTCCCGTCTTTCACTGGGGTTGGTGCATATACGTAGAATCCTATGGTTGAAAGATTGGTCAGCCGAAGCACCATGTAAGAAGCTACTGGCTGGGTTTCCATTTCGTGGTGCAAGGTTGTTTGGAGAGGACTTGGATAACTATATCAAGAGAATCTCTTGTGGGAAAAGCACTCTCTTACCTGTCAAGAAGAAGAGTAAGCGTCCCTCTTTCAAACGGACTCTTTCCCCAGCGCCGGGGGCTTCAGCCTCCAGGCAGTCTCGACGGCCGCCTCCATCGGGGTCCAGAGACAAGAGTCAACCCCAGGGACAAAAGAGGTCCTGGGGAAAGAAGCCTACTAGGCAAAACACTAAGACCTCTACATGAGGGGGCGCCCCCACTCACTTGAGTGGGGGAAGACTGCGACAGTTCTCAGAGCTCTGGCAGGAGGACTTCCAGGACAGATGGGTAATCTCCACGGTAACCTTAGGGTACAAGCTGGAGTTTCAGGAATTCCCCTCTCCTCGGTTCTTCAGATCAGGTGTTCCCAGAGACGAACCAGTCGCTCCTTCTAGCGTTAGAGCGACTTTTGTCGCAGGAGGTCATTATGATAGTTCCCGCAAAGGACCAGGGATTGGGCTTCTATTCCAACCTTTTTACGGTGCAAAAGCCAAATGGGGATGTCAGGCCCATTCTGGACTTAAGGGATCTGAACCGATTCCTAAGGATTCAATCCTTCCGCATGGAATCAATTTGAACAGTAGTTCCCACCCTGCAGGGAGGAGAATTTCTGGCATCAATAGACATCAGAGATGTATATCTGCATGTGCCCATTTTTCCTGCTCATCAGAAGTTTCTGCGCTTCGAGGTAGGAGGGCGCCATTTCCAGTTTGTGGCTCTGCCTTTCGGGATAGCCACTGCATCTCGAGTGTTCACAAAAATCTTGGCTCCTCCTCTGGCCAGATTAAGGGCTCAGGGTATAGCTGTCATAGCATACCTAGACGACCTGCTCTTGATAGACCGGTCGGTAGCCTCTTTAAATGGAAACTTGAGGACCACAGTCAGGTATCTAGAACACCTGGGTTGGATCCTCAACTTAGAAAAGTCTTTCCTAAAACCAGTAAGAAGACTGGAGTATTTAGGTCTGATTATAGATACAAGCCAGGAGAAAATATTTCTACCCCAGGCAAAGATCACTGCTTGAGAGAGCTGATTCTGACAGTAAGGACCAAGAAGAGTCCCTCAGTCCGCCTTTGTATGAGGCTACTAGGGAAGATGGTGTCTTCATTCGAAGCAGTTCCCTATGCTCAGTTTCACTTAAGAATGCTGCAACACAGTATTCTGTTGACCTGGAACAAGAAGGTTCAGGCATTAGACTTTCCGATGCACCTGTCGCATGCGGTGCGTCAGAGCCTCAATTGGTGACTCATACCCGAGAACCTGCAGAAGGGGAAATCCTTTCTACCGGTTACCTGGACGGTGGTAACAACAGATGCCAGTCTGTCAGGTTGGGCAGCAGTTCTGGAACAGGCTGCGGTCCAAGGGATATGGTCCAAGACAGAGAGGACCTTACCCATCAACATTCTGGAGATCCGGGCGATACATTTAGCTCTAAAAGCCTGGACTATCAGGCTACAGGGTTGTCCGGTCAGGATCCAGTCCGACAATGCCACAGCAGTGGCTTATGTCAATCATCAGGGAGGCACCCAGAGCCGAGCTGCTCAAAAGGAGGTGAACCAGATCTTAGTCTGGGCAGAGATGCATGTGCCATGCATATCGGCAGTTTTCATCCTGGGAATAGAGAATTGGCAGGCGGACTATCTAAGTCGCCAGCAGTTACTTCCAGATGTAGATCTCTTTGCATCCCGATTCTACACAAAGATAGACAGATTTGTGGCAAGGACAAAAGATCCTCTTGCATGCGGGACGGATGCGTTGGTGATTCCGTGGCATCGGTTCTCACTGATTTATGCATTCCCGCCTATTCTGCTATTACCACGACTCCTTCGCAGGATCAGGCAGGAAAGGAAGTCGGTACTTCTGGTGGCCCCCGCTTGGCCCAGAAGGACTTGGTATGCAGAAATAGTAAGGATGACGGTGGGTTCCCCGTGGATCCTACCGGTACGCCCAGACCTGTTAAGGTCCAGTGTTCCATCCTGCCTTACAAACGCTAAATTTGACGGTTTGGCTATTGAGACCCACGTTCTGAAGAGTCGTGGGCTCTCAGGTCCTGTCATATCTACCTTGATTAATGCAAGGAAGCCAGCTTCCAGGATGATTTATCATAGAGTCTGGAAAGCTTATATAACCTGGTGTGAATCCAGAGGTTGGCATACCAGGAAATATGTCATCGGTAGAATTCTTGATTTTCTACAATTAGGATTAGAGATGAAGCTGGCCTTGGGTACCATCAAGGGCCAGGTCTCTGCTTTATCAGTATTATTTCAGCGGCCACTTGCTTCGCATTCTTTGGTCAGAAATTTTATGCAGGGGGTGATGCGTCTTAATCCTCCAGTTAAAGCGCCCCTAAACCCCTGGGACTTGAACTTGGTCCTGGCTGTGTTACAGAAACAGCCTTTTGAACCAATAAGTCAGATTCCTTTGGTCTTGTTGACAAGGAAATACATTTTTCTGGTGGCCATCTCTTCTGCTAGAAGAGTATCAGAATTAGCAGCTCTTTTCTGTAAGGAGCCTTATTTGATTATACACAAGGATAACGCCCTCATCCTAGTTTTTTACCGAAGGTGGTTTCTGATTCTCATTTAAACCAAGACATTGTTCTGCCTTCCTTTTTTCCAGATCCCTGTTCTCCGGAAGAGAGATCTCTACATTTGTTGGATGTAGTAAGAGCAGTTAAGGCCTATCTAGGGACAACTGCTCAGATCCGCAAGACGGATGTTTTGTTTGTGCTGCCAGAGGGTCCCAATAGAGGACAGGCAGCGTCAAAAGCTACCATTTCTAAATGGATTCGACAGTTGATCATTCAAGCTTACGGTTTGAAACAGAAGATTCCTCCGTTTCAGATCAAGGCACATTCCACAAGGGCTATTGGTGCTTCTTGGGCAGTGCATCACCGGGCCTCTATGGCTCAAATCTGCAAGGCCGCAACCTGGTCTTCAGTCCATACATTCACCAGATTCTATCAGGTGGATGTGAGAAGGCATGAGGATATCGCCTTTGGGCGTAGTGTGCAGCAGGCAGCGGTACAGGGTCCTCAGGTCTGATTGCACCCTACTTGGTCGTGGTCCCCCCCCCTCAGGTAGCATTGCTCTGGGACATCCCATCAGTAATTACTGTGGCTCTGTGTCCCGTGATGTTCGAGAAAGAAAATAGGATTTTTTAAAACAGCTTACCTGTAAAATCCTTTTCTTTCGAAGGACATCACGGGACACAGAGGTCCCGCCCCTCTTCTAATACACTATATTGCTTGGCTACAAAACTGAGGTATCCCTGCAAGGGGGAGGGATTATATAGGGGGTTGAACTTCCTGATAGGGTGTGCCAGTGTCCAATCACCAGTGATACCTATATAACCCATCAGTAATTACTGTGGCTCTGTGTCCCGTGATGTCCTTCGAAAGAAAAGGATTTTACAGGTAAGCTGTTTTAAAAAATCCTATTTTTGCTCAGTAGACCAAAAAGTTTTTCTCCCGCAGGAAAAGGTCTCAAAGATGATGCAAACAATGTCAGCCTTACAGACCAATCAGACGGTCTCCCTGAGAGAAATCTCAAGAGCAGTGGTTCTGATGACCTCTTGCTTTCCCGCAGTGCCATGGGCAAGATTTCATCAACACCCATTACAGCTGTTTTCTACTAAGGAACTGGGAAGTAGACGCAAGTACCCTGGAATCAAGGGTCTTGTTACCCTCCAGGGCTAAAAAGAAGCTTGTGAGGGAGGAGGACACACCTTCACATAACAAGAGGTCTACCATGGTCCTTTCCAATATCCCAGAGGATCACAACGGATGCGAGTTCCTGGTGATGGTAAGGTAAGCAAGCAAGGTAAGCAAGAGCTTAATCGAATCGGAGAGAGCTTCTAGCGGTTAAGAGAGCCTTACAGGCATTTCAGACAGAAATCAGGGGTCACAATCTCCGGATTCTATCCGACAATATGTCTACTGTTGCATACCTCAACAAACAGGAATGTATGAGGAGTCGGATACTTTAATCTATCGCCCAGGAGATTTTATCATGGGTAGAGGGAAATCTAGTCTCAATTACAGCAGTGAACCCGAAGTGGACACAACTGTCTGGCAGATTATCTCAGCCGCTACCGGGTATGTTGAGACAATTGGTCCCTTCATCTGGAAATCTTTGTGGGTCTCACCGACAGATGGGGATTTTCCTGAAGCGGATCTGTTTATAAATCAGAGTAATTGCAAGACAGAGAAGTTCTTTTCCCTGAACCCAGCAGATAAATCATTGTGGATCGATGCTCTGGTGAATCCATTCGGCCTCTGTTACGCCTTCCTGCCGATCAGTTTAATTCCGGAAGTCCTCCGGAAGTTTCTTCTAGAAGTAACAGATCTTATCCTAAAAGCCCTTTTTTGGCCCATGAGGCCATGGTTTTCCCTGTTACAGGCTCTGGTCTCAGAGCCTCCAATCAGTCTTCCAAAGAAACAAGACTTGTCGCAGTTTCCAGTGTCGCACCCACAGGTGGCTTCCTTAAACTTTACAGCCTGGTATCTGAAGAAAAGATACTAAGCGCCCAGGGGTTCTCTGATAGGGTAGTCAAGACCCTTGTAAATTTCAGAAAACTGGTCACTAGAGCCATATATTCCAAGGTCTGCAAGAAATTTAACTCATGGTTATCTGAAAACCGAAGATTAGCTCATGATGTTCCATCAATTTTGGAATTTTTTTTAAGAGGGTGTTGACAAAGGTCTTTCAGTTAGTACTTTAAAAGTACAGGCGGCAGCTATCAGTCTATTTTTCTACAATTTTCTCTTGGAAAATCCCACTATAGCTGGATTCTTTAAATCAATTTCTAGGTCCAGGCCAGTAGTGGTTAGAAGTTGTCCAACCTGGAACCTGTCCATGGTGCTTCAAAGTCTGGTAGAATTCCCTTTTGAGCTCCTGGAGGATATTTTCAGTTAAGTAACTTACCTTAAAAACAATTTTCCTTGTGGCAATTACCTCAGCTTGTAGAGTGAGTGAGTTACAGGGAGCCTTTCCTCACAATCTTTGAAGATTGGATTGTTTTGAAGACAGATCCGGGATTTCTGCCTAAAGTGGCCAGTACATTTCACAAATCTCAGGACCTTGTACTGCCAACCTTTTGTAGTAGTAAAGGGTGACCAAGAAAGGAAATTTTATTTTTTAGACGTTCGAAGAAAACTCGTCTACCTTGAGGTCACCAAGACCTTTTGAAAAACAGACGCTTTGTCCTTTTTACAGGAGCACACAAGGGAAAGAGTGCATCTAAAGCCAACTTGGCTAGATGGATAAAACAAGCTTTTTCTGAAGCTTACAAAATTAGGGAAGTTCTTCCGCCTTTTGTCACTGTGCACTCAACAAGAGCCTTGTCTTCGTCTTGGACTGAAAGGTCTGGAGCCTCACCGGAACAAATTTGCAAGGCTGCCACATGGTCCACTTTTCATCATCGTTCGTTAAACATTATCGCCTGGATCTCCTATCGGCTCAGGAGCAGGCCTTTGGTCGTAAAAGTCGTTCAGGCAGTTGTCCCCCTCCCAGACTGGTAAGTTCTGGCTCATCATCTCATGGCTGTACTGGAAGACGCTTAGTTAGACTTACCGGTAACTTTTCTGAGAATCGTCCAGGACAGCCGGATTCCCACCTGGTTTTGTCTTGAAGTTATGTGCATTATGCATATGTTTTACAGGTACGTTCTACGGTTCTTGAAAAATGCTGACATGGAGCCTGGAGGACCGCCCTTTAATCTGGTGGAGGTTAACGTGTTTCCTGTCTTGGTAGGAGGAGCCCTAGGTCTCATGGCTGTCCTAGGTCTCGTCTATTGATCAACGTTCTGAAGTTGCGTGCGATCAGCTCATGCCTCTCCATTTGGACGCAGTTGCTGCGCAGTCGTCCGGTCAGGATCTAGTCGGACAATTCCACGGCGGTGTCCTACGACAACCACCAAGGGGGGACGAGGAGCTCAGAAGCGGCGCTGGGGGTTTCTTGCATTCTGCGGTGGGCAGAACTTTACGTGCCGGCTCTCCGCCGTCTACATTCCGGGCGTAGAAAACTTGCAAGTGGACTACCTGAGCCGTCAGTTCTGGATCAGGGGGAGTGGTCGCTGCATCCAGAGGCGTTTCGTCTCATTTGCCTGTGTTGGGGCACGCCGGACGTGGCTCTTCTGGCCTCCCGTCTCAATCAGAAGGTGCAGAGATTCGTGGCCAGAACAAGGGATCCCTTGGCGGATGCGTCGAACGGGCTGGTGGTGACGTTATCAGCTCATTTATGCCTTCCCTCCCCTCAAGCCCCTCCCTCGTCTGCAGCGCAGCGTAGAGACGAAGGGGCTACCGGTTATTCTAAGCGCTCCAGATTGGCCTTGGCGTCCATGATATGCCGATGTGGTATGGATGGGGGTGGACGCTCCCCTGGCGACTGCTGGTGCTGAGGACCTCCTGTCCCAGGGACCGATCTTTCACCCTGCTTTGGTGGCCTGGCTATTGAAAGCCAGCCAGGTGCTGAGAGACCCGGGGTTGCTTGTTTCTGTGATTCCCACTGTGTTGAAGGCACGAAAGTCCACTTCACGGAGGATTTATCATCGCACCTGGAAGGCTTACATCTCTTTGTGCAAGGCTGTGGGGTGGCATCCACGCTCCTATTCAGTATCTAAGATCCTTGTGTTCCTGCAGTGTGAGGTTAATCAGAAGCTGGCTTTGAGCACTATCGAGGGGCAAATATCGGCTCTGGCTATCTTTTTTTCAGCAGCCGTTGGCTGCTCACTCGTTGGTGCATACTTTTGTTCAAGGGGTTCGGCATGTGGCTCCCCCAGTACGCTCGCCACTGTCTCGGTGGGATCTAAACCTGGTGCTCTCAGTACTTCAGAAGCCACCGTTCGAGCACATTAGGGAGACCCCCTTACTCACGCTCTCTCGAAGGTTGTCTTTCTAGTTGACATCTGTGATGCCGTTTGGATGTTACATTTTGAAAGAAGTTGGATGGCAGCAGTAGGAAGATGGCGGAGGCCATGTCGGTACACCCTGCACTGCTCAACGCTAAACCTTTTAGGCTTTCAAATTATAACTATCAAACCGCATCACGGATGTCCATATACTATATTTATTGTAACGGAACGTCCCACACTCCGCTTGAGTGGTTCCGTCAGTATACCACTTCCTCCCAGATATTCCAACTGCTCCCAAGCACAAAACAAGACGAGACTTGCTCAGCTGCGAACATGGACTCCTTTATTAGAACCAAAATTACAAGTCTTTATATACCATTAAAGAGGAGGTTCCCCCCTCCTGCTCATATTACTCTAACTAATTTAGTTTACTAAATCGTTTACCCTGACTAGGTGACTCAGAGACATGACCTTTAGGCAGACTTGTGGTCACCGAGCTTCACACAGTAGTATAAACACAATAGCAAGAGCTAATTACAATAACAATACAAACAGTGATCCCGCCCCCCCTCCTCAGCCTAGTAGGCAACAAACTATAGTAGGAGTACACTGTCCGGCTCCTAGCTAGTTCTAGAGGCCAATGTTATCAGTTCTCTCAACTAACATGTGGAGTTCAGAATCAAACAAAATCTTTACATATATCCTGGGAGGTATTGTGGATAAATATTACTGTCCCCTTTTAAGTAGTCCAAGATATATTTTCTCACCCTGTGCCAGGATAGCACAGGGTGACTTAGACATAAGAGGTGTATGGGGAGCTGAAACAAGGGTATTCCGACCTTTCCAAGGGATTCTGGGTTCCACGTTCCCTCCCGCCACATTTATATATGCTCACTTAATTGCTAAAATTACTGTGAAATTCAAGACGTAGCTGGGTGTAGTAAGATGTCCGGTGTTGCCTTCTGACTGCAGGTGTTCTGTCAGATGAGCAAACCTGGTAGCGGTGGCGCATGCGCAGCTGACGGAACGTTACTTCCGTTACCTAATCTGATGGGTCGCAAATTCTGACGGTACACCGAAACAAAGAAATAGAAAATATATACAAAGTGAGCAGAATTTCCCTTAGATCATTCTAATGAGGGCATCCATTTTGGAGACATTTTCCCTCACCTCTTCTAGTGCCAGTGCTAAACTGTTTGATTCCCCATTACTTTCTATCTCTGTTGAAATGGTCACCAGGACAAATAGGGTGCTACCTAGCAGATGAAAATTTAAAACTTGTCAGTCCTACTTTGTCCAACATTTTAAAATGTTTTGGCCACACATACACTTTAAAGTTCATTTTTACAACGATATGGAGGCCGCCACCTTTCCTTTTTAGTGGTAATTGCCTGGCTGTCTCTGGCCTCATTAATTGACATTTGTATTCTAAATGTATGAATGTTTGGGTCCTTGTATACTTCTTTAGAGTTGATCTTCAGAAGAGGTGCATTATCTGCATCAATAATTCACCTGTTGCATTTGCAGTAAAATTGGCTCAACCGTGTAATTTTTGGTGCCATTTTTGGCTGATATGCTTCAGCCCATCTCTAATGAGTAGGGGTACAATGTTCCCCTACTTATTTACAAAGGGTGGAGGCTGGGGCCCTGATAAGCTCCTCACCCCAGACCCGCACAACCATTGCCCACCGTCTCATTAGAACACAGTGCTTGGGGGGGGGGAGGCACAACCCCCCCATGTTGAGGGCATGTGGCCTGGTATGGTTCAGCTCAAGCTCACTTGTCCCCCCCCCCCTTTCCTTGCCTGCCAGGTTGCATGCTCTGAGAAGGATCTGGTATGGATTTTGGAGGGAACCCAAGCAATTTTTTTTTATTTTATATATTATTATTTTGGCGTGGGGTTGCTTTTAGTGGCACAAGAAAACAAAAACAGTGTGCAACATAGCCTTCTAGAGTGTGTGTGTATGTGTATTTTATGTATGTGGATTAGATATTTTGTTAGAGCCGGTTATTTATAGTTATCTCTGCATATAGAGTTATTCAAGAATAAATTTGTGTGTTGTTTTTTATTTATTTTTTTTCCTTTACATATTAACTGAATTATATACCATACTATTGTGATATGTGATTAATCAGCGAACGATTCATAAATGACTAATTGAACACAATATTTTCCCCTCGTAATTACTATGTAGCAAAAATTTTGAATGGCTGACATCCAAAATCTCCTTTTAGAAAGCATGACTACAAATAGGCTTTTACAGGCAAAGTGCAAAATATCTGGACCGGATATGTTCCTATTTTAGAGTTTTGCACCAAGCCTGGAAAAAGTGGCAAAAGCAGTCAGAGGGTCAAGAAATTATGGTGCGAATTAAAAGGTTTAAAAATATCAGGCAAGCTAACAATAATTCAAATGTTTACTTATTGAAGATAATTTATAGCCTCCTTATAATACAATAAGATTCTTTATTAATATTATTTTGATGGTATTGTTGTGACCTTCCAGAATGTAATTGCTGTATATAAAAAGTTCTGTTAGTACTCCACTCGAGATTCTAATGACCTTTTCTAATATTGGCACAACGGTTGGACTGCTAAATCCTACAGACTTATGGTCTTATCTACGCTGCAAATAAGATTTGACCTTTTATTGCATCTGCCAAAAGTTCATCATTAGAAGATTTTAGGTGTCCAAGTTTGTTATATGCATTAGAAATGTACTATGAAGCGCACCGCTGTCAACACACAGGTGAGTGTAGAGCTGGGTAATTGCTTTTACACTTTTTTCCATGTTGTGTCAAAGTAAGGTAGTTTGTGAATGCTAAAGTGTTTTATTTTTTTTTTTTATTATTATCACCAGGAGTTGCCTGCTGTTGAAGAACTGTCCATAAACCTACCAGAAGATGTTGAAATAAAACCATTTGGAATAGTTTCCAGCATCATTGATCAGCTAGGTATGATGATTTTCTTTTAGTTGTATAAACCAACTAGGGCTGAAACAACTAATCGATTAATCGACAACTAATCGATTATGAAATTAATCGATTACTATTTTCATAATCGATTAATCGGCCAGTAACATAATGGGGTTAAAAAAAACTAAAACGAGCCCTTTATAGTACAAAAAGAGCAAATAATCGCTACTGTAGATGTTACTTTCACAGTTCTACAATAAAAAAATGAACCCCTTACAGTAGTGATTATCTGCTTATCTGATTACTATAAAGGGCTAATTTTAGTTTTTTTAACCCAATTGGCCAAAAAAATGCAAAAGCGCCGCAAAATCACGTGCGCATAAATCAAAACGCACAGCAAAAAGCACTGCAGAAACAGATTGAAAGCAAACTGCATAGGTGTGTACCGAGCCTTATTCTGGCCACACCGATCAATTTTCAGACGAGAATATTCAGACGAAAAATCTTTGTACATTCGCTGAATGAAAGAATGTTGTTTGAAATTTTTACTTGTTTTTAACATTCTGTTTTTAAAATGAATGTAATTTCTGAACGAAAACCACATACACTGTCTGAAAATTCCTTTCACCAAGAAGTTTTCTATTTCCAAATTTTCCCGTCACTGTGGTTGAAAATGAACGTCGATTTGACCCAACTAACGATTAGAAAATCGAACGAACGTTCTTAAAATGAAATTTTTTTTTGGAGGAAGACATTTGATCTCTGAGTCTGATAATATTTATCAGATTCACCCTTTAATAGTATATACAGTATATCTCTTCTCCAACAGTTTATACAGTGTATCTCCTCTAATAGTATATACAGTATATCTCTTCTGTCTGTTATTTTCAGAGTGGATTAGATATTTTGCTCCCTAACCATATAGTTGGTTATTTATATTTACCACTGCATAGAGATATTTAAGAATAAATTGCCTTTTTTTTAAACTTTACATATTAACTAAATTATATGCCACATTTTTTTAAAAAGGTTATTAACCGATTAATCGATTAATCGAAACAATAATCAGCCAACTAATCGATTATGAAAATAATCGTTAGTTGCAGCCCTAAAACCAACCATAGCGTGTAAAACCTGGGCCATTCAACTGCTGACAGGGTCTGTTCTATGAAAAATGCTATACATCAGTGGTTCTCAACTCCAGTCCTCGGGACCCACCAACAGGCCAGATTTTAAGTATTGCCTTGGGGAGTTGCAGACTAGAATACAGGGGGTCCCCTAGTTACAAACATCTGTCTTACAAACGACTCCTACTTACAAATAGAGGGAGACAACAGGAAGTGAGAGGAAATCTACCCCTAGGAAGGGAAATTCACTCCTGTAAGAGCTAATATGGGGAAAAGGTACCTCCACTGATGCTTTATGACCAAGGCTTGTTTCCACAACAAGCCAAAATTTTCAAAATCCAATTGTCATTGGGACAGAAAGTGAGGTGAAATCTTCTGAACAGGGACACAGATAGCAAAACAAATGTTACAGGGGTGTTAACCCTTCCCTATGCTATCCAAAAAGCTTAAAAATAGTTTTTTTGGCTGGAGCTACACTTAAAAAATGTACCTGTTCCGACTTACAAACAGATTCAACTTAAGAACAAACCTACAGTCCCTAACTTGTTTGTAACCCGGGGACCCCCTGTACTGCAATCACTGACCAGCAAGTGATATCACCTGTGATGTATTTCAGCTATCTTGCAAACCTGGCCTGTTGGTGGGTCCTGAGGACTGGAGTTGAGAACCACTGCTATACACGATTGACCAAATCCGTATATATTTGCCACTTATGATGAAGTTTTGTGTCCTGATGTACATTAGAACCCTATCAATGTACAGCGTTTTAACTCTATGCTATTGATGACCTGGTAGCAGTTGAACCAGGGACAGGCTGGGCATCCAGTTATAGTTACATAGTTACATAGTAGGTGAGGTTGAAAAAAGACACAAGTCCATCAAGTCCAACCTATGTGTGTGATTATGTGTCAGTATTACATTACATATCCCTGTATATTGCGGTCATTCAGGTGATTATCTAATAGTTTCTTGAAGCTAACAATGCTCCCCGCTGAGACCACCGCCTGTGGAAGGGAATTCCACATCCTTGCCGCTCTTACAGTAAAGAACCCTCTACGTAGTTTAAGGTTATAATTAAGCCCCGCTATTAACCACTTCAGCCCCGGAAGGTTTTACCCCCTTCCTGACCAGAGCACTTTTTACAATTCGGCACTGCGTCGCTTTAACTGCTAATTGCGCGGTCATGCAATGCTGTACCCAAACGAAATTTGCGTCCTTTTCTTCCCACAAATAGAGCTTTCTTTTGATGGTATTTGATCACCTCTGCCGTTTTTATTTTTTGCGCTATAAACGGAAAAAGACCGAAAATTTTGAAAAAAAATGATATTTTCTACTTTTTGTCTTTGGTAAAAAAAATGTCAATAAGCGTATATTTATTGGTTTGCGCAAAAGTTATAGCGTCTACAAACTAGGGTACATTTTCTGGAATTTACACAGCTTTTAGTTTATGACTGCCTATGTCATTTCTTGAGGTGCTAAAATGGCAGGGCAGTACAAAACCCCCCCAAATGACCCCATTTTGGAAAGTAGACACCCCAAGGAAATTGCTGAGAGGCATGTTGAGCCCATTGAGCCCATTGAATTTTTTTTGTCCCAAGTGATTGAATAATGACAAAAAAAAAAATAAATTAAAAAAAGTTGTCACTAAATGATATATTGCTCACACAGGCCATGGGCATATGTGGAATTGCACCCCAAAATACTATCACAGTTTTGAAGGCCATAAGATGCCAAGATGGCCCCCATTTTGGAAAGTAGACACCCCAAGCTATTTGCTGAGAGGCATGGTGAGTACTTTGCAGCTCTCATTTGTTTTTGAAAATGAAGAAAGTCCAGAAAAAATGTTTTTTTTTTCTTTTTTCAATTTTCAAAACTTTGTGACAAAAAGTGAGGTCTGCAAAATACTCACTATACCTCTCAGCAAATAGCTTGGGGTGTCTACTTTCCAAAATGGGGTCATTTGGGGGGGTTTTGTGCCACCTGGGCATTCCATGGCCTCCGAAACTGTGATAGGCAGTGAAGAGTGAAATCAAAAATTCACGCCCTTAGAAAGCCTAAAGGTGGTGCTTGGTTTTCGGGGTCCCGTGCGTGGCTAGGCTTCCAAAAAGTCCCACACATGTGGTATCCCCATACTCAGGAGAAGCAACAGAATTTATTTTGGGGTGTAATTTCACATATCCCCATGGCATGTTTGAGCAATATATCATTTAGTGACAACTTTGTGCAAAAAAAAAAAAAAAATTTGTCTCTTTCCCGCAACTTGTGTCACAATATAAAATATTCCATGGACTCGACATGCCTCTCAGCAAATAGCTTGGGGTGTCTACTTTCCAAAATCGGGTCATTTGGGGGGGTTTTGAACTGTCTTGGCATTTTATGCACAACATCTAGAAGCTTATGTCACACATCACCCACTCTTCTAACCACTTGAAGACAAAGCCCTTTCTGACACTTTTTGATTACATGAAAAAATTATTTTTTTTTGCAAGAAAATTACTTTGAACCCCCAAACATTATATATTTTTTTAAAGCAAATGCCCTACAGATTAAAATGGTGGGTTTCATTTTTTTTTTTCACACAGTATTTGCGCAGTGATTTTTCAAACGCATTTTTTGTGGAAAAAACACACTTTTTTAAATTTTAATGCACTAAAACACACTATATTGCCCAAATGTTTGATGAAATAAAAAAGATGATCTTAGGCCGAGTACATGGATACCAAACATGACATGCTTTAAAATTGCGCACAAACGTGCAGTGGCAACAAAATTAATGCATTTTTAAAAGCCTTTAAAAGCCTTTACAGGTTACCACTTTAGATTTACAGAGGAGGTCTACTGCTAAAATTACTGCCCTCGATCTGACCTTCGCGGTGATACCTCACATGCATGGTGCAATTGCTGTTTACATTTGACGCCAGACCGACGCTTGCGTTCACCTTAGCGCGAGAGCAGGTGGGACAGGGGTGCTTTTTTTTTTTTTCTTTATTATTTTTTTGCTTTTTTATCTTATTTTTAAACTGTTCCTTTCATTTTTTTTAAATCATTTTTATTGTTATCTCAGGGAATGTAAATATCCCCTATGATAGCCCTCAAAGCATCTGACCACACCAAGATCGGTGTGATAAAATGCTTCCCCAATTTCCCAATGGCGCTGTTTACATCCGGCGAAATCTAAGTCATAAAATGCTCATAGCTTCCGGTTTCTTAGGCCATAGAGATGTTTGGAGCCACTCTGGTCTCTGATCAGCTCTATGGTCAGCTGGCTGAATCACCGGCTGCATTCTCAGGTTCCCTGTTGAGACAGGAGAGCCAGAGAAAAACACGGAAGACCGTGGGGGGGGGGGCATTCCCTCCCACTGCTTGTAAAAGCAGTCTAGAGGCTAATTAGCCGCTAGGATTGCTTTTACATGAAAGCCGACCGCTGGCTGAAAAGAATGATACCAAGATGATACCTAAACCTGCAGGCATCATTCTGTTATAACCACTCAAAGTCGTGAATGGCGTACCTGAAGACAAAAAAATGGTTAACTATAAAGCACAGTAAACGGTAAAGTATAAAAAATTGCATACCTGAAAAGCAAACATGATAAAACATAAAACATTGCAGAATAGAATACAGTAAAAAAGAGCAGAACAATAGAGAGAGAATAGAGAGAGAGAACAATAAAACGACAACTATTTTTTTTTTTTTTTTGTTTGTGTTTTTTTTTTTGTTACACTTTTTTTTGTAACTGTAACTTTTATAACTGTAACCGGTTCCAGATTCGGGTCTCTCAAAATGCGATGGCATCTTGGGAGACCCTGTGAAAGTGCGCCTAGTCTGTGCAGTGCTGTACCCTACGCTAATACTCAACTAGTGAATGGTAGGGTTCAAAACATTCACCAATACAAAGACCAGGATTGTCAGGACAGGAGGGACAATAGTAGCGGGTGTCACGCCTATATCCGTGCTTGCTGCAGACACATCTTTTTTTGGGGGGGGGGGGTTCGTTGAGTAGGGGTACTCGGGAGGACATAAAAATGCCTCTCATGCAGCCGACTGCATTTGGTTGGGGATGTGAATGGGGGAATTACGGGCGCTGCAGAAGCGGTGGGTTCCCAATTAGGATTGGCGAATGCTTTGCGAAATTCTTGGTGGCAGCGGGACACTACTTGTGCTTGCCACCTCACCAGCTTGAACTGCACTTATGAGACTCGCCACATCACCAAGTGTTACTGCAGTGCTGGTTTGACTACGACCGGGGTGTACTAGGCTGCTGGCGCTTGCCAGTTCACCAAAACGCTACCAAAAAAACTGTTAGCGATCGCAGGGATCAGGCCTGACTCTGCGAACGCTGCAGTTATGCGTTTAGTGTTTTGTGACAGTGATCGATTGATACTGCACTTGGGTGGGCTGGGCTGGGCCGGGCGGAGGGGCAAAACGCAGGTGCTAGCAGGTATCTGGGCTGATAACGCTAACACTGCGTTTTTGGGAACCCTAAACTGCTGGGGACGCTAGTATAGATCTGATCGGATCAGATATTGATCCGTTCAGATACTATACCACTAAGGGAGGCGTATGCTGCGTGCGTGGGTGTTAGCGGTACTGTCGCTAATCTGACGCTGCCTGGGGCGGCGCATATCACCGCCGGGCGATCAGGGTGCTAAACCTTTATTCGGTAATAAACGGCGGGTGCCCTGACACTATAAAAAATAAACGAACTAACCAGCGTCACCCGTAACGGTTATACGGTGATCAGTGGTGAAAGGGTTAGCTAGGGGGCAATCAAGGGGTTAAAACATTTATTAGATAGTATATGGGGGGCCCTGTCGCTATAAAGCGCTGGCGGGGAACCTAAATATTTACGTCACTAACTAGCGTCACCAGCGACACTAATACAGCGATCAGAAAAATGATCGCTTAGCGACACTGGTGACAGGGGGTGATCAAGGGGTTAAAACTTTATTAGGGGGGGTTAGGGGGGTACCCTAGACCTACAGGGGGCTAACAGTAACTGTCCTACCACTTCTAACTGTCACAAACTGACACCATGCAGTAATCAGGAAAAAAAAAAAAAAACCTGCTTGGTGTCAGTGTGACAGGGAGGGGGAGAGGTGATTAGGGGGGATCGGGGGTGTTTAGTGTGCCTGGCATGTTCTACTGTGTTGTGTTGTGTTTTACACTTACTCAGATGTCTTCTCTCCTCGGCGCCGGAACGGAAACTGCCGAGCCGAGGAGAGATGACATCACATCCTCTGCCTCTGTGTACTATACAGAGGCAGGGGATGTTTCTCATTGGCTGGGAGCGATTGCGAGGGGGGGGGGCATGATCGGATGGCCTCCCCCTCATCTCTGAATGCTCCCAGACAAATGCCGACCGCCGCTGGCAACGGGGGGGGGGGTCCGATCAGACGCCCCGCCCGCGGGAAGGCAATCACGTACCAGGTACGTGATTTTGCCTGCCCGTGCCATTCTGCTCACGTATATAGGCGTGAGGCGGTCGGCAGGTGGTTAAACCAAGTCGTGCATGTTTCTTCATATTCTTTCGCCTATAGCTTTTCTTTCTAGTTTGCCGACTCTGTTGTAGGTTTTAATACTCCGATGGATGTAGTACTGTTAACTCTTATTCTAGCGTTGTTGTGCTGCCAATCCTGTGCTACTTTTAACTAACAGCATTTATTTTATTTTTTTTCCCTAAATATACTCTATGCCTCTGACTGGCTGCACTGCTCTGGTGACAATTTACTGTTGTAGAGGTGATGTACAATATGGCTATCTGCTCTGATATCACTATATGTCAGTGCAGCCAGCCATGTCTCTGTTCACCTCCACAGCAGTAAAATGTTACCAGAGCAGTGGAGCCAGTCAGAGGCATAGGGGTTGATTTACTAAAGGCAAATACACTGTGCACTCTGCAAAGTGCAATTGCACCCTGCAAGTGCAGTTGCTCCAAGACTTAGTAAATGAGGTAAATCTTCACTTTGAAAAGAATACCCAATCACGTGCATGGAAAATAAAAAAAACTGCATTTTTGCTTGCAGATGATTGGATAATGGAAGTCAGCAGAGCTTCTGCTCATTAACCAAGCTGTGGAGCAACTGCTCTTGCAGAGTGCAACTGCACTTTGCAAAGTGCACAGTCTATATGCCTTTAGTAAATCAACCCCATAGAGTATCTTCAGTGCAGCAGTCGGTGTCTATGAGCAACACACAGAATATATATAGAAATATATACAGATATATATCATTAAAAAAAAAAACAAGGGGTGATTAAATGCCAACAAATTACAGTTCATTTGGGTACAGTGTCGCATGACTGAGGAATTCAAAGTGACCGCGCTGAAAACTGAAAGGGGCTGGACTGGATGGGGGTGAAACAGTCCCGTCTGTTTTTTTTTTTTTTTTTTAATTGTTTATTTAGGTCAAGGACACGGCCCACATGGGCCCACAGATACATAAAAATATATTCGTTTGAACATATACATGGTATAGTATCATGATATAAATTCTTACAAAATTCTTATTCAACAGGTCTTCATCCAGCTAGTTAAACTAAGACCATACTTCAATTCTTATATGACTATAGTAGGTTGAACCATAGGGTCGAAGTGTACGTGTGACAACCTCCACTGCTGGTTCCCATTGCGCCGGTCCTCTATTTTCTATATTAATTAGAAATAGAAATTAAAGATAGATTGAGGGTAGAGTGGCTGGGAGGAAAAGGAGGAAAGAAGTGCAGAAGAGTGTAGAGGGGGGGGGGGGGGGGTGGAGAAGGAGGGGGGGTGTAGTTAGGGGGGAGGGGGCAGGGGGGGATAGGGAGAGAGGAAGGTTCCCGCGAACATGTGGGCACACAAATTATCCAGAGTTCGAGTAACCACGGCTCTGTTCACAGGATGCTGGTGATTCAGCCCGCGTGTCTGTATAATCACCGGGCTGCGTCTGCACCTCTCAAAGATTGACCCGCCGCCGAGTATATAAACATCAACCATAATTGCCAAGTCTTGGAGAATGCTTCTTCCCTATGTTGTGCCGTATGGATCAGGTCCTCCATTTGCCTTATGTCTTCTACCTTGCCAAGCCACATGTCAATAGACGGTGGCGTGGTGAGTTTCCAGCAGAGAGGTATGCAAGCTCTGGCTGCATCTAGCAGATGTCGTATGACCGATCGTTTGTATACTTTGTCTGGTATGTCAGTGGCGTGTAGTAGAAAGAATGCCGGATCTTTTGGAATTATCCTGTCTGTAAACAGTTGTATCGTCTCATGTACTACCTTCCAGAACCGTGAGAGCTTAGGGCATGACCAAAATATGTGTAACAGGGTTCCCTTGTCTCTCAGACATCTCCAACACTCTTCAGATGTGGTAGGGAATATTTTATGTAAAAGAGTCGGGGTTCTGTACCACCTAGAAAGAATTTTATAGTTTGTTTCTTGGGTTTTAGCGCAGATGGAAGACTTGTGTGTGAAGCGAAGAATGCGTTGTCTCTGTGTGAGGTTGAAGCTGCACCCCAGCTCCTCTGCCCACATGGTCAAACCCGGGGGTATGTAGTCTGAGGGGGGTGTAATCAGGAGGCTGTACATTAGTGATATTGTATGTGGTAGAGTACCTGTGTTAGTGCAGATTTCTTCTAGAGTTGTGAGTCCTTGGTCTACTTCTGCGGGGGGTGTAATGGAGTGAAGGAAGTGTCCGAGTTGAAGAGTACGCATGAAATCTAGGCGGAATGACCCTTGCGGGTTAGATAGTTCCGTATATGTTTTCCAAACCCCTCCTGAGCTGAAATGCGAGGCCGAGTGTATTCCCGTTTCCCCTAATGACCGAAAGACTCTATCCTGTAATCCAGGGGTGAATAGGGGATGACCTATAATTGGGACTAGGGGTGAGTTTCGAGACGAAATGTGTGGTTTAGCGATTAATTTAGCGCAGATTCTGGCTGTGTTGCCTATCAGAGGATGTTGTTTGAGTTCCCTAGGTAGGCTAGGGTAGCACCATGGTGTACCTCCTAGCGGGATTTTGGTGTGGGATTGCTCAAGATGGGTCCATAATTTAGTCTCTCTGTGTCTACACCAGTCAATGAGTCTGCCCAGGTGTATTGCTTGGTGGTAGACGCGTATATCGGGTATCGCTAACCCCCCGTGCGATTTGGGGAGGACAAGTAATTTGTGAGGCATTCGGGGTTTTTTCTTAGCCCATATAAATTCAGTAAATATTGTTTGAATTAGCTTGAAAAAACCGGGGGGGGATGCGTATCGGAATGGCCTGCATTAGGTATAATATTTTTGGCAAAATAGACATTTTCAGGATGTTACCACGCCCCGTCCAGGAGTGAAGGCCCGATTGCCAAGTGTTCAGCAGTGTTTTAATTTTTGTAATTAGTGGTGGGAAATTCATTTCATACAGCTTGGCCATTGTTTGGGGGATGTACGTGCCCAGATATTTTAGGGCTTTGTCTGTCCATTTCAGTTTAAAGCTGGCTTTAAGGGGTGTGAGCATTGAGTCAGGGATACCCACACTCATAGCTTCTGATTTGGCCCAATTAATTTTTAGGTAGGCTAGGGATCCGTATTCGGAAAATTCTTTTAGCAAATTTGGAAGGGATATCACTGGATTTGTTAATGAAAACATCAGATCATCCGCGTATGCAGATATTTTATATTGAGTATTGTCTAATATAAGGCCAGTAATGTCCGGGTTTAGTCTTATGTGGCAGAGGAATGGTTCCAGTGATGAAGCAAAAAGGAGGGGGGAGAGTGGGCAGCCCTGTCTCGTGCCATTCGAAATCTGGAAAACATCGGACATTACTCCGTTCACCCTTACTCTAGCCGTCGGTGCTGTGTAAATTGCTGAAATCCAGTTTAACATGGACTCGCCCAGGCCAATGTGTTTCAATGTAGAGAGCATAAAAGACCAATTTACCCGGTCAAATGCTTTTTCAGCATCAGTACTGAGCAAGACCATCGGTGTGGCTGTCTTAGTGGCGTGATAGAGCAGGTTGAGGACCTTAGTAGTGTTGTCCCTCGCCTCCCTGGTAGGGACAAAGCCCACCTGGTCCAGGTGTATTAAGCTGGTTATGTGTTGTTGTAGTCTAGTGGCCAGGATTTTTGTGAATAGCTTCAGATCTGTGTTTAGTAGGGATATAGGGCGGTAGCTACCACATTGGGTCGGGTCTTTATCTTCTTTGTGGATTACAGTAATTTGGGCCTGTAGTGTGTCATTGTGTAGTAGTTTCCCTTTGCCTAAGTCATTAAATAGTTTAGCTAGGTGTTGTCCTAGTGATGGGAGTAACGTCTTATAATATTGGAGTGTGAGTCCGTCAGGTCCGGGAGCTTTCCCTTGTTTAGTATTTTTTATCGCCATTTGTATGTCTGTCAGAGTAATGGGTTCGTCCAGTAGGCCTCTCGTCTCAGTCGATAGGGATGGCATTTTGGAGTTCGCTAGGTACTCTGCTATTTTCTCTGGGGAGGGTTGAGTCATATTTAAGTTGTATAGGTTTTCGTAGTATGATCTAAATTCTTGCGTGATTTGTTGGGGCAAGGTAGCTCTTTGTTCGTAGGAGAGTTAATGTGCGGGATGTATGATGCCGTGTTTTGTGCTTTAAGAGATTGGGCCAGAAGTCTGCCACACTTGTTGCCCGATTCGTAGATCTTTTTCCGGGATATCTGGAGAGCTGCCTTGGCCTTGAATTGGAGTAGGTCTGTTATTTGCATGCGTATCGTATCAAGTTCCCTACCTAGGGGTCTAGTCGGCGTTGTTTTATGGGCAAATTCTAGTTTGTGGAGTTTTTCAAATAGTGATGCTAATTGCGCTGACTTTTGTTTTTTAACTCTTGACCCGTGCTTAATAAGCACTCCGCGGATCACCGCTTTGTGTGCTTCCCATGTTAGGCCAAAATCACTCTCTTCCAAAGTGTTAGTGTGGAAGTAGTGTGAGATCTCTTTTGTGATGTCTGCTACTATGGCTGGGTCTTGTAAAAGACTTTCATTTAGTCTCCAGGGTTTCCTTTGACCCTTGAAATAGTCTGTGAGGTCGTATTGCATGGACACTGGGGCATGGTCGGACCACGTAATGGATCCGATGGCTGTGTTTTTGACAGCCCGGAGTTGGTTGTGTGGGACCAGGAGAAAGTCAATACGAGAATATACCTGGTGTGGGCGGGAGAAGAAAGTGTAGTCTCGTTCCCCAGGGTGAAAAAGGCGCCAGGTGTCTATTAGCTGTGCCGCATGGAGGGCTAAGGACATTTCCCTGCGGGTGCCACGTGTGATGGAGGAAGAGCCTGTCGAGGTATCTTCTGCTGGGATTAAGGGGATGTTAAGATCACCTCCTACAATCAATTGGCCCTCAGAGAAATTCTGTAGTGTTTTAAGATGTCGTTTCATGAATGTGTCTTGGTGATCATTTGGGGCGTAAAAATTTGCGATGGTCACTTTGGTGCCACCTATCAGGCCTTTTATAAAAAGGAACCTGCCTGCCTGGTCTGACTTTTTGTCCACCAATGTCCATGGTACTGATGCGGAAATCTGGATAGATACCCCCCTGGATTTAGCGGCCATGTGGGTGGAGTGATATGCAGTCGGGTAGTACCTATTTTTTAGAATTGGAAACTTGTCTTCCCTGAAGTGTGTCTCTTGTATTAGGACTATGTCAGCTTTCAAGTGTCTCATTTCATTTAGAAGCATTCTCCTTTTTTCCGGGACGTTCAGTCCCTTTGCATTAAGGGTGACCACATTGAGTACCCCCATGCTCGCGAGAACCAATTATAGGTATGGGGAGGGGTAGAGAGGGGAGGGAGGAGTGGGGGGGGGGGAAATCTGGTTAACTAGATAGGGGGGGAAAGTTTAGAAAGAGGCAGGAGCCCACTCTGTTTGCAACAGGTGCCGAGAAGAGAAATTTCCCCGAGCACCCAAAACAAAGGGTGGGTGATTTCTATAGACTGAAGTTATTCTTCCACGCACACCAGTATTAACTGGGTGTAGTCGTTTTCCTAAGTGGGGAAGTGTCAAGCTAGGGCCTCGGGGGGAGGGCTATGTCTTCCCCGAGCCCCCGGATCCATGATATAATTGGTACTCCAGGCAAACAAAACTTTAACTCTCGGAGCATATCTAAAACTGAAACTGTGAAGTTATGTATGAGCATACTTTCTGTGTGACATGAGCAACACTGTAAACATCATATGCTAACGGTAAACTAACAATCTATAATTAACCGTGTGAAACTTCCATACCTACTCAACAAGTTGGGTTACGAACCCGTTTAACCGGCAAACACACCCTGCATATATGTAATAATGGTGGTAGAGCCCCTCTGATGGATTTCAGCATAACTCTTACAAATGTTGTTTTCACAGGTAATGGCTGTCGGTAATATTCCAGCGATGCAAAGACTGCGCGTAGGGCTGCCGGTTGCAGGAACATAAAACATGCTATCCGCTGCATCCCCACTGCAGTCATTGCACCGTACAACCCACATCTCTTCATCCTATTCACAACACCATTTGTTCGGGCCAACATCTACTTACATATTATATGTGCCCAACTACTTAGAAGCATTGCTATACTCCCCATCGAGCCCTCCCGTCTCAAGACCCCCTCCCCCAAAAAGCCAAGCCAGGAACCCACATGCCTCCCAGGGCTGACACCATACCCCCGTAAGAGCACCGAGCATGTTTGTTACCCATAGATCCTGCAGCATAATAACGTTCCCTGTGCGGCAACCCACCTCCCCCCTAGTTGGTCGGGAGTAACCGATATGTCCTTTCTTCACTGCGGCGCTTATTTCAACATCAGGGTGGGCGGGGGGGGGGGGTAGGTCAAACATATCCCCCAGGCATATCGTCTGTTCAGATGAAAATCCAGGACAGGGGGGGGGGGCCGCCGAGCAGGTACCAGGCACTTTCCAGTCTCCCCGTAGACTATTCCCGGGCCTAGTTTGTCCCTTGCTGTGTCCAACCGGGGTGGGTCAGGTGGCTCAAGAGTATCCCTGGCATTCACGTGAACGGGACATAGCCTGCCACGGGGGGCAGGGGAGCAGGCATAGTCCGACTGCATGTAGAGGTGCAAAAGACAATTGGCGGCTTACAGACCGCCTGGAACGGGCAGGAACGCCAACTGTTTAGGGGGCCACCAAATAAGTGTGTGCAGAATGCCCAACTGTGACTGACAAAAAGAGTAGGTGTTTTGGTAGACACAATGTACACGGTTACTTACAGTAGACTCAGGACTCACGTGTACCGTTATCTGATCTGGCGCGGGATCTTCCTCGGGACCACTGTGAGCGGGTAGACGAGTTGATTCTGCTCGTGTTCGGGCCCGATCGGCCGGTTGGTCGCGGGATTCTCGATAGCCAATTCGGGACCTGGATCGGAGCTGCCCCCATGAAGTCAAAGAGGGCCGGTAGGTCTGCTGGGGTGCGTAGTGTGTAGTGGGCCCGATCATTACGGAAAGTCACTGCCAGCGGATAGCCCCATCTGTACGTGCAGCCATGTTTCCTTGCTAGTTCCAAGATGGGCTTCAGCATGGTGCGGCGTTGTAGCGTAGCTCTCGACAGGTCAGGCAGAATGTGGATGTGGGCCCCGTCAAATTCTATCTCCCCCTGGTCCCATGCTTTCCTGAGCAGAGTCTCCTTCTGTGCAAAGCGGTGTATTCGGCATAAAACATCCCGCGGTCTGGCTGGGTCTGAGGATTTTGGGCCTAGGGTGCGGTGGATCCTGTCGATCTCCAGATGTGGCGGCGGATGGTCCAGTAGGCCCTGGAAGATCGCCGTCGCCGCCAGGTCCTCCGGACCTGTGGCCTCTGGTATCCCCCGTAGCCGCAGGTTGTTGCGGCGGCTACGGTCCTCCAATTCCTCCAGGTGGAGCTGCATGTCTTGTGCTTCCAGAGTGTGCGTCTGCTGCGAGTGCTCCATCACCTGCATCCTATCCTCCAGGGCAGCAATCTTGGATTCGCCAACGGTGACTCGGGTTTCCACATTATGTAAGTCATCCCTTACTTCTTGGATGTCTTTCCTGTGTGCCTCCTCGATCCTCAGGATCATGGTCTCAAAGTCCGCTCTCGTGGGAAGGGCCTCCAGGTCTGCTCTTGTAGGGAGAGCCCTGAGCATACTGCGGAGGTCGTCTTCCAGGATGAGTTGGCTGCCCGGGTGTCTCTCCTTCTCCATCCAGAGTATGGCTGGCGTGCCCGTAAGAAGCAAGGGCGACTGGTTCTGTGTGGAGGAAGCCATCCGGGATTCCGTGCAGTGCGGAGGAGTTTTGGGCCCACGTGGCGCGGCAGCTATGGCGCCGGGAGATATGTCCGCCTGACCTCTGAAAAAATGTGGGATACCCGTTTGTGTGGTCCGGTGATGGGTTCCCCGGGACGACGATCTCGTTCTGTAGCGTTTGGGGTTGCTCATGCCGTGCTTGCTGGAGTAAAAAGGCGTCTTGTGATCCGTACAGGCCGAGTTGGACAGGGAGCTCCTCCAAAGCACGTCTTCACTCGGCCATAGCTAAGCCACGCCCCCCAGTCCCGTCTGGTTTTAATACACTTGACATTGAAGACTATCTACCACATCCATCAATTCAATGCAGAATTGTATGTTGAAATCTGGTTTGATTTATTTTTTGAGATGTATGTTGTGGTTAAACATATCTCTTCGAACCTCAGAATTGTTCCTTAGCAACAGTTCTCCCACCGTTTATTTCATTCAAATGAACTTTCAGTATCAGAGTTCAGATATCAGATCTCGCTTTTAGCGCATGTTGTTGTTTGATGGTGCATGTAAACAAAGTTGACAAACTCGCCTCCATTTTTCTTACATCATGTTTTTCCTTTAATTTATTTCCTTGAATGATTCCTTTTTAACAATGACTGGACACACAGCCTCACTTCTAAGCAAGCCATGAAATGAAAAAGCTTCTAAATTTACTTGTACTTTATAGTTCTAACCTGCAAGCAGTAATTACAGACCACAGGGATGGCTCAGCACTGCCTGATATGTAACACAGTGTACATTTCTTACCATTG
The DNA here is from genome assembly GCA_037952835.1 of Lithobates septentrionalis. Taxonomy (NCBI): domain Eukaryota; kingdom Metazoa; phylum Chordata; class Amphibia; order Anura; family Ranidae; genus Lithobates; species Lithobates septentrionalis. Next base: position 1,386,650 of record JBBDGP010001294.1, read on the forward strand.
CTCTAATTGTTCATTTATTTTGTGCTGAACAGTACGCAGTACTTTTCTATTGCTTCATTTGGATGCTTTATTCATGTTTGTATTGCTTGCCCTAATTATGTGTACTTTTCATTCCATTAGACCAATCCTGTAGTTTTATTTGATGGTTGAAAATGCTGGGGAGAAAGTCCTGTAAATTTGTAATTAGCACAGCTGGGTGAAAGAATTTCAAAGATTAAATGCTGAAGGTGATTATAGTAAACCTAGTTTCAGTAAAGGTAATCTTTATTGCCCATTGCTACCAGTAAGGTTCCCAAGCTTTGTTTTCTGCGGTAGGTTTACGTGGCTAATTCAAATAAGAGGGCTATTTTTTGTTTAGGTATCACAAAGCAGGTCTTCTGTGCATCAGATGGTAACCTATCCGTTGTTGGATTCCAAGGCTGTACACTGGTTCTAAAGCAGTAAATTCCCTTTTGCTCAATATTACCCAGAAATAAAGGCACTTGCTTTTTACAGCCAGTTGGAGGGTACAGTAAAACTGTACTTGCCTACATGGAAGGTACCGTAAGACTGTGCTTGCCTACATGGAACACAACACTACTAATAATTCTTCCAAAAATGTTTTATTTAAACTGTAACACCATGCTAGTAGAGTAGTGCACAGAATTGCATTACTGGTTTTGCCTCTTGGAATCCCTGGTAGAGATGAGCAACAAGTGACTCAACCTATTTATTTTTATTGAAATCTGTTGGTTTCAGAAGAACTTGTTATGATAGTCAGCAGGAGATTCCATACTGTACAATCAGGAAATATAGGGACACAGGCATTTTAGTCAATACAACTGGGTTATATGCAGCTGCGATTTAAAGGATTGGACGCTGGCGAAAAACTGCTGGGACATCCCCCATGTAACTCCTTCTACTTCCAGATAGTTTCAACCTGGTTCTGGGCTCTTTAGAAACTGTCTTTTGAACTTATCCATGACATTGTGTTGTCAAACCTTTCATGCAAGGCGGCTTTTCTGGTTGCTGTTACATCTGCAAGAAGAGTCTCTGAATTGGCAGCCTTATTAAGGCACCTTTCTTGATGATGCCCAATAAAAATGGTCTTTGGACCTAAAGCCTCCTTACTCCGCAAGCTGGTCTCTGCCTTCCACCTTATTCAGAATATTGTCCTCCCCTCCTTATGTCCTGCTCCAAGGCTTCCTAAGGAGCTTGCTCTGAACTGCCTGGATAGTGTGGGCTGTGAGTTTACCTCTTCTGCTTTCTGTTAGAAATCTGATTCCTTCTTTGTACTGCTTAAAGTGAGTATATACTCCAGTTTTGTTTTTTTCAGTCTCTGCATGAAGGTAAACTTTCCAATCCCTGTTCCCACAACCCTAGCTATGCCCCCCACTTACCTGAGTCCTCTCTCGATCCAGTCCCCTGCTGCAGCACCACCGGTGCTCTCTTGGTCTCGCAAAAGACTCTTAAGAGCAGCAGGAGCCATTGGCTGTCAGACACCCCACCCCCTCACACAGGATTTGACTATCGACGCACACAGCCTGGCTCATGAGCACACCCAAACAAGTGCCCCCTCAGCACGCAGCTTGCTAAGGGGGCACCCTCAGGAAAGAACGTGTGGACAGCACCGGTGGGGGGCTCTAAAAAAGGAGGTAAGGGGCTGCCCTGTGCAATACCATTTATACAGAGCAGACAAGTCTAATCTAATTTAAAATAAAAAAAATGCCTTTATAACCACTTTAGGAACTCATACCGTTAGGGTCTCTCTGCTTGGAATTGGCGTTGTTTGCGGTGTTGCCCACCTCTGTTGGACTGCTTTTGAATGTCCCATCTGGGAGTGGGAGAGGTTATATATGGCATCTCCCAGCAGCTTTTTTGCTGGCTGAATGTAACCCAGTTGTAAAGACTAAGAATCTAGTGTCCTGCTCAGTACTCCAGAAAATAGATACTGGCAATTCAAATATCTTTTTTTTTTCTTTTGCTCTGACGGTCAATTATCCGGTGTCTGTACTACATGTCGAGTCACTGACCCTGTTAATGACTAACCGAATGGTTAAAGACAAGTCCTAGACATATGGAAGTTTCTATTAACTTTTTATAATGATATCTTCACTTTAACCTTTCTTTATATTGGTGCACTTTTGCTATAAGGCTTCATTCACATAGGCAGTGGTAAAAACAGTTGGTTGAGCCCTGGTTTTACAGGCCACTTAAAGTTGCTCGTCTTTGCGGCTGCAACAACCGAGACCAAACATGACCCATTTAGCTGAATGGGTCCACACCACAACTGCTAGCTAAGCACTTGACATGCAGTTCTGGCGTGGTATTTGCATACAAAATTCCCATTCAGCTGTAAAAAAGCCATTCAGTTGGTGACATTGTTGCATCTAGAATGCCTGCCAGCCTCTGCTCTGCCGCCTTCTGAAATTGATCCACCATGAACATTTTGAGTGAGCAGCAAGAGGTGCCACCGAGCCCTAAGGCTACGTTCACACCAGCGATTATGGCCAATGTGAACAGTAGTGGCACGAATCGGATTTCTGCTGCGGCTGTCAGAGGTTAGGAGCAGCTGCTGACTCAGTTAACAAATGACAGGTTGGCAGCAGCCAAAGCTATTTTCAGCTCTGCACAGCCCACAATTACCTGTGATGATTGCTGCTTGATGCACACTAAACTTACCTAATTGACCGTGTGAATGTAGCCTAATAGTGTGGACCTAGAAAGTAGTCTTTTTGCATTTGTAAAGAGATTACTTAAGAAAAAAAAACGTTTCATATTCTGGTATGCAGCATGCGTTTTAATTGACTGCTTGTGTATTTCTGCCCTCAGTGATTGTTGAATCATTACATGACATTCCACCGCTGAATGAGGACACTGTTGTTTTTAAAGCAAATCGACTTGCTGTTGGGAAGGTGAGTTAAATGCTAGCATGCTAACTGCATTTTAAAATTTCTAAAATAGTATGTGAGGGCACTGCCCAGCTGTGTTTAATAGAATTCAAATGAGTGCGGTCATGAGGGCAAGACCACAGGACTGACTTTGGACACTGATATTTCAAAGTGAAAAACTGTTTCTTTATCGTACATCACTGGACACAGAGCGCCATAGTAATAACTATGTTGTTATATAGGCCGCCTTTAGGTGATGGACACTGGCACACCCTAAGACAGGAAGTTCACTCCCTATATAACCCCTCCCATACCAGGAGTACCTCAGTTTTTTCGCCAGTGTCTAAGGTATTGGTCACGAGTAAAGATGTACTATGCAGAAGCTCTGCTGGAGTAATCCTTGCTGGAGCAAGCTATGCAACCGGATCCATTCAAAGTGCCATTGAAGCCAAAGTGAATGGTACCCGGGCCTCATGGCGAAAGAAACAAGGTTTTACCTGTAACGCTTCTCTTTTGAGAGCTGGACCCTGGGATCCAGTGCTTTTGTCATGCTGCAATACCATAAAGCTTTCTGGCAGGGTGCTATACAGGTCCAAGGGAGTGGAACCCCGATAAAAGGGGACCCTGGTCCTTGAAGGTTTTTTTAACGGAGCCCGTCGTGATGGGTGAAGATTGGGTCTGTTTGGTTGTACCATAGAATCCTGCGGCAGGATAAGGCAAGTGGAGATTCCTAAGAAATTTAAAACTTTCTTATGGATTTACTCCTTGCAGTAAATGTTGTCATGCCTAAAGTCGCCAGCCGGGGCTGTAAAGAGCACATACCTGTTCCATGCTTTCCAGGTCTCGCTCCGTGTCAGCAGAAGCTGCCAGGCTTCCTCCAGCTAAGCAGTCCTAGCCTTAGATGTTGGAGGGGGGATTTTGGCAGAACTTCCCCCACCTGGGCAGTGTTTCCTCTTCCCCTCTCCAGGAGCAGGCAGAGGGAGTCTAATATGCTCGCTGTTCTCTGCTCCCTCTTCCACCACCCTTAGCAGTGGTGGCTCTCCTTCCCTTCCTCTTTGCTTTCCTTCCCTCCCCCGCCCCCACACATGCCAATCCGACCGGATGCCCGCATGCGCGGGAATTGGCTTTTGAAAACTGGGGGGGGGGCGTGATAGGGGGACAGGGGCGTGGCGATGGCGTGGCTCAGCGTCACAGCGCAGGGCTGCAAAGGCTATAAAATCTCCATTGCCAGGTCTTCATTTGGCTGACGGTGGGACACGAGCAGACGGGGGCATTGAGCATGGTGACACAGGCATTCCCAAGGCACATTTAGACTGAGCATTAATAGCAGCGGTATTTGCTGGACTATTGCTCAGCAGTGCGTGCGTTTTGTTGGCATTAGCTCTGCGTTTGTGCTTAGAACTATGCCTTCCAGAAGAGGAGGTATAAATACCCCAAAAAGGGGACCAAAGGTATCACCCTCGGGCTCTGAGGACCCTAATCTCGCCTCAGCAATGCCATTCTTCCCTGAAAGACCAGGGGATGGCTGGTCGGGGTGAGCCATCGGATCTGTCAAATGTTGCAACTGTTTCCAACATTTCAGCCCCTGTCTATATTTCTAAGGACGTTTTCTCCTCAGCCTTGGTGGGGTTGGAAGAAAGGTTGACTGCTCTAATCGCATCTTCCCAGAATGGGTCTCCTTTTACCGCCCAGGACCCTCAAGCAGAGGAACGGTGGGTGGGGGAGGATGAGTCCCCTTTAGGGGACTGTGAAGAGGCTGATGACTCCTCTTCTGAGGAATCAATTGTGGAAGAACCCTTTTCAGCTTCACAATCTGAGAAATTGCTGGTACAATCTTACAAAAATGGTCTGCTCCACATTTAAGCTACCCTTAACTGAGTCAGCTGGAAGGCCCACTTCTTCTTTGGGTTCTCTAAAGCCTCCTCAAGCTTTGCATGCCTTTCCTGTCCATCCATTACTGGAACAGCTTATATATTCTGAGTGGGATCACCCAGATAAGCATTTTCTTCCTCCTAAGAAGTTCTCAGCACTTTATCCTATGGAGAAAAAATTCACCAAAAAAAATTCAACCGAAGGTGGCGTCAGGTTTTCATCTAAACCAGGATATTGTACTACCTTCATTTTTGCCAGAACGCTGTTCTACGAAAGAGAAGTCGCTACTTTCTCTTGATGTAGTGAGAGCAGTCAAAGTCTACTTGAGAGCGACTGCTCAGATTCGAAAAACTGATGTTTTGTTTGTGTTGCCTGAAGGTCCTAGAAAAGGACAGGCAGGGTCAAAATCTACTATTTTTATGTGGATTCGGCAAGTACCGTATTTATCGGCGTATAACACGCGCCGGCGTATAACACGCGCCGGCGTATAACACGCACCCCAAGTTTAGGAGAGAATTTTAAGGAAAAAAACTTTTAGGAGGGAAGTTTAAGGAAAAGAAACTTACATTAAAATGCCCTTCAATGCAGCCTCATCAGTGTTCATCTGCAGCCTTGTTAGTGTCATTGCAGCCTTTTCAGTGTCAGTGCAGCCTTGTCAGTGCAGCTTTGCCCCAGTGCAGTCTTGTCAGTGCAGCTTTGCCCCAGTGCAGTCTTGTCAGTGCAGCCTTGTCCCCAGTGCAGCCTTGTCCCCAGTGTCCATGCCTACCGCCTGCTGCTGCCGCCGACATACACATGCTAGTAGTTTTAAATATGGCGCCGCGGAGTTCGGAGGGACTCGGCGCCGGCGGAACTGAACATACACCGCCGAGATACACATAGTCGAGTGTATTCAGCTCTTTCCGGCGCCGCTCACAGTCCCGCCCAGTCCCGCCCAGTCCCGCCCTATGATGGACATAACACAGGTCCAATCGCGGGACTGGGCGTGACTGTGAGCGGCGCCGGAAAGAGCCGAATACACTCGACTATGTGTATCTCGGCTCTGTGATTTCGGCGGCGCTCGTTCAGCACCGCCGAGTCCCTCCGAACTCCGCGGCGCCATATTTAAAACTACTCGCTATGTGAATGTCGGCGGCGATCGCTGCCGATAGCTCACAATTAGCGGGGATCGGCGTATAACACGCACCCACAACTTTCCCCTGATTTTAAGGGGAAAAAAGTGCGTGTTATACGCCGATAAATACGGTAATTGTTCAAGCTAAAGGTTTTGAAGAGGAAGATCCCACCTTTTCAAATCCAAGCGCACTCCACCAGGGCTGTTAGTGCTTCGTGGGTGGTGCATCACCAAGCCTCAATGGCTCAAATCTGCAAGAACGCAACTTGGTTTTCAGTCCATACATTCACTAGATTCTATCAGGTGGATGTAAAAAGGCATGAGGATATCGCCTTTGGGTGCCGTGTGCTGCAGGCAGCAGTATAGGTCCTCAAGTCTGATGGCGCCCTGCTTTGTTTGTCTCCCCCCCCCCCCCCTCAGATAGCATTGCTCTGGGACATCCCACATAGTTATTACTATGGCGCTCTGTGTCCCGTGATGAACGATAAAGAAATTAGGATTTTTATAACAGCTTACCTATAAAGTCCTTTTCTTGGAGTACATCACGGGACACAGAGGTCTCTCCCCTCTTTCTGGATATACATATAGTGCTTTGCTACAGAAACTGAGGTACTCCCGGTATGGGAGGGGTTCTAAAGGGAGTGGTTTTCCTGTCTTAGGGTGTGCCAGTATCCATCACCTAAAGGAGGCCTATATACCCACATAGTTATTACTATGGCGCTTTGTGCCTCGTGATGTACTCCAAGAAAAGGATTTTACAAGTAAGCTGTTATAAAAATCCTATTTTTGTTTCCTCTGCAATGCAGAAAAATGAAATGTGACAATTACAGAAGGATAATGGAAACACTATACTATACACATATATATATTTTATTTTTGTCTATATTCATTTTAATGCTTATTAATGACTTTCATATTTTAATATTTTATTTTAAAATATTGGGACGCCTGCCTTTACACACACATGAACTTTAATGGCATCCCAGTCTTAGGCCGTAGGGTTCAATATTGAGTTGGCCCACCCTTTACAGCCATAACAACTTCAACTCATCTGGGAAGGCTATCCACAAGGTTTAGGAGTGTGTCTATGGGAATGTTTGACCATTCTTCCAGAAGCGCATTTGAGGTCATGCACTGATGTGGACGAGAAGACCTGGCTCGCAGTCTCCGCTCTAATTTATTCCAAAGGTGTTCTATCAGGTTGAGGTCAGGACTTTATGCAAGCCAATCAAGTTCCTCCACCCCAAACTCGCTCATCTGTATCTTTTTATGGACCTTGCTTTGTGCACTGGGTCAAATCATTTGGGGGAGGTGGATTATAGTGTGGGGTGGTTTTTCAGGGGTTGGGCTTGGCCCCTTAGTTCCAGTGAAGGGAACTCCTTAGGGTGTCAGCATACCAAGACATTTTGGACAATTTTTTGCTCCCAACTTTGTGGGAACAGTTTGGGGATGGTCCCTTCCTGTTCCAACATGACTACGCACCAGTGTACAAAGCAAGGTTCATAAAGACATGGATGAGCGTGTTTGGGATGGAGGCACTTGACTGGCCTGCACAGAGTCCTGACCTCACCCGATAGAACACCTTTGGAATGAATTAGAGCAGAGACTGCGAGCTACACCTTCTCGATCACATACGTGCCTGACCTCACAAATGTGCTTCTGGAAGAATGGTCAAACATTCCTATAGACACACTCATAATCCTTGTGGACAGCTTTCCAGAAGAGTTGAAGCTGTTATAGCTGCAAAGGGTGAGCCAACTCAATATTGAACCCTACGGACTTAGACTGGGATGCCATTACACTTTATGTGCGTGTAAAGGCAGGTGTCCCAATACTTTTAACAATATAGTGTATTTGTGCAATGTGTACTTTACAAATTAACATACTGTATAATACATGAAAGGATTCCCAAAGGGTTATTCCAAAGGAAAGGATCACAATGAGGCTTACACTTCAGACCGAGCAGTTGGATATGGGAGGATGAGGAGCGTGAGGTGTGTGGTCTATTCAGTAGCACTTTAGTCCTTGTGACCCTTTGACATAGTCCCTGAGAAATCATTGAAGGAGCTTGTAAAACACAGGGACCAATCCTATATAATTTGTTCATAAACGATCTGGAGGATGGGATAAACAGTTCAATCTCTGTACTTGCAGACGATACTAAGCTAAGCAGGGCAATAACTTCTCCGCAGGATGTGGAAACCTTGCAAAAAGACCTGAACAAATTAATGGGCTGGGCGACTACATGGCAAATGAGGTTCAATGTAGAAAAATGTAAAATAATGCATTTGGGTGGCAAAAATATGAATGCAATCTATACACTGGGGGGAGAACCTCTGGGGGAATCTAGGATGGAAAAGGACCTGGGGGTCCTAGTAGATGATAGGCTCAGCAATGGCATGCAATGCCAAGCTGCTGCTAACAAGGCAAACAGAATATTGGCATGCATTAAAAGGGGGATCAACTCCAGAGATAAAACGATAATTCCCCCGCTCTACAAGGCTCTCGTCCGGCTGCACCTAGAGTATGCTGTCCAGTTCTGGGCATCAGTCCCCAGGAAGGATGTACTGGAAATGGAGCGGGTACAAAGAAGGGCAACAAAGCTAATAAAGGGTCTGGAGGATCTTGGTTATGAGGAAAGGTTGCGAGCACTGAACTTATTCTCTCTGGAGAAGAGACGCTTGAGAGGAGATATGATTTAAATTTACAAATACCGTACTGGTGACCCCACAATAGGGATAAAACTTTTTCGCAGAAGAGAGTTTAACAAGACTCGTGGCCACTCATTAAAATTAGAAGAAAAGAGGTTTAACCTTAAACTATGTAGAGGGTTCTTTACTGTAAGAGCGGCATAGATGTGGAATTCCCTTCCACAGGCGGTGGTCCCAGCGGGGAGCATTGATAGCTTCAAGAAACTATTAAATAAGCACCTGAATGACCGCAACATACAGGGATATATAATGTAATACTGACACATAATCACACACATAGGTTGGACTTGATGGACTTGTGTCTTTTTTCAACCTCACCTGTTATGTAACAAGAGCTACCTCACATGACACTTAAGAGTAAAGTGACACTTTTTGTTTTTCAAGCTTTTTCAAAGATTTGGGATACATTGTCACAGGGAAGATTCACTCTAGATGAGTAGTGTGTAAATAACTTTCATCAACGAATCAAGCTGAAAGCCTGGAAAATGTTAACTGCTCGACCAGCAGACTTGGACGTTGAAAGGAAAATACGCATAGGCTATATATCATATTTACCTAAAGGGTTGGCTCACTTTTGCAAAAAACAAAAATGGCAATGCAGTTAAAGGGTGCCAGTGGATGACAACTGACTGCTGCCATGAACAGTATTGAATAATTTACCTACTATAGCTGTTGGCTATTTTCATCCCATCTAGCAGTCTGACTGTAAAACTCCCAACAGACAGCATTCCTCCGTCCTGTCTCGTTACTTAGGTTGTTGCTATGATGCTTCAGCCTATGCTCCAGCCATTGATTCTTGCCTCTGCCATCACAAGAACGCGCTCTCTCGGATTTAAGTGATGCACATGTGCAGTGCCCTGTCTGTCCTATCGCTTCGGCACTGAGCTTTATAACTACTGTGGATGAGAGCACAAGCGATAGGTTTTGAATTTGAGAGAGTGTGCACTCTTGTGAGGTTTGGGGCAATTTTGTTCTTGGGTTTAGACGCTTTTTAAACAGGTCTAAGGATTTGCTTGATTTTATCTAACAGCTCTTGGCCAATCATCAAGCACCTAGGCTTGTCATAAGCAACTCTGTACCCGAATGCTGATTCTTTAAAATCTTGGAAAGTGAATTCCATTGCACATCGAGCGTACATCAAATCTCATTTACTCTTATCCTACACTTCACGTCACTACCAACAAGGCAGCAGCTAAATCCCCATGAGGACTACTTTTTCCCTTCACCTACCCATGGGATCCCCTTGAAGAGCACCATATCATGGATCACCTCTAGGGATACCAGGCTCCATATAGGTACAGCGCTGTCTTATACATATGTTTTCCTCTGTTGCACTTTAGTCTTTCATTCTATCCTGGTTTTCATTAACATTGATGAAAGTTTAGCTCATGGTATTGCCAGTGCCCATATACATTTACAAGTGAGGAATGAATAACTTACAAGTGATGAATTATGTAAACGGGCCTTTAACTTTTTCAAGTGAAAGTTCACTTTATAAATGTTAGTAAATGGGATTAAATTATGTGTCGGGGGAAATTAAAGGGCATGATTTGGTGAAGTTAATCAGTGTCACCTTATTTACCGTGTTCATTGAACATTCAATTTGGTAAGTAATCCGTCTCTTTTGAATATATAACCGCATTAAGCGGGGTGGACTGGTGCTGCAGTTCATTCTCCATTGTAGAGCTAAAGACCGTACATGGAAACGCCTTAACACAAACAAGTAGAGGCCATTAATCAGGAAAATTTCATGATGGTCTATATTTCAAGTGCATGTTTTTATTAGGATATCTTTGTTTGAGTACATTATTTTATCTGCACACGATTGTTTATACATAGTGCAGACAAGGTAATAACGCACTATTTTGTAATCCGAAGCATAGACTGTTTTTACTTGTGCTTAGCTGAGAAATGGCTGATTTATTTCTATCATCCTACCCTTTAGTAAAAGGGGTCTGACTTTTTCAGCAGGTATAAATCGAGCTGTAATCCCCTATGGTTTCTGGGAACGTGTACAGTTTTCTTCCATTCTTCTTTTCTTTTCTTTTTTTTTTTTTCTTATGGTTTTCTGCTTTATTTCCAAGAAGTGAAATCTAATGTGAATCAACTGCCACTAGTGATTGACACCAGTTTTCTAAGAGCATGTCCAGAGTTCCTGTTAAAAAAAAAAATTAATTTTAGGAAGAGTGTTTTCTTGAGAGGATCTGTGGTTTATTATGACCGCTTCTTTTTTCTATCCATTCTTTTGAGAGAAAAAAAGTCACAGCTGGGACTTTGTTTATTTTTTTTACCCGTTTTATTAGGGAAAAGGGGCAAAATACATATGACGTTATTAGAATTGTTTAACACACGATCTGAAAGTCGGACGACAGATCGTCTGACTTTTTTCGCTTACTATTTGCAAGTAGAAATTGAATAGTTTACTAAAGTCACAAATTCTCCTACGAGAAAAAAAAATCGGAAGTGATGTCATGTGTTGTAGTGTATTTGTATTGTGTTTTCGGATGACAACTGTACTGAAAATCGTATGATCTGGTATCGTACAAGGAAAATTTTCGTGCTTGTCCAATCGAATATTATTGATTCACTGTCGTGATCGGCTCCGAAAGCTGTGTACTAACAATCCGATTATTGTACGATCGCGTCGAAAGCGGTATTTTTCATCCGATTTTCGGATCGTGTATACGGGCCATTAGGGGCATATTTATATATTAAAAAAAAAAACTTTGCAGGTGTTCTGTCAAATGAAAAATCCCAAGACAAAAAAATATAGGACCATCGTAAACTGCAATAGCTACACCTATTGTTAGGACACATCCAGCAATTAATCAAAGTTCCTAGGCAGTATTGTATATTGTATATATTGTATGTCATGCAGCATACCAATGGCTGCAAGTGTAGGGTTGTAGTAAAGTCGCACTCCAGTGTGTTCAGTGTTGCCAAAGGTGGAGTAAAAGGTACTAGGAAAAGGTCCACGTGTGTCTACACAATGACCTCCTCTAGTGCACTAAAGGATTATAGAGACACATGGGCATTTTGCATATTATACACAATACTACTTAGGAACTTTGACTCATTGCTGAAAGTGTCTTAAAGTATAACTAAAAGCAAATGTTTTTTTTGGATCGAGCGGAGAGGGATTAGAACATTTGTCAGATTTTATTGCTGTCTGTGCCTTCATTAGGGAGGTTCACCTTCTCCATTTGTCCCGTTTACCATTATCGTCGAAAGTAAAAGAAAATCCCAAATTTTGGGTTGTTTCCAGAAAAGTGGTGAAAAATCTCCCTATGGGGACACGTTTTCTGATGACCTGGGGTCCCCAAGGAATTCCCTTAATTTGCAGAGACTTCCTCTCACTTCCTGTTTGGCTACAGTGCAGGAAGTGAATGGAGATATCCCCCAATGGGATACAGATGGCAAACAAAATAAAAAATCATAAGGGTTATAACCCTTCCTTGCTGTATCAAAAATAAAAAAAATGCCTATAGTTCTAGTAATAATAGGTTTATCCATTGCAGAGTTATTTTTTACTACATATACAGTTGTGCTCAAAAGTTTGCGTAGCGTGGCAGAAATTGTGACATTTTGGCATGGATATTGAAAGTATGACCGATCATGCCAGAAAACTGTCTTTCTTTCTCGAACATCACGGGACACAGAGCCTCAGTAATAACTGATGGGTTATATAAGTATCACTAGGTGATTGGACACTGGCACACCCTACCAGGAAGTTCAACCCCCTATATAACCCCTCCCCCTTGCAGGGATACCTCAGTTTTTACGCCAGTGTCTTAGGTGATGGATGTGTAAAGATGTGCTGAGCTCCAAAGGGATTATCCTATATCCTATACTGGGGCAAGCCAGGCGAACCGGATCCTTTCTAAAGTGTCTTTTCTAGGCCGAATTGGATGGTACCCGGGCCTCGTGTCCGAAGAAACAAGGTTTTACCTGTAACGCTTCGCTTTTTAGAGAGCTGGACCCCGCATATCAGAAAATGGTTTTCTATCCTTATTTCTGGCTGGTTGCTTTACAGGCCAGAACTGTGGATCCCCCTATTCGTAGGGGGCCCTGCTCTCTGAAGGCTTTTTCCCACTGTGAGAGGCGAAGATTGGGTCTGTGTACAGAACCCTGCGGCTGTATAAGGTAAGGGAGATTCCACAGAATTTTTTAATTCTAGTAGGTTTCTCCTTTAAAGGAAAATGCATGCTATGCCTATTGTCACCACCGGGGGCTGCCAAGAGCACATGCCTTCTCATGTCTGTCTAAGGCCCCTTTCACACTTATACGACTTGTCCCACGATTTTGTACTGCAAAATCGTATGACAAGTCATTCTCCATGATTTTCAATGACTACCATTCATATTGGCACGACTTTAAGTCGTGCCGACTTGAAAGTAGTCCCTGCACTACTTTGGTCCAACTTCTATGCGAGTTGTACTCCATAGACCTCAATGTTAAACCCTGAAGTAGCATGCAAGTCGTGCCTGAATAATATAGACACGACTTCAGTACGACTTTGTAAGCACAAGCCTGGCTCGCTGATCGGGAAAGGAAAACTTTTTTCCTTTCCCGATGAGCGACAGGCAGTGCTGACAGCTGTCTGGTATGAATCCAGAGGGGGAACTCCACGCCAAGTTTTAAATGAAAAAACCGGCTTGGGTTCCCCCCCAGGGGCATACCAGGCCCTTAGGTCTGGTATGGATCTAAGGGGAACCCCCTACGCCGAAAAATCGGCGTGGGGTCCCCCCCAAAATCCATACCAGACCCTTATCCGAGCACGCAGCCCGGCCGGTCAGGAATGGGGGTGGGGACGAGCGAGCGCCCCCCCCCTTCCTTGACCGTACCAGGCCGCATGCCCTCAACATGGGGGGGTGGGTGCTTTAGGGCATGGGGGGCACCCTGCCGGGCTCCCCCACCCCAAAGCACCTTGTCCCCATGTTGATGAGGACAAGGGCCTCTTCCCGACAACCCTGGCCGTTGGTTGTCGGGGTCCGCGGGCGGGGGGCTTATTGGAATCCGGGAGCCCCCTTTAATAAGGGAGCCCCCAGATCCCGGCCCCCCACCCTATGTGAATGAGTATGGGGTACATGGTACCCCTACCCATTCACCTAGGGAAAAAAAGCGTCAATAAAAAACACAGTACACAGGTTTTTAAAATAATTTATTAGGCAGCTCCGCAATCTTCTTCTGACTTCGGGGGTCCTCTTCCGACTTCGGGGGTCTCTCCGCCGTCTCCTCCCGGTGTCCGCATCTTCTGCCGGCTCCTCCGCTATCTTCTGCAGCTCAATTGCTAGCGGTGGTCCGGACTTCTGCCTTCTTTTCTTCCAGAGATGTTGACACGACGCTCTCTCCAGCTGGAATGGTCTCTGAACGCTCCGCAATGGACTTATATAGGCGGTGGCCACGCCCCCTTATGAGGTCACTGTCCCGGGGCATGCTGGGACTGTGTCGTCATAAGGGGGCGTGGTCATCACCCGGTGACCACGCCTCCTAAAACGTCACAGTCCCAGCATGCCCAGGGACTGTGACGGCATAAGGGGGCGGGGTCACCGCCTATATAAGTCCGGTACGGAGCGCACAGAGACCATTCTGGCTGGAGAGAGCGTCGTGTCAACATCTCTGGAAGAGAAGAGGGAAGAAGACGATCCAGAGGTCCGGACCACCGCTGGCAAAAGAGCGCCAGAAGATAGCGGTGGAGCCGGCAGAAGATGAGGACGCCGGAGAGACCCCCGAAGTCGGAAAAGGACCCCCGAAGTCGGAAGAAGATCCCGGAGCTGCCTAATAAATTATTTTAAAAACCTGTGTACTGTGTTTTTTACTGACACTTTTTTCCCTAGGTGAATGGGTAGGGGTACCATGTACCCCATACTTATTCACATAGGGTGGGGGGCCGGGATCTGGGGGCCCCCTTATTAAAGGGGGCTCCCAGATTCCGATAAGCCCCCTGCCCGCAGACCCCGACAACCAACGGCCAGGGTTGTCGGGAAGAGGCCCTTGTCCTCATCAACATGGGGACAAGGTGCTTTGGGGTGGGGGGGCCGCAGGGCGCACCCCCATGCCCCAAAGCACCCACCCCCCATGTTGAGGGCATGCGGCCTGGTACGGTCCAGGAGGGGGGGGGGCGCTAGCTCGTCCCCACCCCCATTCCTGACCGGCCGGGCTGCGTGCTCGGATAAGGGTCTGGTATGGATTTTGGGGGGGGACCTAAGGGCCTGGTATGTCCCTGGGGGGGAACCCACGCCATTTTTTTAATTTAAAACTTGGCGTGGAGTTCCCCCTTATGATTCATACCAACTACTGTATGTTTTCATTTGTTAATGCCAAAAACGTGGCAAAGTAGTACTGCTCCCAAATCGCGGCAAAATCGCGGCCGCGAAATCGCAGTAAAATCGTGCGACTTTGAAGTCGTATAAGTGTGAAAGGGGCCTTAGTGTTTCCACGCTGCACAAGCTCCTCCGGCCGGCTCAGGTAGGATGGGGGGCTCTCCTTAGGGATATCTCCCTCAAGACTAGGGGGAGGCCGCAGGTGTGTTGTGAGGCGGTTATACACCGCAATTTCGCTGCCGCCGCCATTTTGCCACGTGCAGGCCCCATCTCTACCGGCCTCTCTCCTTCCTCCCCCTCCCCCAGCCTTCCCTCCATGCTGATTCCAGATGGTCGGCTCGCGCTGGAAGCGCGCGGTTTTTGAAAAACGAAGGGGGAGGGTGTCAGCACATCTTGCTCAGACGCCCACAGGGCCGGGTGCAGGCTATTAAGGGCACTGATTACAGGTGCACAAAGCCTTTTGGAGGGACACAGAGCTGACGGTCACATGTAAGGTGGGACACAGGCATTCTCCTAGGCAGCATTTACTAAGGTAACACCAAACTGGGCATTTGGTAGCAAGGCTTTTAGCCAGACTACATTGCTCAGCAGTCAGTGTTCATTTTGTGATACCTCCACCTTGTTGCTTTGCACTATGGGTAGAAGAGGTTCAAACACCCCAAGAACATGAGACTCTAGGGGATCTCATTTGGGTTCTGAGGGCCCCCTGTCTGCAGCATCCTCCCCCCCGAGGGGCCAGGGACGGCTAGCCAGGGAGAGCCGTTGGGGTCAGGGGCTACACCTGCTTCTGGCACGTCAGCCCCTGTATACATTACACAGGAGGTTTTTTCCTCAACCATTAATGGTTTAGAGGAAAGATTAATGGCCGTGATTACATCTTCACTCAGTGGAAGAAAACGCACTAGGCCTTCCTCTGTTCCCCAAGACCCTCAGGCAGAGGAGCTCTGGGATAAAGGAGAGGAATCCCTTTCAAAGGATCAGGATGGGACGGATGATTCCTCTTTGGAGGAATCGGGTGGAGAGGGACCCTCTGCGGCTTCCCAAGAGGAGAAAGTCTTAGTGCAGATCCTTACTGGATTGGTCCGCTCCACATTTAGGTTGCCCATATCTGAATAAGTTAAAGAACCCTCTTCTTTAGGGTCACTGAAACCTCCTCAAACAGCACAGGCTTTTCCTGTTCATAATTTACTTGAAAAGCTCCTTTATTCTGAGTGGGATCACCCAGATAAACGTTTTTTTCCGCCGAAAAAGTTTTCAACACTTTATCCTATGGAAGAAAAGTTTATTAAAATGTGGGGAATACTGGCCATTGATGCCGCCATTTCCTCCATAAATAATAGTCTGACTTGTCCTGTAGACAGTGCTCATGCTCAGGAATCCTGTGGATAAAAAGATGGAATCCCTATTGAAGGATGTTTTCTCCTTAGCAGGTTCAGTGGCTCAACCTGCAGTAGCAGCGATTGGAGTCTGTCAATACTTAAGAGACCATGTTAAGCAGGTCATCAAAGTTTTACCTGAACAGCAGGCCCAGGGGTTGGCTAACCTTCCAGCGGCCTTATGTTATGTTGTTGACGCCATCAGAGATTCTATCATGCAAACCTCTCGTTTGTCACTGGGGTTAGTACATATACGTAGAATCCTATGGTTGAAAAATTGGTCAGCCGAAGCACCATGTAAGAAGCTGCTGGCTGGGTTTCCATTTCGTGGTGAAAGGTTGTTTGGAGAGGACTTGGATAACTATATCAAGAGAATCTCTTGTGGGAAAAGCACTCTCTTACCTGTTAAGAAGAAGAGTAAGCATCCCTCTTTCAAACGGACTCTTTCCCCAGCGCCTGGGGCTTTAGCCTCCAGGCAGTCTCGACGGCCTCCTCCGGGTACAAGCTGGAGTTTCAGGAATTTCTCTCTCCTCGTTTCCTCAGGTCAAGTGTTCCCAGAGATCCAGAGAAAAAGCATTCGCTCCTTCTAGCGTTAGAGCGACTTTTGTCGCAGGAGGTCATTATGGTGTTTCCCACGAAGGATCAAGGATTGGGCTTCTATTCCAACCTTTTTATGGTCCAAAAACCAAATGGAGATGTCAGACCCATTCTGGATTTAAGGGATCTGAACCGATTCCTAAGGATTCAATCCTTCCGCATGGAATCAATTCAGACAGTAGTCTCCACCCTGCAGGGAGGAGACTTTCTGGCATCGATAGACATCAGAGATGCATATCTGCATTTGCCCATCTTCCTGCTCATCAGAAGTTTCTGTGCTTCGAGATAGGAGGGCGCCATTTCCAGTTTGTGGCTCTGCCTTTTGGGATAGCCACTGCACCTCGAGTGTTCACAAAGGTCTTGGCTCCTCCTCTGGCCAGATTAAGAGCTCAGGGTATAGCTGTCATAGCATACCTAGACGACCTGCTCCTGATAGACCGGTCGGTAGCCTCCTTGAATGGGAACTTGAGGACCACAGTCAAGTATCTGGAACACCTAGGTTGGATCCTCAACCTAGAAAAATCTTTCCTAAAACCAGTAAGAAGACTGGAGTATTTGGGTCTGATCATAGATACAAGCCAGGAGAAAGTATTTCTACCTCGGGCAAAGATCATTGCTTTAAGGGAGCTGATTCTGGCAGTCAGGACCAAGAAGGGTCCTTCTGTCCGCTTTTGTATGAGGCTGCTGGGAAAGATGGTGTCTTCATTCGAAGCAGCTCCCTATGCTCAGTTCTATTCAAGACTACTACAACACAGTATTCTGTCGGCCTGGAACAAGAAGGTTCAGGCATTAGACTTCCGATGCACCTGTCTCAGGCGGTGCGTCAGAGCCTCAATTGGTGGCTCATACCCGAAAACCTGCAGAAGGGGAAATCCTTTCTGCCGGTTACCTGGACAGTGGTAACAACAGATGCCAGTCTGTCGGATTGGGGAGCAGTTCTGGAACAGTCTGCGGTTCAAGGGGTATGGTCCAAAGCCGAGAGGACCTTACCCATCAACATTCTGGAGATCCCTGCGGTATATCTATCCCTAAAGGCCTGGACTATCAGGCTACAGGGTTGCCCGGTCAGCATCCAGTCCGACAATGCAACAGCAGTGGCTTATGTCAATCATCAGGGAGGCACCAGGAGCCGAGCTGCTCAAAAAGAGGTGAACCAGATCTTAGTCTGGGCAGAGAGGCATGTGCCATGCATATCGGTAGTTTTCATTCCAGGAATAAAGAACTGGCAGGCGGACTATTTAAGTCGCCAGCAGTTACTTCCAGGGGAATGGTCTCTGCATCCCAACGTCTTTTGGGCCATATGCCAAAGATGGGGGGTTCCAGATGTAGATCTCTTTGCATCCCGATTCAACAAAAAGATAGACAGATTTGTGGCAAGGACTAAAGATCCTCTTGCATGCGGGATGGATGCGTTGGTGATTCCGTGGCATCGGTTCTAACTGATTTATGCATTCCCGCCTATTCTGCTACTGCCACGACTCCTTCGCAGGATCAGGCAGGAAAGGAAATAGTGGATGACCGTGGGTTCCCCGTGGACACTACCGGTACGCCCAGACCTGTTATCTCAAGGTCCAGTGTTCCATCCTGCCTTACAAACGCTAAATTTGACGGTTTGGCTATTGAGACCCACGTTCTGAAGAGTCGGCTTTCAGGTCCTGTGATATCAACCTCAATGCAAGGAAGCCAGCTTCCAGAATGATTTATCATAGAGTCTGGAAAGCTTATGTATCCTGGTGTGAATCCAGGGGTTTGCATCCCAGAAAATATGTGATAAGTAGAATTCTTGATTTTCTACAATTGGGATTAGAGATGAAGCTGGCCTTGAGTACCATCAAGGGCCAGGTCTCGGCCTTATCAGTATTATTTCAATGGCCACTTGCTTCGCATTCTTTGGTCCGAAACTTTATGCAGGGGGTAATGCGTCTTAATACTCTGGTTAAGACGCCCCCTAAACCCCTGGGACTTGAACTTGGTTCTGTCTGTTTTACAGAAGCAGCTCTTTGAACCAATAAGTCAGATTCCTTTGGTCTTGCTGACAAGGAAGTTAATTTTTCTGGTAGCCATCTCTTCTAATAGAAGAGTATCAGAATTAGCAGCTCTTTCCTGTAAAGAGCCTTATTTGATTGTACACAAGGATAGAGTGGTACTGCGCCCTCATCCTAGTTTTTTACCAAAGATGGTTTCAGATTTTCATCTAAACCAAGACATTGTTCTGCCTTCCTTTTTTCCAGATCACTGTTCTCCGGAAGAAAGATCACTACATTCTTTGGATGTAGTAAGAGCAGTTAAGGCCTATCTGGAAGCAACTGCTCAGATTCGCAAAACGGATGTTTTGTTCGCGCTGACAGAGGGTCCCAGTAGAGGACAGGCAGCGTCAAAAGCTACCATTTCTAAATGGATTCAACAATTGATTATTCAAGCATACTGTTTGAAACAGAAGATTCCTCCGTTTCAGATCAGGGCACATTCCACAAGGGCTATTGGTGCTTCTTGGGCAGTGCACCACCGGGCCTCTATGGCTCAGATCTGCAAGGCCGCAACCTGGTCTTCAGTCCATACTTTCACTAGATTCTATCAGGTGGATGTAAGAAGGCATGAGGATATCGCCTTTGGGCGTAGTGTGCTGCAGGCAGCGGTACAGGGTCCTCAGGTCTGATTGCACCCTACTTGGTTGTGGTTCCCACCTTTCAGATAGCATTGCTCTGGGACATCCCATCAGTTATTACTGAGGCTCTGTGTCCCGTGATGTTCGAGAAAGAAAATAGGATTTTTTTATAACAGCTTACCTGTAAAATCCTTTTCTTTCGATGGACATCACGGGACACAGAGGTCCCGCCCCTCTTCTAATACACTATATTGCTTGGCTACAAAACTGAGGTATCCCTGCAAGGGGGAGGGATTATATAGGGGGTTGAACTTCCTGGTAGGGTGTGCCAGTGTCCAATCACCTAGTGATACCTATATAACCAGTTATTACTGAGGCGTGATGTCCATCGAAAGAAAAGGATTTTACAGGTAAGCTGTTATAAAAAAAATCCTATTTTTTATTTAAGGATAGTGATCAAATGAAGCCATTTATTGGCTCACAGTTCTTAGGCTCCTTTTTAAATCCTAATGGTAAATGGAATGTTTGGCCTTGGTACAGACACACAAGGTGACATACATAAGTTAAAATGGCAATTAAAGGTTAATTTCCCACATCTGTGGCTTTTTAAATTGCAATTAGTGTCTCTGTATAAATAGTCTAATGCGTTTGTTAGTGCTTATGTGGATGCACAGAGCGGACTAGACACTGAGCCATGGGGAGCAGAAAGGAACTGTCAAAAAACCTACGTAACAAGGTAAATGGAAATTTATAAAGATGGGCAAAGGTTATATTAAAAAAAAAAATATCCAAAAGTCCTGAATATGCCAGTCAGTACTGTTCAATTTACTTATTAAAAGTGGGAAATTCAGGGATCTCTTGATACCAAGCCATGGCTAGGTAGACCAAGAAAGATTGCAGCCAGAACTGCCAGAAGCATTGTTCTAGATACAAAGAAAAACCCACAGGAGAATTGCAGGCTGTTCTGGAAAAAAGACAGTGTGGTTCTTTCAAGGAGCACAATACGCCGATACTAGAACAAAAATTAGCTGCATGAACGAGTTGCCAGAAATAAGTCTTCGCTCCAGATTACAGTGTGCCAGAAGCTGTGAGGTGTGCCAAGATGTAGCCAGGCATTTTGTAACCAGACTTTTTCATGACATTGGCACAGTAAAGGCTTCTTCCTGGCAACTCGACCATGCGGCTAATTTTTGTTCAAGTATTGTTCTCCTTGAACCAACCACCCCGTCTTTGTATGTCATATTTGATTCTGTGAGAAATCTTCACATAAACACAACTTTGCATGCAATTTACATTTTTTGAAATTTGATTGCCTCATACATATGAAATACACAAAGTTAGAATAAAGTAAATAATCTTAACAAAAAACCCACTCATCAGTAAACAATAATGGCTTGACCATAAAAAGAAAGGGGTAATGGGGGGGGGGGGAGAGGTAGAGGGTGGAGCCTGGTCGTCGAGAGAGAAAAGGACTCGCAACCCTATGTCCCCTTCCCCCCCCCCATAAGTGTCAGGAAATTTAAAGGCCAGGTTTGTGTGTGTGTGTATAGTATGGGCTCCATGGCCTGACTACAGTCAGTGCCCACAAGCGTATTCTGGTGTAGTTTGAAAATGTGTCCAGAAAGTAGTGAATTTAGATACGGTATCATGCGAGATGGCAATGAGTTAATGAGTTCCTCCATCTCCGCTTGAACCACTCCCTCTAAGAGATGGGGTCAAGTAGTGCCCCAGAGAACAGGAATGTAAAGCTTGGCTGTGTTTAACCTGTGGATGACCAATGACTCGAGGAATACATAGGTTGAAAAAAAAAAAAAGACAAGTCCATCTAGTTCAACGAATAAAGGTGGGGGCATACAATCCCCTATGCACAATCCTATACCCGTAATTGCTCCAGAAGATTGCCAAAAAAAACCAAAAAAAAGCAAAGCATGATCCAATTTGCTCCAGCAGGGGAGAAATTAATTCCTAATCCCCCAAGAGGCAATTGGATATTCCCTGGATGAACTTTACCTATAAATGTTAGCTTCCAGTTATATTATGTACTTTTAGGAAAGAATCCAGGCCTTTTTAAAGCAAGCTGCTGAGCTGGCCAGAACCACCTCTCGAGCTCTTACTGTGAAAAAACCTTTCCTTAATTGGAGATTAAATCTCTTTTCTTCCAGATGTTAATAGTGCCCCCTTGTCCTCTGGGATGACCTTAAAGTTAATAACTCACCACCAGGATCACTTCTGTATTTATACATGTTTATCATATCCCCCCCTTAATCTCCTCTTCTCAAGAGAATAAATTCAGTTCCTCTAATCTTTCCTCATAGTTGAGCTCCTCCATGCCTCTTATAAGTTTGGTTGCCCTTCTCTGCGCTTTCTCCAGTTCCCCAATATCCTTTTTGTGAACTGGTGCCCAAAACTGAACTGCATATTCCAGCTGAGGTCTTACTAATGATTTGTACAGAGGTAAAATAATATCTCTCTGGAGTCCATACCTCTCTTCATACAAGAGAAGATTTTGCTTGCATTAGAAACCACAGTTTGGCATTGCATGCTATTATTAAGCGTATGATCTACCAGAATACCCAGATCCTTCGCCACCATTGATGTCCCCAGTTGTACTCCCCCCCCCCCCCCCCCCCCCCCCCCTAATATGTATGATGCATGCATATTTTTAGCCCCCAAGTGCATACCTTTTAACATTTATCAACATTACACCTCATGTGCTACATAGTTTCCCAATTGAAGTTGGAGACATCATTTAAGGAAGTTATTCCACTGCATAGCTTGGTGTCATCTGCAAAAACTGAAATGGTACTTTTAATCCCAGACCCTATATCATTTATAAATGTAGTAAAGCATAATGGTCCCAACATGGAATCTTGGTGTACACCACTGATAACCTTAGACCGTTCAGAGTAAGAATCATTAACCACTACTCTCTGAATTCTGTCTTTTAGCCAGTTTTCTATCCATTTACAAATTGATCTTTCCAAGCCCGTAGACTCTACCTTACACATTAGCCGTGTGTGGGGAACTGTGTCAAAGTCTTTTGCAAAATCCAAGTATACCATGTCCACAGCCACCCCTCAGGGTCAGGGGTCTCCAAACTTTCTAAACAAGGAGCCAATTTGCTGTCCTTCCGACTTGGGGGGGGGGGGGGGGGGGCAGACTGTAGCCAGCAAGAGTAGAAAATTCCCCAGCATCAGTAGAAGTAGGCCATGTTCCAGGCTTTATGATCAATGGGAGTAAATATTACATAGCACCTGTGGTAGGTGTGAGGAGGAATACTGCCCCTTCATTGGTGTTGGTGGGAGGAATTATGCCTTATCATGGGTGTCAGTGGAAGGAATAGTGCCCAATCGTTGTGTCCACGGAAGACATAATGCCCCAAGGTGGATGTCAGTGGGAGGAATGGTGCCTCATCCTTGGTGATAGTGGAAGGAAAACTGCCCCAGAGCTGTTCAGAGAAAAATCCTTGGATCTGTGTTTTTAGAAAACGTCAGAAGAAGTGGCTACAGATAGACAGGTACAATGCATGTAGGAGGATTTTTTAATCTGTGAAACCTGAGACCAGTCACTTCACTGTGTATATGTAGGGATTTACTACAACCTTAGTGGAATTCTACTTTTAAATAACAATCCTTATTCCCTTTACTTGTATAACTATATCTTGTACTTGCCTTAGATGGCAGGGCTGCCTGGTTCAGGAGGTGTGGCTTATGCAATACCAGGCAGTGTTCTGGTATTTTTCTCAGTTGTTGCAGTACTGCACATGCGTGGCTGTGGATGCCTAAAAGCAATCTCAATGCAGGCTTGTGTTAAGGTGTTGTATGGAAGAAGAAACAGCAGGTCTTGAGGCTCTATTAACTCAGGGAATATACTTTTCTTTATCATACATCACAGGACACAGAGCACCATAATAATAACTATGTGGGTTATACGCTTACCTTTAGGTGATTGGACACTGGCAACCAATAGTAAGACGGTTCCTCCCACATAACCCCTCCTATACCGGAAGCACCTCGGTTTTTTTCGCCAGTGTCTTGAAGGTGATGGTCATGGCTGTTGAAGCTCTTCAATTTTCTTCAAAGATGTCCCACTGAGGACGTCATAATCGGATCCATTCGGATGGCATAACAAAAGCTAAAGGGAATGGTACCCGAACCTCAGTTCAAGAACGAGGTATTGCTTGTAATGTGTCCTATATAGGCGCTGGGGTCAGAAGAAATCCTGGACCCAAAAGACACCCAAGCCCAACTCCAAGTCTACCTTGTGAAGGGGCGCCCCCGTTCTCACAGGTGGGGGGCAGGCTTCAGGTGTTTGGGGATGCCTGGGAAGAACTAGTTAGAGACAGATGGGTCATTTCCACTGTAAAATACGGTTACAGAATACAGTTTCGGGAATTCCCCCCAAATCGGTTTCTGCACTCAAGGGTTCCATCGGATCCAAAGAAAAAAAGATGCCTATTCCTAGCTTTACAGCATCTGCTGATGCAGGGGGTAATTGTAAAGGTTCTGCATGAGGAAAGGTTCAAAGGGTTTTACTCAAACCTATTCACTGTGCCGAAGCCAAATGGGGAGGTAAGGCCCATTTTGGACCTCAAAGCTCTCAACGTCTTTATAGACGTTTGATCCTTCCGCATGGAGTCTGTTCGTTCGATAATAAAATCCTTGAGAAAGGGAGACTATTTAGCGTCCATAGATATCAAGGACGCGTACCTTCATGTGCAAATCTTCGAACCATATCAGAGGTTCCTACGCTTCGCTGTAGAAGGCAGTCAATTTCTGGCACTACCATTCGGTCTGGCCACAGCCCCCCTGGGTTTTCACAAAGATTCTGGCCCCGGTGTTGGCTTCCCTAGGATCTCAGAAGGTCTCCATAGTAGGATACCTGGACGATCTTCTCCTAAGGGACTGCTCTTGCCCCATGCTGATTCAAAACGTGTCTAGAACAGTACCAGTTTTACAACGCCTAGGTTGGATTCTAAATTTGGACAAGTCAGCTCTCTGTCCGACCCAAGCCTTGGTGTATCTGGGTCTGGTCTTGGACACCGCCCAAGAAAAGGTGTTTCCGCCCCCCTTAAAGGTTGCCTCCATAGTTCTTGGTGGTTAAGGACCAGCAATTTGAAAAGAGGGAAATCTTTCCCACCAGTAGCCTGGAAAGTCGTAACTACAGACGCCAGTCTTCTCTGCTGGGGAGCAGTCCTATAGAAGGCCTCTGTTCAGGGAGTATGGTCCCAGACAGGACCCTGCCCATCAATCTTTTGGAGATTCGGGCAGCTCGTCTGGCTCTGCGATTCTGGACATCCAGATTGCGGGGTCTTCCTGTCAGAGTCCAGTCCGACAACTCCACGGTGGTGGCATATATCAACCACGAGGGAGGTACCAGGAGTTGGGCAGCCCAGAGAGAGGTAAACCATATATTGACTTGGGCAGAAAAACATGTGCCGTTCCTTTCGGCAGTGTTTATCCTGGAGGGTGGACAATTGGCAGGCAGATATCCTAAGTCGCCAGAAATTGTTGCCAGGGGAATGGTCCCTGCACCCCGAGGTTTTTCTACAGATCTGCCAATACTGGGGGACCCCAGATGTGGATCTGCTGGCATCCAGATTCAATGCCAAGCTGGACAGGTTTGTCTCCAGGACCAAGGATCCGCTTGTTGTCGGGATAAAGGCATTAGTAGTTCCTTGGGATCAGTATTCTCTAATATATGCCTTTTGCCCAATCCAAATTCTGCCGCACTTACGCAAAATGCAGGAGAAGCAAACACCAGTGATCCTAGTGGCCCCAGCGTGGCTCCGGAGATCCTGGTACTCAGAGATTGTGAAGTTGGCAGTAGGGGACTCATTGGTCCTTCCATGCCGTCCAGACCTGTTGTCTCAAGGACCCATATTCCATCCTTCTTTACAGTTGCTGAATTTGATGGCTTGGCTATTGAGACCAGACTGTTGAAAGACCGTGGTATTATGCGTTCAGTCTGGTCTACCTATATAAACACTAGAAAGTCGGTTTCTAGAGCTATCTATTATAGAGTCTGGAAGTCGTACATTTCTTGGTGTGAGGAGAGGAAATGGAACCCTCATAGGTATACGATTGGAAGAGTTCTTGCCTTTCTTCAAGCAGGAGTAGACTTGCAGCTCGCTTTAGGGACAATTAAAGGACAGATTTCGGCCTTATTGTTTTTTTTCCAAAGACCAATTGCATCCCATTCTTTGGTGCGAACCTTTGTCAAGGGAGTAACAAACCTGAGGCCGCCTTTTAAACCACCTTTATGTCCCTGGGACTTAAATTTGGTACTGTCAGCCTTACAGAGTCAACCGTTTGAACCTATTAGGCATATTCCTTTTGTCCTATTGACCAGAAAATTCGTTTTTTTTTGGTGGCTAGAAGGGTGTCAGAATTGGCCGCCCTTTCTTGCAAAGAACCCTTTATGATTCTTCATCAGGACAGAGTGGTCATGCGCCCTCGTCCGGATTTTTTACCGAAGGTAGTTTCCAAATTTCATTTGAATCAGGCTATCATTTTACCTTCCTTTTTTCCAAACCCTAAGACTAGGGAGTAAAGGTCGCTTCACTCACTGGATGTGGTGAGGGCGATACAAGTTTACTTGAAAATGTCTGCTCCCTTTCGGAAGACTGACTGTTTTTTTTGTCTTGCCTGAGAGTCCTAAAAAAGGACAGCCGGCAACAAGTTCAACTATATCCAGGTGGATTCGTCAGACTATTATCCAGGCGTATGGACTAAAGCGCAAGGTTCCACCTTGGGGTTTAAAAGCACACTCCACTAGAGGAATTAGTGCATCATGGGCAGTACGCCAACAGGTGTCTATGGCTCAGGTTTGCAAAGCGGCCGCTTGGTCTTCAGTTCATATGTTCACCAGGTTCTACCAGGTGGATGTGAGATCTCAAAGGGAGACTGTTTTTAGCCACAGCGTGTTGCAGGCAGCTTTATAGTCTCAGACCCGTTGGGCTTAGGGATAATGTGTCCCCCCCCCTCAGATGCATTGCTTAAGGACATCACACATAGTCATTATTATGGTGCTCCTGTGTCCCGTGATGTACGATAAAGAAAAATGGATTTTTAAAACAGCTTACCTGTAAAATCCTTTTCTTGGAGTACATCACGGGACACAGAGGTCCCTCCCCTCTTTCTGGGATCGTCATTGCTTGCTACAAAACTGAGGCGCTTCCGGTATAGGAGGGGTTATATGGGAGAAACCGTCTTACTATTGGTTGCCAGTGTCCAATCACCTAAAGGTAAGCGTATAACCCACATAGTCATTATTATGGTGCTCTGTGTCCCGTGATGTACTCCAGGAAAAGGATTTTACAGGTAAGCTGTTGTAAAAATCCATTTTTTCTTGATACATTGTCATGGACAGTGTGATATTCATTCAGCTGTAGTCAAGCCCCAGGGCCTGGTCTCTTTGCATGGACTGTGGAACCTGAGATACCTATTGCAGCAATTTATCGGCCTCCTGGACCGGTATCGCGATTTCTTGATGACTTTGCTGCCTGGCTACCCTACTTCCTCTCCTCTGAAATGCCCATGATCATTCTTGGTGACTTCAACATTCCTGTCAATGTTAACATGTTATTCTCCCATCTCTGCAACCCTGGCAACCTCAGAAACACCCCCTTTCCTCTCTCTGATCACAACCTCATTAGTTTCACTGTATCCTTGCCTCCAACCACCCATCCCTCCAAGCAGCAAACAATTACTTGTAGGAACCTTCGCCACTTTAACCCTTCTCTTCTCTATTCTGCTACTGACCACCTATATGACATAATCTCTCATCTGTCCTCACCTGGCCACCTCTTATCACTAGATGCACTTGCTCCTCTAACCACACGCAGAATCAGGCCCCGGCCGTTGCAACCCTGGCAAACTGACAACAGTAGAAATCTCAAGAGACATTGTCGTGCTCTTGAACGACTGTGGTGTAAAACCAAATGCCTGCAGGACTTCACCCTATATAAAATTGCCCTTCTAAAATACAATTCCTGCCTCCATGCTGCCAAGCAAGCCTACTTTGTTTCTCTTATTAATACTTTGTCATCCAGTCCCTGTCGGCTCTTCTCAACCTTTAACTCCCTGCTTCGTCCCCCACCCCTGCTACCAACTAACTCACTCACTGCCCAAGAGATTGCCAATCACTTCAAAGACAAGATCGATGCAATTCGTGAGGACACCTCCACTGTGCGTACATCTTACCCACCCAACATACCTTGCCTAACAGTACATTCAACACTCCTCTTTTGAATTGGCTACTACTGAAGAGGTTACAAAACTTTTCGCAGATGGCTACCGAACCAATTGTACCTTGGATCCTGTTCCCTCACAACTACTACGGTCACCCTCTTCTTCTATCCTATGCTCCCTCACTCACATCTTCAATCTCTCCCTCTCTAGTGGCACCTTCCCCTCCCCTCTAAAACATGCGCAGATCACTCCCATACTTAAAAAGCCCTCACTGGACCCCACCAATCAAAACAGCTTAAGACCCATCTCATTGCTTCCATTCACCTCTAAATTTCTAGAACGCTTAGTGTACAACCGTCTTAGCTCCTACCTCAGTGAAAATAACCTTCTTGACCCATTACAGTCTGGCATTCGCTCGCAGCACTCCACGGAAACTGCCTTACTAAAACTCACTAACAATTTACTAACTGCTAAAACCAACAGCCAATACTCCATACTCCTACTACTTGACCTCTCTGCGGCCTTTGATATTGTTGACCACCCGCTCCTTCTCAATAAACTACATTCCCTTGGCCTCCGAGATTCTGCTATATCCTGGTTCTCTGCCTATCTATTACAGCGCTCCTTCGGTGTCACCTACAACTCTGTCTCCTCCTCTCCATTGCCCCTTTCTGTGGGGGCTCTGTTCTTGGACCCCTTCTCTTCTCTATCTACAACTCTTCTCTTGGTCACTTGATATACGCCCACGGCTTCCAATACCACTTATACGCCGATGACACCCAAATCTATCTACTCCTCACCTCACTCCTACAGTCTCCTCTCGCATTACTAACTTTCTAACTGACATATCAGCATGGATGTCGCACCACTTCCTTAAACTAAATCTCTCTAGAACTGAGCTATTAATATTCCCCCCTGCACGTGACCCCCTCCATAACTTTTTCATCAAAATCAACAATGCAAGGTGTAATCCTAGACTCTGACTTGTCATTTCAGCCCCAAGTCCAATTGTTGTCAAAAG
Organism: Lithobates septentrionalis; assembly: GCA_037952835.1. Lineage (NCBI taxonomy): Eukaryota > Metazoa > Chordata > Amphibia > Anura > Ranidae > Lithobates > Lithobates septentrionalis. The sequence goes on from JBBDGP010001294.1 coordinate 1,415,328, forward strand.
TTTGTAAAATTCACCTCCGTAACATCTCTAAACTTAGCCCCTTTTTAACAAAATTAAACCACCAAGCTCCTCATTCACTCCCTTGTTATCTCTCGCCTTGACTATTGCAACTCCCTTCTCATTGGCCTGCCTCTCCATAGGCTATCCTCTCTTCAGTCTAGCATGAATGCTGCTGCCAGACTTATCCACCTTACCAACCGCTCAGTGTCTGCCAACTCTCTCCTCCAATCCCTACACTGGCTCCCAATCACCCAGTGAATTAAATTCAAAATACTAATCACAACCTACACAGCCATTCACAACTCTGCCCCGAGCTACATCACCAATCTTGTCTCAAAATATCGCCCAAATCGTACCTCTCCACTCTTCTCAAGACCTCCTACTCTCAAGCTCTCTCGTCTTCTCCTCCTCCCATGCTCGTTTCTAGGATTTCTCCAAAGTCTCTCCCATCCTCTGGAACTCGCTACCTCCACTGGTCCGGCTATCCCCTACTCTTGCTACCTTCAGGCGATCCCTGAAAACGCATTTCTTCAGGAAAGCCTATCACGTCTCCAACTAATCTCCCACCACTTCCATCAGCTCATTCCCCACAGTTACAGCCTTTTGTACCACTTGCCCCATTCTATTAGATTGTAAGCTCTTCTGAGCAGGACCCTCTTAATCCTCTTGTATTTTATTGTATTGTCTTCTTTTATATTGTAAAGCGCTGCGTAAACTGTTGGTGCTATATAAATCCTGTATAATAATAATAATATAATAGTAATAATAATATTTTGCAGCTGAGCAAAGGTTCATTAAACTTTGTGTAAATATCCAATACTATACTTGTTGAATGAATGAATGAATGAATGATTTATAAAGCGCTGCAAATGCGAACTGAATCGCCTCAAGACGCTTGTTACTTGAGATGCGCCGAAATTTCAGCCGCTGAAACATTTCGGGCGAAAATGGTGTTATCGGCATTCGGCCAATAAGAGAAAAAGCGCACTTTTACTGTGAATTTGCGCTGATTTTGCCACGATTTTACCACACGTTTCTGTGCTTACGGTATGTTTTTCATAGGTCGCTTGACTCTCAAAATCTGCATCAAAAACATAACACGGGTGTGGTAATGATGCATTCTTGTTGCGTTTTCAATGCATTTGAACTGGGAGGTGCATATTTTATTTTTTAACCCCATAATGCAGCAAGCAGGATTTTGAACACCATAGTGGAAGCCCAACGGACCAGTGTGCAGACATACATAGAATTTAAATGGATACATTGTTCTTGAGCTTTTCTTGTGCTAAAGGTGCCAATAAAGGCCGACGATAAATTCATTTAAATTGATATTAATTTAAGTAAAATATAATACAATTATATATAAAAATATAAATATATTTGAAAAACTCATTTTCGGTTTTCGGCCAAGTGCATCCTGCATTTTTGGGTTTGGCACCAAAATTTCCATTTAGTGCACTCTACTTGTTACTACTTAGTGGATGATGATGCCAGGATATTGCACTTAAAATGGGACCTGTGAGGATGTGTTTTTTTTTTTGTTTTTGTTTTTGTTTCCCAAGACAGGCATTTAGTATTAACAAGACCGATACTTTAGTGTCTGGTTGCTTAAAAAAGTCAACACTATGAAAAGCCAATAGTAAGGTGTATTTTGATCATAATAATTTTGCTGCTGATAGTGATCTCTGGATATGGAGTGCATGAGATATGTACAGTACAAACTAAAGCATTATGATGATTCATAAAGATACCTTGTGGTCTGGGCAGTAGTGAAGAGAGGGAAGTCTTTAGAGATTCATCCAATATAAACATCTTGATATCCTGCAGACTTGGAAGAATCATATGGGTAGTTTGTATTTGTATTTTATCTACTGGGGCCGCTTTAGAAACACAATCATTAAATCTTCTTCGCAGTTCTGTGTTGTGTTCATATTTTTTTAGCTGCATCATTTCAGCGATTTTTACAGTATTGATAGTCTTTTTGTAATATTATTTTTTCCATTCTTTGACACTGGTGCCATTTGTTCCATGGCTACAATAAAGTGAAGTCATAAAATGAGCTCATGATAAAGCTGTAAACTATCCTCCCACTCTTATCATTCACATAACAAAAGGCACTCGAGCCCAGTCACATTAACTATTGTTGTTCATGTATGTTTCCCATGCTCCTAAAACAGTGCCAGATGGCTGACACCAAACACTTGTTCAACATGCGATATGATTTTGTTTACATTCAGTAAATTTCCTAATTATCTTTATCGAGTTCATCGGCCGAAACAGTTTGTTGTTCTCAGTGATGATCTTGAGGAATATATACATTATATGTTTTCCTGATCGCATCTCCTAAACATTTTTTTTTGACATTCATGCATTCCCTGCATTAATGTAAAAAATGTTTTAGCTGACAAACATGAGCTAAGGAACATAATTACACTGTGAACACAAATTTATCATTTGAGGAAAGTAATGCTCTAGGTTTTTTCCCTGCCAATGAATCGTTGGGCCTTTGCTGAATTGGCTGAACTGACTCAGGCAGTGCTGACTAATCTGCAACTCTGCTTGAACACCAGTCCTCCCTCGCATTATAGATCCACTTATTGGAGTATTTTTTTCTTCAGATAATTTTGTCATGAGGGAACTATGGACTCTATAACTAAAATGCTAGTTCTTCGGCTGTCTTGCTTACATTGGTTAGCCAATTCCAAAAAAAAGTGTGTTGAGGTGAGGTCAGAAAACCTGAGCTGCTTACTTTATTCCTGGTCAGTGACTTAAGTAGAGATTAGCATGAAAGCTAGGGAATAGATCTTTTCACTGGAAAATCGGTGTTCAAGTGTTCAAAATCAAAACAATTATTCTTTAAAGCTGCCAGCTAGTGTAAATAGTAAATAAGATAAATGTTCCCAATGAAAATAGTGGCGCTAAATAACAGATTAACTTAATAATGTGTGTAAGACGCCTTTCACACCGAGGGCGTTTTGCAGGTTCTATAGCGTTAAAAATAGCGACTGCAATCCGCCCTCAAACAGCTGCAGCATTGTCTCCAGTGTGAAAGCCCGAGGGCTTTCACACCGGAGCGCTGCGCTGGCAGGACGTGAAAAAAAGTCCTGCCAGCAGCTTCTTTGGAGCGGTGAAGGAGCCATGTGTTTACCACTCCTCCACCGCTGCTCCCCATTGTAATCAATGGGGCAGCGCTGGGATACCACCGGCAAAACGCCGCTATTGCGGGCGGTTTTAACCCTTTCTCGGCCGCTAGCGGGGGTAAAAGCGCCCCGCTAGCGGCCGAAATGCGCCGCTAATCTGACGGTAAAACGCCGCTAAAAATAGCAGCGTTTTACCGCCGACGCTATGGGCAGCCCGGTGTGAAAGGGCTCTAAAAGTGAGCCAGTATGAAAAATAAATTGAATGTGATAGACCACCCACTGATGCTAGTGAGTCCGTGTAGTAATCACCCAATATTCCCTCCCACTGATGGTGGGGACCTGTTTAACTTCATATAAAGTGTACAAATTAATAGTGACAACAATCCATACAAGAGAAATAAATGAAACAAATTCCATGCAAGATATTCAGTGTCAAAAAAGTGGATGAAGCAATTTTTCCATGCAATAAAACATCTTCCACCACACCATCTATGACTGTGATCCACTCTTATGGAGCCGCACTCACCGGAAATATTTGCTTTACATTCTCATGCTCGGCCAATAGGCAGAAATTTAGTCTTCCAAGGGCTAGCCTGTCCGGAGGAGGCTCTGCTGAAGAACACCTGGAAGCTGTGGGTGACCGAGACCTCCAACCCGTACTTCGTGCTGCAGAGGGGGCTCACAGGTCTTTTTGTGGGAACTCTTGATGCAGTTTTAGGTTCCACTGCTAAAGTAGTGCCATGCAGGATTCTTCACCAAACCCCTGACTCTCAGGTATACTGGTCCATTGCTTGTGCATTATCATTTCTTTCATGTGGATACACTTGATGAGTATTGCTGCTTATTGAAGAATTTCACCTGCTGTGAATACGGTTTCATTAACTTTGGCCAGCCCCTGGGAGGCTAAATTTCTGCCCATTGGCCGAGCATGAGAATGCAAGGCAAATATTTCCGGTGCAGCTCCATAAGAGTGGATCACAGTCACGGATGGTATGGTGGAAGACGTTTTATTGCATGGAAAAATTGCTTCATCCACTTTTTTGACACTGAATATTTTGCATGGACTTTGTTTCATTTATTTCTATTTATTTTTCATTTTTTTATTTATTTTGTATGAATTGTTGTCACTATTAATTTGTACACTTTATATGAAGTTAAACAGGTCCCCACCATCAGTGGAAGGGAATATTGGATGATTACTACACGGACTCACTAGCATCAGTGGGTGGTCTATCACATTCGATTTATTTTTCATACTGGCTCACCTTTACACATTATTAAGTTAATCTGTTATTTAGCTCCACTATTTCCATTGGGAACATTTATCTAATAGATTGTTTCAGATGGAACTAATGTGTAAGGTGACTTTTGAGAAGAGCGTTTCTCAAAGTGGGTGTACACCCACTTTGAGAGAAAAAAAAAAACTGACACCTGCAAGCCAAAGGCATAATGAGCTAGTATGCATAGCATATTAGCTCATTATGTAATACTCACCTGAGATCGAAGCCCTCGCTGCGGTGCCCGTACAAAGCACCGGCCGGCGACATCACTCCCGGGGGTTACTTCCGGGTATCCTGGCTCCGGCGCTGTGCTTGGCCGGAGTCGCGGTGACGTCATTCCCGAGCATGCACGCGGTAATGGCACACTCACTGAAGCAACGGCACATACGTGCCAATGCTTCAGTGTGCATGTGCCGATGACGTTGGCACATGCAAATACAGGGGATATCTCCTTAACCGTGCAGGTTTAGGAGATATCCTGGGTAGCTACAGGTTAGCCTTATTATAGGCTTACCTGTAGCAAAAAGTGGTCTGCAAGCGTTTACAACCACTTCAATTGCAGTTAGCACTATTGTTACTCTAACATTGCCTTGTAATTTGAATATAGCTCCAGCAATTAAGATTTTTACTGTAACACTATGGTGTTTTTTTTTGCGTTTTGTTTGACATTTCCTTTTTTCTTTGTCCCACAGATATTTGAAATATTTGGACCAGTCCCACATCCATTTTATGTGATCCGCTTTAATTCAAAGGATCATATTGAATCCACTGGAATTGAGATAAAAAACACTTTGTACTTTGCTCCAGCTGTTGAGGACTTCACACAATATATCATACCAGATGCTTTAAAAAGGTACACCGTTTTTTATTTTAAAGCCAGATGTAAACTGTTAATGTTTTCAACTATATTTAGGTCTAGGTTGGTTCTTCAACGTATTTTGAATAATTTTAAAGTTTTCCAGAGTTGAACTGTGCGTTATACAACAAAAACCATGGACCACTGTGAAGACTCAGTCCTGGCCTACTTTTCTCCTCTCCTAGTTTTGAATTAACTTAGGAGGTTCTCCGCTCCCTCACAATCCTAGCGCATCATTCCTACTTAAAAACATTTGCAAAATTAGGATGCAAGTATATACATGTACATGTTTGTTATGGCTAACAAGCTAAGGGCCACAAACTATGCTCCTCCTCCACTTTTTGACCCTCAGCTCTGTCTAGGTTATCCTCCAGCATTTTTGTTCCCACAGCCAGGTGACTAAAGGTGGCCTTAGACCAGTGGTTCTCAACTCCAGTCCTCAGGACCCACCAACAGGCCAGATTTTAAGTATTACCTTGAGGAGATGCAGACTAGAATACTGCAATCACTGAGCAGCAAATTATATCACCTGTGATGTATTTCAGTTATCTTGCAAACCTGGCCTGTTAGTGGGTCCTGAGGACCGGAGTTGAGAACCACTGCCTTAGACGGTTGTTTTTTTTTTTTTTTAAATTCAGCCAATGAGTTGGATTGGCTGGGAACGTTCCAAACCCCCACCCCCCGGGGATGTTGTATTGTGACATAGGTTCTCGCTGCTGTCAGCTGCAGCCACTGATCAACAAAAATTTTCCAACTTTCTTCTACGACAGCACAAAAGAAAGAAGATATAAACAAGAAAATTAGAGCCCATCATACTGCTTAATCCATTTATGATCGACAGCATAAAACATATATGCAGTGTGAAAGAATTAGGCTTTCTTCTGGTTGCCACATATATGCATTCCTGTGTTAATGCTGGAGGTGCGCTCAGTCAGGCTCCTAACACAGAGGCCGAGCTGTCGTGACCGCTCTGGGTCTCGTACTAATGATCAGGAGCCTGGAGAACCGAATCCTGCTCGTGTGATTACTATGATTGGCTGTTTACTAGTGCAGTTGCTCCAGAGTTTAGTAAAAAAGGGGATGCTTCACTTTACTAATACCCAATCCTATGCAAGGAAAATTAACGCATTTCTGCTGGCACATGATTGGATGATGAAAGTCAGCAGAACTTCCCCTCATTTACTAAGCTTTGGAGCAACTTCTTGCAAAGTGCACAGTCTATTTACCTTTAGTAAATCACCCCTGTTGAAAAGAATAAAACAAATATCAACTATTTCAGGTCTTGATCAAGTTTAGTGAGTGTTGGTGCAAGTATCAGTGAGTGTCTGTGTGTTTAGGTAGGACAATAAATACAAAATGTGTGCTATTTCTTGGTCTTACTACAGATGTGAAGAACAAAAATGCACACACATATGGTCGTGATTGTCAAGAGTAGGAGAATTTTATTTTGAAGAGTTTTTTTGTGGTAGCCTAAAAGTTTACCGCAATAAAAATATACAGCTATTTTGGGCCATTTTATACTTTCATAATTGACCACTTCAGCCCTAGAAGGTTTTACCCTCAAATGACCGGGCCTTTTTTTGTGATACAGCACTGCGTTATTTTAACTGACAATTGTGTGGTCATGCGACGCTATACCCAAATAAAATTTGTCCTTTTTTTTTTTTTTTACTACCCACAAATAGAGCTTTCTCTTGGTGGTATTTGATCACCCCCGCGGTTTTTATTTTTTGAGCTATAAACAAAAAAAAAAGTGACAATTTTGAAAACTTTCTTTTTTTTCACCACTTTACCCCCGGAAGAATTGGCTGCTCAATGACCAGGCCAATTTTTGCGATACAGCGCTGCGTCACTTTAACTGACAGATGCGCGGTCGTGCGAGTCTGTACCCAAACAAAATTGACTTCCTTTTTTTTCCCACAAATAGAGCTTTTTTTGGTGGTAATTGATCATCTGTGCGTTTTTTATTTTTTGCGCTATAAATAAAAAAAAAAGCTATTTTTTTCCTCAGTTTAGACTGATATGTATTCTTCTACATATTTTTGGTAATAAAAATCGCAAAAAGCATATATTGATTGGTTTGTGCAAAAGTTATAGAGTCTACAAAATAGGGGATAGATTTATTGGCATTTTTATTATTTTCCTTTACTAGTTATGGTGGCGATTTGTGACTTTTATCGGGACTGCAACATTATGGTGGACATATTGGACACTTTTGACACATTTTTGGGACCATTGGCAGTTATACAGCGATCAGTCCTATAAAAATGCACCGATTACTGTGTAAATGTCACTGACAGGGAAGGGGTTAACACTAGAGGGTGATTATGGGGTTAACTGTGTTGCCTATGTGTGTGTTCTAACTGTGGGGGATGGGACTGACTATAGAAGATGTGAGCTCATGGTTCCCAGCTTGTAGGAACCCACGATCTCTCTCTCATCACAGAACTGGGATGTGTGTGTGTTTACACGCACACGTCCCTGTTCTGCCTCTCATACCCGCGATCACTCGTGTCCGGCGGTCATTGCGCCCGACAGTCACGAGCATCGGCACCCCAGCTGTGCAGCGGGCGCGTGCCTGCTATCCCGCTTAAAGGGACGGACATACAGCTACGACGCTTGGCGGGATCGTGCCGACCTGCAGCACTATGACGGCAGCTGGTTGGCAAGTGGTTTAAGAGCAACTGTCCTCTGTCCCGCAGCGGCTCCTCTTTTGACCCGCTGTTGACTCACTGACAATCCCATTCATTTTAATGGGACGGCTGGTGATGCGGCAGTGACAACAAGGCGAGGGATGTGGCGACAGCAGGTGAGAGAGTGCCCACTAACAGGCGCTGCCCTGATGGATCTGAAATGACAGGTGCTCTTTAACCACTTGCGGACCAGCCGCCGCAGTTTTACTGCGGCAGGTTGGCTCAGCTGAGCAAATCGACGTTCCCTTACGTCACCTTTACTTTTGGCCACTAGGGGCGCGAGTGCCCAGCAGGCACGATGACCGCTGGGCACCCGCGATCGCTCGTGACAGAGGGAGAACCGGGATTTGTGTGTGTAAAGGGGAGTAGAGACAGATCGTGTGTTCGTACTAAGTATGAACACCGATCTCTCTCTCTTCTCCTATTTTTATCGGGACTGCGATATTGCGGCGGACAAATTGGACATTTTTGATTCATTTTTGGGACCATTGACAATTATACAGTGATCAGTGCTATAAAAATGCACTGATTACTCTATAAATTTCACTGCCCGGGAAGGGGTAAACACTAGGGGGCGATCAAGGGATTAACTGTGTTCCCTCACAGTGTTCTAACTGTAGGGGGGATGGGACTGTCTAGGTAACTGGGTCTCTTTTTTTTTTTTTTTTTTTTTTTTAAATATGGCCTGCTGCTATTTTGCTCCTCAAGAGAGGAATGAAGCACTTCAAGCTATGTGCAGAAAGATAACAAGGTTTATAAGCTGCTTAGGTTGCTTGCCCTTCCTCCTCACACTTAGAGCCTGGTACAGATGCATTATGCAAGCATACAGTTTTTAGTGTACATAGATTTGCAAAACAATGGGATAAAGGAATATTCCTGAACTCTCATGGTTACTGTGAAATTGTGTGAATGCATCAATACAGTGCATGTTATCTCAGCTTGCCGAGCTTGGATTCATTGAATGAGTTTACCAAATATGTAAATATTGCAGAATATACAGCCTGATGCTACATAACTAAGCTCCATTCCATGCTGAAACACATTTTTTATTTTAAATAGGAAAGTATATTTACATAGATTTTTACTCCAAAAGCGTTTTATTAAATTTGATAAAAAGCAAAAAAAAAAATCAGATTTAAATATTAAAAAAAAAAAAATCGATTTTTTTTATTTTTTTAGTTTTTTTATCCACCCTTCTCTGACTGAAGACCGAGGCAGTGCGTGCGTACCACCCAGTGACTTTTGCATGAAATCCCTGTCAGGAACCATGGATCAGACGGAGACAGAAAATGCAGTAAAAATCTCACCTTTTTAACCACTTGCCGACCGCCTCACGCCTATATACGTGAGCAGAATGGCACGGGCAGGCAAAATCACGTACCTGGTACCGATCGGACCCCCCCCCCCCCCGGTGCCAGCGGCGGTCGGCTTTTGGCTGGGAGAAGTGAGAGACGAGGGGGAGGCCATCCGATCGTGGCCCCCCCTCGCGATCGCTCCCAGCCAATGAGAAACATCCTCTGCCTCTGTATAGTACACAGAGGCAGAGGATGTGATGTCATCTCTCCTCGGCTCGGGAGTTTCCGTTCCGGCCCGAGGAGAGAAGACATGTAAGTAAGTGCACAACACACACACAACACAGTAGAACATGCCAGGCACACTAAACACCCCGATCCCCCCCCCCCGATCGCCCCCGATCCCCCCCCCAATCACCCCCCCCCCCCCTGTCACAAACTGACACCAAGCAGGTTTTTTTTTTTTTTTTTTTTGATTACTGCATAGTGTCAGTTTGTGACAGTTACAGTGTTAGGACAATTAGGGTTAGCCCCCTGTAGGTCTAGGGTACCCCCCTAACCCCCCCTAATAAAGTTTTAACCCCTTGATCACCCCCCGTCACCAGTGTCACTAAGCGATCATTTTTCTGATCGCTGTATTAGTGTCACTGGTTCCGCTAGTTAGTGAGGTAAATATTTAGGTTCACCGTCAGCGTTTTATAGCGTCAGGGACCCCCATATACTACCGAATAAATGTTTTAACCCCTTGATTGCCCCCTAGTTAACCCTTTCACCACTGATCACCGTATAACTGTTACGGGTGACGCTGGTTAGTTCGTTTATTTTTTATAGTGTCAGGGCACCCGCCGTTTATTACCGAATAAAGGTTTAGCCCCCTGATCGCCCGGCGGTGATATGCGTCGCCCCAGGCAGCGTCAGATTAGCGCCAGTACCGCTAACACCCACGCAAGCAGCATACGCCTCCCTTAGTGGTATAGTATCTGTACGGATCAATATCTGATCCGATCAGATCTATACTAGCGTCCCCAGCAGTTTAGGGTTCCCAAAAACGCAGTGTTAGCGGGATCAGCCCAGATACCTGCTAGCACCTGCGTTTTTCCCCTCCGCCCAGCCCAGCCCACCCAAGTGCAGTATCGATCGATCACTGTCACTTACAGAACACTAAACGCATAACTGCAGCGTTCACAGAGTCAGGCCTGATCCCTGCGATCACTAACAGTTTTTTTGGTAGCGTTTTGGTGAACTGGTAAGCACCAGCCCCAGGCAGCGTCAGGTTAGCGCCAGTACCGCTAACACCCACGCACGCACCGTACACCTCCCTTAGTGGTATAGTATCTGAACGGATCAATACCTGATCCGATCAGATCTATACTGGCGTCCCCAGCAGTTTAGGGTTCCCAAAAACGCAGTGTTAGCGGGATCAGCCCAGATACCTACTAGCACCTGCGTTTTGCCCCTCCGCCCGGCCCAGCCCAGCCCACCCAAGTGCAGTATCGATCGATCACTGTCACTTACAGAACACTAAACGCATAACTGCAGCGTTCGCAGAGTCAGGCCTGATCCCTGCGATCGCTAACAGTTTTTTTGGTAGCGTTTTGGTGAACTGGCAAGCGCCAGCAGCCTAGTACACCCCGGTCGTAGTCAAACCAGCACTGCAGTAACACTTGGTGACGTGGCGAGTCCCATAAGTGCAGTTCAAGCTGGTGAGGTGGCAAGCACAAGTAGTGTCCCGCTGCCACCAAAAAGACAAACACAGGCCCGTCGTGCCCATAGTGCCCTTCCTGCTGCATTCGCCAATCCTAATTGGGAACCCACCGCTTTTGCAGCGCCCGTACTTCCCCCATTCACATCCCCAACCAAATGCAGTCGGCTGCATGAGAGGCATTTTTATGTCCTCCCGAGTACCCCTACCCAACAAACCCCCCCAAAAAGATGTTGTGTCTGCAGCAAGCGTGGATATAGGCGTGACACCCGCTATTATTGTCCCTCCTGTCCTGACAATCCTGGTCTTTGCATTGGTGAATGTTTTGAACGCTACCATTCACTAGTTGAGTATTAGCGTAGGGTACAGCATTCCACAGACTAGGACACACTTTCACAGGGTCTCCCAAGATGCCATCGCATTTTGAGAGACCCGAACCTGGAACCAGTTACAGTTATAAAAGTTACAAGTTTGCAAAAAAAACACAAACAAAAATAAAAAAATTTTCTATTTTTCTATTCTCTCTATTCTCTCTCTATTGTTCTGCTCTTTTTTACTGTATTCTATTCTGCAATGTTTTATTGTTATTATGTTTTATCATGTTTGCTTTTCAGGTATGCAATTTTTTATACTTTACCGTTTACTGTGCTTTATTGTTAACCATTGTTTGGTCTTCAGGTACACCATTCACGACTTTGAGTGGTTATACCAAAATGATGCCTGCAGGTTTAGGTATCATCTTGGTATCATTCTTTTCAGCCAGCGGTCGGCTTTCATGTAAAAGCAATCCTAGCGGCTAATTAGCCTCTAGACTGCTTTTACAAGCAGTGGGAGGGAATGCCCCCCCCCCCCACCGTCTTCCGTGTTTTTCTCTGGCTCTCCTGTCTCAACAGGGAACCTGAGAATGCAGCCGGTGATTCAGCCAGCTGACCATAGAGCTGATCAGAGACCAGAGTGGCTCCAAACATCTCTATGGCCTAAGAAACCGGAAGCTACGAGCATTTTATGACTTAGATTTCGCCGGATGTAAACAGCGCCATTGGGAAATTGGGGAAGCATTTTATCACACCGATCTTGGTGTGGTCAGATGCTTTGAGGGCAGAGGAGAGATCTAGGGTCTAATAGACCCCAATTTTTTAAAAAAAGAGTACCTGTCACTACCTATTGCTATCATAGGGGATATTTACATTCCCTAAGATAACAATAAAAATGATTTAAAAAAAAAAAAAAATGAAAGGAACAGTTTAAAAATAAGATAAAAAAGCAAAAAAATAATAAAGAAAAAAAAAAAAAAAAAAGCACCCCTGTCCCCCCTGCTCTCGCGCTAAGGCGAACGCAAGCGTCGGTCTGGCGTCAAATGTAAACAGCAATTGCACCATGCATGTGAGGTATCACCGCGAAGGTCAGATCGAGGGCAGTATTTTTAGCAGTAGACCTCCTCTGTAAATCTAAAGTGGTAACCTGTAAAGGCTTTTAAAGGCTTTTAAAAATGTATTAATTTTGTTGCCACTGCACGTTTGTGCGCAATTTTAAAGCATGTCATGTTTGGTATCCATGTACTCGGCTTAAGATCATCTTTTTTATTCCATCAAACATTTGGGCAATATAGTGTGTTTTAGTGCATTAAAATTTAAAAAAGTGTGTTTTTTCCACAAAAAATGCATTTGAAAAATCGCTGCGCAAATACCGTGTGAAAAAAAAAAATGAAACACTCACCATTTTAATCTGTAGGGCATTTGCTTTAAAAAAATATATAATGTTTGGGGGTTCAAAGTAATTTTCTTGCAAAAAAAAATTATTTTTTCACGTAATCAAAAAGTGTCAGAAAGGGTTTTGCCTTCAAGTGGTTAGAAGAGTGGGTGATGTGTGACATAAGCTTCTAAATGTTGTGCATAAAATGCCAGGACAGTTCAAAACCCCCCCAAATGACCCCATTTTGGAAAGTAGACACCCCAAGCTATTTGCTGAGAGGCATGTCGAGTCCATGGAATATTTTATATTGCGACACAAGTTGCGGGAAAGAGACAAATTTTTTTTTTTTTTTTGCACAAAGTTGTCACTAAATGATATATTGCTCAAACATGCCATGGGGATATGTGAAATTACACCCCAAAATACATTCTGCTGCTTCTCCTGAGTACGGGGATACCACATGTGTGGGACTTTTTGGGAGCCTAGCTGCGCACGGGACCCCGAAAACCAAGCACCGCCTTCAGGCTTTCTAAGGGCGTAAATTTTTGATTTCACTCTTCACTGCCTATCACAGTTTCGGAGGCCATGGAATGCCCAGGTGGCACAAAACCCCCCAAAATGACCCCATTTTGGGAAGTAGACACCCCAAGCTATTTGCTGAGAGGTATAGTGAGTATTTTGCAGACCTCACTTTTTGTCACAAAGTTTTGAAAATTGAAAAAAGAAAAAAAAATTTCTTTTTTCTGGTCTTTCTTCATTTTCAAAAACAAATGAGAGCTGCAAAATACTCACCATGCCTCTCAGCAAATAGCTTGGGGTGTCTACTTTCCAAAATGGGGTCATTTGGGGGGGTTTTGTGCCACCTGGGCATTTTATGGCCTTCAAAACTGTGATAGGTAGTGAGGCGTGAAATCAAAAATTTATGCCCTTAGAAATCCTGAAGGCGGTGCTTGGTTTTCGGGGCCCCGTACGCGGCTAGGCTCCCAAAAAGTCCCACACATGTGGTATCCCCATACTCAGGAGAAGCAGCTAAATGTATTTTGGGGTGCAATTCCACATATGCCCATGGCCTGTGTGAGCAATATATCATTTAGTGACAACTTTTTGTAAATTTTTTTTTTTTTTTTTTGTCATTATTCAATCACTTGGGACAAAAAAAATAAATATTCAATGGGTTCAACATGCCTCTCAGCAATTTCCTTGGGGTGTCTACTTTCCAAAATGGGGTCATTTGGGGGGGTTTTGTACTGCCCTGCCATTTTAGCACCTCAAGAAATGACATAGGCAGTCATAAACTAAAAGCTGTGTAAATTACAGAAAATGTACCCTAGTTTGTAGACGCTATAACTTTTGCGCAAACCAATAAATATACGCTTATTGACATTTTTTTTACCAAAGACATGTGGCCGAATACATTTTGGCCTAAATGTATGACTAAAATTTAGTTTATTGGATTTTTTTTATAACAAAATGTAGAAAATATCATTTTTTTTCAAAATTTTCGGTCCTTTTCCGTTTATAGCGCAAAAAATAAAAACGGCAGAGGTGATCAAATACCATCAAAAGAAAGCTCTATTTGTGGGAAGAAAAGGACGCAAATTTCATTTGGGTACAGCATTGCATGACCGCGCAATTAGCAGTTAAAGCGACGCAGTGCCAAATTGTAAAAAGTGCTCTGGTCAGGAAGGGGGTAAAATGTTCCGGGGCTGAAGTGGTTAATATGGTGGTAAAAATAGTGCAAATAGTAAACGTAGTTAAAACATAGCCAGAGTTCGGTAATCAAAGCGGGTAGTCAGTGCAAGCCAGTAAATCAGGAAGCCAGAGATCAGCGTAGATGGAGACAGCAAACAGGATCAGGAACCAGAAGGTATATCAGCCAGGCAAGTCTTTAACAGGAACACAGCAGATAATCTTCAGATATGTTGACCAAGGCGAAGACATGGGAGATATGAACCAGGCAGTTTAACCACTTGCCGCCCGCCCACCATCAAATGATGGCAGGGCGGTGAGGCTCTCGTTCTGGGACGCTGTCCCAAAATCAGCTGGGACACGGCGCAGCCCCAATCTCTGTAAAGAGCCGCGTCCGCGCTGTGTGATCGGCTGTGTCTAATCACAGCCGCTCACATGTCAACACGGAGATGCTGGTAATCAGCGCTCCTCACCTCACACTGACAGTGTGTGGCGAGGAAGAACTATCAGCGGCATCTCCTTGCAGGGAACAACAAAACATGTGATCAGGGCACTGATCATCAGTGCCCTGATTACATTATAGCGCCACCAGTGTCCCCAATCAGTGCCCACCAGCACCCACAAGCGCCACCAATGAGTGCCCATTAGTGATGCCAGTCAGTGCTGGCTATCAGTGCCCATCAATGTCGACCATCAGTACCACCCATCAGTGCCGCCTATCCGTGCCCACCAGTGCCACCTTTTAGTGCCCATCACCCATAAGTGGCACCTCATCAATACCTACCAGTTCAGCCTATCTGTGCCGCCTCATCAGCGCACATCAGTGAAGGCGAAAAATTAGTTATTTACAAAATTTACTGACAAATTAAATAAAAATTCCTCATTTTATTTTTTACAAAAAAAAAAAAACAGCAGTGATTAAATACCACAAAAAGAAAGCTCTATTTGTGTAAAGAAAATGATAAAAATGTCATTTGGGTACAGTGTAGCATGACCGCGCAATTGTCATTCAAAGTGGGACAGCGCTGAAAGCTGAAAAATGGCCTGGGCAGGAAGGGGGTGTAAGTGCCCTGTAGGCAAGTGGTTAAATAGCCAGAAGGGGCTGGTTGATGAGTAGGAAATGATCACCAGGTGAGGCACTAGGGAACGATGATGAGTGCTGGCAATTGACCCACAACTGACAAGGAAGGGCTGAGCCCACCCCTTACAGTACCCCCTCCTCAACGACCCCTCACCCTCGGAGGGCCATGGACAGGAGCATGTACTTCCGAGGATGAGACCCAAGAGCGCTCCTCCGGACAGTACCCTTTCCTATGAACCAGGTACTTTATGTGCCCGCGGAACCTACGGGAGTCAATGATTGTATCTGATACTTCTCATGGTTCTCAACCTGAACCGGGGAGGATGTGATATCGAGGTGGTGAAGCTGTTGCACACCAAGGTTTTAATAAGGAGACATGAAATACATTCAAAATATGCATGTTAGAAGGAAGGTCTAATGCGTAAGCCACTGGGTTGATCTTACAGAGAATACGGAAAGGCCCAATGGTGCCAGTTTCTGTGAGGGGGAGCACAGAGTCAGAGGTTGCGAGATGGCATCCAGACCCCCCCCCTCCTTGCAGATTCTGTGTTGCTCCAGCTGCATATGCTATCTGGTGAGTGAGTGCAAGGAGGGGATTGGTGTCTTGTCCTGTACGCGGAGGGGGGGGGGGGGGGGCGCAAGGGATGAGGCAGTTTTCTGTGATTTCTAGTGAGGAATATGGACTGGGGGGGCTTGGGGGAATTTGTCCTGACTAAAGAGGGTAAATTTGGGGAGATTTAGACAGGTGTCTTAAGTCTACAAAAAAATTCAGAAAAACTGCGCTCACATCCATTATATATGCGTCTAATGCGGCGTACACACGATCGGACTTTACGGCATACTTGGTCCGGCGTACCGGATTTCGACGGACAATTCGATCGTGTGTGGGCTCCATGTTTCAAATCTATCCGACAGACTCGAGTCCGGTCGAAAAGTCCGCTCGTCTGTATGCTAGTCCGACGGACAAAAACCGATGCTAGGGCAGCTATTGGCTACTGGCCATGAACTTCCTTGTCTTAGTCCAGTCGTACGTCATCACGTACGAATCCGTCGGACTTTGGTTGATCGTGTGTAGGCAAGTCCGTTCATTCGGAAAGTCCGTCAAAGTCCGCCGGGCAAAGTATGCCGTAAAGTCCGGTCGTGTGTACGCGGCATAAGTCTCACTTGCCTCTGAAGCCCGGTTTGCATTCAGATCGTGCTTCAGAGGCTACTGACAGGCAATGAGGAAGGGATGTAACGCCTTCTTACCGCATGCTTTAACACCATTTTTGCCCACAATCGTGCCGCACTGCATGTGGTTGTGGGTTGTTTGCGGGGGTTTCCCCATCTACTTGAATGTGTAGCATTCGGCAGGCTTGCCGTCTGCGACTTGCTACGTGTCAGGCGAACTTTGTTGTGGGCGTGAAGTGAAGCTTCGCAGCCCCAACATGTATGCATACCCATCTGCCGCCTTTTGCAGTTTGGGGGAGGCAGTTTGCAGGCAGCAACAATGCGTCTCAACCACACATTTTTGCCGCCTCAAAACTACAAGTCTAAGCAAAGCCTTTGGTGGTACTTTGAAAAGTAGTGTGTGCATTAGGGCTCGTTAACACTAGCTGTTGGGGGGCAGTAATGGTTGAGCCGCATTTTTACGACCTCCCAACCACTCCCCCTTTAGCTGCAGAGGCAGCGGCCAGGGGTGTATACATACTGCAGCCACAATGGTTTGGTTTGTGGCCTTGGCAGGAATTATAGCTCCATACTTATTATTTTGGTCTTGTTAGTAAATTTATTTTTCTAGAAAAAAATTTAAAAGGCACACCTCGGTGATCTTTGATCTCTTCCACGTTGTTCAGGTAGATCCCCACCACATCCAAACAATGGAAGAAAAAAACATTTCCTTTTAGTGAACTTGAGCTGGACAGAGGAAAAGAACAACAATATCTGCATTTAGATGAAAAGCAGAAACTACCTAAGGCAAGGAGGAAGTCCTGGGCCTCAACACTACCGTGTTCTTATGCAAAACCAAAGCAGGTTCTTTGCAGTATAACACTGCCTGTTTAGACACTTGGCTCTCAGCAGTGATGGATACAATGAATGCCACCTTATGTGTGAGTTTAGAGAGTAATGGCTCTTAATGGGTTCAAACAGTGGTCTTCTGACCTTACATTGTTTATGGTTAGCTTTTCTTGCTTTTTTTATTTTATAACACTTTCATGTATTCATGTTTTTTTTTGTTCTTTTTTTCATCTCTTTAAACCTATCATTTCAATTTTATTTCTTTTATTTTTTTTTTTTTACAGAGATAAGGGGTCTGATGCTTCTTGGACGAATGATCAAGAACCACCAGCTGAGGTAAATGAAAAACATATCTATATACTGAGGAGCTGGGCATGCATTCAGACTGCTCAGCTAATTTCTGTAACTTAAAGTAAACCTGAAAAAAGGACGAACCCCCCTAGGGGTGGGTTTTTGAAGGCACTACCACATCAAGTTATAGAAAAAATATATTACATTTATTAGAAAAGACATAATAAAAAAATATACAAATATAACACATGGTCAAGGATGCAATACAATGCACAGAAAAATAGAAAAGAGGAATGATACAACTCTTTGCCACTTTTCTGAACATTGTGCTGCATCCTTGACCATGTGTTATATATGTATATTTTTTATTATGTCTTTTACAATAAATGTAATACATTTTTTCTATAGCTTGATGTAGTAGTGCCTTCAAAGCCCCACCCCTAGGGGGTTCCTCCTTTTTCATATTTCATTGGGATGTGGCACACCACTTTGAACAGTTCTGATCAGAAACCCTGTTTCCTTAAAGTAAACCTGTCACCAAAACGAATGTCTAATTAAACTCTCATTCAGGCAGACTTCAGAAAGATAAGGGAATGTGATGTGAAACTATAGCTGCTCCCATGTACACATATTGGTATTCAAAAGGAATCACTAACATGTTTGTTTTTAAAGCATTTTTTTTTTTTAAAATCAAGGTTTCATTTAATGCATTTAAAATATTGCCAAGACATAGCCTATGCTACTGCTTGAAATGACTGACTTAGGTTTTAGTATGTCTGTCTGAAAGTAACAGGTTAAAATGGGCAAAAAAAAGCATACATTGACAAATGACTAAAAAGATTATTATGGACAGGAAATCTTAAAGCTGGCCATTCACTAATAGATTTCATTAATTCATCCTGTGGCTGAACAAAAGATATTCAACATTCCTGCATGCTTACAAACCGTGTTGGTTACCAATCCCTCCTGCTGGACTAGTGTATTCTGACAGACAATGCTAGCAGTCCCTTCACTACCTGAAGATTGCCGGCAGCTGATTGGCCAAGTGCTGTTCAGCCAACAATTTTCAGCCCAGCTTCCTTAACTAACGTAGACTCAGTAAATCAAGCAAACAGTTTTAGAATTTCGGTCTATTCAGTGGGTGGCCACCCCCATGTTTGTTTTCACCTCTTACCTGTATTGCCTCATTCTCTTCAAAACACATACTCGCATGCACAACTAATCCAGAGTTCTCCCACTGTGATCCACTGTTCAGCTGACATAGACTGCCGTTTTGGTTCTCTTTAGCTGGGTGCTTCTTTTGAGTTCAGGTAGCCAGCTACCAATGATGCCCTGGGCCTGCCCTCCAGCTTCTCTCAAAGCCTGAGCCTGCAGACTCAGCCTAGGCCTAGCATGTCAAGGGGGTGGGAGGCAAAAGAAAAATAATTAGTGAAATGGAGGAAAAACAAAACAAAACAGCGTTTCTGCTTGTTGGGGTTGAAACAGAGCAAACTCTCTTTTGGGAGTGAAGTTCTGCTTCAACGTTGAGGTGTTTGGATCAAAAAGGAGGTGTACAGCAAATGAAAGGATTCTTAAAAGTTCTTAAAAGGTCTTCCGTCAAGTGGTATGTTTTGGTACAGGTAGGATGATTAAAGTGATACTAAAGTCTCATTTGTTATTTAAAAAAAAAAAAAAAGCATGTTATACTTGCCTGCTCTATACAGTGCTTTTGCACAGAACAGCCCAGATCATCCTCTTCTTGGGTCCCTCTTTGGCGCTCCTGGCCCCTCCCTCCTGTTGAATGCCCCCACAGCAAGCAGCTTGCTATGGGGGCACCCGAGCCGCGCCGCAGCTCCCTGTGTCCATTTAGACACCCCGCCCCCTTTCGCTCAGCCCCGCCCCCTTTTGCTCCTCATTGGCTCACTGACTTTGACAGCAGAGAGAGCCAATGGCGCTGTGCTGCTGTCTCAGCCAATGAGGAGGGGAGTCCTAGACAGCCGATTCTCTTGAGCATTATCGCTGCATCTAGATGGACCCTCAGGTATTAGGGGGGCTGAGGGGTGCAGCTGCACACAGAAGGCTTTTTATCTTAATACATTGAATGCACTAAGATGAAAAACCTTCTGCCTTTACAATCATGTTATTGAACTAAAAGTTACTGCTAAAATTTTAGGACGTCATGCCATCCTCTGAGTTAATCATTTGATTGGTGTAAAAAAATGTCATCACTCAGCCTCTTTCCTTTAAGCTATGCAAAACCCACTTGGTGAAGAAAAAGGAAGCTGTACAGTCGTTGATGAACAGAAGTGTGTTGCATGAAATACAAATTTAGAAATGAAAAGAATTGTTTTCAATGTACTGAGTGCAGTTTGTGAAGTTTTTGCTACGCTGGTGAATAAACCTGTATTAAAGCTGTATTAAACCCAAAATCAGACATTTTATTATATTGCAGCTTACTAATTCTTAGATGTAATGCCTGTATTAGTTTCCTATTTTAGGCTTGCTTTCTTCTATTTCCATCTGGTAATCCAGCCAGCAAGTTTATTTTTCACAGTACAAACTCTTCAGCGGAATGTATCCGTTTACATGGATGAGAATAACTACTTTACGCTGCCAGAGGTGGATAAAATGTTCAGATTTTATTTATTCGTGTAAAACCCTTATCCCAAAAGAAAAAACATTTTTACAATGATTATAAAGTGTAAACTAGAGTCCGACTTCAATTTGTTTAACCACTTGGCGTCCGTGCTATAGCTAAATGACGGCCACAGCGTGGACCTGAATTTTCGGGAGGCCGTCATATGACGTCCTCCCCTTTGCACGCTTTGGGTGATCACAGATCCAAGTAAGGGGCCTATCTCGGCCCCTTACCATGTGATCAGCTGTCAGCCAATGACAGCTGATCATGTGATGTAAACAAAAGCTTGGTAATTGTTTTTTTTTTCTCCTCACGCTGACACGCCGGCTTATGTGCAAGGGACATCGCTCCCGAAGAAGGAGGCACATCTGCCTCGTCTGTGCCCACAATTACCGCCTTCCAGTGCCGCCTGCCAGTGCCCACCAGTGCCACCTATCAATGCTCACCGGTGGTGCCAACCTGTGCCTCATCAGTGGTGCCGATCAGTGCCCAACACTGCCACCTATCAGTGCCCATCACTGCCAGATATCTGTGCCACCTATTATTGCCACTTCTCGCCCACCAGTGCCACCTATCAATGTCACCTCTCAGTGCCCACCAGTGCCGCCCACCAGTGCAGCCTCATCATCGTACATAAATGAAGGAGAAAAATTACCTGTTTGCAAAATTTTATAACAAAATATAAAAATATATAAATTAAAAAAAAAAAAAATGTTGGTCTTTTTAAATGTTTTTAAGAAAAAATAAAAACTGCAGAGGTGATCAAATGCCACCAAAAGAAAGCTCTGTTTGTGGGAAAAAAATGATAAAAATTTCATTTGGGTACACTGTTTGACCGCGCAATTGTCATTCAAAGTGCATCAGCGCTGAAAGCTGAAAATTGGTCTGGGCAGGAGGGGGCTTTAAGTGCCCAGTAAGCAAGTGGTTAATGTATTGAAATCTGCTAATACATTTAACACTACCCGCCCCCCAGACTGACAATGCTGCTGTGCCTCTCTGCTCATTCCTCCAGAGTTGTTATGCCTCACTAATATAGGAGGTGTGTCACTGGCTAGTTTAACCATCTCAATACAGGGCATTTTAACCCCCTTCCTGCTCCATTTTTCAGCTTTCAGCGCTGTTACATTTTGAATGACAATTGCGCAGTCATACAACACTGTACCCAAATGAAATTTTTATTATTCTTTTTCCCACAAATAGAGCATTATTTTGGTGGTATTTGACCACATCTGCGGTTTTTATTTTTTGCGCTATAAACAAAAGAAGAGGGACAAGTTTGAAAAAAACACAATATTTTTGTTATAATAAATATCCATATTTTTTTTTTTAAACAATTTTTTTCCTCAGTTTAGGCCGATAATTATTCTTCTACATATTTTTGGTAAAAAAAAAATCACAATAACCGTATATTGATATTGGTTTGCGCAAAAGTTATAGCGTCTACAAAATAGGGGATATATTTATAGCATTTTTATTTATTTATTTTTTTACTAGTCATGGTGGCGATCTGCGATTTTTATTGTGACTGCGATATTGTGGCATACACATCGGACACTATTGACACAATTTTGGGACCATTCACATTTATACAGCGATCCGTGCTATAAAAATGAACTGATTACTATATAAATTTGACTGGCAGGGAAGGGGTTAACACTAGGGGGTGATCGAGGGGTTAACTGTGTTTCTAGGGAATGTTTCTAACTGAAGGGGGAGGGGACTCACAAGGGGAGGAGACCGATCTGTGTTACTCTGTACTGAGAACACGGATCGGTCTCCTCTCTTCTCTGACAGGACGTGGATCTGTGCGTTTACACACACAGATTCACGTCCACAGATCCACGTCCATCAATAAATTGTATGAATCCTTGCCAAACCGCATGGATGCTGTCCTTCAAGCTCATGGAAGTCATACAAGATATTAAATTTGGATCTCACAGCACCACTACTTAATTTGCTGACATATTTTTTGGATTTTCAGTAAAGTTGTTTCTGTATGGGCGACAACTTTTGTCTTGCCAAATTTGACCTGTCTGTCTTGATTATTTTTTTTTTTTTATAATCAAAATTTTTTTATTTTCTGTTATACTTTTCACAATTCACAATTAAACATCCTTAATTTCATATTTTACAATAATTACGCAGGATTAACATATTAAACATTAATAAGAGACCAATTGGTAACATTGTTCTCTTACAACTGACCCTATCCCCTCCCCCCCAAAAAAAAAGGGGGGAATGAAAAAACCGCTGCCTGTCTCAACCCCCTCCCTCCCCCGACATATGTTCGACAACCAAATATATCCTGTGATTGATGAGATTCCCAATATTTGTGCGTATCGGTCTGTGTATCCAATTCCACATTGACACCCCCACCACCTACAACCAACACATTAAACAAGCCTAAAACATACCAAAAAAAAAAAAAGGGAAAACCCCCAGCCCCGTCCATACATTCCCCGTGTTTATTATGGTTATTCCGTAATTGTTCCTCACTTCTAAGAAAAAAGAAAACCCACCACACCTGTACATACCCTGTGGTTATTGTTAATTATCCCATAATTATATTTATTGGCCAATCATGGCCTAGTTCCTCACTTCTATTAAGTAATTTATTTAAAGTGATCCAATTAATCCTAAAATACCTTCATGTGTTACCCCCTATTGTGTAAGAGGCCACTAACGGCCATATTAAATATAACATCTATAAAAAAAAACAAAGACCCTAGGTGATTGGCATAATTCCCATTGATTGTGTGTTTCAATCTTCATATCCCCTACCTTAGTGACGTTCCCTACACCATGCGCTTACAAACCAGCACATTAAACAACAATAAGGAAAAAAAAAAAAAAAAACAAGAAAATTCACCTTGCCACCTCCCTCCCCCTTTCACCAAATCGGGTATCTCATTATACGGGTAAAAGGGACAGGGAGGGGGGGAGAGACAGCAGTCTAAACAAAAATAAATAAAAAAAAAAAAACCCAATTCCTTCCTTTTCCTCCCTGGCTAAACCCCTATGCAACTAATCCAAGGTATTTATATGGCCCTGGCTCCCTGCACCTTCTCGTTTTCATATTTCCCTCTTAATCTATTGCCTGTACACACTGTATCCAGCCTGCCCATATGTCCTCAAATTCACCTTTTTTGTCTTTAACTACATGAATCCATCTTTCCGCTTCCATTGTCCGGTTGACCTCCCTTTTCCAATCCTCTAATGTTGGGCACGTAATCTGCTTCCAGAATCTTGGAATTAATACTTTGGCTGCATTTAATAAATGTGGTGTAATGCTCCTCCTATAGGCCTTGATTGTGCCAGTTGTTCCATAAAATAAGAAGTCCAAAGGTGTACACTCTATAGATCTAGGGGCTAACCTCTTGATCCATGGTGCAACTGCATCCCAGAATTCCTTAATCCTGGGGCATTCCCACCACAGGTAAAGAAATGTACCCCTTTTCTCGCACCCTCTCCAGCATCGGGCATCTGCTGTTGGATATATCCTATTTAATCTTGCTGGTGTCCTATACCACCTTGTCAAAAATTTATAGGCCATTTCCTGAGAATACGAGCTTATGGATGTTGAATAAGTTGATTGGATCATTTTTTTAATTTGTTCGTCTGATAGTACTTTATTTAGTTCTCTTTCCCATTCCCTGACAAAGTATGGGATTGTTTTCTTTTGGGTACTAAGTATCAGGCTGTACATCTGGGACAACATATGTCTGCCTTCCCCCAGGTGTACACACCGGCTCTCAAACCTAGTTATTGTATTCAATGGTCTCAGAAGGGGTTTAATTTTTTTGAAAAAACTTTTCATTTGATTGTATCTCCATCCTGTTATAGATATATTCCCTAGTGCTGTAACCAGCTCTGAATAAGTTACTAAGGTCCCCCGTGGGGCAAACTTGCCACAGGTGACATCTCCGTCCCTCCCCCATGCCCCCAGGAATCCTCCTCCCTCCCCCGCTGGGAACCATGGGAAACCCTCCAGTGGAGCTAAGGGGGACACCCGGGGGGAGTACTCTCCTGTTTTATTTAGCCACTTCAGCCCCGGAAGGATTTACCCCCTTCCTGACCAGAGCACTTTTTACAATTCGGCACTGCGTCGCTTTAACTGCTAATTGCGCGGTCATGCAATGGTGTACCCAAACGGAATTTGCGTCCTTTTCTTCCCACAAATAGAGCTTTCTTTTGATGGTATTTGATCACCTCTGCCGTTTTTATTTTTTGCGCTATACACGGAAAAAGACCGAAAATTTTGAAAAAAAATGATATTTTCTACTTTTTGTTCTAAAAAAAATCCAATAAACTCAATTTTAGTCATACATTTAGGCCAAAATGTATTCGGCCACATGTCTTTGGTAAAAAAAATGTCAATAAGTGTATATTTATTGGTTTGCGCAAAAGTTATAGCGTCTACAAACTAGGGTACATTTTCTGGAATTTACACAGCCTTTAATTTATGACTGCCTATGTCGTTTCTTGAGGTGCTAAAATGGCAGGGCAGTACAAAACCCCCACAAATGACCCCATTTTGGAAAGTAGACACCCCAAGGAATTTGCTGAGAGGCATGTTGAGCCCATTGAATATTCATTTTTTTTGTCCCAAGTGATTGAATAATGACAAAAAAAAAAAAAATTACAAAAAGTTGTCACTAAATGATATATTGCTCACACAGGCCATGGGCATATGTGGAATTGCACCCCAAAATACATTTAGCTGCTTCTCCTGAGTACGGGGATACCACATGTGTGGGACTTTTTGGGAGCCTAGCCGCGTACGGGGCCCCGAAAACCAATCACTGCCTTCAGGATTTCTAAGGGCGTACATTTTTGATTTTACTCCTCACTACCTATCACAGTTTTGAAGGCCATAAAATGCCCAGATGACATAAACCCCCCCCAAATGACCCCATTTTGGAAAGTAGACACCCCAAGCTATTTGCTTTGAGGCATGTTGAGTCCATGGAATGTTTTATATTTTGACACAAGTTGCGGGAAAGTGACAAATTTTTTTTTTTATTTTTTTTTTTTTTTGCACAAAGTTGTCACTAAATGATATATTGCTCACACAGGCCATGGGCATATGTGGAATTGCACCCCGAAATACATTTAGCTGCTTCTCCTGAGTATGGGGATACCACATGTGTGGGACTTTTTGGGAGCCTAGCCGCGTACGGGACCCCGAAAACCAATCACTGCCTTCAGGATTTCTAAGGGCGTACATTTTTGATTTTACTCCTCACTGCCTATCACAGTTTCGGAGGCCATGGAATGCCCAGGTGGCACAAACCCCCCCCAAATGACCCCATTTTGGAAAGTAGACACCCCAAGCTATTTGCTGAGAGGCATGGTGAGTATTTTGCAGCTCTCATTTGTTTTTGAAAATAAAGAAAGACGAGAAAAAAAAATTTTTTTTTTCTTTTTTCAATTTTCAAAACTTTGTGACAAAAAGTGAGGTCTGCAAAATACTCACTATACCTCTCATCAAATAGCTTGGGGTGTCTACTTTCCAAAATGGGGTCATTTGGGGTTTTTTTTTGCCACCTGGGCATTCCATGGCCTCCGAAACTGTGATAGGCAGTGAAGAGTGAAATCAAAAATTTACGGCCTTAGAAAGCCTGAAGGCGGTGCTTGGTTTTCGGGGTCCCGTACGCGGCTAGGCTCCCAAAAAGTCTCACACATGTGGTATCCCCGTACTCAGGAGAAGCAACAGAATGTATTTTGGGGTGTAATTTCACATATTCCCATGGCATGTTTGAGCAATATATCATTTAGTGACAACTTTGCGCAAAAAAAAATAAAAAAAATAAAAAATTGTCTCTTTCCCGCAACTTGTGTCACAATATAAATTATTCCATGGACTCAACATGACTCTCAGCAAATAGCTTGGGGTGTCTACTTTCCAAAATGGGGTCATTTGGGGGGATTTTGAACTGTCCTGGCATTTTATGCACAACATCTAGAAGCTTATGTCACACATCACCCACTCTTCTAACCACTTGAAGACAAAGCCCTTTCTGACACTTATTGTTTACATAAAAAAATAAATTTTTTTTGCAAGAAAATTACTTTGAACCCCCAAACATTATATATTTTTTTTAAAGCAAATGCCCTACAGATTAAAATGGTGGGTGTTTCATTTTTTTTTTTCACACAGTATTTGCGCAGCGATTTTTCAAACGCATTTTTTGGGGAAAAAACACACTTTTTTACATTTTAATGCACTAAAACACACTATATTGCCCAAATGTTTGATGAAATAAAAAAGATGATCTTAGGCCGAGTACATGGATACCAAACATGACATGCTTTAAAATTGCGCACAAACGTACAGTGGCGACAAACTAAATACATTTTTAAAAGCCTTTAAAAGCCTTTACAGGTTACCACTTTAGATTTACAGAGGAGGTCTACTGCTAAACTTACTGCCCTCGATCTGACCTTCGCGGCGATACCTCAGATGCATGGTGCAATTGCTGTTTACATTTGACGCCAGACCGACGCTTGCGTTCGCCTTAGCGCGAGAGCAGGGGGGACAGGGGTGCTTTTTTTTTTTTTTTTTTCTTTATTATTATTATTTTTTTATCTTATTTTTAAACTGTTCCTTTCATTTTTTTTTAAATCATTTTTATTGTTATCTCAGGGAATGTAAATATCCCCTATCATAGCAATAGGTAGTGACAGGTACTCTTTTTTGCAAAAATTGGGGTCTATTAGACCCTAGATTTCTCCTCTGCCCTCAAAGCATCTGACCACACCAAGATCGGTGTGATAAAATGCTTTCCCAATTTCCCAATGGCGCTGTTTACATCCGGCGAAATCTAAGTTATAAAATGCTCGTAGCTTCCGGTTTCTTAGGCCATAGAGATGTTTGGAGCCACTCTGGTCTCTGATCAGCTCTATGGTCAGCTGGCTGAATCACCGGCTGCATTTTCAGGTTCCCTGTTGAGACAGGAGAGCCAGAGAAAAACACGGAAGACGGTGGGGGGGGGGGCATTCCCTCCCACTGCTTGTAAAAGCAGTCTAGAGGCTAATTAGCCGCTAGGATTGCTTTTACATGAAAGCCGACCGCTGGCTGAAAAGAATGATACCAAGATGATACCTAAACCTGCAGGCATCATTCTGGTATAACCATTCAAAGTCGTGAATGGCGTACCTGAAGACAAAAAAATAGTTAACAATAAAGCACAGTAAACGGTAAAGTATAAAAAATTGCATACCTGAAAAACAAACATGATAAAACATAATAACAATAAAACATTGCAGAATAGAATACAGTAAAAAAGAGCAGAACAATAGAGAGAGAGAATAGAGAGAGAAAGAACAATAAAACGACAACTATTTTTTTTTTATTTTATATTTTTGTATGTGTTTTTTTTTTTTTTTGTAACTAACTTTTATAACTGTAACCGGTTCCAGGTTCGGGTCTCTCAAAATGCGATGGCATCTTGGGAGACCCTGTGAAAGTGTGCCTAGTCTGTGGAATGCTGTACCCCACGCTAATAGTCAACTAGTGCATGGTAGCGTTCAAAATATTCACCAATGCAAAGACCAGGATTGTCAGGACAGGAGGGACAATAATAGCGGGTGTCACGCCTATATCCGCGCTTGCTGCAGACACAACATCTTTTTTGGGGGGGTTCGCTGGGTAGGGGTACTCGGGAGGACATAAAGAAAATGCCTCTCATGCAGCCGACTGCATTTGGTTGGGGATGTGAATGGGGGAAGTACGGGCGCTGCAGAAGCGGTGGGTTCCCAATTAGGATTGGCGAATGCAGCAGGAAGGGCACTATGGGCACGACGGGCCTGTGTTTGTCTTTTTGGTGGCAGCGGGACACTACTTGTGCTTGCCACCTCACCAGCTTGAACTGCACTTATGGGACTCGCCACGTCACCAAGTGTTACTGCAGTGCTGGTTTGACTACGACCGGGGTGTACTAGGCCGCTGGCGCTTGCCAGTTCACCAAAACACTACCAAAAAAACTGTTAGCGATCGCAGGGATCAGGCCTGACTCTGCGAACGCTGCAGTTATGCGTTTAGTGTTCTGTAAGTGACAGTGATCGATCGATACTGCACTTGGGTGGGCTGGGCTGGGCCGGGCGGAGGGGCAAAACGCAGGTGCTAGCAGGTATCTGGGCTGATCCCGCTAACACTGCGTTTGTGGGAACCCTAAACTGCTGGGGACGCCAGTATAGATCTGATCGGATCAGATATTGATCCGTTCAGATACTATACCACTAAGGGAGGCGTATGCTGCGTGCGTGGGTGTTAGCGGTACTGGCGCTAATCTGACGCTGCCTGGGGCTGGTGCTTGCCAGTTCACCAAAACGCTACCAAAAAAAACTGTTAGCGATCGCAGGGATCAGGCGTGACTCTGCGAACGCTGCAGTTATGCGTTTAGTGTTTTGTAAGTGACAGTGATCGATTGATACTGCACTTGGGTGGGCTGGGCCGGGCGGACGGGAAAAACGCAGGTGCTAGCAGGTATCTGGGCTGATCCTGCTAACACTGCGTGTTTGGGAACCCTAAACTGCTGGGGACGCTAGTATAGATCTGATCGGATCAGATATTGATCCGATCAGATACCATACCACTAAGGGAGGTGTACCGTGCGTGCGTGGGTGTTAGCGCTACTGGCGCTAACCTGACGCTGCCTGGGGCTGGTGCTTGCCAGTTCACCAAAACGCTACCAAAAAAACTGTTAGCGATCGCAGGGATCAGGCCTGACTATGCGAACGCTGCAGTTATGCGCTTAGTGTTTTGTAAGTGACAGTGATCGATCGATACTGCACTTGGGTGGGCTGGGCTGGGCCGGGCGGAGGGGCAAAACGCAGGTGCTAGCAGGTATCTGGGCTGATCCCGCTAACACTGCGTTTTCGGGAACCCTAAACTGCTGAGGACGCTAGTATAGATCTGATTGGATCAGATATTGATCCGTACAGATACTATACCACTAAGGTAGGCGTATGCTGCGTGCGTGGGTGTTAGCGGTACTGGCGCTAATCTGACGCTGCCTGGGGCGACGCATATCACCGCCGGGCGATCAGGGGGCTAAACCTTTATTCGGTAATAAACGGCGGGTGCCCTGACACTATAAAAAATAAACGAACTAACCAGCGTCACCCGTTAACAGTTATACGGTGATCAGTGGTGAAAGGGTTAACTAGGGGGCAATCAAGGGGTTAAAACATTTATTAGGTAGTATATGGGGGTCCCTGTCGCTATAAAACGCTGACGGCGAACCTAAATATTTATGTCCCTAACTAGCGTCACCAGCGACACTAATACAGCGATCAGAAAAATGATCGCTTAGCAACACTGGTGACGGGGGGTGATCAAGGGGTTAAAACTTTATTAGGGGGGGTTAGGAGGGTACCCTAGACCTAAAGGGGGCCTAACACTCACTGCCCTAACACACTAACTGTCACAAACTGACACCAATACAGTAATCAGAAAAAAAAAAAAAACCTGCTTTGTGTCAGTTTGTGACAGGGGGGGGGGTGATTGGGGGGGGGATCGGGGGGCGATCGGGGGGGGGATCGGGGTGTAATGTGTGCCTGGCATGTTCTACTGTGTGTGTGTGTGTGTTGTGCACTCACATTACAGTCTTCTCTCCTCGGCCCGGAACGGAAAATACCGAGCCGAGGAGAGATGACATCATTTCCTCTGCCTCTGTGTACAATACAGAGGCAGGGAAATGATCCCATTGGCTGGGAGCGATCGCGAGGGGGGGGGCCACGAATGGATGGCCTCCCCCTCACCACCGATCGCCGGGGGACATTTGCCGACCGTCGCAGGCACCGGGGGGGGGGTCCGATCGGACCCCCCACCCGTGGGCAGGCAGGGACGTACAGGTAAGCCCTTATGCCTGCCCGTGCCGCTTTGTCGACGTACATCTGTGTGCGGCGGTCGGCAAGTGGTTAGATTATCCCATGTTATCAGTGCGTTCCAGGTCAGGGGGATGTCCATTTCGAGAGTCCTCTTTCCGTATTCGGAATCCAGGGAGCTCCTGCCAGGTTCCTCCCCGCTATAGCTTTCTCTAATGGGACCCACATTTTACTAGGGGAATCATGACACCAATTCAAAATACGGACCAGCGACATTGCCTTATAGTATGTTGATATATCAGGAAGGCCCAATCCTCCTTCAGCCTTACTTCTACACAGGATGCCATATGTCAGCCTTGGTCTTTTATTATTCCACACAAATGCTGTAAAAGCCTTCCGTATCTGTTTAAAAAAGATTCCTGGTAACTTAATCGGAACTGTATGTAACATATAAATAATTCTAGGTAGTATACACATCTTAATGGCACTCACTCTTCCAAATCATGTTAAATATTGTCCTGTCCATTTCTTTAAGTCCTCCCTTAACCCGGCTATTAGGGGAGTATAATTAAGATCATACAACATTTTTTGATCTGAGGTGACATGAATCCCTAAGTAAAACAGTGAATTTTTCTTCCACACAAAGGGGTATTCCCTCTTCAATATCTCTGCCATCTCTTGAGGGACATGACTGGGAAGAAGTATTGATTTTTCATAATTGATTTTAAAATTAGATGGCCTATCACAGGGCTTGACAAATTTGCTTGGAATCTAGGAGCCAGCTAAAAAAGTTAGGAGCCAGGTTTTTTTTAAACTACCGACAAAGCTTTATTTTCAATATAGAAAAATAACTAATCTTAAATTTACACAGAAAAAGACCGCCCCGCTAGAGGCCCAAATAGCGTCACTAAAACGACGGTAAAGCGGCGCTAAAAATAGCGCCGCTTTACCGCCAACGCCCCCCGCGGCTCGGTGTGAAAGGGCTTTAAGGGTCCGATCAGGTCCGCCTGAAAAACAGACAGGCGAACCTGATCAGATAGCCAGTGTGAAAGGGGCCAAGCAGGGAGATAACAAATTAATTTTAATTAGGAAAAAAATAAACAGTTTTTATATAAATATAAATTAATAAAAATAAAATCTATTACGAAAAAAAAAAGGCTATCCCCACATTCACTTCCTTCTCTTCTCCACTTTGGGAAGGAGATGGGCAGTGAAAACAGGCAGGTATTTCACATTAGCATTGCATTAGCATTGCTGGTTGCAATACCAACGGCCACCACAAGATGGTGCCAGATTTCAGAAGGACTCCAGAACTACCGAAGTAGGCCGCAAAGCCGGGGCCTCAATTACCGGCCGGCGCGGCCCGACGCGATCGCAGGGGGGGGGGGTCGGAGTCGGCACAGATACAGGATACCCCCAGCTGTGCCGCCCCAGGAGCCAGGTCGCTAATTCTAGTCGCAAATGCGACCTGGCGCCCGGGGTTTGTCGAGCCCTGGCCTATCATATTTACCTACTTCCTGCATGAGTGACACTAGGGAAGTCTGAGGTGCTGAGAGGTAAAACAGCAGATCATCAGCATAGTCTGATACCTTATGCTCCACGCCCCCCACGCCTATTCCCCTTATCTCCCCATTACCTCTAATCTTACAGAGAAATGGTTCTAACATTATGGCAAATATTAGGGAAAGTGGGCACCCCTGCCTTGTTCCGTTTCGTATGTTGAGATAGTCCGAGATTGTACCATTCACTTTAACTCATGCTCTTGGATCTGCGTAAAGGGCCATTATCCATCCCATCATACGGTCACCTAGACCCACTCCCTTCAGAACTTCTTTCATAAAGCCCCAATTCACCCTATCGAAGGCTTTTTCTGCGTCCATCGATAGTACGATCCTTGGGGCTTTCTCTGGACCGTATTGTATCCAGTGGAGCAGATGAAGTGCCCGGATGGTATTATCCCTTGCCTCACGTCCTTTTACAAAACCTGTCTGGTCGGGGTGCACCAAATCCCCTATATGTTCTTGCAATCTCATAGCTAAAATTTTGGCAAGCAATTTAGTGTCTGAGTTGAGCAGAGAAATAGGCCTATAATTGGCACAGTATTGAGGGTCTTTCCCCTCTTTGGGGATTATGGTTATATACGCCACCAGGGCTTCTGGGGGCAAAGAATTAACTGCATTAATAGAGTTAAAATAGTTACATAGCGGTTTTATCAACTCCGAAGAGAATTTTTTATAGTAAGCATTTGTCAGGCCGTCCGGGCCAGGACTTTTCCCCGCTGGTAGGGCCGCTATTGCTCTGCTCAACTCATTCACCGTAATTGGCTGGTCCATTTCCGTCTTAATCATCTCAGATATGGTCGGCAAGGATAATTCCCTGATATATTCTCGTGTTTCCTCCCTTCTTTGATCTTCTTTATTTTCTAATTGAGCTGTCTCCGGTGTCTGAATGTTATATAGGGTCTGGTAGAATTTATGAAATTCTTTCGCTATGGCCTGTGTTTCCACTACTTTCCTGTTATGAATTAATAGATTATGAACATGTCTAGAATCTTGCTGCTTTTTAAGTTGTTTAGCTAATAGTCTCCCGCATTTGTTACCTTGCTCATAGAACCTATGGGCAAAATATCTATATTTATTGTTTATTTTACGATCCAGACATTGTGCAAGTTCTGTTCGAAGATGCCCTAGTTGTTGGATATCTGAGGGATCTAAGTTTTTTTTATGTTTAGTCTCTAATATGGTAATTTTCTCCAATAGCTCTGTCACTTCCCTTTTCCTTTCTTTCTTAATATAGGCTCCATAGGCTATTAATTCTCCCCTTATAACTTATTTATGAGCTTCCCACACTGACTGCTCAGACACCTCTCCTGGCGTATTCCTTTCAAAACATTCCTGTATTTTTACTATTAACTCTTCAGTTATCTTTTTGTTATCCAGTAGCGATTCGTTCAATCGCCAGGTTCGTTCTATATGCCCTGTCTGGTTCGGGAAGAATGTTAACGTTATTGGGGCGTGATCCGAGATAGTTATAGCTTCAATAGTACAATCCCGGACACTCTCCAGATAGAATTGATCTACCATGAATACATCAATACGCAAATACATTTTATGTGCTGTAGAGTAAGAACTATAATCTTTTGCTTCATTATGCAATGCCCGCCAGCTATCAACCAGATGTTGGGTGCGTAGGCGTTGTTTTAAATATTTTAGGGCTCTAAAAGATATGGAGGATTTCCCTGATGTTGTGTCTAGACCCGGGTCTAGTACCATGTTGATGTCTCCACCCAGGATCAGACATCCTTCCCTGAATTTCTCCAGCGTCCTCAGCATTTCGACAAGAAATTTAATTGTTCCCATATTTGGAGCATAAATAGCAGCAAATGTATATCGCTGGCCATATATTGCCCCCTTGACAAATAAGAAACGACCTTCTCTGTTTGTTTGAACAGACGTTAATACCCATGGGCAAGTTTTTCTAAATGCTATTGTGACCCCCCTTGCCCTTGCAATCGGTGATACTGCATGATACCAATGGCTGAACATATGTCTCGGTAGGTTAGGTATTGATTTCTCCCTAAAGTGCGTTTCTTGAAGAAATGCTATGTCCGCTGCATAATGTTGTAATTCATGCCAAAGTTGGCCCCTTTTATGTTGTGAACCCAGTCCCTTCACATTATAGGATACAATCCTTAATGGTGCAGCCATCCTTCAAGAGAAAACCAAAAAAAGAGAGCCAATACCATATTTGCCATTTGCCTGGAGGAAACAAAACAAAAAACAACAAAAAAAAAAAAAGGAGAAAAAAAACCCAGAAAAATTCCAACCCACCCTTCCACCCCCCCTCCCCCCAGACACTCCAAAAGTATCTCCCCATTCGGAGTATCTTATCTAACTGGTGGAGGGGTCCGGGCACACCCCCTGTGCCAGATCCCCTCCATCCCCTCACTAGTACCAGTTCAACCAGTCCCATTATATCGGGACCTACCTAATGGGACAATATAACCCCCCGGGTCACCTTCTAATTCCCTCCTCCCCAAACTCTTTCTCTTATATTCTCCCTGTGTCTAAATCTTAACTATATCAACTAAAAATCCTTTTTTTCCTTTTTCCTTCTCTTTTCCCATCTCTTCCCTCTCTCTTCCTTCTCTTTAATATTAGTGATTTCTTTGTAGCTGCTTCCTATACTATGTCTTACCCTCCAAAGATCTGCGTATGTTCCCCTCTTCACTCTTACAGTAATGGCTAATTTCCTCCACCTTTACCTATCACCCTTATATCACCTATTACACCTATCTTGTATATTGAGTGTCACTCCTCATCCCATTCCTTAAACCCGTTCACTTAGCATTGAGTTCCGTATACTTTATACAATTAGGTTATCTTCTAATCTTCTTTTTTCTCTTTTCTTCTCCTTTATTCCTTCTCTTCCCCCTTCTCTTCCTTTTCCTAAGCGGGGTCATGCCTTCCATAGCGGTTTCTACGTTGGGCCTTAGGGGAGACTTGGTGCCATTGTTCGGGCCGCTGTAGGAGAGTCCCCTTTTTTTGAGTCCTCCAGTCTGTGAAGTCTACTGCCGGGAGGTCCAGTGTTTCCACAAATGACTGTAGATCGTCCTTCGTACGTAGAGTTGCTGTTCTACCATTTCTTGACGCTGTCAAGCTAAATGGGAATCCCCACCGATAATTTAACTCCTTTAAACGCAGGGCTTCAAGCAGAGGCCGGACAGCTCACCGTTGGAACAGAGTCCTGCGTGTTAGGTCTGGATATAGTGATAGAGTCATGCCATCAAATAGGATTTCAGGGCTAGGCCATTCTCATTATGGTTTCCTTTATTGTGTACTTATGTAATCTACATATAACGTCCCTAGCTTTCTCCCTGTTCTGAGTGGAGTATGTGGGGACTCGGTGAATCCGATCTATCTCAATACTTTCAGGTATGGAGGTCCCCATAATTTGACAGAAAACTTTTTGGGCCACCCAGGTTAAATCAGTTGTTTGAATTGTTTCAGATAGCCCTTTTATGCGGATATTCTGCCTTCTGTCTCTGTTCTCGTAATCATCGAGCTGATCCTTATATAGATTTAGGACATCCTCATGCTCCTTGATCGAGTCCTGGACCTCCGTCACCGCCTGTATCGTTGCCTCATAGTAATCTTCCAAGCTTTCCACCCTATGCCCTAGTGCCTTTGTATCTTCTTTTAGGTTCTGTACTGCCTGCTGGAAATCCTGCTCCACAGTGCTGATTAGTTGCTGGATATCAGTCTTTGTAGGGAGGGCCCTTAGTAGATCTTTAATTTCCTTAATTTCTTTCTCGGCTTCCCCCGCCTCTCCCCTTGGAGCCGGGGACCGTATCTCCCTTTTTTCCCACGGGGGGTCTGTAGAGTAGCCGCGGCCTGCCAATGCTTGCTTTTCCTCTTTTGTTACTGATTCTCCCTCCAGAGGTGGAGTTCCTCTCTCTATCATAGCCGAGTTTTCCTTGAGGGGTGAAGCATCTAGAATCTTACTATTTACGGGTTCAGGGGGGTTGTGTTCCACCATCAAAGTGTCCCCTTTCTGTGTGTCTCCTCCTTTATTCTCGCCCTTTCCTTGATCTTTTTCCATCCTTTCCATATTAAGCATCTCCACTTCAAGTCCCAGACTATGTTGTCCCCCTCCTATTATAACTTTTCCCATGCTTGGGGAGTGTTGCTTAGTATTAGGGATATTTCTCTCAGGTAGCTTCCTCCCTCGCCCTATTGTCGGGGACCCCCTTCCTTGCTCT